>JADFDV010000053.1:9897403-11377211 GCA_019097775.1 Moniezia expansa
CAAGAAAGTTCATAGATGAGTCGTATGTGTAAGAGAGTCTGAAAGGCCTTAAAGATGCCATTTAAAAACGTTAAGCGCGTAGGGGATAATTTGAAGGATTAACGGCGACAAAATCAAAGCTGCCTTAGAACAAGATTTACGGTAGGATACTTACAAGGCTGTGCACTTGAACCGCGGGAAATGATAAAGTGCAGTACTGAACTTATCCAAATTGTATTTACGTACTTTTGTACTGCGAATCTATTCAAATTATTCAAGCTCATTTCCCGCCTATCCAGAAAGACCCTCATTCGCTACCACCGGCTATTCACTAATTTTGTAATAGAAAACCCAATTTATTTTATGAATCGTTTGGGCGTGAAGACCTTCAGCTTCATTTAGAACGGTCAGTCCACGAGACAAATACTATGGTCGGAGAACGATATGAAACCGCGCTTTTGACATGTTACAGAATTAAAATGCTAAAAAAGATTAATCGTCTAGAAATCAAGTCTCTGAGTTAGTTTCATATTTTAACATTATGTATCGGCCTAACTGGTGTCAAATCTTCTGATTGGATCTAAATTCCTATTTGTTCAGCAGTGTCTTCATTCGCGAACAGCATAGCATTAGAAATCAAAACACCACTTACTAGACGTCAGTGGACAGTAAAGTCCTCAAACTGTCTCAATGCCGGCTCTTGTAAACAATGAAACGAATTAGATCTGTCAATCGAAATCCAGGATTTAACGTCGATTTCGCATTTTGGCATTTAAACCTGTCGAAAACGAGTTAAATGGAGCAACACTAGGCTCCGAAAGGCCTATACGCACAGAAACAACATTTTGAAGTTTTGTCAAACATGTCACATTTATTCAAAAATTTTTTTGAATTTAGGGGTGTGAACAACAACATACGAGGAACGGGAAAAACCGTCCCAAATTTCATGGGTAGAAACTGTAGAACGACACCAATCGGCTCCCCCACCCACACGCACGCAACTCAAGGGTTGACATTTACCACCAAACACATGATTATTGAGAAGACAACCACGAGCAGTTGTCATGTGCAAAACAGGTTGGCTGAATGGACTTTCTGTAGTCTACTCATTTAATCAGTAAAATAAAGCGGTCGAAATTGCACAACCGTTAGAATTATTGTATAAATAATTTACACGATTGATAAAGTTGTTAGTCAATTCGATCAGCAGCAAAATGATGTTATACAAGGTACCACACTAAATAAAGTCCCTTCCCTCCATATAACAAGCAACTTGTCACCTATGACGTTAGTGGTATACGTTAGAGCGCAGCGTTTTTATGAGACTGTCTGCAGCATCCAATGGTAACGTGTAAAATATACTTTTTACATTGCTAGCCTCCCGTTAGGAAGACAGTATTCATCCAAAATGAGGCGGTGCCTAAATGCCAATCCTAGGTGATGGGAGATTATGAACTCTGAAAAGCATTTTGCAATGGATTCAAGTTAGGAGCTCAACTCGCGTGTTTTCTGACTACGCTATGAACGTTGGACGCAACTAAGTAGTAAGGGATACTAAGCCTTCACTATCATTGATGATTGAGAAAGATACGTGAGTGACCACCGACAATTCCTGTAATCTCATAGGTTGATTGGCCCATAACGATCAGGTAAGAAGTGCTGACATGCCTTAATTCATATAATTAGGGACAACAGGGCAGTACGAAAACTCTGCTTTGTAAATAATTACAGCCCCATAAGATGAGAGGGGCCTTGATATGACCTGGACGGGATTTGCAAATATCCTTTCTTTATCTTCATTTTAATTTCGCTGGCAAATGCCAATTAATGAGAGAAAATGCGACTTTTCATAGCAGGTAGAGTTGAAATCTGAGCTTACATTAGTGTGCCTCAACTCATTTGAAAAGTAAAAAGACGTTCCCATAAACTAATTACAAATCAGTTACCAACAGAGAAAAAATTTAACACAATTTTGATTTGATAGAAATATCTATTAAAAAGTGCGACCTGAAATTGCTATAAGCCGGCGATTTACTTATATATCTAAATGCTTAGTATTCAACATTTAAACGGAAGAATGGAGGCTAGTTTCACTTATAAGACAAGAATTTTCAAGAATGGATGAGAAAACTATCCCCGGCACAGAACCTTATCTCCAAAAGTGCCGGAATCATAGTACATCTGCCACTCCCTACGAGTCGCCTCTAGAATTCAAGGAGCTTGGGCATGTCTTTTATAAAGATAGTTTTTAAATGGCTTAAGGGCATCTCTACTTCAATATCGAAAAAGTCCATTTCTTCAACCAGAAGAGTGGAGATTGTTAACAGAATCCGATGTCTAAATCCAGAGGATAAACAAAGACGAAATGGTCGAAAATAGGTCAAAATGATGCTATAGTCCTCAAAACTTATGTGTTTTTAAAAGTTGCAGATGAAATCTCAAGACTTGCAAGGCGACTGGAGAATGGCAAGAAAACCGAGCGCCTCATTTCAAATTAGTGGATGGTTTAAGACACACAAATTTTTGCAATAACTGCAGGATAAAATTAGAACGACCTGTCATAAATAAAGTGATACTGAATTCGTCCCCTTCAGAATGTTTGAACTCCTCAGAGAGGTGTTCTAGACAATTTAAACGGGAATATACGAACCAAGTCTACAGCTAAGAGGGAACATAGAAGAAAGCATCTCACCGTGGACCCATCAGTAGAATTAGCAGCAGAGAGGGTGCTGGGAGTGTCCCCTCCAGAACCGGTAGAGTTGGAATTAGCACCCAGCCTCCGTCCCCTTATGCGTTTGCGCTCAACGGTGTGCATCTCCTTGAAATAGTTATACAACTAAAGAGTTGAGAAAAACAGCATGATTGATTCCTGAACCAGAATCGATGAATTCGAGGTCATATAGATTAGCTTACCCCGAATGCACACAAAACATAGCTAAATAAACTCTTCGCTGATTCACTCAGCGAGGTCAACTCGACTTAATAAGCCGATTTTATTACTTAAATACGTGATTTTGATGCGCAGTTGTCAGGACCATAAACAAGGGAACATCACGTGGATAATAACCAAACATACGACTTCCGAGAGAATAGAGAGCTAACTCACTAGACTTCGATCGACGGTGTGTACAAAGTAAGTGAAGGGCTTGTCGGTCCAGGAGACTCCGTCATTGACCGGCTGAAGATTACTAACTCTTACGATTGAGCTCAGATCTGCAGGAGAAAAGCGTGGAAACCGAAGTACGCAAACAAAAGCTAGTTACAGCAATACATAGAAGTTACATACCACTTAACTGACGGTCCGACATACGTTTACTGCGAGAGCAGAAAGACTTAGAGGAGATTATCTTAGCACCTTCAGGGAGATTGGAAAATTTTTGAGTTAAATGATAGTCGAGTTCGGGACCAAATGCGAAATTATTCGCAAACACGATTGTAGAAGACTCGATTATCTGTTTGTACTCATCACTAAGAAAATCACCTTGGATGAGCTAGAGATAAATATGAAGTCATCAAACGCGATCAAAACACGAACGAAACAAAGAGGAGCTAACACTAACCTCATAGGGTTGATAAGGTTTCCCGAAAAATCCCATCCAACGGCGGAATTCTTTGTCCATTCGACGGGCACATTCAGAGGGATATGCGGCTTTCTCAATACCTCGAGAAAACCTGACACTGGATGAGGCGGCAACTTGTAATACGACTTGGCCGACACCACTACCCAAGTCGATAAAGGTATCATCCTCGCAAGTAGAAATATTCTCCAGCATTTTTTGAATCAGATCAAAGGAGGTCTCACCGTACACTTGAGGGGAGAAAGGGGGGTATTGATTCAATTTATCAGGTTCTTCGATCGCTCGATTATAGCATAGATTCATAATGTATTTGAGCTGATTAACGCCAGCTTTACGCCGACGAAATGCTGGTGTTTTACCACTTCTCTTCCACTACAAAAATTGTGATGCAAATTTAAAAATTTACCTGATCGACGAATTCCTCAACGCATGAGTTGTAGAACTCACAAAAACTAGATACAGAATCTAGTGATTCCCAATCTACAGCAGTGAAACCAGTATCCAATATCTTGTTTGAACCTAGTTCCTCTACGTCAAGCAATGTGGCATGGATGACTTCCCACAACTCTCGGCCAGGATCCCTGATAGTTGTCTCCTGTCAGAAAATTAGTCGTTCGTATTTAAATTTAGCCGAATTATATAAGGCATGAATGAATGCTTACTGATATTCGGAGCAGTCGAAATACTTCATCTGCAGCCCCAGCGGGACTTTTCAAAGATATTTCAAAATGCATAGACATAGAAAAATTAAATAATTCTACTCTGCAAATGACACCTATAGATCTAAATCAGTCACCGCTCCTCATTCATAATAGTGCTTGAAACAAAATAAGTCAATACTTCAAGGTCAGAAGGAATTATTCAACTTCAGGATTTAAATGAAAAAATGTATGAGTCATAAAATTTTTTTTAAGGTTTACGATAAGTTGCAGACAATCCTGAGGGTGTTTACTTTTGTGGTTTCTACGAAAAAAATGCTCAACCAAACTTAAGACTGACGATAAATATAATCATGTGTCTGTTAAGTCGCGTTTCATCCCTTGAAAGGGATTTCACTGCAGTCATCCATTTTTTAAGTTGTTGATTTCAGCCCTGATAAATGCAAAAGTGGTGGAAATTATAATTTTGCTATTCTAAATGGATTTGAACATTAGTGTATTATGGTGAAAGGAATTCGGTTACTAAATAATGGACAGGATAAAATAATAATGCACATATAACGTCTTAAAGTAATAAAGCTACCAGGTACATCCGAAGACGTCAGCAAATTGCACCAATAAAAATCGAAAATTTCGGGTCCTACCGATAACTCTTTAATATACCTTTTTCTCCAGCGATGCAGCGGAACATCACTTGAAACCTGAATCCATTTGTAAAATCGAAAGCTATGGTGATGAATTTAGACAGATAAGCCTCAGAACCTTTTCTCGCAAACAGTTTCAAATCTGAACGAATGATAGATTATTTCATGTCACCGTGCTCATATTCAGTAATGAATCCGGATAGCTCAAGGTGGTAATAACATAGCTCCAGTGTGAAGAAGAAAAATGCTTGCGATCTACTGGCTTCCGTCAAGCTCGAAATTCTATTTGAAAAGAATTCTCCGCCAGTGGCATATAAAAGTCCAGCTATCAATTATTCCTTTACTCGGAAGAAAAGAAATGCTGTAATTGTCACTGAACGTAGAAATACTTGCCGTGGTTTTGAATGCATGCATACTTGCAAACGCATACACATTCACACATGCGGACAATGTGGAATATGAGCAACGCCATACATTTAGTGTAGAATGGAATTTTAATTGAATGTTGCAGTCTCTTAGTAGTATCAACTAGTAATAAGAGCAAACCTCGTTGTTATTGTTATTAACGATTCTCTTCTGCATGAGAACATTTCTTTAGACGGTATATTACTTCTCAGTTTGATAATATAAGACAGCGTGAAATGGCCTCTGCGCCTAGTAAAGAGCCTCTATGTGGAGAAAGGCATGTCTTGACTCTATTAAACACCCGCTTGCAAAGATGACTTTCATTTGCGCACCGATCAGCGAATGAAAATAACGAATTTGGGCTTTTGTATGACTATGCCGCCAAGTTGCTTATTTCTTTTACAATATACGTGTCAAAAGACATCATAAATCTCAAATGTGAATAAATTAACAATTCAACATGAACCCATTTGGCTGTGTATTTTATCATATCGTAAAAAAGCAGATCCTATATCAATCTTGTTATTCCGCAATATTAATACTTGTTTTTTAGCGTTTACTAGAATGCTTGTTATTTTTTTGTGCCCTATGTACAATGATTTGCTCAACTCAGTAATTCCACTTACCATCCATCGAATTTAATCAAACATGATCCTGTTCGGAACCTTTCTGTATTTCGTGCTTCATTTCAAAAATGCAGTTTTTTTGCTCGCTGACGTCAAAGGTAGTCCCAGACAATTGCGTGCCAATTAACGAGACTAGGAATTTGCATTATTTCATCTCGAGTATTCACAAAAATCAGATGTTATCTTGTACATAACAGACCTGCTCTAACGGCACGAATGACAAGTCAATTAAATTACATTTTTTTGGATTTATCATTAGTCTTCGCACTAGTCATTGCTACTTACCAATATGGTTGATTTGTCGCACATAAAATCTACCTATAAATCTCTTTCACTTATGGATGATCTTTATTTCCATTGCTGAGATGACCTCTTATTAGTCGTGTCTCGAGATTGTGCACGCTCACTTGTTACCTGAACTAGATGATGTCTACAACTCAAATAGCTATAATCACGAAAGAAGTGATTAATTTGAAGCACGAAACTTAATTTACTTGTCAAATACTGTAAGGCTTTCAAATATTCACTAAGGGCCGGCCTTGTTGTTAGTTGGGGAGTCTTGACGAGGGCAAACAAAGAACCTTTATTTGATGTACCGATCTGCAGGACTGCTTTATTTGTACTCGGTAAGAAAATGCTGTCCGAAGCAGTCTGTACCAAACACAAAAGTGTTCGCTCTTCTCCACATAGTGTGTCTTCCTCAACGACGTTTGAAGCTGAAACCTTCTTGAATACAACAATCCGAATGTCTCTTCCTCTTGAGGATTTCCATAGTATCGGGGTCACAAATTATTGTCAAGCCTGGAGATTCTGTGGAAAACTTTGATCTTGAAGACTCGGATTTTGGTGAGGACGTACCGTCAATAGTAACTCAATACAACTTTATGAAGTCCAGCCACTGAGGAGAAGATGTAGGATATCTGAATCAATGGCATTTGGAATCGAGAGAATGACCACATTCAAGAGATATACCTATTTGCAGTTTAACAACCCTTAGAGCAAACTCGAAATAATATCTTGTCTTCGTTACCTAATTCATTTAAATATATTTGCCAACATTAATGTCCCACCTTTAATTTTGGTAATTTTTCCAAAACAGAGAAATCAGTTATTGCTGTTTGAAATAACATCAGTTACGACAGGTGTACGTTTGAGAATCAGATCCATTTCCACAGAATCTGACATATTCAATTGAGTAATTCAATCTTACTTTCAATCCATATCAGTGTGCTGACTTTGAAATATTCGTACTTTCTTGTTGGAGAGCTCCATGTCTGCGGTTTTTGTTTGCCATAACTGAGTTGCTTAGAGACTAACACATTAGTAGAGTTAGCATTTCTCATCCACTAGTATCTTATTGTATTTCCTTTACACACACAGTACAGGCTGTTTAATTCCACAAACTGCACACGAAGCTTCTAGATTGGAATGAGATCTTGAAGGCACTTAAAGATTCCTATTCATGAGAATTAATCTGTTCAAGCGAGTGTGTAAACCGAATTATTCACATAAGTCGTATACCTGCCTGAAATCTGTATTTACTGCACAAGGCACATTGTGCATTTTAGAAATGGCGCATCAAATCTGCGCTTCAAAAAACTATTTGTGGTTTTTGTCGAGTTTTAAGGTCAGTAATAAAGGTTGTTACACGGTGCTGCATCCTCCCCTTATACGTTTTTCAACATCTCTATTTCGAATTACATTTGCGGTGCTCTTCTTCTCAATCAGAGAATTAATCTACACCCAACTGGTTATAAAGTTAATTAGCTTTCATTAAGTTTTCATGAAATGTCATTTAATTTATTTAAGAAAATTCAATTTGAATCTTAAGAAACTTGAAAATCCCATTTCTCTATAATTCATAATGTTAGATTAGTTTTCAAAAAGATTATAGACGAAGGTATATTATGTTCCGGAAGCTGAGACAAATTGTAAACCTTTCTTATGTATTATCTAAACAATATTGCCCTGGTAAGTCATTCAGTGTTATAATTAGCTGATGGCATGGCTGATTTCGCACTGAGATCTTTCCAAAAGGGGATCATTTCTGCGTTATCTGCATGTGTTGGGTACATTCATATTCATCGATTCTAGAACGGCAGAGAATTTTAGAAATTCCGAGTGTCAGAACTGTGTTTTTATTCCACCGAAAGTAATATAAATCCCTGTACATCAAGTCTGCGATAACCACTGCCTGGCTAGCAGTTTTCAATTTCTTCCGTTACTTCGTCTAGTCCATTCTTCCTAAAGACCCTTTGTAACTCCCGCTCTCAAAATATGTTGTTTGAATGGCTCGCCCAAGGAGTTTTATTTGAATGAAATTAAAGGAATTGAAGCTAAATTTTCTCCTGTTGCGCCTCAAGACTGTTCATTCATATGGGATTCACGTACAAATGCATTACAAATGTTTATCAGGCTGTTAGTATATTTTTGGCTGTTTTGCCGGAGTAAACTGATAATTTTATACAGGATTAAAAACACACTCCAACACCAACGATGGGGCACTTAATCCAAACTGAACACGAAAAATAAAGGAAATATGATTTAACATTTATTTAATAGGTGCTGGTTTTTATATCCTCACAAACATTTTAATCTACCAAATACGCAGTAATATGCGTGTCAGCTCGAGAGAAAAGTTGGACTTTGTATAAGTCATCAAGAGACGGCTTAATCATTAATAGAATGTGCTCCAGTTGTCTAATCTCGCGAATCCCTTCTTCAAGGTCATCCGCAGATAACTTTGGCATGAACCCTGGCTAACACAGGTTACCTATTAAATATGCAAATTTAAATCATGTGTTAAAAGATACCATATTTCTAAGATCCATTAAATGGCAACCGTAAATATTTCAATGAATTAAAATTCAAGTTCAAAGTAATCAATGAAAAATGGCATTTGTATAATTAATCGAAAAGTTAGACACCTCAGTTATTTTGAAGAGGAAGACTACATTGAGACATATTGAGAGAATTGGAAAATACCCTGAAGAAGGCGTCTTCAAACAAGGACTCCTCAGTTTTCAGGGATGTATTTCTTAGCCTTATTCCAGGTGCATTTGAATCAGGAAATAGCGATCTTGAGTCCAATTTTCGGTCGACTTTGAAGATGTAGGTGAACTGCAAGAAGTCCATCCAGTAGTGTAGATTAGCGAAGGGATTCATAAAAGTCTTATAAGCGGTGTGAGAGGCTAGGCTGAAAACATTGCGTTTGTAGTGCAGCAGGGATGGACACGGGCTTTAGTGAAGAAACTAACATTAACTTTGGGAATGCTTTGATGGATTTCCTTACACTGAAGCATTCGAAACCGATAGACGAAAAATCCTTAACAAGACTGTGTGGAAAATCCCCATAACTAGACGCCTTCGGTGCTGGCTACTAGAAGAAAATTCACTACTTTGATATTTTATGGGACCAGCGAACCAATCAATGTTTTGCATTAGTAAATTACAATGAAATGGAGCCAAATATTTGTTGATATGCAGTGATATCTGGGCTAACAGCAATTAGTTCTGTTACTTGGAAAAACTACATGGGACTAAGATAAAGGGTGGCCTATGAAATTTTAAAGAGGATGATGGTAAAAATATCTGTCGAATCTGCTCATTCTGCCGTTTCATTTGATTCTTCTTAAACAATGAAAAAATTTCCGCAAGCCTCCTTAACATTCGACATCCATTCCGATCCTCTGTTTCTAGTCCTGAGTAAGGCCAATCACTGGCGCTAGAGCAACAAAATCCAGATTCTCAAATTTAAAATTTTAGTGGAGCTCGTTTATTTAAATATGAGATTGACAGTGAGTAGGAGAAATGGCGAAAATCTATGAATAATCTAGGCGTGAAAATTGTAAAAGGAGGCCCATTTTTGCACCACCTACTTCAGCCCGATTCTCACAATAATGAGACGAAGACATCATGGGTCTGTTCTTCAACACAACTGCTGATCACACAAGTAGCACTACTGTATTGTGCGGTGAAAATGGCCTTCTGCTTGTTGCTCGTTTTGAGGTGCTATTAATAGTAAACAATTCATAGCAGTTTTATGAAATCTAGCCATAACAGAAGTTGGCAGCTAATGAGGATCCTGCTCGAAATTGAAAACTTTACTGTAAGTGAAAGCGAAGAAGCAAATGTTTGTTTATAACAAACTAGCGGAAAAACAAACTGTATTAAAAGAAATTACGTATAGCACATCTGGACCATAGGTAAGATAAATTGAGTTGGGGATATCTGACCAGACTTAACCTTTCATCGTTCATGATGAATTGCTGAATTCGATCGGCATAAATGGCCTACTGGTTTTAATGGAAAACCTCAAGAGTATGGTTGATTTATTGGATGTTAAGCAAATGCATTTAAAGGAACAGGTTTTCAGCACTGAGCCTCAGCGGTTCACTTTTATTCTCCCTTTCAACTCCGTGGGCAAATGACAAATAGATTAAAACAAAGGGCTTAAGAGTATTCTTCTCATTTGACCTCCCAAGCCTTCGGTTTGGGCTCGTCTTGGAGAACTTACATTTTTTCATTTAGTTCTGATTTGGTGATTTTTGGTGACTCCCTTTCTACTAGCCGGACTTTTAGAAGGCCAGGCAGTTTAAATCACACCACATAACTTGGTCAGGGTCGGGTATGGTGCAAGAAGATCAAAGCCTATAGCATTTAAGAACCTGCGAAAATGATAATTATCTGTTTCTAAGAATAATATTTTATCAAAGCGATTTATAATCGCGTATGCGGGCATTCACAACTAGAAATGTTTCTGTTAAACGATCGGTAAATAATAGTTATCAGCCAAATAATGCTAGAGCAGATGAGTTAAATAAAAAGTATTGAATTTTATGTAAAATCATTTTTTGATATCTCTTTTTTAACAGGAAAATTGAATTAGATTTTCGGCAGTTTGTATGCGTTCCCGAAATAGCGCGTTCTGTGAATCTTTGTTAATGCTATGTGCTTTTGAAGTCTGCAGCCCTTTTTTGTAGTTTCTTCTTAAAATACTGGTTTATTAACGCGGTAATGTATAACAAAAATGGAAAACCTAGGCGTTCTTCGATTAAAATGGTATGTGCCTTTGTGAATTCAGCTGTCTAACATTATTCATTTTTAATTGGTTTATGTTCATATTATCACTCTTCCCAGAAAATTTTCGGCAATTTTTTTGATTAAATATGTCATTTAGGCGTTTAAAATATCTCTGGCCGTACTGAAATTTATTTTGCGTTTGATTATCTCAAATTGGCTTTAGGCATAATGTTTTGCTATCATCCATTTCACTGTGCTTCAGCGTTATTCCCTGCTTATTGACGATACTGCTGGGCAGATTTTTGCTTATTTCAAGTAATTTTTCGTCCCATCAAGGTATATCTAATGTCGTTTTGTTGATATTTCCTGTAGCGCAATTTTAAGGAAATGAGCACTGACCCCAATTTATCGGAAAAAGATCAGGGTCTGGACGAGTCCTTAGTCCCACTGAAAAGGCCCAAGGGTAGAAGCAAAAAATCTTGTATATAACAAATTTTATTGTGTCACTTTTCTGCATAATTATTCTCTCACCTGCAAAACTAATTTTCAGCGTCTTCCCGAAAATTACCAGTCAGTTCCAGTAAACGGCAAAAGATACCTTCGGACGATCATGGAACTCTGGAACGCTTAAGAGGTCATGTGAGTTTATTATTCCGCCTAATAATAAATTGTGGACAGTACCTAAAATGTGGATTGCCCTGATGGAAGGCTGCTCTTCACTCGAATAGGTTGGGCCTTCGCAGATGAAGGTTACTTTAGGGTTTGTTGCGTAGGCACTGGGCTAGTCATTTTGTTGTTCAGTTGTTAGCGGCAAGATGGCAACTTGCACCCAAGATACTGCTGCTGAGACTTTGGATCACCATATTGATTTTGCGTTTTTGCTCCACCGTGCAATTGTTCGTTTGCATTTGGTACTGATGCATTCAGTACCTCCAGTTTTTAATTCAATTACTAATCTTCTATTTCGTGCCTGTTTGGTTAACCTCGCCTACTGTTATAATTAGCATCACGAAAATTAGCATGTTGGAATGCAAACCCGTAGACTTCCATTGCTGGTTATTCTGTATCGACATTATTTCTTCTATTCTTGAAAATTTTAATACGTTCTTTACGAATATTGGGGCCAGTTTACATTCGTCTCCTTTTCGCTTATTTAAAATGTATGAATAAAATTGAGTAGACATCTTAATAGATTATGTGGCGTCTTTCTGGTCGATAAATTTCTAGCGTTTGGCCCAATATTTTTCTCATCAGAAGCATCGAGGTGGAGGCACTCAGGGTTTCACTAAGTCCCAAGCGTCGGGAAGTGGACGCCACGAAGATGAAGAGACACCAGATGAGGAAACCCCAGATGGTCGTCGTTATCCCTTGAGAAACCGACGTCAGAGTAAAGTATTCCAAGGTGGATCGAGTTGCTCCTATTGTTCTTATCGGAATGTGTCAAAACTTAAATTATACCACCTTTTTTCCCTCAGCGTTTCCGCGCGATAGGATGGATGAGAACGAAATCTTTGCCCCGAAGAGGCGACGACAAGGTTATTAGTAAGTTTGTCTCTAAAGTAAATCGATTTGAGGCCTTATTCTCACTCTTGAGAGCTTTACTCCAGCGATTTTGCGATCAAATAGCCAGATTCTGGTTGTGAATATCTTTAGATAAAGCTGTGAAGTTAAGATAGTGTCACTTTTATTAATTTCGAACATTGCAGCGCCAACTTAGTTGTTCGGTTCTGTTGTTGTTATTGACTATTAATATATGGGTATACCATCGAATACGTTTATTTATCGAATTAATACAAGCCTTGTTATGCAAAATATACGAAGAGATTCAACATGTTTTATTTTTATTATCATATCTTGCGGCACTTTAACTTGTAAGGATAAGTTCATTACTCTTGTGTCTTTTAAACAGTGAAAGCCAGAATCGGTGCGAGAAAGCCAAGGTTAATCAAGCGCTAAGGAAATGAAACTCCATCGCTCCCATCTATATCGTATTTGTACAAGTTGACAGGCATGTAAATCTTGGCCCTTGAAAAGCTATTTAAGACATCGGCTTGACACGAGTGCTATTTCTTTTCTCATATAAAATCCTAATTTCTGTAAGTTATCATACATCAGGAATCTTTTTGAGCCACCCTGTACGTTGAAGATCTAGAAGTTGCCTTGCCTTTGGTCTGGCAATAGGTTTGATTCTTGATGTGGCTTTTTCCAGCATCTCAGTTCACTTTGTCGCCACACCTCCCACTATCCTCGCAAGGAAGTTTTACATGAAGTCTTCGATAAACCCAAGGAACCTATTTTGAAACGTTTACCTAAAGTCACTTATGTTGCGTTCTGGAATTAACTGGATGCAGTATTAATGTTGCGAGATTAGAGTAAAGTTGACTTGCTTGATTTGCTCTTTATCTCTTGTGTATTATTCATACAGATGAACTCATCAGCATTAACTTTCGCGGTATTTCTGCCTCCTTATAGCATCGAACGCAATGGTAGTGTCACGTCTTCATTCTCGGACCGGGACAACGAAGAGATTGTACGAGTAAACCATGATCGATACTCTCCATCCCGTCCACTCAAGTGTCCGTCTCGTTCTTGTCGAAAAGAATGCTCAGATGAGCTGGAGGAGTCGTACCTTCGACAAGCGGCTGAAATCCTTAGGCCCACAAATTTCAAGCCCACTGACGAGGTTCTCCCGTGTTTTAGCTTTAGTCGCTTTCACTAATTTAGCAGTATCTGACGGTGGTGCTTTCTGGTTATGTATATAGCCGGCCCTCCTTCGCAATCGATTCATTCCAAATGCTGGTGTGGCTTCTGTTGAACCGATGGAATGTTTTGACACCAGCGTTACCTTTAACGATGTGGCTGGACTTCAGCCTCAAATTCAAACTCTTCGAGAGTCTGTCGTCTTGCCTCTGGTCTATCCAGAGCTCTTCAAAAACAAGATTATTGAACCACCCCGCGGAGTTCTCTTTCACGGCCCCCCTGGTATGGCGTGAAAACTGACCAAACACGAATGTCGCGTCACAAGTCTCATAAAAACTATTTGGTTTCTTCAGGTACTGGCAAAACGTTACTTGCTCGTGCTCTGGCCAACGAGTGCATGTGGATGAGTTCAGCGGGAGGTCTAGCAAGTAATATCCCCGGCGCCTCGCCTACCAACGCCCGTCAAATCGCTTTCTTTGCACGTAAAGGAGCTGACTGTCTTTCAAAGTGGGTAGGCGAAACGGAACGAATGCTCCGTGACTTGTTCGATGAAGCCTATCGCTTGCGACCGTCCATTATCTTCTTTGATGAATTGGATGGTCTTGCACCTGTGCGATCCTCTCGTCAGGCAGGTTTTTTAAAATCATTTGCTTTTTCATTGAATATATTTTACGTTAAACGGAAACATCTAGTGGGCGAATTTAAGAATAGAAGGAATTTGGATCTGAAAAATAACTAATTGGTGGTCCAAACTAGGGTACGGTCCTTTTAAAGGACACTGAAAGACTCCCATGAGTAGATTTACGTCTTTCGTCTATTGATTTGCCTTATTAGTACCTGACTAAATTTCTTGAGGGTTTCGCCAAACTACTGATCGATGCTCATTATCGTTAATGAACCCGAATATCCTAGGAATGTAATGGACCCAAGAATGTTACTTGCTGTTCCATTATTTTTACCTGGATATATTGATGTATAACTATTTCTCACGCGACGTTATCATGTTACCAATCGATAACTAATACCTTAATCGGTTCAAATACACATGGAATCATTCAAATATTTTCGAAAATTGCCAATGTTTTTTTTGTGAGCAACAATGACCATTTATTATCGACGAATTACAATGTACCATTATTAACGCACTATATCACCGAAACTTACCCTACATGTGAGTTTTGTGTTCAGTCGCAGCGATGAAATGCCAAATAACCAGCGTCCATAATTAAAGTGAATAGCTAACATTGTCTCCTTCCATTTATTAATGGCTCAGTCACTTGATATGGTTCGGAATTCTCCACAATTTTGGCTTCGTTTCAGTCAAACGTCTTTTCTGTTTAATTCTTTAAAATCGATCTTTGATAGAAAAAGGCCTACTTAGTAACTGTACAAGGCAGTGCGGTTTTTGGTTGTGATCTTCGCGCCGTTTCTATTGAGGACTGCAGACTGGAAGGTAGAACGACCAAGTCATTTTGGAATTGTTAACCGGCGCACTAGGACCATCCCGATCCAATCATTTAATATATACGTAAGCATACAGTCAAGATATTGGGGCTCTAGTTCAGT
This sequence comes from Moniezia expansa, assembly GCA_019097775.1. Taxonomy (NCBI): domain Eukaryota; kingdom Metazoa; phylum Platyhelminthes; class Cestoda; order Cyclophyllidea; family Anoplocephalidae; genus Moniezia; species Moniezia expansa. The sequence continues at coordinate 9,912,583 of JADFDV010000053.1, forward strand.
CTCTTTTGGTCGTATGGCCCTGACTTTCAGCGTTATCGCGCTGTCTTGCGAGTCATACTGACTGGGTTGTTATCATTTCCGGCTTATAAATAAGTATTTACTCGATTAATCGTCTACCTATTTACAAAAGACCAACCTCTTGAATTAAGCTCTCAGGCTTGGTCAATACGTGTTTCTTCAAATAGGGGTAGCTCCAGCACGTTCTCTTCAAAGACATTCTCATTCATCGCTTAACTGTGTGAGCATAATTGGTAGTCGCTCATACTAGAAGGACTTCTTGTTCATAATTAGATTATCCTTTCTATTTAAAGTTGAGAGAAAAATTGATTATTATTGATTCAAAAATTCACTTCAACTATCCATAAGCCTCTGAGTTCAGATTGGTTTTGGAAGCATAGGGTAAAATTGTGGAATGAGCTCTCTTACAAGCTATAGAAGCTATATACTGTTAGCTTTTTCGATCATTTTATGATAACTGCTTATTTTGCTCCTTTTAGGATCAAGTGCACTCAAGCATCGTCGCGACTATTCTCTCCTTAATGGATGGACTCGATCGCCGACCTGGAGTGGTAGTGATCGGTGCTACCAATCGTCCCGATGCTATCGATCCAGCTCTTCGCCGACCCGGTCGCTTTGATCGAGAGTTCACATTTCGTCTACCCAATATGGAAGCACGACGTAGGATCCTGGAAATTCACACTGTAAAATGGGACCCAAAGCCATCGGATCAGGTCTGTGACTTGATTTCTGTCTGTTTGAAACGAACTCGTTATAAACTCACCACAGATTTTATAATCATATTGCAGTTGGGCTGAATTGAATATTTAGTGGCATAATTAAATTATATTTGAAATTGCATGATTGCCTTTATTTTATTGTGTTAGTTCATTAGATAATAACATTTTGTAAGCTACATTAAGTCCGTTTGTTTTGATCCAAAGAATGGTGGTAATGGTGAAGGACTGTCAGACAGCAGAGTTCAAATAGGTAAAGAGGCTCTTGGAAGCAGTCACTTAAGTGAGGCAGCACTGTCGGGCTTTTACCACTGCTTTCTGTATCCGAATGTTAAAAGTAGTATCCATCTGCACCTGCCTTTCATCCTCAGTCAATTTCTGCCGCCACAAGGCGGCTACTGCGTAACTTTGTGGTGGAAAGTTGTGAAAGGACTGAAAGCAATAACTCATTAGACTACTCATGTTTTCATCTTTATTAATTGCTCTACACCAAACCGAACTTGACCCCAAATGAAGATATTGCCCGCGGCAGCCCACTCTTTCAGCTGGATCTCAAAACTTCGTTTTCTTAAGTTCCTTTCAACCTGTTGCATATGTCGTGGTCATTTCGAAGAAATATGTAGATTTTCCACCAACGAGAGTTTATCTCGAAGTATCAGTCTCAGTACAATCGGAAAGGACGACCTGAAATTGTCGAGGCTCCACCATAAGGTTTGAGACCGCTAACTAGATGTTAAAACGAGTGACCCAAGCTCAAAATTTTGCTTGTCACCCAAAGATTTTGGAATAGTTGAGGTGGATTCATCCATTGTATTAATATCGGACTGGGCTCTAGGCGATCATAGTGGAAGACTATTGCAATGATACGGGAGCTAAAGGCAGTAGGGTAGTTTGAAGCGTTGGATGTTTATGAAGAGACTTTTGGTAATGATACAATATATAGGGGTAGTTGGCTAGGTTAGACTTATGCTTCCTCGTGATCATTGTTTACCAAGCCTCCCATGTTGTTCTCTATTTCAATGTTAAATAGTTGAAAGGCAAGTGCTGTACTTAATAATGTTTTTACTCACTCGCCGCTAATAGTCAATTGAAGTCGGTTTAGTGACTTCGACTCATTAAGTCTTTGTGTTTCTCTGTAATCGTATATTTCGACAATGGTAGGCGGGTATGTTTTTAAACTAGTTTGCAATGCATATTTTTTTGCTAAATTCTGTTAGATGCCTCATTTTCGCGCATTTTTAAATGTGCTCAAATGAGCACGAGCACAGACACGTCTATTTTCAACATAGTTAATAGTTACTACGTTGAGCGAACGACTGAAATGTACACTTACCATGTTGTAAGTTATAATATGATTTGACATCTAAGTCTACATTTCCACGCGTTGTACAATTACGTGTTGGGCTATACCGTCCCTTATAAATCACAAATCGAGAACATATATGGTCAGAAGGGCTCGTAGTGAGATCTAGGATCCAATCAGTCTGATTCGGTAATTTTTCCTACTCCTGTCAAACTGTTGTCCATTCGAAGTCTGCCATGGAATCGTGCTCAAAGGAAGCCCCTGTTACTTTGCCTTCTTCAACATCCTGTACCTCAATTTGAGGACTGCTTTCTTCGCTTTTTCACCTCGGATTACCAAGTGCAGTATTGGTGCGATTGGTCATCTTGGGTATCAAGCTAGATGGCGCGGCAGTTAAATCTTATTCTGTCTATAGCCACCTCAGCCGCCACGATGAAGTTTGGAGAATTAGGTTTGCTGCATGGATGCTATCTCAAACGGATTTGTTAGCTCTATCTCGATAACAAACGTAATGGCTTCATTTTTAGCAGTTAGGACTCCGTAGTAGCCTTAAAAGTTGTCGAGGTTCATATTTAATTAAATGTCGGATGCCTTTTCTCAGTCAAACCTCTGTTTTGGGTGTTCGTTTGTCAATGAGTTGGACTCTCGACTTATAGGAATTTAGAAGAGGTTGATATCTCCTCTTACAAGTCTGCACTGAAATATTTACATTGCATAAATCAGTATTCGGTGAAAAGCACTTGCAAAACAAAGCAGATCTAGCCATTTGTTGTGGACAAAGCCATAGACGTAAACATATCGAAAATCTCGAGATACGATAATTCGCTCGTAAAATCGTGTTTTTCTTCATATCCCTATCTTCACCAAGCCTTAAAGTAGTGTCATGTTTCGTTAAGTAGGGGTAAATATTCGAGACTCCATTCCGCAGACTTGCCTTCAAGTACTCGAGGAAATGTCACAATGTAGATTTTTGTAAAATTGTTGGTGTCAAAGCAGCAGCATTTTTCGAGTACACTTCTGCATTTATTTGCCGACAAATTCTCCACAGAATTCCTTGAATTCTTTCAATGTCCAACAAAGAGGTCAGGTGATTTTCTCGTCTGCTTGGCAGGTTGATTTCCTTTTCAATTCTTCTAATTGCTGGTTGTCTGCGGATTACAATAATACGGTCTTGGTGACCTGATTGTTTCGAAAGTTAAGAAGTCTAGAATTTTGTAAGTGCGGTTAGTCCACTCATCCCTGTTTATGAGATCGGAATTTATGTGCGGAAGGCTTGGAATATTGAAATGAGAGACTGCGGATTGGAGTATCTCCAAAAGGCAATCAAAAGGCCTATTACTCTTAAAAGGAATCATTAAGTCCAGCTTTTTACCCTTTTAGTTGCTGGACTACCTGGCGAGCGAGACAACAGGTTACTGTGGCGCTGATATGAAAGCCCTCGCCACAGAGGCATGTCTGTGCTGTCTTCGACGTCAGTATCCTCAAGTCTATGAGAGTAAAGTGAAGTTGGACCTCGACCTCAAGTACCTCGTGGTAAGTATCTGGCAGTCCAGATAAAATTTAGATACTCGATCATATCAGAAATGCTCGACGCGTTTGACCATGTTAGGCGAATCCAACCTCTCCAGACGCTGACAAAATTTGATCCGGATGTTTGTGACACCTCTGAAATCTAATAAGTACTGTAGATTAATTATAGTACGAATAGGTTTCCGTAGTTATCACCGTTGATATCGCGAAGCAATAGGGGGAATCTTGACATTTTCCATAGTTAACATGACTGCTTCTTTGAAGCTCGATCCACAACAATGTACATTAATGTACATAGTGTTCTCGATTTTATTAGGTGGACAAGGTTGATTGGTGCCGGGCACTAAGAACAATTCGTCCAGCGAGTCTTCGCATCGAACTGGATGTTGGTAACGCGTCAACAGCAGCGGAGGCCGCCCTTGCCTTGACACATCGCTCCACCGGGGGTCGGACGGGCAATATTAGCACCTTTCCGAAATCCCCTCAAAGCATGCTCCTGGAGCCTCTAATCGATTCAATCACTTCACGCATTGCCCGGGCGCTCTCTGCCTCCGAACAGTTTTCCTCCGAGCTTTGTGGCGATTCTGAGTCGATGGTTGTTTGGAACTCCGGTTACCGCCCTTCCTCAGTCGATGCTCGAAATCATATTTTGTCGAACTCACCGGCTCTTATTCAGCGTGTGATCGTGGAAGATGCTCTTCTTCCTCCTTGTGTGTTTCCAGCCGTTTGGCAGAAGCTGGAGTCCGTTGAGGTATGAAATTTCCTTTTTCCAATATTTAAATTATATCCCCTTACAAAAACAAATAGGATGGGATCAGCTCTTAAGAGATGGTAATATCATTAATTCCTAGGGCTGGAGTACACATTACTTAAACCAGGAAGTCCCTAACCTTAGGGACTTCAAACCACTGGAGGTAGAGTAAGGCAGTAACGAACAATGTGTCGGTTCGTACTTTTTCTCTAGGGCATTGGTGTGGACGATGAATGCTGTTGAGTGGCATTCATCTGCCTTTCAACTAGCCGAATAAATATGCAATTGGATTTTCTAGGTCAAACGCTTGACGTACGAGAAGACTCGCTCCTTATGAGCCTGTTGAGTTACCCTGAAGATTGGGTCCATTTCATATTTTCTTTCTGAAATTAGCATGCTTCAATGCATTTCCTAGAATCAGATTCGTCATGGAAGCTTCCACCCAGATGTGTTTTCTTTTATCACATTTTTTACACCAGTTTCGACCTTTAATCAAAGCCTTTGTAAATGCTGGGGCACTGTTGCGGAGACAAAGTTTATAACTGTCTGTTTTTGTATAAAAATAGTGAGTGCGCTAAAGCATGTATCTACTTGTCCAGCATCCGCCCTGTTCTCACTTGTATCCGTGATACTAGGTTATTGCTTCCAGATACTATTAATGTGACCCCAGTTGGTCGAGTTCCGTCACTTGCTGTTGTGCGTCAAATTAAGTTCATCGATAAGCGTTCGGGAATCTTTTAGAGAGTGGTCAAGTTTTATCCTACCCTTTTTGTATTTCTGAATCGGAGAGTTTAATATGAGTGAGAAGCAGTTGTCGCAGAAACGACAGACAAAATCCTTCCAGTTCACAAATGCCTTTTGGACGTAATGGCCGGATTTCACATGGACAACTAGTCTGGTGGAGGACGGTATAAAATGAACCCATCAGTAGTTTAAAAAATGGAACTGCCCATCTTATCAGTCCCACTGATGAGCTGAGGTTTTTAATTACTCTTTTAAGATGTAGTTTTATAGTTCATCTAAACTTTACTCGAGCCGTAACTTCAGTTCACTGTACTGAGTGATGGGTTCCTCTCGAAATAATGGCCTTACTCTGCGAGTTCACGCTATGTCCTTCGCCAAGACCACCTCCGAGACCTCGGGCTAACTACGCAACTTGGGAACCCAAAAGTTTATTTGCCCGTTTAGCTTTGCATATTTATTATTGCGACGTTTCAGACACATATTGCAGCCGAGAGTCAATAGGGTGAGAAAATAACCTTGGAGTCAGGTGATTTTCTGCACCTGTGACATGTTGGCAACTTTCAAGGATCTCGCGAAAGAGCGTAGTCATGTCGTTAGTGCGCAGCGTTTTTTTTCAGAGAGATGATCCTTGCCACGCAGTCAATGGAAGATCAGAGCAAGAAGCAGATTTAAACATTTTGCAGGTACAGAATCCTGCTTTTCATTGTTTTTTGTGTGGCGATTTCTACTTTTTGAATGAGCTTTTCAGTGAAGGTTTGCTAAGTTGTTATTCGTTTCATTCATATTCCTGAAGGAACTATTGAAAAACTAATTCTGAACAAAATAAATTTACCCGTCGGTGGGAATAGATACTCCTCACTGTCTGGCTACATGTGTGGGTGCAGCAGTACTAGCAGTGCTACTACTTTGGGCGGTCGGCTTATATACCGCTATACCATTCTCATCCAACAAGATCGAGTCTACCAGACGAATCCAGGAGCGACGGGTCTGATACAACACAGGATCGGGCCGATATGTACTTTATGACTATTGTAGTACTGTTTAGCGGTCGCATGAGCGTTTGACCCATCAAATGGTGTAAGTTCAGAAATCGTCGCCGCGTTTTCGGTGATTAGAATATTCATCCATAGTTTCTCCTTCCTGTGATAAGCGTCAGAAGGTATTTTCCTTCCAATAAAGTATCCCAGAGCCTTCTTAAACATGTGAAACGTTTGTCCTGCCAAAATTGATTTAAGAGTGTAAAACTTGATGGTTTGTTCATGTGTCGTGAAATTTAAAAGCTGAATTTGCACTTAAAACGAAGGGGACGAATCGAAAGGTGCTTGTCGAGTTTTTGATTTCGCGGGATTCGATTCATGTTAGGATAACTAGAAACACTGAAGAAAGTGAAAAGCACTACAGAATGGGTTTAGAAGAATACTGCATTTTCAATACTGAGATGTGAAATTCTTTAGCTCTTAGCAGTACTTCTTAGTTGTTGGGATCTAAATATGCTCCTTTTCCCATTAAGTCTTAATTTGGTTCACAAACCCATAATAATCGGACTAACTCAATTTCCTAGCCCTCTCAGGAGGCCGATTTCACTTACCTTTCTTCAGCTGCTAATTCGTAATGCAGAATTTTTTCTCATGATTTGTTTATTAGGTTTATACACTCAATCTGGCAAGCCTTTACCCAGGCTCTGCTGTCAGTGTAATGACTTCAATCACTCAAATTACCGCGGCGGCTCGTAGATCACTTTTAAATCAACAATCCCTCTCGTCCAAAACCGGTCTTATATCCTCTCCCACCTCCTTCGATCCTAATAACTCCACGAGCCTCTCCAACCTCCAAGGCGTAGTGATATTCGTTCCACGCATCGACCTGCTGCTCGGTCGTCTCTCCATCATTCACGCCCAACATCTTGTGGAGCGTTTGAATGAAGCCTCATCTGCTACTACCACCGGTGTTTATCCCTGCCGCCGTCTAGTCCTCGTTGCTACAGTGAAGAATCTTTCTCCTGCTGGAATCGCATTTCCACTTGTTGAAGAACAGGCTGTACCACCGCACCGCACTGGTGCGCTCTCTGTTCGAGTTCCCATTCCTTCACTTCCTCAACGAATCAATCTCATGCATTTCAATAACTCGAATCCCCAAGGTACCTGCAAAAGCGAGAAGTCGATTGCTATTTTACGGCTTTTGCCTAGCCGAATGATCGTTTTTAGAGCCCCTAGTAATCCTCAACGGTCATGCATCGCCAAAAACCATTTCCTGGCTTCGCGATCAACAATCGGGCACCATCAGCTCTCGTAACCGACCGCTCGAGTCTGAAATTGAACCGATAGAACCACTGATAGACGGCGAGATCTCTTCTACTTTTGACGCGGAAGCTCAAACTAGTATCGCAGGACAGCGCATTTCTTCTCTTGTCTCTCCAGAATTCGGAGCTCCTGGTGCTGGTGTTGTTTGTGCTTCTGGGGGTGTCGTTGGGGGTGGAACAAGCGGTGCCACTGTTGATAACCTCCTTCGACAACTCTTCCGCTTTCCGTTTGTAGAGAAGATTTCCCTAATTCCACCCGGAGACGCACTACGTCGAGCCTTTCTGCGTTCGGCAGTACTTGATTGGTTGGAAGGAAAAGTTCATGAGTCCAGGGATTTCGATCTCGAGGCAGCTACTCGCCGTCTTCCTAGACCGTGAGTTGCCTGTTAGCTTCACTCATTTGACGGGTACATAAACTTAACCTAAGGGTACTGTCTTCCCAGAGAAACTATGTAAGCGCTTGAGATCGTCTGTTGCAGATGTGTTTGTCATATCATTGGCTTTCAGTAATTTACTTTATTTGAAGCTAATAAATTCTGTCAGTAATCAGAGCACGAAACGTCACTGTTAGGATTGAGAATAGAGACTCGGCATCCTTTCCAGTCGACCGATAACAATACATAATTGGTATTATGGGCCTTTCTGATCAGTGACCTATCTGTCATTTATTTTAACGCTTTTGGGAGATGCTTATTTCGGCAAGTTTGGTAATGTAAATGGTTCTCTTATTTGATGTCTTGCTTTTAGCCCGACGCCAAAACCAATTCAAAGTGTGACTGGACAACAAGGCATGACAGTGGTATCTTCTGTGTTGAATGGACACCGACAAATTCGGGAAGAGGCTGTGGAGAAACGGGATCGTTTATTAAGGCGCTTCCGCATGGCGATGCGCAATTTCTTGGCCAATTTGCGACGTGATCGACGTTTCTCAGTGTTCATGCGTTCAGTGGCACGAGAAGATTCGTCTTACTTCCCCCGAGTCATTCGACGTCCCATTAGTATCAGCCAAATTCGCAGGAATGTCGACAGTGATAAGTACACGTCCGTTGCTGATTTTAAGAAGGTGAATTAAGTCAACTTCAGTTGTTCACCCAGAATCTATTTAGAACCTTCATATGTGGAAATGTTTTTCAGGACTTGAAGCTAATCTGCGAGAACGCTTTGGAGTACGATCCCTCAGACGAACGGGCGTATGAGTTTCAGGACATTGTTGATGAATCATTCGATGAAAATGTCGAACTCAATGATCTCAGTGAAATGTTGGCGGATGTGGGTTTGAGTATTACATGTATTTCACTTAATTAACGCAATGCTAAGTTAACACACTATGATGCTGTAGGCTCTTGCTGCTTATCCATTAAACACTTCTCCCTCTCATTCTGTCCCTGAACACGTTGACAATGACTCTCCAAAGAACTCTCCTCAACCGCTTGGACGTCGCTACAGTCGGCGGCTGCATGTTAGTCGGTTCTGTTAACCTAGCCATATCCTTGATTCGTACTTCTGAGCGTTCTTTTGGGGCCATTTTTGGTTCTAGGGTGAGTCACCAATCTTCGGCGAAGCGGATTTGCTCCTTGCCGCCAAACAACGAAAGATCCCCAATTCTGCTCTGAAGAATAACGAGGAAGATATCTCGGATGATGTAATTGTTTTACTTGCATTTTGTCCGAAAGACTGCGTCTTACCTAACGAGAATAAGTGATTAACATTATTACTTGTTACGCCCATTGGAATGGAGAATGGAATTCTCCGCCGTCGATTTGGAAACCACTTCTTGCATTCTTCTTACGATAACAATACTTGTGGTAACGCAGGGGAAAGAGGTAACATAGACAATGCCTTTAAGGGTCAGGGAGACTACTTAGTAGCTACGCCCGAGTATCAACCGTGCAAACAAAAATCCTAAAATCTGAAGAACTGAGTCATGTTGATGGACCACACAGCTGTCTTTAGCATGGTCTCTTCTCAAGCTTTATTGTTGCCAAATTCCCAATGGAATCTCTGAACTATTTTTCATATTTTGATGTCTATCTGTCATTGTCTTAAGAGTTTTCATTTGCCTTTTTGTAGGCTCCAACACCTCTCGCGGTAATGGATCAACAGCCCTACACTGAAGACAACGAAGCTCAACCCTTTAATCTTCCTGCCGACTTAGGTTCGCCTTTTTTCCTTGCCAAATTTTTGCCTCTCTTCTGGGGGCTGGCCTCCGTCTCAACTTTGGTTATGCATCCTAGCGTTAAAACTGAGCAAGGTCACGGTAGGCGTAATTATGGTGTTAATAGATTAGAATTTGATGTAATAATATTGTTGTCGTGAGGAACGTACACGTGATGTTGGAATGACGACGTAAAAATGGCAGTGGTGGGATGAGAACCACTTAAAATTTTGATCTTTCGTCTATTTCTCTGCCGATAAAGATTTCACAAATCGATTCTCTGTCTCGGTTTTAAGAGTCCTTAAGCAGAGGTAAATGTAATATGCCTATTTAACTCAGTAACACAGTAATTTATGAGTAAATAGATAGCTGTTTGGAATTTACTTGAACTCAAAAGATACAATCTCAGTTATCGTATGTATTTTCAGTTACTTCATTTGGATCTCAACGCATCATATAGCTCTTTCAAATGTCGTCCGTGCAAGTTGTTCCCTGGAAGTGGGATCAGTCGAAATATACTTCTTTCTAGTCTATATTCCAAGCCGCGGCTTGTAAAGGTGTTTCTAATTGCTATGATAGTCGTGTCTGATGCATCAGCTGTTCGAAACTCATCTGCACCTATCCTGTGATGGTCTACAAAAGGATGATCAAAGTGCCCCCTCCCAAGATATGCATGGGAAGATTCCCGCAGTATGGACTAGAGTATTAGACCTACTATGGGTCAAACGTGAAATAAATTATGCATATTTTCTTTTGTTCCTGAACATTTAGATGCTTCAGCAAAAGATAGCGGTGGGGACCCTAATCTAGGTGAATCTGATTACGAGGATGACGATGATAAAACCGAGCCCTGTGCTTCTCCGAATGTTTCTCATCCTGAAGGTGAGTCTTCACTGGACCAGGATGAAACTACAACGACACCTTGGCTTCGGGAAGGTCCACTTCGCGCCCTACATCGCCCCATGATGGAATCCTTTTTGAAGGAGGCTGTTGAGAAGACCCGTGGATGGTCGGTTAATCAACTGATGGTTCTGCATTGCGATTTGAGTGCTATTACTAAAAGGATAAGTCTATCAGCGCCTCTTGATCCCCATGATCTGAAACTTGTGAGTCATCCTAGATTCTGGACAATTTGGGCATCTTAGATTTTTTTCTTAGGCTGTTTTACTATCTTGCAGAATCTCCTGGGAGTCTTGCAAAGCCACAAACAAATGGCCGCCTACGAGGGCTATGAGGAATCTCAAGAGGCCCCGAGTTTGAAGCACTACTCCCCAGCTGGCTACTTATGATCATTGATTCCAATTGGGACTTCGTTTTAGTTTCCTTTTTCAATGTAATCTTAGGTGTCTGAAGGTACTGAATTAGTACCTAATTTGTCCCCAATCCCCCTTCCCTCTATACCTCCTGACCTGGTAACCTCAAATTACCGAGCTCCCACTTTTTTATGCATTAGTAGTATTTAAGGCAAACGAATGCATTAGGGATGTGTTTGTGTGAATCGATTTGCATTTGATTTGGAATGAACTGGCTAGAGGCGACTTGGAAATTTCATTTATTTGTTCTCTTTTCCGAGCGTTATTGCCCAGTAGAATGCCTATAAGTTAATCTATTATCTAACCTTGACGGTAGACAAGTTTAATTTATCTTCTTTTGGCTCAATGCTTCCAGCAAATGTCTAATTGATAAAATTGTCCTGTGTATGCCTAGGCGAACTAGTTCCTATGACGGATAACGGAGTTGGTGTTCGAGTTAAGTGCCTGTGGAGATTCAACACTCGAGTTTGGAAATTTATTTTAATTGTATATTTGGGTGGCAAGTGTAAATGAGGATCAGACTATGTAAATGACAGGTCCGGATGAGTGGGGCTTTAGGCCGAAACTTAGGGATTTGATTAAAAAACTAAAGGATCTTATTCCAACAAGTTTGACATTTCTTAATTTCTATTGCAATAACGTCTTCTTTGCTCGAAGGAAAGAAAATAGCGGGTGAAGACCTTGGGAGGGTAAGCTGGTTTTATTCCGTAATCCGAATTTTAATCTGAGAAAATAGAAGGGGACTTATTCAGAGGACTAGGTGCTGATTTGCGCAAGAAGAGCAACATTCAGGCTCTAGATAGCCGCTAAAAACGCTTAGTGGGTGGAATACTGGAGATAGAATATCCATCTGCGGTCAAATCGCTGAGTTAGATCAGACCAATCGTTTAGTAACAATTAGTTTAATTAACAGTACCACAGTAGAGTACTTTGCATTGTAGTTTCAGACCGCATCAAATGTTAGCCTTTGTGTTCCTGTTTGATAGATTTCACTCTGGAGCGTTAACTGTAGTTTTGAATGGGGCATCATCAATGCATTACAAATCCCGTTTCATATGCAGATGCATAAGCCACTCAACAATATCTGTTTTTAAAAAAGCCTGTTCGCAAGCGTTAAAGACCGACGTTTATGCCAACGAGATTCATAAATTCCGTTAGACAGAGCCAGTACCTACCGCAACTAAGCGATTCGAATTACTATAGATTGACATTTTTACTTTTATTCCATTTTCTCTGTCTAATTATATTAGTTATTGAAAGTCTGATTTTTAATTTTGGCAAAGTTATTCTAATTGAATACAGCCTAATGAGGTCAGTCGATTTACCATACGTTTATGCCTATACAAATAAATAACCAGTAAAAGCAGCCAAGTTGGTTGATATGCATTTTCAATTAAATAAGCCTTACTGAATATTTTAAAAACCAATTTGCCACCAGCCATTTAAAATCCGATTCCGAACTCCAGCCAAAATTTCAGATTTCCCCTTGAAGCTTTAAAATAAACATTGATTCACATTTGTATTATCAAATGGTAACACAAAATATTCTCGCATTTGAACAAATCAATATGCATGTCATTCGAAAGCGGATATTTCGATGCTGTGTGCGTCTTGTCTGTCCGGTTGAAGTTGTATTAGCTGCAGTCAAAATGGATCAGCCTCTGTTTTCGTGCACACGTTGTCTAAAGAGCTTTCCTGTATCACAAATGTCGCGTTCAGGAACTATTTGCAAGGTTTTTACTGTCTTGAATTTGATTTCCGTCATTTTTTTAGATCTGCAACCCGCACCACTCTTCGTTTAAGCAATGCGAGTACTGCAGATCAGATTTCAAGCGTTCGATGTAGGTTTTTGCACAATAATGACGAGTCAATAACACAGACCAGGTACACTTTGTCTTCGGTGTCAGTCCTTGAAATCGAGATATGGGGAGCCGAAGCCTTGTTCTATTTGTCAGCTCGCAATGGCTTTTGGAAGCGCCTTGGTGTGCCAGCGTTGTTTGCATTATCGTGCCAAATTTGGCGATCCCAGACAGTGTGAAAAATGTTTACAATTATGTGCATTTTATAAAGATGAGGTTAGTTATGCGCGAATCTTCTAATTTTTCCATCTCTACATTAGGCCAGTCGAAATAAAGTTGACGGTAAAGTCCTCTGCTGGGTCTGTACATACAATTATAAGGTCTCAAAATCAAAAGAACGTTCAGAAAAGCACCAGTCAAAGCGTGGTAATTCGGATGCATCCTATTCTTCCAAGCCTCATGATTCTTCCGGGTAATTTTTCTTCCCCGTGAAGCATCTAGATTTTTGAAGTACTTATCTTTTTTCGTGATTTAGATCCATAAGACGCCATCGGACAGACGAGTTTACTGGTCGGCGTTCGTCTAATCTCCCTGGGGATGGTTTGAATGATAGGTAACTAAGTGTCATCTAATTTTGAAAATTCTTCACTTTAAATTTCAGTCAGGTTTTTTGCTCCATTTTTTGTTCTATATCAAACCTGATTACACTGTAATTACCTTGCTCGCTTATGTTTCTTTTACATTTAATTTGAAGGGCTCTGTTTACTCTCCTAATGTTTAGCGTTGAATCAATCTTAATTTAGTGTCTTAGCCTAATACCGCCTAGCATAAATCCCTAATTGAATTTTTTCATTCGGTTGCAGAGGTCGTGAAACTTTTTTTTCAACAATAGAACTTTTCGCATTCATTGTGCCCCTTATTTCTAGAATTTGATCGTTTGTATCTGGTCCATCATTTTTTGGTTCAAGCGCATCTTTCGCCATTAGTCTGCTTTTTTTCCGGCATTGTAGCTTTGATTGTGATTATTTTTGTCGCTGTGTTTAGCTGTCTTAGCTTTCTGCAACTGAGTAGTTCAAACAGTCTTTCCATTGCGGATTTTCCAAATAGTTTTGAAAATTTGCGTGTCACTTCAGTTTGGTGATATTTGTGTTTCGCAAGCTACTTGAGATCCTTTAGTTACCACTTTCTTCGGTGTTCGAGCATTGATGACAGGTTTTAATTATTGCCTTCTCTATCGGTTACGCAATGTGTTTTTAGTTTTTAGGGTGGAGACAAATTCTGGTCGAGTTTCAGTTAAGAGTTCATCCCATTGTCACAGGTTAGCAAGCAGTATTCCTACTTAACGCCTTTCGTCCTTAATGCTGTGACCACACTAGGTCGAGAATAAGATCTGCCATTAGTATTTTCCTCTCAGTTAATACTAGTTACGCCCCTGCATTTTCAAAGAAGTCATGCACATCATGCTGAGAACCAAAATCTCCTAAGTGTTAGCCGATTTTAGATATTGGAAATGGAATCTTTAAACCGAGTAACAATGCTAGTATGCTGATTTTTGAGTATCAGGGTCAAGTCCACAACCGACAAAAACAGTAAACGATTGTCTCACACTGTTTTTTTTAAAACCTCATTATTTCGTTGGCGAGCAGCTCCTTGAGAGGTCGAATAACACCAAAAACTTTAAAGGCTAGCGCGGCTACTGTCTTTGAATGCCACAACTTCAACTTTCTTTGTTTACCGAAAAAAGTGATGATTCTACGAGTGTTCTCTATTGTTGAATACGGTATTCCTGAAAATCTTTGTTATCAACTCCGCGCATTTTAGTGAGAACCTAAAAAGATCTTGCGGTTTCTTCTCACTGTTACAGAAAAGCACATTTTGAAGTCCACACCAGATTATAGTTATTCGAATATTCTATGCATTGAAGGAGGGAGTGGCCTTGTAATTTAAACCAAGACTGAGATTGAGCCATTGGCTTGATTTAAGTCAATTTTCTCCAACCGATACAGTTTCGACTCAGCCTATAACGAACATCTAGTGACAATAAGTCAGCTGCAGGAAGAAATGCGTGGTTTAAAACGGTCACTGGCCCAGAAAGACGCTGAAATATTGGCTAAAGACCGAGTTATTGCGGGTCTTCGAGCAGACATTGACGACTTTGAGACTCAACGTCGTGAACGCGCCTACAAATCCCACGTTCTGGCCAACGAAGAGATAGAAAAACTCAAGGTTTGTCTCGATTTTCAAGTACAACTCTCAACACTGGTTGTGGAGCCTAATAGAGGTATTGTGTTTCCTTGGTTGCAGGATACCATCCGCACACTTAAACGCGAGAAAGCGGACCTCCTAGCTGCTCGAAACACCGCGTCGAAACGTCGACGGGCTGTCACTGTTGATACACTTTCTCCCCTTACTCTGTCGCCAATCCGTCTGCCTCAACAACTGTCTGGTTCGGGTTCCACACCTGCTACTAAAGAGAAGCACAAAAATCCATCCTCTCCAAAGCGGATAGACACTCCGATGAAATTTCCAAAACCACCCGAAGAAGCACCTCCTGCTACCACTGCAAGTAAAGAAGCACTTTCACCGTTCTATTCGCCATATTTGGGGGATTCATCGTCCTCACTGTCGGATAAGGTCGAGATTAAGGACAAAAGAGAAGATAATGGAAATGGAAATGGGAGGACTAATAAACCGAAAAGATTGAAAGTCAGCAGTTCTGATGACGAAGAAGAGGAGGAGACTAATGAATTGGAGAAGCAGCTTTAGATTCTTAAATGAAAGAAGTTTTGTACGTATTTTTAACGTGTCAAAACGCTCTCGCCCTATCCATTGTCACCTGATGAGCGCCTGCCCCTCAATCAACTGCTGTTTAATTCCCTATCCGCATTATTTCCTTGGCGTTCTCATACCTTAATCGTTTTTTTTTGTATGCTCTAACGCCATCAGTTTGTTCATATTGATAGAGGCACTAATATCAACAGCGAACCTTCTTAAAAGAAAGAATGTTTTGTGTGTGTGTGTGTGCGTTTGCGTGCAATTGAGATAGAATCGCTTTGCTACTATCGTCCTCTGTGTCTGTAACCAGAAGACATCAAAGGTCTGTATGGGCTACGAGGGGATGGGAGATATTCTTTAATTGCGATTGAAGGGGAGATGGTAAGGAGTAATGTTCTACCTTGCGCTATTTTTGTACGGTGACAATCGTCTTTGAAATTTTTCACTTTATATGCATAACGCAAGCTTAATGTGATAACAGACAGGCGGTGTGTACTCTGTGCTCCAAAAGATCATCTCGAAAAGTATGAGCAGTAATCCTATTTCGACTTCACCTTATTTGGTTATAAATGATTCTCATATCTGCAGTGGTCATATAGGACCTCCGTAACCTCGTCTTGCGCTCATTTTATTCTCTAAATCGTCCATTACGATTGTCTTTTCATCAATCCAACTCACTATACCCTACTTTTTCTTTGTCAACTGCATTCTATTTCCTGTTATTACTGGAGTTGCCCGATAATTGAGAACGTGTTATATAGCGACTGTGCCTATTAATCTGCTGCAAATAGGAGGATTTTATAACCCTTAATAATGACCCTTTGTTGCTTCATATTGCATTTTCGTCAGATATATCCCTCGTGTGCAGATGATGTTGGCAACCACTCTTTTTAACGAATATTCATGTGCAGAATTGAAGTAGATTTCTTTCACTAAGGCCGCATTTTTTAATTCCAATCAGAGATCCGTTGCTGCTATGAAGTATGGAAGGCAGTTTTTATCAAGTACGATTCTTGATGTTTTGTGGATTACTGATATTTAGTCCATATATATGGCAAGTTTCTAATGCCTTGTTCTGAAAAATATCTTCGAGGAAGTCCAGTTTAAGCTTACCTTCTGCGTCTGAAAGAATATGTTCGGTGCCATATATAAGAGAATGTCTGTGGCATGTCGATAGTTACGTTTATTGGCTTCAGAGACCTACCTGATACCTCAACCAGGCCAGCTTTTGATATTATAGAAAACCTCACTGCAGAATCGTAAAGTTTCACATTGTTTTAGTTTTGTTCATCTATTTCTACTTTCTTTTCAAGCGACTTAGGTCCTGGTTCCTGTGGTTTCTGGCCTACTGGTTGATGGTCTTAAAGGTATCGTTTCAGCCAACCTGGGGATCTGAGGTCTTGTCACAATCTTCCGCTACTACGATCCATCTGGGTCGATCCTTAAAAATGAAATGTATATTAGTAGCCGTACTAATGAGCCACACACTGGCGCTTCTTTGACTGAATGTGCTATTTGATTGGAGTAAAGCACTACGTTATTCTGCATGCTCACAAGGCAGCTTTCCCAAGTTTTGCCATTGGTTAGGGAAATTTTATAATTATTGATGAAAAATTGATAAAATGGAGAAAAAGACGTCCTATGGGCGCCAGAGGAAAAATTTGAAATTTCGAATATTTGGAGTCTCATGAAAAACATAAAATGACGTTTGAGAAAAACAAAGCAATCAGATTGCTTATATGAACTACTAGCTCGCTGAGTTTCGGTCAGTACGCTAGTTGTGTTAGAAAAGACTCAGAGAGAGGGCAAAATCTTCTAGACCATGAATAAGCTGGGAGTTCTTCGTCGAGTTTAGATTTTCCATTCGTGTTTTGTACTTTGTTTGGAGCTCCTCAACAAATCCTCCTCCAATATTTGTCCGACTAGCACCTTCGAATGAGGGTGCTGCTGGTGTTCAGCGAAATAATTCATGGCGGATACAATGAACCAAGGGCAAGGCGGGCTACACTAAAGAGCCTAGTGAAGTCTGACACTTCAGTTTTGTGACTTTCGTGGAGAATACACTGGTCCAAAGTCGCGTTGCCAAAAACTCTAAGGCTATTCACCTGTGTTTTGGGAAGGGGGGGAAGGGTGGGGAAGGGGGGAAGGGGGCGAAGGGGGGAAGGGGGAGGGTGGAGGATGGCACGAAAAAGAATGCCGGCTTTGATTGAAAATGATGGAATCTCAATGAGTTTGAAGCTTTTCTGAACTGAAAGGTAGTAATTAAACTTTTAAGATCTCAATTGCGAATTGGACTCGGATGATTCCACCAGAGAAAATCGTTTTATAGGAGAAAATCGAGGGTTCCTTCAGAACCTTCAACCTGAATCCCGATATACTCGAAATTAATGTAGGCGGGTCTCTTTAATATTTATCTAAGGTTTTATTGAAATTTGAGTTCCAGAAGGAAGTTTGTATCTCTTCAAATGATTCGAAAACCAAATCCGTCGTTCGATGAGCATCTCAAGAAACACCGAAGGTATCCAGAGTAACCTCTCCTAATAATTCAAAAGTAAGAATGCCCTTCACTGTTCCATACCCATTTATGGCAAATTCAGAAGATCGGTCCTGGGCTTGTAAAGTCGAAAAAATACAAAATTTGCTAAGACAATCGTCTTTTCTGGCTTCAAGACGTAAAGGGGTAAAAAGCGTAAATTAATTCTAACGATAAATGAAGACGGACTAGAGAGAAAAATCGCATCGGGCTCTAATTATCCATGTGCTGAGGGGACGATCTGAAATATGACATCTTGAACACTCTCCCCTTGAATTAGATTTGAAACATCGGAGGAGAGCGAAGATGAGCTATTGTATCACAGATTTCATTAGTATCATCACAGCAAAACGGACCTTTGCGTGGTGATTTCCTGGTGATGTCGATCAGCGATTCAGAAATCTTACCAATTTATCACAGGCATTCCAGTACTTGTTTCGATTATACCTTTAGGGAACTCGAAATGTTTCGATGATGCCTAAGCGCTTGTCGAATATATACTGCGATTTGGGTGAATATGAGCCAAAATTGGCTCAGTATTTAGAAGCCACGTTGATTTGAAACCAGAATTTCAATAGAGTCATAGTAGATGAAGAGGTGTAGTAACTGTAATTGCAAAAATAAACAAAAGCTTTGAGCCTAAATCGATGGCAGGTGTTATGCATGGAAGAGAGATTTCTCCCTGTGGAAAATAGACGCCTCACCTCCCGAAAATCTACCCCTCGTGCTTTTATTTATTTATTTATTTATTTATTCATTTATTTACTACCCACCCATTAGGGCGAGTATTAAAGAATTATTGGGGGGTACAAAAGAAATACAGGCAGCTTTTACAGCAGGTAGAACACAAAATTTAACATTAGAAAACTGTGAAAGCGTTTATCGACGTCTGCGGTTCTCTGGCATGGCTTCGTCGTACAGGTAGCATTTCAATTTCAGTTCCACTTCGTTGGGGCACCCCGTCCGTCCTCGACGCTGTTGAGGGCAGACAATCTTCGTATCTCTTCTAGAAGTCTTTTCAGTTTTTTGACGGAGATTCCATTTATTGCCACGTGTACGTACATTCCACAGTCCAGTTTGAGACTATGAATCCCAGGTATTTACCTGTGCCTCGTTTACCAAGCTGTAAGAAATTGTACTTCGGCTGGAATAATCTAATTTTATATGTCCGGCGAGTGATTAGTCCGATCCCGCCGCTCCTCTCATTAGCCCCCAGAATTGCCCCTGGGGTTGCCAGTGGTCATTTCGAGGAGGTTGAGAGTAGGAATCACCACCGATAGTTGATTGACCATATCCACAGTAACAAATGAACATATATATTTCATCTTGACCATTTTACTAGAAATGCACAAAATTCGACCAATTCAAAACACTTTATTGTTGAAGATAATATAATTATATAGTACATAAAAGCATTGCTTTAAAAAATGTTTCTGTTTTTAATGGGTTTTTGAATAAATATAATATGCCATAAATACACTGGACGTTTGTTGGCTTCCAAGGCATTTTTATACCATGAAGAAGGTATAAAGTGCAGTATACAGTTATGTGATTGCACTTCAAAGGTGAGTTATATGAAATTCTGCCAACATATGTCAACTGCAGCAAGTGCATAATGCTTTAGAATGAATTAGGTACAGGAGTGAACCCCAATGGATCACGTTTAAGTCCCTAAAATCGGTGAGTATTCGGAAATGTGAATGCAACCAACAAAAGGTGAGGTGAATAATGTGGTGGACAAGTTATGCAGTGGAATAAAAAAAAATTCGCTAAACTATTCAAAGGTACAAGCGCTATATCAATAAATCCATGTGAAAAGTCAACTGCGTAAGTTTCGCTAAAAATCGCAGAAATGGGAGGTTAAGAAGTGAGGGGTTTCAAAGCCCTATTCATGGATGGCGGCTGCGGATTTATTGCTGTGTCAGTTGATGCTAAAAATGGTCGGCTGTAGCTTGATGATGGGAGTGAGTGGGTGACACAAGTAATTAAATTGAAAGTGGCATCGTTGATGGAACTGAGAAACTGAAGAACTGAAGTGCTACAGAAGCTATTCAGTACGTGTGGAAAAATGACTAATGAGGAAAAATTGGATGGAATCGACAGTGGAATGACTATAACCGAACGGCTCTTGATGAGCGAGAAATAAATCCAAAGTTGGCATCTGGAATGGAAGAATGAGTGTTTTTTCCAATATTTCAAGGTACTCATGTGTGTCTATTAACTCAAGATATGTCATCTGCCTCTCGACACCTCAATTAAGATGGTTTAATGGAAACAAAATCTGAGACATATTACCATTTTCTCTGGCAGAAATCACACCCGAATGAATGCTGAAGCCACCCGCTGAGAAAATAGCATCGGATAGACCTGTTTTAGAAGCACCATTAAGGCTCTCCGTACTTAGGCGTACTAAAGGGTAACAAATACGCATTTCTGTTAAGCAAAAAGCGAACGTTTTATTAGTTGAGTGACACATTTGAAAGATGCTTTGTTTTCAAAGGGTGCAACTCATGTAATCTCAAGGGCGGAATCGATGGTAAGCAATGAACTCATAGCTTTTCCAGAAGAACTAAAATAGATGTGCTTTTAGAGTAGAGTAGGTTTTGGGCTTATTTAAAGGAGTGCCAGTGAAGAAACTCCAAGCAGCTTCATTAATGTATTTCGCGACTCTGATCATCTATTAATTTCTAGTGGAAAATGTAATAGTGATTTCTACGATTGTTAGTTCCCTCGAGAAAAATAACATATATAAGTCTTTGCTAGAAAGGGATGCACGCGCTTAATTTAGTGGCATTAAATATCTGGAATAATCGGGAGTGATTATTATTGTCATCGTCATTATCATTATGATTGTCTTAGTATTTTTGTTATTTTACCGCCTTTTCGGTGATAAATAAACCTCTGCGGTCTTGCTATGCGACGGTCACGTGTGCATTTGACCCGTTAGATTTTCAGTGATTGGGAATACCTTCGGTACTTGTTTAATTGTGCCTAGCCAATGAACTAAAGGGCTTAAATTCCCTCAGGGTGTGTTACGGTGCCTCTTTTAAATGCGACTTTAAAGTTGTATTATGGTATCAGCGATTCAACGTCGAAATGGGGAATCTCGATTTACAAATGGCGAAGGCATGGAACAGATGATTAACTGTATTTTGCAATACAGGCGGACAGGAAGTGTCAAAGGAAGTACTTTTTTTATCACATGGTCGCAACTATAGGATGGGATAGGGTTCTACTTCTTTCAACACGAAGCTGATTTACCTTGTTCTGTGAATCTGAACCTAGGGTACTCGAACCGATCTTCAGGATCCGTTTCCCACTAATGCAAATAAGATTAGATCGTTCAGTTACGTTTTTAAAAATATATGCAACTGACAACACTAATTTCTAGCCTCTTTATCACACTCTCGGGTTATCTCGGTAATGAAAATGTAAGGAACTATCACACGTAAAAAGGGGTTTATGCGATTTACCGCTAATACAGTAGCATCCATGAATAATCAAATCAGCCATTTTCTTGACTGTCTGATTTCCCTTATCTTCTGTGGTACTAAGGCCCACTGTACTTGGTGGCAGAGGTGAAATTAAATGTAGCCAAAATCACAAATGAATATGCGAAATACTTGTAGTTGTATAATTCGCGAAGGTAACTTAGAAAGGCATGGTCATTTGTGAGGCCACAGATGAAGGAAGAAAAACGGCCACCAGGAGAGGACTGCTTTCACTGATGTGATTTCTTTGAGAATCGCTTCAACTGCAGGCATTAAATAACAATAACTCATTATCTGAAACTAAAAATATTATATCCTTTGGTGGTGGTCAAACCTGCTCTCAACCTCCTCGTGGTGACCACCGGTACCCCCAGTGGCAACTCTGGGGGCTAATCAGAGGGGCGGCCGGATGAGACTGTTCACCATCCGGATGTATAAAATTAGATTTTGTCATCAGAAGTACAACTTCCTGCAGCATGGTAAAGGAGGCACGGCGTAAATAATCAGATTTGTGGTCTCAAACTGGAGCATGGACTGCACGTGCAAGTAGCTATAAATGAAATCTCTGTCAGAATGTTGATTTCTGGAGGAGATATGGAGACGGACAAATTCGGACGAGGTGGCTCGACGGAGCCATGCCAGAGAAGGGACCAGACAAACGAAGACGTCAACAAACGTTTTACTGTTCTGTGTTAACTGTTGTTCTTAATTGCTATAAAAGCTATTTGTACTTCTGTTGTATCCCCAACAGAACTGTTGGGGAAAAAATAAAAAATAAATGAATAAATAAAAAATATCCGTTCGTGTGCGTTTGACTTGAATTCGCGAAATATTGGGCTGAAAATTACCATGGTTTTCAAAGTAGCTCCTACAAATAGTCCTACAATCTCCAAATTCGGTATTGTCCCACTAAGAGTACGTTAGGTACAGAGGTACAGAAAAAATATCTATCAACACCGAACAAAATTAGTTCTCGACTATCTGGGCTCTAGGACAAGTTAAATAGCCTACGAAAGAGAAGCGTCAGTAGGGCATTGCAAAAGACTGAGACATGAATGAATCAGGAGCCTGCATTAAGTGGTCACACTATGGCTACCTGCACGATCATCTAAAAAGAATGGAGAGCCTACAAACGTGGACGAAGATGATGAAATGATTGGCCGTTCCTCTTTCAGTTAAGTGACTCATGTAACTCACTTTATTACTTTATTAATGATTCAGAAAAGATCTCCTATTTTGGTCTAGCAGAAACCATTGTGGATGAACCTGAAAATGGGCACGAAGAATTTGCCTACTACAAATGAAAAGTTAACTGCACCTTGAAATACGACAAGAGGGTCGGATAAATGTTAAGGTAAGATCGGCGCCCTAGTGTAAAAAGGTGTGTACGTGGCACGAACTTCGGCAAAATATATTCCAACAAAAAACTCGACTCTTAATATCTGCAATGGCAGAGGTGCTCAAAATATAGTTCGTTCCCATGTTTGCCAAATGATTTCCTTTTATTGAAAAGTCGATAATATATGGAAGCAGAAGATGAAATATATGGCATATCAGCTGCTAGTTCAACTGAAGGGATAGTATAAATCCGCAATTTTTCCCAATGTTAGCATCAGATCTGTTTAAGTTTTTTGGCCTTGTTTGGTTGGACATTTCCCCTTTTTTGACGCTCAGCTGAAGAGAGCACAATGTAAAAATCACTGTGAGACCATCCACCTGGATTCTGAACGTGTCCCTCAGCTATCGCAGGCGGACTGGGCTTTTAATTTCTATCATTTTACGCGTACCCTTGAAATCAGGATTATGCCCTCTTGTTCGTTTCTTAAGCTCTCACAAATTCTATACTGACATTAAGATTAGCTAATAGCAAATGCCATCTGCTATAAGACACATATATATGCATACAAGTGTACGATGTTCAACCTTAGGCAGGATTTCTTTTAATCAGCACCACTAATGAGTGGTCACTTAGTTCCGATTGCAATTAGAAATCGGTGTTTGAACTAGGACTAAAGTTTGACTGTATAAAAATACACTACTGTGTTTTCAAAAGTCGAAATTGTTTTCAACGTGAGATGTACAATAGACAGGATAGTGTTGCAATAAGTAAGTACATGAAAAAACACTTGAAGAATAATGGGAAAAGTATTTTGCTTCAGGCCAATTTTCGCCAGTTTGAAATAAGTTTTTTTAATTTGTTTACATTTTTCGATAAGATGTCACCAAAATTAAATTGCTCTCACATGCTCGGGAAATGGGTTCGTACCACAAAGGTGAAAATACCTTTCACGTAAGATAACGTGCTATTTCTTATTCTAAATATTAGTTCCTAACTTACAAAGAACAAATTAAGCAAAAAGTCAGGGTCTCGAGTCATCACCATGATTTCATCAATGAAGTAGTTATTCCTAAAAAATCTATTTTTTTTAGGACGTATTGGATAGCTATTTTGCTTTGACATTGGAAAATTGGACGCATCTTAATAAAAGCTTTGCATTTTGTATGCTGATTTCAACTAACCTTATTTTCAGCTGAATTTCGCAAACTCGTCGCGCCTTATGCTCTCAGCTTAAAGCTGGTTATTCTACATAAGGATGAAATTATTTATCATCTGCGTGATTTTCTCTTAAAAAGCGAGGATATATCATTGGGTCCCATTTTAGAGTAAGTTTTACTTAATATAAGAGATGCTCTAGTTTGTTGAGTGCCCTGTCATGCGACTTACGCGACGATTTCTACCCGTACTTCTCGGAATTTTTCGAAATTGTAAAGAACGTTATTACAAAAGATAAACAGGATGCGGACATACTTAATTATTCATTTAACTGCCTATCACACCTGGTTTACTTTCTTCATCGTTTTATCGCGAAGGACATTGACAACTTTTTGATGTAAGGTTAAATGAAGTTTTGATGATTGCGTGCAAAGGTTATTTGTTCCTCTTTTATCGCACAAGAAGGAGTATATTTGCTCCTTTTCTGCACAGTGTATGGCGTTCGTGATGCGAAGAATCTCAGCATCAAAGTTAATCCGTATTCTCTGGAAATTACATATTGAGCAGGAGCTCATTACTGTCCATTCTTGCGGCAATATTCTGGCAGAAATTTTAAGTTCTCCAGATGGGAATTTCCACTCTTCTTCAGTTGAGGTAGGACACCCTATTTCCACTCGTTAAATTATATCAGATTTTCCCCGTTCTATTTGCTCTAATGACCGGAACGGAATTACCTGACAATGTTCGTTCAAAGCAGTCTCTTCACGAAATGCTGCTGGATGATGACATTGCAAAATTTTGCAAAGACATTCTCAGTACCTCATTGCAGATCATATCGAGGCAAAAATTATCGTCTGAAGCCCTATTTACCATTTGCCAATTGGCTTTCTCGTACTTTTCTACGTCTGCAGTGTCTAGAGTTTCATTGCTTATATCTTGCTGCAATGAGCTCATTGAACTAATGCAAAGCAAACGGTATCTGCACCAATAGGAAACTTCCATAGAG
This sequence comes from Moniezia expansa, assembly GCA_019097775.1. NCBI lineage: Eukaryota > Metazoa > Platyhelminthes > Cestoda > Cyclophyllidea > Anoplocephalidae > Moniezia > Moniezia expansa. Next base: position 9,937,510 of record JADFDV010000053.1, read on the forward strand.
TCCTATCTCTTGGCTTCTATTTCAAAATATCCGATATTTTATCTTGCTAAACTTGTCATCAAGTTCGTCGGCCTCACTTCTAACCAGTTCAATCCATCTCGCCTATTGAGGACAGTTCTAGTTGGATCAAATTTCCTCCCATCCCAGCAGATATCCCTCATGCAGCCAATGGTTCGTCATAGAGCCTTCGAGAAAGATTTCATCCATATTCTATCTGATATTCTTCTGCGGCGCAACGTCGATGAGCGCATAGATGATATCACATTGAGCTTCCTTGCTAAGTTGGCCCTAATTCGTCAACCTCCTTCCCTGGAAATCAAGCCTTCAAGTTCTCTTTTCTGCCTTTCTCTGGCTTCGGGACATCACAGTTCAGAAGTCCTTCAGAAGACCATTAATTTTATTGTCCAACCTTTGTCTGATTCCCAAGACACCGTGGAACGAAAACTGTCTTCGGTTATAGTGCTTCCCCACTTGAGGTACTTTCATTACTCTGTTATATTTGTTTTTCAGCCCTCTATCGATCGAAGAGATAAAACCAGTACTTTCTTGGGAAATCAAGTCAACATTAAATCGTCTTAAAGAACTGGACTCGACCTCTGAGGAGTTTTGTGAATCGGCATCCTACCTATGCGCCCTATATGAAGCATTTTTTACTTGTAGTGGTGATGCCAAAGTTGATGTTTGTATTGATGAAGCTTTTCTTCAAGAAGTAGCTTTGTACGTTAAAAATCGATTCTAAACAATTTTTGGTCTTTTTGGTAAGTTCTACTTTTTTTTCTCGTTTCTAGGTTGACGAGGTTTGACAATCTGAAGTTGTGTGCGATTATCCTTCGCTCTCTTGATACAATTGGGCAGAAAACCGATCTTTGTGGGATTAACATTGAAACTCTATTTCCGATACTTCTGTCTCCAAGCCATGCAGTAACTTTTTTTTCGATTTATTTCGTAACTGGGCGGGCTTGACAGTTTTTAGCTGTGAATCTTAAAGTTGTAAGGGTGCTCTCTCAAATGGAGCATATCAATTAGATTTCCTGCTATTTTTCGAAAAAAATCAGGTATAAGCAATTTTGACCTGCTTCTTCCATTTCTCAAGCTTCTCAGGTATTTAATTATGAGATTTCATACTACATCGATGTAGAAAGCCGAAATGGTTGGAAACTAGTATGTTTTTTGAAATCAGTAGCATCTTTCAGTAAACTAATAAAACCGAACTTTTTTTGAAAAATCGTATTCGAAAATATTGATTCATTTGTGTGATTCAATGGTGAACAATCATCTGACAGTATACGTAGCTGGTTGAAACCGAAATCTGCTTTTTATTATGACTTTGCACTATAAACATGCATGTAGTTCGGTTTAGGATGCAAAATTTATCTTAGAAATCATCTCTTTTTGGTTTATTTATAGGTTCGTGTCCACACTCTTAATATTATTCGCAAGGCTATTCCTTTTTCGATATCATCGAATAGCAGTGCTGGGGAGCTGTCGGCAGTTCTCAGCAGCCTAGATCGCTGCTTGGAAGCAGAAAATATCAAGAAATCTCCCACAACTCTCCGTGAATTCTTACACATAGTCCTCCACATGCATTGTGGTCGAAAAGATATAATTGGCTCTCATTGGGCAGCTAAGGTGAGTGACAAATTCAACTCTAAATACTTGTAGAAGCTGCACTTTGACAAGAGAAAGTCTCCTTAGTATTAGCTGTCGCTACTAAATTAGGCCAACGGTTGGGCCATTTCTGATTCTTTCCAACCAGCTGCTTATTCTTGAACGATTCCCAAAATTTCTTATCTGGTTGTAGATATCGCTTTATCATCTCCTTGGTCTCCTCCATGTTAATCTGACACCCTCTTGGGAAGGAATAATCTCAGCAGTGGCCAGTTACGCGAACCCTGTATTCTATGGAGAAGCCGCCGACTCGGCTGTTCAACCCGATGCTCTGCCACATGGTGGTGGTCGAAGTGGAAGAAAACGCAAAAGAGGGAAAAAAACCATCCAGGAATATCGTGAGCGTTCTCGCTCCCCTTTAGCCGGTAAATCGGCAGTAGAAAACGGCAAAGCGGAGGACTCGAAGTCCCCAGGGATCTACGAAGCCTGGAAAGTTGAATGTCGCAATCTCTTCTGGAAGTCTTTAGTTGAGGAAAATCTAATTACACGCCGTTTCTGCGTTGATGATAGCCGGGAAAATAAATCCGGCAATGCAATCGATTTCGACGGCCTCTCTGTCGTTCAAGCCTATTTGAATCTTGTCTCTGTTGTTCCGGATAACGAGATAGCTTCACTGACGTCTTCTGGCGAGCTGGCGCCACTAGAACTTGCTCCTAGAAGGTCTGTTGACTGGACCAATTATCGACTCAATCTCTGGAAGTGTATAACGCCCAAGGGAGTTGGAAATCACGTTCATCAACTCGTTGAGCTCTTCGTAAATTTTGTCAAGTTAGTAACCTCCTCCATCTAATGTGCCTTCACCACATGAGCATTGGATTTTAATCATTTGGTTCTTTACCCAGTGATGAGTTCTACCAATCGCCCAGTAAAAGCAACGAGAGTGTTCTTGTCTGTGCATTGGAGTTGTTTTCACGAATTCCAAACATCCGATCAGTTCGCAATTCTGGCATCTTCGAGTCGATTATACTAAGGGTACATACTTTACCTCCCCTTGGGCCATTTAACACGTGACCGTATTTTCTGCTGATATATTAAACTTGTTTTAGCTTTTGGCCAACAAGAGACCCGCTGTTCAAAAAGCTGCCTTTGAATGTTGGCTATCTTTCGAACCTTCAGGTTTGGGGCCCTATAGGTGAGCTACCGCGTCATTTCAAAATTAGATTGCTGCAGCTTTCTGTTTTTAAGTGAATCTTTTACTTCTATTTTAGAGAACAGTTTGAAAAGGTACTCAACCCGCAAACATTCCGTGATGCTGTCAGAGTCTTCAAGCTGGATAGCTCTGTTATCGCGGAGCACCGATCAGCCGTAGCTCGGGTTCTTATCAGGTTATTTTCAAAAATGTCGTTCTACTTAATAATTTGTCAGTAGAATCATTATTAACATTTGTTGTGTATCCCTCTTAAGGATACTCTACGGTCGATTGCACCTCTCGAAGGAAAATCTTGCTTCCGCTGTCTTCACTAATCTCACTGGATGTTCTGATGATGAAATGACCCTTATTTTGTCCTTAATTGTGGAATCGTTCTTCTCTGCCTTGGCAATCGATGATCGTGCGAATGATCTTTTATCGTTGGCTGAAATTAAAGTTGTTGCTAAACCCAATTGGAGTCGACTACATGCGTAAGCTTTTTTCCAGCTGCAGTCCAACCATCACCTTCATTGCCCAGTTCTTGAATCCAACTGTTTTTAGAATCTGTCAAATTGTCGACCAACTAATTTCCTATATGGGTCATCGTTTGGGTGGTGTCAAGCCGTCTAATATAGTCGATGTTATGCCTGACGGAACCACCAACGCATCTATTCACACACCAACTCTCTTCAGAATCGCTATTCTTCTGATTTCCACAGCATGCATTGGTAGGGAATCGAAGAAAAACAAATTAGTGAGTGAACTAACGGTAACGTAATTCGATAGTGTCTATGCCTATTTATTTATTCAATCCTGCTCTCACCATAACAAGATAGCTGGACAAGTTGTAAAGCTATGATGACCGAACCTCGGCAATTGTATTTGTAACCTTATTTGGATTACATAGGCCTCAGAGCAGCTTTTCATGCCTGTTGATCGGTAACTAAGCCCTGCATTTTAATTTTTGACAGATTCATAGAATCTACATTTGCCTTTCAGGTTTGGCCAACATAAGCCATCTTTTAAATGCGAGGTCCCCCAAAGATTTCGTTTTTCGCTAGCTGACCGTTTGCCTTTTTTACATTCAGGAACAATCCAAAACACCTTACTCAAAACAAATAAAGGCAGTCAGAAAAACTGGTGTCTCCCTTCTCCTTCATCTTTGCTCCGCACCCGGGATAGATTTGGATTCATTCTGGGTGAAAGAACGAGTCTCTTATGTCCAGACGGAGGTCCTGGCCAGGCATCCTCTTACCACGTCAGTGGTTGCCTCTCCTGGACACATTGTACTCCAACTGGCATCTGTTTGGAGTCAATCAGGAAGCAAATATCTTGTGGAAGCCTTCTTTACTCCAGTGTTACTTACCGCTTTAATCGAACTGCTTAAAAGGAGAAACGTGTCCAAAGCGGTTGCTAAGATGATTGTCGAGATCGTTTCTAATCTTGTATTCTTAGAAGGTAGCCAATTTCGCTAGCATCCAAAAAGCCATCGGTGTTGGACATTCTAAATCATTATTTTCTATTCTAGATGTTCAAGAAACTGGACGACGTCTGCTGAGCCCTTATCACTCAGGGTTGATTGAGTACCTTTACAAGCGTTTTTTAACCCTCAAGTCTCTTCCAACTTCACAAGCCCGGAAAGCAATCAACTCAACTGAGTCAGAGTGGCTAAGGCAGGAATTCAAGCTCCTTGGTTACTTTACTGCGGCAGTAAACTTGCTCTTTTAATTTACAGTTTTATCTTTTGATTTTTTTCCAGCCTTTATTATGAAGCAAATTTTCGCAACTGCGAATACTGGCAGCAGCATATGCCTTTTGATGGCTTTTATGGTCATGAATTAAGAGAGCGAGGAGGCGGATGTAAGGTCCATTTTTAGTTTTGAATTCGCTTTCTTAGTTACTTCGTTCCCACTCCTCTCCGGTCGTTGTTTGGTCCCTATTTTTTGCCAAATTTCACAGTGCCAATTCTCATCGATTGGTTTTAGTGCCTACGTATGACGGGATTCCTTAGACCTAAGCAGTACAATGTACCGTACTCGAGCAAGAGAAGACCTTAGTGGGTGGTCCAATCTTCTCAGTTCCTTAATTTCGTTTGCCGTAGCGAAGAATTTGTGGCAGAGTAGATCTTCAATGAGAGCTTGAATGATTCAGCGAGGTTTTTCCATGATTTTTGTCAAAAACTAGTTCACTCCCGTAATTTACTATTCTAATTTCTCGTTCATTATAGCAAGAAGCCTCCGCGGTGGCTCTTTCGGCAGATCAAGCTAGCCGGCTGCTCACAGGTTTAGTTCCGTTCCTTGTGAAGGCACTTTCGCGTCGGAACAATTTTGGGAGTGGCACCACTCTACTCTACGGTGCTGTTGCAAAAAGAGGTCGTAAAGCTAAGGATGCCGTCGACATTACCATTTTCCGCCCAAAAGTCTCCAGTTCTGAAGCAGCGCTGGCCTCTATGGAGATCATGGAGTCTGAGGTACTGCGAGTCCTCTGTCGCCTCATGGAGGTCACTTCCAGTATAGAGCAGCATCTTAGGTGAATCATTTAAAAGTCGTCATACTCATTCACACTTAAGTAAAACTAGACTTGTATATTTGTTCTGTCATTTCAGTAAAGTCTTGGAGCTGTTCTCGACTATAGACTCCCGTATATCTCGAGCACTTCTCTGTAGTGCTGCTAGTGTAGGAGCCACACGAATGGCTACTTCCATCCAACCGTCAACGCAGAATGATCGACAGTTGCTCGGCTGCCTCACAAACATCTACACGTTAAAATCGGTTAAGGCTGAGTGTTTATTTTCGCCTCAGCTCTTTGAGGCGCTTCGTGTCGTCAGGAGTCAGTATGTAGATCCCAGTTCAGTATCTCCGGGAGCTGATTTCGAGAGGTGTATTGTCTACAAACTTCTTTGTATGGTAAGCTAACGAAAATATTAAGTTGAGCCTGCTATTTGTTTAACTTTATGTACAATTTTCACTCACATCAGCCTTGGCTATACGGCGAACATTTGTGTTCAATATTGAAGTAGTACAGAATGGTGAGAATCAGTTTAATTGATCTTCCACCTTATCTTGAGAACAATTTTTCCAGCAATCATCTTTTTTTTTTCCCATTTCTGCAAAGCTTATTCCAAAATCTGGGCTTTGACGAATCGTACTTATTTTTGTTCTGATGATGTAAATTAGTTCCAGGATATACTACTTAGTGACGTCCTCCATCACTAGTCCCTCTGGCTCCAACATTTACTTTAAAAATATGTAGCTGTCTAACATTTTAGCCTTTTCTTTTGAGGCATTTTTCGGTTTATAAAGATATGCCTAGTGCATAAGTTTCTTCCCTCAAGTCTACGGAAAGTAGAACTTGTTAAGGCATAGGAGGATCGAGAACTGGTTTTGAGAATTCCAGATTTCAGGAAAATGCTTTTTCAGAACTGACCTCGTTTATAGGAGATAACGGATAATTCCTGTTGTCTTATCACCAGCTGAACTCTTGGAGTAAAAGTCACTTAGATATGGTGGACGCCACTCAGCGTGAGTACGCTTTGAATGCTCTGTTGGAATTATGCCAACTTCCAATGGAGAAACATGCCACCGAGCATCGTTTGAACTATTTCATCAATTTGGCCGGCGTCCATTCGGCCCTCTACACCCTACAATCGGCGGAGATTCAACTGAGAGATCTAGCCTTGGAATACCTTCTTCGGTTGGCTGGAATTCTTGCCGATGGACTCCGTCTCGCAACTGGCGATGGCCTCACAAAAGGGGCTGAGTCAAGAACAAAAACCTACAAGAAATTGGTCAGCAAAATATTCGTCCAAGCTCTTTGGCCAGGTAGAAAATTTTTATCGGTTCTGTTTATCTGCCAACTATATACCGTCTGCCGAGTCTCACTTTTTTCCTCTTTGAATAGGGCTTGTCCGGGGACTCAAGCAATCGACAGGTCCCCGACGTCTCCACTTTCTGAGATTGCTCTCGGGTCTAGTGCGATCCTTTGGATTCCTACATCCATTCTTTGCTCCACTTGCTCTTCTTGCCGATTTCAATAATTCGCGAGATGACCAAAACCCTACATGCTTCTACATTAATATCCAGAGTGGTACTTTCGCTCGCCAGCTCTTTGCGATCCGTCGTCTTTCCCTCTTCTTTGCGAATCCACTAACAATCACTTCAAAGAAGGCTATTCTCGCCTGTTCTGGAGGGGAAGGAACTTCTAAATTTGTTATTCCACTCTTCCATCTTCGTGGGATATTCCTCCCAATTCTTCTTTTCTTCCTACGTCAGGAAGTGGTGGCCGAGCTTTCTGGAAACGGAAGTCTTGGCCAAGAGTCCCGAAAACTCGTTTCTGCTTGTCTTGAAGCTATTCGAGCTTTTGCATCTCGTCTTGATTGGGCCCCTTACCGAGAACTTCTTGCTTCTGCACTTTCCAATATTGATCTTGAATCAGTCGTCGCGCTGAAGTACACCCTTGCTGTCTTGGACGGTTATCAACCCAATGAAGAATCTGTCGACTTTATGCTCTCTGTCGTGACTCGACTTCAAAACCATATTGTACCTCCTCAAAAAATGCACAATAGTACTTCTCCGTCTGCGTCCTTCACCTACCTTCGAACAAATGCTGTGGTCGCTCTAGTCACTCTTCTGAAACGTCTCCCCAAAGGCCATTTAGAATCGAGACTTCATCATCTCATTCTGAAGGTGGTTGACCTTCTCAGACCTTCCAAGAAGCTCCCCACTTATGCTCGGAAAGAGGCTGTAAAAGCTCTTTCAAAGGTGGCGACCATGATCGGACCCGGAAGAGCTTTAGATGGACTTTTCTCCAATGTGGCTAGGGAACTCTCTCGAGGATACACTGCCATGACTATCCGCCTCTCGGCGTTGCATACAATCTTTAAGGATTTCGTTGCAGCTATTGATCGAGGGGATATAAAATCCGGTGGGGATCTGGACAATGTCTGTCATGTTTTGATGCTACTTTATCTTGACGAGGTCGCAGGCCAATTAGCGGAAGAAATGGACTCCAGGTGGGAGGCATTTCACAAAGGATCCTCGACGGATGCTTCGCGATCTGGAAAAATTCCTAGCAAGAGTGGTGCCTTAGCTTCTGGAACTGATCTACCCGAAGCAGGAGGTGGTCTCAAAGCTCCTGAGGGCCTCCCTGCCCTCATGAGGTTTTGTTCCCCCTCCATGTTGCGAAATATCTTTAAGAATCTTCGAACTGCCAGCGGTTTAGTCGCATCCGGAAGGATTATTTCTAATGAAAGCCTTCAGCAAGGCGCGGAGGGTTCTGACGGTGTTAAATATGATAATAAACTGACTGGACTATTGCGTTTCCGAAAAAGGGCCTTAACTCGTCTGCAAGCAGTTTTTAATCGAATATCTACTCGCCACGGTCTTCTTCATCCTAAGATGACAATTCAGCCTAATATTCTTGGTCGCATTGTTATTGATCTCTTTGATTCTCAATCGAAATCTGTTACACAAAAGATCGAAGAGCAGCCGTTTGTCAAACGAGGAATCGCTGCGCTGTATCGACCAGGATGGAGTAAAGCTACCACTAGTCTTTTGGAGAAACGTCCTGATTATATGATAATTCCAGCGGAACCAAAATTGGCCTCCCATAATCCACATAGCACTCAAACTGATAAGATCCACATCAACATGCTCTCAGCCTGTGGTCTTAATTCCCTTGTTGGCCTTGTTCGACTAGGACGTCTCAATCCTTCAGCTAACCCAGAAGACATGGAGCTTCTTTCTGATGCAATTCCTGCTACGTTGAACATTCTTCTGACCTGTAACAGTCTAGTAGTTCTTGCTGGGGCTGTAAGGTGTGTAAAGATCTTTATGCATTCGAAGCTAAAGCGGTTTGAGGAGAACCTACCCCAAGTAGCTGGGGCGTTATTCAATCTTGTGGACAAACACGCGGGTTTGCTGACATCGCGAGTTACCGTAAAAGATGAGGCTGCGCAGTCATTTGCTCACAGTCTTTACGCGACCCTTGCTGCTTTTATTCAACATGAGATTAATTATAATCTTTCAAACCCACAACTAGCAATGTTATTCAGCACGATTGAAACGGAAGTTGTTGGTAACTCGGCTACTTCACCAGTTCTTTCTCTTCTTGCTGCATTCTTATCACGTCGATTGCGCGATCCCCTTGTGAGAGAAGATGAAGAATCAAACGGACACATGTCGTTCCATTCGTCGGGAGATATTGACATCAAGGACAGAGTTATCGACGATGGATTAGTGGTTAGTAAGGTCACAGATAAAGACTTCTCATTCGCTGGGGCCGGTGGGGGCCAGCGTCTTTCTAATGTTATGCTGCGTATCCAGAAACTTGTCGTTTTGTCGACCAGCGCGACGGTGCGTCGGGACTGTCGAAGATGTCTTCTAGCTTACCTCCTGAACTACCCGCATCAGCGCCGATTCGTTGAAGCCTTCATCCGATTCCTGCTTCGTCAACTCGAGCATAGGAGAGAAACTGGCCGATCGTCAGTAACAACACTCCTTTCTATGATTGTCTCAGAGATGCCCCAAACAGCGCTTGTTCAAAACGGACTTGAGGAGACTATCCTTATCGCCACATGCGCGGCTGTGGAGCGAGAATCGTCAGTGAGTGTCAGACTGTCACTTTACGGACTGGTGCGGCTGTTATTCACGAGGATTCCAACTGAAATGGCTGAGGCTCACTTCCAGCAGTATTTCTTGGCATTCTTGAAGGCTCCGATTGAAAGCCGAGCTTCGGCTAGGCTACTTGGATTACAAGTGGGTGAAACAAAAATCTTAAGCTTTTTAATTGATCGGGAATTTTATCTTTTGTTTATTTTTTAGATGATCGCTGTCGTTCTGGATGCTCAAGACTGCCTCTCGATTGGCAAGTATCGTCAGACTCTACTTACAGTTCTCGGACAGGTTATCTTCCCAGATATCCGTGTTGAGCTAACCAAACTTCGCTCTACCCATCCTCACTTATTCAAGCACTTGGTAAAGTCAAAGAATGATGCTGATGATATTGACTTAACTGCGCTCCCAAGTGGTCAGTATGCTATTAACTGATTAGTAGCGATCACTATATAGACCCACTGGCTATTATCCTTTTTCTTTATAGTAATTGAAGAAACCGACCATGGAGATGTTAGTTGTAATGACGCTGATGAAGAGCCGCAGTTTTCTCAGACTTTTCAGAACCACCTCTATGGAGTCGTTGACGATGATGATAACGACGACGAAGGTGATTTCAGTGATATGGAAGAGCAGCTCCAGAAGAAAGACCAGAACGCCGAATCTGATGCGGAATCTGCCGATGAGGATATCGACGTGGATCTTGAACTCACTGGACCGGAGCAGGTTTCAGCGGCGGCGGTTAAATTAGCGGAAACGTGCACCTGCATCGGCGGCGGCGAAACTAGCTCCTCAGGATCTACTGCAGTTTTTGTTCCTGCCAAATCAGCGTCAGAATTGCATTTTGCGTTCGTCTGCTGTGGCCTGGAGCTCGGACTTCGGTTGATGGATCGTTTGCTTGATGACGTGGATCCATCTGTGGTCACGTCACTTGTTTGCGCTCCAATATGGAAGGCTCTGCTCGAAGTTGAACCCAACAAGAAAAGTCAGCGAGAGGCGCTATTCTCCACTCTTCTTCAAACCACCAATCTGGATGAAGATGAAAGCATATCCGAAAGGTCAATGCTTCTCGCTCCTGTTGCCGCAGCTCGAGAATGGGCAGCTCGGGTGACTAATCGGCTAATTCGAGCGGAAATGGCCAAACAGAGAGATTTGAAATCTGGTCTTACTTTCATCTCGTCATTCTTCGGTCAGGGTAAATTCATCACAAAAAGAGTAGGTGTCGAAGTTTTGACTTGAAATTAATTACTCTGTCATCCAAGGTGGCAATAGTTTATTTATTATAGTTGACAGCTGTTTTGAACGACTCCTTACGTCAGTTAGAGATTGATTCTTCGTTCGCGCAAATGTCCGAAGAATATTCGAATTCGGTGGGTTTTTAATTTACTTTCTCCCTAATCATGATATCAGTTATCTAATGCGTTTGTTAATTTTCAGGTAATATCGAATCAAGTATGCCTCGGCCGATTCCTTAATGTGCTTGGAGCAAGCAAACAAGTCCTTAAAATCTTTAAGGTGGCTAATCGCCTGTCTTTGGATGAACTCAACAACCGAAAATCCTCTTTCAGCCAGCGAATAGTTGCCTTGAAATTGACGGTTGGGTTGTTGCTTAAATTGCCGAGGCCAAGTCCTGACGAGATATCCAGGCTCATGACGAGTCGAAAGCGGAAATGTCCAGATGATGTTAACGAGGAGGAGTTCGGTTCTGTCGGTTCTAGTCTGCTCTACCTTCATTCTGCACTTCGTCTCTTAGCAAGAGAGTCGAAGCAAAGGAATCGATTAGCTTTCATTGCCGCAGCAAGCATCGCTCTTCCAGAAGAAGATGATACGAAGGGTACCAGTGGAGGTTCAACAATGATCGTTCGAAAAATGGCCAGTCGTCTTGGACAAGCTGATTCTCAGCGAGCCAGGGCTCGAAGAAGGTAGGCGCAGGCAAAACTACGAAAAGCTCTGTTTTCCGGAGAGCTATCTGCATTTGAGGTGTCACAACGGTTGGCCAACATCTCTATGGTGGAAATATCGGCCGCAGACAACTTAATTAGCCTAATTGAGTCAAGCGATTCTCTTCTGGCTAGAGAGTTGTTATCTGGAGCAGCTGGAGGGATGTCAACGCTGTATGCATGGTCTACACGAGCACTGGCAAAGAAACGAGAGTCTTTGAAGACGAAGAAAGCTGTCAGATTGGCAGTTGGTTTGAAGCCGACTACCATGGAGGAAGAGAAGTCAAGCGCTCATTTACCGAGGAAGAGATCAAAAAAGACCCATTTGTAAAGATTTCCAGATTTTTACTCCTTTTCCTCTTTTTATGATGTCTATATTGTAGAATTGAAAAAGTGTTTCCATATAGTTGCAGTGATTGAACTGTAAGCAAATGTACCTTTGAATGAGTGACTAACCTATGGGGCGATAGGTATGGTTCTTCTGTAAAGAGTAGAGTTCGGTTAATTCGACAATGAAGTGTATTTTATTTGGGTTTCACGAAGTTGTTGGAGTTATCAAGTTGTTACATAAACAATTGCCAGTATAGTGGTATGTTTTTCATGCTGTAGATCTCCAGTTTTGTAAACAGGTTCATATGCAATCTCTATAACGCGAAACCAGCTGTGAAAGGAATCGGCTGTACTAATCGGAGTTTTTGTCCTTTCCGCGTCCATCATTCATGACCTTTGCTCAGCCATAGCCTCCTCAAGCACCACTTCTGTTGGGCTGCCTTTTAGGGACTATTGAATAAGTGCATTTGGCATGTCTCATGCTTTCTTATTTACGTATTTGAACTTCGTATTTCAGCGGTTCGAGGTAGATCTCACTCGCCATAGGCTGTCATTTCACAACTGGAGTTTAATCGAAAATTTCCCGCACAAACACTATGGTGCAGCCACCCTAGCTAATCTTTCATTTATTCAAGACTTTTTCCCTGAAGTTTGTTTACGAACTTGTGATTTCCTCATCTTCATTATTGAAGGATATAGGTGGAATTAAGAGATTTCCACAAGATGGTCCTGTCCTTACATAGTTCTTGATAGTGGGAGACCAGATCTTTCGGTTTGACCAGTGTTCTTGCAGTTTGTGTTTTCCACGAGGAGCTTTCTTTCATTATGTCCTTCAAAGCATGAAGGCTTTTCGTGTTTCTCCCTCTGCGAGGTATGCTGGAAAATCTCTTATTCTCTCTTCTTGACATGCATTTTTTCCAGTTTCGCATCCGTTTGTTCACCCTGTCTCTTAGTTCCTTGTATCTCATGAGCGTTACTTGAGATAGATTTGAAACTCAATTAGTTCTCAACTGCTTTTATAAAATAGTTCTCTGACTCCCTTCTCGCAGATAGCTATATGCCATCATTTTTTTTTTCATTCAGTTTTTCGCCTTGTTGTTTTGGCTGAAGTTTTTGCTATAGATTTCAAAATGTATACGAATGTAGTCATCAGAGTGTGCTGATGTGGTTCTCTTTTGAGGAGTTTCAGGTGAGTATTTTTCGATTATCTTATGTGTTCGATGCCCTTAGGCAGTTTCCACCTTTGCTTTCGCCTGTTTATGCCTTCCTCCAAAGTTCCATTCATTTTTTCCTAAGCGCTTTCTAAAGTGTGATTTGAGCTTGATTATTATTGTTTTTATGTCACTTATTAGGAATAGATTTGATCTTTACATCAGATCAGAACAAAGTCATCGGTAGCGCCTTTACGTTAGGGTCATACCACGTCAATACTGGAGTAGTTGGCATATTCCTAGCAGCCTTAGCCCGTCCTTTGTGGTGTCTTCTCGGCCAGTAAATGGACCGATTAGTTTGGCACCAATGTTACGGGCTCCAGAGCTTAATCGCTAGCGATAGAAGACCTACGCCAATAATGAGGCAAGTGCGAAGACAAAAGCGCCCATTGAAATGTGAAACTCAGTGAATTCGTCATTCAATTTTATTAAATTAATAAGTCACTATATCACTTTTTTGCTTATTATTGGCTTGGGGCAAGTGAAGTGAAGTGAGGTGAAGGTGCAGTAAATCGTAGAATTGAAAATTCGACTTAAAAGCTGATTAGACATCGACACAAAGAAAGAGCCCGTTGGGTCATTCATAGACTTCCCAATTCAAGGCAATAATGATTCATACAGGTAGCAATTCAGCTTCGTCGTAGCACTCGTAGTCCTCGTCCATCTTCATGTCTCCTACCAAAAATCTTTCAATATTCTGGCAAAGGCTCCATTCATTGCTACATGTACGTGCATTCCATAGTCCAATTTGAGACCATGAAATCGGTTATTTATATCGTGCTTAACGTGCCAAGCTGTAAGACTTTTTTACATCCGCTAGCATAATTTAACATTTTACGTCCGGAGGATGATTGGACCTAACCGGCCGCCCCTCTGAGTAGCCCCCAGAGTTGCTCCTGTGGTTACCAGTGGTCACCGCGAGGCGTTTGAGAGTAGGTTTGACCAAAATGTTCACTTATTCCAGTGTTCATTGCGCTACTAAATGTAAAGGGATTCTCGCATGCCGAGTTACAGGGGTGATTTTCGTCTCAACCGTTTCTGCTCAAACACACTCTCACTACTGAGCCTTTGGAAGTCTTTTTCAAGTATTAATATTCATTGCAAGTTCAGGTACAAAGAAAGTGGGCTAACGGTGGCTGTTCTAGACCTCAGTGCTTAAGAGTTGTGCCTCTGTCAGCGGCTTAATTTCAAAGCACTCCAGTGCTCACTCGTTTATTGGATCCCTTTATAGTTTCAATGGGTTCCTGCACGGCGACTCCACTGCAAACAATTATTGTTAACTACTCGTTACTCCAAATAAATGGCGAACCAAGGTCCACAAGCAATTGGACAATGAAAATCTATATTATTTACGCATCGTACAACAATGACGCATGCCATCAAGTGGGAAGACGTGTGTGAATAAAAAGCAAAAGAAACACGACTAGATAAGAGAAATAATGCAGAACAGCTGTCGAAAACTGGTCCTCTACGCTATGCGAGAAAAGTACCTCGAGAAAAGGCGTTCTATCAAGCGGATATGTCAATTCACACACGTTCACTGCCGACAGATATAGCAAAAAAGTGCTGACAGGTACTCACAGTACCAACGGGAGGTAAAATGGTCCAAGCAGATGGAGCACAGATTTACGTTTCGAGTCATCCCGGTAGAAGTGCACCGCTTTGCGAAATGAAATTAATGGAGACATACAGACAGATTCGTGCTTATTTTGGGCTTCGCGAACACAGATTGATTGGAACTCTGCTAGGTTAAACTAGAAATTATTTGAAATCGGATTTACCTCTTCAATGGTAGTTTTCAACATAAAGCTTATTATTAATTGTAATATTTGTTCATGCAAGATATTTCTTACTCTTTGAAGAAAACGATTAATCCAACTCCACTCAACCTACATTTCAAACCTTTCCACTCCTTTGACACGATGTTCCTATGCATAAAATGTGTGTTGTGATAAGATGAGTGAAATAAGTGTTTGCGTACTAGGTTTGATTCTGGTAGCAAAAACTGCAAACATTGTGCTAACGTTGCATTTTACTAGAGAAATGATTCTAGCCTCAAGTAAATATACGAAAAATCTATGGAGGAGATTACTTGGCTTTGGTTAGTTTGGTTGCATAAAGTTGGGCGAACTCAAACGTCCCATTGGTTATTCGACAAAGGTGCAGGCTCGTGTTCTGACAATCATCTCCGAACGCTGCTTCAACTGCATGGATAATATCAGGATGCCAGTTGGTGTTACCAGCAGTGTAGGCATGCCTTTTGTTATTTATGCCTGAAGAAGTGGTCAGCGATCAGATACACATGTCCACTTGACAGGACACCGTTTGACGAAATACATCTATCGGACAGTGTGGGAGGCGCCATCACCCACAGGGTAGGCTTGATCATTCCACTAACCTTTCCTGCACATGTCAATGCTATATTTCCGGTACTTAATATTGATGAATAGAGGTGAGACTAGTCCACTGTACACAGGTGTTTGTTCTTTTGCAGAAGTCGATTTGCCCAAGTCAAGGGATAGCCGACCAGGGGCCACCAACTGATGGAATGAAACACGTGATCAGAGACCTGATGGTCAATTATTCATACTTTTCACACCCGATTTCATAAGCGCTACTGATTCTATACATGCATCAATGGTATTACAATGAATATTTCAAGTCGAGCATTGAAAGGTTCTTGATTAATCCTCTATTCTCATCCAAATAGGCATATGAATTTGCAGGCGGTGATTCAATTGTCTTTGTTCTGTGCCATCATCATCTGTTCCAAATTATTGGTGAATAAAGTCGAATTCTCTCTTAACTTTTGGGTCCTAAATATCTGAGATACCAAATAGGGAAGATGGAATCGGCAGTCCTGAAAGAGCCTTTAACAGTCTTTAGAGCTTTAATAGTAATAAATATTTCAAGGCATCATTTTTATTCTGAGTTACTAGATACCCGTGTTTTGCAAGATCTACGTACCTGTAAGCACTGAGGAATACTGCAATCTAGTAGGTAATTTATGAAAGTAAATGGAGAGAAATTGAATGTTATACAGAATCTGGCAATATTTTCAGCCTATTTGTAAGTAAATTGGGGAGTCCTTCAGAAACAGCAGTCCACAACCCTTGAACTTCATTTGGGGTACAAGAGAAGTACAAGTAGATTTGTAACAAGTAAGCACAACAGTTAAACACGAACACAGTAAATACGTTTTTTGACGTCTTGGCCCTCTTGTCTCTTCTCTGGATTGGCTTCGTCATGCAGGTAGCAGTTCAGCTTCGTCGTGGCACCTTGTCCTCTCGTCCGTCTTCATGTCTCCTACCAGAAATCTTTCAAAATTCTGATGGAGACTTCGTTATTGCTACATGCACGTGTATTCCACATTCCGGTTTGAAACCATGAATCAGATTACTTACATCTGGCTTCGTGTTCCAAGCTGTAAGAATGTTCTTCGCTGCATAATCTAATTAATACGTCCGGAGGGTGATTAGTTCAAACCTGCCGAACCTCTCATTAGCACCCGAGTTGCCCCTGGGGTTACCAGTGTTCACCACGAGGAGCTGAAAAATTGGTTTGACCACCACCACTAGATAATCCTCTTCAAGCAATTATCCTTTCTGCTCATGTAAGAATAGTTCAGGTCTGAAGACAGGTGGTCCAACCCCAAATGCGTCAAACCTGATGAGCCACAAGTTTAATATCGACAGACTTGAAACTGCACTCCGCAAATTTTCCTGTTTGCTCATAATCACGTTGTCATGGAGAAGTGTCAATCCCACATTCGAACAGCGGCTCCGAACGAAGTTTAGCACGTCAAATCATTTCGAAGGGAGCTAACCAAGTTCCTGCCAACTCCAGCTGCAGTTGTGAGATTCGCTCAGTGAAGTCCATTGCATTGCCATGTGTGGATTCGCTGTTTATTTGCGTGATACATAGAATAATGTATTATGGTTCGAATGCAATATTTTCGATGCTGTGGTTAAAGATTCTTTCCTCATTCGCCTCTCAGATATTTAGGGCTCAACGGCTTTCATGAGCGCTGTGCTCCAGTAGTGCTCATGACAATCGCAGTGTTGAGTCACTCGAGTAGATTGACTGAAGACGTTGTCGTTTAGAGCTGCTTTCGCATCTGCGACTGGATTTATCAGAGCCACTGCACATCCCAGAATCTAAGTAGTGGAAAAGCTTAGCAAACTGACTCCTCTAATTCAATATAGGTGATTGAGATACGAATTACCGAAAAGGGAAAACATGTGCAAACACCTACCTACCAAACGTCTTCAATGACTTTTACAATGGGCTACGGCTAAACCTCAAGCCTAGATTGATGCTGAAGTTTGAATTATCTACAAGCTTTAAGTTTAGCAGACAGATCCTTCAGCCATATATCAATCTGCCTTCCTTAGATGGATTGGGTAAATTATATGCCAAAGTTTGAGGTGCCAACGTCTGAGCCACCTCCTACGCACTGCTCTACGCCAAGAACACAATTTGGATTCTGCGAGGGAAGATCAACCGAACAGGCTATACTCGGAGTATAGATGTACAAGATGTGAATATGAGAGGTGCGATTAAGTGGATTTTGCAAGATTCCTCTTCATGAATGGAAAAACTAGATCCATTTAGCAAAACTCGAGGTGTCGACAAGAGTTTGCAGAGATATCTGATTCTGGTATGTTTGAGATGCTATTCAATATCGCCAGTATTTGCAAGTTCCCGATATAAGTCTTATAGAATTAACTTTGTCGTGTTTTTACCGTCTTAATTGAATGGACCTACGTTCCAATGAAAAGGCGAAACGGCTTGGAGTGACCGACTCCACTGGTCCACAGGTACTCACAGAATGAACATGCTAAACATACTGCGGCGACTCCTATATATCTATAGAAGTTGAAATTGGCGTCCTTGAAAGAGCATCAACAAACAAACAGCGAATCTACACATCACAATGCAATGGATTTCGCTGTGCGAATCTATCACCTGCACCTGGAGTTAGCAAGAACTGGTTAGCCTCCCCTCGTATTTATTTGACATGCAAAACTTTGTTCTCCTCTTTGCTTCATAAGTCACCACAATTTGTTCGAATGTGGGACTTGACAATTCTCCATTACAACGTGATTATGCGCAAACAGGATAATTGCGGCATGCAATTTTATCTGTCGATGTCAAACCAGTGGTTCTCAGGTTTGACGCATTTGGGGTTAGATCACCTGTCCAGACCAGAACAATTCGTACATGAACTAGTGTGGCGATGTTCAGGACTGCCGAATTTTCTACAAATAGGCTGAAAATATTGCTAGATTCCTTTATATGTCCATTTTCTCTCCATTTACTCTCACAGACACGTATACCCTGTCTATTCTATAAAACGAATAACCAACTTCATTGAATAATACAGCAAGTGCAGACAATGAGAGCACAAGAGAGAAGTGAAAACGTAAATTTGCATGTTGTCGTGTCCCACCAAATATAGACGAAGCATTAGTTCGGCAAAAGGGTATTCAGTACAACGTCCGAATTGTTCTGCGCGCAGGCAACGGCGCTAACAACTGATCTGAATGCGAACTTCTGGAAATTATCGTCTGTTTAGGTTGAAAAACTTAGACTAATTGGTTTCGCGCCAAAATATGCATTCGATTTCAGAAAGCATCAAGTCTAATAATATCCATTTCTAACGCAAACCTGATAATGGCATTGGAACAAGTTCAGTCAAAGACACATGGATGCAGAGACCAAAAACTGCTGGAGATCCTCCAAGAACTTCTGACCCTGCATTGCCTACCACCGATTGCTGATGCATTGCTGGCCACTTCCTGATTCAGGACTACCAGTTATATGCGAAAATGAACATTCTTGACTAAAAACCGGCTTCCGAATTGTAGAATATTAGGCCTGGGTGTAAATTACACGTTTTCACGCTAACAACTTGAAAATGAGATAAGCCTACATGCCTGTGAATACCATGGCCAAATTAGCTCACCACTTTACCTTTTGATTATATGTCAATGAAGCAAACTGTAAAATGGTAAAAGAAGTATATTTTTAATGCGCTTGACCCAAAGTCATTAAGGAGTCATTGTTTGACTTAAAAAAGAAGGCGCTTGATTTCATTTAGACATGAAAGGCGTGCAAGATAAGGGCTTTTTCTATGACGATATCTCTTCAAATCGCATGTTCTCTACAGTGGTGAATATGGTCCCCAGAGCATGCGAATAAAGCTGAAATAGATAACCCAGTGCTTTTTATCGAAGCTTATTCAGGCATATTATTTAAGAGTGGTGACTGCCCTCTTACCTTCAATAAATTGATTAATTTCTAATGAGCGGACTCGGACACAGGTTTTTACACCAAGTTGCCTTAGACATTGCCTATGTTTAAAGCTTTTAAGACCTGGATGCAAAATAATTTACATCCATATCAAGAGAATCACCAAAAATGCCAAAAAATGACAAAATTTAAATACTGTTTGTAAGTTCTAATTTTGATCTTTACTTACTTAATACATGGAAACAGCTGCTGGGGGGTCTCTGTTGAAGCGATGCTGCGTACTTCATTTAATGCATGCTCATTTGAATGGTGGAGTGCAAACGAACAAAATTTGGCTCCAGAATTGGCATGCTTCATTTGCCTGTCTGAACACCGCACACGCAATTCATGAGATCCGATTTGTTTCAATGAAATCAACCCTAATGATTAACTAGATAAAAGGCACTACTTCATTTAGAAACTTATTCTGACAGGAGAAGTAGAAGTTAGTCGAAGTTGAAGATATCTATACATGTTTTCACATAGTTCATACTAATTTTTAAATGCAGGTTGTTATTAAAATTCTTCAGTAATTCATCATTGCCATTTTTGACCTCCCGTGTTTGTTTAAATGAGTTAAGCTTTGCAGTTGATTTGCTATAAATGGGATTTTAGTTGATCCCCACCCTACTAATTGAGGTAAAACAGAAATAAAAAGTGTTTGTGCAACACTTAAACATATTCACATGGCAATACAAAAGTTAAGTGACGTCTTCGGTTCCCTCGTTCTTCCTCGTTATCCGTTTTCGTGCAATAACAGTTCGTTCTTCAGTTGCACTTCGTTGCGGCACCTCGGCCGTCCTCGACGATTTCGGAGTCGTTTTGTTGATATAACCTTAGTTATTCTCGTCCGTTTTCATAATCCAAGTGTTCTTTTACTAATAGACGACCATTTGTGCTTCCGTAACAAAGAATCATGATCCCTTTCTTACTGGATAAGCAGTCGTCGCAGCAGGATGGGTCAGTTATGCAGTTCATCCAATTGGATAGTCTTTATTCGTAGTCACTTTTCATGCCTTGCACTACTTTCACCACTGTATTGTTTGCTCCTTTCTTGGTCTTGTCTTGTGTCCTCGCATCTAAATCGGTGCGGAAAAATATTTGTGGCAGTTTGCGTTGGTACAGGCAATTTCACGTTGCCTTTCGCCTATCAACCAAGGTGCATGTTTTCATCTCGACGCTTGAGGCTTTCCTGTGGATGAGGTAGCCATGATTCGTAGTTCTCTTGCAACATTTTGTTACCTCATCAAGTAGTAGAAACATGCATTTCCTAGTATATGAAATTTTCTAAGTTTCCCCATTTTCAAAGCTACGCTCAGTATGGAGAGCATCAGGCTGTCTTTGTCTACTTTCAAACTCTTCCATGTGCTCAACCTCTGTCTGTGTAAGCGTGCTTAATACCACATCAGCAGTTTCTTCCGGGTTCTCTATAGTACAATCCAGTAATCCTACGTCGACCCGTATCTGGATTGTTAGTTGTTGATTGTTTTCCCTTACCCTCAAGACAATGGTAGATAGTTCATAATGACTGCAGGATCGACACAAACGCCCACCAAGTTCCTTTAAAGGTTCATCTAGATTTCTTGAGCCCACGAATGCTCCGTCTGTCTCACCCGTGTCTTGGATTTTGGAGCGAAGGTATGCTAATTTGTGAGACACATCGGAATGACAGTTTTGCTACTTCAAAGGGTCTTGATTCTCATAGGCACCAACCAAAGGCCAGAGGGATTGGTTCGCTGCAATTTGCGTTCCATATTTATGCAACATTATCACTGGATTGTCTATTGAGCTGACAGTCACAACCTTACTTGGCAGAATAATACATTGATCATCCACATATTACGATCATAACAGCCACCTTATGTCCTAGTGATTAATCACCTGAACCACACTGTCATTTGGTGAGGAGAAGGCTTTATTCAATATGAGCTGGAATGTAGGGTTGTAAAGAAGTAGTCCTTCCTATGAGCCTTGTCATACACCACGTTTCATTACGGAGTAGTCCTTTGTTCTCCTCATTTGTCCTATCGATGAGTCCATCAAGGACATTACCGTATAAACCATTTGCCAAGAGCAGCCCAGATCGTTCATTCGTTGATTATTGCAGCTATGAGCACGAGCCAAGGTCTTTTTCAGGTCACAAGCACCAGCACTATTTTCTGCTTCCGACCCACGGCTTTCTGTATGCCTATTCAGTGGATCCCGTTCCGCAAAATCTCAATCGTGTTCTTTAGTGTAGTTCGGCAAGGTGGTGCTTTAGATGTTATCGCAGAATAGATGCGTATAACTTGCCGGATGTATCTAGAGGAGGTTTGATCTACAGTTCGCAGGATCTGTCTGCGAATCTTTACGCTCGTTGATACTGATAATTTCAGTATCAATCCGGTTTCAGGAATGGAGGTGGTCTCATCTAGAGTCCAGCGTAACCTTTCATATGACAGATCAGAGCACAGACTTAATGCCAGTTCGAGGGGCTTTTGTGCATTTTAATCACTTAGCTATTTCTGTCTCCTTCACTGAAATAGAGGAATCTCTCGATTGTAGATCAAAGGTTTTTTTATATTTTCGAGGGTTCCGGCCTTAAACAGTTCCTGGTAGTGAACGACCAGATTCTTCGGTTTTACTAGTCAGAACATCACTGCTTTGGTCAGCCAAAAGCGAAGTGATGTTGTGCAGCGTGTGATTCAACAAGTGTAAAGGTTTGCAGACATATCCTGCACTAGAGATCAATCTTCCTTTCTTCTAATGCATTTGACAAGTTATATCCATCTACTCTGTGCACCGCAAAACAATGCTATCACCTTGCCGAGCTACACTCAAGAACCAAATTTGGATTCTTCGAAGGAAGATCAACCGAACTGGGTGTACATGGAGTAAGAACCAATCTAAAGAAGCCGTAACCATAGCAGAAAATAGTGCTAGTGTTTATCGACCTGGAAAGGCTTTCGACTCTCTGCCTAAACTGCGATACAACCGAATGATAGATCTGGACGCTTTTGGCAAATGAGCCATTCAGTAAATCTTTGATGGACCCGCCGATGGAAGAATTGAGGAGAACAAAGGACTACTTTGTGATGAAATGCAGTATGAGACAGATTCGAAAGAGGGGCCACTTCTTCTCAACCCAACCTTCCAGCTCATATTGGATAAAGCTTTCTCTCCACTCAACGACTGACAGTTCAGTGTATTGATCTGATCACTCCCAATGATGGCAGCCAAACCATCTAGGATACGCAGATGTCCCGTGTCTTATTGCGCCAAATAAGGCCGCAGCTGTTAGAATAATAGAGCATCTACGAAAACGGTCGGTGAGGACCAAGCGCTTCTTGAAGCAGCAGGTATTTCATTCCGACGAACCTCACATTTGAATACCTTGGTTTCATAATCAAGAAACCGTTGAGCCAGACGAAGCAATAAAAGCAAACTTAGGAAGGGCCGAAAGGCACCTACTATTACTACGACCATTTCTGCGCTCAGAAAGTCTCAACAACACCCTGAAGCCAAATCTGGTGGGCATTTTATCGACCCCGCAATCACTAAAGGATTTTCTAATATTGTCTTGAGCTTCAAAGATAACAATTCACTAAAAGCAATGCAGAATACGGCTCGACGTATGATACTTGGATTGTTGGCGAAGAGCCAAAACTGTCGAGGAACTCCAAAAGAAACGGCCGATGCGGAACCTGGCAAGTCTTACACAGACAAGAGTTTGAACTTATGGAAGAGCTTGAAAATGGACAAAGATAGCCTGATACAGCCATACTTGAGAGTAACTTTGGAAATGTCGAAACTAGAAAGTCTCACATACAAGAATTGGATGCTTCAATTAAAAAAAAAGTGCGAAATAAGCATAGCGAGAGCATTCCGACTCATGACTACTTGATCTAAAGAAAGCCCTTAAGTTCGAGATGAAAATTACACACCGAGACTGGTAGGTGAAAGGCAGTGTGATATAGTCTGTAGTAACTCAAGCTGCCAAACATGTTTCACCAGACAAGGGATATTCGAAGACACGTAAGACAAGATATTGAGGAGAAGAACATAAAACTGAGAGATATTGGACCGTGGACTAAAGTTTCCTCTTACAAAATGACTTAAGTACAAGAATAACGAGTTTCTAAAGAGATCTATTAGGGACTGTGAACGTTCGGTCAAATCATGGGGAGACAGAAACCAACAGAAAGAGGCAAGATCAGACTGCAGTAGAGTAAGTAGAAAAGTGAACACGAAGGAGAGAAAAGATAGAGTGAGTGGTAGGAAAAAGTATTCAAAGAAAAGTCCAACAGGCAGGATGAACAGCATGTCTGCAACATCGTGGCTGTGATAAAAAAGGCCGAGGTGCCGCAAAGATTGTAGCAGAAGAATAATGTTACTGCAGACATTGCAATGTTTGCACTTCCACTTTTAGAAACTGTCTACAATTATGCACTAGTACCGCACGATCTAGAGGAGAATCGAAAGCACAAATTCATTCGATATTGCTTAAAATAACTTTACCCCAAAATAGCAGAATCTGGCAATATTTTTAGCCTATTTGTAATTGATTTGGGAATCCTTCAGAAATGGGTGTAAAATTGAACTTCACCACATAAAATCGACTTCATGCTCTCATCCTATCTTGTTCATGTAAGAATTGTTCTGGTCTGAAGACAGGTGATCTAACCCCCATAGCGTCATTCCTGATAACCACTCCGCAATTATCCTGTTTGCTAATAATCACGTTGTCATGGAGAAGTGTCAGATCTCGCATTCGAACAAAGGCTCCGACTTGAAGTAAGAGGGAACGAAGTTTTGCAGTCAAATCATATCGAAGGGGCTAACCAATTTCTTGCAACTTCAGCTGCAGGCGAAAGATTCGCACAGATGAGTCCATTGGCATTGTGATTTGTGATTCTGCTGATTTCCAGTAGTTCCAGTGACAATCGCAGTGTGACAAACAAAGAAGTCGACTTTTTTCACCAATATATTTGAAGAAAGATGATAGCACAGACCAGAGGTGTGAATATAAGGTACATTTGTTCAGTCACCGAGTAGATTAACTGAATACATTGTCTTCAGAGCTGCTTTCGCATCTGCACTGATGATCAGGCCACGGACATCCCAAATATTTGTGGCCGGAACGCAAAGACAACCAATACACCCCCGCAAGATCGTGTATCTATTTTGATGAAATAAAAGGATTAATTCAGGTGTTTCAGGTTTATTAATAAGCACTTTCAATGCTCGTCTCATAATGAAAAAGTAAAATCATTGATGCATGTACAGACTCAGTAGCACTTACATAGTTGTGGCGAAAAATAGGCGAAATTATAATCAGTCTTCTGAACATGGTTCACACTCCATTGTGTGGTGGCCCATGGTCGGCTAGCCCTTGACTTGGGAATCGACTCCTGCAGAAGAACAAACACTCGTGAACACAAACCAGTCTCCGGATTATGAAAATTTAAGTTCAGTATGCGTTGCGCCATCGCTCGCCGACTTGTCGCACACCAGTGATATGAAAGGTTGCAAATGGTTTACAGCGGACTAGTCTCTACTCTCTTCTATTCATCGTTACAAGAGCCGGAAACAGCATTGACATATGCAGGAAATGGTAAGTGGAATGATCGAGCATACCCTGTGGGTGATCGCGCCTCCCACAGTATCCGATACGAGTACTCTTCAAACGGTGTCCTGTCAAGTGGACACGTGTCTTATCCTTGACCATTCCTTCAGGCAGAATGAAAAGGCATCCTGCGTTGCTGGTAACACAACGGCAGCCTGATGTTATCCAGGCAGATTGGCAGCATTCGGCGGTCGTTGTCCGAGCAGGAGGCTGCATCTTTTTCTGATCAGTGATGGGGCGATTTGAGTTCGCACCTCCATTTATAGGCATCTCATATGCGGGCTATTTAAACAAATTACTTTGAAATGTCGCAACTCATTTATACATTTCAAATAATTCATTGTATTTCATTGTCATCAATCTTTCTTTTCGTAACAGACAACTATTTTTGTTAAATTTTTGTATATCGCAAAAACACAATTTAACATGTTCTGAACTAAAGTAGGTCTATGCGACTGCCACTAATTATCAGTCGCATCGCTTCCCACCCAACTCAGACACCTATTCGCTTAGGCACAAATCCTACAACTTCACACCTATTTACACCAATGAGACCTGTGAAGAAATGAAGCCCCAAATGGTTACCGAAGCAATCGAAAGTGGTAACTGTTCAGTTCTGATAGTAATGATTCCTTTTTGGTGAAAATTGAGAAAATAGAA
This sequence comes from Moniezia expansa, assembly GCA_019097775.1. Lineage (NCBI taxonomy): Eukaryota > Metazoa > Platyhelminthes > Cestoda > Cyclophyllidea > Anoplocephalidae > Moniezia > Moniezia expansa. Next base: position 9,962,958 of record JADFDV010000053.1, read on the forward strand.
ATAGCTTAAAGTGATTCGTTTGGCATACCTCATTCAGTTAACTTAACTGGTTGTCCACGTAAGAAGATAGATGGCTGCCTCCGACTTGATGCTTCCAGCTATCGCCACCAAATTAAATTCGGTGATACCGTTAATCTTAGTCATTTTATCTTTCGACGCATTTCAGTCATTTGATCTGAGTTAAGTGAGTGCAAGTGTTCCAAATGCGGGCGATCAGCAAAGCAGCTTGAACCGTTGAATTGGTTGAGGGGGATACTGTGTACAGCGAGTGAAAGGCATATAGAGCCTAATGATTGGTACACGTGCCTGCGTCCAAATTAGAAACAATGGTGAGTTCAATTTTACCAATCGGAAAAAGGTCGAATATTCACTGGTCACTCATTCTGTTCTGCTGAAATTCCAGATTTTTATTATCGAACCTTGCAATATTCAATCAATTTATTTCTAAATGTTTAAAGGAACGTTTATCAACGTTGTTGCAGGGATGGTCTCTTCTCATCAACACGAAACGAACTGATAGCGTGAATCTGTTACAGCTCATAAGATTGAAATGACTTAATGATAGAGGCTGTGGCATCTCTCTTGGATGTAATAGCGCGTGGATTGAAGCCGAATTCAGCAGTATTTGAGGTGGCGGGTTTGCTAGAACAACACACATAACCAAATTGGGTCAGCTTTAACCAACAACTTTGACGTATGTAGGAGAATTATATACAGTTTGCTGAACTCGATCTGTCGATAGGCGGGTATAGAGTCCATAATCATGGGATTTCAATGATACTATTCAATGTCAATAAGCTTTATGTGTCTTGTAGCAAAAATGCACTCCATCTTCACCTTCGATGCGGTTGGAATCTACAGACTCTAACTTCAATTACACGTCACAATAGTTTTTGTTCAAAAATAATATCACCTGTGGTTAGAAACCTCGCATGTGCGGTTCTGCAAATGACTTTGAGAAACATGTGTTCCGATATCAGACTAATGCAATGCATTTTTCTATCTGCCTTCGATCGAGCTCATTGTTCTGCTTGAACTTTGCTTCATTCACATCCAGTGAAATTAAGCACCCAACTTCATGAAAAATTAATATGAAGGTGTGGGATCACTTCCGCAAATGTTGGAATAGTGGAATTTCAAATCCCTGATGTTAGAGAATAATTCTGCATTATTTCTTTGCCTATTCGCACACGTCTCCACACTTGATAGCATGCTTCGTTGTTGTACACTTCGTAAATGATATAGAGTTTCATTGTCCAATTGCTGTGGACCTTGGTTCTGCCATTTATTTGGAGTAATGAGTAGTTACAATTTTGATTGCAGTGGAATCGCCGTCGGAACCCATTGAAACTTATAGGAATCCAAAGCGAGGAGCACTGGAGTGCATTTGAAATGAGCCAACTAACGAGAGCACAACTTTTGAGCACTGATGTCCAGAACAGCCACCGTTAGCCCACTTTCTTTGGCTTGAATGTGTAAGATGTTTTTTTTTTTTGATTTTAGATAGATTTTGTATCGAGAACAGCTCTTTGCAGCGAGTGAAAGGAATACAATGAGTTAAGTGGTTGGTGTAGTGCCTGCATTCAAATTTGCCTCTCTCTATTGCACAGTCGAAGAAAGGTCAACTATTCACTGCACTGCCCACTCATTCTCTTCAGCTGCATTTTCATTAAGGGTTGTGATTTAGCTGGAAGTCAGTTAGTATACAGCCACTTATAAAATGCTATTTTTTGATATGAGGTCCTTCGGATGGTGATCGCAGTGTAGTCACAAATGCGTCAAAGAAGATATTCGTAGTCTTTGAAATCACACTGTCTATGAGAGCAAAGCATGCGATTATGAGAGGTGGGAACAATGGATTTAGCGAAATTCCTCTTCATGAATGGAGAAATTAGATCCATTTAGCTAAACTCGATATGTTGATAAGAGGCTGATTTTGGCGAAATTCGGAAATAGTCTTATGGAATTAACTTTGTCGTGTTTTTACCATCTTAGTTGGATGGACCAACGTTCCAATGAAAAGGCGAAACAGCTTGGAGTGACCGACTCCTAATTGAAATTTACGGGATGTGTTGACATTCTTAAGCATTGATATTTCTATGGCAGCGTGTCCACAGGTACTCACTGAGGTTAAAATGCTAAATGTACTGCCAGTGACTTCCATAGATCACATCAATATTCAAACGCATAAACATGGCTTATATAAACCAGATATTGCTCAATATATCCATGCATGCGTTTCAACTTCTCTTTTGGGTTTTCCAATCAGTCTTCAATGGTGCAATTCAAAAGTTTATTGCTTTACATGGCGTTTGGACAAGGGTTCAGTTACAAATTTAACACAGTGCACATGGAACTAACTAAAACTTGTACATTTGAAGAAAATCATTTAAATTTTGCCTTGAAGCATTAAGACCGTAAACACCAAGCGCAAACGTTAGGTCAATTAACACACTTGAGTATTGGACAAGTCTTTTAGAGAAGGCAAACATCTGCTGTAATGAATTTTCATACACTATCGTAAGAGGGGAATGATGGATCGTTTGCAATATATGGTTTCTAATGCCTTCAGAAGATCAAGTTAAGCCTGCGGCGTCTGTGTTGCACATAATAGATGGAAATAACCTGCCAAATACATCTAGAAGAAGGAAGATTGATCTTAGTTTTGCAGAATTGTCTGCCATCCTTTACACTTGTTGATACAACTTCACATCAATCCAGCTCTGTCAGAGGATTGGTCCCATTGTAAAAGTCATTGAAAATTTTAGAAGGTAGGCATTTAGACACTGATTGTCTCATTTCAGTTATTCGATTCTCAATCCCATTTTCGCCGTATTTTCTATGTTGTTTCAGTCTACCCTTGGCCACTCAATCTGCCCATTAAAAAAGAGGAATCTCTTGTAGAAGATCATAATTTTAATTTTTTCGATGGTTCTGTCCTTAAATAGTGCAGTCATTTATGCATCATCTACTAGTGTCCCCATAGTAAAGGAAAACAGTCGACTGCAAACAATACAAAATACGGCTCGGCGTATGATACTTGGATTGTACTCGCGTCGAGCCAAAACTGTAGAGGAACTCCGAAGGGAGCTGCCGATGCTTAATTTAGCAAATCTTAAACAGACAAAAGAGGTTGATCCTATGGAAGAGTTTGAAATCGGTGAAAGATAACCTGATACTCTCTACACTTGATAGTAACTTTGAAAATGGGAAAACTAAGAAAATCTCACATACAAGGAACTGGATGCGAAAGAAATGTGGCAATAGCACTGCGAATCATGGCTACTTGATCCATGAAAAGGAAAGCCCTAAAGGTCGAGATGATAATTATACACCTAGATTAATGAAAGAAAGGTAACGTGATATTGCCTGTACTAACGCAAACTGCCACAAATGTTTTCGCCACAACAAAGTAGGTTCGAAGACACGTAAGACAAGATCATGTAGAAGAAGGGCACGTAACTGAAGAGATTTTATTTTATTTTATTTTTATTTTCTCCCCACCCATTAGGGCAAGTCCCAAGGACTTAATGGGGGTACAACGGAAGTACAAATAGCTTTTACAACAAGTAGCGCACAACAGTTAGCACAGAAGACAGTAAAAGCGTTTGTTGACGTCTTCGTTTGTCTGGTCGCTTCTTTGGCATGGTTTCGTCGTACAAGTAGCAGTTCAGCTTCATCGTGGCACCTCGTCCGTCCTCGTCCGTCTTCATGTCTCATTATTTTATCGGTATTTTATCCACTTAAATGCCATAGCCATGCTTGGGCTATCGGTTTTCGCTACTAGTGTTCTGCATTGTGGACTGGTGCAGAGGACCCAGGACACAGAGGTAAGCACTGCTGCATGTTCAAAAGCGAAATGATTTCATCTACTTCAAGTATTCAATGGCAAATAGGATGCGGCATTGTATATTCAGTTATTCAACGAAGTTCAGATTTGCCTGTTAACTTTTCTTCTGTTCCTATTGTTTCAGTTGACAAAGTTAATTTTTTCGTTTTGTCAAGTCAAGAGCATTCCTTGAAATGTAGGAACACAGTGGGTTGATAGTATTTGAAAGGCCTAAGTTAAGTCTTCGTTGGCGAATACTTATGCTGCAATAAATGACCTCAAAATTAATCCTTGGCTGAAGGACTGTGATCTGTGGAGTGGCGACCCACTGGCTAATTTGCGGATGATCACAGGGAGACGGACGATAGCGAGGTGGACTCGACAGTTTTGGGTGCTGAGGTAAAGTCCCTGTCGAAAGTCTATCGACACTTTGTCTACTCTTTCGGCATCTTAAAATAGTGCCGCTGTTCTATGAAATCACCATGTGATGTGCTTCTATCGTCTTTTCGTATTTCCGCTATCCGATGAATTAATAGCTTTGATGACGATAAAGTGAAATACAGTCAAGCTGCGAAAGCGAAACTCTAGCTACTTCACCTCAATTTTCGTTGAAATATTTCGTTGTTTTGTGACAGCTTTCTCATCTGCAATAACGAGATGGCGCTAAATTATACCTCAATTCGCCGACGTTATGTTTGTCTACTTCGTTGCCCGAAACCTCCTTGATCATTAAAGATCCTTATAAAATAAAAAAAAACTATTACCTGTCTATTACCATGGAGGCGAACCTCAAACTGACACGTGAAAGAGAAAAGAGGTTGTGAAATTTGAAATTAGTTTGTTTAAAAGAACACAAATCGCCTCATTGGTTTTCAGATAAAGGTGCAGGCTACTGCTCGGACAATGACCTCCGAACGCTGCCCTATCTGCTTGGATAACATCAGGCTGCCAGTTGGTGTTACCAACAACTGCAGGCATGCATTCTGTTATTCATGCCTGAAGCAGTGGTCAGGGATCAGCAACACGTGTCCACTTGATAGAACACCGCTTGAGGAGATACTTGTATCGGATAGTGTGGGAGGCGCCATCAGCCACAGGGTACACTCGATCATTCCGCTGCTATTCCACGATCCGGAAGTCAGTGTTCGGTCAAGTATGTTCGTTATTTCTGCGTGGCATTCAACGCAGGTTCAGAAGTCCTGAGGAGGTCTATGCATTTGTATGCGTTTGTGAAACACAAACAAACACAAAAAGCCATGATTTGGCCTCTGCTAACAGGTGTCTCCGAGTTAAGCCAAAGATCCAGGCATCAATCGGAGTTTATAAACACAACAATGGAGGACGGGAATCAAATCGGTGTTTATCACAACAAAGGAATTTTTAAAACATTCTGCGAAGACACCATGATCTTCCGCACATCCAGATGCCCTCAGTGTCTAAGCATTCAATGCGAATTAAGAGGTAACAGTGTCCACATCTCACGATTTCATTCGGTTGTATTTCGTTTGAGCAGCGATGGCACAGAGACCGTGGTGCATTAAGGGCTGTTCTTGGTGCAAAATCCATCTGAAGGCATAAAATTACGTCTTTCCAATATTTTTAGAAAACAAAAGAAGTCTTTTTCAAGTATTAATATTCATTGCAAGTTCAGGTACAAAGAAAGTGGGCTAACGGTGGCTGTTCTAGACCTCAGTGCTTAAGAGTTGTGCCTCTGTCAGCGGCTTAATTTCAAATGCACTCCAGTGCTCACTCGTTTATTGGATCGCCTTTATAGTTTCAATGGGTTCCTGCACGGCGACTCCACTGCAAACAATTATTGTTAACTACTCGTTACTCCAAATAAATGGCAGAACCAAGGTCCACAAGCAATTGGACAATGAAAATCTATATTATTTACGCATCGTACAACAATGACGCATGCCATCAAGTGGGAAGACGTGTGTGAATAGAAAAGCAAAAGAAACACGACTAGATAAGAGAAATAATGCAGAACAGCTGTCGAAAACTGGTCCTCCTACGCTATGCGAGAAAAGTACCTCGAGAAAAGGCGTTCTATCAAGCGGATATGTCATATTCACACACGTTCACTGCCAAGACATGAGTAGCAAAAAAGTGCTGACAGGTACTCACAGTACCAACGGGAGGTAAAATGGGTCCAAGGCAGATGGAGCACAGATTTACGTTTCGAGTCATCCCGGTAGAAGTGCACCGCTTTGCGAAATGAAATTAATGGAGACATACAGACAGATTCGTGCTTATATTTGGGCTTCGCGAACACAGATTGATTGGAACTCTGCTAGGTTAAACTAGAAAATTATTTGAAATCGGATTTACCTCTTCAATGGTAGTTTTCAACATAAAAAGCTTATTATTAATTGTAATATTTGTTCATGCAAGATATTTCTTACTCTTTGAAGAAAACGATTAATCCAACTCCACTCAACTCCTACATTTCAAACCTTTCCACTCCTTTGACACGATGTTCCTATGCATAAAATGTGTGTTGTGATAAGATGAGTGAAATAAGTGTTTGCGTACTAGGTTTGATTCTGGTAGCAAAAACTAGCAAACATTGTGCTAACGTTGCATTTTACTAGAGAAATGATTCTAGCCTCAAGTAAATATACGAAAAATCTATGGAGGAGATTACTTGGCTTTGGTTAGTTTGGTTGCATAAAGTTGGGCGAACTCAAACGTCCCATTGGTTATTCGACAAAGGTGCAGGCTCGTGTTCTGACAATCATCTCCGAACGCTGCTTCAACTGCATGGATAATATCAGGATGCCAGTTGGTGTTACCAGCAGCTGTAGGCATGCCTTTTGTTATTTATGCCTGAAGAAGTGGTCAGCGATCAGATACACATGTCCACTTGACAGGACACCGTTTGACGAAATACATCTATCGGACAGTGTGGGAGGCGCCATCACCCACAGGGTAGGCTTGATCATTCCACTAACCATTTCCTGCACATGTCAATGCTATATTTCCGGTACTTAATATTGATGAATAGAGGTGAGACTAGTCCACTGTACACAGGTGTTTGTTCTTTTGCAGAAGTCGATTTGCCCAAGTCAAGGGATAGCCGACCAGGGGCCACCAACTGATGGAATGAAACACGTGATCAGAGACCTGATGGTCAATTATTCATACTTTTCACACCCGATTTCATAAGCGCTACTGATTCTATACATGCATCAATGGTATTACAATGAATATTTCAAGTCGAGCATTGAAAGGTTCTTGATTAATCCTTCTATTCTCATCCAAATAGGCATATGAATTTGCAGGCGGTGATTCAATTGTCTTTGTTCTGTGCCATCATCATCTGTTCCAAATATATTGGTGAATAAAGTCGAATTCTCTCTTAACTTTTGGGTCCTAAATATCTGAGATACCAAATAGGGAAGATGGAATCGGCAGTCCTTGAAAGAGCCTTTAACAGTCTTTAAGAGACTTTAATAGTAATAAATATTTCAAGGCATCATTTTTTATTCTGAGTTACTAGATACCCGTGTTTTGCAAGATCTACGTACCTGTAAGCACTGAGGAATACTGCAATCTAGTAGGTAATTTATGAAAGTAAATGGAGAGAAATTGAATGTTATACAGAATCTGGCAATATTTTCAGCCTATTTGTAAGTAAATTTGGGAGTCCTTCAGAAACAGCAGTCCAACCTTGAACTTCATTTGGGGTACAAGAGAAGTACAAGTAGATTTGTAACAAGTAAGCACAACAGTTAACACAGAACACAGTAAATACGTTTGTTGACGTCTTTGGCCCTCTTGTCTCTTCTCTGGATTGGCTTCGTCATGCAGGTAGCAGTTCAGCTTCGTCGTGGCACCTTGTCCATCTTCGTCCGTCTTCATGTCTCCTACCAGAAATCTTTCAAAATTCTGATGGAGACTTCGTTCATTGCTACATGCACGTGTATTCCACATTCCGGTTTGAAACCATGAATCAGATTACTTACATCTGGCTTCGTGTTCCAAGCTGTAAGAAATTGTCCTTCTGCTGGCATAATCTAATGTAATACGTCCGGAGGGTGATTAGTTCTAACCTGCCGAACCTCTCATTAGCACCCAGAGTTGCCCCTGGGGTTACCAGTGTTCACCACGAGGAGCTGAAAAATTGGTTTGACCACCACCACACTAGATAATCCTCTTCAAGCAATTATCCTGTCTGCTCATGTAAGAATAGTTCAGGTCTGAAGACAGGTGGTCCAACCCCAAATGCGTCAAACCTGATGAACCACAAGTTTAATATCGACAGACTTGAAACTGCACTCCGCAAATTTTCCTGTTTGCTCATAATCACGTTGTCATGGAGAAGTGTCAGATCCCACATTCGAACAGACGGCTCCGAACGAAGTTTAGCACGTCAAATCATTTCGAAGGGAGGCTAACCAAGTTCCTGCCAACTCCAGCTGCAGTTGTGAGATTCGCTCAGTGAAGTCCATTGCATTGCCATGTGTGGATTCGCTGTTTAGTTTGCGTGATACATAGAATAATGTATTATGGCTTCGAATGCAATATTTTCGATGCTGTGGTTAAAGATTCTTTCCTCATTCGCCTCTCAGATATTTAGGGCTCAACGGCTTTCATGAGCGCTGTGCTCCAGTAGTGCTCATGACAATCGCAGTGTTGAGTCACTCGAGTAGATTGACTGAAGACGTTGTCGTTTAGAGCTGCTTTCGCATCTGCGACTGGATTTATCAGAGCCACTGCACATCCCAGAATCTAAGTAGTGGAAAAGCTTAGCAAACTGACTCCTCTAATTCAATATAGGTGATTGAGATACTGAATTACCGAAAAGGGAAAATCAGTGTCTAAACACCTACCTACCAAACGTCTTCAATGACTTTTACAATGGGGCTACGGCTAAACCTCAAGCCTAGATTGATGCTGAAGTTGTAATTATCTACAAGCTTTAAGTTTAGCAGACAGATCCTTCAAGCCATATATCAATCTGCCTTCCTTATAGATGGATTGGGTAAATTATATGCCAAAGTTTGAGGTGCCAACGTCTGAGCCACCTCCTACTGCACTGCTACGCTCAAGAACACAATTTGGATTCTGCGAGGGAAGATCAACCGAACAGGCTATACTCGGAGTATAGATGTACAAGATGTGAATATGAGAGGTGCGATTAAGTGGATTTTGCAAGATTCCTCTTCATGAATGGAAGAAACTAGATCCATTTAGCAAAACTCGAGGTGTCGACAAGAGTTTGCAGAGATATCTGATTCTGGGTATGTTTGAGATGCTATTCAATATCGCCAGTATTTGCAAGTTCCCGATATAAGTCTTATAGAATTAACTTTGTCGTGTTTTTACCGTCTTAATTGAATGGACCTACGTTCCAATGAAAAGGCGAAACGGCTTGGAGTGACCGACTCCACTGGTCCACAGGTACTCACAGAAGTGAACATGCTAAACATACTGCCGGCGACTCCTATATATCTATAGAAGTTGAAATTGGCAGTCCTTGAAAGAGCATCAAGCAAACAAACAGCGAATCTACACATCACAATGCAATGGATTTCGCTGTGCGAATCTATCACCTGCACCTGGAGTTAGCAAGAACTTGGTTAGCCTCCCCTCGTATTTATTTGACATGCAAAACTTTGTTCTCCTCTTTGCTTCATAAGTCACAACAATTTGTTCGAATGTGGGACTTGACAATTCTCCATTACAACGTGATTATGCGCAAACAGGATAATTGCGGCATGCAATTTTAAGTCTGTCGATGTCAAACCAGTGGTTCATCAGGTTTGATGCAGCTTTGGGGTTAGATCACCTGTCTTCAGACCAGAACAATTCGTACATGAACTAGTGTGGCGATGTTCAGGACTGCCGAATTTTCTTACAAATAGGCTGAAAATATTGCTAGATTCCTTTATAATGTCCATTTTCTCTCCATTTACTCTCACAGACACGTATACCCTGTCTATTCTATAAAACGAATAAACCAACTTCATTGAATAATACAGCAAGTGCAGACAATGAGAGCACAAGAGAGAAGTGAAAACGTAAATTTGCATGTTGTCGTGTCCCACCAAATATAGAACGAAGCATTAGTTCGGCAAAAAGGGTATTCAGTACAACGTCCGAATTGTTCTGCGCGCAGGCAACGGCGCTAACAACTGATCTGAATGCGAACTTCTGGGAAGATTATTCGTCTGTTTAGGTTGAAAAACTTAGACTAATTTGGTTTCGCGCCAAAATATGCATTCGATTTCAGAAAGCATCAAGTCTAATAATATCCATTTCTAACGCAAACCTGATAATGGCATTGGAACAAGTTCAGTCAAAGACACATGGATGCAGAGACCAAAAACTGCTGGAGATCCTCCTCAGAACTTCTGACCCTGCATTGCCTACCACCGATTGCTGATGCATTGCTGGCCACTTCCTGATTCAGGACTACCAAGTTATATAGCGAAAATGAACATTCTTGACTAAAAACCGGCTTCCGAATTGTAGAATATTAGGCCTGGGTGTAAATTACACGTTTTCACGCTAACGAACTTGAAAATGAGATAAGCCTACATGCCTGTGAATACCATGGCCAAATTAGCTTCACCACTTTACCTTTTGATTATATGTCAATGAAGCAAACTGTAAAATGGTAAAAGAAGTAATATTTTTAATGCGCTTGACCCAAAGTCAGTTAAGGAGTCATTGTTTGACTTTAAAAAAAGAAGGCGCTTGATTTCATTTAGACATGAAATGCGTGCAAGATAAAGGGCTTTTTCTATGACGATATCTCTTCAAATCGCATGTTCTCTACAGTGGTGAATATGGTCCCCAGAGCATGCGAATAAAGCTGAAATAGATAACCCAGTGCTTTTTATCGAAGCTTATTCAGGCATATTATTTAAGAGTGGTGACTGCCCTCTTACCTTCAATAAAACTTGATTAATTTCTAATGAGCAGGACTCGGACAAGTGTTTGTACACCAAGTTGCCTTAGACATTGCCTATGTTTAAAGCTTTTAAGACCTGGATGCAAAATAATTTACATCCATATGCAAGAGAATCACCAAAAATGCCAAAAAATGACAAAAATTTAAATACTGTTTGTAAGTTCTAATTTTGATCTTTACTTACTTAATACATGGAAACAGCTGGCTTGGGGGTCTCTGTTGAAGCGATGCTGCGTACTTCATTTAATGCATGCTCATTTGAATGGTGGAGTGCAAACGAACAAAATTTGGCTCCAGAATTGGCATGCTTCATTTGCCTGTCTGAACACGCACACGCAATTCATGAGATCCGATTTGTTTCAATTGAAATCAACCCTAATGATTAATCTAGATAAAAGGCACTACTTCATTTAGAACTTATTCTGACAGGAGAAGTAGAAGTTAAGTCGAAGTTGAAGATATCTATACATGTTTTCACATAGTTCATACTAATTTTTAAATGCAGGTTGTTATTAAAATTCTTCAGTAATTCATCATTGCCATTTTTGACCTCCCGTGTTTGTTTAAATGAGTTAAGCTTTGCAGTTGATTTGCTATAAATGGGATTTTTAGTTGATCCCCACCCTACTAATTGGAGGTAAAACAGAAATAAAAAGTGTTTGTGCAACACTTAAACATATTCACATGGCAATACAAAAGTTAAAGTGACGTCTTCGGTTCCCTCGTTCTTCCTCGTTATCCGTTTGTCGTGCAATAACAGTTCGTTCTTCAGTTGCACTTCGTTGCGGCACCTCGGCCGTCCTCGACGATTTCGGAGTCGTTTTGTTTGATATAACCTTAGTTATTCTCGTCCGTTTGTCATAATCCAAGTGTTCTTTTACTAATAGACGACCATTTGTGCTTCCCGTAACAAAGAATCATGATCCCTTTCTTACTGGATAAGCAGTCGTCGCAGCAAGGATGGGTCAGTTATGCAGTTCATCCAATTGGATAGTCTTTTATTCGTAGTCACTTTTCATGCCTTGCACTACTTTCACTACTGTATTGTTTGCTCCTTTCTTGGTCTTGTCTTACGTGTCCCTGCATCTAAATCGGTGCGGAAAAATATTTGTGGCAGTTTGCGTTGGTACAGGCAATTTCACGTTGCCTTTCGCCTATCAACCAAGGTGCATGTTTTCATCTCGACGCTTGAGGCTTTCCTGTGGATGAGGTAGCCATGATTCGTAGTTCTCTTGCAACATTTTTGTTACCTCATCAAGTAGTAGAAACATGCATTTCCTAGTATATGAAATTTTCTAAGTTTCCCCATTTTCAAAGCTACGCTCAAGTATGGAGAGCATCAGGCTGTCTTTGTCTACTTTCAAACTCTTCCATGTGCTCAACCTCTGTCTGTGTAAGGCTTGCTTAATACCACATCAGCAGTTTCTTCCGGAGTTCCTCTATAGTACAATCCAGTAATCCTACGTCGACCCGTACTCTGGATTGTTAGTTGTTGATTGTTTTCCCTTACCCTCAAGACAATGGTAGATAGTTCATAAGTGACTGCAGGATCGACACAAACGCCCACCAAAGTTCCTTTAAAGGTTTCATCTAGATTTCTTGAGCCCACGAATGCTCCGTCTGTCTCACCCGTGTCTTGGATTTTGGAGCGAAGGTATGCTAAGTTTGAGACACATCGGAATGACAGTTTTGCTACTTCAAAGGGTGCTTGATTCTCATAGGCACCAACCAAAGGCCAGAGGGATTGGTTCGCTGCAATTTGCGTTCCATATTTATGCAACATTATCACTGGATGTTCTATTGAGCTGACAGTCACAACCTTACTTGGCAGAATAATACATTGATCATCCACATATTACAGATCATTAAGCAGCCACCTTATGTCCTAGTGATTAATCACCTGAACCACACTGTCATTTGGTGAGGAGAAGGCTTTATTCAATATGAGCTGGAATGTAGGGTTGTAAAGAAGTAGTCCTTCCTATGAGCCTTGTCATACACCACGTTTCATTACGGAGTAGTCCTTTGTTCTCCTCATTTGTCCTATCGATGAGTCCATCAAGGACATTACCGTATAAACCATTTGCCAAGAGCAGCCCAGATCGTTCATTCGGTTGATTATTGCAGCTATGAGCAGCGAGCCAAAGGTCTTTTTCAGGTCAACAAGCACCAGCACTATTTTCTGCTTCCGACCCACGGCTTTCTGTATGGCCTATTCAGTGGATCCCGTTCCGCAAAATCTCAATCGTGTTCTTTAGTGTAGTTCGGCAAGGTGGTGCTTTAGATGTTATCGCAGAATAGATGCGTATAACTTGCCGGATGTATCTAGAAGGAGGTTTGATCTACAGTTCGCAGGATCTGTCTGCGAATCTTTACGCTCGTTGATACTGATAAATTCAGTATCAATCCAGGTTTCAGGAATGGAGGTGGTCTCATCATAGAAGTCAGCGTAACCTTTCATATGACAGATCAGGAGCACAGACTTAATGCCATGTTCGAGGGGCTTTTGTGCATTTTTAATCAACTTTTAGCTATTTCTGTCTCCTTCACTGAAATAGAGGAATCTCTCGATTGTAGATCAAAGGTTTTTTTAATATTTTCGAGGGTTCCGGCCTTAAACAGTTCCTGGTAGTGAACGACCAGATTCTTCGGTTTTACTAGTCAGAACATCACTGCTTTGGTCAGCCAAAAGCGAAGTGATGTTGTGCAGCGTGTGATTCAACAAGTGTAAAGGTTTGCAGACATATCCTGCAAACTAGAGATCAATCTTCCTTTCTTCTAGATGCATTTGACAAGTTATATCCATCTACTCTGTGCAACGCAAAACAGATGCATCACCTTGCCGAGCTACACTCAAGAACCAAATTTGGATTCTTCGAAGGAAGATCAACCGAACTGGGTGTACATGGAGTAAGAACCAATCTAAAGAAAGCCGTAGACCAGTAGCAGAAAATAGTGCTAGTGTTTATCGACCTGGAAAAGGCTTTCGACTCTCTGCCTAAAGCTGCGATAATCAACCGAATGATAGATCTGGACTGCTTTTGGCAAATGAGCCATTCAGTAAAATCTTTGATGGACCCGCCGATGGAAGAATTGAGGAGAACAAAGGACTACTTTGTGATGAAATGCAGTATGAGACAAGATTCGAAAGAGGGGCCACTTCTTCTCAACCCAACCTTCCAGCTCATATTGGATAAAGCTTTCTCCTCACTCAACGACTGAGCAGTTCAGGTGATTGATCACTCGCGCAAATGATGGCAGCCAAACCATCTAGGATACGCAGATGTCCCGTGTCTTATTGCGCCAAATAAGGCCGCAGCTGTTAGAATAATAGAGCATCTAGCGAAAACGGTCGGTGAGGACCAAGCGCTTCTTGAAGCAGCAGGTATGTCATTCCGACGAACCTCACATTTTGAATACCTTGGTTTCATAAATCAAGAAACCGTTGAGCCAGACGAAGCAATAAAAGCAAACTTAGGAAGGGCCGAAAGGCACCTACTATTACTACGACCATTTCTGCGCTCAGAAAGTCTCAACAACACCCTGAAGCCAAATCTGGTGGGCATTTTATCGACCCCGCAATCACTAAAGGATTTTCTAATATTGTCTTGAGCTTCAAAGATAACAATTCACTAAAAGCAATGCAGAATACGGCTCGACGTATGATACTTGGATTGTATTGGCGAAGAGCCAAAACTGTCGAGGAACTCCAAAAGAAACTGCCGATGCGGAACCTGGCAAGTCTTACACAGACAAAGAGTTTGAACTTATGGAAGAGCTTGAAAATGGACAAAGATAGCCTGATAATCGCCATACTTGAGAGTAACTTTGGAAATGTCGAAACTAAGAAAGTCTCACATACAAGGAATTGGATGCTTCAATTAATAAAAAGTGCGAAATAAGCATAGCGAGAGCATTCCGACTCATGACTACTTGATCTAAAGGAAAGCCCTTAAGTTCGAGATGAAAATTACACACCGAGACTGGTAGGTGAAAGGCAGTGTGATATAGTCTGTAGTAACTCAAGCTGCCAAACATGTTTCACCAGAACAAGGGATATTCGAAGACACGTAAGACAAGATTATTGAGGAGAAGAACATAAAACTGAAGAGATATTGGACCGTGGACTAAAGTTTCCTCTTACAAAATGACTTAAAAGGTACAAGAATAACGAGTTTCTAAAGAGATCTATTAGGGACTGTGAACGTTCGGTCAAAATCATGGGGAGACAGAAACCAACAGAGAAGAGGCAAGAATCAGACTGCAGTAGAGTAAGTAGAAGAAGTGAACACGAAGGAGAGAAAAGATAGAGTGAGTGGTAGGAAAAAGTATTCAAAGAAAAGTCCAACAGGCAGGATGAACAGCATGTCTGCAACATCGTGGCTGTGATAAAAAAAGGCCGAGGTGCCGCAAAGATTGTAGCAGAAGAATAAAATGTTACTGCAGACATTGCAATGTTTGCACTTCCACTTTTAGAAACTGTCTACAATTAATGCACTAGTACCGCACGGATCTAGAGGAGAATCGAAAGCACAAAGTCATTCGATATTGCTTAAAATAACTTTACCCCAATAATAAGCAGAATCTGGCAATATTTTTAGCCTATTTGTAAGTTTATTTGGGAATTCTTCAGAAATTGGTGTTTAAAATTGAACTTCACCACATTATATAATCGACTTCATGCTCTCATCCTATCTGTTCATGTAAGAATTGTTCTGGTCTGAAGACAGGTGATCTAACCCCCAATGCGTCATTCCTGATAAACCACTCCGCAATTATCCTGTTTGCTAATAATCACGTTGTCATGGAGAAGTGTCAGATCTCGCATTCGAACAAACGGCTCCGACTCATGAAGTAAAGAGGGGAACGAAGCTTAGCACGTCAAATCATTTCGAAGGGAGGCTAACCGATTTCTTGCCAAGTTCAGCTGCAGGCGAAAGATTCGCACAGAGAAGTCCATTGCATTGTGATGTGTGGATTCGCTGTTTAGTTTGCGTGATGCATGGAATAATGTATTATAGTTTTTATAGCAATGTTATCAACTTCGACTGAAGAAACCAGTAATGCTGCGTTTGAATGCTCTTTCGAGGACTGCCAATTTCAACTTCCCTTATTCGCCTCTCAGATATTTAGGGCCCAATGGCTTTCATAAGCCCTCTGATCCAGTAGTCCAGTGACAATCGCAGTGTGACAAAACAAAGAAGTCGACTTTATTCACCAATATATTTGAAGTAAAAGATGATAGCACAGAACAGAGGTGTGAATATAAATGTACATTTGTTCAGTCACTCGAGTAGATTAACTGAATACACTGTCGTTCAGAGCTGCTTTCGCATCTGCCACTGATTTATCAGAGCCACTGGACATCCCAGAATATTTGTGGCCGGAACGCAAAGACAACCAATACACCACCCGCAAGATCGTGTATCTATTTTGCATGAAATAAAAGGATTATTCTGGGGATTTCAGGTTTATTAATATACACTTTCAATGCTCGTCTCATAATGATAAAAGTAAAATCATTGATGCATGTACAAACTCAGTAGCACTTACATAGTTGGGTGCGAAAAATAGGCGAAATTGATAATCAGGTCTTCTGAACATGGGTTGCACTCCATTGGTTGGTGGCCCATGGTCGGCTAGCCCTTGACTTGGGGAAATCGACTCCTGCAGAAGAACAAACACTCGTGAACACAAACCAGTCTCCGGATTATGAAAATTTAAGTTCAGTAAGCGTTGCGCCATCGCTCGCCGACTTGTCGCACAGCCAGTGATATGAAACTGTGCAAATTGGTTTACAGCGGACTAGTCTCTACTCTCTTCTATTCATCGTTAACAAGAGCCGGAAACGTAGCATTGACATATGCAGGAAATGGTAAGTGGAATGATCGAGCATACCCTGTGGGTGATCGCGCCTCCCACAGTATCCGATACGAGTATCTCTTCAAACGGTGTCCTGTCAAGTGGACACGTGTTGCTTATCCTTGACCATTCCTTCAGGCACGAATAACAAAAGGCATGCCTGCAGTTGCTGGTAACAGCAACTGGCAGCCTGATGTTATCCAGGCAGATTGGGCAGCATTCGGCGGTCGTTGTCCGAGCAGGAGGCTGCATCTTTTTCTGATAACTGATGGGGCGATTTGAGTTCGCACCTCCATTTATAGGCATCTCATATGCGGGCTAATTTAAACAAATTACTTTGAAATGTCGCAACTCATTTTATACTATTTCAAATAATTCATTGTATTTCATTGTCATCAATCTTTCTTTTGCGTAACAGACAATATGTTTTGTTAAATTTTTGTATATCGCAAAAACACAATTTAACATTGTTCTGAACTAAAGTAGGTCTATGCGACTGCCACTAAATTAATCAGTCGCATCGCTTCCACCCAACTCAGACACCTATTCGCTTAGGCACAAATCCTACAACTTACAACACCTATTTACACCAAATGAGACCTGTGAAAGAAATGAAGCCCCAAAATGGTTACCGAAGCAATCGAAAGTGGTAACTGTTCAGTTCTGATAGTAATGATTCCTTTTTGGTGAAAATTGAGAAATGAAGAAATAGGCTTAAAAGTGATTCGTTTGGCATACCTGCATTCAGTTAACTTAACTGGTTGTCCACGTAAAGAAGAATAGATGGCTGCCTCCGACTTGATGCTTTCCAGCTATCGCCACCAAAATTAAATTCGGTGTAATACCGTTAATATTAGTCATTTTATCTTTCGACGCATTTCAGTCATTTGATCATTGAGTTAAGTGAGTGCAAGTGTTCCAAATGCGGGCGATCAGCAAAGCAGCTTGAACCGTTGAATTGGTTGAGGGGGATACAATGTGTACAGCGAGTGAAAGGCATATAAGGAGCCTAATGATTGGTACACGTGCCTGCGTCCAAATTAGAAACAATGGTGAGTTCAATTTTACCAATCGGAAAAAAGGTCAAATATTCACTGGTCACTCATTCTGTTCTGCTGAAATTCCAGATTTTTATTATCGAACCTTGCAATATTCAATCAATTTATTTCTAAATGTTTAAAGGATAACGTTTATCAACGTTGTTGCAGGGATGGTCTCTTCTCATCAACACGAAACGAACTGATAGCGTGAATCTGTTACAGCTTCATAAGATTGAAATGACTTAATGATAGAGGCTGGTGGGCATCTCTTTGGATGTAATAGCGCAGTGGATTGAAGCCGAATTCAGCAGTATTTGAGGTGCGGGTTTGCTAGAACAACACACATAACCAAATTGAGTGCAGCTTTAACCAACAACTTTGACGTATGTAGGAGAGATTATATACAGTTTGCTGAACTCGATCTGTCGATAGGCGGGTATAGAGTCCATAATCAATGGGATTTCAATGATACTATTCAATGTCAAATAAGCTTTATGTGGTCTTGTAGCAAAAATGCACTCCTATCTTCACCTTCGATGCGGTTGGAATCTACAGACTCTAACTTCAATTACACGTCACATAGTTTTTGTTCAAAAATAATATCACCTGTGGTTAGAAACCTCGCAATGTGCGGTTCTGCAAATGACTTTGAGAAAAGCATTGTGTTCCGATATCAGACTAATGCAATGCATTTTTCTATCTGCCTTCATTCGAGTCGAGCTCATTGTTCTGCTTGAACATTTGCTTCATTCACATCCAGTGAAATTAAGCACCCAACTTCATGAAAAATTAATATGAAGGTGTGGGATCACTTCCGCAAATGTTGGAATAGTGGAATTTCAAATCCCTGAATGTTAAGAGAATAATTCTGCATTATTTCTCTTGCCTATTCGCACACGTCTCCACACTTGATAGCATGCGTCGTTGTTGTACACTTCGTAAATGATATAGAGTTTCATTGTCCAATTGCTTGTGGACC
Source organism: Moniezia expansa (assembly GCA_019097775.1). Lineage (NCBI taxonomy): Eukaryota > Metazoa > Platyhelminthes > Cestoda > Cyclophyllidea > Anoplocephalidae > Moniezia > Moniezia expansa. Next base: position 9,981,593 of record JADFDV010000053.1, read on the forward strand.
TTGGTTCTGCCATTTATTTGGAGTAATGAGTAGTTAACAATAGTTGATTGCAGTGGAATCGCCGTGCAGGAACCCATTGAAACTATATAGGAGATCCAAAAGCGAGGGAGCACTGGAGTGCATTTGAAATGAGCCAACTAACGAGAGCACAACTTTTGAGCACTGATGTCCAGAACAGCCACCGTTAGCCCACTTTCTTTGTGCTTGAATGTGTAAAGATGTATTTTTTTTTGATTTTAGATAGATTTTGTATCGAGAACAGCTCTTTGCAGCGAGTGAAAGGAATACAATGAGTTAAGTGGTTGGTGTAAGTGCCTGCATTCAAATTTGCCTCTGCTCTATTGCACAGTCGAAGAAAGGTCAACTATTCACTGCCCACTCATTCTCTTCAGCTGCATTTTCATTAAGGGTTGTGATTTAGCTGGAAGTCAGTTAGTATACAGCCACTTCATAAAATGCTATTTTTTTGATATGAGGTCCTTCGGATGGTGATCGAAGTGTAGTCACAAATGCGTCAAAGAAGATATTCGTAGTCTTTGAAATCACCTGTCTATGAGAGCAAAGCATGCGATTATGAGAGGTGGGAACAAATGGATTTAGCGAAATTCCTCTTCATGAATGGAAGAAATTAGATCCATTTAGCTAAACTCGATATGTTGATAAGAGGCTGATTTTGGCGAAATTCGGAAATAAGTCTTATGGAATTAACTTTGTCGTGTTTTTACCATCTTAGTTGGATGGACCAACGTTCCAATGAAAAGGCGAAACAGCTTGGAGTGACCGACTCCTAATTGAAATTTACGGGATGTGTTGACATTCTTAAGCATTGATATTTCTATGGCAGCTGGTCCACAGGTACTCACTGAGGTTAAAATGCTAAATGTACTGCCAGTGACTTCCATAGATCTACATCAAATATTCAAACGCATAAACATGGCTTATTATAAACCAGATATTGCTCAATATAATCCATGCATGCGTTTCAACTTCTCTTTTGGGTTTTCCAATCAGTCTTCAATGGTGCAATTCAAAAAGTTTATTGCTTTACATTGCGTTTGGAACAAGGGTTCAGTTACAAATTTTAACACAGTGCACATGGAACTAACTAAAACTTGTACATTTGAAGAAAATCATTTAAATTTTGCCTTGAAGCATTAAGACCGTAAACACCAGCGCAAACGTTAGGTCAATTAACACAACTTGAGTATTGGACAAGTCTTTTAAGAGAAGGCAAACATCTGCTGTATGAATTTTCATACACATATCGTAAGAGGGGAATGATGGATCGTTTGCAATATATGGTTTCTAATGCCTTCAGAAGATCAAGTTAAGCCTCGGCGTCTGTGTTGCACATAATAGATGGAAATAACCTGCCAAATACATCTAGAAGAAAGGAAGATTGATCTGTAGTTTGCAGAATCTGTCTGCCATCCTTTACACTTGTTGATACAACTTCAGCATCAATCCAGGCTCGATTCAGAGGATTGGTCCCATTGTAAAAGTCATTGAAAATTTTAGAAGGTAGGCATTTAGACACTGATTGTCTCATTTCAGTTATTCGATTCTAATCCCATTTTCGCCAGTATTTTCTATGTTGTTTCAGTCTACCCTTGGCCATCTCAATCTGCCCCATTAAAAAAGAGGAATCTCTTGTTAGAAGATCATAATTTTAATTTTTTCGATGGTTCTGTCCTTAAATAGTTCTTGATTGTGGGAGACCAGATCTTTCGGTTTGACCAGTGTTCTTGCAGTTTGTGTTTTCCACGAGGAGCTTTCTTTCATTATGTCCTTCAAAGCATGAAGGCTTTTCGTGTTTCTCGCTCTGCGAGGTATGCTTGCAAGTCTCTTATTCTCTCTTCTTGACATGCATTATTTCCAGTTTCGCATCCGTTTGTTCACCCTGTCTCTTAGTTCCTTGTATCTCATTAGCGTTTCTTGACGTGGATTTGAAACTCAATTCGTTCTCAACTGCTTTTGTAAAATAGTTCTCTGACTCCCTTCTCGCAGATAGCTATATGCCATCACATTTTCTTTCATTCAGTTTTTCCCCTTTTTGTTTTGGCTGAAGCTTTTTCTATAGATTTCAAAATGTATACGTATGTAGTTATCAAAGAGTCCTGAGGTAGTTCCCGTTTGAGGTGTTCCTGGTGACTATTTTTCGATTGTCTTATGTGTTCGATGCCTTTAGGCAGTTGCAACCGTTGCTTTTGCCTGTTTATGCCTTCCTCCAAAGTTCCATTCGTTTTTTCCAAAGCGCTTTCTAAAGTGTGATTTGAGCATGATTATTATTGTTTTTATGTCACTTATTAGGAATAGATTTGATCTTTACATCAGAACAAAGTCATCGGTAGCGCCTCTACGTTAGGGTGATATCACGTCAATACTGGAGTAGTTGGCATATTCCTAGCAGCCTTAGCCCGTCCTTTGTGGTGTCTTCTCGGTCAGTAAATGGACTGATTATGTTGGCGCCAATGTTATGGGCACCAAAGCTTAATCGCTAGCGATGGAAGACCTACGTCAATAATGAGGCAAGTGCGAAGACAAAAGTGCCCATTGAGATGTGAAACTCAATGAATTCTTTATTCAATTTTATTAAACTAATAAGTCACTAAATCACTTTTCTTCTTAGTATTGATGTGGAGATATTTTGAGCAATATCGAATGGCTTTGTGCATTCGATCCGTTTCAAGAACTAGTGCATCGATCGTGGAAAGCTTCTACAAGTTGCTGCCACCACTTCGTTTGATTCTACTGAACAGTGACGAAAGGTGAGAGGCTGAGCGGAAAGAGAAGTACTCGATATTTAAAGCATCTAAGCACGAGCCATAACATATTTTCGGTATGAGGCAAACTGAATGGCTTTGGGGCAAGTGAGGTGAAGTGAGGTGAAGGTGCAGTAAATCGTAGAATTGAAAATTCGACTTAAAAGCTGATTAGACATCGACACAAAGAAAGAGCCCGTTGGGTCATTCATAGACTTCCCGATTCAAGGCAATAATGATTCGTACAGGTAGCAATTCAGCTTCGTCGTAGCACTTCGTCCGTCCTCGTCCATCTTCATGTCTCCTACCAAAAATCTTTCAATATTCTGGCAAAGGCTCCATTCATTGCTACATGTACGTGCATTCCATAGTCCGATTTGAGACCATGAAACCGGTTATTTATATCATGCTTAACGTGCCAAGCTGTAAGACTTTTTTACATCCGCTAGCATAATTTAACATTTTACGTCCGAAGGATGATTGGACCTAACCGGCCGCCCCTCTGAGTAGCCCCCAGAGTTGCTCCTGTGGTTACCAGTGGTCACCGCGAGGCGTTTGAGAGTAGGTTTGACCAAAATGTTCACTTATTCCAGTGTTCATTGCGCTACTAAATGTAAAGGGATTCTCGCATGCCGAGTTACAGGGGTGATTTTCGTCTCAACCGTTTCTGCTCAAACACACTCTCACTACTGAGCCTTTGTTTGGGAGAGATTTGGGGTAAATTAAAACAAAGTGTATCTCTTGTTTCACTGAAAGAAGTAATGAAAACTGTGCAGAGGCGTTTCAAACACGAATTTGATTTTGACAACTTTGAATTTTCCACCTAGGTATCCATAATACTAAGCACTACACTTTGTCACTTACTTGACTTTTAACCTACTCCAATAATCACATCAGCTCATGCAGTCACAGCTGCAAACAAGCAAACAAACCACGTAGCCTTTGCTGTAGATACAATCATTTCTCTGCCAAAAGACAATCTGTATTTATAAATTTACGAAAACCGTGTGTAATAGGTGGCTGAATATGTGAGAAACAAGTAACTGTATTCGACTAATTGTAACGCTCTCTTCTGAATTTATGCTGTTCCTGCCGAAGCGCCGTTCTCAAACTGGAGCATCGCTATAAAGCCAGTATCCGCATTGGATGAAATCTGTCTGGGGTAATTGCATCAACAAGGCTACACGTAGGATATTAACCTGAATCCATTGATCTCATGAATCAAATAGTTGAGTCTACAAGAAATATTGGGCAAGTAATAGGGAGTCAAAGGCAAGTGTTGATTACTGACGGATGCCTAGTATTTCGGGATGAGATTTTGGCAGGACTAAATGATTCGACGGACAAGACTTCAAACTAATATTTGAGAGTGATTCGAGCTTGGGCGTCTTGATGTGCACTGTGCTCTAGGGTTCAATGTATTCTGTCTATTCTATAAAACGAATAAACCAACTTTATTGACTAATACAGCAAGACATGAAATGCGTGCAAGATAAAGGGCTTTTTCTATGACGATATCTCTTCAAATCGCATGTTCTCTACAGTGGTAAATATGGTCCCCAGAGCATGCGAATAAAACTGAAATAGATAACCCAGTGCCTTTTATCGAAGCTTATTCAGGCTTATTATTTAAGAGTGGTGACTGCCCTCTTACCTTCAACAAAACTTGATTAATTTCAAATGGGTAGGAATCGAACAAGTGTTTGTTTGAACACCATGGCCAAATTGGCTTCACCGCTGAGTCTTTCAACACATGATACTTGCCCTTAGAATGCAGACAATGCAATGTTTGCACATCCAACTTTAGAAACTGTTTACAAACATCTCATTGATTCACACGCTTTACAACATCACTTCGCCTTTGGCTGACCAAAGCATTGATGCTCTGACTAGAAGGCATTTACGAATCTTGCCGATTTCGTCTCTATATGTTAGAATTCAATATCCAACTATATACTCTTTGGCCCTGCTTATTTAGGCATGATGAACGTAGTGAAAAGCTACGTTCCCTCATATCCTAGGTTTAACCAGCTGTCACGCCTCTTAATCGGTATAAAGGAGCAGCTAATCAAAAAATAGTAATGAATATTTCAAGGCATTATTGTTTTATCTGAATTATTACATATCCATGTTTTGCAAGATCTACATGCCTGAGAGCACTGGGGAATACTGCAATCTCGCAGGTAATCTGTGAAAGTAAATGGAGTGGAATCGAACGTCATAAGGAATCTGGCAATATTTTCAGTCTTTTTGCATCCAGGTTTTAAAAGCTTTTAACATAGGTAATATCTAAGGCAACTTAGCATACAAACACTTGTTCGATTTCTGCCCATTTGAAATTAACGGAATTTCGTTGAAAGTAAGAAGGCATTTACCACTCTAAAATAATAAGCCTGAATAAGCTTCGATAAAAGGCACTGAGTTTTCTATTTCAGCTCTATTCGCATGCTTGAAGGACCTTATTTTGCACTGTAGAGAACATGCGATTCGAAGAGATCGTGTCGTAGAAAAGCCTCATATCTTGCACGCATTTAATGGCTTAATGAATTCAAGCGCCTTCTTTTTTCAAATCAAACAATAATTCCTTAAGTGACTTTGGGTTTGCCGGTAAATTATTTTGAATTAAGTATACAGGGTACTAAAATGCTTAGATCTTTGATCATGGAATCGCAGCAAAGCTGCTAAGAAATTTCATTTATATTCCTATTCTATACAATGGTAAATATGGTCCACAGAGCATGCAAATAAAGCTGAAATAGAAAACCCAGTGCCTATTATCAATGCTTATTCAGGCTTATAATTTTAAAGTGGTGAATGCCATTAATTTAAACTGGGAAAGAATCGAAAAAGTGTTTGTACATCAAGTTGCCTTAGACATTGCCTATGTTTAAAGCTATTAAAACTTGGATGCAAAATGATTTACATCCATATGTAAGAGAATCACCAAAAATGCCAAAATATGACAAAAATTTAAATATTGTTTGTAAATTCTGATTTTGATCTTTACTTAATGCATGGAAACAGCTGGCTTGAGGGTCACTGTTGAAGCGAGGCTGCGTACTTCATTTAATGCATGTGCATTTGAATGGTGGAGTGCAAACGAACAAAATTTGGCTCCAGAATTGGCATGCTTCATATGCCTGTCTAAATACGCACATGCGATTCATGAGATCCCGAATTGTTTCAATTGAAATTAACCCTAATGATTATTCTAGATAAAAGGCACTACTTCTATTAGAACTTAGTCTGACAGGTAAAGTAGCAATTAAGTCGAATATGAAGTTTTCTATACGGTGTTTGCACATAGTTTTTTACTAGTTTGTCAATGCAGGATTTTATTTGAATTCCTCAATAATTATTCATTACCAATCTTCACCTTCCGTGTTTGTTAAAACGAGTTATATTTTGCAGTTGAATTACTGTTAATAGGGATTTTGTTTCGACCCCAACCATTGGGAATGTCCCAAGGACTAATTGAAGGTACAACAGAACTGAAGAGTGCTTGTGCTATATTCAAACATTCACATGGCAATACAAAAGTTAAATTGACTTCTTCGCTTACCTCGTTCATCCTCGGTATGGTTTTGTAGTGCAAAACAGTTCATTTTTCAGTTGCGCTCTTTTGCGGCACCTAGGCCATTCTCAACTGTTTCGGAGTCGTTTTTGTTTGATAGGTACTTGGATGTTCTCATCTGTTTGTCATAATCGAAGTTGAAGCTGGATAAATTTGACTTCTTTGGTTTGTTACAATGCGATGCCCATTTAATTACTGGAATGCAGTACCATAAATCTGTCCGAATGCCATGCGTTAGTTAGTGGAGGCTCGCCTCTTAAAAATATGGATGCATAAATAGTGTTCAATCTGCCGTTCCTTTTATACTAGAAACTCATTTTTCATCCCATTATCTCTGGTAAGTGTAAGAGATTAACCTCTAATTGAAGCATGAATTCCAAAATAAAGAGACAATTTTTGCCGAGTTGGATGCACATGCCTGCACATAAATTCGAAACACTGATGTGCTTCAATCTACCAACAACTTGAAGTGGAATACTGGTTCGTCATTTATGCTCTTGCAACTCCAGATTTCAAATAACGTGTCCTACAGAATTGAGGAGAGACTATGATGAGATATTGAAGGACACAAATGAACAACATCATTTGAAGGGCATCGCGGTATTTGCACAAACTAGCAAGAGGATGATATAACTATTTTACTAACGACCTACAGTGTTCCTGTATCTCAAGGAATGCTGTCGACTTGACAAAACAAAGAAATTGATGTTGCTATCTGAAATATTAGATACAGATGGAAATTTAGCAGGCGAATCTGAATTTCGTTGAGTCATTAAATATAAAGTGCCTGATGTAGGTAAAAAGGATTCGTCTTTGCACATGCAGCAGTGCTTTCCTCATGGCTTTGAGTCCTCTGCACCAGTCAACAATGCAGAAGCCTGAATAAGCTTCGATAAAAGGCACTAAGTTTTCTATTTCAGCTCTATTCGCATACTTGTGGGACCTTATTTAGGATTGTAGAGAAACATGCGATTCGGAAAGATGGTGTCGTACAAAAACCGTTTTCTTGCACGCATTTCATGTCCAAATGAATTCAAGTGCCTTCTTTTTTCAAGTCAAACAATAATTCCTTAACTGACTTTGGGTCAAGCGCATCAAAAATATTAGTTCTTTTACCATTTTACAGTTTGCCGGTGAAATAATTTGAACCAAATATACGGGATACTAAAATGCTTAGGTCTTTAATCATGGAATCACAGCAAAGTTGCTAGAAAATGTCATTTTTATTCCTAAAAATAAATACAAAGCCCTTTCACTGCCATGAATTTGGAATTACTTTCCTTTTATCAGAACATTTAAGTTCAGTTTTTAGCTGGATTTGAAAACAAAGTCGGTAAATTATCATTTGAAATTTTATGTTGGTACTTTGAGGGAGGTCTAGGAAATGTGTATCTTCAGTTTTAATGGAACGACATGTCAGTTATGCGATTTCAAAATATGCCGTTCCTAAATTCCTGTAATGAGCCCAGCACAGCAGTACAAGGTCAATGTTAAGCCGTAGGCATTCATATTTCTGGAATTGCTCACCAGCTTCGAAACATCTTTTTGCTATGAAATTGGACCCATGTACAAGCTAGCTGCATAGACGAAACATCCATTCCAAGTAGTTACGGTGACTCATTACCGTTTGCAGACAGTACTCAGAGTCTCCTTAATTTCTAGCTACATTATCAAAAGATCTCAGTCGTATCTGCATAATAAATCTCTCAAAAATATGGCGGTTGTATCTCGGAAATAGGTTGGAAAGTTCCCTACATTACCGTCAACCAATTGACGTGAGCAAATTTTCTAGCCCACACAGCCTGAAGTAAATTAGCTTTGATTGAACTTTTTACTGATTCAAGTCTATCATCTGTAAGTTTTGACAAAGGGCAATTAAAAATCGTTCTATTTTAATACTGCTTCATGTTTGGCTAAGAATGTGATTACTCTCTGGAGAGAATCCAATATTAAATCATTATTTTTAAAGTTCATGCATTTTGAATACTGGTTGGCTTCTGCCTGCAGAACTGGTGGGTTTTGAATAACCAATTGAAAAATAGAAACTAGAGGATATTTACCGTTCTAGATCATGCACTTTGATTACGTTAAGGTAAAGTTGGCGTCGCATTGGTTTCAGCTGCGATCGCTGAAATTGATCGCCAGAACTTGAAGAATTCGATTATTTTCAAGGATCGTGGGTGACAAAAACTGGTTATTTACACCATGCCTAGTGCACTAAGCTGTAAGACCTTGTACTTCTGCTGGCATAACCTAAGGGATTCTCGCATGCCTAGTTACATGTGCTCATTAATCAAAGGTGATTTTCGTCTCAACTTTTTCTGCTCAAACACACTCTCACTACTGAGCCTTGGAATAGGAGGGTATTGGAGTAAATTAAAACTAAGTGGACATGTAGTTTCACTGCAAGAAGTACTGTTACATGAGCAGTGGTGTTTCAAATACGAACAAGCATTGGGACGCGTAGGGATATCGCAAGGTGGCTTGCTATAACCAACTCGATTGTGGGGTATGCGACTCCACTTCACCGATATTTCGTGTGACCATAGTTTCGTTTGCTCGACTTGACTGAACTTTGCTTCACCTTCCTCAAAGCTATTACTTTGTATGATAACCGGTTTCCGGAGGTTTCCTACCATAAATGCACTATTATCACACACTTCTTGAGAAGGAGCAAATGCGAATCTGATCTTGACAACTTTGAATTTCCCACCTAGGTATCCATAATACTAAGCACTACACTTTGTCACTTACTTGACTTTTAACCTACTCCAATAATCAGATCAGCTCATTCATTCACAGCTACAAACAAACAAACAAACAAACTACGTAGCCGTTACTGTAGATAAAATCATTTCTCTGCCAAATGACGATCTGTATTTATAAATTTACGAAAACCGTGTGTAATAGGTGTCTGAATATGTGAGAAACAAGTAACTGTATTCGACTAATTGTAACGGTCCCTTCTGAATTTACGCTACACGCTGGACATTAACCTGAATCCATTGATCTCATGAATCAAATGGTTGAGTCTACAAGAAATATTTGGCATGCAATAGGGAGTCAAAGGCGAGTGTTGATTACTGACGGATGCCAAAATATACTTTCGATTTCAGAAAGCATCAAGTCTAATAATATCCATTTCTAACGCAAATCTGATAATGGCATTGTAACAAGTTCAGTCAAAGACATATGGATGCCGAGACCAAAAACTGCTGGAGATCCTCCTCAGAACTCCTGACTCTGCGTTGCCTACCACCAATTGCTGATGCATTGCTGGCCACCGTTTGATTCAGGATTACCAAATTATGTAGCGAAAATGAACATTCTTGACTGAAAACCGACTTCCGAATTGTGGAATATTAGGCCTGGGTGTGAATTACACGTTTTCACGCTAACAAACTTGAATATGAATCTGCTTATTTTAAACCAAATTATTTGAGATAAGCCTACATGCATGTGTCACTATCATCTTGGTCACAATCCTACTCTTCCTGTGATTACCATGGCCAAATTGACTTCACCACTTTACCTTTTCAGTAAATGTCATTGAAGCAAACTGTTAAATGGTAAAAGAAGTAATATTTTTGATGCACTTGACCCAAACCAGTCTTCAGATTATAGAAATTCAAGTTCAGTATGCGTTGCGCTATTGCTCTTCAAGAAAAGAGCACATCCACTTTAATGATCGGCTGTCAAACGATCGAGGACTTTTGGCACATCCAGTGATGTGAAACTGCACAAATCAGTGTACAGTAGACTAGTATCACCTCTGTTCATCGTTAACATCTACCGGAAATATAGCATTGACATGTGCAGGAAATGCTAAGTGGATAATGGCACTTTCCACACAGTCCGATTGAAGTATTTCCTTAAACGGGTCCTGTCAAGTGGACAAGTGTATCTGATCGCTGACCACTCCATCAAGCATGAATTAAAATGGCATGCCTATGGCTGTTGGTAACACCAACTGGCAGCCTGATATTGTCCATGCAAATGCAGCAGTGTTCGGTGATGATTGTCAGAGCACGAGCCTGCACCTCTAGCGAACAACCAATGGGTGATTCGAGTTCGCCCCCTCTTCATACGCTGAATAGGCTTTGACATCCCAATTTTTGGTGTTCACTTACTTAGCACTGCTCTAATATGAACTATTGTCCATGCGATTACCGCTAAACACATGTATTAATCCGTCGCATCGGTTCCCTTGAATTTGTTCAAATGATTCGTCTTAAGCGCAACTCCTAGGAATTGAAGCGTCGCATTTAAAATAAGTCTGATTTGTGAAAAAAAAAAACTTTATAATAGCGAACGATGGAATCGAAAGATTAAAACACTTTAGCTCAAGTGATGCTGCTGGTGAAAATAGCAGAAATGCAAGAATTTCGCTTAAAAGGATTTATTTTGCCCAACCTTGCGTAACTAAATTAACAAAAGTCTAGTATTCTACTCCATATATTTTTTCGTATATTTACTTGAGGCTAGAATCGTTTCTCTAGTAAAATGCAAAGTAAGCATAATGTTTGCCAGTTTTCGCTACCAGAATCAGACCTAGTACGCAAACGCTTATTTCAGTCATCTTATCACACAACACACATTTTATGCATAGGAACATCGTGTCAAAGGAGTGGAAAGGTTTGAAATGTAGGAGTTGAGTGGAGGTGGATTAATCGTTGTCTTCAAAGAGTAAGAAATATCTTGCATGATCAAATTTCACAATTAATAATAAGCTTTTCATATTGAAAACTACCATTGAAAAGGTAAATCCGATTTCAAATAATTTTCTAGTTTATCCTAGCAGAGTTCCAATCAATCTGTGTTCGCGAAGCCCAAATATAAGCACGAATCTGTCTGTATGTCTCCATTAATTTCATTTCGCAAAGCGATGCACTTCTACCAGGATGACTTGAAACGTAAATCTGTGCTCCATCTGCCTTGGACCCATTTTACCTCCCGTTGGAACTGTGAGTACCTGTCAGCACTTTTTTGCTACTCATGTCTTGGCAGTGAACGTGTGTAAATATGACGTATCCGCTTGATCGAACGCCTCTCCACGATGTACTTCTCTCGCATAGCGTAGGAGGCCCAGTTGTCGACAGGATATGTTTGCAATTTTACAGCAGTTCTGCATTATTTCTCTTATCTATTCGTATTTCTTTTGCTTTTCTATTATCACACGCCTCTACACGTGATAGCATGCGTTGTTGTTATAGACTGTTTAAATAATATTGCTTCATTGTTCAATCGCTTTTAAACTTTTGTTCTGCCAACTATTTGGAGTCATGGATAGCTTACAATAGTTGGTTGCACCTAAATTGCCGTGCAGGAATCCATTGTAACTATGTAATAGATCCAAAAACGAGGGAGCACTGGAGTGCATTTGAAATTAAGCAACCGACAAGGGCACAGCTCTTGTGCACTGAGGTCCGGAACAGCCAACCTTAGCCCAATTTCTTTGTACCTGAACGTGTAAATATGTAATATTTTTGATTTCAGATGGATTTCGTACCGAGAGCAGCTCTTAATGCACCGCTTTGACAAAATGCCATCAAATGAAATCGTGAGAATCGGACAATGTTACCACTTAGCGAACATTGAATGCTTAGACACTGAGGACATTTAGATGTGCGGAAGATCGTGGTTTCTTCAAAGGATGCTTTAAAATCTCCTTTGATTCCCGCTCTACCTTTGTCTGTTTACAAATTCCGACTGATACCTGGAGCATTGGTTTTTCTCTGAGACACCAGCCGGCAGAACCCAAATAATGGCTTTGTGTTATGACGAATGTTATTTAATTTATTAATACGACTACGACTTCTTCACTGCCCTTCATACTGTTGTACATATACATACGAGTGCACAGATCGAAATTGCTGGAATTCCTCCCCAGGACTTCAGACCATGCGTTGTCTACCACGGAGTGTTGATGCACTGCTGGCCACTTCTTGACTCAGGGAAACCGATTCTTGTAGAAGATTTGAATATGCTTGGCTGAACACTGACTTCCGGACTTTTGAGTACCCAGTAGAATGATCGAGCATATCCTGTGGGTGATGGCGCCTCCCACACTGTCCGCTAGGAACATTTCGTCAAAAGGTGTCCTATCCAGTGGACATGTGCTATTGATCTCAGACCACTGCTTCAGGCATGAATAACAGAATGAATGCCTGCAGCTGTTGGTAATGCCAACTGGTGGCCTGATATTTTCCATGCAGATTGAGCATCGTTCGGAGGCCAATTGTCAGACCAGAGCGAAATCCTTCATCGACTAAGCAATGGGGCGATTTGAGTTCGGTACCTATTTGTAGCATCTCATATGTGAGCTCATTTAAACAAAGTAATTTGAAACATCACAACCCCTCTTCTCCATTTGTTTCGTGTATTGAAGAATGTTACTTAACTTTATATATTTTGGGTGTATGTGTTTGATATACTATTGAACCGAACTAACAAGTGTTCGACTGCCACTAGCAACTAATGCGTCGTGCGCTAAATATTTAGACTACAGTGGTAGCGAAACAATGCTTTCAAATGAAAATCAAAATTTAGATCGGAACTGATACTACTCAAAATGGGATTGCAGAGAACAGGAGCGATTTCGTGCGTACAGTCAAGTATGATGTTTGAAAGAAACGAAGCTCCGAAATGGTTACTGGAGCAATCAAAAGTAGTAAGTAGTAAGTAGTGGTGGTAGTGAAGCTCCAAGCTCTATTATTATTATTATTATTATTTGTCAGTATTTTTATGGGTTGTGCATTGAAATAGGATATTAAGTGACTTGAAATCTTCTTAATTAGTCCTCTTATTTTCATCCAAATAGATCTTAGATCATACAGGCAGTGAACCTGTTGGCTGCTAGTATTCTGGGATGTCCGATGTTTCAAAAGAATCGAGTCGTCAATGTGAAGTAGAGCTGTGCGTTCAATGACACCGCACATTCTCCTGACTAGCTTCATTTCAGCGACTTATGAACAAGTGCATTTGGTTATGATTCGAGTTCAAATAACGCTCTTCAAATTTATGTGAAATGTACCAAAAGAGCAAGACTTGCACTTAAAAGAATCGAAGAGGTTTTAAAAGAGGCGAATTCATGAAGGCGGATAAATCGTTGAAATGATAGAAGTGAGTATGATGTTTGAAAGAAACGAAGCTTCGAAATAGTTACTGAAGCAATCAAAAGTAGTAACTCTTCGGTTCACAATCGACAAAAGGTCAAATATTCACTTGTCACTCATTCTCTTCTGCTGCATTTCCAGCATTCAAATAACGATTCTTGTGTTATTTAGCAGATTTAGTGCTAAGTCATTGAAATGGTGGTAGACCAGAAATCGAATGTCATGTGGATGGACGCATCTCATCTGTCCAAACCCAACTGATTGCGTGAGTTTGCTGCTGATTCATAAGATGCTAATGGTTTGATACGAGGTCCATTGTATAATGATTTAGGCGTAGCAGCACAATGCATCGAAGGGGATATTCGCAGTCTTTAAAATCGCTCGTTTATGAGAGCGAAAGATGTGACTATGAGAGGTGCGATTCAACGGATTTAGCGAAGTTTCCTCTTTGTGAATGGGTGAAATTAAATCCATTTATCAGAACTCTATCCTTTGATAAGAGATCGCAGAGAAACATGATTCTGGGGATGTTTGAGATGCCATTCCATGTCAAATGAGATGCGTAATTTTTTTTAGTAAAGAATAATTTGAATCGACTTCTTAAACGATGAAGCTAGACCTCACTGATTATATTTCAACTAAAAGCTCAATATGATATCACGTATGTTTGAACGCCAATGATCTCACACTGGACTGTGGAATGTGCGTGCATGTAGCAATGAAATTTACCCATGCCAGAATGTTGAAAAGACTTCTGGAAGAGGTATGAAGATTGTGTGCCCTTAATAGTATCGAGGATAATATGTAATTGAATTTGGGAGTCCTTCAGCAAATGGAGTCCAGCCTTGAACTTCAACACTAGATAATCCTCTTCAAGCTCTTATCCTATCTGCTTAAGTAAGAATTGTTCAGGTCTGAAGACAGGTAGTCCAACCCCAAATGCGTCAAACCTGATGAACCACAAGTTTAATATCGACAGACTTGAAACTGCACTCCGCAAATTATCCTGTTTGATCATAATCACGTTGTCATGGAGAAGTGTCAGATCCCACATTCGAACAGACGGCTCCGACTTATGAATTAAAGAGAGGAACGAAGTTTAGCACGTCAAATCATTTCAAAAGGAGGCTAATCAAAATCTTACCAACTCCAGCTGCAGTTGTAAGATTCGCACAGTGAAGTGCAATGCATTGTAATGTGTGGATTCACCGCTTAGTTTGCGTGATGCATAGAATAATGTATTATGGCTTCGAAGGCAATATTTTCCACTTCGGCTGAAGAAACCAGTAACGCTGTGGTTAAAGGCTCATTCGAGGACTGCCGATTTCAACCTCTCTGATTCTCCTCGCAGATATTTAGGGCTCAGCGGCTTTCATGAGCACTGTGCTCCAGTAGTGCTCATGACAATCGCCGTGTTGAGTCACTCGAGTAGATTGACTGAAGACGTTGTCGTTCAGAGCTGCTTTCGCATCTGCGACTGGATTTATCAGAGCCACTGCACATCCCAGAATCTAAGCAGTGAAAACGCTTAGCGAAATGACTCCTCTATTGCGATATAGGACATTGAGATACTGAATTACCGAAAAGGGAATATCAGTGTCTAAACACCTACCTACTAAAGTTTTAAATGACTTTTACAATAGGGCCACCCCTAAACCATTGCTTTGGATTAGATACTTTGCCTTTATTGTGATAAGCAGCAGCGTTTGCTAGCCTCGGGGATTTCTGCTGCTCTCAGGTATCCGCGCAATTTTAAAATTGGCCATCGAGACTATACAGAGGAATGAATGGCTAACATCAAATGCTCCTGGGTTAAATTAACTTCTGTGGTGCTAAACTCACGCACAGTCAGTGCGTTGTGTGTAAGTTAGAGAAGGCTTTGTAGATTGCGTAGCTCTTCTTGTTATGCTGCATGTGTACACGTACAAGTGACAATACTGCCTAAACTTTAGGTACGTAGAGTAGAAGTGCTTATCTTTCAAATGGTGGCAAATCTTACTCCCTGCCTCCGCTTTGTGACCACCGGTGAACTCAGGAAAAATCCTGAGGACTAAAGAGAGGGGTGGCCGGATAGGACTAATCACCCACTGGAAATACAAATCTATTATTATGCCAGCGGAAGTACAAGCTGAGTCAGCCAAGAACCTTTCAATCAAGGCACGACGAAATGCCTCTATTTATGGTTTCAAAATTGGATTTTAAAACGCGCGTGCATGAAGCAATGAATGGAAATTCCGTCAGATCATTAAAGAGGCTTTTGGTTGGGATATGAAGATTGTTGCCCTTACGGAGGCTTGAATGAAGCCTTGCTCCTTATGTGTAGAAAACGGTGTCTTCTTTAACTCTGGACCCAGTGAAAGTTCTAAATTAAATGGTGGGGTCGCGTTTTTGGTTGAAAAGGGCATAGAAGCTGAATCCACTCCTGTCTCAAATAGGCTTGACACAATAACCCTCCGACAAAGTCCGCGGAAGATACAATGGTTGAAGAATCCTTCTGCATACTAGTGACCAGACCTATAGATTACTCCACTCCTAATGAACACAAATAATTATCATTGGCAATTTCAATTGCAGATTGGGATCTGATGCTCATAACATTGGCACCACATTTTTCGGTCCATTCATCGATCGAGATGACACTACAGAGGACGGACTAAGGCTACTAAGCTTATGCCAAGAGTTTAGCTTGAACATGAAGAATACTTTCTGTCTATCGGAAACCATCTCCTCGAAGATTGACTTGGTACCACCCTACGAAAGAAGGTGCTATTCTTGACCTTGTTCTGATGAAAAGGTCAAATCTATTCCCAATAAGAGGTATATGAAATTTTAGAAGTGCAGATGCGAATTCTGATCACCGTCTACAAACAATTATCTCAACCTCCTCGTGGTGTCTGCCGGTAACCCCAGGGGCAATTCCGAGGGCCAATGAGAGGGGTGGCCTATTATGACTAATCACCCTCCAGAAGTATAAAATATTAGACTATATCAGCAGAAGAACAACTTCTTACAGCTTGAAATACGAGCCATAATGTGGATTGCACGCGCGCGTAGCAATAAATGAAGTCTTTGTAAGAATTTTGAAAGGTTTGTGGCTGGAGACGAGGTGCCGCGGCGAAACGATATGGTGGTATGCAGCTTTACGTGAGAAGGCAGACAAACCATCCCAGGAAACGTTTTTGAAGTAGAACCAGCAAAGAAATAGGGTGAACAACTTGATTCGAAAATGGAACCAAGAATATCAAGGAGATATAATAACCTGATTTCCAATATACTTCGCAGAGGGAGAACCTCAAAAACCCTTCATGAACTTTAGGGATATTATGAGAGATAACTCCTCATGGAAAGCAAAAGGTCCAAGAATACTAGCAAAATCGAAAGATCTGCCGTACACTGCAAGGAAATGTTTAAGATCAAAACCACTGAAGATAGTAAAAACTCTGATCTACTACCAAACGACTCCCCTATCTCAATGGGGGAGATAGAGACAGCCAAAAGTGGATTAAAACTACTCAAAAGTCCTAGCAAAAATGGAATTAGATCTGATTCATTGAAATGGGATGCTTAGTATTAAATTGAGTATTTTCTTAAAGCATTCACTGACTTTTATAATGGGACTATTCCTATACCTCGAGCCTGGATTGACGCTAAATCTGTAAGTAATTACAGGCGTAATGGTTGTTAGACAGATCCTACAAACTATAGACCAATCTTCGTTCTAGATACATTCGGCAAGTTATATGAAGCACCACATTGCCCAAATACACTCAAGAATCCAACTTAAGTTTTACGAAGGAATTTCCACCGAACTGATTATACTTGGAGTAAGAACCATTAAACAGAATGCCGTGGACCAGAAGCAGAAAATAGTGCTAGCGTTTGTCGATCTAGAAAAATCCTTTGACTCGCTGCCTAAAGCTGCAATAATCAACCGAATGATTGATCTAGGCTGCTCTTGGCAAATGATCCATTCAGTAAAGTCCTTGATGGACTCGTCGATGGAGAAATTGGGAGGAACAAAGGATTACTTTGTGATGGAACGCGGTGTGCGACAAGGCTGGCAAGACGGACCACTTCTTTTCAGCCTAACCTTCCAACTCATATTGGATGAAGCCCTCCCCGCACTCAATAAGGTGCGGTTCAAATAGTTACTCACTCAGGCAAAGGATGGCTGTTAAATCATATCCAATATGCAAATGACCTTTATCTTTTTGCACCAAGTAAGGCTGCAGCTAGCGAATTGATAGAGCATCTGGCATTCATGCTACATACATACGGAACGCAAATCGCTACAGTTAAAGCCCTCTGGCTTCAAGTTGGTGTTGGTGAGGATCAAACGACTCTCGAAACAGCAAAAAATTTATTCCGACAGGCCTCATACTTCGAATAACTTGGCTCCATAATCCAAGATACCAGTGAGCCATATGGAGCAATAAAAGCATATCTAGTCAGGGCACAAACTCACCTAGCAAGACTACAACCATTTCTGTACCTGAAAAGTCTCAATAATAACCTGAAAGCAACTCTGGTGGGTATTTTTGTCAAGCCTGCAGTCATTTATGCATCATCTACTAGTGTCCCCATAGTAAAGGAAAACAGTCGACTGCAAACAATACAAAATACGGCTCGGCGTATGATACTTGGATTGTACTCGCGTCGAGCCAAAACTGTAGAGGAACTCCGAAGGGAGCTGCCGATGCTTAATTTAGCAAGTCTTAAACAGGCAAAGAGGTTGATCCTATGGAAGAGTTTGAAATTGGTGAAAGATAACCTGATACTCTCCACAATTGAAAGTAACTTTGAAAATGGGAAAACTAAGAAAATCTCACATACAAGGAACTGGATGCGAAAGAAATGTGGCAATAGCACTGCGAATCATGGCTACTTGATCCATGAAAAGGAAAGCCTTAAAGATCGAGACGATAATTATATACCTAGATTAATAAAAGAAAGGTAACGTGATATTGCCTGTACTAACGCAAACTGCCGCAAATGTTTTCGCCACAACAAAGTAGGTTCGAAGACACGTAAGAAAAGATCATGTAGAAGAAAGATACGTGACTGAAGAGATTTTATTTTATTTTTATTTTCTCCCCACTTATTAGGGCAAGTCCCAAGGACTTAATGGGGGTACAACGGAAGTACAAATAGCTTTTACAACAAGTAGCGCACAACAGTTAGCACAGAAGACAGTAAAACCATTTGTTGACGTCTTCGTTTGTCTGGTCGCTTCTTTGGCATGGTTTCGTCGTACAGGTAGCAGTTCAGCTTCATCGTGGCACCTCGTCCGTCCTCGTCCGTCTTCATGTCTCATTATTTTATCGGTATTTTATCCACTTAAAGGCCATAGCCATACTTGGGCTATCGGTTTTCGCTACTAATGTTCTGCATTGTGGACTGGTGCAGAGGACCCAGGACACAGAGGTAAGCACTGCTGCATGTTCAAAAGCGAAATAATTTCATCTCTTTCAAGTATTCGATGGCAAACAGGATGCGGCATTGTAAATTCAGTTATTCAACGAAGTTCAGATTTGAGTGTTAACTTTACTTCCGATCCTATTGTTTCAGTTGACAAAGTCAATTTTCGATTTTTTATAAGTTAAGTCAACAGCATTCCTTGAAATATAGGAACACAGTGGGTTGATAGTATTTGAAAGGCCTAAGTTAAGTCTTCGTTGGCGAACACTTATGCTGCAATAAATGACCTCGAAATTGATCCTTGGCAGAAGAACAGTGATCTGTGGAGTGGCAACCCACTGGCTAATTTGCGGACGATTACAGGGAGACGGACGATAGCGAGGTGGACTCGACAGTTTTGGGTGCTGAGGTAAAGTCCCTGTTTAATTGTTTCATTGAGCTCCAAAGTCTATTGACACTTTGTATACGCTTTCGACTTCTTAAAATAGTGCCGTTGTCTTATGAAATCACCATGTGTTGTGCTTCTACCGTCTTTTCGTATTTCCGCTATCCGACGAATTAATCGCTTTGATGACGATAAAGTGAAATACAGTCAAGCTGCGAAAACGAAACTCTAGCTACTTCACCTCAATTTTCGTTGAAATATTTCGTTGTTTTGTGACAGCTTTCTCATCTGCAATAACGAGATGCCGCTAAATTATACCTCAATCTACCGACGTTATGTTTGTCTACTTCGTTGCCCTAAACCTCCTTGATCATTAAAGATCCTTATAAAATAAAAAAAAACTATTGCCTGCCTATTACCATGGAGGCGAACCTCAAACTGACACGTGAAAGAGAAAAGAGGTTGTGAAATTTGAAATTAGTTTGTTTAAAAGAACCTAAATCGCCTCATTGGTTTTCAGATAAAGGTGCAGGCTCCTGCTCGGACAATGACCTCCGAACGCTGCCCTATCTGCTTGGATAACATCAGGCTGCCAGTTGGTGTTACCAACAGCTGCAGGCATGCATTCTGTTATTCATGCCTGAAGCAGTGGTCAGGGATCAGCAACACGTGTCCACTTGATAGAACACCGTTTGAGGAGATACTTGTATCGGATAGTGTGGGAGGCGCCATCACCCACAGGGTACACTAGATCATTCCACTACTATTCCACAATCCGGAAGTCAGTGTTCGGTCAAGTATGCTCGTTATTTCTACGTGGCATGCAACGCAGGTTCAGAAGTCCTGAGGAAGTCTATGCATTTGTATGTGTTTGTGAAACACAAACAAACACACAAAGCCATGATTTGGCCTCTGCTAACAGGTGTCTCCGAGTTAAGCCAAAGATCCAGGCATCAATCGGAGTTTATAAACACAAAAATGGAGAACGGGAATCAATTGGGTGTTTATCACAACAAAGGAGTTTTCAAAACATTCTGCGAAGACACCATGATCTTCCGCACATCCAGATGCCCTCAGTGTCTAAGCATTCAATGCGAATTAAGAGGTAACAGTGTCCACATCTCACGATTTCATTCGGTTGTATTTCGTTTGAGCAGCGATTGCACAGAGACCGCGGTGCATTAAGGGCTCTTCTTGGTGCAAAATCCATCTGAAGGCATAAAATTACGTCTTTCCAATATTTTATAAAGCAAAAGAATTCTTTTTCAAGTATTAATATTCAAAGCAAGCTCAGGTACAAAGAAAGTGGGCTAACGGTGGCTGTTCTAGACCTCAGTGCTTAAGAGATGTGCCTCTGTCAGCGGCTTAATTTCAAATGCACTCCAGTGCTCCCTCGGTTTTTGGATCACCTTTATAGTTTCAATGGGTTCCTGCAATCAATTATTGTTAACTACTCGTTACTCCAAACAAATGGCAGAACCAAGGTCCACAAGCAATTGGACAATGAAAATCTATATTATTTACGCAGTGTACAACAATGAGGCATGCCATCAAGTGTGAAGACGCGTGTGAATAGAAAAGCAAAAGAAATACGAACAGATAAGAGAAATAATGCAGAACTGCTGTAAAACTGCAAACCTACCCTGTCGACAACTGGTCCTCCTACGCTATGCGAGAGAAGTACATCGTGGAGAGGCGTTCGATCAAGCGGATACGTCATATTTACACACGTTCACTGCCAAGACATGAGTAGCAAAAAAGTGCTGACAGGTACTCACAGTACCAACGGGAGGTAAATTTGGTCCAAGGCAGATGGAGCACAGATTTACGTTTCGAGTCATCCTGGTAGAAGTGCACCGCTTTGCGAAATGAAATTAATGGAGACATACAGACAGATTCGTGCTTATATTTGGGCTTCGCGAACACAGATTGATTGGAACTCTGCTAGGTCAAACTAGAAAATTATTTGAAATTGGATTTACCTTTTCAATTGCAGTTTTCAATATGAAAAGCTTATTATTAATTGTGAAATTTGATCATGCAAGATATTTCTTACTCTTTGAAGACAACGATTAATCCAACTCCACTCAACTCCTACATTTCAAACCTTTCCACTCCTTTGACACGATGTTCCTATGCATAAAATGTGTGTTGTGTGATAAGATGACTGAAATAAGTGTTTGCGTACTAGGTCTGATTCTGGTAGCGAAAACTGGCAAACATTGTGCTAACGTTGTATTTTACTAGAGAAATGATTCTAGCCTCAAGTAAATAAACGAAAAAATCTATGGAGGAGATTACTTGGCTTTGGTTAGTTTGGTTGCATAAAGTTGGGCCAAGTGAGTCCTTTCAAGCATAATTTTTGAGTTTTTGTATTTTTACTAAAAGCCAGACAGCACTATTTAAGCTGAATTGTTTACTACTTTCGATTTCTTCGTTTGATATTATGAAGTTTCATTTTCTTAGCATATCCGACTCCATTTAATTGCAATTATTTTTAATTCTAAAGGCGAATCATTTGAACAAATTAAAGAGGAGCGATGCGACTGATTTTTGTGAGTTGTTAGTGGCAATTGCGTGGACGACAGTTCAGAGTAGATCAGTGCTAAGTACGTGAGCCCATAAATGGAATATCGAAACCCATTCAGTATATAAATAGATGGGTGAACCCAAACTGCCCATTGGTTATTCGATAAAGGTGCAGGCTCGTGCTCCGACAATCATCTCCGAACGCTGCTTCAACTGCATGGATAATATCAGGATGCCAGTTGGTGTTACCAACAGCTGTAGGCATGACTTTTGTTATTTATGCCTGAAGAAGTGGTCAGCGATCAGATACACATGTCCACATGACAGGACCCCGTTTGACGAAATACTTCTATCGGACAGTATGGGAGGCGCCGTCACTTACAGGGTAGGCTTGATCATTCTACTATTCATTTCCTGCACATGTCAATGCTATATTTCCGGTACTTAATATTGATGAATAGAGGTGAGACTAGTCCACTGTACACAGGTGTTTGTTCTTTTGCAGAAGTCGATTTGCCCAAGTCAAGGGATGGCCGACCAGGGGCCAACAACTGATGGAATGAAATACGTGATCGGAGACCTAATGGTCAATTTTTCATACTTTTCACACCCAATTTCGTAAGCGCTACTGATTCTGTATATGCATCAATGGTATTACAATTAATATAATAAGTCGAGCATTAAAAGGTTCTTGATTAATCCTTCTATTTTCATCCAAATAGGCATATGAACTTGCAATCGGTGCATCAATTATCTATGTTCTGTGCCATCATCATCTGTTCAAATATATTGGTGAATAAAGTCGAATTCTCTTTTAACTTTTGGAGCACAGTGCTCATAAATGTCATTGGGCCCTAAATATCTGAGATGCAAAAAAGGGAAGATGGAATCGACAGTCCTTGAAAGAGCCTTTAACAGTCTTTAAGAGACTTTAATAGTAATAAATATTTTAAGGCATCATATTTTATTCTGAGTTACTAGATACCCGTGTTTTGCAAGATCTACGTACCTGTAAGCACTGAGGAATACTGCAATCTAGTAGGTAATTTATGAAAGTAAATGAAGAGAAATTGAATGTTATACAGAATCTGGCAATATTTTCAGCCTATTTGTAAGTAAATTTGGGAGTCCTTCAGAAACAGCAGTCCAACCTTGTTTCTGCCAACTCCAGCTGTAGTTGTAAGATTCGCACAGTGAAGTCCATTGCATTGTGGTGGCTAGATTCACTGTTTAGTTTGCGTGATACAACGAATAATCTATCATGGCTTCGAATGCAATATTCTCAACTTCGACTGAAGAAACAAGTAACACTGTGGATATTTAGGGCTCAACGGCTTTCATGAGCGCTGTGCTCCAGTAGTGCTCATGACAATCGCCGTGTTGAGTCACTCGAGTAGATTAACTGAAGAAGTTGTCGTTCAGAGCTGCTTTCGCATCTGCGACTGGATTTATCAGAGCCACTGCACATCCCAGAATCTAAGTAGTGGAAAAGCTTAGCAAACTGACTCCTCTAATTCAATATAGGTGATTGAGATACTGAATTACCGAAAAGGGAAAATCAGTGTCTAAACACCTACCTACCAAACGTCTTCAATGACTTTTACAATAGGGCTACGGCTAAACCTCAAGCCTAGATTGATGCTGAAGTTGTAATTATCTACAAGGTTTAAGTTTAGCAGACAGATCCTTCAAGACATATATCAATCTGCCTTCCTTCTAGATGCATTGGGTAAGTTATATGCCAAATTTTGAGGTGCCAACGTCTGAGCCACCTCCTACTGCACTGCTACGCTCAAGAACACAATTTGGATCTTGCGAGGGAAGATCAACCGAACAGGCTATACTCGGAGTATAGATGTACAAGATGTGAATATGAGAGGTGCGATTAAGTGGATTTTGCAAGATTCCTCTTCATGAATGGAAGAAACTAGATCCATTTAGCAAAACTCGAGGTGTCGACAAGAGTTTGCAGAGATATCTGATTCTGGGTATGTTTGAGATGCTATTCAATATCACCAGTATTTGCAAGTTCCCGAAATAAGTCTTATGGTATTAACTTTGTCGTGTTTTAACCGTCTTAATTGAATGGACCAACGTTCCAATGAAAAGGCGAAACGGCTTGGAGTGACCGACTCCTAATTAAAATTTACGGGACGTGTTAACATTCTTATACTTTGATATTTCTATGGCAGCTGGTCCACAGGTACTCAGAGAGGTGAACTAAACAGCGAATCCACACATCAAAACGCATGGACTTCACTGTGCGAATCTTTTGCCTGCAGCTGGAGTTGGCAGGAACTTGGTTAGCCTCAGGTGTTTGTTCTTTTGCAGAAGTCGATTTGCTCAAGTCGACCAGGGGCCACCAACTAATGGAATGAAACACGTGATAAGAGACCTGATGGTTAATTTTTCATACTTTTCACACCCAATTTCGTAAGCGCTACTGATTCTGTACATGCATCAATGGTATTACAATGAATATTTTAAGTCGAGCATTGAAAGGTTCTTGATTAATCCTTCTATTCTCATCCAAATAGGCATATGAATTTGCAGGCGGTGCATCAATTGTCTTTGTTCTGTGCCATCATCATCTGTTCCAAATATATTGGTGAATAAAGTCGAATTCTCTTTTAACTTTTGGGTCCTAAATATCTGAGATACCAAATAGGGAAGATGGAATCGGCAGTCCTTGAAAGAGCCTTTAACAGCCTTTAAGAGACTTTAATATTAATAAATATTTCAAGGCATCATTTTTTATTCTAAATTACTAGACACCCGTGTTTTGCAAGATCTACGTACCTGTAAGCACTGAGAAACACTGCAATTTCATAGGTGATTTGTGATAGTAAATAGAGAGAGATTGAATGTTATAAAGAATCGGGCAATATTTTCGGCCTATTTGTAAGTAAATTTGGGGGTCCTTCAGAAACAGCAGTCCAACCTTGAACTTCGTCACACTAGATTTGTTTATTTTATTTTTTTTTTATTTCTCTCAACCCATTAGGACAAGTCCCAAGGTCTAATTGGGGGTACAACAGAAGTACAAGTAGATTTGTAACAAGTAAGCACAACAGTTAACACAAAACACAGTAAATACGTTTGTTGACGTCTTTGGCTCTCTTGTCTCTTCTCTGGATTGGCTTCGTCATGCAAGTAGCAGTTCAGCTTCGTCGTGGCACCTTGTCCATCTTCGTCCGTCTTCATGTCTCCTACCAGAAATCTTTCAAAATTCTGATGGAGACTTCGTTCATTGCTACATGCACGTGTATTCCACATTCCGGTTTGAAACCATGAATCAGATTACTTACATCGTGCTTCATGTTCCAAGCTGTAAGAAATTGTCCTTCTGCTGGCATAATCTAATGTAATACGCCCGGACGGTGATTAGTCCTAACCTGCCGAACCTCTCATTAGCCCCCAGAGTTGCCCCTGGGGTTACCAGTGTTCACCACGAGGAGCTGAAAAATTGGTTTGACCACCACCACACTAGATAGTCCTCTTCAAGCAATTATCCTATCTGCTCATGTAAGAATAGTTCAGGTCTGAAGACAGGTGGTCCAACCCCAAATGCGTCAAACCTGATGAACCACAAGTTTAATATCGACAGACTTGAAACTGCACTCCGCAAATTATCCTGTTTGCTCATAATCACGTTGTCATGGAGAAGTGTCAGATCCCACATTCGAACAGACGGCTCCGAACGAAGTTTAGCACGTCAAATCATTTCGAAGGGAGGCTAACCAAGTTCCTGCCAACTCCAGCTGCAGTTGTGAGATTCGCTCAGTGAAGTCCATTGCATTGCCATGTGTGGATTCGCTGTTTAATTTGCGTGATACATAGAATAATGTATTATGGCTTCGAATGCAATATTTTCGATGCTGTGGTTAAAGATTCTTTCCTCATTCGCCTCTCAGATATTTAGGGCTCAACGGCTTTCATGAGCGCTGTGCTCCAGTAGTGCTCATGACAATCGCCGTGTTGAGTCACTCGAGTAGATTAACTGAAGAAGTTGTCGTTCAGAGCTGCTTTCGCATCTGCGACTGGATTTATCAGAGCCACTGCACATCCCAGAATCTAAGTAGTGGAAAAGCTTAGCAAACTGACTCCTCTAATTCAATATAGGTGATTGAGATACTGAATTACCGAAAAGGGAAAATCAGTGTCTAAACACCTACCTACCAAACGTCTTCAATGACTTTTACAATAGGGCTACGGCTAAACCTCAAGCCTAGATTGATGCTGAAGTTGTAATTATCTACAAGCTTTAAGTTTAGCAGACAGATCCTTCAAGCCATATATCAATCTGCCTTCCTTCTAGATGCATTGGGTAAATTATATGCCAATGTTTGAGGTGCCAACGTCTGAGGCACCTCCTACTACACTACTACGCTCAAGAACACAATTTGGATTCTGCGAGGGAAGATCAACCGAACAGGCTATACTCGGAGTATAGATGTACAAGATGTGAATATGAGAGGTGCGATTAAGTGGATTTTGCAAGATTCCTCTTCATGAATGGAAGAAACTAGATCCATTTAGCAAAACTCGAGGTGTCGACAAGAGTTTGCAGAGATATCTGATTCTGGGTATGTTTGAGATGCTATTCAATATCGCCAGTATTTGCAAGTTCCCGATATAAGTCTTATAGAATTAACTTTGTCGTGTTTTTACCGTCTTAATTGAATGGACCTACGTTCCAATGAAAAGGCGAAACGGCTTGGAGTGACCGACTCCACTGGTCCACAGGTACTCACAGAAGTGAACATGCTAAACATACTGCCGGCGACTCCTATATATCTATAGAAGTTGAAATTGGCAGTCCTTGAAAGAGCATCAAGCAAACAAACAGCGAATCTACACATCACAATGCAATGGATTTCGCTGTGCGAATCTATCACCTGCACCTGGAGTTAGCAAGAACTTGGTTAGCCTCCCCTCGTATTTATTTGACATGCAAAACTTTGTTCTCCTCTTTGCTTCATAAGTCACAACAATTTGTTCGAATGTGGGACTTGACAATTCTCCATTACAACGTGATTATGCGCAAACAGGATAATTGCGGCATGCAATTTTAAGTCTGTCGATGTCAAACCAGTGGTTCATCAGGATTGACGCACTTTGGGGTTAGATCACCTGTCTTCAGACCAGAACAATTCGTACATGAACTAGTGTGGCGATGTTCAGGACTGCCGAATTTTCTTACAAATAGGCTGAAAATATTGCTAGATTCCTTTATAATGTCCATTTTCTCTCCATTTACTCTCACAGACACGTATACCCTGTCTATTCTATAAAACGAATAAACCAACTTCATTGACTAATACAGCAAGTGCAGACAATGAGAGCACAAGAGAGAAGTGAAAACGTAAATTTGCATGTTGTCGTGTCCCACCAAATATAGAACGAAGCATTAGTTCGGCAAAAAGGGTATTCAGTACAACGTCCGAATTGTTCTGCGCGCAGGCAACGGCGCTAACAACTGATCTGAATGCGAACTTCTGGGAAGATTATTCGTCTGTTTAGGTTGAAAAACTTAGACTAATTCGGTTTCGCGCCAAAATATGCATTCGATTTCAGAAAGCATCAAGTCTAATAATATCCATTTCTAACGCAAACCTGATAATGGCATTGGAACAAGTTCAGTCAAAGACACATGGATGCAGAGACCAAAAACTGCTGGAGATCCTCCTCAGAACTTCTGACCCTGCATTGCCTACCACCGATTGCTGATGCATTGCTGGCCACTTCCTGATTCAGGACTACCAAGTTATATAGCGAAAATGAACATTCTTGACTAAAAACCGGCTTCCGAATTGTAGAATATTAGGCCTGGGTGTAAATTACACGTTTTCACGCTAACGAACTTGAAAATGAGATAAGCCTACATGCCTGTGAATACCATGGCCAAATTAGCTTCACCACTTTACCTTTTGATTATATGTCAATGAAGCAAACTGTAAAATGGTAAAAGAAGTAATATTTTTAATGCGCTTGACCCAAAGTCAATTAAGGAGTCATTGTTTGACTTTAAAAAAAGAAGGCGCTTGATTTCATTTAGACATGAAATGCGTGCAAGATAAAGGGCTTTTTCTATGACGATATCTCTTCAAATCGCATGTTCTCTACAGTGGTGAATATGGTCCCCAGAGCATGCGAATAAAGCTGAAATAGATAACCCAGTGCTTTTTATCGAAGCTTATTCAGGCTTATTATTTAAGAGTGGTGACTGCCCTCTTACCTTCAATAAAACTTGATTAATTTCTAATGAGCAGGACTCGGACAAGTGTTTGTACACCAAGTTGCCTTAGACATTGCCTATGTTTAAAGCTTTTAAGACCTGGATGCAAAATAATTTACATCCATATGCAAGAGAATCACCAAAAATGCCAAAAAATGACAAAAATTTAAATACTGTTTGTAAGTTCTAATTTTGATCTTTACTTACTTAATACATGGAAACAGCTGGCTTGGGGGTCTCTGTTGAAGCGATGCTGCGTACTTCATTTAATGCATGCTCATTTGAATGGTGGAGTGCAAACGAACAAAATTTGGCTCCAGAATTGGCATGCTTCATTTGCCTGTCTGAACACGCACACGCAATTCATGAGATCCGATTTGTTTCAATTGAAATCAACCTTAATGATTAATCTAGATAAAAGGCACTACTTCATTTAGAACTTATTCTGACAGGAGAAGTAGAAGTTAAGTCGAAGTTGAAGATATCTATACATGTTTTCACATAGTTCATACTAATTTTTAAATGCAGGTTGTTATTAAAATTCTTCAGTAATTCATCATTGCCATTTTTGACCTCCCGTGTTTGTTTAAATGAGTTAAGCTTTGCAGTTGATTTGCTATAAATGGGATTTTTAGTTGATCCCCACCCTACTAATTGGAGGTAAAACAGAAATAAAAAGTGTTTGTGCAACACTTAAACATATTCACATGGCAATACAAAAGTTAAAGTGACGTCTTCGGTTCCCTCGTTCTTCCTCGTTATCCGTTTGTCGTGCAATAACAGTTCGTTCTTCAGTTGCACTTCGTTGCGGCACCTCGGCCGTCCTCGACGATTTCGGAGTCGTTTTGTTTGATATAACCTTAGTTATTCTCGTCCGTTTGTCATAATCCAAGTGTTCTTTTACTAATAGACGACCATTTGTGCTTCCCGTAACAAAGAATCATGATCCCTTTCTTACTGGATAAGCAGTCGTCGCAGCAAGGATGGGTCAGTTATGCAGTTCATCCAACTGGATAGTCTTTTATTCGTAGTCACTTTTCATGCCTTGCACTACTTTCACTACTGTATTGTTTGCTCCTTTCTTGGTCTTGTCTTACGTGTCCCTGCATCTAAATCGGTGCGGAAAAATATTTGTGGCAGTTTGCGTTGGTACAGGCAATTTCACGTTGCCTTTCGCCTATCAACCAAGGTGCATGTTTTCATCTCGACGCTTGAGGCTTTCCTGTGGATGAGGTAGCCATGATTCGTAGTTCTCTTGCAACATTTTTGTTACCTCATCAAGTAGTAGAAACATGCATTTCCTAGTATATGAAATTTTCTAAGTTTCCCCATTTTCAAAGCTACGCTCAAGTATGGAGAGCATCAGGCTGTCTTTGTCTACTTTCAAACTCTTCCATATGCTCAACCTCTGTCTGTGTAAGGCTTGCTTAATACCACATCAGCAGTTTCTTCCGGAGTTCCTCTATAGTACAATCCAGTAATCCTACGTCGACCCGTACTCTGGATTGTTAGTTGTTGATTGTTTTCCCTTACCCTCAAGACAATGGTAGATAGTTCATAAGTGACTGCAGGATCGACACAAACGCCCACCAAAGTTCCTTTAAAGGTTTCATCTAGATTTCTTGAGCCCACGAATGCTCCGTCTGTCTCACCCGTGTCTTGGATTTTGGAGCGAAGGTATGCTAAGTTTGAGACACATCGGAATGACAGTTTTGCTACTTCAAAGGGTGCTTGATTCTCATAGGCACCAACCAAAGGCCAGAGGGATTGGTTCGCTGCAATTTGCGTTCCATATTTATGCAACATTATCACTGGATGTTCTATTGAGCTGACAGTCACAACCTTACTTGGCAGAATAATACATTGATCATCCACATATTCCAGATCATTAAGCAGCCACCTTATGTCCTAGTGATTAATCACCTGAACCACACTGTCATTTGGTGAGGAGAAGGCTTTATTCAATATGAGCTGGAATGTAGGGTTGTAAAGAAGTAGTCCTTCCTATGAGCCTTGTCATACACCACGTTTCATTACGGAGTAGTCCTTTGTTCTCCTCATTTGTCCTATCGATGAGTCCATCAAGGACATTACCGTATAAACCATTTGCCAAGAGCAGCCCAGATCGTTCATTCGGTTGATTATTGCAGCTATGAGCAGCGAGCCAAAGGTCTTTTTCAGGTCAACAAGCACCAGCACTATTTTCTGCTTCCGACCCACGGCTTTCTGTATGGCCTATTCAGTGGATCCCGTTCCGCAAAATCTCAATCGTGTTCTTTAGTGTAGCTCGGCAAGGTGGTGCTTTAGATGTTATCGCAGAATAGATGCGCATAACTTGCCGGATGTATCTAGAAGGAGGTTTGATCTACAGTTCGCAGGATCTGTCTGCGAACCTTTACGCTCGTTGATACTGATAAATTCAGTATCAATCCAGGTTTCAGGAATGGAAGTGGTCTCATCATAGAAGTCAGCGTAACCTTTCATATGACAGATCAGGAGCACAGACTTAATGCCATGTTCGAGGGGCTTTTGTGCATTTTTAATCAACTTTTAGCTATTTCTGTCTCCTTCACTGAAATAGAGGAATCTCTCGATTGTAGATCAAAGGTTTTTTTAATATTTTCGAGGGTTCCGGCCTTAAACAGTTCCTGGTAGTGAACGACCAGATTCTTCGGTTTTACTAGTCAGAACATCACTGCTTTGGTCAGCCAAAAGCGAAGTGATGTTGTGCAGCGTGTGATTCAACAAGTGTAAAGGTTTGCAGACATATCCTGCAAACTAGAGATCAATCTTCCTTTCTTCTAGATGCATTTGACAAGTTATATCCATCTACTCTGTGCAACGCAAAACAGAGGCGTCACCTTGCCGAGCTACACTCAAGAACCAAATTTGGATTCTGCGAAGGAAGATCAACCGAACTGGGTGTACATGGAGTAAGAACCAATCTAAAGAAAGCCGTAGACCAGTAGCAGAAAATAGTGCTAATGTTTGTTGACCTGGAAAAGGCTTTCGACTCTCTGCCTAAAGCTGCGATAATCAACCGAATGATAGATCTGGGCTGCTTTTGGCAAATGAGCCATTCAGTAAAATCTTTGATGGACCCGCCGATGGAAGAATTGAGGAGAACAAAGGACTACTTTGTGATGAAATGCAGTATGAGACAAGATTCGAAAGAGCGGCCACTTCTTCTCAACCCAACCTTCCAGCTCATATTGGATGAAGCTTTCTCCTCACTCAGGTGATTGATCACTCGCGCAAATGATGGCAGCCAAACCATCTAGGATACGCAGATGTCCCGTGTCTTATTGCGCCAACTAAGGCCGCAGCTGTCAGAATAATAGAGCATCTAGCGAAAACGACGCGTAAATACGGTCGGTGAGGACCAAGCGCTTCTTGAAGCAGCAGGTACGTCATTCCGACGTGCCTTACACTTTGAATACCTTGGTTTCATAAATCAAGACACCGTTGAGCCAGACGAAGCAATAAAAGCAAACTTAGGAAGGGCCGAAAGGCACCTACTATTACTACGACCATTTCTGCGCTCAGAAAGTCTCAACAACACCCTGAAGCCAAATCTGGTGGGCATTTTATCGACCCCGCAATCACTAAAGGATTTTCTAATATTGTCTTGAGCTTCAAAGATAAAAATTGACTAAAAGCAATGCGGAATATGGCTTGACGTATGATATTTGGATTATATTGGCGAAGAGCCAAAACTGTCGAGGAACTCCAAAAGAAACTGCCGATGCGGAACCTGGCAAGTCTTACACAGGCAAAGAGTTTGAACTCATGGAAGAACTTGAAAATGGACAAAGATAGCCTGATACTCGAAATACTTGAGAGTAACTTTGAAGAAAATGGCTAAGCTAAGAAAGTCTCACATACAAGAAATTGGATGCTTCAATTAATTATAGATGGGATAAAAGCATGACAAGAGCATTCCGAATCATGGCTACTTGATCTAAAGGAAAGCCCTTAAGTTCGAGATGAAAATTACACACCGAGACTGGTAGGTGAAAGGCAGGGTGATATTGTCTGTAGCAGATCAAGCTGCCAAACATGTTTCGCCAGAACAAGGGATATTCGAAGACACGTAAGACAAGATCATTGAGGAGAAGAACATAAAACTGAAGAGATATTGGATCGTGGACTAAAGTTTCCTCTTACAAAATGACTTAAAAGATACAAGAATAACGAGTTTCTTAAGGGATCTATCAGGGAATGTGACCGTTCGGTCAAAATCATGGGGAGACAGAAGACACCAGAGAAGAGGCAAGAATCCGACTGCAGTAGAGAAAGTAGAAGAAGTGAACACGAAGGAGAGAAACGATAGAGTGGGTGGTAGGAAAAAGTATTCAAAGAAAAGTCCAACAGGCAGGATGAACAGCATGTCTGCAACATCGTGGCTGTGAAAAAAAAAGGCCGAGGTGCCGCAAAGATTGTAGCAGAAGAATGAAATGTTACTGCAGACATTGCAATGTTTGCACTTCCACTTTTAGAAACTGTCTACAATTAATGCACTAGTACCGCACGGATCTAGAGGAGGATCGAAAGCACAAAGCCATTCGATATTGCTTAAAGTAACTTTACCCCAATAATAAGCAGAATCTGGCAATATTTTTACCCTGTCTGTAAGTAAATTTGGGATTTCTCCTGGAATTGGTGTCTAAAATTGAACTTCACCACATTAGATAATCGACTTCATGCCCTCATCCTATCTGTTCATGTAAGAATTGTTCTGGTCTGAAGGCAGATGATCTAACCCCCAATGCGTCAGTCCTGATGAACCACTCCGCAATTATCCTGTTTGCTCATAATCACGTTGTCATGGAGAATTGACAGATCCCGCATTCGAACAAACGGCTCCGACTTATGAAGTAAACAGGGGAACGAAGCTAAGCACGTCAAATTATTTCGAAGGGAGGCTAACCGATTTCTTGCCAAGTTCAGCTGCAGGCGAAAGATTCGCACAGTGAAGTCCATGCATTGTGATGTGTGGATTCACTGTTTAGTTTGCGTGATGCATAGAATAATGTATTATGGCTTCAAAGGCAATATTCTCAACTTCGGCTGAAGAAACAAGTAACGCTGTAGTTAAAGACTCTTTCGAGGACTGCCAATTTCAACTTCCCTTATTCGCCTCTCAGATATTTAAGGCCCAATGGCTTTCATAGGCACTCTGATCCAGTAGTCCAGTGACAATCTCAGTGTGACAAAACACGGAAGTCGACTTTATTCATCAATATATTTGAGGCAGAAGATGATAGCACAGAACAGAGGTGTGACTATAAATGTACATTTGTTCAGTCACTCGAGTATATTAACTGAATACACTGTCGTTCAGAGCTGCTTTCGCATCTGCCACTGATTTATCAGAGCCACTGGACATCCCAGAATATTTGTGGCCGGAACGCAAAGACAACCAATACACCGCCCGCAAGATCGTGTATCTATTTTGTATGAAATAAAAGGATTATTCTGGTGATTTCAGGTTTATTAATATACACTTTCAATGCTCGTCTCATAATGACAAAAGTAAAATCATTGATGCATGTACAGACTCAGTAGCACTTACATAGTTGGGTGCGAAAAATAGGCGAAATTGATAATCAGGTCTTCTGAACATGGGTTGCACTCCATTGGTTGGTGGCCCATGGTCGGCTAGCCCTTGACTTGGGGAAATCGACTCCTGCAGAAGAACAAACACTCGTGAACACAAACCAGTCTCCGGATTATGAAAATTTAAGTTCAGTATGCGTTGCGCCATCGCTCGCCGACTTGTCGCACAGCCAGTGATATGAAACTGTGCAAATCGGTTTACAGCGGACTAGTCTCTACTCTCTTCTATTCATCGTTAACAAGAGCCGGAAACGTAGCATTGACATATGCAGGAAATGGTAAGTGGAATGATCGAGCATACCCTGTGGGTGATCGCGCCTCCCACAGTATCCGATACAAGTATCTCTTCAAACGGTGTCCTGTCAAGTGGACACGTGTTGCTTATCCTTGACCATTCCTTCAGGCACGAATAACAAAAGGCATGCCTGCAGTTGCTGGTAACAGCAACTGGCAGCCTGATGTTATCCAGGCAGATTGGGCAGCATTCGGAGGTCGTTGTCCGAGCAGGAGGCTGCATCTTTTTCTGATAACTGATGGGGCGATTTGAGTTCGCACCTCCATTTATAGGCATCTCATATGCGGGCTAATTTAAACAAATTACTTTGAAATGTCGCAACTCATTTTATACTATTTCAAATAATTCATTGTATTTCATTGTCATCAATCTTTCTTTTGCGTAACAGACAATATGTTTTGTTAAATTTTTGTATATCGCAAAAACACAATTTAACATTGTTCTGAACTAAAGTAGGGTCTATGCGACTGCCACTAAGTTAATCAGTCGCATCGCTTCCACCCAACTCAGACACCTATTCGTTTAGGCACAAATCCTACAACTTACAACACCTATTTACACCAAATGAGACATGTGAAAGAAATGAAGCCCCAAAATGGTTACTGAAGCAATCGAAAGTGGTAACTATTCACTTCTGTTAGTAATGATTCATTTTTGGTGAAAATTTGAGAAATGAAGAAATAGGCTCAAAAGTGATTCGTTTGGCATACCTACGTTCAGTTAACTTAACTGGTTGTCCACGAAAAGAAGAATGGATGGCTGCCTCCGACTTGATGCTTTCCAGCTATCGCCACCAAAATTAAATTCGGTGTAATACCGTTAATCTTAGTCATTTTATCTTTCGACGCCTTTCAGTCATTTGATCATTGAGTTAAGTGAGTGCAAGTGTTCCAAATGCGGGCGATCAGCAAAGGCACTTGAACCGTTGAATTGGTTGAGGGGGATACAATGTGTACAGCGAGTGAAAGGCATATAAGGAGCCTAATGATTGGTACACGTGTCTGCATCCAAATTAGAAACAATGGTGAGTTCAATTTTACCAATCGGAAAAAAGGTCGAATATTCACTGGTCACTCATTCTGTTCTGTTGAAATTCCAGATTTTCAATATCGAATCTTGCACTATTCAATCAATTTATTTCTGAATGTTTAAAGGATAACGTTTATCAACGTTGTTGCAGGGATGGTCTCTTCTCATCAACACGAAACGAACTGATAGCGTGAATCTGTTACTGCTTCATAAGATTGAAATGACTTAATGAGAGAGGCTAGTGGGCATCTCTTTGGATGTAATAGCGCAGTGGATTGAAGCCGAATTCAGCAGTATTTGAGGTGCGGGTTTACTAGAACAACACACATAACCAAATTGAGTGCAGCCTTAACCAACAACTTTGACGTATGTAGGAGAGATTATATACAGTTTGCTGAACTCGATCTGTCGATAAGCGAGTATAGAGTCCATAATCAATGGGATTTCAATGATACTATTCAATGTCAAATAAGCTTTATGTGGTCTTGTAGCAAAAATGCACTCCTATCTTCACCTTCGATGCGGTTGGAATCTACAGACTCTATCTCCAATTACACGTCATATAGATTTTGTTCAAAAATAATATCACCTGTGGTTAGAAACCTCACAATTCGCGGTTCTGCAAATGACTTTGAGAAAAGCATTGTGTTCCGATATCAGACTAATGCAATGCATTTTTCTATCTGCCTTCATTCGAGTCGAGCTCATTGTTCTGCTTGAACCTTTGCTTCATTCACATCCAGTGAAATTAAGCACCCAACTTCATGAAAAATTAATATGAAGGTGTGGGTTCACTTCCGCAAGTGTTGGAATAGTGGAATTTCAAATCCCTGAATGTTAAGGGAATAATTCTGCATTATTTCTCTTGCCTATTCGCACACGTCTCCACACTTGATAGCATGCGTCGTTGTTGTACACTTCGTAAATGATATAGAGTTTCATTGTCCAATTGCTTGTGGACCTTGGTTCTGCCATTTATTTGGAGTAACGAGTAGTTAACAATAGTTGATTGCAGTGGAGTCGCCGTGCAGGAACCCATTGAAACTATATAGGAGATCCAAAAGCGAGGGAGCACTGGAGTGCATTTGAAATGAGCCAGCTAACAATAGCACAACTTTTGAGCACTGATGTCCAGAACAGCCACCACAGCACAGCCCACTTTCTTTGTACTTGGATGTGTAAAGATGTATTTTTTTTATTTCAGTGGTTTATCAGGACTGACGCATTTGGGGCTAGATCACCTGTCTTCAGACCTGAAAAATTCTTACATGAGCAGATAGGATAATTGCTTGAAGAGGATGATCTTGACGCAAGGGTTCCTCTTGCCACTTTCGTAAAATAGTTATGTCATTCTCTTGCTAGTTTGTGCAAATACCACGACGCCCTTCAGATGATCTTGTTCATTTGTGTCCTTCAATACCTCATCATAGTCATAGGTCAAATATCCACTGCTCACTCATTCTCTTCAGCTGCATTTTCATTAAGGGTTGTGATTTAGCAGAAATTGAGTGAGTATACAGCTACTTCATAAAATGCTATTTTTTTGATATGAGGTCCTTTGGATGGTGATCGAAGTGTAGTCACAAATGCGTCAAAGAAGATATTCGTAGTCTTTGAAATCACCTGTCTATGAGAGCAAAGCATGCGACTATGAGAGGTGGGAACAAATGGATTTAGCGAAATTCCTCTTCATGAATGGAAGAATTTAGATCCATTTAGCTAAACTCGATATGTTGATAAGAGGTTGAAGAGAAATCTGATTCTGGGTATGTTTGAAATGCTATTCCATGTCATCCATTTTGGCAAAATTCGGAAATAAGTTTTATGGAATTAACTTTGTGGTGTTTTTACCGTCTTAGTTGGATGGACCAACGTTCCAATGAAAAGGCGAAACAGCTTGGAGTGACCGACTCCTAATTGAAATTTACGGGATGTGTTGACATTCTTAAACATTGATATTTTTATGGCAGCTGGTCCACAGGTACTCACAGAGGTTAAAATGCTAAATATTCTGCCAGTGACTTCCATAGATCTACATCAAATATTCAAACTCGTAAACATGGCTTATTATAAGCCAGATATTGCTCAATATAATTCATGCATGCGTTTCAACTTCTCTTTTGGGTTTTCCAATCAGTCTTCAATGGTGCAATTCAAAAAGTTTATTGCTTTTCAGTGCGTTTGGAACAAAGGCTCAGTTACAAATTTTAACACAGTGTACATTTGAAGAAAATCATTTAAATTTTGCCTTGAAGCATTAAGACCGTAAACACCAGCGCAAACGTAAGGTCAATTAACACAACTAGAGTATTGGACAAGTCTTTTAAGAGAAGGCGAACATCTGCTGTATGAATTTTCATACACATATCGTAAGAGGGGAATGATGGATCGTTTGCAATATATGGTTTCTAATGCCTTCAGAAGATCAAGTTAAGCCTCGGCGTCTGTGTTGCACATAATAGATGGAAATAACCTGCCAAATACATCTAGAAGAAAGGAAGATTGATCTGCAGTTTGCAGAATCTGTCTGCCATCCTTTACACTTGTTGATACAACTTCAGCATCAATCCAGGCTCGATTCAGAGGAGTGACCTCATTGTAAATGTCATTGAAAAAGCTTAGAAGGTAGGCATTTGGACACTGATTGTCCCATTTCAGTTATTCGGGTCTAGTTCAATTTTCACCGGAATTTTTATTTTGTTTCATTCTACTTTTAGCTATTTCTATCTCCTCCATTAAAAAAGAGGAGTCTCTTGTTAGAAGTTCATAATTTTTAATTTCCTCGATGGTTCTGTCCTAATATAGTTCCTGGTAGTGGGAGACCAGATCTTTCGGTTTGACCAGTGTTCTTGCAGTTTGTGTTTTCCACGAGGAGCTTTCCTTCATTATGTCCTTCAAAGCATGAAGGCTTTTCGTGTTTCTCGCTCTGCGAGGTATGCTTGCAAGTCTCTTATTCTCTCTTCTTGACATGCATTATTTCCAGTTTCGCATCCGTTTGTTCACCCTGTCTCTTAGTTCCTTGTATCTCATTAGCGTTTCTTGACGTGGATTTGAAACTCAATTCGTTCTCAACTGCTTTTGTAAAATAGTTCTCTGACTCCCTTCTCGCAGATAGCTATATGCCATCACATTTTCTTTCATTCAGTTTTTCCCCTTTTTGTTTTGGCTGAAGCTTTTTCTATAGATTTCAAAATGTATACGTATGTAGTTATCAAAGAGTCCTGAGGTAGTTCCCATTTGAGGTGCTCCTGGTGACTATTTTTCGATTATCTTATGTGTTCGATGCCCTTAGGCAGTTGCCACCGTTGCTTTCGCCTGTTTATGCCTTCCTCCAAAGTTCCATTCGTTTCTTCCTAAGCGCTTTCTAAAGTGTGTTTTGAGCTTGATTATTATTGTTCATATGTCACTTATTAGGAATAGATTTGATCTTTGCATCAGAACAAAGTCATCAGCAACACCTTTTCGTTAGGGTGGTACCAAGTCAATCTTCGAGCAAATTGTTTTCGAAAGAAAGTGCTCGCCACGTTTAAATTATAGTCTTGGCATAGTCTTAGCAGCCTTAGCCCGTCCTTTCTGGTGTCTTCTCGGCCAGTAAATGGACCTATTAGTTTGGCGCCAATGTTACGAGCACCAGAGCTCAATCTGCACTTGAAATCGCCAAGGATAATTATTTGTGTGCAGTTAGAGAGTAGTAGTTTATAGGTTTTGGTCACAATTTCGTAGTAGAATGCTTTAATAATTGCATCCTTCCGTGGACTCGGTCGGAGCATGGCATGCAGCATGGCCCAACTCTTACTCCTACTATTCTGAGTGTTAACCTGGCACGTCTGTGTAAGACAGGGTCAAGTTTAGCTTCTATGTTCTTTTTGACCAAAAAGGCGACCCCACCATTCAATCTAGAGCTTTCACTGTGTCTAGAGTTGAAGAAAGTGTAGTTATCAATAGTTAAGGAGCAGAATTTCATTCAAGTTTCGGTTAAGGCAAAAGTCTCCATACCCCTACCAGAAGTCTCTTCAGCTATCTGGCGGAGTTTCCATTCATTGCTACAGCCGCTCACGTTCCATAATTCGAGTCTCAGACCATGGATCCAAGTAGTATGTCGTATCGTTTTTAAGGGGCTCTTCGTAGGCGATAAGTCCTATCCGGCCACCCTTCTCTTAAGCCCTCAGGGTCGCCCCTGAGGTTTCCGACGGCCACCACCATTTCTCAATGCTACGTGACATGAGACAAGTAGTTCTTACCAAACTCGGACGACTACTAAATCAGGTCAAACAATAAGTCTATGTGTTAGCTACTCATTAATACTAAAAAGAAAATGTGAGAGCTGGTACAACTTACATTGTGAGAGCATGATGCACTCCTGTGTCTGCCTCTTTTTTGAATCCTAAAATAGACCAGCAGAAGTACAATCTCGTACAGCCTGGTTAACAAAGTATGATGTATATGCTTGGACCCATGATCTCACACTGGACTGTGGAATGTGCGTGCATGTAGCAATGAAATTTACCTCTGCCAGAAAGTTGGCAAGACTTTTGGAAGAGGTATGAAGATTGTGTGCCCTTTTACAGTATCGAGGATAAAAAAGGTGCCACTGCGAAGTGAAACGCTACTTGTGCGATGAAACAGTGCCGGAGAAGTGACCAGAAAACCAAAGATACCAATAAGTGCTTTCACTCTTTTCTGTGTTAACTGTTGCTTGCTATCTGTTGTAACTGCTGTTTATATTTCTAGTGTACCCCCACAATGTGTCTGAATCTCGCTCGAATGGGTGAGAATGAAATAAATGTAAGTATCACTGCTACCAGATAAGGCATTCTTCTCATTTTAGTTTTTTTTTCAAACGTTTGATCGAAAATTGCCAATTTTAATGGAAAAACGGGGCATGAATAAAGTTTGTGATAGTAATCTAGCACATTTCATACATTGGATTTTCGATGAATGACCTGTCAATGTTAAGTAAATATAATCCGATGCGTCGGATTTGTCATGTGGTCTTTTACTAGGCTGGATCACAAATATAGTAAAGCAGAGGGAGTGACGAGTAAATATTTTAACTAACCTCAACATTCTCCGTTCTGTAATAATCCTCATGCAAGCTGAAGGGGATTCAAGCAGAATGTGAAGACGTGGTGAGTGGAAGAAACCTCCTCGGGCGAATCTTCACGGCTGCCATTGCTTTGGATTAGATACTTTGCCTTTATTGTGATAAGCAGCAGCGTTTACTAGCCTCGGGGATTTCTGCTGCTCTCAGGTATCCGCGCAATTATAAAATTGGCCATCGAGACTATACAGAGGAATGAATGGCTAACATCAAATGTTCCTGGGTTAAATTAACTTCTGTGGTGCTTAACTCACGCACAGTTAGTGCGTTGTGTGTAAGTTAGAGAAGGCTTTGTAGATTGCGTAGCTCTTCTTGTTAGGCTGCATGTGTACATATACAAGTGACAATACTGCCTAAACTTTAGGTACGTAGAGTAGAAGTGCTTATCTTTCGAATGGATGTGAGCGTAAACAAAGGTGGTAAATCTTACTCCCTACCTCCACTTGGTGACCACCAGTGAACTCAAGAAAAATCCTGAGGACTAAAGAGAGGGGAGGCCGGATAGGACTAATCACCCACTGGAAATACAAATCTATTATTATGCCAGCCGAAGTACAAGCTGAGTCAGCCAAGAGCCTTTTAATCAAGACACGACGAAGTGCCTCTATTTATGCGATATGGTGGTATGCAGCTTTACGTGAGAAGGCAGACAAACCATCCCAGGAAATGTTTTTGAAGTAGAACCAGCAAAGAAATAGGGTGAACAACCCAATTCGAAAATGGAACCAAGAATATCAAGGAGATATAATAACCTGATTTCCAGTATACTTCGCAGAGGGAGAACCTCAAAAATCCTTCATGAACTGTAGGGATATTATGAGAGATAACTCCTCATGGAAAACAGAAGGTCCAAGAATACTAGCAAAATCGAAAGATCTGCCGTACACTGCAAGGAAATGTTTAAGATCAAAACCACTGAAGATAGTAAAAACTCTGATCTACTACCAAACGACTCCCCTATCTCAATGAGGGAGATAGAGACAGCCAAAAGTGGATTAAAACTACTCAAAAGTCCTAGCAAAAATGGAATTAGATCTGATTCATTGAAATGGGATGCTTAGTATTAAATTGAGTATTTTCTTAAAGCATTCACTGACTTTTATAATGGGACTATTCCTATACCTCGAGCCTGGATTGACGCTAAATCTGTAAGTAATTACAGGCGTAATGGTTGTTAGACAGATCCTACAAACTATAGACCAATCTTCGTTCTAGATACATTCGGCAAGTTATATGAAGCACCACATTGCCCAAATACACTCAAGAATCCAACTTAAGTTTTATGAAGGAATTTCCACCGAACTGATTATACTTGGAGTAGGAACCATTAATCAGAATGCCGTGGACCAGAAGCAGAAAATAGTGCTAGCGTTTGTCGATCTAGAAAAATCCTTTGACTCGCTGCCTAAAGCTGCAATAATCAACCGAATGATCGATCCATGCTGCTCTTGGCAAATGATCCATTCAGTAAAGTCCTTGATGACCTCGTCGATGGAGAATTTGGGAGGAACAAAGGATTACTTTGTGATGGAACGCGGTGCGCGACAAGGCTGGCAAGATGGACCACTTCTTTTCAGCCTATCCTTCCAACTCATATTGGATGAAGCCTTTCCCGCACTCAATGAGGTGCGGTTCAAATAGTTACTCACTCGGGCAAAGGATGGCTGTTAAATCATATCCAGTATGCAAATGACCTTTATTTTTTTGTGCCAAGTAAGGCTAAAGCTAGCGAATTGATAGAGCGTCTGGCATTAATGCTACATACATACGGAACGCAAATCGCTACAGTTAAAGCCCTCTGGCTTCAAGTTGGTGTTTGTGAGGATCAAACGACTTTCGAAACAGCAAAAATTTTATTCCGACAGGCCTCATACTTCGAATAACTTGGCCCCATAATCCAAGATACCAGTGAGCCATATGGAAGCAATAAAAGCATATCTAGTCAGGGCACAAACCCACCTAGCAAGACTACAACCATTTCCGTACCTGTAAAGTCTCAATAATAACCTGAAAGCAACTCTGGTGGGTATTTTTGTCAAGCCTGCAGTCATTTATGCATCATCTACTAGTGTCCCCATAGTAAAGGAAAACAGTCGACTGCAAACAATACAAAATACGGCTCGGCGTATGATACTTGGATTGTACTCGCGTCGAGCCAAAACTGTAGAGGAACTCCGAAGGGAGCTGCCGATGCTTAATTTAGCAAGTCTTAAACAGGCAAAGAGGTTGATCCTACGAAGAGTTTGAAATTGGTCAAAGATAACCTGATACTCTCCATAATTGAAAGTAACTTTGAAAATGGGAAAACTAAGAAAGTCTCACATACAAGGAACTGGATGCGAAAGGAATGTGGCAATAGCACTGCGAATCATGGCTACTTGATCCATGAAAAGGAAAGCCTTAAAGATCGAGACGATAATTATATACCTAGATTAATAAAAGAAAGGTAACGTGATATTGCCTGTACTAACGCAAACTGCCGCAAATGTTTTCGCCACAACAAAGTAGGTTCGAAGACACGTAAGACAAGATCATGTAGAAGAAAGATGCGTGACTGAAGAGATTTTATTTTATCTTAATTTTATTTTTATTTTCTCCCCACTCATTAGGGCAAGTCCCAAGGACTTAATGGGGGTACAACGGAAGTACAAATAGCTTTTACAACAAGTAGCGCACAACAGTTAGCACAGAAGACAGTAAAACCGTTTGTTGACATCTTCGTTTGTCTGGTCGCTTCTTTGGCATGGTTTCGTCGTACAGGTAGCAGTTCAGCTTCATCGTGGCACCTCGTCCGTCCTCGTCCGTCTTCATGTCTCATTATTTTATCGGTATTTTATCCACTTAAATGCCATAGCCATACTTGGGCTATCGGTTTTCGCTACTAGTGTTCTGCATTGTGGACTGGTGCAGAGGACCCAGGACACAGAGGTATGCACTGCTGCATGTTCAAAAGCGAAATGATCTCATCTACTTCAAGTATTCAATGGCAAACAGGATGCGGCATTGTATATTCAGTTATTCAACGAAGTTCAGATTTGCCTGTTAACTTTTCTTCTGTTCCTATTGTTTCAGTTGACAAAGTCAATTTCTGCGTTTTGTCAAGTCGACAACATTCCTTGAAATATAGGAACACAGTGGGTCGATAGTATTTGAAAGGCCTAAGTTAAGTCTTCGTTGGCGAATACTTATGCTGCAATAAATGACCTCGAAATTGATCCTTGGCAGAAGAACAGTGATCTGTGGAGTGGCGACCCACTGGCTAATTTGCGGACGATTACAGGGAGACGGACGATAGTGAGGTAGACTCGACAGTTTTGGGTGCTTAGATAAAGTTCCTGCTTAATTATTTCATTGAGCTCCAAAGTCTATCGACACTTTGTCTACCCTTTCGGCTTCTTATAATAGTGCCATCGTCTCATGAGATCACCATTTTTGTGCTTCTACCGTCTTTTCGTATTTCCGCTATCCGACGAATTAATAGCTTTGCTGAAGTGCTTACTACTTTCGATTTCTTCGTTGGATATTATGAAGTTTCGTTTTCTATGCATATCAGACTTCATTTGATTGCGATTTTTTTTAATTCTAAGGAACTGCACTCAAGGCAAATCATTTGAACAAATTGAAGAGGAGCGATGCAACTGATTTTTGTGAGTTATTAGTGGCAATCGCGTGGACGATAGTTCAGAGTAGATCAGTGCTAAGTGCGTGACCCCAAAAATGGAATACCGAAACCTATTCAGCATATAAATAGGTGGGCGAACTCAAACCGTCCCATTGGTTATTCGATAAAGGTGCAGGCTCGTGCTCTGACAATCGTCTCCGAACGCTGCTTCAACTGCATGGAAAATATCAGGATGCCAGTTGGTGTTACCAACAGATGTAGGCATGCCTTTTGTTATTTATGCCTGAAGAAGTGGTCAGCGATCAGATACACATGTCCACTTGACAGGACCCCGTTTGACGAAATACTTCTATCGGACAGTGTGGGAGGCGCCATCACCTACAGGGTAGGCTTGATCATTCTACCAACCATTTCCTGCACATGTCAATGCTATATTTCCGGTACTTAATATTGATGAATAGAGGTGAGACTAGTCCACTGTACACAGGTGTTTGTTCTTTTGCAGAAGTCGATTTGCCCAAGTCAAGGGATAGCCGATGAAATGAAACACGTGATCAGAGACCTGATGGTCAATTTTTCATACTTTTCACACCCAATTTCGTAAGCGCTACTGATTCTGTACATGCATCAATGGTATTACAATTAATATTATAAGTCGAGCATTAAAAGGTTCTTGATTAATCCTTCTATTTTCATCCAAATAGGCATATGAACTTGCAGGTGGTGCATCAATTGTCTATGTGTTTCCACTGCTAATATTCTGGGCTGTCCAATGTCTATTATAAATCCAATCGTAGGTGTGGAAGAAGCTCTGAATGAAAGTGTATTCAGTTGATCTTCTCGAGTGACTCAACAAATGCGCATTTATATTCACACCTCTGTTCTGTGCCATCATCATCTGCTTCAAATATATTGGTGAATAAAGTCGAATTCTCTTTTAACTTTTGGAGCACAGTGCTCATAAATGTCATTGGGCCCTAAATATCTGAGATGCAAAAAAGGGAAGATGGAATCGACAGTCCTTGAAAGAGCCTTTAACAGTC
This sequence comes from Moniezia expansa, assembly GCA_019097775.1. Lineage (NCBI taxonomy): Eukaryota > Metazoa > Platyhelminthes > Cestoda > Cyclophyllidea > Anoplocephalidae > Moniezia > Moniezia expansa. The sequence goes on from JADFDV010000053.1 coordinate 10,026,323, forward strand.
TTTAAGAGACTTTAATAGTAATAAATATTTCAAGGCATCATTTTTTATTCTGAGTTACTAGATACCCGTGTTTTGCAAGATCTACGTACCTGTGAGCACTGAGAAATACTGCAATTTCATAGGTGATTTGTGAAAGTAAATAGTGAGAGGTTGAATGTAATAAAGAATTGGGCAATATTTTCGGCCTATTTGCAAGTAAATTTGGGAGTCCTTCAGAAACAGCAGTCCAACCTTGAACTTCATCACACTAGATTTTTTATTTTGTTTTTTTATTTCTCCCAACCCATTAGGGCAAGTCCCAAGGTCTAATTGGGGGTACAACAGAAGTACAAGTAGATTGGTAACAAGTAAGCGCAACAGTTAACACAGAACACAGTAAATACGTTTGTTGACGTTTTTGGCTCTCTTGTCTCTTCTCTGGCCTGGCTTCGTCATGCAGGTAGCAGTTCAGCTTCGTCGTGGCACCTTGTCCATCTTCGTCGGTCTTCATGTCTCCTACCGGAAATCTTTCAAAATTCTGATGGAGACTTCGTTCATTGCTACATGCACGTGTATTCCACATTCCGTTTTGAAACCATCGTGCTTCGTGTTTCAAGCTGTAAGAAATCGTCCTTCTGCTGGCATAATCTAATGTAATACGGCCCGAGGGTGATTAGTCCTAACCTGCCGAACCTCTCATTAGCCCCCAGAGTTGCCCCTGGGGTTACCGGTGTTCAAGAGGAGCTGAAAAATTGGTTTGACCACCACCACACTAGATAATCCTCTTCAAGCAATCATCCTGTCTGGTCATATAAGAATAGTTCAGGTCTGAAGACAGGTGGTCCAACCCCAAATGCGTCAAACCTGATGAACCACTAGTTTAATATCGACAGACTTGAAACTGCACTCCGCAAATTATCCTGTTGCTCATAATCACGTTGTCATGGAGAAGTGTCAGATCCCGCATTCGAACAAACGGCTCCGACTTATGAATTAAAGAGGGGAACGAAGTTTCGCGCATCAAATAATTTTGAAGGGAGGCTAACCAAGTTCCTGCCAACTCCAGCTGCAGTTGTAAGATTCGCACAGTGAAGTCCATTGCATTGTGATGTGTGGATTCACTGCTTAATTTGCGTGATGCATAGAATAATGTATTATGGCTTCGAAGGCAATATTCTCAACTTCGACTGAAGAAACCACTAACGCCGTGGTTAAAGACTCTTTCGAGAACTGCCGATTTCAAACTCTCTGATTCGTAGTCGTAGTATTTGCCTTTTGGTCCTGCCTAAATTTGCTTTTATTGCTTCGTCTGGCTCAACGGCTTTCATGAGCACTGTGCTCCAGTAGTGCTCATGACAATCGCCGTGTTGAGTCACTCGAGTAGATTAACTGAAGACGTTGTCATTCAGAGCTGCTTTCGCATCTGCGACTGGATTTATCAGAGACACTGCACATCCCAGAATCTAAGTAGTGGAAAAGCTTAGCAAACTGACTCCTCTAATACAATATAGGTGATTGAGATACTGAATCACCGAAAAGGGAAAATCAGTGTCTAAACACCTACCTACCAAACGTCTTCAATAACTTTTACAATAGGGCTACCCCTAAACCTCGAGGTGAGACTGATGCTGAAGTTGTAAGTGTCTACAAGCTTTAAGTTTCGCAGAAAGATTGTTCAAGCCATATATCAATCTGCCTTCCTTCTAGATGCATTGGGTAAGTTATATGCCAATGTTTGAGGTGCCAGCGTCTGAGGCACCTCCTACTACACTACTACGCTCAAGAACACAATTTGGATTCTGCGAGGGAAGATCAACCGAACAGGCTATGAGAGGTGCAATTAAGTGGATTTTGCAAGATTCCTCTTCATGAATGGAAGAAACTAGATCCATTTAGCAAAACTCGAGGTGTCGACAAGAGTTTGCAGAGATATCTGATTCTGAGTATGTTTGAGATGCTATTCAATATCACCAGTGTTTGCAAGTTCCCGATATAAGTCTTATGGAATTAACTTTGTCGTGTTTTAACCGTCTTAATTGAATGGACCAACGTTCCAATGAAAAGGCGAAACGGCTTGGAGTGACCGACTCCTAATCGAAATTTGCGGGATGTGTTGACATTCTTACACTTTGATATTTCTATGGCAACTGCTCCACAGGTATTCAGAGAGGTGAACATGCTAAATATACTGCCAGCGACTCCTATATATCTACAGAAGTTGAAATTGGCAGTCCTTGAAAGAGCATTCAACCACAGCATTACTGGTTTCTTCAGTCGAAGTTGAGAATATTGCATTCGAAGCCATAATACATTATTCTATGCTTCACGCAAACAAACAGCGAATCCACACATCACAATGCAATGGACTTCGCTGTGCGAATCTTTGACCTGCACCTGGAGTTGGCAAGAACTTGGTTAGCCTCCCCTCGTATTTATTTGACATGCAAAACTTCGTTCTTCTCTTTGGGATCTGACACTTCACCATGACAACGTGATTATGAGCAAACAGGATAATTGCGGCATGCAATTTTAAGTCTGTCGATGTCAAACCAGTGGTTCATCAGGATTGACGCATTTGGGGTTAGATCACCTGTCTTCAGACCAGAACAATTCGTACATGAACTAGTGTGGCGATGTTCAGGACTGCCAAATTTTCTTACAAATAGGCTGAAAATATTGCCAGATTCCTTATAACGTCCATTTTCTCTCCATTTACTCTCACAGATTACTCCACGAGATTGCAGTATACTTCAGTGCTCTCAGACACGTATACCCTGCAAAACACCGATATTTACTTATTCAGATAAAAAAACGATGCCTCGAAATAGCTATTACTCTTCTTTGCTTAGCAACTCCTTTACACCGATTACAAGGTGTGACAGCTGTTAAAACATTGGTATCGAGAAAATGTAGCTTCTCATTTCATTGGCCATGCCTTAGTAAGCAGAACCAAAGGGTATCTCGTTGTATATCGCATTCCGATTTATAGAGATGAGATTGGTTTTGTCCCATAAAAGCCCTTTAGTCAGAACATCATTGCTTTGGTCAGCCAAAGGCGGAGTGATGTTGTGAAGCGTGTGATTTAATGAGGTATTTGTGGTGATAGAAGATGTATGACAATAGTTAGTCAATTGGGACTACAAAAGTGCTTATTCAACAGTGAAATTAACTTGCTTTCTCCTTCAATCATTTTAAAATATTAAATCAATAAACCAGTTTTCTGCTTATTATTGGGGTAAAGTTATTTTGAGTAATATCGAATTGCTTTGTGCATTCAATCCTCCTCTGGATCCGTGCGGTACTAGTGCATCACTTATAGACATTTTCTAAAAGTTGAAGTGCAAACATTGCAATGCCTGCAGTAACATTTCAGTCTTCTACTACAATCCTTGCCGCACCTCGGTCTTTTTTTCACAGCCAAGATGTTGCAGACATGCTGTTCATCCTGCCTGTTGGACTTTTCTTTGAATACTTTTTCCTACCACCCACTCTACCGTTATCTGAATCATTAGATATCCGTGTTTTGCAAGATCTACGTGCAACTCCATATTTCAAATAACGTGTCCTACAGAAATCAGGAGAGACTATGATGAGGTATTGAAGGACACAAATGAACAACATCATCTGAAGGGCGTCGTGGTATTTGCACAAACTAGCAAGAGAATGACATAACTATTTTACGAAAGTGGCAAGACGAACCCTTGCGTCAAGATCATCCTCTTCGAGCAATTATCCTATCTGCTCATGTAAGAATTTTTCAGGTCTGAAGACAGGTGATCTAGCCCCAAATGCGTCAGTCCTGATAAACCACTGGTTTGATATCGAAAGACTTGAAAGTGCACTTTACAATCGTCTTGATTGCGCATAATCATATTGTCTTGGAGAAGGGTCAGATCTCACATTCCAACAAAGGCTGCGACTCATCCACTAAATAGGAGAACGAAGTTTTGCACTTCAAATAATTTCAAAAGGAGGCTAAAAAGAAGCTTGCCAACTCCAGTTAGAGATGAAAGATTCGCACAGTTAAGTCCAGTGCATTGTGATTTGTGGATTCGCCGTTTAGTTTGCGTGACGCATAGAATAATGTAGTATGGCTTTTAATGCAATATTTTCTACTTCGAAAACGTTTATCAACGTTGTTGCAGGGATGGTCTCTTCTTCTCTTAGTGGGCATCTCTTTGGATGTAATAGCGCAGTGGTTTGAAGCCGAATTCAGCAGTATTTGAGTGCAGCCTTAACCAACAACTTCGACGTATGTAGGAGAGATTATATAGAGTTTGCTGAACTGGATCTGTCGATAAGCGAGTATAGAGTCCATAATCAATGGGATTTCAATGATACTATTCAATGTCAAATAAGCTTTATGTGATCTTGTAGCAAAAATGCACTCCTATCTTCACCTTCGATGCGGTTAAAATCTACAGACTCTATCTTTAACTGCACGTCATATAGTTTTTGCTCAAAAATAATATCACCTGTGGTTAGAAACCTCACGATTCGCGGTTCTGCAAATGACTTTGAGAAAAGCATTGTGTTCCGATATCAGACTAATGCAATGCATTTTTCTATCTGCCTTCATTCGAGTCGAGCTCATTGTTCTGCTTGAACATTTGCTTCATTCACATCCAGTGAAATTAAGCACCCAACTTCATAAAAAATTAATATGAGAGTGTGGGATCACTTTTGCAAGTGTTGGAATAGTAGAATTTCAAATCCCTGAATGTTAAGGGAATAATTCTGCATTATTTCTCTTGTCTAGTCGTATTTCTTTTGTTTTTCTATTCGCACACGTCTCCACACTTGATAGCATGCGTCGTTGTTGTACACTTCGTAAATGATATAGAGTTTCATTGTCCAATTGCTTGTGGACCTTGGTTCTGCCATTTATTTGGAGTAACGAGTAGTTAACAATAGTTGATTGCAGTGGAGTCGCCGTGCAGGAACCCATTGAAACTATATAGGAGATCCAAAAGCGAGGGAGCACTGGAGTGCATTCGAAATCAGCCAACTAACAAGAGCACAACTTTTGAGCACTGATGTCCAGAACAGCCACCGTTAGCCCACTTTCTTTGTGCTTGAATGTGTAAAGATGTATTTTTTTTTTGATTTCAGATAGATTTTGTATCGAGAACAGCTCTTTGCAGCGAGTGAAAGGAATACAATGAGTTAAGTGGTTGGTGTAAGTGCCTGCATTCAAATTTGCCTCTGCTCTATTGCACAGTCGAAGAAAGGTCAACTATTCACTGCCCACTCATTCTCTTCAGCTGCATTTTCATTAAGGGTTGTGATTTCGCTGGAAGTCAGTTAGTATACAGCCACTTCATAAAATGCTATTTTTTTGATATGAGGTCCTTTGGATGGTGATCGAAGTGTAGTCACAAATGCGTCAAAGAAGATATTCGTAGTCTTTGAAATCACCTGTCTATGAGAGCAAAGCATGCGACTATGAGAGGTGGGAACAAAAGGATTTAGCGAAATTCCACTTCATGAATGGAAGAAATTAGATCCATTTAGCTAAACTCGATATGTTAATTATAGGCTGATTTTGGCAAAATTCGGAAATAAGTCTTATGGAATTAACTTTGTCGTGTTATTACCATCTTAGTTGGATGGACCAACGTTCCAATGAATAGGCGAAACAGCTTGGAGTGACCGACTCCTAATTGAAATTTACGGGATGTGTTGACATTCTTAAGCATTGATATTTCTATGGCAGCTGGTCCACAGGTACTCACAGAGGTTCAAATGCTAAATATACTGCCAGTGACTTCTATAGATCTACATCCACTATTCAAGCTCAAAGAGCATGGCTCATTATAAACCAGGCATTACTCAAAATATGTCATATGTGTAGTACATGTGCATCGCGTTGTAACAAAACAAAGAAGTCAACTTTATTCAGAAATCCTATTAAAGCAGATGATTTTGGCACAAACAGGAGTTAAAACAAAAATGCATTCGTTGTGTTACATTAAATATGCAAAGTGGCATCCCGTATGTAACAAGTGGAAAAAAAATAATGAGTTAAATAATTGATGAACGTGCCTGAATTGAAAATAAAGGCCCCGCTGTGCTCTAGTTCACGATCAACACAACGTTCTCTTCGCTTTCAAACACCGATGTCAATTTTTTTATAATTCCTCCCTACCCTTTAGGGCAAGTCCCAAGGACATATTGGGGCATAATCTAATGTAATACGCCCGGACGGTGATTAGTCCTAACCTGCCGAACCTCTCATTAGCCCCCAGAGTTGCCCCTGGGGTTACCGGTGTTCAAGAGGAGCTGAAAAATTGGTTTTACCACCACCACACTAGATAATCCTCTTCAAGCAATCATCCTGTCTGGTCATATAAGAATAGTTCAGGTCTGAAGACAGGTGGTCCAACCCCAAATGCGTCAAACCTGATGAACCACTAGTTTAATATCGACAGACTTGAAACTGCACTCCGCAAATTATCCTGTTGCTCATAATCACGTTGTCATGGAGAAGTGTCAGATCCCGCATTCGAACAAACGGCTCCGACTTATGAATTAAAGAGGGGAACGAAGTTTCGCGCATCAAATAATTTTGAAGGGAGGCTAACCAAGTTCCTGCCAACTCCAGCTGCAGTTGTAAGATTCGCACAGTGAAGTCCATTGCATTGTGATGTGTGGATTCACTGCTTAATTTGCGTGATGCATAGAATAATGTATTATGGCTTCGAAGGCAATATTCTCAACTTCGACTGAAGAAACCACTAACGCCGTGGTTAAAGACTCTTTCGAGAACTGCCGATTTCAAACTCTCTGATTCGTAGTCGTAGTATTTGCCTTTTGGTCCTGCCTAAATTTGCTTTTATTGCTTCGTCTGGCTCAACGGCTTTCATGAGCACTGTGCTCCAGTAGTGCTCATGACAATCGCCGTGTTGAGTCACTCGAGTAGATTAACTGAAGACGTTGTCATTCAGAGCTGCTTTCGCATCTGCGACTGGATTTATCAGAGACACTGCACATCCCAGAATCTAAGTAGTGGAAAAGCTTAGCAAACTGACTCCTCTAATACAATATAGGTGATTGAGATACTGAATTACCGAAAAGGGAAAATCAGTGTCTAAACACCTACCTACCAAACGTCTTCAATGACTTTTACAATAGGGCTACGGCTAAACCTCAAGCCTAGATTGATGCTGAAGTTGTAATTATCTACAAGCGTTCAGTTTCGCTGACAGATCCTTCCTTCTAGATGCATTGGGTAAGTTATACGCCAATGTTTGAGGTGCCAGCGTCTGAGGCACCTCCTACTACACTACTACGCTCAAGAACACAATTTGAATTCTGCGAGGGAAGATCAACCGAACAGGCTATACTCGGAGTATAGATGTACAAGATGTGAATATGAGAGGTGCGATTAAGTGGATTTTGCAAAACTCCTCTTCATGAATGGAAGAAACTAGATCCATTTAGCAAAACTCGAGATGTCGACAAGAGTTTGCAGAGATATCTGATTCTGGGTATGTTTGAGATGCTATTCAATATCACCAGTGTTTGCAAGTTCCCGATATAAGTCTTATGGAATTAACTTTGTCGTGTTTTAACCGTCTTAACTGAATGGACCAACGTTCCAATGAAAAGGCGAAACGGCTTGGAGTGACCGACTCCTAATCGAAATTTGCGGGATGTGTTGACATTCTTATACATTGATATTTCTATGGCAGCTGCTCCACAGGTATTCAGAGAGGTGAACATGCTAAATATACTGCCAGCGACTCCTATATATCTACAGAAGTTGAAATTGGCAGTCCTTGAAAGAGCATTCAACCACAGCATTACTGGTTTCTTCAGTCGAAGTTGAGAATATTGCATTCGAAGCCATAATACATTATTCTATGCTTCACGCAAACAAACAGCGAATCCACACATCACAATGCAATGTACTTCGCTGTGCGTATCTTTGACCTGCACCTGGAGTTGGCAAGAACTTGGTTAGCCTCCCCTCGTATTTATTTGACATGCAAAACTTCGTTCTCCTTTTTGCTTCATAAGTCACACCAATTTGTTCGAATGTGAGATCTGACAATTCTCCATGACAGCGTGATTATGCGCAACCAGGATAATTGTGGCATGCAGTTTTTGAGTCTGTCGATGTCAAACCAGTGGTTCATCAGGATTGACGCATTTGGGGTTAGATCACCTGTCTTCAGACCAGAACAATTCGTACATGAACTAGTGTGGCGATGTTCAGGGTTGGACTTCAGTTTCTGAAGGACTGTCGAATTTTCTTACAAATAGGCTGAAAATATTGCCAGATTCCTTATAACGTCCATTTTCTCTCCATTTACTCTCACAGATTACTCCACGAGATTGCAGTATATTTCAGTGCTCTCAGACACGTATACCCTGCAAAACACCGATATTTACTTATTCAGATAAAACAACGATGGCTCGAAATAGCTATTACTCTTCTTTGCTTAGCAACTCCTTTACACCGATTACAAGGTGTGACAGGTGGTACAATATAGGTATCGAGAAAATGTAGCTTCTCATTTCATTGGCCATGTCTTAATAAGCAGAACCAAAGGGTATCTCGTTGTATATCGCATTGCAATTTATAGAGATGAGATTGGTTTTGTCCCGTAAAAGCCTTTTAGTCAGAACATCATTGCTTTGGTCAGCCAAAGGCGAAGTGATGTTGTGAAGCGTGTGATTTAATGAGGTATTTGTGGTGATAAAAGATGTATGCCAACAGTTAGTCAATTGGGACTACAAAAGTGCTTATTCAACAGTGAAATCAACTTGCTTTCTCCCTCTATCATTTTAAAATATTAAGTCACTAAACCGGTTTTCTGCTTATTATTGGGGTAAAGTTATTTCGAGCAATATCGAATTGCTTTGTGCATTCAATCCTCCTCTGGATCCGTGCGGAACTAGTGCATTAATTGTAGACAGTTTCTTAAAGTGGAAGTGCAAACATTGCAATGTCTGCAGTAACATTTCATTCTTCAGCTTCAATCCTTGCGGCCTCCCCTCTGAGTAGCCCCCAGAGTTGCTCCTGTGGTTACCAGTGGTCACCGCGAGGAGGTTCAGAGTAGGTTTGACCGAAATGCTCACTTGCTCCTGTGTTCATTGCGCTACTAAATGTAAAGGGATTCTCGCATGCCGAGTTACATGTACTTGTTATTCAGGGGTGATTTTCGTCTCAACCGTTTCTGCTCAAACACACTCTCACTACTGAGCCTTTGATTGGGAGAGATTTGGGGTAAATTAAAACTAAGTGTATCTCTTGTTTCACTGAAAGAAGCAATGTAAACTGTGCAGAGGCTTTTCAAACACGAATCTGATTTTGACAACTTTGAATTTCCCACCTAGGTATCCATAATACTAAGCACTACACTTTGTCACTTACTTGACTTTTAACCTACTCCAATAATCAGATCAGCTCATCCATTCACAGCTACAAACAAACAAACCACGTAGCCGTTACTGTAGATACAATCATTTCTCTGCCAAATGACGATCTGTATTTATAAATTTACGAAAACCGTGTGTAATAGGTGGCTGAATATGTGAGAAACAAGTAACTGTATTCGACTAATTGTAACGCTCCCTTCTGAATTTATGCTACACGTAGGACATTAACCTGAATCCATTGATCTCATGAATCAAATGGTTGAGTCTACAAGAAATATTGGGCAAGCAATAGGGAGTCAAAGGCGAGTGTTGATTACTGACGGATGCCAAAATATACTTTCGATTTCAGGAAGCATCAAGTCTAATAATATCCATTTCTAACGCAAACCTGATAATGGCATTGGAGCAAGTTCAGTCAAAGACATATGGATGCCGAGACCAAAAACTGCTGGAGATCCTCCTCAGAACTTCTGACTCTGCGTTGCCTACCACCAATCGCTGATGCATTGCTGGCCACCGTTTGATTCAGGATTACCAAATTATGTAGCGAAAATGAACAGTCTTGACTGAAAACCGACTTCCGAATTGTGGAATATTAGGCCTGGGTGTGAATTACACGTTTTCACGCTAACAAACTTGAATATGAATCTGCTTATTTTAAACCAAATTATTTGAGATAAGCCTACATGCATGTATCACTATCATCTTGGTCACAATCCTACTCTTCCTGTGATTACCATGGCCGAATTGACTTCACCCCTTTACCTTTTCAGTAAATGTCATTGAAGCAAACTGTTAAATGGTAAAAGAAGTAATATTTTTGATGCAGTTGACCCAAATCAGTCTCCATATTATTGAAATTCAAGTTCAGTATGCGTTGCGCTATTGCTCTTCAAGAAAAGAGCACATCCACTTCAGTGATCGGCTGTCAAACGATCGAGGACTTTTGGCACATCCAGTGATGTGAAACTGCACAAATCAGTGTACAGTAGACTAGTCTCACCTCTGTTCATCGTTAACATCTACCGGAAATATAGCATTGACATGTGCAGGAAATGCTAAGTGGATAATGGCACTTTCCACACAGTCCGATTGAAGTATTTCCTTAAACGGGTCCTGTCAAGTGGACAAGTGTATCTGATCGCTGACCACTCCATCAAGCATGAATTAAAATGGCATGCCTATGGCTGTTGGTAACACCAACTGGCAGCCTGATATTGTCCATGCAAATGCAGCAGTGTTCGGTGATGATTGTCAGAGCACGAGCCTGCACCTCTAGCGAACAACCAATGGGTGATTCGAGTTCGCCCCCTCTTCATACGCTGAATAGGCTTTGACATCCCAATTTTTGGTGTTCACTTACTTAGCACTGCTCTAATATGAACTATTGTCCATGCGATTACCGCTAAACACATGTATTAATCCGTCGCATCGGTTCCCTTGAATTTGTTCAAATGATTCGTCTTAAGCGCAACTCCTAGGAATTGAAGCGTCGCATTTAAAATAAGTCTGATTTGTGAAAAAAAAAACTTTATAATAGCGAACGATGGAATCGAAAGATTAAAACACTTTAGCTCAAGTGATGCTGCTGGTGAAAATAGCAGAAATGCAAGAATTTCGCTTAAAAGGATTTATTTTGCCCAACCTTGCGTAACTAAATTAACAAAAGTCTAGTATTCTACTCCATATATTTTTTCGTATATTTACTTGAGGCTAGAATCGTTTCTCTAGTAAAATGCAAAGTAAGCATAATGTTTGCCAGTTTTCGCTACCAGAATCAGACCTAGTACGCAAACGCTTATTTCAGTCATCTTATCACACAACACACATTTTATGCATAGGAACATCGTGTCAAAGGAGTGGAAAGGTTTGAAATGTAGGAGTTGAGTGGAGGTGGATTAATCGTTGTCTTCAAAGAGTAAGAAATATCTTGCATGATCAAATTTCACAATTAATAATAAGCTTTTCATATTGAAAACTGCAATTGAAAAGGTAAATCCGATTTCAAATAATTTTCTAGTTTGACCTAGCAGAGTTCCAATCAATCTGTGTTCGCGAAGCCCAAATATAAGCACGAATCTGTCTGTATGTCTCCATTAATTTCATTTCGCAAAGCGATGCACTTCTACCAGGATGACTTGAAACGTAAATCTGTGCTCCATCTGCCTTGGACCCATTTTACCTCCCGTTGGAACTGTGAGTACCTGTCAGCACTTTTTTGCTACTCATGTCTTGGCAGTGAACGTGTGTAAATATGACGTATCCGCTTGATCGAACGCCTCTCCACGATGTACTTCTCTCGCATAGCGTAGGAGGCCCAGTTGTCGACAGGATATGTTTGCAATTTTACAGCAGTTCTGCATTATTTCTCTTATCTATTCGTATTTCTTTTGCTTTTCTATTATCACACGCCTCTACACGTGATAGCATGCGTTGTTGTTATAGACTGTTTAAATAATATTGCTTCATTGTTCAATCGCTTTTAAACTTTTGTTCTGCCAACTATTTGGAGTCATGGATAGCTTACAATAGTTGGTTGCACCTAAATTGCCGTGCAGGAATCCATTGTAACTATGTAATAGATCCAAAAACGAGGGAGCACTGGAGTGCATTTGAAATTAAGCAACCGACAAGGGCACAGCTCTTGTGCACTGAGGTCCGGAACAGCCAACCTTAGCCCAATTTCTTTGTACCTGAACGTGTAAATATGTAATATTTTTGATTTCAGATGGATTTCGTACCGAGAGCAGCTCTTAATGCACCGCTTTGACAAAATGCCATCAAATGAAATCGTGAGAATCGGACAATGTTACCACTTAGCGAACATTGAATGCTTAGACACTGAGGACATTTAGATGTGCGGAAGATCGTGGTTTCTTCAAAGGATGCTTTAAAATCTCCTTTGATTCCCGCTCTACCTTTGTCTGTTTACAAATTCCGACTGATACCTGGAGCATTGGTTTTTCTCTGAGACACCAGCCGGCAGAACCCAAATAATGGCTTTGTGTTATGACGAATGTTATTTAATTTATTAATACGACTACGACTTCTTCACTGCCCTTCATACTGTTGTACATATACATACGAGTGCACAGATCGAAATTGCTGGAATTCCTCCCCAGGACTTCAGACCATGCGTTGTCTACCACGGAGTGTTGATGCACTGCTGGCCACTTCTTGACTCAGGGAAACCGATTCTTGTAGAAGATTTGAATATGCTTGGCTGAACACTGACTTCCGGACTTTTGAGTACCCAGTAGAATGATCGAGCATATCCTGTGGGTGATGGCGCCTCCCACACTGTCCGCTAGGAACATTTCGTCAAAAGGTGTCCTATCCAGTGGACATGTGCTATTGATCTCAGACCACTGCTTCAGGCATGAATAACAGAATGAATGCCTGCAGCTGTTGGTAATGCCAACTGGTGGCCTGATATTTTCCATGCAGATTGAGCATCGTTCGGAGGCCAATTGTCAGACCAGAGCGAAATCCTTCATCGACTAAGCAATGGGGCGATTTGAGTTCGGTACCTATTTGTAGCATCTCATATGTGAGCTCATTTAAACAAAGTAATTTGAAACATCACAACCCCTCTTCTCCATTTGTTTCGTGTATTGAAGAATGTTACTTAACTTTATATATTTTGGGTGTATGTGTTTGATATACTATTGAACCGAACTAACAAGTGTTCGACTGCCACTAGCAACTAATGCGTCGTGCGCTAAATATTTAGACTACAGTGGTAGCGAAACAATGCTTTCAAATGAAAATCAAAATTTAGATCGGAACTGATACTACTCAAAATGGGATTGCAGAGAACAGGAGCGATTTCGTGCGTACAGTCAAGTATGATGTTTGAAAGAAACGAAGCTCCGAAATGGTTACTGAAGCAATCAAAAGTAGTAAGTAGTAAGTAGTGGTGGTAGTGAAGCTCCAAGCTCTATTATTATTATTATTATTATTTGTCAGTATTTTTATGGGTTGTGCATTGAAATAGGATATTAAGTGACTTGAAATCTTCTTAATTAGTCCTCTTATTTTCATCCAAATAGATCTTAGATCATACAGGCAGTGAACCTGTTGGCTGCTAGTATTCTGGGATGTCCGATGTTTCAAAAGAATCGAGTCGTCAATGTGAAGTAGAGCTGTGCGTTCAATGACACCGCACATTCTCCTGACTAGCTTCATTTCAGCGACTTATGAACAAGTGCATTTGGTTATGATTCGAGTTCAAATAACGCTCTTCAAATTTATGTGAAATGTACCAAAAGAGCAAGACTTGCACTTAAAAGAATCGAAGAGGTTTTAAAAGAGGCGAATTCATGAAGGCGGATAAATCGTTGAAATGATAGAAGTGAGTATGATGTTTGAAAGAAACGAAGCTTCGAAATAGTTACTGAAGCAATCAAAAGTAGTAACTCTTCGGTTCACAATCGACAAAAGGTCAAATATTCACTTGTCACTCATTCTCTTCTGCTGCATTTCCAGCATTCAAATAACGATTCTTGTGTTATTTAGCAGATTTAGTGCTAAGTCATTGAAATGGTGGTAGACCAGAAATCGAATGTCATGTGGATGGACGCATCTCATCTGTCCAAACCCAACTGATTGCGTGAGTTTGCTGCTGATTCATAAGATGCTAATGGTTTGATACGAGGTCCATTGTATAATGATTTAGGCGTAGCAGCACAATGCATCGAAGGGGATATTCGCAGTCTTTAAAATCGCTCGTTTATGAGAGCGAAAGATGTGACTATGAGAGGTGCGATTCAATGGATTTAGCGAAGTTTCCTCTTTGTGAATGGGTGAAATTCAATCCATTTATCAGAACTCTATCCTTTGATAAGAGATCGCAGAGAAACATGATTCTGGGGATGTTTGAGATGCCATTCCATGTCAAATGAGATGCGTAATTTTTTTTAGTAAATAATAATTTAATTCGACTTCTTAAACGATAAAGTTAGATTTCACTGAATAAATTTCAAATCACAGCTCAATATGATATCACGCATGTTTAAAATCCAATGGTCTCACACTGGACTGTGGAATGTGCGTGCATGTAGCAATGAAATATACCTCTGCCAGAATGTTGAAAAGACTTCTGGAAGAGGTATGAAGATTGTGTGCCCTTAATAGTATCGAGGATAATAGAGGTGCCACTACGAAGTGAAAAGCTGGCTGTGCGATTTACTGCACCTTCACCTCACTTCATTTCACTTGCTACAAGCCACTCAGCTTACCTCATACCGAAAATATGTTATGGCTCGTGCTTAGATGCTTTAAATATCAAGTACTCCTCTTTCCGCTCAGCCTCTCACCTCTCGTCATTGTTCAGTAGGATTATACGAAGTGGCAGCAGCAACTTGCAGAAGCTTTACACGGTCAATGTACTAGCACTGCAGTGTTCTAGAAGAGGATTGAATGCACAAAGCAATTCTATATTGCACAAAATGGATGTTATAAGGAATCTGGCAATATTTTCACCCTATATGTAATTGAATTTGGGAGTCCTTCAGCAAATGGAGTCCAGCCTTGAACTTCAACACTAGATAATCCTCTTCAAGCTCTTATCCTATCTGCTTAAGTAAGAATTGTTCAGGTCTGAAGACAGGTAGTCCAACCCCAAATGCGTCAAACCTGATGAACCACAAGTTTAATATCGACAGACTTGAAACTGCACTCCGCAAATTATCCTGTTTGATCATAATCACGTTGTCATGGAGAAGTGTCAGATCCCACATTCGAACAGACGGCTCCGACTTATGAAGTAAAGAGAGAAATGAAGTTTAGCACGTCAAATCATTTCAAAAGGAGGCTAATCAAAATCTTACCAACTCCAGCTGCAGTTGTAAGATTCGCACAGTGAAGTGCAATGCATTGTAATGTGTGGATTCACCGCTTAGTTTGCGTGATGCATAGAATAATGTATTATGGCTTCGAAGGCAATATTTTCCACTTCGGCTGAAGAAACCAGTAACGCTGTGGTTAAAGGCTCATTCGAGGACTGCCGATTTCAACCTCTCTGATTCTCCTCGCAGATATTTAGGGCTCAGCGGCTTTCATGAGCACTGTGCTCCAGTAGTGCTCATGACAATCGCCGTGTTGAGTCACTCGAGTAGATTGACTGAAGACGTTGTCGTTCAGAGCTGCTTTCGCATCTGCGACTGGATTTATCAGAGCCACTGCACATCCCAGAATCTAAGCAGTGAAAACGCTTAGCGAAATGACTCCTCTATTGCGATATAGGACATTGAGATACTGAATTACCGAAAAGGGAATATCAGTGTCTAAACACCTACCTACTAAAGTTTTAAATGACTTTTACAATAGGGCCACCCCTAAACCATTGCTTTGGATTAGATACTTTGCCTTTATTGTGATAAGCAGCAGCGTTTGCTAGCCTCGGGGATTTCTGCTGCTCTCAGGTATCCGCGCAATTTTAAAATTGGCCATCGAGACTATACAGAGGAATGAATGGCTAACATCAAATGCTCCTGGGTTAAATTAACTTCTGTGGTGCTAAACTCACGCACAGTCAGTGCGTTGTGTGTAAGTTAGAGAAGGCTTTGTAGATTGCGTAGCTCTTCTTGTTATGCTGCATGTGTACACGTACAAGTGACAATACTGCCTAAACTTTAGGTACGTAGAGTAGAAGTGCTTATCTTTCAAATGGTGGCAAATCTTACTCCCTGCCTCCGCTTTGTGACCACCGGTGAACTCAGGAAAAATCCTGAGGACTAAAGAGAGGGGTGGCCGGATAGGACTAATCACCCACTGGAAATACAAATCTATTATTATGCCAGCGGAAGTACAAGCTGAGTCAGCCAAGAACCTTTCAATCAAGGCACGACGAAATGCCTCTATTTATGGTTTCAAAATTGGATTTTAAAACGCGCGTGCATGAAGCAATGAATGGAAATTCCGTCAGATCATTAAAGAGGCTTTTGGTTGGGATATGAAGATTGTTGCCCTTACGGAGGCTTGAATGAAGCCTTGCTCCTTATGTGTAGAAAACGGTGTCTTCTTTAACTCTGGACCCAGTGAAAGTTCTAAATTAAATGGTGGGGTCGCGTTTTTGGTTGAAAAGGGCATAGAAGCTGAATCCACTCCTGTCTCAAATAGGCTTGACACAATAACCCTCCGACAAAGTCCGCGGAAGATACAATGGTTGAAGAATCCTTCTGCATACTAGTGACCAGACCTATAGATTACTCCACTCCTAATGAACACAAATAATTATCATTGGCAATTTCAATTGCAGATTGGGATCTGATGCTCATAACATTGGCACCACATTTTTCGGTCCATTCATCGATCGAGATGACACTACAGAGGACGGACTAAGGCTACTAAGCTTATGCCAAGAGTTTAGCTTGAACATGAAGAATACTTTCTGTCTATCGGAAACCATCTCCTCGAAGATTGACTTGGTACCACCCTACGAAAGAAGGTGCTATTCTTGACCTTGTTCTGATGAAAAGGTCAAATCTATTCCCAATAAGAGGTATATGAAATTTTAGAAGTGCAGATGCGAATTCTGATCACCGTCTACAAACAATTATCTCAACCTCCTCGTGGTGTCTGCCGGTAACCCCAGGGGCAATTCCGAGGGCCAATGAGAGGGGTGGCCTATTATGACTAATCACCCTCCAGAAGTATAAAATATTAGACTATATCAGCAGAAGAACAACTTCTTACAGCTTGAAATACGAGCCATAATGTGGATTGCACGCGCGCGTAGCAATAAATGAAGTCTTTGTAAGAATTTTGAAAGGTTTGTGGCTGGAGACGAGGTGCCGCGGCGAAACGATATGGTGGTATGCAGCTTTACGTGAGAAGGCAGACAAACCATCCCAGGAAACGTTTTTGAAGTAGAACCAGCAAAGAAATAGGGTGAACAACTTGATTCGAAAATGGAACCAAGAATATCAAGGAGATATAATAACCTGATTTCCAATATACTTCGCAGAGGGAGAACCTCAAAAACCCTTCATGAACTTTAGGGATATTATGAGAGATAACTCCTCATGGAAAGCAAAAGGTCCAAGAATACTAGCAAAATCGAAAGATCTGCCGTACACTGCAAGGAAATGTTTAAGATCAAAACCACTGAAGATAGTAAAAACTCTGATCTACTACCAAACGACTCCCCTATCTCAATGGGGGAGATAGAGACAGCCAAAAGTGGATTAAAACTACTCAAAAGTCCTAGCAAAAATGGAATTAGATCTGATTCATTGAAATGGGATGCTTAGTATTAAATTGAGTATTTTCTTAAAGCATTCACTGACTTTTATAATGGGAATATTTCTATACTTCGAGCCTGGATTGATGCTAAATCTGTAAGTAATTACAGGCGTAATGGTTGTTAGACAGATCCTACAAACTATAGACCAATCTTCGTTCTAGATACATTCGGCAAGTTATATGAAGCACCACATTGCCCAAATACACTCAAGAATCCAACTTAAGTTTTACGAAGGAATTTCCACCGAACTGATTATACTTGGAGTAAGAACCATTAAACAGAATGCCGTGGACCAGAAGCAGAAAATAGTGCTAGCGTTTGTCGATCTAGAAAAATCCTTTGACTCGCTGCCTAAAGCTGCAATAATCAACCGAATGATTGATCTAGGCTGCTCTTGGCAAATGATCCATTCAGTAAAGTCCTTGATGGACTCGTCGATGGAGAAATTGGGAGGAACAAAGGATTACTTTGTGATGGAACGCGGTGTGCGACAAGGCTGGCAAGACGGACCACTTCTTTTCAGCCTAACCTTCCAACTCATATTGGATGAAGCCCTCCCCGCACTCAATAAGGTGCGGTTCAAATAGTTACTCACTCAGGCAAAGGATGGCTGTTAAATCATATCCAATATGCAAATGACCTTTATCTTTTTGCACCAAGTAAGGCTGCAGCTAGCGAATTGATAGAGCATCTGGCATTCATGCTACATACATACGGAACGCAAATCGCTACAGTTAAAGCCCTCTGGCTTCAAGTTGGTGTTGGTGAGGATCAAACGACTCTCGAAACAGCAAAAAATTTATTCCGACAGGCCTCATACTTCGAATAACTTGGCTCCATAATCCAAGATACCAGTGAGCCATATGGAGCAATAAAAGCATATCTAGTCAGGGCACAAACTCACCTAGCAAGACTACAACCATTTCCGTACCTGTAAAGTCTCAATAATAACCTGAAAGCAACTCTGGTGGGTATTTTTGTCAAGCCTGCAGTCATTTATGCATCATCTACTAGTGTCCCCATAGTAAAGGAAAACAGTCGACTGCAAACAATACAAAATACGGCTCGGCGTATGATACTTGGATTGTACTCGCGTCGAGCCAAAACTGTAGAGGAACTCCGAAGGGAGCTGCCGATGCTTAATTTAGCAAGTCTTAAACAGGCAAAGAGGTTGATCCTACGAAGAGTTTGAAATTGGTCAAAGATAACCTGATACTCTCCATAATTGAAAGTAACTTTGAAAATGGGAAAACTAAGAAAGTCTCACATACAAGGAACTGGATGCGAAAGGAATGTGGCAATAGCACTGCGAATCATGGCTACTTGATCCATGAAAAGGAAAGCCTTAAAGATCGAGACGATAATTATATACCTAGATTAATAAAAGAAAGGTAACGTGATATTGCCTGTACTAACGCAAACTGCCGCAAATGTTTTCGCCACAACAAAGTAGGTTCGAAGACACGTAAGACAAGATCATGTAGAAGAAGGGCACGTAACTGAGGAGATTTTATTTATTTTAATTTTATTTTTATTTTCTTGGCACCCATTAGGGCAAGTCCCAAGGACTTAATGGGGGTACAAAGGAAGTACAAATAGCTTTTACAACAAGTAGCGCACAACAGTTAGCACAGAAGACAGTAAAACCATTTGTTGACGTCTTCGTTTGTCTGGTCGCTTCTTTGGCATGGTTTCGTCGTACAGGTAGCAGTTCAGCTTCATCGTGGCACCTCGTCCGTCCTCGTCCGTCTTCATGTCTCATTATTTTATCGGTATTTTATCCACTTAAAGGCCATAGCCATACTTGGGCTATCGGTTTTCGCTACTAATGTTCTGCATTGTGGACTGGTGCAGAGGACCCAGGACACAGAGGTAAGCACTGCTGCATGTTCAAAAGCGAAATAATTTCATCTCTTTCAAGTATTCGATGGCAAACAGGATGCGGCATTGTAAATTCAGTTATTCAACGAAGTTCAGATTTGAGTGTTAACTTTACTTCCGATCCTATTGTTTCAGTTGACAAAGTCAATTTTCGATTTTTTATAAGTTAAGTCAACAGCATTCCTTGAAATATAGGAACACAGTGGGTTGATAGTATTTGAAAGGCCTAAGTTAAGTCTTCGTTGGCGAACACTTATGCTGCAATAAATGACCTCGAAATTGATCCTTGGCAGAAGAACAGTGATCTGTGGAGTGGCAACCCACTGGCTAATTTGCGGACGATTACAGGGAGACGGACGATAGCGAGGTGGACTCGACAGTTTTGGGTGCTGAGGTAAAGTCCCTGTTTAATTGTTTCATTGAGCTCCAAAGTCTATTGACACTTTGTATACGCTTTCGACTTCTTAAAATAGTGCCGTTGTCTTATGAAATCACCATGTGTTGTGCTTCTACCGTCTTTTCGTATTTCCGCTATCCGACGAATTAATCGCTTTGATGACGATAAAGTGAAATACAGTCAAGCTGCGAAAACGAAACTCTAGCTACTTCACCTCAATTTTCGTTGAAATATTTCGTTGTTTTGTGACAGCTTTCTCATCTGCAATAACGAGATGCCGCTAAATTATACCTCAATCTACCGACGTTATGTTTGTCTACTTCGTTGCCCTAAACCTCCTTGATCATTAAAGATCCTTATAAAATAAAAAAAAACTATTGCCTGCCTATTACCATGGAGGCGAACCTCAAACTGACACGTGAAAGAGAAAAGAGGTTGTGAAATTTGAAGTTAGTTTGTTTAAAAGAACCCAAATCGCCTCATTGGTTTTCAGATAAAGGTGCAGGCTCCTGCTCGGACAATGACCTCCGAACGCTGCCCTATCTGCTTGGATAACATCAGGCTGCCAGTTGGTGTTACCAACAGCTGCAGGCATGCATTCTGTTATTCATGCCTGAAGCAGTGGTCAGGGATCAGCAACACGTGTCCACTTGATAGAACACCGTTTGAGGAGATACTTGTATCGGATAGTGTGGGAGGCGCCATCACCCACAGGGTACACTAGATCATTCCACTACTATTCCACAATCCGGAAGTCAGTGTTCGGTCAAGTATGCTCGTTATTTCTACGTGGCATGCAACGCAGGTTCAGAAGTCCTGAGGAAGTCTATGCATTTGTATGTGTTTGTGAAACACAAACAAACACACAAAGCCATGATTTGGCCTCTGCTAACAGGTGTCTCCGAGTTAAGCCAAAGATCCAGGCATCAATCGGAGTTTATAAACACAAAAATGGAGAACGGGAATCAATTGGGTGTTTATCACAACAAAGGAGTTTTCAAAACATTCTGCGAAGACACCATGATCTTCCGCACATCCAGATGCCCTCAGTGTCTAAGCATTCAATGCGAATTAAGAGGTAACAGTGTCCACATCTCACGATTTCATTCGGTTGTATTTCGTTTGAGCAGCGATTGCACAGAGACCGCGGTGCATTAAGGGCTCTTCTTGGTGCAAAATCCATCTGAAGGCATAAAATTACGTCTTTCCAATATTTTATAAAGCAAAAGAATTCTTTTTCAAGTATTAATATTCAAAGCAAGCTCAGGTACAAAGAAAGTGGGCTAACGGTGGCTGTTCTAGACCTCAGTGCTTAAGAGATGTGCCTCTGTCAGCGGCTTAATTTCAAATGCACTCCAGTGCTCCCTCGGTTTTTGGATCACCTTTATAGTTTCAATGGGTTCCTGCAATCAATTATTGTTAACTACTCGTTACTCCAAACAAATGGCAGAACCAAGGTCCACAAGCAATTGGACAATGAAAATCTATATTATTTACGCAGTGTACAACAATGAGGCATGCCATCAAGTGTGAAGACGCGTGTGAATAGAAAAGCAAAAGAAATACGAACAGATAAGAGAAATAATGCAGAACTGCTGTAAAACTGCAAACCTACCCTGTCGACAACTGGTCCTCCTACGCTATGCGAGAGAAGTACATCGTGGAGAGGCGTTCGATCAAGCGGATACGTCATATTTACACACGTTCACTGCCAAGACATGAGTAGCAAAAAAGTGCTGACAGGTACTCACAGTACCAACGGGAGGTAAATTTGGTCCAAGGCAGATGGAGCACAGATTTACGTTTCGAGTCATCCTGGTAGAAGTGCACCGCTTTGCGAAATGAAATTAATGGAGACATACAGACAGATTCGTGCTTATATTTGGGCTTCGCGAACACAGATTGATTGGAACTCTGCTAGGTCAAACTAGAAAATTATTTGAAATTGGATTTACCTTTTCAATTGCAGTTTTCAATATGAAAAGCTTATTATTAATTGTGAAATTTGATCATGCAAGATATTTCTTACTCTTTGAAGACAACGATTAATCCAACTCCACTCAACTCCTACATTTCAAACCTTTCCACTCCTTTGACACGATGTTCCTATGCATAAAATGTGTGTTGTGTGATAAGATGACTGAAATAAGTGTTTGCGTACTAGGTCTGATTCTGGTAGCGAAAACTGGCAAACATTGTGCTAACGTTGTATTTTAATAGAGAAATGATTCTAGCCTCAAGTAAATAAACGAAAAAATCTATGGAGGAGATTACTTGGCTTTGGTTAGTTTGGTTGCATAAAGTTGGGCCAAGTGAGTCCTTTCAAGCATAATTTTTGAGTTTTTGTATTTTCACTAAGAGCCAGACAGCACCATTCAAGCTGAATTGTTTACTACTTTCGATTTCTTCGTTTGATATTATATAGTTTCATTTTCTTCGCATATCAGATTTCACTTAATTGCGATTTTTAATTCTAAGGAATTGCACTCAAGGCAAATCATTTGAACAAATTGAAGAGGAGCGATGCAACTGATTTTTGTGAGTTATTAGTGGCAATCGCGTGGACGATAGTTCAGAGTAGATCAGTGCTAAGTACGTGAGCCCAAAAATGGAATACCGAAACCTATTCAGCATATAAATAGATGGGCGAACTCAAACCGTCCCATTGGTTATTCGATAAAGGTGCAGGCTTGTGCTCTGACAATCATCTTCGAACGCTGCTTCAACTGCATGGATAATATCAGGATGCCAGTTGGTGTTACCAACATCTGTAGGCATGCCTTTTGTTATTTATGCCTGAAGAAGTGGTCAGCGATCAGATACACATGTCCACTTGACAGGACCCCGTTTGACGAAATACTTCTATCGAACAGTGTGGGAGGCGCCATCACCCACAGGGTAGGCTTGATCATTCCACTAACCATTTCCTGCACATGTCAATGCTATATTTCCGGTACTTAATATTGATGAATAGAGGTGAGACTAGTCCACTGTACACAGGTGTTTGTTCTTTTGCAGAAGTCGATTTGCTCAAGTCGACCAGGGGCCACCAACTAATGGAATGAAACACGTGATAAGAGACCTGATGGTCAATTATTCATACTTTTCACACCCGATTTCATAAGCGCTACTGATTCTATACATGCATCAATGGTATTACAATGAATATTTTAAGTCGAGCATTGAAAGGTTCTTGATTAATCCTTCTATTCTCATCCAAATAGGCATATGAATTTGCAGGCGGTGCATCAATTGTCTTTGTTCTGTGCCATCATCATCTGTTCCAAATATATTGGTGAATAAAGTCGAATTCTCTTTTAACTTTTGGGTCCTAAATATCTGAGATACCAAATAGGGAAGATGGAATCGGCAGTCCTTGAAAGAGCCTTTAACAGTCTTTAAGAGACTTTAATAGTAATAAATATTTCAAGGCATCATTTTTTATTCTGAGTTACTAGATACCCGTGTTTTGCAAGATCTACGTACCTGTGAGCACTGAGAAATACTGCAATTTCATAGGTGATTTGTGAAAGTAAATAGTGAGAGGTTGAATGTAATAAAGAATTGGGCAATATTTTCGGCCTATTTGCAAGTAAATTTGGGAGTCCTTCAGAAACAGCAGTCCAACCTTGAACTTCATCACACTAGATTTTTTATTTTGTTTTTTTATTTCTCCCAACCCATTAGGGCAAGTCCCAAGGTCTAATTGGGGGTACAACAGAAGTACAAGTAGATTGGTAACAAGTAAGCGCAACAGTTAACACAGAACACAGTAAATACGTTTGTTGACGTTTTTGGCTCTCTTGTCTCTTCTCTGGCCTGGCTTCGTCATGCAGGTAGCAGTTCAGCTTCGTCGTGGCACCTTGTCCATCTTCGTCGGTCTTCATGTCTCCTACCGGAAATCTTTCAAAATTCTGATGGAGACTTCGTTCATTGCTACATGCACGTGTATTCCACATTCCGTTTTGAAACCATCGTGCTTCGTGTTTCAAGCTGTAAGAAATCGTCCTTCTGCTGGCATAATCTAATGTAATACGGCCCGAGGGTGATTAGTCCTAACCTGCCGAACCTCTCATTAGCCCCCAGAGTTGCCCCTGGGGTTACCAGTGTTCACCACGAAAAGCTGAAAAATTGGTTTGACCACCACCACACTAGATAATCCTCTTCAAGCAATCATCCTGTCTGGTCATATAAGAATAGTTCAGGTCTGAAGACAGGTGGTCCAACCCCAAATGCGTCAAACCTGATGAACCACAAGTTTAATATCGACAGACTTGAAACTGCACTCCGCAAATTATCCTGTTGCTCATAATCACGTTGTCATGGAGAAGTGTCAGATCCCGCATTCGAACAAACGGCTCCGACTTATGAATTAAAGAGGGGAACGAAGTTTCGCGCATCAAATAATTTTGAAGGGAGGCTAACCAAGTTCCTGCCAACTCCAGCTGCAGTTGTAAGATTCGCACAGTGAAGTCCATTGCATTGTGATGTGTGGATTCACTGCTTAGTTTGCGTGATGCATAGAATAATGTATTATGGCTTCGAAGGCAATATTCTCAACTCCGGCTGAAGAAACCACTAACGCCGTGGTTAAAGACTCTTTCGAGAACTGCCGATTTCAAACTCTCTGATTCGTAGTCGTAGTATTTGCCTTTTGGTCCTGCCTAAATTTGCTTTTATTGCTTCGTCTGGCTCAACGGCTTTCATGAGCACTGTGCTCCAGTAGTGCTCATGACAATCGCCGTGTTGAGTCACTCGAGTAGATTAACTGAAGACGTTGTCATTCAGAGCTGCTTTCGCATCTGCGACTGGATTTATCAGAGCCACTGCACATCCCAGAATCTAAGTAGTGGAAAAGCTTAGCAAAGTGACTCCTCTATTTCAATATAGGAGATTGAGATACTGAATTACAGATAAGGGAAAATCAGTGTCTAGGGCTACGGCTAAACCTCAAGCCTAGATTGATGCTGAAGTGGTAATTATCTACAAGTGTTCAGTTTCGCTGACAGACCCTTCAAGCCATATATCAATCTTCCTTCTTCCTAGATGCATTGGGTAAGTTATATGCCAATGTTTGAGGTGCCAGCGTCTGAGGCACCTCCTACTACACTACTACGCTCAGGAACACAATTTGGATTCTGCGAGGGAAGATCAACCGAACAGGCTATACTCGGAGTATAGATGTACAAGATGTGAATATGAGAGGTGCGATAAAGTGGATTTTGCAAGATTCCTCTTCATGAATGGAAGAAACTAGATTCATTTAGCAAAACTCGAGGTGTCGACAAGAGTTTGCAGAGATATCTGATTCTGGGTATGTTTGAGATGCTATTCAATATCACCAGTATTTGCAAGTTCCCGAAATAAGTCTTATGGAATTAACTCTCTCGTGTTTTTACCGTCTTAACTGAATGGACCAACGTTCCAATGAAAAGGCGAAACGGCTTGGAGTGACTGACTCCTAATTGAAATTTACGGAATGTGTTAACATTCTTATACTTTGATATTTCTATGGCAGCTGGTCCACAGGTACTCAGAGAGGTGAACATGCTAAATATACTGCCAGAGACTCCTATAATTCTATAGAAGTTGAAATTGGCAGTCCACGAAAGAGCATTTTACCGCAGCATTACTGGTTTCTTCAGTCAAAGTTGATAATATTGCAATGAAAGATATAATACATTATTCTATGCATCACTCAAACTAAACATCGAATCCACGCATCACAATGCAATGGACTTCACTGTGCGAATCTTACGACTGCAGCTGAAGTTGGCAGGAACTTGGTTAGCCTCCCTTCAAAATTATTTGATGCGCTAAACTTCGTTCCCTTCTTTTCTTCATAAATCGGATCCATTTGTTCGAATGTGGGATCTGATGATTCTCCAAGACAACGTGATTATGCGCAAACAGGATGATTGCGGCCTGCAGTTTTAAGTCTGTCGATGTCAAACCAGTGGTTCATCAGGATTGACGCATTTGGGGTTAGATCACCTGCATTCAGACCCGAACAATTCTTACATAAACTAGTGTGGCGAAACCCTGGGTTGGACTTCAGTTTCTGAAGGACTCCCAAATTTACTTACAAATACGCTGAAATTGTTTCCAGATTCCTTATAACGTCCATTTTCTCTCCATTTACTCTCACAGATTACTCCACGAGATTTCAGTATACTTCTGTGCT
Organism: Moniezia expansa; assembly: GCA_019097775.1. Classification (NCBI taxonomy): domain Eukaryota; kingdom Metazoa; phylum Platyhelminthes; class Cestoda; order Cyclophyllidea; family Anoplocephalidae; genus Moniezia; species Moniezia expansa. Next base: position 10,052,399 of record JADFDV010000053.1, read on the forward strand.
CTCAGACACGTAGATCTTGCAAAACACCGATATTTACTTATTCAGATAAAACAACGATGCCTCGAAATAGCTATTACTCTTCTTTGCTTAGCAACTCCTTTACACCGATTACAAGGTGTGACAGGTGGTACAATATAGGTATCGAGGAAATGTAGCTTCTCATTTCATTGGCCATGCCTAAATAAACAGAACTAAAGAGTTTCTCGTTGTATATCCCATACTAATTTATAGAAATGAGATTGGTTTGTCTCGTAAAAGCCTTTTATTCAGAACAGCACTGCTTTGGTCAGCCAAAGGCGAAGTGATGCTGTGCAGCGTGTGATTTAATGAGGTATTTGTGGTGATAGAAGATGTATGCCAATAAAAAGGCAAGTGGGAATACAAAAGTGCTTATTCAATTGTGAAATGAATTGGCAAACATTTGGCAGAACCAAAGTTTAAAAGCGATTGAACATTGAAACTCTATATTGTATGCACATTGTATAACAACAAAACGTGTTTGAATAGAAAAGCAAAATAAATACGACTAGATACGAGAAATAATGCAGAACTGCTGTAAAGCTGCAAACATATTCAGTCGATAACAAGTCCTCCTGCGCTATTCAAAAGAAGTACCGCGTGGAAAGGCCTTTGATCAAGCGGACACGTTATATTTACACACGTCTACTGAGCAAGACAAGAGTAGCAAAATAATGCTGATACGTACTCATAGTACCAACAGGAGGTAAAATGGTTTCAAGGCAGAAGGAGCACCGGTTTGCGTTTCGAGTCTCCTGGTAGAAGTGCACCGCTTTGCGAAATGAAATTAACGGTGACAAACAGACAGAGACACTCTTTTTAAGCTGAGCGAAGACAGACCGATTGAAATTCTGTTAATTCAAAATAAATCTTATTTAAAGTTGGTTTTACCTCTTCAGTGAGAGTTTTCAATATAAAGAGCTTATTATTAATTGTGAAATTTGATTACGAAATACATGACCTACTCTTGAAAGACAAAAATTTAACCACCTCCACTGAATCCCTACATTTCAAACCTTTTCAATTCTTTGACACGATGTTCCCATGCATAAAATGTGTGTAGTGATAAGATGAGTGAAATAAGTGTTTGCGTACTAGGTCTGATTCAGGTAGCGAAAACTGGCAAACATTTTGCTAACTTTGCATTTTACTAGTGAAACGATTCTAGCAAATTATCCAATAGATATGACCTCCGCAGATTGCTGCTCTCCTTATTTGCATTAATTGCAGTAATTGTTCCTTCAACATTCAGGGAATTGAAATTTCACTATTCTAACACTTGCGGAAGTGAACCCACACTCTCATTTTACGTTTTGCTGAGGTTAAGTGCTCAATTTCACTGGATGTGAATGAAGCAAATGTTCAAGCACAACCATGAGGTCAGCCCGAATAGAGACAGATAGAAAAATGCATTGCATTAGTCTGAAATCGGTACACAATGCTTTTCTCAAAGTCATTTGTAAAAACGCAAATTCCAAGGTTTCTAACCACAGGTGATATTATGTAAAGCAAAAACTATTTGACGTATAATTTGAGTTAGAGACTGTAAATTCCAGAAAAAATGGGGTGTAATCCAAATCTGTAATTTCTTTGCGCTCAATATCAGTTGAAGGTGATATTAATCTAGCAAATTTTAAACATTTGATATCCGAGTTATGACCTGTCAATGGTAAGTAAATATAGTCCGATGCGTCGAATTTGCCAAATGGTCTTTTACTAGGCTGGATCACAAACATAGTAAAGCAGAGGGAGTGACGAGTAAATGTTTTAGCAAATCTCAACACTCTTTGTTCTGTTATGAAGTACATTCATGAGATCACGTTTCCCGCATAAACCTCACGCACACTGTAGGGAGTTCTGTACAGCCTGAGTCCACCATGAGTCCCTTAATCAAGGTACGACTTAAAGCCTGGATTCATGGTTTCAAAATTGGATTGTGAAACGTCCGTGCATGTAGCGATGAATGGAAATTCCGGCAAATCGTTAAGGAGACTTTTGATTGGGGTATAGAGATTGTTACCCTAACGAAAGCTCGAATGATGCCTTGCTCCTTAGAAGTAGAAAACGATGTCTTCCTTAACTCTGGACGCAGTGAAAGCTCTAATTTAAATGTTGGGGTCACCTTTCTGGTTTGAAAGGACATGAAAGCTGAATCCAACCCTGTCTCAAATAGGCTTGCCACACTAACTCTCCGAATTGACAGAGTGAAATTTGGACTGATGGGATGCTATGTCCCGAGCGAGTCTACGGAAGATACAATGGTTAAAGAATCCTTCTACAAACCAGTGACCAAACTTATAGATTACTGCTCTTTTAATGTGTACATATAAGTATCCGTGACGATTTCAATTGAAGATTGGGCTCTAATGCTCATAACATTGGCACCACGTTTTTCGGTCCATTCGCCGATAGAAATGACCTTGCAAAAGACGGACCAAGGCTACTAGGCCTATGCCAAGAGTTTACTTTTAAACGTGAAGAATACTTTCTTTCTATCGGAAATCAGCATCTCAAAGATTGACTTGGTACCACTCAGCAGAGGAAAGTGCTATTCTTGACTTTGTTCTGATGAAACCGTCGAATCTATTCCAATTTCACAGTAATTACTTTCAAAAATAACTTTTTAAATCCAATGTATTCTACCTTCGCTTAATCACTTCGGCTGACGTTCAACTTAACTTAGCATCACCATCTATTTTTGGCTTACCTGGAATGCAATTTTCGAAATTTAAAAAAAAATAATATTGGGTCAAACATAAATTTTATGAACAAGGGCATTTGGTTATGATTCGAGTTCAAATAATGCTCTTCAAATTTAAGTGAAAAGTACCAAAAGAGCAAGACTTGCACTTAAAAGGATCGAAGAGGTTTTAAAAGAGGCGAATTCGTAAAGGCTGTCAAATCGTTGAAATGATTGAAGTGAGTATGATGTTTGAAAGAAACGAAGCTCCGAAATAGTTACTGAAGCAATCGAAAGTAGTAACTCTTCAGTTCACAACCGACAAAAAGTCGAATGTTCACTTGTAACTCATTCTCTTCTGCTGCATTCAGCAGATTTAATGCTAAGTCATTGAAGATTGTGGTTTACCAGAAATTGAATGCCATGTGGATGGACGCATTTCATTTCCCCAAACCCAACTGACTGCGTGATTCATAAGATGCTAATGGTTCGATGCGACATCCACTGTATAATGATTTAGGCGTAGCAGCACAATGCATCGAAGAGGATATTCGCAGTCTTTAAAATCGCTCATTTATGAGAGCCGTATTCTGTAGTGCATTTAAGCGATTTTTATCTTTTACTCGCAAGACAATAGTTGATGATCCATAAGAGATTGCAATGTCGACAAAATGCTCATCAGATTTGCTTCCAGGGTGTTGTTGAGACTTCTTGAGCGCAGAAATGGTCGTAGTCGTAGTATTTGCCTTTTGGCCCTGCCTAAATTTGCTTTTATTGCTTCGTCTGGCTCAACAGTGGCGTGAATTATGGGACCAAGCTATTCGAAGTATGAGGCACGTCAGAATGACATTCCTGCTGCCTCAAGAGATGTTTGGTTTTCATCGACATCAATTTACAACCAGAGGGTTTTGTTCGCTGCAATTTACATTCCGCATTTACGCGTCGTTTTCGCTTGATGCTCTGTTATTCTGACAGCTGCGGCCTTATTTGGAGCAATAAGACATAAGTCATCGTCGTATTCTAAATGATTTAGCTGCCCTATTTTGCCCGAGTGACCGATCATCTGTACTGCAGTCTCCTTAAGTGAGTAGAAGGCTTCATCCAATATGAGTTGGAAGGTTAGGTTGAAGAGAAGTGGTCCATCTTTTGAACCTTGTTTCACACCACGTTTCATCACAGAGTAGTCCCTTGTTCCCCTTAATTTCCCCTTCGGTGCGTCCATCAAGGACTTTGCTGAGTGGATCATTTGCCATAAGCAGCATAGATCTATCATTCAGTTGATGGTTGCAGCTATAGACAGCGAGTCAAAGGCCTTTTCCAGGTCGACGAACACTAGCACTATTATCTGCTTCTGGCCCACGGCTTTCTGTATAATGGTTCTTACTCCAAATATAGCCTGTTTGGTTGGTCTTCTTTCACAAAATCCAAATTGGGTTCCATAATCCGAGTTTCAGACCATGGATCCAGGTCGTATCTTTTTAAGGGGCTTTAGGTGGACTCTGGCTGTATTTCCGCTGGCATAATAATGAATTTGAATGTTCGTTGTTTTATCAATCCTCACCATTCGCCCCTCTCTTTTGCCCTCTTTGTTGCTCTGGAGGTTACCAGTGGCCACCACGTGGAGGTAGAGAGTAGATTTGACCACCAATGCTTATTTCATTAATTTTTATATTCCTCCCCACCCTTTAGGGCAAGTCCAAGGGACTTACTGGGGGTACAACAGAAGTACAAATAGCTTTTATACCAAGTAAGCACAACAGTTAACACAGAACACAGTAACAACGTTTGTTGACATCTTCGGCTCTCTGGTCTCTTCTCTGACATAGCTTCGTCATGCGAATAGCAGTTCCGCTTCATAGTGGCACCTTGTCCATCTTCGTCTGTCTTCATGTCTACTACCGCCCGCCCCTCTCATTAGCCCCCAAAGTTGCCCCTGGTCTTGCCGGAGGTTGAGAGTAGGTTTGACCACCACCACCGGTGCTGCATAATCTGGAGCAACCTCGGATAATTACTAATTTACTTTACAAAAAAGGTTTTGCGTTATTTTTATTTATGCTATTTATAAAATGTGATAGCTAATCAAACTTGAATTGTGTGAGCATGCAGCTACTCAAGTAGTTCGATATCAAAATCTAAATTATAAAAAACACAATTTTAATTCTCGTAAATGCTTTTTAGTCAGAACATCACAGAATTGATCAGCCGAAGGTGAATTGATGTTGTGAAGCGTGTGATCCAATGACTAATTTGTTATGATAGAAGATCTAATCCAATAATTAAGCAAGTGAGAAGGCAAAATTTCTCATTGAAATGTGAATATCATCGGATTCTTCTTTCAATTCTATTAAAATATTAAGTCATTAATCCAATTTTTTTCTTATTTTGGGGTTAAGTTATTTGGAGCATAACGAAATTGCTTTGTGCATTCGATTCTCCTCTAGAAATGTGCAGTGCTGGTACATCAATCGTGGACAGTTTCTACAAATTGCTCTCGCCACCAGGTTTAATTCTACTGAAGAGTGACTAAAGGTAAGAGGCTGACCGGCGGTTTCAAAACATCCTTCGATTACACCAAGATCTTCCACAATTCTAGACGCCCTCTAAGCATTCAATGTGAACCAAGAGGAAACATTGTGGACATCTCGTAATTTCATTTGGTTGCATTTCGTTGAAGCAGTGATTGCACAGAGCTCTTCGAGGTGTAAAATTCATCTGAAGGCATAAAACAGTACGATTTTTTCAATATTCGCAAAAGCAAAAGCAGTCAATATTAAGAAATAATATTCAATGCAAGGCGACTCTTCTGGACCTAAGTGCACAAAAGTTGTTCCCTTGTCAGTCGCTAAATTTCAAATGCATTCCAGTGCTCCCTTGATGTTAAAACTCCTATATAGTTTCAATAGAGACCTGCACGGCAATTCGAGCGCACCTAACTGTTGTAAACTATCCGTGATTGCAAATAATTGGCAGAACCGAGGTTTGAAAGTGATTGGACAATAGAACCATAAATTATTTACACAGTGTATAACAATAACGCATGCTCTCACTTCGGGTGATAGATGCGAATCGAAACACAAAACAAACACGACTAGATATGCGAAATAATGCAGAACTGTTGTAAAACTGCTAACGTACCCTGTCGAAAATTGGTCCCCCTACGCTATTTGAGAGAAGCACCCCGATGATTGGAATTCGATCAAGCGGGCACGTCATGTTTACACGCATCCACTGCTCAAGACACGAGTAGCAGAAAGAATGTTGACAGGTACTTATAGTACCAACAGGAGGTGAAATGGGTTCAAGACAGATGGAGCACAGATTTGGGCTCATACTCATACTGATAGAAATACACCGCTTCGCGAAATGAAATTAATGGAGACATACAGACAAACACGTGCTTATATTTGAGTTTCTCGAACACAAGTTGATTAAAACTCTGTGAATTCAAACTAGAAAATTGTTTAAATTTGGTTTTGTCTTATCGATGGAAATTCTTATAAAATGAGCTAATTATCAATTATGAAATTTGATTCGGCAAGAGCTTTTTCACTCTTGGAGGACAGCAATTTAACCGCCTCCACTGATGCCCCATATTTCACACCTTTCACTCCTTCGACTCCATGTTTCTATGCTTGAAATGAGTGTAATGATGAAATGATTGAAATAAGCGTTTGCGTACTAGGTCTGATTTTGGTAGCGAAAACCGGCAAACATTATGTTACCTTTGCATTCTACGAGAGGAACGATTCTAACCTCAAGTAAATAGATGAAAATATATAGGGAGGAGAAAACTTGACTTTCGTTAATTTGGTTTCACAAAGTTGGGCCAAATGAGTGCATTTCAGCATGATTCTCGCAAAATCATTATTTTTCACTAAAGTCCGGACAGCCCTATTTAAACTGAACTGCCTAGTTCTTTCGATTCCTTCGTTTGCCATTATACAGTTTCATTTCCTTCACATATCAGACTTATTTCAAATGCGATTTTCGAATTCTCAGGAGTTGCGCTCAAGACAAATCATTTGAGCAAATTAAATGGAAGTGATGCGACTGATTTATTTTAGCTGACATTGGCAATCTCATTGACGATAGATCAGATTAGAGCGACGCTAAATACGTGAACACTACGTATGGGCTGTCGAAGCATATACAGCTTAATAAGTAGATGGGCGAACTCAAATCACCCCATTGGTTATTCGATAAAGGTGCAGATTCTCGCATGCAACTAACTATTGCGTGGCCAATATTTGTTGTAGACTCAACCATTTGAGGCATAGGATTAATTGGTTTAGCTTAATGTCTTACAATTAGCCTTGTTGATGCAACTATCCCAAACAGATTTGCTCAAATATGGACACTGACTTAGTAACGATGCTCCAGTTAGAGAGTGGCACTTCGGCAGGGACAGAATTAATGCAGAATGCAGAGTTAAAACAAACCGAATACAGTCACTTGTTCCCCACATATTCAGCACCTATTGCCCACGGTTTAAGTAGTTTATAGACACAGATTGCCATCTAGCAAATAAAGATTGCCTCCAAAGTAACGACACAGTGATTTATTTGTTGCTGTGAATTAATGAACAAATTTGATTATTCGATTAGCTTTCAAGTTTGTCGCTTAGGTTTCAGGTGACCTCCACGAGGAGGTTGAGAGCATGATTAAACACCATTCCTCAGTACTTTTATTTATATATTTAACTCACCATCCATTAAGGCAATACCCAAGGACATATTGAAGGTACAACATAAATACAATAAAGTTACATATCATAGAATAGAGACAGTTTTTTGACGTTTTTCGGCTCGCTGGTATTTACTCGGCATGGTTCTGTAACGCAATAATATTCATTCTTGTGCTGCATTTCATACAGCAACTCAGTCAGGGTTATCCGCAGCCATGATGAAGTAGATTTGCTTTCCATCCAGCTCTGACAATGATCTTTGAACGCTGATTAACTGCATGGACAATATCGGGCTGCCAGCTGTAGGTATGCCTTTTGTCATTCATGCCCTAAGGAGTGGTCTGCGATCAGAAACATGTCTCCACTGGATAGGACGCCGTTTGACAAAATACTTCTATCAGACAGTGTACGAGGTGCCATCACCCATAGAGACGCTCAATCATCCCACTTATCATTTCCAGCACATGTCAACGCTATATTTTCGGTACGTGTTAACGATGAACAGAGGTGAGACTAGTCCACCGTACACTGATTTGTACAGTTTCATATCACTGGATGTGCCACACGAGTCATCTACCATTTGACAGTCCTTTTACTTTAGTGGATGAGTTATTTTGATGGAAGCAATCGCATAACGCAGACTTAACTTGAATTTCTATAATCTGGAGGCTGGTTTGTGTTCCCAAGTATTTGTTTTACTGCAGGAGTCAGTTTCCCCAAGTCAAGGGTTAACCAACCCTGATCCATCAACCAATGGAGGGGAACACGTGATCGGAAGACCTGATTATCAAGTTCACATAGATTTTCGCACGCAATCATTGAAGTGCTACTGATTTTGAATGTCCATCATTGTAGGAAATAACATAATCCTTAGCACACGTTTATCAAAATAGCGGAACGGTTCTACAGTGCCATCATCCCAAGACAACGGATATTCCATTTAGCTAATCTGCAGGTTTCGTGGGAAACCTATCAAGTTGAGTGAACAAAGGAACTCTAATAATTACTGGCTTGGAGTTGGACCTCATTTAATCCAAATAAATGCTATCCGGTTTCGGTGTGAAAGTTGTCAGCAAAATGGGCAGAACGCTGCAATAGAATGGCCAAAGAACGGTGGAAGAAGCCACACAATGTGCCGGGGTTTATCTTGATATTCTGAAATCAGTAGAAACCAAACGTTTCAAATGACCCAACATTGGGCCCTTATGAGATGTGTGTAAGAATTCGTACAATAACTATTTATTTCCGCCTTATGTGATTCGTCAAAATCAGACTGACCCTTAGTAAAGGACTGATGATTTGTATTTTCAAGCTCTCATTGTGAAGTCTATGTATGGCCCAATGGGCTTTTTCTTTGTGTCGATGTCTAATCAGCTGCAGTGCTCCAATTCACAGCTTTACTTCTAAACGAAAAAAAATGAAGGGCAGCGAGTATTTATGAATCGGCTCCTGCTGGCTGGTGTCTCGGAGACAAACCAAAGCTCCAGCTATCGATCGGACTTTATAAACACAAAAATGTAGAAGGAGAATCAAATCAGTGTTCATCACAACAAAGTAAGTTTCAAGACGTCCTTCTAGTTTCGTGTGAACTAGATCACACTAGTGCTTCTATTTTGAATGTAGGCACGTGAACCAATCATATGCCGACACTGGGCCAACAACCCATGGAATGAACTACGTGATCGGACGATCTGATTGTCGATTTCACGTATTTTTCGCATCCAACTATGTAAGTGTTACTGATCATGTACATGCATCAATAATATTACAATCATTAGCACTACTATGAGACAAGCATTAAAAGTGTACATTAATGGACTTGAAAGGTCCTGAATTAATCCTTCATTTTCATCCAAAATAGATGTATGAACTTGCAGGCGGTGCACCTGTCGGCTATGCGTTGGCGCTGCTAATATTCTGGGATGTGCAGTGGCAGTGATAAACCCAGTCGCAGATGCGAAAGGAACTCTTAATGACAGTGTACTCAGCTAATCTACACGAGGTTTAAAAGTGAATGGACAATGCACATGCTCTCACTTGGGATGATAGATGCGAATAGGAGCGCCAAACAAATACGACTAGATAAGCGAAATAATGCGAAACTGTTGTTAAATTGCAAACGTACTCTGTCGCCGACCGGTTCTCCTACGCTGTTTGAGACAAGCACCTCGTTGATAGGCATTCGATCAAGCGGCACGTCATATTTACACGCATCCACTGCTCAAGACACGAGTAGCAGAACGAATGCTGACAGGTACTTATAGTACCAACAGGTGGTAAAATGGCTTCAAGACAGATGGAGCGTCGATTTGCGTTTGGAGTCATACTGGTAGAAATTCACCACCTTGCGGAATGAAATTGACGGTGACACACAGACAGACAGGTGCTTATTTAAGCAATGGAACGAAACACGTGAATGGATGACCTGATTGTCCATTTCACAAATATTTCGCATCCAATTATGTAAGTGCTACTGATTCTGTACATGCATCAATAGCATTAAAATTATTTTTATTAATATTACTATGAGACATGCATTGAAAGTGAAAATTAATAGACCGGAAAGGTCCTGAATTAATCCTTCTATTTTCATCCAAAATAGATGTATGAACTTGCAGGCGGTGGACCTTTTGGATGTGCGTTGGCGCTGCTTATATTCTGGGATGTGTATTTGCTTTGATACATCCAGTCGCAGATGCGAAAGTAGCTCTGAATGACAGTGTGTTCAGTTAATCTACTCGAGTGACTCACAAAGTACACATTTATATTCACACCTCTGTTCTGTGACCTCATAATCTTCTTCAAATGTATTGGTCAATAAAGTCGACTTCTTTGTTTCGTCACACCGCGATTCTCTTCTATCTACTGGATCACAGTGCTCATGAAAGCCATTTGGCCCTAAATATGTGAAGACAAATTAGAGGAGATGGAAATGGCAGTCCTCGAAAGATTCTTCAACCGCAGCATTACTGGTTACGTCAATCGAAGTTGAGAAGACTGCATTAAAAGTAATAGGACCTTATTTTGTGCATCACGCAAACTTAACAGCCAATTCACACATCTTAGTGCAATGGACTTCACTGTGCGAATTTTTTACCTGCATCTAGAGTTGGCGAGCATTTGGATGGCCTTCTTTCAAAGTTATTTGACGGTCAAATTTGTGCTGAACAGAGCTGATTCTGGAAATTGTGTTGCCTTCATTTCTTCATTAATCGGATCCATTTGTTCGAGTGTGGGATCTGACACTTCTCCAAGACAACGTGCTTATGAGCAAACAAGATGACTGCAGAGTGCAGTTTTAAGTTTGTTTTATTAAGACTGACGCATTTGGGGTTAGATCACTTGATGTCAGACTTGGGGCAATCCGAAAGATTTGGGACAGGTGATGTGAAGTAAACTGAATGCAAACGAAGGGGTTTTGAAGTAAAAGGCACTGCGGAAGGGTCACGTTAACAGCACTCGAGTTCGACGAAGGCATCTTGTTGCACTGACTGTTCAAGATTTTATAAGATCAGCCAGAGAGTTCCCACTTCGCAGATCACTGTTCCTTTGCCAAGGATCACTTTCGAATCATTTATTGCAGCATAAGTTTTCGCCGATGAGGACTTAACTTAGGCCTTTCAAATACAAACGACACACTGTATTCCTGTATTTCAAGGAATGATTTTGACTTGAAAAAACGAATAAATTGACCTTGTTTACTAAAAAATTAAGTATAGAATAAAAGTTAAGAGCAGATCTGAATTTCGTTGAATAACTAAATATACAATGCCGCATCTTGTTTGCCATTGAATACTTGATGTAGATGAAATTAAGTCGCTTTTGCACATGCAGTAGTGCTTACCTCTTTGTCATGAGTCCGCCGCACTAGTCAGAAATGCAAGACACTCCTAGTCAAGACAAACAGCCCAAGTATGGCCAGCTGAAAAGCTCACTCAACTACTTAAGTGGAGAAGAAATTCCAGAATTATGTTACTCTACACAACAATGGACATTTGAAATCACAAACAAGTGAATGCACTGAATTTTTAAAATGTTTGTGGAAACATAGCAATAGAGAATGCCTAGTATAACAACTACAGATGTATAGACCGAAAGGCGTTGCTTCCTTTCCTAGAAATTTCCAATTCCGTATTCAAATCCGTCAAGTGTAGGCTCATTAGTGGCTGATTGTTGATTCCGTTAAAGAGACTCCTGCCGAGAAAACAGGCACTCGTGAGCTCAGGCTTGATTCCAGATGGTATAAATGTAAGTCTAAGTATATAATACCTGTTTCATTGGCAGTAAAACTGCAGACTCAAACATGTAATCAGTTGTTACTTAGCAACCGGTTTGTATGATATTCGTAAACGTAAAACCACGTAAATCAGTTCCCCCTGTAACTGTATCTCATAGTTGATAAGTGAAATTATGGCACTAATTTGTGAAGGAAGTGTTGAGTTGAATGAGTTGTATAGCCTTCGAGTGATCGCACATTCTACGCTGTCTGATATCAGCATTACATCAAAGTGCGACCTATCTAATAGACATGTGGTCATTAATGTGGTCCACTTCTTCAGGCTTGAATAGCGAAACGCATGTTTTCAGCAGTTGATCGCACCGACTGGCAGTTTGATGCCGCCTAGGAAGATCGAGCGCCCTTTGGAACCCATTGCGACAGCACGTGTTCATGCTTTTGACGAATGCGAGTGAGGCGCCACGAATTTCAGTTTGCTTGAGCAAAATGCTTTGAAAACACAAAGGCCTCTCCTCCGCTCACGTCATGTATCACAAGTTTTAAGTCACTTCATTATATCTGAGCTTAGCCTCCTCTTAGATGTAACTGGCAGAGCATCTGTGATGTTTATGATTTTAGTGCTTGTCCATTTCGCCGTTAAATTACTGCCAGACATTTTTCTTTCTCTTTTCTCCCTCAGTGCATTTTTGCAATAGGTCTGATTGATCTGCTGTAGATAATAACAACTTCATCATCAATCCAAGCTCTAGGCATAGGAGTGTTCTCACTGTCAATGTCATTGAAAACTTTTTGAATGTAGGCAATCAGATACTGAGTATCCCATTTCAGTAACTCAGATATGGTTCCATTTCGGCCATGAAATTTGCATAGTTTCCAACTACTTTTAGATGTCTCTCTCTTCTCCACTGAAGTAGAGCAGTCTCTTGGTAGTAAATCATGATTTTTATTTCTTCTCTGGTACCGACCTAAAGCAGTTCCTGGTAGTGAGCGGCTAATTCTTTCGATTTAATTAGTAACCTCGCACTTTTGCTTTTCATTGAACGATTTTACTTCCTGGTATCCTTTAAGATTATGGAAGCTTTTCGAGATTCTCTCTCTGCGAGGTACACTGAAAACCAGGCTATTCTTTCTTCTTGATAAGTTTCCTTTCATGTTCGGATCAGGTTGCTTAACCTCTTTCTTTGATGTTTGCCCCACGGATTCGGCAGAGCGCTGCGGACATGTATCCAGCATTTCTAGTCTCTTCTATTCTGCGTCCAATAGGTTCATTTTATGACGGTTTACCAAATACATGCACTAGCACGGGATATATTCTGCTTACGTCGATTCCTCCTAAATCGGCATTTCGAATGCTCTTCCTTTAACAATAGTATAGTGCAAATTTACAAACAGCAGTACCGCGCATTTCTTCGTAATAGAAGCTAGTGCTGATCAAACAATGGCGGAATCGAATGCTGCTATTTCAAACTTTTCAAAATTCGGAATTAAAAATACGGTGGAAGTTTTGCTGAACACACTGCGGTTAGGTGCCTGATTGCAATGCATCTAAATAAAGTGAAAATCGGAGCGAAACAGTGAAGTCAGCCCAAAACAGAGGCAGACAGAGAAATGCATCATATTACCCTGAAGTCGGTTAACAAAGATTTTATGAGAGTCCTTTGTCGTAAACGGAATCTCAAGGCTGACATGCTTAGGTGATATCGAATTGGGCAAAAATCCTATGTGCGGTGGCTTCAAACATATTCAATGAACTTCAAATTCATCCTCTAGGAAGACGAGTTTGGTGATTATTTGCTAAAATAATGTATGGGGCTCATTTGGCATTGAATAGCATCTCAAACATCCCGACGAGTTTATTTCTCTGCAGCCCCTTAGCAGATCTAGTTCATTTGAATGGAGCTGAATTCTCCCAATCAGGCAGAAGAATTTTGCCAAATCTATTGAATCACACCTCTGATGGTCACATCGTTTGCTCTCATGAACAGGCGATTTCAAAGACTGCGAACATCTTCTTTGAGGCATTGTGCTGCTACACGTAAATCATTAGCCAGTGTTCCTCGTTTCAAATCATTAGCATCTTATGAAGCGGCAGCAAACTCACGCGATCAGTTGGGCTTAGGCAGACGAGATGAGTCTTTCCGCATGACGCTCTATTTTTGATGAATCGCAACCTTCTGCTGAACATTGCAAGAATCGTAATTTGAAAGCCAGAGTTGCAGCAGAGCAGAATGAGTGACCAATGAATATTTGACCTTTTGTCCATTGTGAAATGGAGCACAAGTGAATTTGAATGCAGACACGTACACCAATTATTCAACTCATTATACTCCTTCCACTCACTGCACGCACTATACCCACCTCAAACAATTTCAACAATTTAACCACCTTCACTGATTCCTAGTGGCAGTCCAATTGTCGTTAGTTTGGTTCAAAATATATAAAGTATTTTAATGTACGAGACAAATAAATAAAGCTATTTAACAAAATACAGAAGAAAGGTTGTGAAATTTCAAATTACTTTGTTTAAATGAGCTTACATATGTGATTCTATAAATAGGTGTCCAAATTCAAATGACCCCACCGTTTCTGACAATGCCCGCCGAAAGATGCTCCATCTGCATGAACAATGTCAGGTTGCCAGTTGGTATCACCAGCAGCTGCAGGCATGCCTTTTGTTATTCGTGCCTGAAGCAGTGGTCTACGATCAGAAACACGTGTCCATTGGATAGGACGCCGTTTGATGAAATACTTCTATCAGACAGTGAAGGAGGTTCCATCACCCACAGAGTATGTTCAATCAATTCATTTCCCATTTCCTGCTGCTGTATTTCTAGTTCTTGAAAAGCACAGATACACGTCCTTTAACATGGACGATCTAGCTACTATGTAACAGTTAATTGTTCGATTAAACTTGCAAGTTCGATTTTGTAAAAACTCAAAATGCAGATATAGACCTAATATTCCAAAATTCGGATGTCGGTTTTCAGTAAAGAATGTTCAATTTTGCTGCAGGAGTCGATATTTCTGTATCAAGAGGTGGCCAGCAACGCATCAGCAATCGGTGGTAGGCAACGCAGAGTCAGAAGTCCTGGGGAGGATCTTCAGCAGTTTTTGGTTTATGCATCCGTACGTATTTGACTGAACTTGTTCCATTACTATTATCAGATTTGCGTTGAAAATGGATATTATTAGACCTGATGATTTCAAAAATCGAATGTAAATGTTTGGCATAAAATCAAATTATTCTATTTTTTTTAACCTGAATAGACGAATAACCTTCCCAGAAGTTCATATTCAGATTATTTGTTATCGCTATTAATGCTCTGGATTTCCGAATGGGGAATGGAAACTCAGATGGAGAGGTGAAATCCACCGTATGCGTCTAGAAGCCCGCGTAGTCGAACTGATGCATCGTCGTGTGCTCGATGAGACAAGACAAAGCGCGTATTTGTATGTCAGTTTCTCTTATGTGCACTTATGTTCTGCACTGGATGTATAAGTAAATAACGTCGGTTTATTTGTTTTGTGAACTAGACAGAACTCATTGAATTCTGGAGCACAACTCATATTAAAATGGCCGAGCCTGAATGAGTTTCAAATATTATTTTGAAATCTTGTCAGTCGAATCATCTTGTCCTGCCAAACTCGCATCCCGAATTACCAAAGATTTGTCAGTAATCACTACTCGCATGCGAATCACTATTGCGTGCCCAAAAGACTCCTCTATTTCAACGCAGGAGATCAAGATAGCTAAAAATAGAATAAAACTACATAAAAGTCACGGAAAAAATGGATATAGATCCAAACTGCAGAAATGGGACAATCACTGTCTGAATTTCTACATTCTATAAGTGGGCAATGACTTTTGCAATGGGACTACTCCGATACCTCGAGCCTGGATCGATGCTGAAGTTGTAAGTATCTACAAGCGCAAAGGTTCGCAGACAGATCCTACAAATTATAGATCAACCCTCCTTCTATATGCATTAGGTAAGTTATATGCATCTGCTCTGCGCCAACATTTGAAGCACTATCTTGCCGAATCACCCTCAAGAATCCAACTTATATTCTGTGGAGGAAGACCAACCAAACAGGCTATACTTGGAGTAAGAACCATTATACAGAAAGCTGTGGACCAGAAGTAGAATATAATGCTGGTGTTTGTCGACCTAGAAAAGGCCTTTGACTCGCTGTCTACAGCTGCAATAATCAACCTAATGATAGATCTAGGCTGCTCATGGCAAATGATCCACTCAACAAAGTCCTTGATGGACGCACCGAAGGGAAAACTGAGGGGAATCAGGGACTACTTTGTGATGAAACATGGTGTGAAACAAGGTTCAAAAGAGGGACCACTTCTCTTCAAACTCACCTTCCAACTCATATTGGATGAAGCCTTCTGCTCACTCAAGGACAGGGCAATTCAGATGATCGATCACTCGGGCAAAAGATGGCAGCTAAATCATTTAGAATACGCAGATGACCTATGTCTTATTGCTCCAAATAAAGTCGGAAAGCGATGCAAAATATGGAATGCAAAATGCAGCGAACAAAACTCTTTGGTAGCAAATTGATGAAGGTGAGGATCAGACGCCTCTTGAGGCAGCAGGAAAGCCATTTCGACGTACTCATACTTTGAATACTTTGGTTCCGTAATTCAAGGCACAGGTGAGCCAGATGGAGCAATAAAAGCAAATTTAGGCAG
Source organism: Moniezia expansa (assembly GCA_019097775.1). Lineage (NCBI taxonomy): Eukaryota > Metazoa > Platyhelminthes > Cestoda > Cyclophyllidea > Anoplocephalidae > Moniezia > Moniezia expansa. The sequence goes on from JADFDV010000053.1 coordinate 10,068,723, forward strand.
AGCCAAAAGGCAAATACTACGACTACGACCGTTTCTGCGCTCAAGAAGTCTCAACAACACCCTGGAAGCAAATCTGATGAACATTTTGTCGACATTGCAATCTCTTATGGATCATCAACTATTGTCTTGCGAGTAAAAGATAAAAATCGCTTAAATGCACTACAGAATACGGCTCGGTACGTGATAATTGGATTGTATTCGCGAAGGGACAAAACTGTCGAGGAACTCCGAAATGAACTTCCAATGCGTAACTTGGCAAGTCTTATACAGGCAAAGAGGTTGAACCTATGGAAGAGCTTGAAAATGGGCAAAGATAGCCTGATACTCGCCATATTTGGGAGTAATTTTGAAAAAAAGGGGAAACTAAGAAAGTTTCACATACAAGGAATCGGATGCTTCAATTAATGAAAGATGCGAAAGAAGCATGGCAAGAGCATTCCGAATCATGGCTACTTGATCGAAAGAAAAGCCCTAAAGTTTGAGATGAAAATTACACACCGAGTCTTGTAGGAGTAATGCAACGTAATATTGTCTGTAGCAACGCAAACTGCCAAAGATCCTTCGCCAGAATAAGGGATGTGCAAAGACACGTAAGACAAGATCATGAAGAAGAACATAAAACTGAAGATATAGTGAACCGTGGACTAAAGTGCCAATTTACTGACTGCTTTAAAAGATACAAGACTCAAGGGTGGCTAGAAAGGCATATTAGGGACTGTCACCCCTCTATCAAAATCAGAGAAAGAAAGAAACCAATAGAGGAGCGGAAAGAATCAAACTGAAGTAAAGAAAGCAGGAAAACTGAAGGAGAAAAATGATAGAGTGGGAGACGGAAAAAAAGACTACGAAAAAAAATCCAACAGGAAGGATAAAAAACACATCTGCTCAGTCACGGCTGCGGACAAGCCTGACCGAGGTGCTGCATGATATGCAGCAGACGAATGAATGTAATTGCGTTACGGGACCATGCCAAGAAAACACCAGAGTGCCAAAAAACGTCAAAAAACTGTTTCTATGTCATGACGTGTAATTTTCTTTTATTTCTGTTATAACCCCAATAAGTCCTTGGGAATCGTCTTAAAGGGTGGAACGAATAAACAAAACAGCACCGAGGAATGCTGCGATCTCGTAAGCATCCTATGAAAGAAAATGGAGAGGAATTCATCGTAAGTAAAATTGGGAGTCCTTCAGAAGCCGGAGTCCAAACTTGAACTTCACCACAATAGATTTTAATTTTTTTATTTATTTTCTCCCCACCCATTAGGGCAAGTCCCAAGGACTTATTGTACAAGAAGTACAAATAGCTTTTATAGCAATAAAGCATGACAGTTAACACAGAACACAGTAAAAACGTTTGTTGACGTGTTCATTTGTGTGGTCTAGATAATCTTCTATAAGCTAAAAAACTCTAACCCTATCGACCAATGTAAGAATTGCCCAAGTCTGACGACAGGTGATCTAACCCCAAATGCGTCAGTCTTAATAAAACACCGGTTTCATAGCGACAAACTTGAAACTGCACTTTACAGTTATCTTGTTTGCTCATAAGCACGCTGTCTTGGAGAAGTGTCAGATTCCACGCTTGAACAAATGGCTCCGACCAATGAAGAAATGAAGGCAACACAATTTCCAGAATCAGCTCTGTTCAGCACAAATTTGACCGTCAAATAACTTTGAAAGGAGGCCATCCAAATGCTCGCCAACTCTAGATGCAGGTAAAAAATTCACACAGTTAAGTCCATTGCACTAAGATGTGTGAATTGGCTGTTAAGTTTGCGTGATGCACAGAATAAGGTCCTATTACTTTTAATGCAGTCTTCTCAACTTCGATTGACGAAACCAGTAATGCTGTGGTTGAAGACTCTTTCGAGGAATGCCATTTCCATCTCCTCTAATTTGTCTTCACATATTTAGGGCCAAATGGCTTTCATGAGCACTGTGATCCAGTAGATAGAAGAGAATCGCGGTGTGACGAAACAAAGAAGTCGACTTTATTGACCAATACATTTGAAGAAGATTATGAGGTCACAGAACAGAGGTGTGAATATAAATGTGCACTTGTTGAGTCACTCGAATAGATTAACTGAACACACTGTCATTTAGAGCTGTTTTCGCATCTGCGTTTGGATGTATCAAAGCCAATAAAGATTCCAGAATATTAGCAGCGGGAACGCACATTCAAAAGGTCCACCGCCTGCAAGTTCATACATCTATTTTGGATGAAAATAGAAGGATTAATTCAGGACCTTTCCAGTCTACTAATGTTCACTTTCAATGCTTGTCTCATAGTAATGATAATAATAAAAATAATTTTAATGCTATTGATGCATGTACAGAATCAGTAGCACTTACATAATTGGATGCGAAAAATTTGTAAAATGGACAATCAGGTCATCCATTCACGTGTTTCGTTCCATTGCTTAAATAAGCACCTGTCTGTCTGTGTGTCACCGTCAATTTCATTCCGCAAGGTGGTGAATTTCTACCAGTAGGACTCCAAACGCAAATCGACGCCCCATCTGTCTTGAAGCCATTTTACCACCTGTTGGTACTATAAGTACCTGTCAGCATTCGTTCTGCTACTCGTGTCTTGAGCAGTGGATGCGTGTAAATATGACGTGCCGCTTGATCGAACGCCTGTCTACGAGGTGCTCCTCTCAAACAGCGTAGGAGAACCGGTAGGCGACAGAGTACGTTTGCAATTCAACAACAGTTTCGCATTATTTCGCTTATTTAGTCGTATTTGTGTTGCTCTCCTATTCGCATCTATCATCCGAAGTGAGAGCATGCGCTATTGTTATACACTGTGCATTGTCCATTCACTTTTAAACCTCGTGTAGATTAACTGAGCACACTGTCATTAAGAGTTCCTTTCGCATCTGCGACTGGGTTTATCACCCCCACTGCACATCCCAGAATATTAGCAGCGCCAACGCATAGCCGACAGGTGCACCGCCTGCAAGTTCATACATCTAATTTGGATGAAAATGGAAGGATTAATTCAGGACCTTTCAAGTCCATTAATGTACTTGTCTCATAATAGTGCTAATAATTGTAATATTATTGATGCATGTACATGATCAGTAACACTTACATAGTTGGATGCGAAAAATACGTGAAATCGACAATCAGATCGTCCGATCACGTAGTTCATTCCATGGGTTGTTGGCCCAGTGTCGGCATATGATTGGTTCACGTGCCTACATTCAAAATAGAAGCACTGGTGTGATCTAGTTCACAATCGACAAAAGGTCGTATATTCACGGGTCGCTCATTCTGTTCTGCTGCAAATCCAGGTTTCAAGTAACGATTCTTGCATCGTTCAGTAGACTTAGTAGCCAGTCATTGAAGGTTGTGATCTATCGGAAATTGTGATTGATAACTGCTTATAACTGCGAAACGCAACCGATTGAAATCGCGAGATGTGGACACTGTTACCTCTTAGTTCACATTGAATGCTTAGACACTGAGGACATCTAGAAGTGTGAAAGATCGGGGCGTCTTCGAAGGACGTCTTGAAACTTACTTTGTTGTGATGAACACTGATTTGATTCCCCTTCTACATTTTTGTGTTTATAAAGTCCGATCGATAGCTGGAGCTTTGGTTTGTCTCCGAGACACCAGCCAGCAGGAGCCAATTCATAAATACTCGCTGCCCTTCATTTTTTTGTTCTTTTAGAAGTAAAGCTGTAAATTGGAGCACTGCAGCTGATTGGACATCGACACAAAGAAAAAGCCCATTGGGCCATACATAGACTTCACACTGTGTAAATGATATAGAATTTTATTGTCCAATCGCTTTCGAACCACGGTTTTGCCAATTATTTGCAATCACAGATATCTTTCAATAATTGGTTGCACTGGAATCGCCTTGCAGGAATCCATTAAAACTACATAGGAGTTCCAACAGCAAGGATGCACTGGAATGCATTTGAAATCGACAACCAGTTTGTCCAATCACGTTCGTTCCATTGGTTAGTGGCCCAGCGTCGGCCTAATATAAAGAGTCAAATGATTGATGTACGTGCCTGCATTTAAATTAGAAGCACTGGTGTGATCTAGTTCATAATCGACAAAAGGTTGTAAATTGGAAAATATTGAAAATCTTTGAAAGACGTGCTGTTTTGTGCCTTCAGATGAATCCCACAGCTAGAAGAGTTCTGTGCAGTCAATGCTTTACCGAAAGGTAACAAAACGAAATCGCGAGATGTGGACATCGTTGCCTCTTACTCCACATTGAATGCTTAGACACTGGGGGCATCTAGAAATGCAGAAGACCTTGGTGTCTTCGAAGGCTGTTTAGAAACCTCCTTTGTTGTGATAAAAACCGATTTGATACACTCTTCTATACCTTTTTTGTTTATAAATCCGAGACACTAGCCGGCAGAAGCCAATTCATGGCTTTGGGTTTTGACGAATGTTGTATTATTTGTTAATATGCCAACAAATTCCTCGCTGCCCTTCAGATTGTTTCACTTCCTCTTGGGCAGCATGGCAATCTTAGAAGGTTTTTGTGAAGTCTGCTGCAATGCCATTTTCAGAGGATCATCTCAATGAGCCAAATGTTTGCACGTCTATGGCGAGCGATTCTCAGTCACCCACTGTCCTTTTAAAATCTGATAAGACTGAAATATATGCTTAAGTGTAGTCATGAATATGAGATCAAATGTAACTGTGACCCAAATAATTCAGCCACTAGAAGTTAGAGGTTCTCAGTTAAAGAAGCGCAACGTCTTAGAGTTGACGGATAGTTTTGGTGATCTAATCTGTCAAATGTCACTGGCAACTACGAGTCGGTTCAGCAGACTAATTAAAGGAAGTCTCATTTTGTAATGATGGATTAAAGTCGTGAAAAATTTCTCATTCATATCGAGCTCAGTAGCTCCATCGTATACTAGTGTTTCAGTTTGACAGTTGCTCTCCCTGTCCGTACTGACTTTGTTTAAGTAGACCTTATTCTTGACTGCCAAATTCGTACGTCGAATGGGGTACAAAACATGACTTGCAGTAGTATTTGCTAGACCGTGTAAATTGACAAAATAGACCGAATCGTGCTGATACGCGGCCTAGAGGACTATTTCAAATGACATTTGATTCAGATTTGTAAAGTGGTTTCATGAGCACCTCCAGGATTCGCCCTTTTAGTAAGATAGTTAAGTCGACTTTATCAAAGATCACAGTAAGTTCGAAAAGCATGAAATTGACAACTGTTTATAACTGCGTTCACTTTGCTTTTGAATTAACTGAAAGCAAACATGAATTATTTGATGTGGTAGTCACTAACACTCACAAAGAGCTACTTGCATACCATAAGGAACACGGTAAATAATTATCGAACCAAGCGTTAATTCTTCGCATGCCTTCGTAGGTATGCAAGACTTAGCACACCTTTTGTCCGTACTAAAAGCAGATGGATATACCGCTCTACAACAGCCTTGAATAGAAAATTGCAAATAAAAGCGCAAAGCGTATATGAATCATAGTTATGAAGTGTCAGTTCTAAATCAGAAAGCTTACTGAAAAGTAGATGGCATTTTGGTGTGGGAAAATAATTTACTCTAGACCTATTCAAAGCTGGCTTTCTGTTGTTATCTAAGCAAGAAGGCTAGGAGTCTTCTATATGTGAGCATAAATCACGCTTTGTGCAACTTTCTGGTTTTTTGCATAAGCATACCCTCAGATGGACGACACTGCAACGGGCTGCCTTTTTCTAGAATGTGCGAGGCTGAGCCCACGTTTTCATGTAGTTTGGGGTGTTGGTGAGTCCCATAGATGAAGGAAGATCGGGGATTCTACTGTTTCCAGCGGTGTGGAAAGTCAGATTGTTTGCAGCGTTCGGTTGACTGGATTTGGTTCGGCCAGAAGAGGCGAAGCAGCAAGGTTGCGATCGACGGCCTTTCGACATAACCTTGATGGCGATGACTAGCATCACGAGGGCTATAGAGACGCCAAAAGTGGTGATAATGATTAAGTAGATGTTGTTAAGCATGTCAGAGCCATCTGTTAAACTACCATTGGCAGAATCTCCCATGAATGCGAGGATGGAAGTGAAGGGAATGGATGGACCGAATTTCATCCTCCGACTGAGGGTAGAAGATGGAAGTGGTGTGCCTGCGTCAGTTGCCCGAATTTGAAGATGATGTCTGCTCTGTTTAACAAGACGAAAGAACATCATTAACTGGTTAGTGCATTCTATGACAAGCCACACGTATGGCATCACCTAAGCCTAAACTAAAATTGGCGAAAATTCCATCACATTTTCAAAATTGAGGAGAAGGAATGTCCTTGCTATCGCACCTCTCCCCTGGCCACTTCCTTGGAAATTGAGAATAACCAGTGTGGATGGCCACCTCACTCACTGAGTGCACCCTAATGACTTGCAAACAGGCGTTACCTGATGAGTTATTCACCAGCACATTCTATGCTCAAGCGTCGTTAATCAACACAGTCGAGTGAATTAATATTGAGATCTGGAATTGTACGCATTTGTATCATTAAGCAATCATTATACTGCCTCAACTCCTAAGGGATAAAAGCATCTTCCGATTCTTGCCATTGAAAGGTCCTCTTTATGGCAGCCTCCTTATAAAATGATATTTAGCTAGAGTAGACCACTTCTAGCTGTATTCACTTTCAGGGCCAGTCTTGTAACTCCTTTAGATAGTTGGATTAAAGTTTTGGATTAGAGCAAGCCTTTCAGAGATGATCCTTAAAGAGAAAGCTACGGCCCTTTAATGACAGATTTTCACACTTAGGTTTGATTTCAACTCATAGGAACGTTGAGAGGACAACTTAGGTGAGAGGTATCTGCCGTTAACCAGCTCATTTGCTTGAGGACAAAGGTAGAATATTTTGTGAGTTGAAGACACAAAATATGTAGCTGCACTCGCCATGAGTGACCTCGACATTAACTGTCATTCATTGATGGATGATGGATGATGCGATGGAGTAATATGGGCCACCAATGCTCAATTCAGGGTACAGCACAACAATGATAGCAAAAAATTATATGTGGCTTATGGACGTATTCCAGAAAGACGCAAATACAAATATTGATAGAAAGTTAGGAAATCTAGAGGAAACATGAATTCCAAGGAGTAGATACCCTTGCCGTTGAGGGTTCGATTCGAGACCACCTTGACTGCGCGATATTATTTCATGATTCAAATACACTTCCCGATAAACAATCCCAGTAAGCTAGCCAATGCTAAATGCAGGGTTGTGTAACCACTCTAAATGTGTAATAATTAAGGCCATCATCGAGAAAACAAGTCCATAGTCTGTTGAATTTAACATATAAATTTCCATATTAGGTGAGGTTTCAGGGCACGTGAAAGAGAAGCAGAACGACCATTGAGCATTAACTTGCCTCTTTCGAAGCAGGTAACTCTGCAGCAATAAATAAGTCTCCACTGTCCTCAGAGAGGTGAAAGAGTTTGTCTTTGCCAGAGACTCTCGATCCAGACCCATGTCTGCGCCCTTCGCCTGCAGCTTCTTAACTCGGTGGTGGCCCAACGGCTCCAGTGCCGATATCCTTATCTTAAATGGGAAAAAAATCGAGCAATAAACATTAACATTGATTAATTGCTGTCAACACCTTAAAAGGCAATGTTTGCCACTGAAATATTTATTGAAAATGAAGTATTTATTGAAATTAATCAAATGACGCGTTTCAAAAGATCCAAGCTTAAACTTAGGCTACATTAAATAGATATAGGAATTATACTTCAAGACTATTCCACAAAAGATAATGAGTTCCCAGGAGTTCGGCTGCCTATCCTTTGCGATTCTAAGGGTATCGGTTAAACTGAATCAACCACACTACTGCATAAGAGGTTTGTCGACGAGGCCTCGTTAAGGCCTCTTGGAAGGGAGATTTCACTAAATACTTGTTACTTTGGGATTGTACCCTTTGCTGTAGTAATGGTAAGAAATAGAAATGCAGAACAGGCGGAACGTCTGCTCACTTACAATTCTAGTGATTTTCGACAACAGAATGGTGGTAGGATGCTCTGAAGTATTTAACCAGTTCATAATCTGAAAAATTGACTATAAATCCGGATTTTCTCTGAAAAGAAACGGCTGAGAGGGTCACTGTGGTACCCAAACTGAATCGATGCTAGTTAACATTCGAAGGGCAGAGTCGTAAACGCAGGCAGATATGGCAACATACAAGTCAGTGGAATTAGCAGCGTCTTTGCACTCAATCCTCTCTCATCCCACACAAAAGGTTGATGAGCCGGCTGCGCAAAAAATAAAATTTAATAGGCGAGGTAAATTACCTCTTAAAATTAGTCGAAGGATGAGTTCAACCGCGTGTTTATGAAGACCACTGGATGATCATTGATATCCGTGATCATTATGCTCACCACTGCCGTCGAATTCAGGGGATTCTCGAACTTTTGCATCGGCGAGTCTCTGGCCACAGCCGTTAACAAACACAATGACTTTGTTTATCTGTCCAATTTGCTTCTGCTGGCTGGTGTCTCGGAGAAAAACCGGAACTCCAGAAATCAATCGGATTTTATGAACACAAAGATATAGAAGGGGGAATCGAATCGGTGTTTACCACAACAATGAAAATTTCAAAATATCCTTCGAAGACATAGAGATTTTCCACACTTCTAGATGTCCTCAGTGCCTGAGCATTCAATGTGAACTAAGAGGTAACCATGCCCACATCTCGCGATTTCGTTTGGTTGCATTTCGATAAAGCAGTGATTGCACAGAGCTCTTCTAGGTGTGAATTTCATCTAAAGCATCAAAATAATACGTCTTTTCAATATTTCTAAAAGCAAATAGAATCAGTATTAAGTGATAATACTCAAAGTAAGTTCAGGTGCAAAGAAAGTAGGTTAGCAGTCACTGTTCTGTACCTTAGCGCAAAAGTGTTGTGCCCCTGTCATTTGCATAATTTCAAATGCCTTCCAGTGCTCCCTTGCTGTTGAAACTCCTATATAGTTTTAATAGAGACCTGCATGGCAATTTCAGCGCACCTAAATGATGTAAACTATCCGTGATTGCAAATAATAGGCTTAAAAGTGATTGGACAATAGAACCATAAATTATATACACAGTGTATAATAATAACGCATGCTCTCACTTCGGATGATAGATGCGAATAGGAGAGCAACACAAATACGACTAGATAAGCGAAATAATGCGAAACTGTTGTTAAATTGCAAACGTACCCTGTACAAAACTGATCCTCTTACGCTATTTGAGAGAAGCGCCTCGTTGAATGGCATTCGATCAAGCGGCACGTCATATTTACACGCATCCACTGCTCAAGACACGAGTAGCAGAACGAATGCTGACAGGTACTAATAGTACCAACAGGAGGTACAATGGTATCAAGACAGATGGGGCACTGATTTGCGTTTATAGTCGTACTAGTAGAAATACACCGCTTCGCGGAATGAAATTGATGGTGACACACAGACAGACACGTGCTTATTTAAACTTCGCCGACATAGCTTGATTAAAACTCTGCTATTTTAAACTAGAAAACTATTTGAATTCGGTTTTGCTTTATCGATGGTAATTTTCACTATAAAAAGCTAATTATTAATTGTGAAAATTGATTAGGCAAGAGATTCCTTACTCTTGGAGGACAGCAATGTAACTACCTTCACTGATGCCCCATATTTCACACCTTTTCACTCCTTCGACACCATGTTTCTATGCATGAAACGAGTGTAGTCTGGTTTTGGTAGCGAATACCGGCAAACACGATGTTACCTTTGCATTTTTCGAGAGAAACGATCCTAACCTCAAGTAAATATACGAAAAAATGTGGAAAGGGGAACACGTTCACTGATGTGAACAGTTTTGAATCATCCTACTAAGACGCCACGATCCTCCACGCTTCTAGATGTTCTCAGTATCTAAGCATTCAATATGAACTAAGAGGTATCAGTGTGCGCATCTCAAGATTTCAGAAGTTGCATTTCGCAGTCGAAAGCAGTTTTCGATCTCAATTTCCGGTAAAACACAACCTCCAAGGACTGGGCACTAAGTCTGCTGAATAACGCAGTTTCGTTACTTGAAAACTGAAAACGCAGCAGAACAGAATGAGCGACCCGTGAATATACGACCTTTTGTCGATTGTGAACTAGATCACACCAGTGCTTCTATTTTGAATGTAGGCACGTGAACCAATCATATGCCGACACTGGGCCACCAACCCATGGAATGAACTATGTGATCGGACGATCTGATTGTCGATTTCACGTATTTTTCGCACCCAACTATGTAAGTGTTATTGATTATGTACATGCATCAATAATATTACAATTATTAGCACTATTATGAGACAAGCATTAAAAGTGTACATTAATGGACTTGAAAGGTCCTGAATTAATCCTTCCATTTTCATCCAAAATAGATGTATGAACTTGCAGGCGGTGGACCTTTTGGATGTGCGTTCCCGCTGCTAATATTCTGGAATCTTTATTGGCTTTGATACATCCAAACGCAGGTGCGAAAACAGCTCTGAATGACAGTGTGTTCAGTTAATCTACTCGAGTGACCCACAAAGTGCACATTTATATTCACAACTCTGTTCTGTGACCTCATAATCTTCTTCAGATATATTGGTGAATAAAGTCGACTTCTTTGTTTCGTCACACTGCGATTCTCTTCTATCTACTGGATCACAGTGCTCATGAAAGCCATTTGGCCCTAAATATGTGAAGGCAAATTAGAGAAGATGGAAATGGCAGTCCTCGAAAGAGTCTTCAACCACAGCATTACTGGTTTCGTCAATCGAAGTTGAGAAGATTGCATCAAAAGTAATAGGACCTTATTCTGTGCATCACACAAACTTAACAGCAAATTCACACATCTTGGTGCAATGGACTTCACTGTGTGAATTTTTTACCTGCATCTAGAGTTGGCAAGCAATTGGATATCCATCTTCAAAATTATTTGACGGTCAAACTTGTGTTGAATAGAGCCGGTTCTGGTTTCTTGAAGTATGGAACCAGGCTATTCGAAGTATGAGGCACGTCGGAATGACATTCCTGCTGTTTCAAGAGGCGTTGGGTCCTCACTGTCTCCATTTGAAACCAGAAGGTTTTTTTGCTGAAATTTGCATTCCATATTTTTGCATTGTTTTCGCCAGATGCTCTTTTTCTCTGACAAATGCGACTTTATCTGGCGCAATAAGACATAGGTCATCTGCATATTCTAAATGATTTAGCTGCCATCTTTTGCCCGAGTGATCGATCATCTGAATTGCCCTGTCCTTGAGTGAGTAGAAGGCTTCATCCAATATGAGTTGGAAGGTTAGGTTGAAGAGAAGTGGTCCCTCTTTTGAACCTTGTTTCACACCATGTTTCATCACAAAGTAGTCCCTTGTTCCCCTCAGTTTTCCCTTCGGTGCGTCCATCAAGGACTTTGCTGAGTGGATCATTTGCCATGAGCAGCATAGATCTATCATTCAGTTGATTACTGCAGCTGTAGACAGCGAGTCAAAGGCCTTTTCTAGGTCGACAAACACAGGAACTATTTTTTGCTCCTGGTTCACAGCTTTCCGTATAGTGGTTCTTACTCCAAGTTATAGCCTGTTTGGTTGGTCTTTCTCCACAGAATCCAAGTTGGATTCTTGAGGGCGATTCGGCAAGAAGGTGCTTGAAACGTTGGCACAGAGTAGATGCATATAACTTACCTAATGCATATAGAAGGAGGGTTGATCTATAATTTGTAGGATCTGTCTGCGAATCTTTGCGCTTGTAGATACTTACAACTTCAGCATCGTTCCAGGCTCGAGGTATAGGAGTAGTCCCATTGTAAAAGTCATTGAACGCTTTTAGAAGGTAGGCATTAAGATACTGATTGTCCCATTTCAGTAGTTCGGATCTAATTCCATTTTCGCCAGGGCTTTTACATATTTTAAATCTATCTTTAGCTATCTCGATCTCCTCTATTGAAATAGAGGAGTCTCGTGGCAGGGTAGCATAGTTTTTAATTTCTTCAATTGTTCCTTCCTTAAACAGTTCCCGGAAGTGTACGACCAGATCCTTTGGTTTAACTGGTATCCTTCCAATTTGTGTATTCCATGAGGAGTTTTCCTTCGTTATTTCCTTCAGCAACACGAAGGCTTTATGAGGTTGCCTCTCTGCGCGGTATTCAGGAAAGTTGGTTAATCTTTTCCCTTGACATGCTTTTTTCAAGTTTCGAATCAGGTTGTTCACCTTGTTTCTCTACCCTTCGTACCTCATAAATGTTTCCTGAGATGGGTTTGAGAGCCAATTTGCTCTCATCTGCTTTTGTAGCAGTAGTTCCCTATCTCCTTTCTTTCAGATAGCTGGATGCCATCTAATTTTCTTTCGTTAAGTTTTTGCCTTGTTGTTTTGGCAGCCGCATTTTCTATACTTTTCAAGATATATTCGTATGTAGTAGTCAAAGGATTCTGTGGTAGTTCCTTTTTGAGATGTTTCTGTCATGTTTCCTTCGATTTTCTTAATTGTTCGATGCCTTTGGGCAGTTGCCATCGTTGATTTTGACTCTTTATGCCCTCCTTCAGAGTTTTGTTCTTGCATTTTCAAAAGTGTTTTCTAAAAAGTGATTTGAACTTGAGGATTGCTTCTAGTAAGCAGTGATCAGAGTTTGCGTCTGCTTTTCATCAGGACAAAATCAAGAGTAGCACGTTTCCCTATAGGATGGTACCTGGTCAATCTTCGAGTCGTTGGTTTCCGAAAGAAGTTATTTATCACGTGTAGTTGATATTCTTGGCATAGTCCTAGTAGCCTTAGACCGTTCTCTGTGGTGTAAGCATAGGTACCGATTAGTTCGGCACCAATGTTACGAGCATCAGATCCAAATCTGCAATTGAAATTGCCAAGAATAATTATTTGTGTGCAGTTAGAAAGGAATTGCATGTGGGTTTTGGCCACAAGTTTGTAGAAGGATTCTTTAACCATTGCGTCTTCCATGCGCTCGGTCGGAGCATAGCATCCCATCAGTCCAATTTTGACTCATCCAATTTGGAGTTTCAGCGTTGCAAATCTGTTTGAGACAGGGTTAAATGCAGCTTTATGTTCTATTTGACCAAAAAAGCGATCCCGCCATTTGGTCTAGTGCTTTCGCTGCGTCCAGAGTTGAAGAAAGCCTAGCCATCGATAGTTAAGGAGCAGGATTTCATTCGAGTTTCCGTTGAGGCAGCGATCTCCATACCTCTACCAGAAGTCACTTCAGCTATCTGGCGGAGTTTCCAATCATTGCTACAGCCGCGCAAGTTCCATAATTCAAGTTTCAGACCATGAATCCAGGTAGTATGTCGTATCTATTTTAAGGGGCTCCTCGTGAACTCTGACTGTATATCCGCAGGCATAATAATGTCTTTGTACGACCGGTGGTTTATTAGCCCCTCTCTTTTACCCTCCGGATTGCCCTAGAGGTTACAAGTGGCCACCACGTGGAGGTAGAGAGTAGGTTTGACCACCATTTATCAGTGCTACGTGATCTGAAGAGCGTAGTTCTTACAAAATTTTTTTGAAATATTTTTAAAGCCTATTTGTCAGCAACCTATTAATAACAATTAAAAAATGTAACAGCTGGTACAACATTGATTGTGAGAGAACAAAGATTTTCAAATTGTTGGCCATGCTTAACTAAACAGAGTCAAGTGGTATCTCGTTGGATAGAAACCCTGGCGTAATCTAGCTCACATTCGGCAACAGGTCAAATATCCACTGGTCACTCATTCTGCTCTGCTGCAACTCTAGCTTTGAAATAACGATTCTTGCAATATTCAGCAGACTTAGTGCTCAATCACTGAAGGTTGCGATTCATCAGAAATAGAGCGTCATGCGGAAAGACTCATCTCGTCTGCCTAAACCAAGCTGATTGCGTGAGTTTGCTGCCGCTTCATAAGATGCTAATGATTTGAAACGAGGAACACTGGCTAATGATTTACGTGTAGCAGCACAATGCCTCAAAGAAGATGTTCGCAGTCTTTGAAATCGCCTGTTCATGAGAGCAAACGATGTGACCATCAGAGGTGTGATTCAATAGATTTGGCAAAATTCTTCTGCCTGATTGGGAGAATTCAGCTCCATTCAAATGAACTAGATCTGCTAATAAGGGTCTGCAGAGAAATAAACTCGTCGGGATCTTTGAGATGCGATTCAATGCCAAATGAGCCCCATACATTATTTTAGCAACTAATCACCAAACTCCTCTTCCTAGGGGATGAATTTGAAGTTCATTGAATATGTTTGAAGCCACCGCACATAGGATTTTTGCCCAATTCGATATCACCTGTGCATGTCAGCCTTGGGATTCCGTTTTCGACAAAGGACTCTCATAAAATCTTTGTTAACCAACTTCAGGGTAATATGATGCATTTCTCTGTCTGCCTCTGTTTTGGGCTGACTTCACTGTTTCGCTCCGATTTTCACTTTATTTAGATGCATTGCAATCACACACCTAACCGCAGTGTGTTCAGCGAAACTTCCACCGTATTTTTAATTCTGATTTTTGAAAAGTTTGAAATAGCAGCATTCGAATCCGCCATTGTTTGATCAGCACTAACTTCTATTACGAAGAAATGCGCGGTAATGCTGTTTGTAAATTTGCACTATACTATTGTTAAAGGAAGAGCATTCGAAATGCCGATTTAGGAGGAATCGACGTAAGCAGAATATATCCCGTGCTAGTGCATGTATTTGGTAAACCGTCATAAAATGAACCTATTGGACGCAGAATAGAAGAGACTAGAAATGCTGGATACATGTCCGCAGCGCTCTGCCGAATCCGTGGGGCAAACATCAAAGAAAGAGGTTAAGCAACCTGATCCGAACATGAAAAGAAACTTATCAAGAAGAAAGAATAGCCTGGTTTTCAGTGTACCTCGCAGAGAGAGAATCTCGAAAAGCTTCCATAATCTTAAAGGGTACCAGGAAGTAAAATCGTTCAATGAAAAGCAAAAGTGCGAGGTTACTAATTAAATCGAAAGAATTAGCCGCTCACTACCAGGAACTGCTTTAGGTCGGTACCTGAGAAGAAATTAAAAATCATGATTTACTACCAAGAGACTGCTCTACTTCAGTGGAGAAGAGAGAGACATCTAAAAGTAGTTGGAAACTATGCAAATTTCATGGCCGAAATGGAACCATACCTGAGTTACTGAAATGGGATACTCAGTATCTGATTGCCTACATTCAAAAAGTTTTCAATGACATTGACAGTGAGAACACTCCTATGCCTCGAGCTTGGATTGATGATGAAGTTGTTATTATCTACAGCAGATCAATCAGACCTATTGCAAAAATGCACTGAGGGAGAAAAGAGAAAGAAAAATGTCTGGCAGTAATTTAACGGCGAAATGGACAAGCACTAAAATCATAAACATCACAGATGCTCTGCCAGTTACATCTAAGAGGAGGCTAAGCTCAGATATAATTAAGTGACTTAAAACTTGTGATACATGACGTGAGCGGATGAGAGGTCTTTGTGTTTTCAAAGCATTTTGCTCAAGCAAACTGAAATTCGTGGCGCCTCACTCGCATTCGTCAAAAGCGTGAACACGTGCTGTCATGATGGTTTCCAAAGGGTGCCCGATCTGTGTAGACGATATAGAACTTCTAGTCGTTGCTATCAACAGCTGCAAACATGCGATTTGCTGTTCATGCCCTGAAGAAGAGGACCAAATTCATGACCACATGTCTATTAGATGGGTCGCACTTTGATTACATGCTGCTATCGAAAAGCGTAGAATGTGCGATCACTCGAAGGGTCTGCACATCATTCAACTCAACACTTCCTTCACAAATCCATTCCATAACTTCACATTTGTGAACTATGTGCAGAGTTGAGATACAGGTACATTGTGCACTGATTTGCAGGAAGGCAAGCGAAACTCTTGCTAATGTGCATCAATTTTCTTTGGCACATTTCGTTGGCTCATGATAGCTTTAGAAAGAGGTGATTTGAAGCCATTCCTCTCTACCTTCCTCACTTGCCCTAACGCGCTTTTTCCCAGCACCTTCATTAAGTCGTCCGTTTACTCAATTTATTGAAATGAAAATTCAAATCGTTTGTAAAATGAGTAAAATATTAAATCTGGTTTTTAATCATTCAAGATGGCGAAAAATCATCTCTCAATTCAACTCTGTTATGCTTGTCTGCAGTCGTGAAGCTAAAAATTATCATTGCATATTTTCATGGAGGCATGTGAACTCAAACACGGCTACTCGCGAACTGATACCATGGAACATTTTCGAAGTGAGTCCATCACCCAATCGGTGAGTGCCGCATGTGCTGTAACAGTAGCGAAAGCCCTACCACCCGTCGCGACCGTGCATGAAATTGTCACCTTCCGCTCATACTAGATGTGTGAGCTTTTCAGCTGGCCATCTTGGACTATTCGTTTTCGATACTAAGGTTCTGCACTGCCGACTGGTGCAGAGGACCTAAGGCACAGAGGATTTCATCTACATCAAGTATTCAATGGCAAACAAGATGCGGCATTGTATATTTAGTTATTCAACGAAATTCAGATATGCTGTTAACTTTTCTTCTAAACTTAATGTTTTAGTTGACAAGGTCAATTTATTCGTTTTTGTCAAGTCAAAAGCATTCCTTGAAATACAGGAACACAGTGGGTCGATAGTATTTGAGAGGCCTAAGTTAAGTCTTCGTTGGCGAATATTTATGCTGCAATAAATGACCTCGAAAGTGATCCTTGACAGAGGAACAGTGATCTGGAGGCGATCACAGGGAGAGGAACGATAGTGAGATAAATTCGCAAGATTTGTATGGTGAAATAAAGTTCCTGTTTAATTGTTTCTTTGAGCTCCTAAGATATTGGACATTATAGATGCCTTTAAATAGGAATCCAAACTAAAATCGCACCATTGGTTATTCAACAAAGGTGTACGCTCATGCTCTGAGAATGCTCTCCGAATGCTGCTTCATTTGCATGGACAGTATCAGGCTGCCAGCTCTAGGCCTTCCTTTTATTATTTATGCCTGAAGGAGTGGTCTGCGATCAGAAACATGTATCCACTGGATAGGACGCCGTTTGACAAAATACTTCTATCAGACAGTGTACGAGGTGCCATCACCCATAGAGACGCTCAATCATCCCACTTATCATTTCCAGCACATGTCAACGCTATATTTTCGGTACGTGTTAACGATGAACAGAGGTGAGACTAGTT
Organism: Moniezia expansa; assembly: GCA_019097775.1. Classification (NCBI taxonomy): domain Eukaryota; kingdom Metazoa; phylum Platyhelminthes; class Cestoda; order Cyclophyllidea; family Anoplocephalidae; genus Moniezia; species Moniezia expansa. The sequence goes on from JADFDV010000053.1 coordinate 10,085,891, forward strand.
CACCGTACACTGATTTGTACAGTTTCATATCACTGGATGTGCCACACGAGTCATCTACCATTTGACAGTCCTTTTACTTTAGTGGATGAGTTATTTTGATGGAAGCAATCGCACAACGCAGACTTAACTTAAATTTTTATAATCTGGAGGCTGGTTTGTGTTCCCAAGTATTTGTTCTACTGCAGGAGTCGGTTTCACCAAGTCAAGGGTTAACCAACCCTGATCCACCAACCAATGGAGGGGAACACGTGATCGGAAGACCTGATTATCAAGTTCACATAGTTTTTCGCACGCAATTATTGAAGTGCTATTGATTCTGGATGTCCGTCATTGTAAGAAATAACATAATCCTTAACACACGTTTGTCAAAATAGCGGAACAGTTCTACAGTGCCATCATCTCAAGACAACGGACATTCCATTTAGCTAATCTGCAGGTTTGGCGGGCCATCTATTAAGGTGAGTGAACAAAGAAACTCTAATAATTACTGGCTTGGAGTTGGACCTCATTTAATCCAAATAAATGCTATCCAGTTTCGGTGTGAAAGCTGTCAGCAAAATGGGCAGAACGCTGCAGTAGAATGGCCAAAGAACGGTGGAAGAAGCCACACAATATGCCGGGGTTTATCTTGATATTCTGAAATCATTAGAAGCCAAAAGTTTCAAATGACCCAACATTAGGCTCTTATGAGATGTGTGTAAGAATTCGTACAATAACTATTTATTTCCGCCTTATGTGATTCGTCAAAATCAGACTGACCCTTAGCAAAGGACTGATGATTTGTATTTTCAAGCTCTCATTGTGAAGTCTATGTATGTCCCAACGGGTTCTTGCTTTGTGTCAATGTCCAATAAGCTTTTAAGCCGAAAGTTTTTTTCCTCGATTTACTGCAGTGCTCCAATTTGCAGCTTTACTTCCAATGAATGAATTAGAGTAAACGAAAGCAGTGGGTGTGCTTCAACTGCCATTGGGCAGACAATAGTATCAATCGGTCATTTTCTGATCACTTCTTTTCCTACAGCGCTTCATTAAACTGGATTACTATAGCTCTGAACTCTTATTTATTTTTTTATTTATATACTCCCTACCCATTAGGGCAAGTCCCAAGGACTTATTGGGGGTACAACAGTAGTACAAACAGCTTTTATAGCATTTGAGCACAACAGTTAACACACGACTGTAAAAACGTTTGTTGACGTCTTCGTTTGTCTAGTCTCTTCTCTGACATGGCTTCGTCGTACAGGCAACAGTTCAGCTTCGTCGAGCCACCTTGTCCGTCTTCATATCTCCTCTAGAAATCTTGCTCGTGCATTCCATAGTCCAGTTTCAGACCGCGAATCCGGTTATTTACGTCGTGCCTCCTTTAACAAGCTGTAAGAAGTCGCACTGCGGCTGGCACAATCTAATATTATACGTCTGGAGGGTGATTAGTCCTAACCGGCCGCTCTTCCCATTAGCCCCCAGAGTTGCCCCTATGGTTACCATTGGTCACCACGAGGAGGTTGAGAGTAGGTTTGACCACCTAATAGGTTGTAGGCAGACCTAGAGATGCTTTCGCTAATTTACTCATCTTAGTCTAAATAAGCATCTTGACGTGTGTTGATTTCAAAAAGCTCAATGCTTAACTAACTAAATCACAAACTAGCCAAATATCTTGAACACCCAGTGTCACACGATGCCTTTCGTCAAACTCCATCGCTGATCACGTGGCCTCTTCTATTGTCCTTTTAGTTCACTTCACTCCCCTGCTTTTCACTTCACTTCACTTCAACCGCCCCAAGTCATTCAATTTGCCTCATACCGAAAATATGTTATGGTTCGTGCTTAGATGGTTTAAATGTCGAGTACTTCTCTTTTCGTTCAGCCTCTTGCCTTCAGTCACTGTTCAGTGGAATTAAACGTAGTGGCGGCAGCGATTTGTAGAAACTATCCACGATTGATGTACCAGCACTGCACAGTTCTAGAGGAGGATCGAATGCACAAAGCATTTCGATTTTGCTAAAATAACTCCACCCCAATAATAAGCAGAAAAGTGGTTTAGCGACCTAATATTTTAATATAATTGAATGAAAAATCTGATGAATTTCACACATAAATGAGCACTTTTGTCTTCTCACTTGCCTAATTATAGGCGTAGATCTTCTATCACCGCAAATATCTCATTGAATCATGCACTTCAAAACATCATTTCACCTTCGGCTGACCAATTCAGTGATGTTCTGACTAAAAGGCATTTACGAGAGTTACGAATTTCTTCTTCCATATTTTAGAATGCGATATCCAATGAGATACTCATTGGATCTGCTTATTTAGGCATTTTTAACGAATTGAGATGCCACTTTATCTCACAATCTAGGTTGTACCAGCTGCCACATTTTTTGATTGGCATCAATGAGGAGCTAACCAATCGATATATATAAATATTTCGAAGCATCATTGCTTAACCTGAATTTGTAACTTTCCGAAGTTGGTAAAAACTACTTACTTCAGATCACGTAGTACTGAGGAATGGTGGTCACTCCTACTCTATACCTCCACGTGGTGGCCACCGGAAACCTCAGCGGCAACTCTAAAAGCTAAAGAGAGGGGCAGCTGAATAGGACTAATCACTCATCGGACGTATAAAAATATTATTCTGCCAGCGGAATTCGCAGTTTGAATCCACAAAGTGCCTCTCAAATAAGATACGACGTAATAAATGGTCAAAAAGAACATTGAAGTTGAAACTGACCCTGTCTCAAACAGACTTGCAGCCTTAACACTACAAATCTTAGGGTTAAATGTTGGACTGATGGATTGCTATGCTCCGACCAGGAGGAAGCAATGGTTAAAGTATCCTTCTACAAACTTGTAGCCCAAACCTATACACAACTTCTCTATCACTGCACACAAGCAATCATCCGTGGCGATTCCAATCTCAGAGTTGGCTCTCATGCCCGTAGCGTTGGTACCAAACTAACCGGTCCATTTACTGATCGAGAAGACACTGCAGAGGATGGGCGAAGGCTGCTGGGACTATGCCAAGAGTATTGTTTAAACGTGATAATTATTTTCTTTCGAAAACCAACTGCTCGAAGATCGACTTGGTACCACCCTATAGGGAAATTGCTGCTCTTAACTTTGTTCTGATGCAAACATTAAATCTTTTCCTAATAAGTGATCTACAAACTTCTAGAAAGTCAGACACAAGCTCTAATCACTGCCCACAAACAATAATTCTTTAGCTTAAATCACATTTTAGAAAGCGCATATGTAAAAGAAAGAGAAGAACTTTTAAGGAAGGCATAAGCAGGAAAATGCATTGATGGCAACGGCCTAAAGGGATCAAATCGAAGGAAACATACCAGGAATACCTCAAAAGAGAACTACCTCAGGACTATTCGACAACGACATACGAAACCATCTTAAAATCTATAAAAAAACTTGCAGCCAAAACAACAAGGCAAAAACTGAACGAAAGAAAATCGAATGGTGTACAGCTGTCTGCGAGAAGGGAGTCAGATAACTATTTCACAAAAGCAGTTGAGAAAAAATTGGCTCTCAAATCCATCTCAATAAACGCTCATGATTCACAAAGAATAAAAAACAGGGTGAACAAACGGGTACAAAACTGGAAAAAAGCATGTCAAAAAGAGAGAATAACAGACTTTCCAGCATACCTCGCAGCGAGAGAACCTCTAAAAGCCTTCGTGCCTTCGAAGGACAGTGAAGGAAAACTCCTCTTGGAAAACACAAACTGCAAGGACACTAGTCAAACCGAAAGATCTGGTCTCACACCACCAGGAACTATTTAAGGACACCACTACCGAAGAAATTAAAAGTTATGATCTTCTACCAAGAGACGCTACCATTTCAATAGAGGAGATTGAGATGGCTAAAAGTAGACTAAATCTCTACAAAAATGCCAGTGAAAATTGAATTAGATCTGAGTGCTGTTCACGTGAACCCTCCTCAGTGCCCTTTTATTTCACATCTCTTCATTTCCCTTCACTTCACTTCACTGTCTTCACTGTCAATAGGTGTTGCGTTTAGTGGTATTACTTTTCAATTTATGTACTCCACCCACATTAGAGCAAGTCTCAAGGACTTACTGAGGGTACAACAGAAGTACATGTAGCTTTTACAGCAGTTAACACAGAAGACGGAAAAAGCGCTTACCGATGTCTTTGGTCCTCTGGTCATTTCTCTGGCTTAGTTTCATCGTACAGGTAACAGTTCAACCTCCTAGTGGCACCTCGTCCATCCTCGACATTGCTAAGGGCGGACAATCTTCATACCTCTTCCAGAAGTTCTTTCAACTTTCTGATGGGGATTTCACTCATAACTACATGCGCAAATTTGAGTCCATGAGTTCAGAAATAAACGTCGTGTCTCGTTTACCAAATTGTACGAAGTTGTACTTTTACTGGTTCAGTCTAATTTTATACGTCTGCCCTTCTCATTGACCTTCAGAGTTGCCCATGGGGTTACCAGTGGTCACCACGAGGGAGTTGAGAGTAGTTTTGCCTACCATTGATTTAGATAAGATAAACTGTCACCATTCGATTGTCATGAAGCTAGGAATACCTACTTCGCGGATGAAGAATGTAAAATATATCTCCTAGAACGCCTCCATGGCTCAGCTTAGAACGGATAGTCTGAGTCACTTTAAGCTGTATGCAAAACTAGCGAAAGTGTGGCAGTCTTATCTCACGTAAACCTTAAAGTAAATTTTTGCATCCGCATTCTTTCAATACATTAGTTTCTAGACTTTCAAATTCTAATCGACGAGCCGGATCGTCGATTTTCACCATGGGAATTGAAACTCTCGACACTAACACTAACGCAACTACTCGAAATTGCGGTTGGCTATCAGTACTCTAAAGTTCGATGTTATGAAATCCATGCATTGCTTGGGCCTGCCATTCATCAAATTCTCTAACGCCACCGATTTCAAGTCCCTTGCTTGATAATACTCTTTACTCCTAGGCTCCCATTTGTTTTTAAGCCCTCAATGAGTCAAATTGTTGATGCAAAATTAGTGTGTGAGCTGTAAATGACTTCCAGTGGTGCGATTAAATCAACTGAATACTCCATATCGTTAACAACAATTTTCACCTCTGTGTCTCGGTTTCTCTGAACCACGGCAAATCCCAGAATATGTGAAGTTCCCAATCAGGTTCGCCAATCGCGTGTCCTATTTAATGGATTGGTGGTCCACTGTTAGCCAGCCTTTGACTCGAAAAAATAGACGCCTACAGAAAAACGCACACTTTTGATCACAAACTGGATGCAATGATACCGAAACTCAAGTCGATTTTCAGATACTTCATGTCAAAGAAATAATAAATATCCTAAGCTAATTGACAAAGAATGGCAAATAAACTGTCGCACATCAAGTGATATGAAAATGTGCAACTCAGTGTACAGTGGACTAGTCTCACCTCTGATCATTGTTAAAAATACCGGAAATATATCATTGACATGTGCAGGAAATGGCAAGTGGAATGATCAAACCTACCCTGTGGGTTATGGCCCATCCTACACTGTCGGATATAAGTATTTCATCGAACGGCGTCCTATCCATTAGGGATGTGTTTCAGGCATAAAATAACAAGAGGAATACCTGCAGCTGTTGGTAAAACCAACGGGCGGCTTGATATCGTCCATGCAGATGAAGCAGCGTTCGGAGGTCATTGTCAGACCAAGGGCGAAATCCTTTACCGAATAACCAATGGGGCGATTCAAGTTCGCATATGCATTTATATTCATCTTATAAGTGACTTCATTTGATCAAATTAATTTGAAATGTCTTAGCCTCCTTCCTTTACTATGTCTAATATTTTAGTTAATTTAACTGTCATCAATATTTATTTTGCGTACTAGCGAGTTTATTTTGTTAATTTGTAAATAATCTGGAAAAACACGCTTTAGGTTCAGGAGTTTAACTTTGTTCTGAATTGAATTTAAGTCTATGCGATTGCCAACAACAACTTGAGTAAAGCCATCTCATCACTTTCCTTTAGCTCTTAGACCTATTGCGCTTTAAGCGCAAATCCTAAAAATTACAGCACCCATTTAGAACAAACTTGACATGTGAAGATCATGTAGTAGATCAGATTTTTTAATATCTTCGGTGATTTTCGTCTTAAACAGTTTCTTGTAGTGTACTAGTTACTGGTATTCTTGAACCTTTTACCTTCCATGAAGAGTTTTCCTTCAAAACATGCCCAAAGATCATGAAGGATTTTTGTGGTTCTCTCTGCGAAGTATGCTGGAAAGTAGGTTAATATTTCTTCTTAATAGTCTTATTTCCATTTCCGATCCGGGTTGTTCAGCCTAATTCTTTGCTGGTTGTACTTCAAGAACGTTTCTTGGGATGGGTGTGTGAACCGATTTGTTCTCAACTGCTTTTGCAACAAGAGTTCTCTGTCTGCCTTCTCGTGTATAGCTCAATAGCTCAATATTCTACCTCGTTGTTTTAGCAGCAGCCTTTTCTATAGATTTCAAAATATCCTTAAATGTAGTTGTCAAACGGTCTTTAGGTGATTTCCTTGTGAGCTGTTCCTGGTAGGTTTCCTTCGATTTTCTTTTTTGTTCGAGGTCCTTAGGCAGCTGCCACATTCGCTAATGACTGTTCATATCCTCTATCAATGTTCTACTCTTTCGTTTATCTGAGTGCTTTCTAATATGCGATTTGAGCTTGAGGAAAATTATTTGTATGCAGTGGTCAGAATTTACATCTGCCCTTCTAGAATCTCGTATATTATTTATAAGGAATAGATTTGAACTTAACATCAGAACAAAGTCAGGACTATCACCTTCACTCGCAAGTGGTACCAAGTCGATCCTCGGGAAGTTGGTTTTTCGATAGAAAGAAAGTATTCTTCACGTTCAAAGTGAATTCTTGGCATAGACCTAGTAGCCTTAGTCCATCCTCAGTAGTGTCAGGGTTGGATTCAGCTTCTGTGCCATTTTCAACCGGAAAAGCGACCCCACCATTTGATCTAGAGCTTTCACTGTGTCTAAAGTCAAAGAAGACATCGTTTTATACATATAGGGAGCAGGGCTTTATTCGAGCTTCCGCGAGGGCAACAGTCTTCATTCCCAAACCAAAAATCTTTTTAACGATCTGCCGGAATTTCTGTTCATTGCTACATGCACCCACGTTTCACAATCCAATTTTGAAACCATGAATCCAGACAATACGCCGTACCTTGATTAAGAGGCTCTTGGTGAACTCAGGCTGTACTTCCGCTGGCATAATTATTTCTATCCGGCCATCCCTCTCTTTAGTCCTCAGAACTTCCCCTGAGTTCACCCCTGGTCACCAAGCGGAGGTAGAAAGTAAGATTTACCAACTTTTTTTAGCTCACATCTATTTGAAAGATTAGCCCCTTTACCCTATGTACCTTAAGTTTAGGCAGTATTGTCACTTGTATGTGTAGAAATGCAGCCTAACAAGAAGAGCTGCGCAACCTTCAAAGCCCTCTTTAATGGACCCATAACGCACTGACTACGTGTGACGTGTAGCACTAAAGAAATTAATTTTACCTAGGAGCATTTGATGTTAGCCATTCAATCCTCTGTTTAGTCACGGTGGCCAAATTCATTTATTGCATGGCTGCCTGAGAGCAGCAGAAATCCCCGAGGCTAGTAAAGACTGCTATTTGTCACAATAAAGGCAAATTATATAATGTAAAACAATGGTAGCCGTGGTGATTTGCCAGCAGAGAATTATTCAATCACCAGATATTTACATCGTACTTTGTTAGACAGGCTGTAGGAGATTGCACTTCTGCTGACATGGTCTATTTTAGGGTTCACTATTGTGTGCTGAAATTCAGTAGACTATTTGCACACGGCTAAGTCATTGGTTAAATTTACTATTATTGGATTTATAAATGCATTGCAAGCATGGCTAAGCACTACAAACATTTTTGTCACAAACAAACCACTGACGGGGTCGTTACTCTAGATAAAATCTTTCCTTTGCTAAATGGTCATCTGCGTCTACAAACTACTAAGACCGTGTGCAATAGGAGGCTGAATATGTGGGGAACAAGCGACTGTATTCGGTTTGTTTTAACTCTGCATTCTGCATTATTGCTGTTCCTGCCGAAGTGCCATTCTCTAGCTAGAGCATCGTTACAAAGTCAGTGTCCATATTTGACCAAATCTGTTTGGGATAGTTGCATCAACAAGGCTAATTGTAAGACATTAAGCTAAACCAATTAATCCTATGCCTCAAATGGTTGAGTCTACAACAAATATTGGCCACGCAATAGTTAGTTGCATGCGAGAATCTGCACCTTTATCGAATAACCAATGGGGTGATTTGAGTTCGCCCATCTACTTATTAAGCTGTATATGCTTCGACAGCCCATACGTAGTGTTCACGTATTTAGCGTCGCTCTAATCTGATCTATCGTCCATGAGATTGCCAATGTCAGCTAAAATAAATCAGTCGCATCACTTCCATTTAATTTGCTCAAATGATTTGTCTTGAGCGCAACTCCTGAGAATTCGAAAATCGCATTTGAAATAAGTCTGATATGTGAAGGAAATGAAACTGTATAATGGCAAACGAAGGAATCGAAAGAACTAGGCAGTTCAGCTTAAATAGTGCTGTCCGGACTTTAGTGAAAAATAATGATTTTGCGAGAATTATGCTGAAATGCACTCATTTGGCCCAACTTTGTGAAACCAAATTATCGAAAGTCAAGTGTTCTCCTCCCTATATATTTTCATCTATTTACTTGAGGTTAGAATCGTTTCTCTCGTAGAATGCAAGGGTAACATAATGTTTGCCGAATTTTGCTATCTAAATCAGACCTAGTACGCAAACGCTTATTTCAATCATTTAATCATTACACTCATTTCATGCATGGAAACATGGTGTCGAAGGGGTGAAAGGTGTGAAATATGGGGCATCAGTGAAGGCGGTTAAATTGCTGTCCTCCAAGAGTGAAGAAGCTCTTGCCGAATCAAATTTCATAATTGATAATTAGCTCATTTTATAAGAATTTCCATCGATAAGACAAAACCAAATTTAAACAATTTTCTAGTTTGAATTAACAGAGTTATAATCAACTTGTGTTCGCGAAACTCAAATATAAGCACGTGTCTGTCTGTATGTCTCCATTACTTTTATTTCGCGAAGCGGTGTATTTCTACTTGTATGACTATAAACGCAAATCAGTGCCCCATCTGTCTTGATACCATTGTACCTCCTGTTGGTACTATAAGTACCTGTCAGCATTCGTTCTGCTACTCGTGTCTTATGCAGTGGGTGCATGTAAGTAGGACGTGCCCGATTGATCGAATGCCATTCAGCGAGGTGCTTCTCTCAGATAGCGTAGGAGGACCAGTTTTGTACATTGTACGTTTGCAGTTTTGCAACAGTTCTGCATTATTTCTCTTATCTGGTAGTATTCATTTTGCTTTTCTATCCACACACGTCTTCACACGTGATGGCATGCGTTATTGTTATACACTGTGTAAATGACATAGAGTTTCATTGTCCAATTACTTTTGAACCACGGTTCTGCCAATTAATTGCAATCACGGATAGTTTACACTAGTTGGTTGCGCTGGAATCACCGTGCATAAATCCATTGAAACTATATAGGAGTTCCAACATCAAGGGAGCACTGGAACGCATTTTTAATTACGAAACTGACAGGAGCACAATAATTGTGCACATAAGTCCAGAACAGTCACTGTTGGCTTATTTTCCTTTGCAATTGAACAGGCTTTGAGCATCATTACTAAATACTGATTCATTTTGCTTTTGAAAATAATAGAAAGACGTACTGTTTTATGCCTTCAGAGGAATGTCCGAAGAGCTCGGTGCCATCACTGCCATAATGAAATGGAACCAAATGAAATCGCGAGATGTCCACACTGTGATCTCTTAGTTCACTTTGAATGCTTAGACCCTGAAGACATCTAGAAGTGTGGAAGACCGTGGCATCTTCGAGGGATGTTTTGAAACCTCCTCTGTTGTGATAAACACCGCTTTGATTCGTCATTTATCTTTGTGTTCATAAAATCCAATTAATACCTGGAGCTTTTATTTTTCTCCGAGACACCAGCCAGCAGAAGCCGGTTCATGGCATTGAGTCATGACGAATGTTATCTTATTTATTAATACGACAGCCAATTTCCTCGCTGCCCTTCATGTTTATTTCTCTTGCGCTTTGGTTCTGTGGGATTCGATCCCTCCCTTCATTAGATAGCTTCGTCTGTCTAAGAATGAGAGCATCAAATCTGCATCTTAAATTTAACATATTCTTGGATGTCTTCCTTCCAATGCGCTATTATGGAATGTAAGCCAATAATTTTTGGCATGTGAAAGACACTTAAGCTGAGAAATTCAGTCCAAGCACTAGAGCGATAAATTCGTCTTCTTTAGTACGGACAAAAGGTGCGCTAAGTCTTGCATACCTACGAAGGCATGCGAAGAATTAACGATTTGTTCGACAATTTTTCCTCGTGTTTCTTATAGTATGCAAGTAGCTCTTTGGGAGTGTTAGTGAACTACCACATCAAATGCTTCATGTTTGCTTTCAGTTCATTCAAAAGCAAGATGAACGCAGTTATTAGCAGTTGTCAATCTCGTGCTTTTCGAGCTTACTGTGATCTCTGATCAAGTCGACATATCTTCCTAACTAAAAGGCCGGAATCCGAGAGATGCCATCTGAAGTAGTCCTCTACGCTGCGTATCAGCACGATTTGGTCTATTTAGTCTATTGACACAATCTAGCAAATACTAACGGAAGTTTTGTTTTGTATCGAATTTGACGTACGAATTCGGCAGTCAAGAATAATGTTTACTGTCAAATTGAAACACTGGTTTGAAATGGAACTACTGAGCCCGATGTGAATGAGAAATTCTTCACAACTTTAATCCATTATTATAAAGATGAGACTTCCTTTGATTAATCTGCTGAATCGACTCGTAGTTGCCAGTGATATTTGACAGATTAGGCTACCCAAACTAGCCGTTAACTCTAAGACGTTGCGCTTCTTTAATTGAAAACCTCTAACTTCCAGCGACTGAATAATTTGGATCACAGATACGTTAGATCCAACACTCTCTTTGTTTGATCTCATGTTCATGACAACACTTAAGCATATATTCCTGCTTATCAGATTATAGGAGGACGTTTGGTGACTGAGAATCGCTAGCCATAGAAGTGTAAGCACTTGGCCCGTTGAGATGGTCCTCTGAAGATTGCATTGCCGCAGACTTAACAAAGACATTCTAGGATTGCCATGTTTACCAAGGCTAAGTGAAACAATCTGAAGGGCAGCGAGGAATTTGTTGGCGTATCAATAAATTTAATAACATTCGTCATAACTCAACACCATGAATTGGCTTCTGCTGGCTGGTGTCTTGGAGAAAAACCAAAGCTCCAGGTGTCAATCGGATATAATAAACACAAAGATATAGAGGGGTGAATCAAATCGTTTTTTATCACAACAAAGGAGGTTTTTAAACATCCTTCGAAGACGCTCGGATCTTCCACGCTTCTAAATGTCCTCAGTATCTAAGCATTCAAAGTGAACTAAGAGGTAACAGTGTCCACATCTCAAGATTTCAATCGGTTGCATTTCGCAGTTATAAGCAGTTATCGATCTCAATTTCCGGCACTAAATGCTGATAGATGCAAGAATCGTTACTTGAAACCTGAAATCGCAGCAGAACCGAATGAACGACCGGTGAATATACGACCTTTTGTTGATTGCTAACTAGAGCGCATCAGTACTTCTAGTTTGAATACAGGCACGTGCACCAATCATTTAACTCATTATATTATGCTGATTCTGGGCCACCTACCAAATGCATTCCAGTGCTCCCTTGATGTTGGAACTCCTATATAGTTTCAATGGATTCATGCACAGTGATTCCAGCGCAACCAACTATTGTAAACTATCCGTGATTGCAAATAATTGGCAGAACCGTGGTTCAAAAGCAATTGGACAATGAAACTCTATGTAATTTACACAGTGTATAACAATAACGCATGCCATCACGTGTGAAGACGTGTGTGGATAGAAAAGCAAAATGAATACGACCAGATAAGAGAAATAATGCAGAACTGTTGCAAAACTGCAAACGTACAATGTACAAAACTGGTCCTCCTACGCTATCTGAGAGAAGCACCTCGCTGAATGGCATTCGATCAATCGGGCAGTCCTACTTTCATGCACCCTCTGCATAAGACACGAGTAGCAGAATGAATGCTGACAGGTACTTATAGTACCACCAGGAAGTGAAATGGGTTCAAGATAGATGGAACATTGATTTGCATTTAGAGTCACCAACCAATGGAATGGAATACGTGATTGGACGACCTGATTGTCCATTACAAACATTTTTCGCGTCCAATTATATAATTGCTACTGATTCTGTATATGCATCAATAATATTACAATTATTTGTACTATTGTGAGACAAGCATTAAAATTGTACATTAATGCACTTGAAAGGTCCTGAATTAATCCTTTCACTTTCATCCATAATAGACATGAACTTGAAGGCTGTGCATCTGTTGACAGGTTGTTCACCTTGTTTCTCTGCTCTTTATACCTCATAAATGTGCAGTGGCAGATGTGGAAGTAGCTCTGGATGACACTGTATTCAGTTGATCTACTGGAGTGACTCAATGAATGCACAGTTATTTCACACCTCTGTTCTGTGCCCTCATAATCTTCTTCAGATATATTGGTGAATAAAGTCGACTTCTTTGCATTGACACACTGCGATTCTCTCCTATCTATTGAATCACAGCGCTCATGAAAGCCATTGGACCCTAAATATTAAAGAGGCAAATCAAGGAATTTTGAATCGGCAGTCCTCAAAAGAGCCTTTAAACACAGTATCACTGGTTTCGTTAGTCGAAGTTGAGAAGATTGCATCAAAATTATTAGTACCTCATTCTGTGCATCACGCAAACTTGACAGCGAATTCACACATCATCATGCAATATACTTCAATGTGCGAATCCTTCACCTGCAGCTAGAGGTGGCAAGCATTTGGATAGCCTCGTTTCAAAATTAATCGATGGTCGAGGTTGAGTTGAATATAGATGGCTCTGCAAATTTCGTTCCCTTCATTATTTCATTTGTCGGAACCGTTTGTTTGAATGTGAGATCTGACACTTCTCCAAGACAACGTGCTTATGAGCAAACATGATGACTGTGGAGTACAGTTGTAGGTCTGTCGATATCAAACCAGTGGTACATCAGAGCTGACGCGTTCGGGGTTAGATCACCTGTCGTCAGACCTGAACAATTTTTACCTGAGTAGATAGGGCAAGAGCCTGAAGAAAATTATCTAGTGTGGTGAAGTTCAAGTTTGGGCTCCAGTTTCTGAAGGACTCCCACTTTCACTTACCAATAAGGATGAAGAGATTGACGGGATCCCATTAACATCGAATTCCTATCCATTTATTTTCATGGATTACTAACGAGATTGGATCATTCCTCAGTGCTACGTGATCTGAGGAGCATAGTTTTTACAAAGCTCGCATAATTACTAATGCGTTCAAAACAATAATTCTCAAACTGGAATATCGTTAGAAAGCCAGTTTCCATATTTGACCAAATCTGTCTGGGACAGTTGCATCAACAAGAACAAATGGAGAACATTCACCTGAATCCATCTTTCTAATGAATCAAACGGTTGAGTCTACAAGAAATATTCGACACGCAAATTTTTTTATTCCTCCCCACCCTTTAGGGCAAGTCTCAAGGACTTATCAAGGATACAACAAAAATACAATCAAGTTACAGATTATAGCATAGAGCAGTTATTTGAGTTTATCTACCCGCTGGTCTTTTCTCGGCATTGTTGCGTGGCGCAATAGCATTCAGCTCTTCTGCTGCATCTCATGGAGTGCCTGGGATAGAGTTCTTTCCAGCCATGATTGCGCACATGTGTATATCATCCTGCCTGAGGGACTTTTCGTCGCAGTCTTTTTTCCTATCATCCACTCTATCGTTTTTTCAATTCGTATTCAGCTTTTCTGCAGTTTGATTCTTTCCTCTTCTCTGTTGGTTTCTCCCTCTCCCTGATTCCGACCGAAGGGTGACAGTCCCTAACATGTCTCCCTAGCCACCCTTGGGTCTTGTATCTTTTAAAGCAGTCATTAAGAGGGCACTTTAATCTGTAGTCCAATATCTCTTCAGTTGTAAGCTTTTCTTCTTTATGATCTTGTCTTAGGGGCATTCGCATATCACTTATTCTGGCTAGGATCTTTTGGCAGTTTGCGTTGGTACAGACAATATCACGTTGCCTTTCTCCTGCCAGTCTAGGCGTGTAATTTTCGTCTCGAACTTTAGGGTTTTCCTTTGGATCAAGTAGCCATGAATCTGAGTGCTCTTGCCATATTTCTTTCGCATCCTCATTTAATTGAGGCTTCCGATTCCTTGTATGTGAAGATTTCTTTGTTTCGGCTTTTTCAAAGTTACTGTCAAGTATTGAGAGTATCAGGCTATCTTTGCCCATTTTTAAGCTCTTCCATTGGTTCAACCTTTTGGCCTGTATAAGACTTGCCAAGTTGCGCATTGAAAGTTCCTTTCGGAGTCCCTCGACAGTTTTGGCTCTTCGCGAATACAATCTAAGTATCGTACGTCAAGCCGTATTCTTTATTGCTTTTAGTAAATGGGATTATCGCTTACTCGCAAGACAATAGTAGATAATCCAAAGGTGATTGCAGGATCGACAAACATTCCCACCAGGCATGCTTTTAGGGTGTTTTTCGAAACTTCTTGAGCGCAGAAATGGTCGTAGTCGCATTGGGTGCCCTTTTGCCCTGGCTAAGTTTGTTTTTATTGCTCCATCTCGCTCACCGGTGACTTGAATTACGGAACCAAGATATTCGAAGTGTGAGGCACGTCGCAATGACATTTCAGCTGCCTCGAGAGGTGTTTGGTCCTCACCGACCAGATCTTTTGGTTTAACTAGTGTCCTTTCAGTTTGTGTATTCCATGAGGAGTTTTCCTTCATTATGTCCTTCAGCAACATGAAGGCTTTGTGAGGTTGTTTCTCTCCTCGATAT
Organism: Moniezia expansa; assembly: GCA_019097775.1. Taxonomy (NCBI): domain Eukaryota; kingdom Metazoa; phylum Platyhelminthes; class Cestoda; order Cyclophyllidea; family Anoplocephalidae; genus Moniezia; species Moniezia expansa. The sequence continues at coordinate 10,100,941 of JADFDV010000053.1, forward strand.
GCTTGATATGCTTTTTTCCAGTTTCGCATCAGGTTGTTCACCTTGTTTCTCTGCTCTTTGTACCTCATAAAATTTTCCTGAGATGTATTTGAGAGCCACTTTGCTCTCATCTGCTTTTGTAGCAGTAGTTCTCTATATCCTTTCTCTCAGATAGCTGGATACCATCTGATTTTCTTTCGTTCATTTTTTTGCCTTGTTGTTTTGGCAGCGGCATTTTCTATAGATTTCAAGATATATTCGTATGTGGTAGTCAAAGGGTCCTGAGGTAGTTCCCTTTTGAGATGTTCCTGATATGTTTACCTCGATTTTCTTATTTGTTCGATGACTTCAGGCAGTTGCCACCGTTGCTTTTGACTATTCATGTCCTCATTCAGTGTCCTGTTCTTGAGGATTAATTTTAGTAAGCAGTGATCAGAGTTTGGGTCTGCCTTTCTAGAAGTTCGTATATCACTTATTAGGAATGGATTTGATCTCCTCATCAGAACAAAGTCAAGAATAGCACCTTTCTTATTTGTTCGATGCCTTTGGGCAGTTGCCATCGCTGATTTTGACTCTTTATGCCCTCCTTCAGAGTTTTGTTCTTGCATTTTCAAAAGTGTTTTCTAAAATGTGATTTGAGCTTGAGGATTGCTGCTAGTAAGCAGTGATCAGAGTTTGCGTCTGCTTGTCATCCGAACAAAATCAAGAGTAGCACGTTTCCCTGTAGGATGGTACCTGGTCAATCTTCGAGTCGTTGGTTTCCGAAAGAAGTTATTTATCACGTGTAGTTTATATTCTTGGCATAGTCCTAGCAGCCTTAGACCGTTCTCTGTGGTGTAAGTATAGGTACCGATTAGTTCGGCACCAATGTTACGAGCATCAGATCCAAATCTGCAATTGAAATTGCCAAGAATAATTATTTGTGTGCAGTTAGAAAGGAATTGCATGTGGGTTTTGGCCACAAGTTTGTAGAAGGATTCTTTAACCATTGCGTCTTCCATGCGCTCGGTCGGAGCATAGCATCTCATCAGTCCAATTTTGAATCATCCAATTAGGAGTTTCAGCGTTGCAAATCTGTTTGAGACAGGGTTAAATGCAGCTTCCATGTTCTATTTGACCAAAAAAATAATCCCGCCATTTGGTCTAGTGCTTTCGCTGCATCCAGAGTTGAAGAAAGCCTAGCTATCGATAGTTAAGGAGCAGGATTTCATTCGAGTTTCCGTTGAGGCAGCGATCTCCATACCTCTACCAGAAGTCTCTTCAGCTATCTGGCGGAGTTTCCAATCATTGCTACAGCCGCGCAAGTTCCATAATTCAAGTTTCAGACCATGAATCCAGGTAGTATGTCGTATCTATTTTAAGGGGCTCCTCGTGAACTCTGACTGTATATCCGCAGGCATAATAATGTCTTTGTACGACCGGTGGTTTATTAGTCCTCGCCGACCGCCCCTTTCTTTTACCCTCCGGATTGCCCTAGAGGTTACAAGTGGCCACCACGTAGAGGTAGAGTGTAAGTGTGACCGCGCAATAGGGAGTCGCAGGCGAGTAGGGATTAGGTGTTTCGAAACGCGATTTCGGTAGGACAAAATAATTCGACGGGGAAAAAAATTAAAATAATAATTGAAGCTCATTTAGACTCGGCCATCTTAGTATGCGTTGTGCGCCAGAGTCAATGAGTTCTGTCTAGTTTATAAAATAATCAAACCGACTTTTTTGACTAATGCATCAAGTGCAGAACATAAGAGCACACAAGAGAAGTTAAAACACAATTTTTATTTTGTCGTATCTCATCGAGCACACGACGAAGCATCAGTTCGACTACGTGGGCTTCCAGTACATCGACTGAATTCTTCTGAATGCATACGGTGGCTTTCACCTCTGCATCTGGGTTTCCGTTCCCCATTCAGAAATCCAGAGCATTAGTAGCGATAACAAATAATCTGAATACGAATTTCTGGGAATATTATTTGTCTATTTAAGTTTAAAAAAGAATAATTAAGTTTCAAGCCAAACATTTGCATTCGATTTCAGAAATCATCAAGTCTTATAATATCTATTTTTAAGGTAGATCTGATAATAGCATTGGAACAAGTTCAGTATTCAAAGTAAACTCTTGGCATAGGCCTAGTAGCCTTGGTCCGTCCTCTGTAGCATCATCCCCATCGGTGAAAAGACTGAAAAATTTGGTGCCATTGTTGTGCGCATCAGAGCCCAATCTCCAATTGATATCGCCAAGGATTATTATTTCTGTACATTGAAAGAGAATCAATCTATAGGTTTTAGCCCATGGTTTGTAGAAGGATTATTTAACCATTGTATCTTCCGTGGAATCGGTGGGTGCATAATATCCAATCAGTCCAACTCCTTCTCTTCCATGCCCTTTTTAACCGGAAAGGCGATCCCACTTTTTGATCTAAAACTTCTATTGCGTCTGGAGCCAAAGAAGGCATAGTTATCTATATATGGGGAAGAGGATTTCATTCGAGTTTCCGTAAGGGCAACAATCTCTATATCCCTACCAAAAGTCTCTTCAACCATCTGGCGGAGTCTCCATCCATTGCTGCATGAACGCACAATCCAAGTTCAAGACCAGGAATCCAGGTATTACGTTCATCTATTTGAAAGATAAGAATTTTCACTTTATGTTCCTTAAGTTTAGGCGGTATTGTCACTCGTATGTGCACATGTAAAGCCTAATAAAAAGAGCTGCGTATTCTACAAAGCCTGTTAACTATGTGTGACGTTTAACACTACTGAAATCAATTTTACCCAAGAGCATGATATTTTGGCCATATACCTCTCCGTTTAGTCACGATGGCCAGTTTTCATAATTGTGCGGATACCTGAGAGCAGCCGAAATCCCCGAGGCTAGTAAACGCTGCTATTTGCCACAATGAAGGCACAGTATCTAATGGAAAACAATGGTAGCCATGGTAATTTGCCAGAGGGGAATTTCTTAGTCACCTCGTCTTCACATTCTACTTTAAACCTCTTCAGTTTGCGTGAGGATTGTGCAGAAAACGTGACATTATGAATGTACTTTATTACAGAACAGAGAGCGTTGAGGTTAGTTAAAACATTTTATCCATCACTCTCTCTATTTTACTAAATTTATGATCCAGCTTATTAAAAGATCACATGACAAATTCGGTGCATTGAATTATATTTACTTATCATTGACAGGTCATTCATAGGAAATTCAATGCATAAAATGTGCTAGATTACTGTCGTCTTTAACTGATATTGAGCGCAAAGAAATCACAGATTTTATTTATATCCCACTTTTCTGTTTAGAGTGGCATTCTCAAAGACTTTTTGGGCATGCAACGAAAGTATAAATGGCTTTTAAAACAGATAGCATGCAACGGTTAACACAGAAAACAGTAAAAGTGCTTATCAATGTTTTCGGTTCTCTGGTCACTTCTCTGGCATTGTTTCGTCGTACAGATAGCGATTTCACTTCGTAGTGGCACCTCTTTTATCCTGGATACTGTTAAGGGCACACAATCTTCAAGCTCCTCCCACAAGTCTTTTCAACTTTTTGGTGGAGATTTCTTTAATTGCTGCATGCACACACTTTCCACAATCCAGTGCGAAATCGTACTTTGTTAACCAGGCGGTATGAGGTTGTACTTACCCTGGACTTACCGGTGGTCAACAAGAGTAGGCTGCTCCAGTCAATTGAAAGTATTGAATACCTGCATTTTAACATAATGACTTTACAGCTGAATTGAAAAAAATAGCGTTAATCTACTATGCCGTTGTCACGAAATTAATTTTGGAGGTTCAATTATTAATTTGCTGGATTTTAAACAAAGAAAAATCTAAAACTTGGAATGGTTATATTACTAAATTGAACTATCACTATTATAAAAATTTTCTAGTTAAATAAAATAGAATCTTCATAAGCCATTATGAAACTATCAGGCAGTTATAAAAAAATCTAATGTAATCTTTTTCGATGATAATAATGACTGAAATCGGTTTTAGAAGTGCTTGAAACAAGCATTCACTTTGGTTGTATTGTCTTAAAAAGTGAGCTAAGTTAGAAGTTGTTATGTAAAGTTGTTATGCCAGCCAACTCATCCTCTAGTTTAAATGTTTCAATGTCTTTTTCGTTTCACTAAGATATTCTTGCTGAATTTTATTAGAATAAAATCACTAAAATGACGAATTGGTTTCTTTAGTTTTATTCATTATTTGACTTTCAATTAAATTATAATTTTGTACAGTAGAGCCGAATCTTCTGATACAAACATTGGCTAGACTTTAAGGTTAAACTGTTCGTTCAATATATTTTTTATTGCGCGGTATCCGATTTGAGCAGAAAAATGCGTTTCAATCAGCTTGAAGCCTGTCCGCACGGTGGTGCTTTTATTTTCCGAATACACCCCACTGTATTTAAATTTCAGTAAATCAAGATTGATGCCACGCTATTTTAAGCCTTATATCCATCAAAAATTTATTTCAGCTAAAAGTGCTCAAATATATTTTGTAGCTTTCTGGGGAAGATTGTTCAGATAACAGTTTTACAACAGACCAAACAGGTGGAAATTCCAGTGGCCAAACCAAGTCAATCTCTAACGATCGAATGATTGACCCAGTGGCGACATCTTACGATCAGGTTTATTTAAACAAGAAAGAAATTTTTTGTATTTATAACCATAGATCATTTCTATATTTAGTTCTAAGATCACCGTTTGAAAATTTATTCACTTCTTTATGTAAGTCATGTGTAAACGAGATTATCATTTTTGTGATTTCCTTGTTACAATAATGCCTCTATAGTTCGTGGTTTATATATGAACACCATTAGTTCAAATACTAAACTTATTGTAAACTTTAGGGCAAAATAAATGCGATTTACTGAAAGAATTGTGAGAGCGCATTCCGAACCGCAAAGCGGGATAGCTTTCGTTGCCATTTAAGCGCTATCAAGAGTATTCAGTCATTTTAAAGAATTCATGGTACTCAATGGCCCATAAAGTAGGGAGCACACAGTGATACGGCAAAGTTAATGTTCTCGTTATAATTTGAAATTGTACAATTGCGTTTTTCTAATAAGTTATTGACATTTGAGAAGACAAACACTTTTATACAACAAACCGCAGTTAAAATATGTCAAAAGTGCTGAAAAGTATTTTTCATTATGCTCCATTCAAAATGAATGCTTAAATTCTGCATTTTGCATAGATGCAAAAAAACTTCTGGCTTCAAGGCCCACCGAGTGAGCGCTTTGAAGTTATCCCAATGTTGCGTCGAGTTAAGCGCGCATTATCTCGAGATACTCAATCAGAAAATTTGGTCCCTTTGGCCAGACAGCAACTACCAAGAGGTAAGGAGGATGGATCAAATTCCAAGGAACGCTTGCCAATTTTCGTACATAGTTATCTATAAACCTGAAATTTGAAAATGAGGTCTACATAATCTGATAGTTTCTATTAATTTCAACGAGCTTCAACATAGTACTTTCGGAAGATTAGTAATTTAAACAAGTGGAAGGGGTTTTTTGAAATGAGGACGATTTGAATGGCACTGTACTTCTAGTACCCTTCAGGTGACAGGTTCGAAACCCATCAGTGAGTATCCAGTAATGGGGTTGATTCTCCAATACGACTAAAAAATATTTAACGAAGAAATTGCGGATAAAACCAAAGATATAATTTGAGAGGTACTCTTCAGCGGTGCTTTCTTTGAGCTCTCTAATGCTTAATGATTCAGTGTAAGTTGTTTGTTAATATACTTTGATGCTTTCAGAATAATAAGCTTTAAATTCGCTCAATCTTACCATGACACTTGGCTCATTGCAAAATGACTTGAAATATTTGATCTAGTCAAATATTTAACTCCAAATGATTGTAACTTTCATTTTAAGCCAAGAACATCTCTTCTAATGAATCCATGAAAGTTCACAAAATATGTCCTTAGATTTTCGGCTGAGTTCACTTGAGTTCAGCTTGGATCATATTTTGGCAAATGAAAAATGTCCAACTGATGGCAGATTTCTCTTCTTTGATAAAAACGAAACGAAATTAACTGGATTAGCGGTCCAGATGCGATTCTCTTTCAACGAATTAGTAATTCAGAGAATGTTAAAAAAGTTAGAAACCGGGTTTCATTGTGAACATTATACTTTACTACGAAAATGGTCCTAGCCTGTCCATATGTAGGTCACTTGAATGAGCAAGGCTTTACTAAATCTAATGTCATAATTCAACAGCAGAATTGGAAGAAATCAGACATTTTGTTAAGTGTAGATTCGGTTTAGGCCAAGTATGCTTTTTTTCCAAGTGAGATCTTTTTTACGGACATTTTCTCTGGGGATGAAATGAAACATGAGGACCCTTATCTTTTTAAGATCTGTACCAAATAAATTTTGCATTACTATTGCTTCTTGGGCCTTTAACAGGGGACTGGTTACTCAAAAAAAGAGCCGTGAAAATTGGTACTTAATAATGTAGCAGGTCGATGATGGCTATAGTGATGACAGATTGAAATGAAATCGAGGAATACGAGATGTCCAAGCCGAATCTACTAGAGGTTACTTCAGCGGCGTTTTATTTAAAGGCTGGGCTGTCATTTTCGCGTAAATGATTGAAAGATTGCTGGTTGCAGAAATCAGTTTAACTGTGGCGTTTACAATGGCTTTTCAGCCCTTAATCTTAAGAATAACGCATTTGAAATTGGAAATGCTTGCATATTTTGCGCATCCAATAAGGGGTGGTACTTTAAATTATTTCAGGGTGATAAAAATAAAGTTATTCTTTCATTATATACTTTAATTTCTTTTCAGCGCACAGGCTTAGTTTAATTTTAATCGCATTTTGCTTTTTCGATAATAAAAAGACAGAAGCAATCTGCACTAAACCAAAACCAATGAAGAAAATTTAAAAATTGGACTGGGGAACTGTTACCATGGTTGAGCTTTAGTAAAATTTGATTAGAAAAAAACCCTTCAAATCAAGATTGTGAGAGGAACTTCGAATTTATTTCTCTAGGTGCTCAACCTCCGACATCAACATCAGCGCCTCCTCGCGCACCAATCAAAGCTAAGGTCGCGCCAGTAGTAAGTTTCGATTCAAAACCAAAGTGTAAACTTTCCAAACGTTGTTATTCGGAATACGAACTTCCATAAAATATTGCTGTTAAAATGAAATACTAATATTTACCAACAGAATCCCAAGATCTCTTAATGTATATATCGAGAGCAGAATACTAGCTATCCTCCCATAATTTACTCATTTTTGTGAATAAAAGTGTGAAAAATGCTTGTCCTCCATTTATGTGACAAATCTTGCCCCTAAAATTTGTAATCAAGTTTAAAGTTGTAATGTTTGATGCGTATAAATTTTTAACTGCGGGTAGAAATGAATCGGCAGTCTCGCTCATTTTCGCTAGTCATTTGGTGAATTAGACTTAGGTTACATGACGCCCTATTTTTGCTAGACTAACAGGTCATATCATGAATTCACTTACCACCAATAGTCCTTATGATCCTTCAAAACTCTCTCAAAAATTTCATGCTGTGCAAGTTTTTCTTCCAATTCTTTCGATTTACGATTTCCATGTCAAGTCTAGTATGGATTAACTTTATTTAGTTTATTTCAAACTGAAATTCCAATGGTTTTGAACCATTTCCGTTGTCGCCTCAAACGGAAAGGTTTGCAGAAGTCACTGATCTTTCTAGGATCAAGGGGTTGGACCCTAAAGAGTTTTGAGAAGATTAGCATTGAGTGGGTCAACATATTCATTGCTTTATAAGCAAATGTCCCGTAAAGTTTCTGGTTGCCTTCAATATATGAGCCTGCAAGCAATGTTTTTAAAGGCCTAAAAATCTAAACTTAAACTCACCTGCAAAATATTATGCTAATCACTTATCATAAGTAAACCAAATTACATTATTCTCCTTATTTGGTCAAATCACCACCTTTTGCAAAATATCGTGGTAGAGAAAATCTCGTTTTATATTTTAAAATGTTCAGTTTTTGAAAATGATATGAATTCATTACAAGCTTCAGAAAGATGGTAAAGCAGAACGGTGTCGCCAACTGGAGAAGACGATTCGAGATCAAGAGAAAATTATTGCCCTCTTAGAAAATCAGCTGAATCGAAAACGTACACAAGAATGTAAGTCTTTTGGATCATATAGAAGCAAACTAAATAGCAAAATTTTGAAAAATTTCCTCAAAGATATCATCAGGCAATACTATTTATGAAAGATTTTGGACACAGTAACTAGAGTAATTTCAAGGTGATGTAAGCGCTCAGAGTTTTTTTGAAAGCCTCTCCGAAAACCTAGCTCTGGAATTCCAATTTATGCTCTAATCGCCTCAGGGAAGTTGGCAAGATTTTAAATTTTCTAACAAAATGTCCTGCTGTTTTAAGCTGATGTAAAATAAATTTATGGCTTGAAAGAGCGTATTTGGTAGGGAATTTTTAAAACTAACTCACTTCAAAGCGCAGAGTGCAATAGTAACACTAGCAAAGAAATATGGCAAGAGCACTCAGATTCATGGCTACTTGATCCAAAGAAAAGCCCTTAAGTTCGAGACGAAAATTATACACCTAGACTGGAAGGATAAAGACAACGTGATATTGTCTGTACCAAAAAAACTGCCAAAGATCCTTCGCCAGAATAGGTGATATGCGAATGCACGTAAGACAAGATCACGGAGAAGAAGAACACAGAACTGAAGAGATGCTCGACCCTAGACTAAAGTGCCATCATATATTCTGCCTTAAGAGATACAAGACTCAAGGGTGGCTAGAAAGACATATTAGGAACTGTCATCCTTCAGTCGAAGTCAGGGAGAGGGAGAAACCAGCAGAGAAGGGGAAAGAATCAAACTGAAGTAGAAAAAGTAGAAAAGCTCTATACGAATGAGGAAAATAATAGTATGGAAGATAAGAAAAAAGACTGCGACGGAAAGTCCCTAGGGCAGGAAAACTGAATGCCATCGCGCCACACAACCAACCTGAGATAAGACCAGTGGGTCTATATAAACTCAACTAACTGCTCTACGCTATAACATGTAACTTATTGTATATCTGTTGTACCCTCAATAAGTCCTTAGGACTTGCCCTACAGGGTGGAGAGGAATAAAAAAAGTAACACTAGCGAATTCAAATTGAATTCTGAACCCTGCCCTGCTTCTTATGAGACTTGAATTTCTGCCGGATCAATCATTGAAAATGAGCTTCAGGAGACGATTCTTTTTCACAGGACTGATAATTAAAACCGCGTTTTGAAAAAATTTAAATTTTTCTTTATTCTATTAAAATAATATCTTTGACATGATTTGAATTGTCGAGAACTGGGGCAAGGGTGAAAGTATGAGCATGAACTACTGTACAGTAAGTGCCGGGGACACATAAAAAAGGAATGAATTCATTTAAGAAATCACCCTCTTCATGGCCAATGATTTAAATATTGGAAAGAGTATAGAAGAAGTCAGCATTGATAAATGGACACTTTCAGCTTAAAGAGGATGAATGACAAAATTGTATTATAAACTGGCAGCATGAATCCAGTTCCAAACTACCTTACCAGCACATTTCTGACTTTTGTGAAAATTTTTCATGTAAAATTTTTGTAAAACATGGTAATTGTCCTAGGTTATTATGAATCAAAACTCATTTCAATGATTTCGCAGGTTCGTCCTCAAAATTTCTCCCGAACTTAATGATAACCACATTTGAACCTGTTTAACTATGGCTTAGACTGGAACCCAGCACTAATGTATTTAAGTAACCTCTATGATTCAGTGAAATTTTAACTTCCTCAGAGAATTAAATCTAACTTTAGATCGAATTCAAACTCCGGTTCGTGGACGAATTGGTCATCGAAGTTCATCAGCAAACAGGAGTGCTCCTTCCCTACGTTGTGATTCCGCACATAGCTCATCAATTTCCTCTCTAGAATTGCCTCGGATTGTTCAGAATTCGTCATCTCAATTAGCCTTACGTCAGCTACCAACGCTGTCAGCAGGAAGCAAATCTTCAGTTTCAGCATTAGCACGACGGGTTCGCAGTCTGGTACGTGATATTCGAGAGGACACAGAGGCCTCCATCGCCCGAAATAATGGACGACAGAGAAATTTGTCACTATCAAGACGACAGCATTGATATTGCTTCCCACTTTGTACCTGTCAGCTTAATTAGTAATTTTTATAGTGGTGCACTTACCTATCTCACTTAGACGTCCGCTGTGTTCAAGGAGAAATAAGGCCAATGCTACTTAGGCGTAGAACGCTATTTGTCAAGATTTACGTCTGATCTTGTAACTTTATTCTCATCTTGGAATTCGGATTCAGTGAGTATTTTCTCAGAGGTTGGCAATCGCAATCGCTTACATAATCGCTTAAATCAGCCACATCATAGTCTTAAATCGGCACAAGTGATTTAGGCAAGTGACCAACTCCTTTTCTCTAAAATTTCAATTCTACAACAAGCAGAAGACCACTACTGAGTAGCTTAGGCATAAGCCTCCTGTTAAAATGAACATGAACAAGAGATTTTTAAGCTCCGGACCAGCTGATTTTTGTTGAAAAATCGTGTGAATTCTTGAAGTGATGAAAAACATTATCAGGCTATTTTACTGTAACAATAAAATAAGATCACCCGATTGTCAATATTAGTCCACTCATTTCATTCATTTTAGATAAATTAGCCCCTAAATCCTGCAAATTTAATGAAACGATTCGGTGTAAACTTTGTTTACGCTGCGAAACACCGCGTTCATCTATTCAGCATATGAAAAGTGTGAAACTTGCCCCAATATAAGATCAAAATACAGGTATATTTTAGCGATAACAAACCCCTCAGCAATTGCGATGATATGCAATACGTTACGTTACAATAGTATATCCAGCTTGTACAGTTTTAATCTCGAAATTAAAATTGATCCGCTCATTTTTTTTTATATTCTTTATTGCACTTTCTTGATAAAAAAAAGGCCTTTACAACCGTACATGTCAGTGCTTTGATTCGGCAGCATCGTAGGAATTAGTCCTGAAACTCCTGAATCAATAGGCAAGCATCAGTCTACCTTCAAAAATTTTGCAAAAGCTGTTAGATCATCGAGAAAGGCCGCAGAGTAACAAAGTTTACGTGTGTATTAATAGAAGATAGACTCCAAAGCAGAACACATGGATATAGCATTTTCGATCGTAATGATCTTATGCATTGAGGGCGTAGACAATTTTTGGAATGTATATCATTCACTCATAGATTTGTATCCCGAATCGTTATCAGAGCCGGATTTTGGCTGGAATGTGTCAGGCGTTTCATTTGGAGATGGATTTTCTGGACAGATACTAACCTAGATCAGGCATAAGTTTTACAAGATCATCCAGACCAACCACATATTTTACATGAGAAGAAGACGCGTCTGTAGCATTTCTATAATTCAACTCGATAACATCTCCATTCCTGATAAGAAATCCATTGACAGCCTTTACCTTGTTAACAAATATTTCAGCACTTCCCATTCCACTCAGTTCAAATTCATTAGTTTCCGTTCTATTGATTGCTGCTTGGGGAGAAGGAGACGAAATTTCATAAGGATCAGGACCTAGAGGAGTGATAGCCAGCTTCTGGTCACTTCTCAATAGACTGAGTGATTGTGGATAGATAACTAATCCCCTATTCTCTGACTGGTCGTCTATTCTTGTCAAAAGCAGCGAAGGGACGCTCATGTTCAAATATAGATTGCAGCTTTGAATTTACTCAGCAAAAGATGGAAGCAAAATGTGAACCACCAGAGCTTATCTTTAATCCTTTAAAACTCATTGATATTATAATTCATTTCAGCTCTGGAACGACTATTCATTTCATTGCTCACCTGCTCCATTTTTGCGCAGGAATTTTTAAAGTAACATTCGTCATTCTTTCCAATAAAATTGGCGATCTTTTCTCAGTGAAGTTAAGTTTAGTACTATTTTTGGTTATTTGAGCAGACTTGATTTTGACAGCTTGCCTTACTCTATGTAAGCCTCTAGTAAATTTAAAAATGATCTGGCAGCCCATAATCAGCTAGTTTGAGTTGATTTTTGAATAAATAAATGTTTGTTTGTCTTTACGTTGAGCGGACTGCAATTTCAATTCACAAAATCAGTAAAATTTGAAATATTAGCTGGCGAAATGCTTTAAATTGAACCAGAGACGATAGAGGCGAAAGAGTGTTGATTTCGAATTCTGAATCTCGTTGTTTGAATATCAGCCGAATTTTGAGCTGCCTAAAGAGAAATCTAGAATCTAAGTCATCGTTTCGGTATCTTCATGTGTTCGCTTCTATATTAACAATCCTAGGATGAAATAGGTCATTCCCCTGCAGTTGAAGAGGGTCAAATAAGTACATGAAGGAAGGATATAAAGGCGAATGAAAGCAAATGAAAATGGAATATACTTGTTGGCGGGTGATGTCAAGTCAATTTGGGATGTGCGCATAACCATGATTGATAAATAAACTTGCAGAATAAGTTGTTTAACTCTATATCCCTTGCAATGAGGTCTTTATTTTACCGCAAACCAGTTCTAATTTAGTTAACTGTGGATTGCGAATTGTACGGGGTTCTGGGTATGTTGTTTGAGATCAGCGTCCTTGCTGGAAAATATGGTTAGGTTCATAAATATGTGCAAAATTATCGGTCTCTTCCGAAGAAGGTATCCAAATAGAGTCTGGATGTAGAATGCGTATGACTAGCTATTTAGACTCAACTGAATAAGATCACCTCTAGATTTTTAACTAAATCAAAATGGAGAGTTCTTCAATTCAAGAGCCGGACTGAAATGCTCATCATCAAATAGACTGAAGACATGGAAACAGATTCCATTTTAGTCCAATTTCTGGACGTACTTGATAGGCATCCAATTATTTGACTGCCATTCAACTTATCCAGTCGGCAGTTTTCAAAGATAGTGTCTTGTTCTGCTCTGATCTCCACAAGGGTGCCAGGAGATTTGATGGTAACCGTGTTTCATATTGGTCATCTGAAGCGTGCTCGACCTAATGTTCACTATGCTGACCTGTAAATACTTTCATTTGGAGTTACACGTTTGCTAACCTTCATGCTACTCCACATATACTGATCAGACATAGCCAGTCTTTCACTTTATCTCCTCTAAAATTACCATTGCATTTGAGTTGTCAATCATTCCGTTGACAATAGGAAGGTCAATTCTGCCTCTCTTTTACGCAAATTTTTCTTCACCAAATTCAGTGATAAGTTCAAATAGGCCCGATTGTTAACACCGATACAAAATGATAATGGGCTTGCTAATAGTTCAACTACTGAAACATTTGGGATTCTTCAATTCATCCATGTGCTCATCTGAATAGTGCAACAAAGTTAACATAGACTTCAAGGAGCGCTGGTGAGATATCAGATTGGAATACGATTTGAGGATCTCATTGTCAGGATAAATGTTCTTTAGGATTTCATTTCTAATGGGAGTACTATGGTTTAAAAGTTTAAATTTGTTGATTTAACACTGGAGGAGGGGTCGCTGATGATGAATGATTGATGTAGCGCAAACCGATTTGCTTCATCATTAGTAGGGGTGTTCTACCACGTGATTGTCATCGTTGAATGGGACTAGTAAGCCTTCAAATTATATCGGAAAATTAGTTGGTAAGCGTTAGATACTGATTGGGGTTCCAAAAGCATAAATCCAAGTTGAGAATGTTCCATGAATCCATCAATTTCATTTTCCTATTGTTTTCATGGCTTTTAATAGCCCTAGAGCATCTAAGTTTGGTTCTTACGCAAAACCACAGCCTTTATTGAGCAGACAGCAATAACAACAAGAGACTGATAAGATGGTCTTCAAAATTTACGGTGATCTTAGACATCTTATTTTTTTCCAACGTTTGCCTTTTGAAATAATAGAAGCCAGGGTGTCTTTTTGATTTAGAGTTTTTTTTTGGTTGTCTTTGCAAACTATTTATATCACTTTTAACCCTGTGTAGATGAAGGATTGTTCGAAACCCTTTACTTTTATTGCGTCTTCGGCACATACGTTGTTCAAATTGGATATCTCCCGACAAGTGGATACTTGAGCACACCCGATTTTTTCAAGTATTTAACTGTATTATGGAGTGATAAAGGAGATGGGAGTGCGCTGATAATAAAATCCATCGAAATTGTTTGAATATGGCTAGATTTTGGAATGGTTAGTTTTCCTATTTGACAACTCTTACTTATTCATGAATAGTAGTATATTTTGGATCTTATTGAAAACGATAGAGCAATCCATGAAACGTCAATTTTAAATTAAGAAGTGAAATTCATTTGGTGTTTTCCAGCGCCAGTCCCATCTTACTAGCTGTTGAGCTCTCTCAAGTAAGTTTTCAGGACTTTTCATGCGACTGGGTTGCATGGCTATTTGTAAGCCTATCATCAGTTGTAAAGCTGAAATTCCCATATCTTTTTGGTGCGCATCTTGTTCCTATATTGACCACTTGATGAATTTTAGGTCGACACTTATTCTTTGATCATGAAGTTCAAAATATTTCCCTATTACTCTTGATGCATCCAATTTCATCTGAGGCTCAAAATTGGCTGAACGATATATTATTTCACCCGTATTGGCGTCCCGCATCCCAACTACCTAGTCTATCAATCCCATTCCTAGTTCCTTAGTTGTCTTCCCATAAAACTCTTTAACTTTCCTTCAGAATGCATGCAACTTACTTCCCTCTTTTCTATTTGGTGATCGAATTAAGATACTAGTTTGGAGTGACTAATTTCCATTAATTATTTGTTTATTTGCATTTTTTTATTCTGAGATCATCACCTACTTCCAAAGACGCTGTGAGGCATCAAGATAAAGTTAATCTACTTGGCGATAATAAGTCTGGTCTATCTCAAGAAAGCATAATTTAGAGATTTTAAATGGAACCTTAATGCTTTCTTGAGCTAGTTGCTTTGAAGAGTTGTGAGAATGGTAGAATGAATTATTAGTTCGCATGAGTTAAAACAATCATGATGGTTTGTTCCTTTGGTCACTTACGTTCACACCATTTGCGTTGTTCTTAGTGAAACCTATTTCACCTGTTTGCTACACGGACTAGCTTTGTTCCAATAAGCTCTTCACAGAACTACTATAACAGTATCTATTTAAATATGAAAAAACTTAGCGGCTCTATTCCAGCTATTGGAATCATTCATCCAGCTAATAAGTCTCTGCATTGATTATGAGAAGTATATTTTACTTGCTATTTGGTTCAAATACTTCTTATTTGTATCTTATAATTATTTTTTGTGATTGTAAAATCTTTGATTGTAGTACCATTTCTGTTTGTTTCAATAATCTCGACAATGCATATCTAGTGTGACAGCTGTCACGAACGAGATTCATCCAACGTCTTTTACTTATTTCTAACACAATAGTCTCACCAACAAATAAGGTATCTTTTCATTTTTTTTATTAGCAAATAAATTAATTTTCAACTTGGTGATCAAGATTATAAAAGGGCTGTTGATGCATGTGGTATTTAACACTTTCCGGTGAATTATTTCACAAAGTCCAAATGAGCTTTAAATTTACGTAACAATTTTTGTAAAACTGCAGACCTCAAAGTTTTTAATCTCATCTGGATCCAATTTGGCCTTTTTTATTTCTAAATACTTGTGAATTGAGGGGGAGGCAACCATCGTACTAATATTCTTCCTCTGCTTCTCTGACCGGTGGATTCCGGGTATATATTTACGACAACTATGCATAGTAAAAGGTCTTACGAAACAACGGTGAAGTGTTGAATATGTTTATCTCTGTCTGAGTCATTTCATTCATATTTGACATTTCACTATCATGCGTTGATAGTGTGATAGACTACGCGATACCTGCAATCATTCTTTATTCATTCCGTTATCCGAGCATAAAGCGTGGAATAAACCCATTTCGGTGGGAGTTTCTTAACTTCGGTGTTTCTCTACGCAGTTGACACACCCAATTTGGACAATTCTTTCATTCAATCTGAAAACGCCTTATGATTGCGCAATAAGAAAGTGCCACCAGGGTGAGTTCTAATTGAAATTTTGGATACATTGTGCCTAAGTTTTATAAGTTTCCTTCTATAATTTTGACGCAACCGATTTTAACGTAATGTTACTTCATTTATTAATCATCAATCTTCGAAATCGCGATGCTGTACTCCAGTTGCAGAAATTATATATTTTTCCGTAACTATTGGGCTACCAGGGTGATGGATTTCCCGGTAAGCCTACGCAGACAACCAAACTTTATGCAGTTCACGTGAACAAAGATTTATTTATCATGCTTAAATTTCCACGATGGTCATCACTGCGCTGGTGCACAAAGTAGGTACATCAGCACTTGACGGCCACAGGTCCATCCCAGATTCACAGATTAAATCAGGTCGCACGCTAGTTTGGATCTGTTCAACCGCTCACACAGGAAGCACCACACATAAATTTGTCGAACTTGGCGCAATAGTTCATGCTCATTCCTATTCATATGTGAGAAAGTGTTGCTAGTGTTGCTAATATTGTAAAAATCAAAATATGTTGCCGACTGCCTTAATGCTTTATTCACTTGGAAATTTTGTGGAATAAGGGATATGGAATTTCATCTGATAAGTAACATAAGGAAGGACTTTAAATTGCAAATAAATCTAACTATTAATAATTAGAAATGAGAAAGGTATTCATGTTCACTTAATTTTTCATTAAGTAGATTTTATTAAATCCAAAAATTGATATCAAAAACTCTTTGTTAAACTGGGACAATATTTCTAGTGTGTAACATACTCGTTGCATTCTCGATGGCCACGCTTTCAATAACTGCCCTGCCTCGCCCATTCTACTCTACTGTCTCTTGAGTAGCGAGGCTCTCATTATTTATTCTTGCCAATGGCCTTTCCTATGATGGCCTGCGGACTTCATCGAAACCTCATCTTTAATCAACAATGTTGGCGGACCTTTCGTCCTCGAAGACATCTGGCCTGCTTCTTGTTAAAGTGAAATTCGTTAGATCGAACAACTCCTAGAACAGTCATTAGTGGTCCAACAGGCCTCGCACTTTGAATGATAGCCTTTACAATCTTCCACTTCCTCGGTTAGACCTAGTTAGTGATGAGAAACAAATTCTGTAGAGCAAGTGGCTTTGGTTGTCACAGCAGATATTGAGTATGGATCCCAGATTACAAATCCGAATTAGCGCGCTAAGTGGATCTATTAGTGAGGAGGCCCTCTAAACACTCTGTTTCCTATAGCCTAGGAAGATTTTGACTCTTTTATGTTATCGAAATATCACAGTCTTGAAATCTTGCGCCGAAAAACATCAAAAATAGTTCATGGTGGTCGAACCTACTCTCAACCTCCTCGTGGTGACCACCGGTAACCCCAGGGGCAACTTTGGGGGCTAATGAGAGGGGCGGCCGGTTAGGACTTATCATCCTCCGGACGTATAACATTCGATTATGCCAGCAGAAGTACAATTTCTTACAGCTTGGAGCACGAGGCACGATGTAATCAACCGGATTCATGGTTTCAAACTGAAGTGTGGAATGCACTTGCATGTAGCAATGAATGGCGTCTCTGCCAGAATATTGAAAGATTTCTGGTAGAAGACATGAAGACAGACGAAGATGGACAAGGTGCCACGACGAAGCTGAACTGCTACCTGTATGACGAGGCCAGGCCAGAGAAGAGACAAGAGAGCTGAAGACGTCAACAAATGTTTTTATCGTGTTCTATGTTAACTGTTGTGCTTACTTGTTATAAAAGCTATTTGTACTTCTGTTGTACCCCCACTAAGTCCTTGGGACTTGCCCTATGGGTGTGGACAAAATAAAATAAAAATAGTTCCTAAACACTCACCTAAAATTGAGGAAATCAATAGGATGATTAAGTAGAAGTATGCTGCCCTGAGGGGCTGAAAAATATGGCCGGCTAGACCCATACCATAGCCAAAAAGGCCACTGGAAGAAATGAACGATAAGAAGGTCATTCTGATATTAATAACAGTGTCGTTCATTAGAGAAGTGGCTATTGAGATGTACTTGTTGCGACTCTGAATGGACATATGAAGTACTCAGAAATGAATATGAGAACGAATTTTCTCAACCAAATGGTTTTGCCTATCCATATCCACTCTTCGAATGTTTAAATGTAGATCAACAGCATCTTCAAGCATCGCCGTTTCGGCTGGAAGAAAAATGATGCTTCCCTTCGCAAAAAATCTTTCAGTCTAGTTCACTTAACCTAAACTTGCATTGAGAAAATAGTGCAACCTCCTTTATATGGCATCATTTTTTAGATCGACATTTAACCAACTGATCCTTGGTAGTGGCTTTAGATCCCGCGTAAGTTGATGAGTTAAAAATACATGTGCTACACACCGACCCTATTCGTGGATAATATCTCAACTGAACTGCTCTAGTGGGTTATTCAGTTCATTCGTTTTCACAGGTGAAGAAATGTGGGACTTCCCCTAGTAGGCAGGAAGCTCAACTTCAATGTTCCATACTTTAAAGAGATTCGGTAAAATTTTTCGTTAAAACACGAGTTTTGCTTATCATTCCATCAACTGCAGTTGTTTACTTGCCCATTCTTTTGTCTAAAAGCAGCTCCGCCACTTCCATTCACTTAGACATCAAATGATGTGACGCGGCTATGTCATTTACCCAATTAGGAAAAGTGACTCACTTTGTTGCCCATTTATCATCAGCCTAATTTCCACTCATTTGTCTCAGTCTCTTATTTTTCAGTTGCTACTTCCTGGTCCCTAGATTTTAAATACGACTGCCTTTATGAACTGTGGCATCATAAATGTCAATAGTTTCAACTTTGTTATTACATTTAACAAGCTGGCTTGTGCGTGCTGTCGGTTCAACGCCTTAAAATTTGTTTTGGTAAGGATCATCGGTTACTTCCTAACCGATTTTACCAAAACGTGCATTCAAACAATTGCATGGCAAATTCATTTTAGGTACTTTCGGTTTTCTATGACTGACACTTAAACAATTGCTATTATTAATTTATTATATTAATAGCAATGACGAAAATAGCATTCCCTAAGGAAAGAGTAGGTTTTTCTCGTGCACTTTCTGAATGGGAACCTTTAATGTGATCTTTCTATTGGAATGCAAACTGATCACTTTTATCTTTAAATCCACCCGTAAATCATATTTGGGCGCACCGAGACGGAGAGGTGGGCATTAAATTGAGCAATTATTGTGATTTTTCCACGCCGTGCACCGTAGGAATCGTTGGGTGAAATTAAAGGACTGGAGCAAGCACCAAACATCACATGTCACAGGATGGTATTAATAAATGATCCCCCCTCCTTGGAATTCATTAGCTTCAACCATCCGTTGCCATAATTTGACCACCATGACTTACTGCCTTTGCGGTTAGTAAGATTGGTTACAACTGAAATTCGACCTGCATTTTCAACACATTCTAAATAACGGTCTAATAGCCTATTGTGAGATTCTGCTCTAATATATCTAAAAGTTATTTTTAGCGTCAGCTGAATTTCAAAAAATAAATGACTGGATAAATTTAATCATTTTATCATTCAAGATGAAGGCAGCTGTGCAATTCAATGTCAATAAACTATTCAAACTGTTACATTGTGGTGCTTGACCACAATGCGCAATTCTCCATCTTTGAGATATCGCTTGAGCATTCCGGAGCAAACCGATTCTGAAGAAAAAGTGTTTTTGATTCTTAAAAATTTGGGCTTTAAGTAGGATCATTTAAAAAGTTTCGCGGTAAGAAGTCAAATTACTTTCTTAAGTTGACCGCAGTTTCACCCATGGAAATGCATATTTTGCAAGTGCGCAGTTGAAAACCAAAATAACTGACTACATGGGATCGTAGAAATCAGGAATTATGTTTAGTAACAGCTTGTAGGTACAGTTAAGTCTTGATTGTCTTGCTATCTTGCCTCTTGGTTAATGTGATATTTTGTAGTATTCAGTATGAGGAACTTAAGGTCAATCGTAAAACTGAAGGAATTAAAGACAGTTTCGAGCTCATAAGCAAACCAGAATAAGAAACTTCATAGAGGTGTATTACGTGACGCTGCAGAATATGCTTCACTTAAATGGGAAGGCGAGTTTTGCAAGAGCCAGGCATTAAGTAAAACGCGGAAGATATAATAGTGGTAATTCTACGTTTGAAAGGCTAGGAAATCACTGCAGCTACGATGTCGTCGAATACAGACAGAATGG
This sequence comes from Moniezia expansa, assembly GCA_019097775.1. Classification (NCBI taxonomy): domain Eukaryota; kingdom Metazoa; phylum Platyhelminthes; class Cestoda; order Cyclophyllidea; family Anoplocephalidae; genus Moniezia; species Moniezia expansa. The sequence goes on from JADFDV010000053.1 coordinate 10,121,123, forward strand.
TGGCGTTTTTAACGAACTAACTGATGATTTTTTTCTAAAACTCATAAAAAATCGCCGACTCCGACACTAAACCCTGTGATATTTTTTGATAGCTGGACTAAATCCTCGGCCAAAACCTTTGTCGTATGTTTGAATTTGCCACGTTGGTAACTAGCAAAAGTTCTAGATAGAATTAAACTCGAACGGTTTTTCTGTTTACCATCTATTGTGACGTTTGAATCCTTTAAAACTACCTTGGAGCTTAAAAGGATGAAAAAAAAGGCTCAAATGTTTGGTAGATCACTGAGATAGCCGGAAAGGGCTAAATCAGGACAGCAGTAAACGAAACTAAGCATCCTATTGGTTTGTTCCTGAACTCTTTCCTGCTTTTGAATCTTTCCACTTTTATTCCTGGACAATATTTTCCATTCCCAGTTGCTATGTTTGTTAGAAATGAAAAAATGGGCTTTTACGACAAGGTCTTGGAAACTAAAGAAAGAATCTGATGTGGTGATATTCTTCTTTAGAGATGAATTTAGGAGTCTCATCCACGAATGTCCCATCGTGATACTCTATAAGTTAAAATGGTTTTTTTTAACTTGTAAACCTGTCACAGACTGCTTGTACTTGAGAAAACCGTCGAATGTGGTGCATTGCTGTCAGATTATGACTTTGAGAAGAAAGGATTCTACGCGTATGCTGTTTTCTTTTAATCATCACCGAATTTCATATAATTTGAGATGGGATCAGACTGATGAAAGTATAGCGTGAACAAATGCACTTATAGGAAATATGGAATAGCAGTGTGCAGAGCGAAGTCGTGATGCCTTGCGTGTTGATGATGGCAATGTTTCAGGAGTTTGTGAGATCCATTATAAGAAGTAGAGCGGTGCAAACATTTAACATTTTAACATAATTTTTAGATATTAATAGTGACTCAGTTCACTATTCTTTCGTACCAAGGACCACGTTTTATTATTATTAAGGATTTGATCTTATACGCGGTTCACCTATAAATAGAAGAAATGTTTTCTTAACTTCTCTTCAGACGAATACGTGATGACGTTGTATACACATGGCAACATATGTTGAAGTTCCTAATTAAAGTGTGACTAGATTAAAACCTATTTATTCAGAATAGTGATTCTTTTCATTGTGCATTCGAATATTTTGATCCCACCTTTACTGGGATCACAGCATCATAGCGTCAGCACCTGCTCAAGGGCCTCAGATAGTGCGAACTCTCCTTACGAAATAAACACATGAACTTTTTTGAATTACTATTTTTAAGATTTCTACTAGCATTTATTCCTCAGAGTACAAAGAAGCTGACGCAACTGATATCCACATCATTATTTAATCATTTATAATATTTTTTGGTTGAGCATTTTCGTTATTGAAGGAAATTCACAGGTTGATATCTTTCAAATTCAGCTGAATTCGTAAACATGATGGATTGATACATTATTACTTCGTTTTATATCGTTGTGAAAACGGTGCTTATAATAAAACATGGTACATAGGAGAACTAATGGTTTGGTTTCATAAAAGAAGTAGTTCAAAGAGTCTTGTGCCAGCTAGAAAATCACCACCAAGCTCTAATATCCTAGACTTCTCTAAATGATGTCTTTTCACCTCCATCTATGCCTCAAAGAAAAGTACAATTCAGATGGATAAGAGATTAATAGAACTTATTGAATCACCCTGCATTAACCGGCTGATTATTTTGGGCTGAATATTTCTTATCTTGCCCGCAACCCTAGTGGACCTTTTTCAATATGTGAAGGGTCAGTAACACTGAGGGAACCAGAGGTGTGTATGACATGAAAGATCGCTGCTGAAGAGTACGACTGACCGTTATGCTGTGATGTAAATGCTGAAAGCTGATTGAAATTCGAGGCCCGAGAGGCAGTGCAAACTTTTGAGGTGTAAAATTTATTTTGGTGATCACTTTCTCCATCATTTTTAAGAAGACCAAAGATAGGCTTATACGAAAAAGTCCCTTAAGGAGGTAAAGCGTTTACGTCTATTAGATAGCCTACGATTGATCTAATTCTAAAAAACATGAATTTTATGACCCTTTCACTCCTGGAAACTGTATTTGAAGCTTCTAAGGGAGTACTTAGTGGTGAAGAATGAAATAAAGTCTCTCTGCCGTGATAACGTGCTTGTAAATAGGAACGTACTTTGATAAATTTGATGATCCCATAGGCAATGAAATCGACTCTAAATTTCCCTTCATTATTGTAATTATTACAATAATTATTAATAATTGCATAGTAACTAAATACCTCTGATATAACCATGGGCCTGTGGGTCTAACCTAAGCCTCTTCAATGAATAGGACTGTAAACGATCTCCTATTCCTCATCTGTCACTCATTTTAGTAGTTCAAGAGTACTGACTAATTTTGAAACTATCAATCTGCAAGAACTACGGGGTTCTCTATCTAGAGATAGTTCGCGAAGAGTGGTTTAAGGAAATGTTACCCAGTCGCAACTTGGGGAGAAAGATTAGCATTTTGAAAATGAGACCCGAGATACTGTGTACTGATTTTTAAATCGAACAACAACTCAGCCCCCCAATAGTCATAAAGAATAAGTGATTATTAGAGCAGATTTTTGGCAGCACAATGGGGGATTCTATGCCTATTCTCGCCATTAATATCTTTGATTTTAATGAAAAGAAACGATGTACAATCCCTGATCATGTTTTGGATTTGCACTTCAGTGAGAATAATGTTCCTGACCGCTATCTTCCAGAAAAAATACATTGCTTTTCCTCTTGAGCACGATCTCACATTAGACGCTTCGCTTCCGAGTTCTTTTTAAGGTGAGTGATAACCCAACCTGAATATCATGGTGTTTCGCAAACTGACGGCTTCTCAGTTGATCGTATCTAATAGATACTTAAATCTGATAGCCTTCATGAAAGAAGCAGCCAATTTATTTGTCTTTTTTTAATATTCGACTACAAAATTCGAGCAGAATCAATCATTTTACGCAAAATTGCAACACATTTGAGTGAAAGTTTTGTGTAACTGTAATGCACAATCTTGCCATTGAATTCGGCTGAACAGATGATTAAATAAAAACACAGTAGCAAAGATTGTTATAGGAAGCCTCACAGGCAAACTGTCCCCCTAAAATATAATTTAACTTTATTGCGAATAGCAGTAAACAACTCTCCATTCTTCTACTTACACTGATCACTGACGAGAAGGTGCCACTAGATTCATACAACCTTCTGGCTGCGAGGAGATTCCCATTCAACTGTGGTTTGCACTGAAATCCTAGGGGGCCAGACTATCTTGGCTTGGATGGTGGCACTTCTGCAAGTTATATTGAAGTTAATGGTAACGAATCAGGGTTAAATGATGCATTTAAATAACCTTTCTTGGCATGAACTGACGACTGTTTCTAACCCTTTTCATTTCTACGGCTGATATCACTGCAGCAATAAGAATGTTGACGTACAACTTAAGAATTAGGTTAGTTGCTAAAATGAGTGTTTGGTGGTAAACTTGCCTAAATATGAGGCCTAACGTTTTCCCAGGTCTTTGTTAGAAAAACAGTTTCATTACCCTTAATTTCTGTGCAGCGACTGAAATGTCATAGGTACTTAATGGATACCATTTATATTCTGTACGGAATGCTGAGGTCAGAAGGAATTAATGGAGAACCTACTTCGTCAGAAATTCGTTCGGTTTCCTTACAACTACTTCATTCTGATATACTCCTTTAGAATTCATAGACGTCATGGACGTCTAAATGTCCCTGCGATCAACTCCATGGCATCGTTTGCAATAGAGTGTCAAATGCATCACGTCGTTGAATATGGGGATGAAAGTTTTTCAGGTATTTTCGCTCTTATATTTACACTTTCTCAGTCTGGGGTAATGAACGTTTCATTACCCACGCAAAGTCGACCTTGCATTAAATTTATTTTTGTCATTTATAAAGAAGGTTGAGTTATTTTTTGATGTAGATTCGACCCTAGTGATATTCACTCAGCTAAAAATAAAAGCCGGTTTCTTTTTCACATATGTTTCTGCTTAAATCTTATACTCTCAAGTAAAAATAAATGAATGAATCACACACATCTTTCGTGAAAGTTTTAGTATTCACAGGGTGCGCCAAGAGAATCATTGGGTTGGCCTAGAGATATTTCTGAAATTGATCCCATTATCTGAACTCTTTCATACGTCAAACTGAATGTTACCTGAACTGGTTACATCACCTAGATGCGTGGACCCTAGTCACCAGATAAAGTGGTCATGCCAAAGTAAAGCAGTAGTAAAATAATTTAAATTTGTTCGAATTAACATCTCAGTTGAATCTTTTCTCCTCAGTCCTATGGACGCACTCGATGGCTAGACCAAAAACGGACATTGGTCTGCACCGTTTTAATCAAAATAGCTTTGTTCTTGGAAGAGGTCGTTGTTTGCCATTTTTACATCTAAAATACTTTCACCTCATCATGGCGCTTTAAGCTATCTGAAATGGTAATCTCTTTGTCTGTTATAATAAAGCAATCTGTCATTTGCTAGGTTTATGCCTTTTGGGCAAATAGAAAGTCCCATTGTTATGAACACCAAGGGGTCACTAAGACTGTCCAAAAATGCAACCACTTCTAACAAAATGAACCTATCTAGAAGTAGAACAATAAGGACCAAAACACCCATTTCAGTCAATCTATCTAATTTTCTCTAATTTTAAAAATCTAAAAACGCTAACATAGGATTCTGAATTACTATAGTAGCAATAAAAGATTCTCCAATAGTTCACTCAGCAACATTTGTGGGCTGCGATCACCTCTAACCAAAACTGGTACCTTTAGGTCGTTAATGTTTTGTCAAAACTGCCCCGATAGCAGACCAGTTATTAAGTCTATTTAGTCATATTTTTGAGTCGAAGATCTTGAGATAGCCACCTGATTCATTTGTGAAATAATATCTTTATCCCAACACTGGTTGCTCGTATCCATCTCCAGTAGATCTTGCTGATTTTATAATGGTGTGATTTACATGATTTCGTTCTGCTTTTGTCCAGGAAGTTTTTTGGTTAAGCCTGAATCTCTATTATGCCCCAAAAGATGCGGGATATTCAAGCAAGGGACTTCTCACGGTGAAGTACCCGTGAGTAGACTGCACCATAGCTAATACCAAATGCTTGAAGCCAAATTAAGCGAACATTTGTTCTATTCAAGAAAATGCATCATGAAATCTGCATTTCGAACCTTCGACTGGTCTTTCATTTAGAAGACCATTTAAACTAGAGGGTGGGAAAAGTAATCTAACAATTAAGTCGCCGTGCAAAAAAGAGGTCCCATATGGTACATATTCCCGTCACCTCCCAGCAGTTTGTCTCTCTAGCCACATGTGTTGTTTTAATTGATCACAGAGTGGGTCAACCGGCATTTCATTTAGAAAATTAACCACATAAATGGCTGGTTTTCTCTTTCTCACCGTCCAAACCTTGAATTTTGTACGCACTTAGCTAAGAACTTCTTAAGAACCCTTCAAAGACTCGACAGTCTCAAAGTTTGCTTTTTTCGTTAGATTGCAACATTAATTGGCTGGCAGAAGATGGCTAGTCATTCCAAATTTAAAACTGACCTAAATGTTAGTCCAACTCGCTTCCAGTTTTCTTCAATTCGTCATCTGGATTATATATTGTACTACAACTTTATGCGGCCCATTGCGAATGACTTCTTTTTTTGCATTTCCCGTGAAGGCCAGCAATTACCAGCAGGATCGATCGTTTTGATCAACCAATGTACCCGAGGAGATTCGATTTCATTAATTTTGTAGGCCCATTATACGTATGACCAGAATCGAGAATCGACGGGAACCAGTTTCTTGTGAAAATAGGAAATTCAGGGATGGTTCCTCTTTAGTTATCAAATTCATAAGGTTTTTTATCTAAGTCTTCGATTAAACACCAACTGCATTCAAATCCATGCCGTGTACCCATCCTAGCTAGTTCCAGTCGATGTGCTCTGCAGTTGTTCGTTACTATTCCTCAGCCCACACCCGCGTCTATAGAAATTTAACTAGGTCGTGTCTTCGAGACTTGTAAATCATACGAATTAAGACGAACGTGCATCAAATTGGCCAGCTCCCCATCACCATAACACCATCGGTTAGCGGTTCGATTTTTAGAAAACTCTCATTATTCAAAAGAGCCACTCGTCTCTAAATGGTATACAAACTGAGATTGCCATCAAACATATCGACTAAGTAGCAGCCATTCCGGAGCATCTCTTGAATGAAAGACCACACATATTCACATTAATGATCAATCGCCTCCATTTATCAGTCCAGGTCCCTATCTAGTCAACTTTCTATGAAGTTACCGACTCTTGGGGCCGCATTCCAAAGCTAAATTATTCTATAAACCGACTTTGCAATATCTGCTCTAATACGGATGGTATGTTCCTAAGATGCGCCCTCTAAGCATGGAGGCCTCAATAATAATTGTCGATTAGGAATATCGAGTTTACACAAAGTAGGTCAAGTGGATGAAACGCTAAGTAATTGGACGAGAGAATTAATTATTCCAAAGTACAGATTTGAGAGGAGAGAATCTTCAATGCCCTAATCTCCCCAAAGTTAAGATTTTAAAATGCTTTCTTTTCAAAACAGCATCCCCATTTCATGTTGCTTTTAAATAGAGTCATTCTGGTGAATCGCCTTATCTTGTTTTCAGCATCTGCGATTTCGTAGTTAGTGGAGAAGTAAATGACGCAAGTGACTCAATATTCCAACCTGCACCAATCACATTAGCCTATGGTTGTGGACCAATCATAGTGAGCAATGCAATTTGCCTCGAGCCTCGACCATTGCAGAGTTCTTCATGTATGCAAACCCACTTGATAAATGGGCAAAACCGACCGTTTCCTCTTAAAATTTCTCACGCTTCTCTTTGCCCATCGAGGTGGCTCTGAAGCCAGTCAGAACTGGAGATTAGAGTGCAATTTTGGTTTTTGCAAGAGGTTTACTTTTAGGAAGCTCAACTTTTTCGACTTCATTTGATGGGTTTTCATATACTTCTAGAAACTATGTTATAAACCAACAATATTTATTAACAGTTTGCAAAACAGTTTAGAAACAAGGAAACAGGTCTTTTTCTGAAAGAAATGCATAAAAGATAGTGAAATTGAATTCTACAATACCGAGTTTCCATCAGATGATTCCTTTCGCAATCGAACTTACTCCGCCTGTAGACGCTGTTCACAAGTACCTTCTTCCATTGAATCTTTCATTGCATCCTCCTTTCATCATTGATCCAACTCAAGAACTCTGGTGTCCCGCATGTTAAGAATCTCTACATTTTGCTGCATTCCACAAAAGAATGCTGTGCGAAAGTATGATTTTTGTAGCAGCGCTCATTTAGTGATAGTTTAATCGTGTACTTATTTGAGATAACCAAAAGGTTGATTGGAGAAGTAAAAAAATATTCATTTTGCTCGACGCCATAATCTCTCGAATCACATGGGCCAGTATTTCGTAATTTCCCTTCACAGACGGACGAAAGAATGAAAGAATGGGTCTGGTTCTCTCTTCAAAATCACATGGCTAATTGTTCAAACAGGTATGACAGTTTGTGCAACGTATCCTCTCTATTATTTTCCTCGTCTTCAATCCTAAATGCGTTGGCATAGTTGGAGCTTATGGTATTTTTAATGTAAAAGTTATTCGCTCAAGATTTTGGGGGTTTGGAGTGGCCAATCGTGCTATTGAGATTTCGAAAATATATATGCGCACTTCGCTCAAAAGAGGCGGTCTAACCAACTACTTAATCTTATCATTGGTGGTGGTTATGGATCATCAATTGATCATCCACGAAGAGGCGGCGGTGTGAAATGACTTCGGTCTACAAAGGGACAGGACTTCAAAGAGGACATCGGTTGATGACTCGACTCGGTAGACTAAACAAGACTCATCGATGTTACTAGCACCTTTCTCCGCCTCCTAGTTCCATTCGTTCATAACCCACCAGACCAGCTAATCAAATATCAGATGAGTTTGTAATTTGTCCGGTAAGTGAGGCGTACAACTACAACAAGAACTGTCAGCATATGTAAACCAAGAAGGCATGCACGAGAATTTAAAGGTAAGTAGAAGTAATAACAAGCCGTGTCAAAGTATTGAAGTTTCAAAATATGTAATGACCCATGTTGGTTGACTGCAGCGTGAACCAATTGGCTAGTTAGAATCATTTGGGACCAACCTACTCATTTTGGTTTAAAGCATTTGCGAAACATTTGAGAAATGCTGCGAGTTTTGCTGTGGCACCGCGTCAAAGTGAAGACTTGATATGGTATGCCGATCTGTTAAAGTATCATGGATTTCGGTGATGCAGAACTGTGTGTTGAAAAGCGATTCTTAGCGCATGTTAGCGTTCTAACAATCGATACATTTGTCTAGGACCGCCCAAGTATCTATTAAATCGTTGTTTTATTCCATGTGTGACATGCATTTTAGATACGTGGCTGCATGGCTGACATCACGGTAGCAGTTATTTCTTTCACCACTGCTTGGCAACATATCCAGCTATGAGAAATTATAAGTAGGAAATATCTTACAATCGGTTCCAATGTCTACGATATTACAGGAATACTCCGTCGTTACAACATAGGTGTTAAGGGGGAAACAATTGCACTGATTCGCATCACCTTGATATACAAATTTTAGAATAGGTGAGTTCTTACTCGAGTTATCTGCAAACTGCAAGCCGAGAGAGGAGTAAGAAGTAGTTAGAAGATACTCAGCTTCTAGGTACCGCTCTGCTCGATCTCCAGGAATACTGGACGACACCTTTAGCATAATAGTTGCAGATCATTTGCGGTTAAAAGATCGACGGCTAACGCAAGATTAAATGGGGATTGGTAATCAGAAACATTAGCTCCTATCCGATGTTCATCATTTTTTTTTCACACCTGCCTGTTTCTGAATTCGAGCCAAAGTAAAGTTCACTTTTATTTTGGCCGTTAAGAATGTAAGCCCCTAAATTTCACATACCTCCCTCTTTAGAATTCCTTCTTTACAAGCTTTTTATAACATCTAAGCCGACTTAGCTTTACAATGCTTAAATAAGCATGAGTTCGTTATTATGGTTTTATAAGTTTCCTCTGCGTTTTCCAACTGTGAAAAAACAGTTTTAAGTGACGATTCCTGAGTTTTCAGTAGAATCTCATATCACTCGACAGATAGCCAGTATTTGTATCCGATTTTAATTGGCTGACTAAGATGATAAGCTTAAATAGCCTTCACTGTAAAGCAGAACAAGCTTTATTTAAAAGTGGGCTAAAAAGAAAGTTTTACTGGTAGTATGGAATTGACATTGCAATGAAAATAAAAGTTTTCAAACGTGAATTACTATTATCTTGAACGAAATTTACATAGTTAATAACTAAATATATCAATGCACTAAGGGTACTTGTCAAAAGCAGGAGGGTTTGATGCTTACATAAAACATATGCTGCATTGAAAAAACCTGTATTGCTCATCTCATCGCTTGAATAAGCTCTACAACCTATTGTAAGTTAAAGTAAACCTAGCTGTTTTAATCCTACGTAATCTTTTGCGTTAGTTAAATATACAGTGGAAATGGCCAGGACCAGTTTAAAAGTGATAAACATTTCGGGAAAATAGCATATACAACGGGATTTAATAACAAATAGAATTTAATCGTTCCTCCGAATTTCACGTTAAAAGCAGATAGTAGTTATGCGAGAAAGTTAGGAGGCGCTTTAGCGAAAGACAATGGCTAAATATAACCAGTTTATGAAAATTAAAATCTTTCAAATATGACAAAGATAGTAAGCGGTCCACAATGAATTTCAGACAAGTATCCGCAGTAAGTAAGGTAACATCACATTTTTAGATGAAACATAGATAAAACAAAAATGTTCCAATTTAAGAGTTCATGGGTACCTCAGTACAAAGGCCAAAACCAATTCACCTTGTCAGAAGAATTATCACACGATTAAACCTTTCAGACTTCCGTCCCATACAAAACTCGTATTGGACTGAAGTGTGATAGGTATGCTAGTGTGGAATTAAAGTTCAGGTCAACATATTTGAAAAGTGCAATATAATGAGTCGATCAGAATTCATTCACATAAACACACTTGAATAAGTGAGCTATTATTACTTCGTTACTGATGCTTAAGATAACCCATCTAGTGCAAAAGCTCTATAAATATTAATCGCAATGTTTTGAAAATTAAGAGAGTAATTTATCGGTGAACGGCAGAATTACACGAGACGCCCCTTATAGATATAGAATGCATATATTTTTCCTTGAATTCAAAAGCCAAATAATTTTTGCGCTATGCTTATTGCTGCTGATTCAGGGCATTTTCTTGTAGTTATAGGTATTTTGGCACCAAACATTTAGTTTGATCTTACTAAATTTTTTGCAGCTTGCAGCTGGCTACCACCAACCAGCAAGAAATTTCCCTTAGCTTATCTCATCATCCCCGTACATCGGTGGAGGAGCAAAATAGCCACAGAACTAAGCCTGTCAAATCTAGGTCTATTGAAATCTAGTCAGTCAGGGTGTGATCCTTAAGTCTGACTGTTAAGCGCTAGCAGCTATTCTTTTAATGAGCTCATTGCCGAAATTAAGGATGAAGGTGGGAGTGGAGGGCAGAAGAGGACGAGGAGCAAAATGAAGTGCAGTCAGTAAAATCGGTCACAATTAATGGGTGCCCTGGTGAGGCATAACATCTATGAACGAAGCAAAAAACAGAACTGTCGTTGCACACATTTTGGTATAAAGATGGACATTTGAGAACGAATGATGCTTTGAAAAAATGCATAATACATATAGAAATGGGGAAGGATAATTTCGACTCAGGCAAGCAGTGTGATATTTTGAATTCTCTGGCCCTTTTATTGGAAACCTTGTGAGCTTACTTAAAGACCACAATTAAATGTGCTTTTCAAACTTGGTGCAAACATTTCGATAAAGCAACACATACTATTCATCGTTGACTGAATATGAAGATAGGCTTTTGTTTTCGAGTAAACTATCTTGAAGCAGTTACCTAATTTACTTAGCATTGACTATAGATGGGTGAAAACAATATTATTGTTGATCTCCCATGAATGATGCTTCCTGTAGCTCTTGTGATGCTAATATAAGAATGTTCTAATACCTTAGAAAACCGCTGAAAAATGGAACGACAGGTGATGATTAGTACCAATATGATGGTGATTACTAATAGTAATCTACTTTATAAACACAATCGATTTTGATATTCGCTAGTTGAACTGAATTGAAGTATAGCTCATTGAATAAAGATGATATAGAAAGTAAGCCAAATACATAAAAATAAAAAATACTATATATATGGTTTTGTGAATGAAAGAAAAATAAGTAATATTTATGAGATAAACAAAAAAGTAACCTTGAGAGTTGTTACCAGCTTAAAGTACATCAACTGACCTGCGAACGCACAGCGGTTCTGTGTGTAGTGTCGTTCTTTTATTTACATTAATACTTTGCACTACTTTAATACGAACTCTATTAAGTCATGATTAGTGCGATATTCATTACTGATTTCTAGTTCTATAATGCTCTAGCCTAATGTCGAAAACACCATTATCGAAAGAGGAATATCTGAAGAAGTATATGAAGCCCAAGGGCGGCGGCAAAAAAAATGAAGGCCAGGTTCACTACATCACGTAAGTTCAGCTTGTATGAAATTAACTGCTTGCATATAAATTGCATATGTTTTCTTTATCTTTTCTCCTCTGGAATACACAAGCTTTTTGGCTTATAAAACGGTTGATTTTCGAAATCGCTTTGTTTAAAATTCTTCCAATAGATAAATTATGATTGAATATTGTTGATATTGTTTTATATTATCATTGATTTACCATCTTTAGAGGTGAAATGCCCGACACTATAGATGCTTATGAGGAGGTAAGCAGGGCTCAAATTGGCAAACGCAGTATGATAAAAATAGAAGGTGAGGATCCACCGATGATTGAAGAGACAAGAGTTCGAAAACGTACTAAGGGCATTCCGACAGAGGAGGACATAAAAGATCAGCTCGAGAAAGCACGCAAAAAGGCGGAACTGGAGGCCAAATATGATCTCTGGAGCCGCGGGTGAGTTTCTGTCATTTAGTGTAACGAGAAAGATAAACTGTGCCGCAGCTTCGGTATTGGTCATTTGGGGCTATACTTGAAATATTCGCAGCTTATTTACAGTTCATTTACGGTCGGTATCTTTTTTTATCTTTTGTTTAGCTGTTTTTTGGATTACTGTGTAAAGGCTGCGTAAATTATTTCACTGTCTGGAGTCGTTGTGGTTCATTTGATTTTTCGTGCATTGTGTAACTGCCATTAGCGCAACAGATGTGCAAATTTGCGACTGAATCGATCATTTTAAGTACTAGATATGTCCACTAATGTTATTTTAGTTGAAAAAGTTTTTTTCCGGCAGTACTAGTGTGTTTCATTTGAACGTCTCATCTATTGCTAAAGTATTTATGCAATGTAAAATTTGATGCGAGAGCGATACTTTTTGAAATACTATTTGTAGATGTCTTCATCAGTGATATGTGTCTCGTTTAACGAACTTTCGCTATCTCTATCGATCTTTAACGCAAATTCTATATTTTTTTATTTTCTTTAGCATTGACACAGTTAAAGAACAAGAAGAGAAGCTAATAGAAGCTCAATACGAGGCTTCCAAGCCTTTGGCTCGATACGCCGACGACCAAGAACTAAACTCTCACCAGAAAAGTATTATTCATTCCGAAGATCCTATGAGTGCTTACTTTGAGGCGAAGCGCCAGCGCAAGAAGGAAAAAGAGAAGAAGAAGAAGAAGAAGAAAAAGGGCAAGAAAGGTAAATGTGATGGTGATGAGGACCTTCGTTCTTCCAATTTTTGGCTGGTCAGCTTTTTTTCTTTTTACCCTAGGTGATGATAATGATGAACTTGAAGAGGAAAAAGATGACAGACCGAGATACAAGGGACCTGTTCAACCCCAGCCTAATCGATATAACATTTGGCCGGGTTATCGGTGGGATGGAGTTGATCGAAGCAATGGATTCGAGAAGAAATTGATGGAGGAAATTGCTCGGAAAAATGTGGAACGAGAAGAGATCTACAAATGGTCCGTGGAAGATATGTAGAGGCTTTTTTAGATGTCTCGTGTTGCATATTGTATATTAAATTTGTTCTTTTCCTCTATTTTACTTCATATACTGTGTGATTACCTTCGAAATAGGTGGCAGTGATGTCTTAGGGTGATTAAAAGCGTGACATTGCACTCATTATATGTCGGTGGTATGTCAGTTGCATCTTCATCGACTAACCAGATGGAAGTTTGAGATCTAATGGCACACATCCACCAATCTATAAAAGGATGGCTGAGTGGCAGGTTTCATCTGTCTGAAGAATTCCCGTTTGCTGCCGTTTGCTGAAAGTGGGTGTGTGCTCTAGCCCATTTCGATAACATGAAGCGGCTGAAGTTGAATTATTTGAAATCTAGACTTGCTTGAAATACGAAGATACTTATGTATAATTAAGCGACGTAAATGTGCAGAAATTGTAACTGCTCAGATCGTGGTGATGAAGGCTCCTCAAGTGCAAGCGTTTCCTTCATTGGACTAGAGGATCATCTTTGAAAATATATAACCTTATTGTCCTATCATTCTTCAGAAACTGATTGGTAATTTGGTGTAAAGGATTACTGGTGACCTCAGCCTTTTCCTCCTTAGGTGGTACCAGTAATCGACTTCAGATTTGGATGTTGGTGCTGTAGTTTAGACACACTTTCTTCATGGAAAGTGTCCCACTCCCCTCATACAACTGCCGAAGATTGTTCAGCAGGTCTTCCCCTCTAATAAAACTTGAAAACGATAACAATAGTACGGCGACTTCAGCCAGTGGAAATCATCATAAAAGTGCACACTGAAGAATAGAGAAATAGGAACACAGAACAACTTTGAAAAATTTTGTACCAGTGAACAGTTGGAAAAAAAATGACGGTGAGATGGTCAGCAAACCAATGAATGGCAGAATAGCGTCGTACAGCAGTCCTGCTGCGAAGGGCCTAATTTACCAATACCACCCAGTAATTAGTATTTCTTTATGTCTCTGTAAGCAGGCTTATCGATTCCTTGAACGTAGCTGAAGAACATTTAGTTGGGCAATTTGCCGCTACGCTTACTTAAAATCAACTCAAAAACTATTTATGACTTTGTGCTACAGCGCAGTGAACGGCTAGAGAAGTAAATAAATGCATAAGGTGAATATTAATTGGCCAGTTTTACGAAATTCATGAAAAATTATTGGGAAATAGAACGTCTGAACCTGGTCACCCTTTAAAAATCATGAAAATGCGATAATATAAAATTGTGGTTAATTTTAATACTGGTGAAAATGAGCAAACACTGACATTTAGAAATTACCCAAAGTGATATGTGCTGATCAAATTTATTGGAAACTAGCGGTTAGCTTATTGATATTCATTGCGAAGCAGGTTCAATGTCAATCCGGGACAGTCTGTTGCGTTGTTATGGGTGTGGAGTATCCAAAGCTGATAAGTCTTCTAAACAAAATGTTAAGGTTTATTAAAATCATGTGGCTTGATGATGATATTTTTCACCATGCTTTTAAATGTTTACAATTTGTTTTACAAGTTTGTTTAAGTATCTTCTGGCCATCGGCCGTCGTAGTATTTCAATTTGAAACCGGGGATGTTTGAGGCTCGCTTGCCCCAGGCTGATGTTTTCAAGAAGGTTATTGATGCTATCAAGGAATTAGTTCAAGAGGCAACAATTGACTGTTCTGATACTGGCATCAGCCTTCAGGCAATGGACAGCGCACACGTCAGTCTTGTTTCGCTCCTGTTGCGAAGCGACGGGTTTGAAACATTCCGATGTGATCGCAATATGTCTCTTGGCTTTAATATCTCAAGGTTTGAATATAATTCTGAATTCACATTCTGTAGCGCTTCCAAAATTCTTAGATGTGCAAGTTCCAGTGATTCAATCACCCTTAAAGCTCTAGATAAGGCAGATACTATAACATTCCTTTTTGAGTCCAAGAGTAAGTAATTCGTTCAACTTATTGCCGCAGATCAGGAAAAGATTTCGGAATTCGAGCTGAGGCTAATGGATTTGGATGTTGATCACCTTGGCATTCCAGTATTGTCTATTTTGCATAGATTTATCCCGATTTAGGAAACTGATTATAAATGTGTTATCAAAATGCCGGCATCGGAACTCCAACGAATCTGCCGCGATCTTGGACAAATTGGTGACTCTGTTGTCATTACTGTGTCCAAGGATGGTGTCGGATTTAGTTCGACTGGTGATCTCGGATCGGGAAAAATTAAGCTATCTCAAACTGCTAATGCTGATAAACCAGAAGAATCTGTCACCATAGAGATGAGTGAGCCTGTTAGTATGACTTACTCTCTGCACTATTTCAACATCTTTACCAAGGCTGCACCACTTGCCAGTCAAGTAATCTTATCTCTCACTGCTGATGTCCCGGCAGGTATGCCCTTACTTTTTCGTCACGCCTCAATTCTAGTTGTTGAGTTTCCTATTGAAGATCTTGGATACGTTCGCTATTATCTAGCACCGAAGATCGAAGATGATGAGGCCTAATTGTGTGTGCTATTGATTGCTCCATTTTTATAATCAACTTTGATGCACTATTTAAATGATTGCTTGGAGTCTAATATATTTTCGTACTAAATATCGTAGATTTTCCACAGCAGTTGTGCAGAGAGGCAATGCTGAGTTTATTTTAAGATGAGTTTATTCGTCAGTTAACAGAAGTCATTCTCTTTGCGGGTGTAGATTTCAGACCAATGCATCTATTGTAAATATCAAGATAATGGTTGAACGACGCCTTTGCTGAAGTCTTGCGCCACATTCCCAAAAGTATTGATTTCGTCGACGTCGGATTCGATGGGCCTTAACGCGGTTCTAGTTTCCTCCATTCATGGGTTAAGATCGTATGGTGCTCGTAAACAATGATGATTAAGAAACGCTGGGCTGCATTCCGTGCACTTTTGCCTTTTATCAATTTTCTACCCATAGCGGGTGAAATCGGTCGCTAAACTAGAGTTGCACTGAAGCTACATTTTATTCCCCCATGGTTCTTGCTCACTGTCCATTTAATCAAAAGCTTCTTGTCTTTGTTGCTCCATCAGAGGTGTCAGACGACTCATCACTATCGTGACTGCCTTCACAGCACCACAACCGGTAGGGCAATGGTCAGCGTAAGAGTGAGGTGACGCGGTGTTAATAACTGCCGAGGCTTGACACTGGGATTGCAAGTGTCTGGCTGGGAGCCGATATGTTCTCGTTCTCAAATCCAAGAAGTTTCAGCACACGCCCACTTCTCCCACGCTCACTTCCGTTCCCACATTCTTTTTCGCCTCCATCGACAGTCAGAAGTCCCTCAATGGTGGTGTAAAGTTGTACGCTGTCACCAACTGACGAGCAGTATGTCGTCGTTTTTTAAGGAAACTCAGAATGTTTTCGCTTGTATATGGTGAAGTAGCAACGGTTGCTCGTGGCCTCTACTGGGAGCCGATCGTGGCCCCAATCATTTTAAGCTGCAATCAAGCATCCACTAGTTTTTTGATCGCGACCACTGAAGTGTCCAGTAGGGGAGTACTTACCTAAGTGGCGTCTCGGTCTGCTACTAGCATTCTCTTCACCACCGCCTCGCCATTGCGGTTCCGGTTGCAGCAGAGCACCATCCTATTAACGCAGTCGAGGGATCAATGTACCTGAGGCTGTTCGCCGTAAAGTAAAAAAAATGGATAGACAAAGCAGTTATTTTAAGAGAGGTTCTCCAAAGCCTGCAAAGCGCTGCTATAACCAAGATCACCCACATGAGGGTATGGTCTTCAGCCAAAAGTGCGCATCCACGGAAATTGATTTCAATGATAGATTCGGACCTCTTTAAAAGGATAAAGTGCAGCAAAAAATCACTCGATGCTTTAGATGCCCGAGCGTTCCCCTTCAAACCGTTTGAAAGCCCAAGTATGTTCTCTGGTCTTGTCATCATATTAGACTAGGAGTGATTGCTCTTACGAATGCAAACGTATAGAATGAATGAAAAATAGGCCATTACAAACGCCACTTTTATAAATCTGATCTTTGGGAAGCCCTCGTTATTTTTACTGCCAATCAAGCAGGGTTGGCTGGTCATGCTTGAGTTCTATGCTGTTTTCTTACGCTCCACATTTTATTTGCCCTTGGTTGCATCTGTTCAACCAACCGAAAGCAGGTTCCATGCTGGGTTGCAAATTTTTATCCTTCTTAAACTCTCCCAGGAGAACTTGAAAAGGCCCAACTCATTTCAGCAGTACGAATGCATTTCCTTCCCACCTTTCTAGTAATTATTATTGCACCTCTATCTGCAGAGATCGAAGTGAAATTTACCTTTGCCTCTACATCACTTCTACGTGATCTTTAGTTTCTTAATAATGACTTGTTAAGAAGTACTTTTTGCTCTTGAAACCACAGTAATTTAATTTTTCAATCCCAAGGCCTGGTTTTCATAACCAAATCAAATGACGGTGAAATTCAGAAGCTCGTTTCAAATCCCGGATCTATAATTTAGTGCGCATATCCGTATGTTTCCCTATTTAAACCGAACGTAATGGAGTCCCTAGGAATATCCCATTTTAGTAAATAACGCGACTTCCAAAATTAATGAGCAAATAAGGGCAATAATCAGTGGCTCTATAAAGAGCAGACATGGTTTGAGGCAGACATTTTTGTGGCAACCTGTTCTACTATCAAGCAAATCACAATGACAAACTAAAACAGCCATTATCAATACCTCAAATTCTAGTCTGGGTATTGGAAACGATTTCTTAGAAACTGCACCATTTTTGAGGAAAGATTTTAAAAGATCATTTCAAAGGGATACTATATATTAGGTCAAAACATCGACACCAACCGTAAGTCCTCAGAATAAATTAGTTGCCAGATGAATTTCATCTTTTCGAAGGCTGAAAGTTAACTGAGTCGATTTAATTGGTCCGAAAGTTAATTGAGAAATTGTAAAAGCTTCATTAGTTAGAACTGATATTTTGTTCACATTCTCTGCACTTTTGATCGACCGAAATACGTAGAAATGATACGCGAATGGTTGGTTGCTGAAGCTGAAATCGTTTGTGATTATCTCATCAGACGTACTATGACCGCTCTTGGGTTTTTCACTCGAATTTTAAGTTCTGCTGATGAAGATGTGAGTGAAATATTTTGATTTTTCTCAAAATTAAAATATTGGAATAAAGTACGAGATGCGTTAACTTTCGGTCAGTTTGAAGTCCAAATTTGTCAAAAACGGGGGCGACAGGATCGCGAAACGAAAGATAACTACCAAAGTAGTCGGTTGCTTTGGCGTCTGAATAGCTTATAGTACACACTCAGCAGTGTTAATATAACTGGAACTTATGAAATTTAATTATTCAAGATGAAGTTATCACCTCTACGGAATAGCAAAAGCTGTATCTTCTGAAAAGGGAGACCATATCGCGGACGCGCTAAGATCAGGAACCTAGGAATTTCTTCACAAGTCTGTTTGTCGTGTTCTAAAGCAACTCCTATTTTCGCCAAAATTTAGTACACCTCACTACTCGAAAACAATTTCTCATACTCGAATCTATCGCCTATAGTACCTCATCAGAGTTTTAAAATGGGACGAAGAAACACAGCATTCCCTCCGAATTCCGCCTAGTACTAATTTTCAAATGCTTACCTACCTGATTCAAAATTGTGGGTAAGATCGGAATTAAATTTGCGAAACCAACCGATGTGTCACATTCAAACGCTATACGTGCAGATCTGTTCGTCGATTCTAATCTGGAAACTAATTTCGATCTGCTTCTCGTGATATAAATAGTTGACCGTATTAAAAAAAATGTGCCTCTTTTTTTCAAAGGGGTAAAGCTTGCAGTCGGCTCTCATGATAAAGAATTGGCTGTGTTTTGAAACTTGCATCCTGGTGCTCAACCAACCATGGCGTTTCGTTATCTTTCTCTATTTGTGATTTTCTGAATTAATCATCTCCAGTCGCAACCGCTTCACAAATTCATCCAACTGCTGACAAGACGTCCGTTGTTTATTTCAGTTTAGTGTTAACTTAGAGTTGACTTATTATACTTAAACAGCCAACTGCATATGAAAATGGGCCACAAAATATAGGAAAGCAAGTGCAACAGGTTCGTCGCCTCTTTAATTCTTATGAATGCCTCGGTTACGTAAAAAGTAACTTTATTATGTAAACACTGTTGACTTTTTTGCTCCATAATGAAGTTGTTTCATTTTTTGACAACAGTTAATGCATTTTTAAGAAATTAGAAGCCTTCCGAAATATTAATAAGCTGAATTAAAACGGAAAAAGTGATCAGAAGGGTGACGCATCCTGCATCCGTTGAACGCCTTCCATGACCCATTCCTGACAGTTCCTCCTCCAAAATTTGGGACCCCTTCAGCAATCTTGAGGGTAATGTTTCAAAACTTCGACGTTGAATGACTATCGCAACAGCCACATCGTTCGATATTCTCCTTGTGGTTATTAATAAATGGTTACCCTCCATGTATTTTCTCTTACACGAGATATGAAAATCGGCGTGGACTGCTTCAGCACTCATTAGAAATACTGGTTCAGAAAGGCGATTTTGATAAAAATTTGGTAGATTGCCCAATTAGGGCCAACCTTTCTCTGATGGGTGGCACTGCTAAACGTGCCCTGTGCACATGACAATTCGGCAGCCCACATACTGAGTGACGGAGCAGTTGACGGAGAAGTTGATTAAAATTGTTCATGCCATGAGCCTTCCCTCATGATCCAAGGCCGGAGCATTATAGGCAATGAGAATATTATGATGACTCCAGAGGCACTTCTGGGCGGCCGGATGGGACTAATCATCTACCGGACGTATAAACTTAGGTTATATCAACAGAAGTACAACGTCGTACAGCCTGGTAAACGAGGCACGAGGTAAATACCTGGATTCGTGGTCTCAAACTGGACTGTAGCAATGAAAGGAGTCTTCGCCAGAAAGTTGAAAAGACTTCTGGAATAGGTATGAAAATTGTCTGCCTTAACAATGTTGAGGACGGACGAGGTGCCACGAGGTGTACTATGAAACCATGCCAGAGAAGTGACCAGGGGACCGAAGACGTCGTTAAACACTTTTACTCCTTTCTGTGTTAACTGTTGTGCGCTACTTCTGTTGTACCCCAATAAGTCCTTGAGACTTTCCCTAATGGATGAGGAGTAAATAAATGAATGAAATAATGACTCCAGTGCATATCTCGTCTGAAGCATAATTGTTTCGTTTGAAGATATGGAATTTCTATTGACAATTCAGCTTAGTATTCCAGTGAAGAATATGCGGCTGTGACATAACGTGGGAGTCTTTGTGGGAATTTGTGTGCCACTGGAAGAACACTTCAAAAGCACTTAATTCATCTGATCACTTCTGCCGAAGTCAATATCCACTATTTTAAAAGCAGACCATTTAAAAACCTATAGTTTCGTTTAGTTTAACACCAACTTCAAAAGGCTACCTAATGATTGCGATATTTCATTTGGTAAAATTTTCATTTCTCATGTCATTTTCTTGAAACACAAATTCATATTCAGTAAAAATTCATAAGAATTACATCAGATGCAAAACATGAAATACACAGACTGAAAGTTTAGCAATTTCGTGAAATCACTGAGTCCTAACCAAAGTATTTGCAAATTAGTACCTACCGAATATTAAAGTCCTAATTCCGTCATTAGAAATAACTAAATAAGAAAACATTATGTGTACAAATATCTTGGTGACTTCAGGGTGAAACACAAAAAGTGAACGGTGCTTTTGAGAGGTATAATTTCTATGAGCTCTGACAAACAGAAGAAATAAAGTGGCATCTATGTAGCACGATAGAGTGAGGTCAAACATACTTATTCTATTTGAGTGTTCCTGTCATGGTTTCCCTGAAATGAGCATTGGTACTATAAAAGTAGCTCATTTCAAATGCTAAAGCCTTATATGTTGAATATTTGAAGTTGTATATCATTCACCGCCATTTATGAACTCGATGAATTCGGCGGAGCCTATTCCCAAAGCAGGTCAAGGCAATGGCACGTGCCATAGAATAAGAAGGGAGCACAGCTTGAAAGATCTAAGAGAAGCACATGTTCATGCCCAATGCAAAAACCTAAAACTTAGTGAAAATTTGAAGACTAAGCTCAACGCTACATGCTTTGCCATTCGCTATATTAGTAAACACCGAAACTTGAACCCAGTCCTATTTTGCAGCGTGATACATGCGCCTTTACGTGTAGAATGAACAACCAAGGATATCTATGCCACTTCATTCTCCAAGATTATTGTCGACAGTCAGCTTTAATATTTCTGGATGGAGACAAGGTAACAGCTCTTCAGACGCCTTGTGAGTTCTCTCTTTTTCTTTGACTTTCCATGCCAGCTTTGGTAGATATAGGTGTCCACCTTCATCATCCAATAGTTCTTTCACACTGGCTTGGGCCTGTCAGATGGAGTCAGCACTTCGATTGGGTTGAGAGACAACTAAGTTTTCAAACTCGTGGTTGCCTCCCATTCATTGCATTTCTCCCACGAGAGTTCTTCGCATGATTATGAGATAGCCATGTATTTAGTTTTTTCCTCTCAATCATGGTTTCTAGGTTAATAAGGATTCATGCTTCATAACTTCACTCACTCAAAGGTTATGCTTTGATTGGCATTATGAATGGTTTTTTTCTAAACAGAGAACTACAGTTCTAGCAGTAACACAGACTTTATTTGCCCATGTGAATCAGCTTCACTAAGGTGGGTAAGTCAAGTCGCCACCTTGCTTCGTCAGCAACATTCATTATTCTTCTTGCAAATCGAATATATGCAGTTGGCCACCAAAAATTGTTCAGTGTATACCAAATGAGATTTCCTAATACTATACAAAAAATATTTGGTTCTCTACAACTAACTCTTTATGATTTGATCAAAATGTCCGCCATTTAGCGGTCCATCCTATGGTGATAAATGTAATCTCTCTTTCCGGAGGAGGCTGACAAACTAGGGCCCTAAGCACAATGACTGACGACCAGCTACCCCCACTCAATGGTTTGGTTCAACGGGCCTGATCAACTTCACGATCATCCAATCAACATTCGCTACTTTGTTACTCCCCTACAGAGAAGATAGACTGACAGACTGCTAGTTAAGTGGACATCGAGTCAGCAAACATGATGGTAATCTGCCGGCTGGTAGGCATGAAAGAGCATTCAATATGAGCAAGATGGCTGACTAGGTAGGTGTTCGACTGTAAAGCTTCTTCTGGGCTCTTGGGCGATCACGGTTTGAAGGGTATTGGACGAGTCGAGCTGAAGAGGAAACTATCTGAAAGCGATTCCGCGTTCTTGACCCATTTCGCGAACTCTTCCCCCCCATTCCGTCCACGCTTTCACTACGCCTCTATACCGCCATTTTATTGTAACGGTTGTGATGACTACTATTCGATAAAGACGGGCTGCTATTCTCTCCTATAATGGATTGTCTGGCAGTCACTAAAGGGCGCGGATAGAACATTCTAGAAGGATTTGCGGCTATTAGTATTTACGGGTGTTATGAAAATCTTAAGAAGTTGATTCATGTATGCTCCTTCTTATCAAATAATTGCACATCGTATGATCATAAACTGACAGTTTTGGGTTGGAGATCACCTCGATCATCTATTATCATCAAATCCAACTGCACATTCCTTAACTAATATAATATAACATGCAGTACCTCTAAACACAATGAAAGGACCCTTTATTTAGAAGTAGAAAATAAGATGAGCCAAGTATTAAGTGCTGAGATCTTCAAAGTAAAAATTTTTCGCCCCTTCTATTTGTTACTCCTAAACACATGCTACGATTTCACTATCACTAAGACCAGAAATTAAGGCGGCAATGAGACGACGGCACCACAAACTTAACCCTTATGGCAAATTTGAGGATAATGTTTTACTGAAATTTCATACTGACGTCTGCATAAATCTGACTAATGAAGAGATTCAACGCCGATCTGGGGAATTTGAATGATAGATCGTCTGTAAAAGGAGGAATTTCAATGATCAATGTAACCAGTCACCTCTGCCAGCTCCCAACTGACGTTGTGTTCCTCCAATTTATGTACTCGTAAAATAAGTCTTTCACAGTATATTTTGAGTTTATCTGCAAATAAGTATCACAATCGCTGCAGGGTATCCATTTCAGATATTTTAGCCGCATAAAATGTCAACAATGATGATGCGTAAGCACGAATTTGGGAAGCAACGAAATGTCAAAATGTCTCAAAATCTGGCGAAGTTGTATACAAAAACTATATTACAGGTAAAATTCGAATTCTAGTACACAATTGGGTTGGTGTTAGTTACCGAAAAGCATTTACCCTAGCCAATAAAGAAAGTAAAATCGCTGATTGGCTTACATTGGTTATATTAGTGAACGCCAAAAATTGAATTAGTCCTATTTGGTCCTGTGGTGCGCGAGCTTCTTGGCCGTGGGGCCTGCAAGCGAGAACACATTTGATTTCTTGTTTCGTATCTCAGTAAATAATGAGCTCAAGGAGCACTGATTCCTGGAAAGAAGACATTGATGAGAGTCTTGCACTTTCATTGATGGTTAGTAAAAGCGGAACCTCAAAAGACATTCAAGTTAAAAGTGGTGTCAATACTACTAACGTTCAAAACCCGATAAAATGGTATGAATCAAGCAGTGAGAATCGCACGACAATGGATATAACGGTATATTTGCCCTTCTCTTATATGCCTCCCTTTCTAGGTTGACGTCCTGACTCACCCAAATGAAGTTTTAGACAGGCCATTCCCACAGGGTCGGATGCTAAGCCACAACGACCACTTTAACCGATTTTGTTTGGCTGGCTATGGTGCCTTTTCCGTCGTTCTAAAAGTACATTTCTCTTATTCAAATATCGCTGTTGTAGGCTAAGCACAGGATCGATAACACGGAATATGCCTTAAAAGTCATTCCCAACATTTCGACACCACGACAATTGGTACCTTAACCATTTGGGTTGCTGATGCATTCAAACACAGATTGCGACTTTTAGAGAGGTCAATGCTCTGACGAAATTGATTAATCCCTATATCGTCCGTTACTACACTTGTTGGGTAGAGCCTCAGATATTTGTGGGCAAATGCGTGCGTTCAGGTCATTTTTTAATTGTTTTTAGTCAAACCCCGGTCCCTATGACAAAAAAGGATTTGTTGACTTGGAGAAACTTTTGCAGTAAGTCAAACACTATATCCCCTTCACCGAATTTGACTGAAGAAGCGTTTAATGTAATCGATCGCTGGATTTAGACTACATAGCCTAATTCCCACGCTCTACGGCTCCGAGGAGGAAATCGGCAGCTCTGTGAAATCTAGTGGCGACAATGAATCAACTCAAAAGGTTACAGCGCCAGATTCTTCCAGCTGCTCTAGTCTGATTTTGCGGGAACAACGTGTACAGTGTTTGGGTAGTTTCTCTTATAGAGACCCCAATTTGCTGTCGGCTAATCCAATGACCCTGGTAATCCAAATGGAGTTGTGTACTTCAACGCTTGGAGATTGGTTGGCCTCTCGCCCACCGGACCTCACCGATTATAAAAATGAGAGCGGTTCCCTGTATCTGAATCCCGAATATCGAAGACAAGTGCGATGGTTATTTGACCAAATTGTCCTCGGTCTGATTGCTATTCATGAGAGTAATATCATTCATCGAGATATCAAGGTAGCTTATCTGGTTTGATTATAAACTTCGTGCAGCCAGTTAATGTATTCATACAGGAAAACGGTAGTTCTAGGCCGAATGATTTTTTCTTCAGAAGTGGAGGGTGTGGTGCTGATAGCAAACCTGGTTGCAAAAGAAAGGATTGCTATCATAGACTGGGCGTGAAAATTGGTGACTTTGGATTATCAAAGATTCTTGGACAATCCGGCACTGGTAGTTCTACTGAATCGGCATAACATACTTAATAGGTGATGACCAATCAAACGGCGACGGAGAACAAAACATTCTCATGAGAGCGACTGGAAGGGACCGCAGCTCTCTTCACACTTCCAACATAGGAACCATATTCTACGTCGCCCCAGAAGTGTTAGCAGAGTCGGAGGACAAGTGGAGCAAGTACAATCAGCAAGCTGACATCTACAGTCTTGGAGTTGTGCTGCTCCAAATGCTACATATTTGCAAGACTGACATGGAACTGGCCCATTACACTAGATGCGACCCCGCAAAACCACATGAAAAGAGTTCCCTCCCTTCTTATCTGTTCGAGATTTGGCCGGTAGAGGTAAGCGCATGAAGATGTTTAGAACACCACTCAAAAATTTTCCTATTAAGGCCGAATTATTATTTAAAATGCTACACCCCAACCCAAATGAACGACCAAGTGCTTCAGATCTGAGAGACCGTTTGGCTTCAACATCTGAGGTTATCACTGGAGACATCAACGAGGTCAGGGACCTTCGGGCGGAAAATGAAGAACTACGAAAACGTATTTCAGAGTTGGAAATCAGATAAAAAAACTACCTTGGCACATTCAGCGTTCATTCACACTGTATAACCACCTGTACAAAACGTTGTAAAGCCTCCGTTTCAAATCCTTTGAAAAGCCTTTCTTCTACTTAGTAATCCCGGGAAGGCAACCCTGTAATGCTTTAGACGAAGTGCGCTGAAGTGGTCCATAAAGAAAAGTAGCAAAATACGATCGCTAAATTAAGCCAGGGCAGAAGATAGCCGCGGAAGGCAGGAGGGTGAAGCAGCGAGTTGCGAATGCGCAGCCGCCGCGATTAAACCTCTGCCAGCAACGACGCAAATAAAGCGGAAGATCGCAATAAGATGTACAATTGCAAGCCATTTATTTGATAATTAGTTAGACTTTACAGTCTTCGGTTTGGCAGGCCCAGACCTGAAGCCGTTCCTAAAGCGACGATGGACCGATTTGAGATGCAGACATCTGCCCGTTCCGGTTGTCTTCCTCCGACGTGCCTTTTCAGACCAATTGTACTTTCGAATAGACGGGCTTGGATATCCACAAGCAGCGCAGGTTTTCTTCTGAATGTGATAGGATTTCCTACCGCATCTCCTGCACTGAGTGTGCGATTTGTTGTGACGTTTACCAAAGGAAGTCGTACCCTTCGTCATCCCGATTTACTAAAAACGGAGAGCAACGATTACGGGGAGAAAAGCACGCTAACCCTTTCTCAGCCGACACAAAGTTCCCGCCAGAGAGATTTAAAAGAATGAGAATGTGGTGATTCGGCCGATAGTAACGTAAAAAATAGTTCTAGGCATTTTGATTATCTGAAATTTCGCAGTTGCATTCGCAGAATTCATTTTGATGGTCATTTCATACATATTTGTGCAACACAGCTGCTTAATTCTCAATTTGTGCGTGTAGAATTCCCCAAGCTTTATACGAAAAAATTTGTGGATGTTTGCCAGTTATATGTTTGATAAATTAGTAGTATTAATAGTTGCTTCACCCCACCACATGTTTTTTAGAAGCAACCTGATTGGAAAAATGCATTTCATAAAAATAATTATTTGTGACTCGAATCAGCCATAATTTCGTTTCGTCTATAGTTTTGCTTTTCTGTTCAAGATTTTGTTTATTTTCATCTCTGCCTGGTAGGCGCCACTTAGGTAAGGGCGTTGTGTTTATTGCTCGCTAAGTAATGGTTAACGTGCCGAAAACCAGAAAGACCTTTTGTAAGAGTTCGAAGTGCAAGAAGCACACTATGCACAAAGTAACACAGTATAAAGCCGGTAAGGCTGGGCTCTACGCTCGTGGTAAACGTCGATATGACAGAAAACAGTCAGGTACATCATGCATTTGTTATAGTCGTTCTTAGGTTATGGTGGTCAGACCAAACCCATTGCCCGCAAGAAGGCTAAGACTGCCAAGAAGATTGTTCTCCGCCTTGAGTGTGCTGAGTGCAAATATAAGCAGCAGCTGATGATCAAGAGGTGCAAGCACTTCGAGCTGGGCGGTGACAAAAGGAAAAAAGGTCAAATGATCCAATTTTAACCTTGTTTTGAACTATGCGATCTGAGATAATAGGGGAGGTCTTTTGTAAACTTGGATTTTGTTTCATTTTCTATGGCTTTTCCCGTATGAATCTATTGAAGACCTCAGTCTTGCTGGAAATATTGTTCTTGTAAGCAGGTCAATCCTAGTGTCCACCAAGTTACCATTGTATGATCCGATTTCGATTTATCTTTGGTTGTCTAAATTGCTAACTGTTTGTTCGTGGTCGTGTCCCGATTAGCCAAGTGGCGCTCATTTTCTTTGTTATTAATTAATTTTATGATAACTGGTCAGTTTTGGGCTTTTGGCCGTTTTTGCGCTTCGTGCTGTAAGCTTCGGCTTCATCAAAGATTTGTCTAAGGGGGGCAGTTCTCCTTGCATTTGTTGTTGTTCGGACACTTCCTGTATTTCCAAATGAGGGGGAGTGGTTTTCTCCAGTGGCATGTCTCGTCCAGTTTCCATTAGCAGTTAGAACTAGACTAAATATAGTGATGTGCTGCAAAAAGTTCTAGTCCCTGAAGTTCTGAGGACAAACGTCCCGTGGCGAGGGTCCACTCTGTTCTCGTTGATTCCGTCGAATGTGACCTCGTTGCCACTCCTGTTTTCAGCAGTAACAGTACACTAAAGGTATGTAGATCGTTGCGTAATCTCCTCATTTCGCGTCAATCTACTCCTGCCTCGAGCCAAAAGCTGGTGTATATGACGCGGCAATGGCAATCATGTGTTCTAACATCTCTAAATGAAAGCAGCAAAACATTTTCGTCGGTATGTTTCTTGTGGCCGTAAAGATCAAGGGTCGGTTTTACTTCATCCAGACTAGTCAGACTAGTATTTCGCCCTTAGTTGGTGTAGGATTTTCTCAACATTGCTTGAGTTGATCTTGGGCTTGCATATTTTTGGATACAACCAGGTCTCTCCTTTGCCACCACTTCGTATCGATGAAGGGCTTTCTTGTAACAGGCCTACTATTGGGCGGCAAAAACAAGGATCTGCTTTAGTGAAAATACCACGCCACCAAGCGAGCACCCTCGGCTTTTATGTCACGCTTACTTCAAGATCACCATGGTAATTGAATTCTGCATCAACTAACGTTATTTCATCATTATCTGGACTGAAGGGAGTCAAGTCAGTGTGAACAGGTTCCTTGAGCACGGAACTCGTAGTATGTTTTTCCTCGTCGGAAACTCTTTTTTGTTTTATTAGTCCCTTTGATCACTGGTCTGCATAATAATCCGGATTTATAGATTTCCATGCAAATGCGACTTTGCCATGAATATTCTTTTTGTTCGACTTGACACGATCAAGTGTTTACCAATAGTCTGGCAATCTCATGAAGAATGCTAAGTGACTTGGGGTGGGGCGTCAAGTAATCCAGTCTCCTGGCCATTCACATCGAACCGCCATAGCTTACTCGATACATGGGGGTAACCACACAAACTCCGGTTTATACAAAGACCAGGTTTTAGGAATTCGTCGATTTATTGCCGTAATTCATTAACCTTTTGCCTGGAACATTCATTTGTCCATCTGGTCTAAAACACTAGGCGGGTTTGGGCCAGCCAAAAATTAACAACTGTGGGCTTTGAAATTTAAAGAGGTTATACCGACAATTAATCCAAATAATAATACAGTAGCTTGTAGCCGTTTGATGTATTGAAAGCATGTTTATACCTAAGTAAATGTTGAGAGGCAGTGGGGGTTTATCAGCACTGGACTGACCGACGTGCGGTGTGTGAACTGCAGCTTATATTACGAGAACGGATATTTTGAGCAGAGGAATTTTGAAGTGAGCTGGTTAGGCATAAAGCAGGAGGCCAGGCATATGAATATGTTGAATTTTGTAACAATGCTTCCACGGACCGATCCGTAAAAAATATGGTAAATCGAGGTAAAAGAACGCTTTGGACCCATTACCATTTATTTACCACCCGGCGTTTATTGAGATCAGTTAATTCGGCTGACGACTTGAGGGCCTGTTCTAGTCAATGAGGTAAGCATAACTGGTCCACAATGCTTAGTTTACCCTTTTGGGTGATACTGGGTTCATGAGTCAGGCAATGAACTGCTTCTGAACATCGAATGGGACAAGGTGGCTGATGAGGTGGCTGATGAGGTGGCTGGATGCTTCCTGAGAAGGCTATAACCTGTACTAATTAATTAAATACATCAGAAAAGACTTTACATTCAAGTGAATAGCCCCATCTTTAAATATTGTCCCTTTATTCACAGCCTTCAATTCATTATGGACATGTTAATTAGCGGTCAATACATGGGCACTAATACACGCCCGATTAGTGAATTAATAGAAGATGCGAACATCGATTGTAAAGAAACCTGTTTAGTGAAGAACAACGCAGGCGACAATAGGTGGGAAGAAAATTATAAAAGAATAACCTGGTTTTATGGTGATTCAACAGACATTTCTAAGCAAAGTGATAATGAATATACGAGTTACAATGAGCTTAGAGCTGTCACCCAGTGTTTTCCCCTTACTCCGTCAATCAGGATCTTTCAAAGTTAAGATGTTGAAACCCTTATGGTGTATTTGAAGAAGCCACTAAAAAGTAATATGCATGCCACGAAACTTACAGAATTACTGAAGCATCATGGTGGTTCTGGTGCGATTGCACAGCATCTTTAACCCTTTGTATATAAATGATCTAAATTTCACCGATTGATTGGGTTTAGTCTCAAGCACTCTACCAAATTATTATTTACTCTAAAAGAAGCCCTTTTGACATTTTCATGAATAAGTAGTCTGAGTCTCATAATTTGATGACTAACAATTTGCAGAAGCACTGTTTGCTGTTTTCCTTAGATGCATTTTTGCATCAATTAAATGTGAGAAATGTACACTAGAACTGCTACTCCTAGTGACTTCGTGGTTCTCAGAGATAATACAGGATTCGTTGTAAATTAAAAGACCTTTGGACACGCTAACTGCATGACCAGCAGTAGCTGTCAGTCTGTCCCACCAATATTGAAAACCATCAATGCATCAACTATACTTTTGGAAGTAAGCGAAAAAAGAGCTTGTACTAATGGATAGATTATCAACGCAAGAAAAAGATAGAAAGCGGTTCAAAGTGTTGTAGAAAGTGGCTTCCTGGTAAATGCAGAGAAGTATAAAACAGTAATTGCGATAATAACAATGAAATGAGTTTTGAATGCAAGCTGCCTTTCAAAAACACAAAAATTTTTAAATAAGAATAATTTGAGAACGGTAACTTTTACTGAGAACTTGACTACTGTAATGTAAACAAGTGATCCAAATTCTAAGTTGGGAGATATGCGAATTGAATCACATATACTTTGGACTTTATTGTACACTTTTACAGAATTTCTTTACGGGACGTACTTTCTACTGCAAACCCATATTAAAAGACCTTTAATCTTTAGGGAAAAATATTATTTTTATTAAAAACTGGATTTTTATTACTAAGCTTGCAAAGCAGCAAACTTTAATGGCATTGAAAAAGGAATGAAAGCTGTTCTCTAAGCTAACGAAGAAGTCCCGTGAGATCGAATTTAATGATGATGACAATGGAAATGACTTTGAAATTTTAACAATCTTTTGGGAGCGCTTTATTTAAATTCTTGGCCTTGTGCCAGCGAGTGTGTGCTTTCTCTCTAAATTAAGAATGTTTTGAGGTGATATTTGCAGCGTTCATTTCAACTTTATGCCTAGTCGTACATTCATTGATTGTGCACTAGTGTTTATGTGCATGGATTTTAGATGATATTGCTATTAATCACTCTGATTTACTTTTCCAGTTAATGTTTTTTTATTTTTCGCGAAATTTGAAGAGTTTGGTGTTTATCTTCCCTGTATCATTTGCCCACCCGGCATAGCCTTTGTGCTTCTATGTAGAATCATTTCGCAGAGTTGCATGGCAGGTTTAGTGGTTTGTGCCTTTGTAGCAATTTTATTTCTGTAGTTACCACTTATCTTGTGTGTTTAACAATAAACTTTGAGAAAGCTGGCGCTGGTTTTTCGTGTCGAATCCTTTGCTTCTTCTACCGTTTCCACATCCTGGCAAATAGTAAATTCAAAAACTAAGGGTTTTTTTTGACAAGGAGTTATTTAAGTCCTTTTCTCTATCCAAGAAGAGTGTTTAGGTACATCTTCATGTGAGTTTGCATATAACATTATACTTAACATAATGCTTTATATTTTTCTTACGTCATAGTGTATATTGTTCCTTAAGTGGATCTAGTCGATTTGACTTTTACTGCTTATTTTTTGCCATATCAATTTCGATAAAAATGTTTTCTGAACTCTAGGTGTCTTTAAGAATTCGGGTTTTCATCTTACTCAGTAAGCGACTTCCGTTCGATTTTTCGACGCAGCGATTTCTGTCGCTATTGAAATGATTTATTTCGTGGACTGATATGCTTAGTCATTCTATAGACGTCCATTAGCACTCATAATCGCTTTTTCCTCTAACGATAATTAACTTTTTCCGCTAGATGTTTCGATGCCTTGCTAACGACATTCCGCAAAATATTATCTCAATACATTTTGCTTAGTAGCCGTTTTTTCCAGAAATTTGTCCTGATTACGTTTTTTTCTTTCGCAGTGTTTCTGTTGCCGTCTCATTACCTTACCGAATTTCTCCAAAAGTTCCTTCTGCCTTAATAAGGGATCTACCATACGTGTATTTATTAATAGTTTTTTTTTTCGGTGGTAATATTTTTGTTTTTTCGATCATTTTGCAGTGATACAATGGAGGTCCCAGAACAAGTTTCTTGTGACACCAAGGCAGAACCCGCAAGTTTCCCTTTGGAAGAAGACGTCGATCTTAACGGCATCACCCCAATGCCGAAGCACGTATTCCTTAATACCTTACCCGGGTAATGCCTGCTTGCTTATTTTTTCGTCCATAGCCTGCTTGTCTATTTTTTTCTCAACAAACCGTCCTGCTCCCTATTTTAAAGCAATATTTCTTTCAGCCACTTAGCTCCATTCCAGACCATCCCTCGGAGTAGGTACGATACGGATCGCACTCAACGGGAATTCTACGGCCAGGAATCTCTTCTAAACAATTTTATCACTACCCATTGCCGAGATTATGGTAGTGCAAGCCCTTCTTTAATAAGTAGCACGAATGGTATTCAACGCAGTCCAAATCTTCGCCAACAACAATCACCAAACAATTCTTCTCTGAAACGTAATCAGTGTGCCATTTGCAGTCGAATTTTTGCCAACCCAGCTAGTCTGAAACAGCATATGCGTTTGCATCTGGGGGAGAAGCCCTTCAAATGTCGTTTTTGTGATAAAACTTCAGCCACAATGTGCAATATTCTCACACACGAACGAACCCATACCCATGAACGACCCTACAAGTGCCTTGTGTGCGCTGCCGATTTTAGCTCTTCCAGCAATCTCAAGGTCAATTGCTTTCGACGGCGAATGCTTTTGCGTACTTGTAACCTATTCAGTAGACATAACTTTTTTTCCTTGCTGTAGACTCATATGCGAACGCATTCCGGTGATCGGCCATTCCGATGCAACATCTGTGACCGCAGATTCGTCACCTCCAATGCTCTGACCACGCATTTGAGGGTCCATTGGGGCCTGAGATTGCACTCATGTCCTCTTTGTGATCGTCAGTTCTCCACCTCTAGCAATCTTCGTGTTCATCACAGGGTGAGTATTGATATCTTGACGTAGTTCAGCTGATGAATGACCTTCTTTTTATTAGTGTCATGTGCGCTTAGAATGAATTTTTGTTTTGTTTGCTTTACGTGCCTATCAGCTTATGTGCTGGTTCCTTGATATCTGCCTTTGTACCAGGGGACGAATCCGCCGCGACTTGAACAGAATTTTCGTGTTTGACGTTCATGTGAATGATGTGCTCTCTAAAACCCTTATTGTAGCCACCAAGTATTGACCACTGAAGATATTTTCGCCGGTGGTTTCTACTTTTGAGGAGTAGATTAGAGCTCATGATATTGCGTTAGGTCGGACTGTTCAATAGATTTTGTACTGTAAATCCGGCCAAATCTAATTTTCATGGGAAGATGTCATCTGGCTAGAAAAATGTTTGCGTGATTTAAATGATTTAATTGCAATTCAGACTACACTAATCTTCAAAATCATCGTGTCAAGCCATAGTGAAGTTTGTTGAATAAAGTGCAAGTCCACTTGAGTTATGGTTTAACATTCATCCATCGTAGTCTAAATGCAACTCGCAAGTGTCAGAAACTGAAAAGTCGTCTTCCCTAATCAAGTCGTCGTTTCTCAGTAACATTAATTTGGATTTATCGACTTCTGGCTTCCTTAGCGCTTGATCCAAGTGTGAAGGCTGAAAGGTTGTTGGACAATTCGTTGGTTTACATCTTTTCACTTAGCCTGCAATTAATCTTCATACCAACATTTTTACCATAGTTGATCAAGCGATGAAATTATTCAGCACTTTTACTGCCACCAGAATCGCATGCGATCCAGTTCAGTAAGCTGCTCACCAGCTTTGAATTTTTTAACCAGGGCTGGAACAGTCTTTCTAAACTTTTGCATTGAAGGATCGAAACTCTAGCGCTTCTCTCTTCCGCATACTTGTCATAGATAACTTCCGAACCATAAGTGGTCGACATTGCTACATCCGATTCATATCAATTGACTTGGATTAATGGGATAACGCTTTCCTATGAGTTTTTCACCAGCCACAGCGACGTAGTGTTTGTTTCCGGCGCTAGGCCATAAACAAGACCCATAAAGGGGAACCAAAGGGAATGGCTCATAGTCTCTTATTTCTGGGAGGGATGATACTTTGGTGCCTCTGAGAGTCCTGATTTATCTGCTACGCTAGGCGCGCCAAAGTTACCACTAGCGCAATTAAGCTATTCCTAATTGTTGTTTTCAGCCTTTAAGTCGTATTCACAAGGTGGATTTTAGTTGGTTCCCAGTTGTTTTCTAGGCTGCTTCCTAATTAGTTGGATTAGTTTTCCCAACCATGAAAGTAGTATTTTGTTGATCAGATCTGGAAAAGGAGCAACTGGTTATCTACTCATCTAGAATATTTTGGGAGTGGTTTTTTTATTATTAAAACGAATAGGCACTTATGCAGCAGCCGCTAGCCAAGCAGTCGTTTTTGTTTGATTAAATGCCTAGATCCCAATTGGCTCCAGAAGAGGAGCTCTCTGCGTTGATACACCGGTTTTCTTGCTTCTTCATCTGTGTCTCCGAATTCGTTGAGGCTTGTGAACGATAGTGTTTGTGATTAACGTGCCTGCGTTATGTTGATCAGCAATTGAGGAAGATCGTGCTTCTTGTATCTCCCTCGAGGTACTATTTCTTGTTGACATCCAAACATCCTCGAGGTCTTTCGGTCCTCCTCTTGCCTTTGCGGTTACCTCTTTTGACGTTCCACCTTGGGTAATGCAACGATAGAACGATTTCAAATGTCTGCACAGACATTGCTCTCTTGTGTAGCATTGGTCATTTGCAGATATCCAGATTATCCTGGTTATCAGGTAATCCAGAAGATACCTTCATTTGAGAACTCTAAAGATTTACCTTCAGGGAAAGATAGGCATGATACTTATTTCCACTGCGAAATTTAATCTCCTTTGGTTAGATTCTACGAATCGTAGCCACAGACTCAAAGCTAGAACAGTAAGGCCATGCTTGGGCTTGTCGGACGTCAGAACGTTGCTGCTGTCGGATATAGTGTTTACGGGTACAATGTAAGCAGTACAAAAGGCACTGTGATGACTATCTGAAGCTTGTCCGAGTCACTTAGACCCGGTGTCGGAAAACACGTGGCTTATACGGTATTACTATTTGTTTTTTTCATCTGCACCATTCTCAATATTTCTGCTGTCGCTTATTAGTTTACTTCTTGCTCTATTTTTTGAGCTGTGCTTTTTGTGATTGTGCAGTGCTGTTCATTACGTGATATAAGCTGATGTAGGTTGTTCGGCAGTTAGTGATGAAAGTCCAAATGACTCGTATAGCTTCAGGGTTGGCCTCAAGACTACCCCGTTTTTTGCTATTTAAACAAGACGACACTTAGGCACATGTATTTAACGTAAGCACTGCACCTTCCTTCCAATCGGATGCGTCTACATCATGGTTTTCCTGGTTGGTAACTTATGTATCATGTCATGCAATTTATCAATAAATCCTTTTCTCGATGTAACGATGGTCATAATGATCAAGACGCGGGTACATGATTAAAAATCTAGGAGAGAGTAATGTAACTGAAACGCTGGGACTGGCTATTTTGAGATTTCGCTAAAAATCCCGATCGTATTAACATTTCTCATTGTTTTGTTGAAGTTCAAAGAAATTTAAAGTTATCAATTGCTAAACGGAGAGATTGAAAATGAGCGAGCGATTACGTGAACGTGTAATTTATCGCTTACATCAGTTGATCCTCAACCCATT
The DNA here is from genome assembly GCA_019097775.1 of Moniezia expansa. Lineage (NCBI taxonomy): Eukaryota > Metazoa > Platyhelminthes > Cestoda > Cyclophyllidea > Anoplocephalidae > Moniezia > Moniezia expansa. Next base: position 10,156,602 of record JADFDV010000053.1, read on the forward strand.
GGACTCATGACCATTTTGGATGAATGACTGATTCTCTTGTTCTCATTTGGACAACTTACTCTAATCCGAAAAGATCACTTCTCAAAACATCTCTTTCCACAGTCCTCTGAGAATGCATCGGTCTGGTGTCTGATTGAGCTTCTCTTATTTGGTCTTCCCTTTGTAGAGCGGTTCTAGAAATTATTTAGGTCCCTCGTCCTTGTTTTGAAGACATTTTTGTGCTTTTAAGTACATTGATTAAAATTTCAAGCTTAGGACTAAGAGTTGAACCTCAAAGCAGCTAGAGGATATAACCAAATCAGAATATTCTTCAAAATATAGGGTAGAATATGCTCAGCAGATTAACTCGTGATAATTCAAATACTACGAGATTGCTTTTTAAATTGTTGAGACGTGTGTTTCTACACAACTACCAAATTTGATCACTTTATGAACATTAAACAATACGTTGATGCTACTCAAGTCTATCACCTTTCTCATTCATCTTTTTCTTCTAGACCGTACATCTGGGTATCAAACAGTACCAATGTTCAGTGTGTGGTAAAGCCTTCGCAACCAGCAGCAATCTGAATGCTCACTCGCGTCAACATCCTGAGTCTGCTTACCTGGTCAAGTATCCACCGCCGTCTCCGTCTGCCGCTCCTCCGCCTCATTCTCAACCCGTCTCTTATCCGACCAATAACATGGCAACCGCTAGCGACAATGTTGTCGCCGTTTCCTCTGCCCTTACTCATCAACTGGTAAGTTAGCCTTTGGGTCAGGCATTAATCTAAAGGCCTCTTGGAAAAGGATTTACGCGCTAGTTTCCTTTCTCTGGGTTGAAGAATTGGACAACAGCCTTTTAAGTGTATTTTTAAATCTTCGTATCCCTTAGGTCATAAAACACCACTTTGCCTAAGAAATGATTTATTTCCCAGCGGTAATTTTTCCGGTGATTGCCCCTCAAGTGTTTGCTTGCTTCTCTTACTACCTAAATAGTTTTGAAAAATTGAGATCTTGACAGATTTCACCTCCTTCGCTGCAATTTATCGAGCAAGGTTGATGCAAACCATTTCTTGACAGTGTGCTATTTCTAGGATCTTTCGCCGATAATGGTTCATTTCTCATGTGCATGAAGCTATTAGCTATTTCGCTTAGATGGCAGCTCATCCCTGCGTCATTACTCCCAAGCACTTTTGTGTCCTACCTTTTTTCTAGAACTCACTGTATGATCCAGTGACTACTTATACATCATTGTGGTCGCTAAAGTAGCAGATTAGAAAAAGTTCCGCGCATAATCTCACAGGCGAGCTTTTGAGATGAGTTTCAATCTTTCCAAGCTTTTACTTCGTAGCTGATAGGCCGCCACGCCTTAGAAATAGTCTAGAAAGGTTTGATTCCCTCGGTCTTTTTTTGAGATTTCATCAAAACCACCCATCCTTTTTAGAGATCTAATACAACTAGAAAAGCGAACTCTATCGCACGATCGCCGATGTTGTCCAACGTGCATTCAGATAATTCCGAGAATATCTACCTTTATATTTGACGTGCGTAGGATACGTTCACGATATAGAAACAGCGCTCAGTCAACCACGCACTGCTTATCAACATATTCTACGCGTTCGATTTGCTGCTCTTCACCACAATTGGCGAATGGCTTCACCCTCAGATGTTGGCAGTTCTCGTCATCTTCATTAGGAACATTTTAAAGGCAGAAAATCTGCCAAGCGTTCCTTTAAAGGTATCGGAGTTGGCTGTGGATCGCAGTCTCTGAACCGACTCCAGCGGGGGAGGCAGGTTATTCAAAATACTTTCACTCACAAAACCATCCGACTTATACATAACAGTGAGATATTAGTGAAACAACTGGTTAAATATGACTGACGTTTTCCCGCTGGGGCTCTTTGTGTTTAACTGTTAAGGGCGAGCTTCTCCGGCACCTATTTTCCAGCCGCTTTTGACTCGTCTGCAGTGAGTGAAGTAGCCACTCTGACTACGTGGGTGGGTACATTATCCGTTTGTATGAACTCATGCTCATTGGCCTCCATAACAATTGTAGAAACTCAAAAACCGCCTTAAAGTTGACACTGACAATCTGATTTATGATAGACTGGAGTTCTCATGGTTCGTAGGCTATATCAAGCGAAAGGACATTTTCAGGTGCCAATTCGGTAGACTGGACTTACTCCACCTCAATAGGTGCGCACTATTCACCTGCTGCTTTTTAGTTCAATTTTGATCGGAAATTAATTGGACATAACATGTATTAAGTTCGGATAAATTCACACAATCTGAATAACATTCTTGGTCGGGCTAAATCTTTCCTCTCTTACCTCTCAACTTCTCTTGAATCTTCTCTCCTTTCTAAAGTCCTAAGTAGTCTTAAGGTTTCTAGTAGTTCGTATAGAGCACGGTGTGTTCTCTTTGATTTAAGGATGGCCAGTTCGGCAGCTAGACATACCTGCCAGGCTTCTTCCCTCTTGTCCTCCCCCTCTCTTCTACTAGTTGTTGCCGAATTCTAAGAATATTAGTCCCACCTACCATCACTTTACTCTTCAGTGCCAAATTGGACATTTCATTAATGTAAAATATAGCACCCAAAAACTTGGTATGTTTGGTATCCCTTGCTAAACAAATGGACAAACGTGGCTTTAATTAAACGGAAGTATACGCTTCAATAGTTTTACTCACGGCTGTCATTGCTTGTGCCTATTTTTGGACGTGTCTAATAAAATGAATGCGGTCACATACATTCGACTGAGACTTGTCCAATGTTTAATATGGATCTATTAAGGGGTAGCCCTATTAGGGGTCTTCAGTCGCGGAGCGTCAAAGGCACTTTTATTCATTCAAAGTTAGTTTTATGACACTTCTTCAATTGAGCGATTAAGAATTTCCTATAAATCTCATATTTCTAGTGAGGAATCTCAAAAATAGTCGACCAAACCGAATTTTTCAAGGTCATTTTCTATTCTACGTCCTAAGATTTTCGTCCGTTTTGATCACATGGCACTATTTTGTATCTAAAATAAATCCTAGAGTTCATATTTTGGGAGCGTCGGTATAGCAGCCTTAGATACAGTACTTCTTATTAATTTGCACGTACTATACCCGATAACGCTTATCAGAAATGAACTCTCAGTTTTCAACAACTATCTAGTCATCTACTTTGGGTTTTGAATGATCATCGCATAGATCAACTACTTTTGTGGTCCAATTTGTGGTGCACTTTGGAAGTAGCTGATCCTCACCCCCGTCGTCAGTTGATATGAGGTAAGACAACTAATTTCGCCTTGGTGAGCGGTTGATTTTGCGAAATCTGGACTCAAGCATTGAATAGTCAAGATACTCCTGCGGAGGTGGTTTCAAGGCTACTCCCACTTTGTATTGCGGTTGTGTTTTGCCGTTCACATCTCCATCTCTGACGCTGGACGTTGTAGTACTATCAAACGCTTGGAATTATACTGGCTAGGTGCTTCAGCAGTCCGGATTGACAACTTTTGATTGGTGTACGTATTTCCTAGTGGCCCTATTTATTATTTACATTGTGTTTAAATGGTAGGTTATACACTGAGGAATATTTTGGGGATGGGCGAGAATCGAAACATGAAGAACCTCAAGTAAATTCTAATTTCCCTGTAAAGTAAAAACCCACCTGAGGAGGGATATTTTTGGCGACATTCACTCTTTCGGTAGAGTCTCTAGAGTCTGCTCTACGACAAAAAATAACCTTGTGTAATTTAGATCTCGGATCGTGTCAAGTTCGTGTTGAATTTTTAAGTATTTCTGATAAAAGGATTTGTTTGTCTTTGCCTACCAGTTCTTTTATATTGAAGTCGAACACTCAATGTGGGCATAACAAACGGCCATGCATCCATGCCTCACGTTGCTTCGCTCTACTATTGCTACGCAGGTGTTCTCCAATTCGTAGCAACACTCAAATCTTAAGTCACCTTCGCTGAATCGGCGAGATTAGGTTTTGGGAGGGAACCTCAATACCAAAGTCTCAACTTTCGTGACCTTTCGACTTCTAGAAGTTAAGAGGATACTTGCCTACATTTAGGGTTCACGGATTGTAAAACTGTGTTTGAATATAATTTTAATTTGGAATAAAAGTAAGGAAACAATGTTCATCATTATCAGTCTTAAAGTCCTCATGCACTTTTTGTGGTACTCTGAAGATGGCTTCGTTGGGAGTGCTTTCCTCGGTTTTCATTTTGAACATCTATATCTTTTTTTGTGGCTCTAGGGTTCTCTGGCAATCGTTAAAAACTGTTTATTTAAAATCTGTCCGCTTTCAGGTAATGTGTTAGGTCATCATAACAAGATATCTTTCCATTTACTATTTTTCTTCTCTCCCAAACTGTCAACATATTGAACTCACTTTGTAACAGAACTTTTGGTCCATATCAATTTTCTGAACAGTGCAAGTGAATTTCGAATTTCACATGTTGTTCTATTATGCGCTACCCATCAATATCTCCTTTACCACTCCCACCGCTATCACTCTTTTGGAACGCAGAATCCACCCTCGGATGCAAGATCAAGCACTGTGAAACTGTTAGGGGGCCTTATCATTAGCTGTTACCGTCACTGCTACTGCTATTATATATGGGCGGGTGCCACGTGGCAGATTGTCCAAATATTACATCCCCTCCCCTATCCATAAATATTGCAACTGCTGACTCGAGTGGAATAGTGCATTTACACGCCTTCGTTTGACATTTTCATTTGGGTGCGTGACTCACCCACTCCTGCGCTTCTGACGCTGCCACCCTCCTTCCTTCTTTCTGGATAATTCTTTCCTTACAAGCGCCATTTTAACTTCTCTTACTGTTACGGATAAATGTTTATTGGACTTGGTGGCGGTGAACTACCACTTGCAGGCGCGTTTGTACCGAAATGAGTGCCATAGAAAGCGTTTTATCACCATATTAAAGAAAAATGTTTTCAGAAATCGCCATCCAAAATAGTCCACGCTTTACCGCTCACTTCTCAGCGAAGGATGACTTCTTTGAAAGTTTTGAGTTTCCGAGTGGGAGGAATGAGCAATTGCTCGTTAAGTGAACCTCAGTAGCTTCGCATATTAAGTATAAAACTGCTAGGGGCATCGGAGTCGAGCCATTGAAGTTCATTTTGTCCACCAAATAAATGGAGGATTCTTTTGAACAGCCAGCTGAAATAGAGATTATTACTAATTGGTAAATTTGCCAATAAATTTACTGCTGAGGATGAGTATAACGTTAGACTGTGTTTGTGGGCCTAACGTTCATGGAGTTTTTGGACATATCTGCAGAACTTAAGGACATTCGTGGGTCTGAAGTCTTTCATCTGTGGTGCTTATAATACTTTGCACCCAGCTTAATTGATAGGACTTAGATTTCAAAAGTTCAAAGTCCTATACAGAGACATTTCCACAGTTGCTAAGATAGGAATATTACACACTTGGTTTGTTGTAGAGCAAATCTTGGCATTTTAGCCGTAGGTTTAAATAGTAGACTGGAAAGGGATTTAAGCTCACAGGAATCCAAACCAAGTGTCCTTAACTGGCATATGCTCGTACCTGCCAGACCCACTTATTATTATAAGCTTTTCGAGCATTCAGAAGAGCTCCAAATTATGAAGCGATGTCCAACTGGACCACTTTTCTTAGGGGAATTCTCTGATCTAAAACCTCGCACTATGCTTTAGGCTTCATTCGCGTAGTAATTCTAATAATCTTTTCGGCATTTCCAATTTAGATGTCGTCTTCACCGACAATGCAGCAAAGCGTGACAGTAATGACTCCCTTGGGGGTTCCCGAAGAAGTCAACGTGTCAATGAACGAGGATCAGGACGAGGACAGTTCAGTAGCCAGTCTTCTCACCTCCAACACACCGACAGCTAGTTACAACATCTCACCAACCCTCATACCCGTCGCCCTGAGTCCGAATCCCTCTGTTCGGAAAATGGCCAAAGTGTCTGTGTACTGTCCAGGTGATGTAGAAACTCCAAACAGGTCTTCCTCCCAACAGGCGGTCAAGTTGGCTCCTAATGAGTAAACAAATGAGACGTGAGGCCTTTTATTCTTCTTTCCTCAAATAGAATTTTTTCATGTAAATTAACATTCAGTTTCTTGTACAAATGAATCATCCTCCTTAGACGTTTGTGTGTCTTTGTATTAGTCAAACGCGCTTTTTTTCTCTCGCTTGCGAATTTGATCTCGTTGTACGCTTGAACTTACCTCCTCTCATTGATATTGGACAGTGCAATTGAGTTAGTGGAAGCAGGTGAAATGGCTGATATTTACGACATCCATTGCTAGTGGGAGCTTGAAAGGCCGCCTTGATATAAAACGTGCGATGTGCTATTTATGTGTATCATTAACAGGCACAGACTTCCTTTAAACCCCAAGTTTCAGTAACGGTAGATGGGTAGGAAGGTGGAATTATTTCCATTTTTTATAGAATGGATTATTTATCTCTGGTTACGTGTCTAATGAGTGTTGAGGACATCGATGGTTTAGCATTTCATGATTCAGTTTGATCTGGACTTTTGTCGGCATTTGCTGTTGGACTCCGAAACAGCCAATTTCTTCAAACGGTTGAATCAAGCTCTTGCGAAGGTAGGATGTTGAATGACAAAGAAAGCTACAGGAGCAGAGTATCTTAGAGTGTCCGATACATTCCTCATAATTCTCTGTCGGCTCTACAACATTCTAGACAAATGAGGGGTGGCTCTGGACTCGATCTGGACATTCTCGGTTGGTCAGTAGGGCGGTTCAATGAATCATTAATCCTCACAACTTCATTTATTACCCAGAGAACAAAGTGAAGGTAAGAGGTGCAAATTTAAGGGGGTTCAGCGGTTTCATGAGCTAAGAGATGGTGTGCGGGAGGATAGGAGCTGAAGAGGAAGCTGTACCAGGATATGCTGCCGATGGGCTGGTCTTTGAAGAGCATAAATTCGTCGGAATCCGAGACGGCAGCTGCTGAAGTCATAAAATAACAGCAAAGCCGGGGAGGACGAGTAGGGGAAGAAGTTAGTTGAACAAGGCCGTACAATGGTGACTATTTCCCACAGTGAAATGTTTCTCTTTTAATCCAGCCAATGGATATTCTAATTTGCTAGCCTCAGATCTTCTTGTGGAGACAGACGGCATGATATGATTCAACTCTATCGCATAGGCGATGCACTTGCATACGCAGGGAAGAGCTTCTTTATCCGCAAAAACCAGAAGATGACGATTAATGCTCGGTCGGTAGGGAGCAGTTGCGATGCCGTTCTGGAAAAAGGTATTTATGAGCCCCATGCCCATTCTTCAATCTCGACAATTGTATCTATTTTTATAGCAAGAATCCTTTCTTAAAACACAACTAAGAAATCCAGCAATTGTAGTTCTTCACTCTATGAATATCGAAGAACCCTCTTATCATTAAAAAAAACAAGAAATGCGCGGTTCAACAGAGAATAGAGGCAAAGTAAATATTTTGATAAGCCTATTAAACTGATTTTAGGAAATGTGTACATCTTGTAGCTCATGAGACCTTTTGGTATTTCGTACGCCTAGACGGAGCGTTAATTCTCGCCGTCCTCTACTGTAATTGGCTGAAGGACGTTGAGCGAAATTTCAAGCCATTAAGCATAATTTTCGGGCGTTATTAATGAGTCATTTTATGGAGCCTTGAACCACACTTCTGCCCCAAAACGTCCTCTTTCTCAATATTGGAATCACTTATTTATCAACATTAAGACATTTTAATTACCTAGAGGTATCGAAATGGTCAGGAATTTGTAATTGATCGATAATGAAATAACATGAACCCTTTGAAACATACACGATCACCTAAAGTTCTCAACCTACTCAACCAAGCTGATAGTAGCGGATGATGAGACAACTATAGACACTAAATTATTGCCCAATTCCTTAGAACTATTATCTAAAATGAACTCTTCATTATTCCTCCCCTCTAAAACAGAGCCCAACCCGCTTTACTTAACTTACTTAAGGTCATAGGTTAGAAAAACAGGTTGTCTACAAAAAGAACAAAATTTTGGATAGATTAGAACTAAATGGCCAAATCTGTCCCTTCCGAAATAAGGATGCTGTTTACCCAATCATATTTGATTCTTGCTGTCAAGTGGCAGAGCTTTTAACAAACCTTGAAGGTTTTCAAACCTTCTCTCAACCTCCTCGTGATGACCACCGGTAACCCCAGGGCCAACTCTGAGGGCTAATGAGAGGGGGGGCGGACATTTACAATTAGATTATGCCAGTAGAAGTACAACCTCGTACAGCCAGGTAAATGAGGCACAACATAAATACCGGGATTCATAGTCTCAAACAGGACTGTGGAAAGCGCATACATATAGCAATGAATGGACTCTCCGCCAAAAGTTGAAAAGACTTCTGGAATAGGTATGAGGATTGTCCACCCTTAAAAATGGTCGAGGACGGACGAGGTGCCACTACGAAGTTGAACTGCTACCTGTACGATGAAACAATGTCAGAGAAGTGACCAGAGAACCGAGGACGTCGATAACCGCTTTTACTGTCTTCTGTGTAAACCGTCGTGCGCTAATTGTTGTAAAAGCTATTTGTACTTCTGTTGTACCCCCAATAAGTCCTTGGGACTTGTCCTAATGGGGGAGGGGGAAAGTAAGTAAAAAATAAGCAAAGCTTGCAACACTCGTTTTCATTAATTTCATGATATTTTACCGGCACTTTGCACTTGAAATCAAAATCATAAAAGCCAACCATATAGATTTATGAAATCCGTGAGCTGGGACTCATGTTTTTTGCATCTCTGTTTCTTTTATTCATATACATGTAGCGAAAAGTGTTCATGTTTTGTTGAGTATTTTTTTTCCCAACCTTGTTGTCAAGTTCAAAACAAAGATTCCCAAGTAAAATATAAGCAGTATTTGCACTCGAAAACATGTTTTTAAAGACCCGTAACTCTGCTTTTCAAATCTGGAAAAATTGTGCTGACAGATTTGTGTGCTTTTATTCTACGAAGGGTTTTGGATGACTTTTCGGTGCGAATCCTACCATAAACCAGACAGCCATCTGTCATGACCTCTTTGCACTCAGTGTTGATGCTGGTTTCCACAACAGCGACTGCTTGCACTCGAAAGAGCAGATACATTTGAGAAATTCATTCCTGCCAAATTTACACCCAAAACAGACCGAAAATGTTAAGAACTGGCCATGATTGAACCAGATAGTTAGACTTAGTAGAGCAGGGATTAAACAACTCAACTAAAGTTATTTATAGAAACAAAAGCCAATGATGAGATCAAAGCAAGAGAAATGCTCGCTCCATCTCAGTCAGTTCGTACCGATAACAAATAACTGCCTCTTCTCCTGTGGTATCAATATGTTTTAACAGTTAATCCAACGCTTAGCTCATACCACCAGTGACACAGGAACGAGAATTACGTCCACACTGATAAATCTGACAGCATGGCCACCCATGCAGAATTTTCATTGCCTATTCGCTTCCAAAAGAATTGGCAGTGCCTTCAAGTTTTGACAAGTATGTACATGCTTTGTGTTCTTTGCACACCAACTATTTCACATTTAAAAGCACCATACTCTCCTCTCTATTCATTTGCGTTTTATGTTTAGTCAATTACGAAGGATTAAATACACACTCTGCTTTCTTTCCTTGACTATCGTGCTTATATATGATACAGAAGGTACTTAATAATAGGATTTTTGAAAATAAAGGGAACGTATGAATGAAACACATCCTTCAGTCTTTCGTCCGTGCCGATCGAAGTTATTGTGTTGAACTGCTTCACCTCATTACAATACAATTTAAAAGTCAAAGTCGGAATCGGACAAAAATTTCTGCCATGTGTAACACTAACAGCAAATCTATTCTATACTCCGGGGAAAGGAAAAGACGCATTCAAAACAGTCAGTGGATAAACTGTTTGGAGGAGAATGGTTATTCTTAGGAGAATGGGATCCACGACGACATTCTAAAATGGAAAAGGATTAGGCTCGTACGCAAACCAATATGAATCCCTCGCAAATATAATTCATCAGAAACACCAACTTAAAAAAGCAACCCATTCACTTCTGGTTATTTTTGAAGTCTTTCGGTAGGTTGTCAAGACTTGTCCTATTACAGTTTCAAACATGCGTATTATTTTTACTAAAGGCTGAAATGAAGGTATCGATGATCGAGGGGTTTTCATCGCGAAAGCGAATCAGGTCTAGGAGTTAGGCAAAGCTGAAGGCGGTAACATTTCGAGGAGGTTGCCGGAGGAGGACATGGAAGCTGTAGGGGTAATTTTAGAATACAAGTCTAGCAAAGGTGCCGGAAACTGTACAAAAGCCTCATTTCAAGAGAAGTTCAAATGACTTTTTGCACCCGATTTCATTTCGTCTTATACACTACATTTTTTTCAGCAGCTGTCCTTCAGTAGCTCATTATATACGACATAGTTCCTTTTGTATTTGAGGCAGAGAGAGCTTTCGAACGTCACTTCAATTTCAGGGTATCAACTGATCAGCAAATCGGGTTTCAGAGGCTATTAGTTCTGAATTCCAGCGAACAAATATCGGATTACTTAGTGGATTGCAGTTAGAGGCTCCGGATTGGTTAGTTCAGGAAATCAAACTCCTAATAGTTTGTGCTAGTAAAGACAAAGTATTTTGGACAAGAGACAATAATCAGACATCCTTTAAGTGCTTCAGAATTCCGATGAGTCACTTGATAACCTTCGAATTAGATCAACTATCAAACGATTAAGGCGTTAGTCAGGAACGTTCAGTCTCAGATGTGACGAGTTCAGCTAAATAATCAAAGAACCAAGAGAGATTCTTAGCATGCTAACGAAAGCGCGTTTGAACTTCTTCTATTTCTAGTAAGACGATGTAATTATTCAGTTAAGAGGTGAAATCCTTGACCTAGTATACCTGATACGATGAGATTGTGAGATAATGCTGAGCCCCGTTGTGAAGTTCTTGGCGCAGTTCATCTCGTTCCCATTTACGCTGTTGTATAGCAGAACAAATGAGAAAAAGGGGATAGACATCAATCTACTCATAGTTTAAGACGATCTGTTAATGACTCTAAGAAGACCTCCCACTTTAGTAACCTATTATTATAGAATTGATTAGAAACCTGCTTAACGAAAATAGACCAAAATGCCTGGACAGATCGATTCCATTAGGGAACAGCCCGATTCGTTCTGATCGTAGAGGTTGCCATCCAACCATCATGAGTAGCATCGATGTGCTGGGTGGTTAAAGCATGCACCTTTAGAGTGGTAATTAAACACACACTCCAGCGGCACAATAGTAAAACCTTGTTACCATAGCAATGGGGAATTTATCAGTATGGCCATAATCTTGCACTAATAATCCCAATAATTCACACGGGCAAAGCTAATTGTATGTTCACAAAGGGTAAATGATTTATCACGCCTGGGGTCTTTTCAATAGGGGGTAATTTTTCATCATTTATAAAGCGCCCAGTAATGCGTTTTATAACGACTGATCAATGAGGTTCTATCTACCGGACGAGAAAAAGAACATTTGACCAAATTCTTGGCTGAAAGTAGCACCGAATTCCATTGAAAGTACAACCAGGGTAAAGCGCCACATAAGGATGTAGCTCTTGTTTGGTGAGACATTGCGCCTTCTTTTCGGTCACTTCACTAATTGTGACCGATTCGCGTGTAACGAACTTCAGAATCTGGATTTAAAAAGTTTCTGACGTTCTGTTAATTCAATTGAAAACCCTTCAATTACAGTGAATTAAACATTCATGGTGGCCTGTAAAGAAAACGTTGGATTTATAAAAATTACAACAGCTTTTCGAGGGTCACTGTATCTGAAAATCTGCCGATTTGATAGCATCTCTAGTGAAATATTAAATGTTCTTACACTGAAGAAGGCTGCATCGGAAAGCCGTTTCCTGACACCGAAGTTGCTGCAAAGTGAAGTCGTAGGGTCGAAGAAGTAAAACGCGTGTAAATCGATAAAATAGGACCCTTTTTCATTCCAGTGGTTGATCTTGATCTCCATTCTGTCGACAATTGCCATTAAATAAGGCATTTGATCCGACCTTCGTGAACAATTGACATAATTACAACTAGGCTGAGAGGTTGATAGGTAAAGCTGCCCATGTGTCACGTGCTTAGGTGGCTCCAGAATAATGTAGACCCTGATATTAAGGTATTTATACACAGTGCTGTGGCATCTGCCGGTGGCAAATTACCGCCCTCATTCCACTGAATCATAGACGTTGGACGTTATCGCCATTTTTAAACCTAAATACCTAGGCTGAATGTTTGAGCTAGTCATGTAGCCATTTATTGGTCAAAAAATTGCAAAATATTCAATGTGTCGATATTTTTGGAAAAATAAGGGAAATGCAAACAATTAGCCAGACAACTGTAGAGCAGCCAACCGTTATATCACTTTTGCAAGTTTGAAAGAGAGAGTAAACTTGAAAAAAGGCCGCCGAATTAGGGTCATCAAGGAGGCCATCATCATTCACGGCTAAATAGCGGCGGAGCTACAGGAGAAATGGAAGGAGTGAAGGCTCCTGCGAAGCATGATGTCCTGAGGTTGCACTGCCTACTACCCTCTTTGAATGAAATTCTGCAGTGCATTTATCTGAAACACTTTTTCTGGTTGATAAAATATTTATGCTCTATCATGAGACTCTCGATAGTCATAAAAATCTCACGCTTTGTGAATATAATTTTCCAAAATGGTCTCATTACGGATTCTGGCCCCAGTAACACTTTTGCATAGTGGCGGACTGGGATTGAAATCACCAACAGGTATAACCCTCCTGTTCCTAAATGTTATTATGGAGAAGAGGGTTTGAACTTTAGACGTCTATTAAAAGAGCGAGAGAGAATGTCATTAGCGTAAGTCTCTGAATATGAAAAAAGTGAAATTGGAGATGACTCCATTGGGAACGACCATTGCGAACGTCACATTGAAACTGATAAAGACACGATTAAGTACCCATTTAGGATAAAAACTAGGAGGAGTTAGGGTTAAAATGGCCTAGTCTGGCGGTATCTATACATAGTTCCATTCAGAAAAGGCCCATGTTATTGGTTCCCTTACCCAGTGCCCCATTTCGTGCGACTGTTTCTCAGTAGATCTTAAACTTTATTTTCGCTTTGGTAGATTAGACTGATTCAATCAGTATCTTGAATAAGTCTCACACAATATAGATTAGCACCGCGGGGAATAATATTATACATTTTTATGATCGTTAACCTACAAATATCGAGCAAATTAACCACAAACTATTGTGTGTTGTTTGATGACATTGTGAGGTATCAGGGAACATCCGTAAAGTAATTTTATTGCTGAGGTCCTGTGAGTTATTTTGCCAATATAGAGGATAAAGGAATTCTATGAAGGAAAACAAATGGTGAAAAACAGCAAACAGTTGCCTACATCGCCTATTTCGCGGACTGAATGAATAACCGTGTACATTCGTTGTCCCTCTGAGATGATGCAATTCACCAATGATTGTCTTGACTTCCGACGCAAATATATTAATCGGGAAAGTAATCTAGACGTGAAACTCAGCTGATGACGGCTGGACGCAGAGGACGATCGGAATGTCTTGGTTCATACTAATGCTTGAGTCGCATCAACCAACGAGGCTTAAACTGTAATATACCACTTCCGGAGTTTTCATAGTGTGGGGTTAGGGGTTGGCTTAGTCGCGCTTGCAATTAGATTTTTCACCATTAGTCATAGTTACTGAGAAATTTTCTCGTTAGTTCATTTGTTCCGATTTATTACCCGGTATGCATGTCAAATTCGTGGATCCTTCATTGGGAATAAACGTAATCCAAGTTCCATATTGCATCCAATGACAATTAAATGGAAGATATCACCCTTTCCGCATCCAATTGTCTCATTTCCATCCATCTCATATTGGTTTATTTGGCACCTAGTCCGCGAAACCTGAGATGCCTATCTCAACTGCATGTTGTGCTTTTGTCCAACCATAACTCAGATAAGAGCTAATGAGAAGCGACAGCTGTTGACTCGCATGCTGTCTGGCTTTATTTTGTCAAAGATTCTTTCTTTTAAATGGGAATTCAATTCACAAGATGGCAACTAAACAAAACGAGAGTTTTAAAAGGAGGGTTCGCACAATAACCGTCCATACAAGCACAGGAAACAGGTTACGGACTGCATGGGATGTGAAGTAAAAGTTGGCAGATCTCACCTCCGTCAACATTTGATGTGTCGCAAGACAGATGATCTGAATTCCGCTGGCAGTGCGTATAATAAGTACCATCGGATTATCGACGTGAATCCTTTATCAATACACAAAAGTATTTAAACGTATGTCCATAGAAATACTCCGGCTCCAACCTTATCAGCGATGCCCGCACTATGGATGTTCTGCTCTACTGGCACCATCATCATGTCGCCTCGGTTTGTTAATCATACTAGACATGTCCTTATCGCTCCGGGTTGATAACTCATAAGTGGCGTTCAGGCGTCATGTTGCTCGGAACCGGAGCGGTTCCGCGTTTTAGTGATCTTCTTCCAATTTGATTGAAGTCGAAGTTTCACTGGGGAATCGCCCCAACTTGCTGTCGTCATTTGTCTCCATGCCACTCCATAGGTCGCTTTTTATGCTTCTCTCTGTTGTCAGTACGATATTTTATGAGATTTTCGATCAAATGGCTGCTTGTGTCGATGTGTTCAACTTTTTGTTGTTTGAGCCTTTTTGTCTATCACAATCTTTTGATTTTTATTTTAGAGACCACGAAGAAGGCTTTTATGTATTTTGTGCAAGAGGCCATTCATGAGTTCGAAAAGTAATAGGCGGCTAAATGGTATTAAGTGTGATTAGCTTGATCTTACTTCCATCAGCGGTTAATATGAAATGAATCCACTGATCTCAATTTCATGGGCAGCTGGTACCAAAAGCAACGATTGATGTATATATCGGATCAACCTGTGCCGTGGCAACAGGGCATACAATAACACCGTAGAAACCTTACGATGAGGATGATAAATTTAGATGCAGTTCAATGTACCACACCTCCATAGTTACATTGTATCTACCAATAACTTAGACCTTCCAGTCTTGATTATGAGCTTGACTTGATCTTATTGAGCTTAATCTGTTCAATAGAAGCCTTAAAATATAATTTTTCTCATATTTAACTGCAGGAACTATCGTTTAGGGTAAGCAAAAGTTATTTGGTCTGGCTTTACCTACTCAATGACAGTACAAGCCCTTAGCCTTCATACTGACGCTGTTAATTTCTTCCAGATGTTAGCGAACTTCGTTTCTAACCGATCATTTACGTAGTCATGCCTTTGCATTTGATCTCTGAAGCAGTGAGATGGATAATTTTACAAACACCTATTTAATAGTGCATACTAAATACATGCCGTTGGTCTCTTTCCTTTTAATTTCTTGGACATACCTTGGTACATGGTGGTTCTGAAGTAGATCTCTCAACGATCCTGGCTTTAGCCTAACGGCCGAGGCAGTAGAAGTATGAAGTGAGAATGCTTGTAATAACAGCAGACACCCTATCAAAAAATGATCTGTCAGAAGAAAAATTAGTATTTTGGCCAAAAGTGTGAAAAGTATGGCTTGGTAACTAAAAAGTCCGATTTTCTCCCAGAGCGAACATACTTATTCAAAGGCGACTCCCATGTAGGGGCGAGGAATTGCTAGTCAGTAATGTCCACTTGGTAAACATAAAACTCCGCGCACTGGGCATCAAACGCTAGTAAAATTTGCCTTAGTGTCATTTGTCCACCTTTTATTGACAAGAACAAATGCTACCAAATCTAGAATAGATTTTCCAATGAGATTTGCACCTCTGCCTACAGGGCATGTGAAATACTACACCGATGAAAGGATATGGAAAGCTATAATTACCCAACCTAATCACTAGCTTCTTTTAGTTGGATTTAACGACAGAAGGGACCAACTAGCCTAAAGTCTATCGGTAATAAAAGTTCAGGACAGACACCAAAGTGTCTTCAGCTTCAGCGCTAATGAGGTTTGAAGCCACTTAATGTAGCGACAGGGTATAATTCAAAGTTGAGATTATAATGTCGTAAACATTTGCTTTAGATATTTATAAATGTCACCTTAATACCAAATTAGTAGGTTCCTTGGAGTTTTAATTGCCTTCATCTATTTGAATCGGTTATTTAAAATACAAAACTCGGTAAAGTAGAAACAATAGTTGACGAATTTGCTAGGTTAAGAATGGAATCGATGAAATGGAGGAAAACTTCAAGCTCATGTCCATTTCGAGAGGCAAACAGCAGCAGTGTTACCCTGCGTATATTTTGAATAAACTAATAAACATAAGGGAAACTCTTGGGGTAAAGAATTAGCCCAGAGCAATGTCATAGTTTTCTACGGTTGAAAGGCAACAAGTTGACTAGATGAAGAGAATATATGGTAGGAAAATGAATGATTTGGAGGAGGAATTGAATCAGCAAAGTGATAAGTCAATTGCAATTCAATCTAGCTTAAATAAATAATAAAATTAAAAACATTAACTTCTCGAAACAACACAAATGAACAAAGGATTAACCGAAAGTTCAAATTCGTGGTGTAAGTAAATTAAAAAGAATGAAAAATAGGTCCAAAATGATCTTGGTCACTTCAGTCATGAAGTCCCACTTCAAAGGAATACTTTTAATGCAGTTTGAGCACAAAAATTTGCCAAAAATTGGAAGGATTCGTCATTTCAAACGAGCTCATTGTAGATTTGATGTTTAAATCATTGAGTGTGGATATGACTCGACACTCAACTCAAATAAAAAGTGTATGGAGTTTAAAAAAATATTGGATAAGGTAAATAATAGCAAACGCTAGATCTTAATCAGTGTTCGTTTCTAAGACTTCTAGATTAGTTGTTCTCCCATGAACTTCTTCCACACCTACCCAAAGTCTCTACCGAAGCTTCTTAATGGTCACTGTCGAAGTCTCACTCGCTGTTCCATTCTCAATTCTCGGATCTCAGTGAACTACGAATTCGTATTTTCTTTGATGACCACGTAATAATAACAGATTAATCATGGTTCATAATTCGAGGAAAGGGTTAGTCATCAAAAACATCGGATCTCCTGTAGTTCAGTTATCTTTGACACAGCTTTTCCTCTGACCCCTTTTGAACCACTTTGTTCACCTCATCTTCGTAAAAGTTGCATTTTATGACCAGTTTATAACAACTCATAGATCTCTTCCGACTGAGATTGTCTTAGTTCTTGTCGTCTCTTCAAATGACCATATAGATGTGTGGATACGATTAGCCAGAATGAATGTAGAGCCAACTAGAGACTCGTCGAATTTCAAAATCTGCCAAGAATTCATTTCAGTCTAAGATTCTGATGCACTTTCAAGCCCACAAGAAGTTGAGAGCTGAATCGGCTCAGAATAAAAGTTTGATTAAATTGCTGGTTCAACAGTTCTAATGACTTTTGAAATTCGCAATTTCACAATTTTTCGTCTGGGACTTATCATAAGTGGACGCGTCCATGGATTTTTAAAAAAGCCAACAATAGTAACATGCACTGACCAAATAAATGCGTTTCAATCTCTTTTTTAAATCTGATGATGAGTAACCAGGCTTCCATTTAAGAGGCAATGATTTCGCTGAAGTATACAGGTTTCTGTGATGTTAGATACGAAATGAAAAATTGGAGTTAGTCAGTAATATATACGTGACACGAGTGCTCGACATTTCGTATAATATTAGTAAAGATCCCTTCAAACGAAGATAAAGCATTCTTCTGCTTCTTAAAGTTACCTCTAATATTAAAAAAATTTCAAAAATCGGAGCATATTTATGCAATACCCTATTGTTTTCAAATCCTTGGGAACCCTAAAGGTTGAAACTGGCTTAGTGCGGAGACAAGGACTCAAGCACTACAAGCACGATTTTTTTTAAATCGGAAGAGATAAAGATTAAGTCAGCATACTTTTTAAGCCACGACATCACGATTTTGACCGATTAGTGGTAGGTTAGCTCTATATAATTTAGCTTATCGGGAGCCGATGTTTAAAATGGCCCCTTTCATGGGATTCACTATGACTGGCAACTTGTGCTGAGGATATTAATGAACAGCACAAAAGAATAATAGAACTCACTTGGTTACGGGGGTCAATTAATTAAGTCAACAACCAGATTATTAGGTAAGCAGAAATTACCACATGGATATAAGTTGGACACCAAAGAAGAGTTTTTTGGTGAATAAAAGCACAAACAAGAAGGTGCTTATACAAACATCCCCAAGTTCTGACAGACTAAGTAAAACGGACACCTCACTGAAAAAGGTTGCACTTTAGCCCTGACAGCTTGACTTTCCTAAGTATAGTTAACTGAGAGGAGGTTAAATGATGTTCGCTAACTGTGAACTGATACGTTTTGATATTAATCAAGGCAGCAAACGGAGAGTCATCCTAAGGGATCCATTTCTATCCTTAGAAACTCAACGATTTCTTATTAGAGTAGACCTATATTTTTTAGCAAATATATATGTACGAATGTATTCATATCGTTGCAAAGCATTCTTCAATGATTAACAAAGTGATAGCGCATTACTTATCACTCCGGAGGTTTCCGAGTGAAGGAGGCAGAGGAAGAAAAACAACGTCGAGAATAAGATGGATAGGAAGGACAGACAGAAGGCAAGAGAAATAGAGATCGAATGGTAATTCTTGCATTGAGAAATCAAGGAGATAGATTTAGGGGAAAGGGACAGAGGCTAGCGATCCAAAGGCAACGGTTGATTCTGCTCCCGATCACTTTCATTGACCATCTATTCGGCAAAGGATTCGCGCTTGTGTTTCGTGATCACTGGACCGAAAAATGTCTTGTAAGGGCTGGCTGGGTCTTCGCCCAAGAAGTAATCGCACCATGCAGAGAGATATTCATCACTGCTAATTTTTCCATCTTTGTCAGTATCCAGAACCTAGTTCAGGTGAAAAGGATCAGCTGGAAGGGGAATCAAACCCAGGAATCTGAATTTCAACCCTATAGGTCACTGACCTTGAACATGCCCTCAGCCTCAGCACGACCAACATGCCAGGCCTCTTGAAGATTTCGATACTCTGCGAGTGAGATGTAACCGGTTCCTTCAACTTCAACAGCCTTAAAGAAGGTCCAGCCGAACTGATCGATAGCATGTCTGAACTCTCCGTTGATCATGGATCGAAGATTGTGAATGAAGTCCTTTTCCACAATTTCGGTGAAATGTGCTCCTGAAGTAGGAATGAAACCAATACTGCAATGAATACTTGTTCTGACAAACTAGCTAAATTCTCTCTGGATAAATATGAAGTAAATGTAAATGACATGCTTGCTAAATGAAAAAAAACTTAACCACGATAAATAATGAATGCCCATCTTCGTCAACATGCTAAAAATATCCTTGCAGTCAAATGAACTTAATTTGTGAAAGTCGCCAACTGAACAAAATAAGGACAACATCCTCAAAATTAAATATCACTTTAAGCTTTGATGAATTTTTCATCTATTATGAATGGCCAACCCTTATTTCCTTTTTTGATTAAAGTAAGATCATTAAAGATAGAGTGCTGATATTACATGAAGCTAAATTAAAATTTATACATTAGATCAACATACCAAGTGCTATTGATGTGATATGGGGTGCAATTTTTTGAGGCAACATAAACATGCTACTCATAATGGATTTAATAACTAAGACAGTAATCATGCAAATTCATGAGAAAGATAATCGGATACCATTAAAGCAAAAAAAAACATATTTTAACTGACATTTCAGTTCCAAAGTTTGACATTTTTAGATAAGGCAGAATTTTCAAATTCGATGAAATGTGCTTGATAATCTGTACAACGTTCCATAAATGAAAAATAGAAAATTAACCCTGTCAATCACAGACAAATTCAGTCATATTGTCCCAAATTGCAGCATACCAAGTAGTCCAAACGTAGTCGTTAACATGCAACTACATTTTTGAGTATAGTGAGTTTATGCGGGGCCTGAACAAAGAACTTTTACTGCCAATATCTATGTCATTGTTTTGGTCATGCGTCTCGTACTTTCCAGGAATAAATCACTACAGGCATACCAGAAAGTCTCAAAATCATGCATCAAATGAGTGAATAGAGATGTATGTTGTCCAGTGTGCGTATATGGTTGTAATAGTATGAATATCTTCAAACAAACCCGTTTCTCCTTTTTCAAAAGCTTGATTGAAAGAGAAATACAGACATTTGGAGTTTTAAACAAAACAGAGGATGTAGCTCAATTAAACCAAACCCATAATCTCTTTTTTAGCTAAGCTATAAAAATGAAGGCTTGAAATATAATCAACTTGATAGAGTTCAAAATTATGGATAATTTATGGATCATGAGTTCACAAAAAATTAATGACGTGTCCTTCTGGGCTCCTACCATCTTTATCCACGGAGAAGTAATGGACCCAAATGTCCAACATAGCTCGAAGAACATAATCAGCCTTGTGTTTCGGGAGGTGATTTCTTTGAGCCAAAGCTCGACCGATTTGAACAAAGTCATGACAACGGATTTTGCCCGCACCATGTAGATCCAGTCTACGGAACATGGTTCTCATCTTTCCTTCCCAGACAGGTCCACATTCCACTTCTGGGTAGTCTTCAGGTCGTTTGTAGTTAATCAATGCACCGAACAGCCTTGCCGTCTTTCCTTTAATTCCGATGTCGAAGAAGAACTCGGCTAGAGTGCCTTCAAACTGTTCTTTATTTACCCCCTTCTTCGATCCCCCATCAAGGAGTCGGAAGATAAGCTCAGCTTCCTTTTGATTTCCACCAAAACCGACTATCACTTGCGCCATCTCGTTTTGTTGTAAGAAGCCATCTTTATCCCCATCAGCCATATCGAACAGAGGAGTGACGATATTGGCAGTAAATTCCGTTTTAAAAGTAGTGTTAATGCACTTTCCCATCGCCTGAACGAAATCATTTTCCTTCATTGTAAAAGCAGTGCGCTTATATTCGGGACCTTCGGTGCAAATAACCCCGTACCACAGGTGGATCATAGCCTGTACCAGCTGATCTCCGAAGAACTGATCACTCTTTGGAAACTCTGAGAGAATGTTAGTAGCTATGTCAAGGAATTCATCGATTCCAACGCAACCACGTCCACGAGAATCGAAGCGACGGAAGATGGTGCGCATCTTTCGAATCCATGTTGGGGATGTAGGGTCCACATCAGGGTAGTCGGCGACTTTCTTAAACTCCATGTCAGAAGTGAGATTGCCAGAAGAGAGAGAGGTGACGAGACGAAATGAACTGCGGAAGAAGTGTCAGTTAGTGCACGCACACCTATGTGCTAAACAGGGGAGTGTGTCCTTGAGCGAAAGGGGAACAAGAGGAGGGTGGAGCTATTCGCAGCCACAAATACGCACCTCAGCACCAAACGCACACCGGTTCGATAGGACCAATCAGAGATCTACATTCTGCATCTGGGCCACTGGCAAGGTTGCTGGCGTGTTTACAGCCAAACAAGCGGACTATACCATGCCTATCCGCTTCATTGCTTTACCGCAGCATTGTTCTGCAGGTGTTAGGAAGTTAAACCACCATTTGATGTCTGATTAGGATCTGTGTAACTTTTGTCAGTTCATCAGGTTATCATTCACTCTCGCTACGCATTATTATACTTGAAACGAGATTTGGATCTAAGATCCGCCGTCAAACGATTACACTGATCAAATGAACTCAATACCACGTAAAGGGTAGAATGCACCCAAAATAAATTAAAACAAATTTAGCCTGCAAGATCATATTTTCAAAAATAAGGGGTTGTGGGAGGGTAAGAGAGCTGAAATGTGGACAATGAGCAAACGGTTCCTCGTTCATACCTTTGTTAATTACTTAGCAAAACTAAAAAGGAAATCAACATCTAATGCGCCGATTCTGCTTTGAAAGTGGTCTAAATTTACAGCGCTCGAAAACTCAAAGCATCTTAAGAAACGGAAAGACGTCTTACCGGATCATGGCAGCATGCATCTGTCATCCACTTTAGAGGCCTGAGAATAGTAGCCACGTGGTATGCTCTACTTCACAGTTGGTGACATGCAGGAAGGAGTAATGCGACAACTCTAGAGTTCGCAGGAAAAGCGTTTAAATGTGGTAAGGACATCATCCTTCATGCAATACCAAGACTGCTAGAAAGAAGCGCATTGCGTAATATGAGATATTTCGTGTTCTACTGGCTAATGGTCACCTTCGACATGATTTCTTCATACACACTGACGGTAGCACTTATTAATAATGATTTGTTCAAATAAAAGCAGGCCTTTAGCGACTTAGCACTTTTAAATCAGAAAAACCTACCTAACTGTCCAAGGAGCTTTTTGGAATATGAGCCATATTTTATTTGAGAGGAGATCAAAATCCTTAATCCGAAAAATATTACAAATGCATCGGTGGCTATATTTTCTCGTTTGTCTTTTGACGAGACTTTTCATGAAGTAGTCTATTTGTTCCAAATTTAAGGTTGTGTTCTGGCTACTCTGGATATTTTGTGGATGGAGAGAGGGCAAAGAATGCCCTGATATTCTAAAGACTGAGGCGAACATTCAGACCGATAATGTAGGAAGCTCTGTTACTTATCGTATGAAATATGTTAGAAGCAAAATTCAGTAATATTGTTAATGCTAGATATTTTTTGAAGGGTTACAAATAATCTGATGAAATCTAAGGTGATTCTCAAGGAAACTTCGAGAGAAACCATGAATTCAGCATATTTTCCGGGGAATTTTCAGCACTTAGGGTTGGTTATCATTGGTCTAATATTATTTTCCTTAAAAGAGAAGAAATACTTATTCATTTTGCAATACTCTTCAACATTCACAGGGATGAAACTTTCCTCACTTCCGTTTGTCCACCAGACTCCTCAATGGAAACCTTTGGGCAAGTTTCCTAGTCACGCACTTTACTATAACAACTTTTGTCGGTATGTTAAAAATTCTACCAGTTAAACCTTCGTTGTAATAACCAAACAAAAGTCATTCTGGTTTCCAAATAAAAGCCTCCAAGCCTCGGCCGTAAAGATCAAAGCAATTTACAACTAAATTTGTATTTTCAGCCTGTTAAATGAATTACAATCACGTTGAAATTCTGGAATCAAACTTATTTTGATTTGTCATGAGCCGTAATTGGTTTCGTAATGTGGGCCATTCATCGTAATCAGTGCATTTCACTTGGAGAAAAAGGTTGGTGAGACAACTGTGATAGAGGTCTTTGAGTTTCATTACTCTAATTCTATTTAGTATAGGTTAAAACTACAAAATTTAATTGTATAAAGATCTGATGGATAAAATTGAAAGGTCTAAACATAGTAAAAAGGATAATGGGTTCAGTTAAAATTGAACATTTTCTTAATAAACAGTGGTAAGCTTAGAGGCTAGTGAAGATGCGTGCCATTTTCAGCAGCGTTACTTTTGTAGTAGATTTGTCCTGAGTTCGGTCGTATATTCCACCGATGCTTAATATTAGAATGACGGCACTGTCATAGCATACCATTCTGGCGTGCTCTTTACCGGTCACCACTAGAATCTCATGTCAAAGGCAACGAAGGCCTCTCTTTGTCCGATTTTCCAACCATGTGATCTGTCTTACCTATAACCTGCACATGAGATCAGTTAATGGTCATATGGGATCTCCGGTCAATAGAAACCGTAACCATAAGGCCCAGCACAATATATAACGTCGATGATAACTCAAGACATCAGGAGAATATTAGAAATAGGTCTGCAGTAGGCCCCCAATGTTACTTAATCAAGCACTTATTTAATATAACACTAAATGTCGAGGCCTCCAGTTTCTTGGTTTTCATCTCGAACGACTCATTCTAACATGCCTTCCATTTCAAAGACATTTCCATGGGACTTTTTTCTTGAGTCCCAGCGTGTATTGAGAATTCTGCTTAGAACTGTGCAAAGAGTGAGAAGAAGAAGAAAAGGCCTTCAGTCAGATGGCATCTAGACACTGAACTGGGTGGCCACCATTAAGGGCAAGAACTGATAAAGATGTCGGCAGACGAGAGCCAATTGGTGGTAGTGCGGTCGCGCAGGAATGAAACTTCAACCATGGCGAAAAATGATAGATAAGAAGAACAATTTCTGATGTAAAATCTACGAGTGATATCTGTACTTAGGAGAACTGCGAATTTGAGTACCGCGTCTTCTAAACACTCTCAGATCTTCAATTTTGGTCCCGAATAATTTGGTTTCTTGATTTTCGTACATTTACATCCAAATCAAAATAAACGCAAGCAGTACTAGCAAAAACTACGATCTCCACAAAAATATTGGGAAATGTTTTTCCTAATTTCATAGGCATCAATTGTTTTGCCTTGTGAGATATCCTTTTAAGTTTCAAATATCGACTCTTCCTTCTGATGGTTTTAAATGCTCAAAAAATCAATTCTGAAAATAACTTGCCAAACTGTCTAGAACTTTATTGAGTTCATTTTCCACTGTAACTGCGTTCCGTCCCCTCTCACGTCTCGTTAAGTTCAAACCTAACATTTTTATGGGTCGGCGTGGAAACATCAGTAGTCATGATGATATAGTGATTCTCAATATACCAGGCTACCAAGGATACCGAGATATGGGTGAGATTATGAATATCCTTAGGCAAAGACGGCTTGAAAAAGGGCATTCCTCTAAATTCCAAACTTCCAATACTCTTATAAAAAGATTAAATTAGATCCGATTACATTGCGAGTTCTCAACATTGAAAGTCCTAGATTACAGGTACTGACTTCTTACATATTTTCATTCAATCGGTTCTGTTTCACATCCGCATTTTAATCAAGAGTTCACTTATATACTCTCCACCCATTTGGGCAAGTCCCAAGGACTTATTGAAGGTGCAACAGAAGCACAATAGCTAACACTGAAGGCAGTAAAAGCGTGCATCGACGTCTTCGGTTCTCTGGTCACATCTCTGGTATAGTTTCATCGTACAGGTGGCAGTTCAACTTCGTAGTAGCACCTTGTCCCTCCTTAACATCGTTAAGGGCAGTCAATCTTCTCACGTCTTCTAGAATTCTTGTCAACTTTCTGGTGGAGATTCCATTCACTGAAAAATGTACGCGCTTTCCACAGTCCAGTTTGAGACCATGAATCCAAGTATTTATGTTGTGCCTCGTTTACCAAGTTGTACGAAGTTGTACTTCTGCTGGCATAATCTAATTTTATACGTCCGATGGGTGATTAGCCCAATCCGGCCACCCCAAGGGTTGACCCTGGGGATACCGGTGGTCACCACGTGGAGGTTGAGAGTGGGGTTCAACCACCTCCGGTTCCAATAATTGACTTCTCCATTTGCTCGAACATAGCAGTAATGCTCAGGGTGCTGACAAGTGCCCACCGAGATAGAAGCTGCTCCTCCTCAAATACGGTGTTTGAAGTTGGGCAAGAGTACTCCGAAAACGGTACATATAGGACGTTGTGCGTTCTTCACCCTTTGAAGCACGTCCAGTGCATCAAACGACTGTTCACAATGATTAGTACGAGCCCAAAAATGTACAATCGAATGGATAGTCTCCATTGAGATAGGCTTTAAGGTAACATTCTCCCCCCCAGCACTCCGCCCTCTAACACAGATAAGAAGTAAAAAAACTTATTATTTCATCATTACGAAATCAAACTCACAAATTGCTTTTCGTAACACTCATTCGGTCAATAAACAGCTAAAATATATTAACATAAGGTCAGAAAATGCTGATTGTTTAGGTTGGCTGAAATTTTATCCTTTCATTCAAAATCATGCAGGAATAAGGCAAGTAGTGTAAAAATAGCCTGTTCAAAGTCGCATTATTACAAATAGTCTAATCTTATTCTCGACCTCTTACAGTCAGGATTCTCCTTCTCGTCAAAAAAGGTAGAGGCGCAATATAAAGAACGCGAATTTCATTCATAGGTCAGTTTATGATAAAAAATTCCTAAAATATAAGCAAGTAACTTAAAGTTGCTTCTGGATAGACCCAAAAGTATTTTCTAATGATAACGTCGCAGTTTGAATTTTATGGAAGCTTCAAAAGTACACAAGTGAAAAGTTGACGGTTTAGTGAAATCCGCATTACCTTTTAAAATTAATGAATAACACTTAAACATTCATAGATAAATTTTCGAAATCGTTTGATTATTCCGATTAGCTGTAAGTTTGACCTTATACATTATACAAGCTTGTTGTACAAGAATTTCATTCGTCTGTAAACTCGCCCTCAAAATCTACCCAGTTTGTATTTTTTTTTCGATGACATCACATTTTGTATTAGCATTTACACACATCAGCGTTCTAAATCGTACCTAACACACATTGTAGATTTTATCTGCAAAGAGGGGGTCGGATTGAAAGTCTCTGGTAAAAAAGCACCAAGATGCCCATTCTATGGCGATTTTGTTGCCGAAAGTGAGCTTCAAGAAGGTCCTTGTTGAAGAGGGTGAGATTTAGAAGATGGGTGTCTAGGAGGGTCTGAATGCAGGTTTACTCTGTAAATGAGAGCACATTTGGAAAGCAGCGAAATAACCAACAAAGTCGAGACCACCTACTTTCTAGTGATAGACAAATCCATCCACGACACGAACTCTAGCATTCAATAAAGCCATGGACAAAGCCTATGCTTGTCGACTTTCCCAACAATAGAATGAGCCTTAATAACTTACTCTTAAGAATTCTTCAGTGGGAATTTTCCTCAACTTTATAGCACAGGTACTTTAGGTTTTGGACATCCCATAAGCTTAAAAGCCCGTGTGAGCATCTATAAAAATTCGGTCAATATTTGGCTAAGCTAATTTGTTCCCGATCCTGCGGAAAGAGACCCAGGAGAAAAGTACAATCCCAAAACAAACCGATGAATTCGACATGTTCTACTTCTTTGTAGATGGCTGAAAACAAATGGTCCTAAGGATCCCGTCCAGAGATGAGTAACCCATCAAGTAGCCACATAGCTAGCCGATTTGACGAATGCAAACCAACCATGAGTCACCGATCCAGGCTGTAAGGTTTCTGCCGGTGTGTGACCTTGACGACTTGATGGCGCTCGACGAAGGAGATGTAGGTGAGGTGGCGTGGATAGTAATATACAATGGCGTGTACTGAACAGAAGCTGCTCTGCTATTCCGATACTAAAATCAGGCTGATATTGCCACAACTCCCGAACCGTCTCATCTGGTAGTGACGCGATTTTTCAATCTGTTTACCGGCTTTCACGGAGGTGGTTTTTTTTTATTCCTCCCCACCCTTTAGGGACTTAGTGGGGGTACAACAGAAATACATTAAGTTACATATAATAGCGTGTTGAGCAGTTATTTGAGTGTATCGACCCGCTGGTCTTGTCCCGGCTTGGTTGTGTGGCGGAATGGCATTCAGTTCTCCTGCTACATCTCGTGGAGTACCTTGGATAGAGTTCTTCGCAGCCGTGAGGGAGCAGATGTGTATTTCATCCTGCCTGAGGGACTTTTCGTTGCTTCCTATCTTCTGCTCTATCATTTTTCTCATTCTTATTCAGCTTTTCTGCTTTTCTAATTCAGTTTGATTGTTTCCTCTTCTCTGTTTATTTCTCCATTTCTGCGCTGAAGAAGTCTCATAAACACCCTAAAAGCGCATCTGGCGGGAATTTTTGTCGACCCTGCAATCACTTACGGATAATCAACCATTGTCTTGAGAGTAAAAGATAACAATCGACTTAAAGCAATACAAAATATGGCTCACCGTATGATACTTGGACTGTATTCGCGAAGAGACAAAACTGTTGAGGAACTCCGAAAGGAACTCCCTATGCGTAACCTGGCAAGTCTTATACAGACTAAGAGTTTGAACCCACGGAAGAGCTTAAAGATAGACAAAGATAGCCTGATACTGTCCATACTTAACAGTAACTTTGAAAAAGCCGAAACAAAGAAAGGTTCACATAAAAGGAACTAGATGCTTCAATTGATTAAGGATGAGAAAGAAACATGGCAAGAGCACTCAGATTCATGGCTACTTGATCCAAAAGAAAGCCCTAAAGTTCGAGACGAAATTTACACACCTAGATTGATAGGGGAAAGACAACGTGATATTGTCTGTACCAACGCTAACTGCCAAAGGTCCTTCGCCAGAATAAGTGATATGCGAATGCACGTAAGACAAGATCACGGAGAAGAAGAACACAGAACTGAAGAGACGCTCGACCCTAGACTAAAGTGCCCTCTTATAGACTGCCTTAAAAGATACAAGACTCAAGAGTGGCTAGAAAGACATATTAGGAACTGTCACCCTTCGGTCGAAATCAGAGAAAGGGCGAAACGGAGGTGGTACTCTCTTTATGAAATTTCATGTTTGTCCAGTTAGTAGCTTTGGGTCGAGAATTCTTTAATGATAGGAAATTTTTACTCTCAGTAATCAGTTTATGAAGAACACAAGCGGACAAGTTGTATTCGTAAACTTTTACCCCTTTCAACTGACGGAGGTCAATTCTGGGTTGTGTATTGGAAGCGACCACTTCAGTCCAATCCTCCATGATATTTGATGAAATTTCAATGATTCAATGCAATAACTTGTTTTCAAAAAGGAACTCATCACGATACTCTTAGCATTCTTTGTTATGTACCTCAGAAGAATTACATAATTATATTTGCTTTGAATGCAATCAGAACACGTAATGTTTGAGCAAATGAAGGCTACACTAACCTGCCACTCTGGATTGTAGCGAAACCCAATGGAACCAAAATAATTTTATAACAAACAGTTGGACACACGTGCGTGATTAGTAACACGAAATGAGGTATTGCGGACACTCGAGAAAAGTCTGATGGTATAACTCATTATGTTGACACAGTGATAAAATGATTTGACGTTTTTGACAGGGTAGATGTAGCCTTCAGTCCTTTTACAAAACAACTCTTCTTCTCTTACAAGCGTGATCAATTGAAAAGGCTGTCTATCCGATTTCTCTATTAATTGACACGGAAAAAATAAAGCCATTGATAAGAAAGACAAATGTGGGCCTGTGATATGATGCCTATGATATTTTAGTATCACGCATCTAAAAAGTTGACTTTACTACAGCAGAACCGCAATGCAGTGGAAGTCGGATGACTGGGCCCTCTTATTTATTTAAAAAGAGGTTGCAGTATATAAGACGGGACGTTTTGGAAGAGGTTGTTATTCAAGGTCAAAACCCTGGATGAGTCGCGTGAAGGACACTGAGAAGACCCATGTAAGAGGAATGAACAGATCGGAAATAAGAACTTCACATTTTCAGTCTGCCTCGAGAATTCGATACCCTTTTCGCTTATGTAAACCTTCTTCAGACTTTACAAGTTTCGATAATGTTAGTTCCTTTAATTTAGGCGATCATATGGGATAATTAGCTAGATTCAAGAACCGCAAAAGTTTCTGAGAATGGTGAACTGGATGACGTATATGATAGCTGGCCCGTGCATGATGATTGTCAAACAAACGAGTATATGGTCATAAAGCTTTTGAGAAAGATAGGCGTTGCATTAAATAAAGAGACTTGAATAAAGAGGTGTCTTAATTTAGACTGCATAATCACCAGCAACTTGCATTTCTGATATATTCTTCTAACCTGAAGTCGTGGACCCGATCGCTACTTTATCACTCCGTCGTTGAGGCAAGTTATTGATGTCAGTTTTCTGTTTTAGAAATAAATTAAATGTATTTGTTATTTAAGTCCGAATCGTTTTTATTGAAAAACCTCCTTTTGCGCCTGCTAACGAGCTCGGATTTGATTTATTTCCTAACTCGATTGTTTACGACTTCTAGAAAAAAAATTCTTCTTGATATCTCAAATAAAAGAGTTTGATAGAACCAACTCAACTGATTTGTATTTCAAGGGTGTTTACCTTGAAAACATCTCTCCGAACAGACCACCGGGGAAAATTAAATTTGTTTCATGTTTTTTTCGAAATGTGAATGATTCGTTTCTTACTTAAATTACATCAATCAAGTGCATTTGATGGCCTTAAGGAAGATAGCTGAATGTTTCACGTTGACAGAATAAGCTGCATGTATTGTCAATCGAGATTGATAAGGCCCAGTAAATGTGGCTTACAAACTTGGACATACCAGTAATGCCAGACCTCAGAGATGCTGATGTTGTAATGCGGAGAGAAATGCCTGCAACGATGCGGCTATCGTCTAATAAACGCAAGGTGCAGTGTGTAAGTACTAATGTCGGATAGTTGACCTTGAGATCACCCCCAGTCGTCTCACTGACGTGAATTCTCAATCTCCGGACTGGTTTTCATCACAACAACTCCCACGAAGGTGAGATCACCCGAACCATTTCATACCAATTGACAACTACGGTGAGATCAGCCAACTCCTCACAGGTTCTCTAAGTGTCTGTGCAAATTTGCTTCCAAACAAATGATTAGACATTTGAGCCATAGAAAGGACGAACGTTTTTGAATCTTTGCCAGCGGGAAAAATGCATTTTTCAATAAACTAGTTCAAATTTTGTAGTGCAAAAATTTTTAATTAGAGTGTCTGTTTCAATAACAAATCTACTCAACAGGTATGATGAGATGGTGGTGTTAGTACCTTGACTAGAATTCGCTGAAAGAATCCCTCAATTGCAGAATACTAAGATCCATTCAAGTAGTTTAACAGAGACAGCACCAAGCTGAGAAAAATGGTGTTAGCAGCTAGAAGTGAATAGCAGCTCAAAATAAACTAAACGGTAGATATGACTGAAATGAAGGCCACTGGAGCATTCCCTATTTCACCCCACTCTAAATGAAAGGTTAAATTCTGATAGTGTAAGCATTTCTAACAAACAAGTGATCGTAAATCAACGGACACAACAATATTTACTTTCTTTTTAACCAGATCTGTCACAACGTAAAGAATTCTAGCTACTTCAGCAACATTCGGATGATAGCAAAGAACTGCACTCAGCTTTCATCCAGAGATTCTGTCAAACAATAAAATGTCGAATAAATCCAAAATCCTCTTTTTCACACGTCATCCACTTGGTACACACATAATACCGATGGGAACAACAGCTCACAGAATATGCATATTCTGCACAATCGTCCTCTTGTCCGGCCACTGCAAATAGACGTTATTCAAAAAGCAAACCTATGATAGTTGTAATCCATATGACCGATGTAATGTAAGGAAAAGTCCTGGAAGTAAAATCCAATCGACCCTGATTGGCTAACTACTAGGCATCATTGAAAAGGTAGTCGAAGGCTTTGCAGTAAAGGGGCAGTTCAAGTAAATCGAATTGTGTGGTCGCTTAAGGAGATCAGATTTATTCGTAACTACTTTTCCGACATGGTGGGAAGGCATTTCAAGTTTATCAAATTTGCTTAGATATTTGCATACAAACCCTCAATTTCTTTCAGTAATTCTTAAAGACTCCAGTGATTCTGTGTTTTAAGTCGAAATTTAGCAATTCCGAGTTAACGGTATCATAAGTGACCAAGGCGAAACCTGAAACCGCACTTACTGTGTTCAGGTCAAGGCGTCAGTCAGAAACGACAAGGTTCATGCTACTTCACGCACTTTTTTTGGGACACACGGTTACGATTAGCACTGGTGTGGAGCATGTCTTAACCTAATTTAGTCCAACAGAGGCAGTTAAGACTGGGCTGGGTGTTTACTTCCTACTTTTGCCAACTTTCTAAAAAGTAAAGTGCCTTAAACAGTTTGAAATAGGGAGCTTTTGAAGCGCTTGTATGGGATTCAAATGCCCTGTAAAGCATCGATGTTTGTTTTAACCGAAAAATATGGAAAGAAAAAGCACAGAGCTAAGTACTGAAATTAAATCATCTAAGTCACTTAAATTAAATTAAATGCCCGCCAGTGGGTTTGACTCAAAAGTGTTAAATTTAATAGGGTTAATTGGAAACCAATACTTTTTCGCAGGTACATCACATTCAAATTATGAACAATAATAAAGTCAAGGTAATAGCATTTTGTGTAGACAAATGAATGTTGAATTGGAATCTCGATAGGATGACCTTTTGTTTAAGTTCTATTAATAGTTGATCAGTATAAATATCGATTTATGAGCAGTAATTATACGCTAAAGCCACAATAAAATATCGATTGATGTACCCCAAGGTAGGTGCGACTGATTGGGTAGATTCCATGGGGCTAAAGTAGCTCTACGTGCCAATCAGATTACTTGAAACCAAAAATATTTAAATTTTGAGGTTCTTAATACTTCCCTCATTGAGAATGCTATTAACAACTTTGATTTTGATTGTTCAACCCATAGGGGAAGCCGTTTTATGAGAAAAAAGGACACAAGATACGTCAGAGTAGCAGCAATCATATATATGGGTAATTGCTACTAAATGCAGTCGCTCATAACGTATAGGGATAATAAGGGAAAAAATTGAAGGATGAAAGAGTTCTAGGGATCAATCAGTCCCAAGAACATAAGCCTGCATGCTTCCCATTTCGACCCGTTTGTTTCAGCATTCAATGCACTAACCCACCTTTCTGAGTCAGTAGTGAAGCTTCGCCTTTGCTCAGAAGCTAACTTTCACTATCCATCTTCTCCTCATCCTGATCATATGCAGATCTTTACTAAACGCAACAGCCTGCTATATCTTTAGCCGAGGACTTTCTGGTTATATTTTTTTCCTAAGAGATGAATCAGATAGATATTTAGTCTCACGGCCTTTCTGGCTATTGAACTATCACAGTCACTTAATGAAGAGGATAGCTGATCATTTCAGATGCTAAACAGAACCCTCGTAAAATACTAGAATTCATACAAATAGGAGGTTGATACTATCTCCACAGGCCAATTGATTTTAAGGGGTGGATTTAGTAATCTACCCAGTTACACGGAATTTTCGCATTTGTGATGAAACAACTATTCGAAGGTAGATTTGTATTCAAATTAAATTTAAAATTTCAAAGACATTAAAATTTAATGCATAAAATGAAATTGTAGCGTATTGTCTCAAGTCTTGTCTATCACCTCAAAGGTATTTGGAAAGCGTTTTTCGATAAATAGCGAAAAATAGGGCTACCCTTTTGTAAAATTTCATTCTTCCAATCTCTAAAAAATGGATTATTTTTTATTGCCCCTCAAAACGACCAAAAAAAATGTGGTTTTTAATTTTTTTAAAATTTATGACTGTCTTTCCAATTAACGCCAACTTGAATCAAACTTCCATAAATGAGGCCTCTCTGTCATGATAGATTCCTTCTTTAACTACACAATCAGCTGATATTTTCATGGTACAATATATAAAATGACAAGAAAAGAGACTTAATTTTGACATTTTTTAAAAGTCAAATAGGTTAAATAGATGTGTCCATTAAAGTATAAAGGTATAATTATCTGGTGGTGTTTGGATCGTAGAGAAAGTAAATGGCTAAAATCAAAACAAGTCCGAAGGAAACACAGCTCGAGAAGTGATTCAAATGTTGGATGAATTGAGGTCATTTTCTTTTAGAAACCATCCAGAGAAAACTCTAAACCTTCATCGCCAGGTTATCTATTCCCCATTGTGCTATTCCTGCTTGGCATTTTACTTGGGAGTCAGATGGGGTAAGGAGGTCAAACATTGTTAGACAAGCTTTACGTGCTAATATTCAGTAAGCTCGACTGACATTTAGCAGTTTTAAAATTGGTTAGAATAGTGTACCACCTAGTAAGCCGGCTACTCATTTCTCATTTTAAAAATTTCACCCTATCGGTGCCATTTCACAATCAGGATAACAGAAACGATTGCTCATATCGTCTCCTCTTATCTATCGCTAAAGCACTTGCAAGGCCGGCTTTGGTTGATAGTATTCCATGTTCTTATTCAAACGGAATTTTTTTGACAAATGCTCCCTATTGCTTTAAAAGCTTTGAAAACATTTTCATGTGTTTATTCCAAATCTGTAAGTAACTAAAGTGAGGAAACCAGTGGATTTATGCGATACGAACCATGGTTTCGTTGATAAAGTAATTGAAAAAATTTGATTTTAAATTTCATCAAAACAAGTTATTTATTTTGCTAAGCATTTGTGGGATCAATCAAGAATAGGAGAATAGGGTGCATTACTTCTAACTGAGCAGGGGAGCGGAGGGTCTTCAGATTCGAAAGAGAGGGTCCGCAGAATATTCCACTTTCTACTATTGACTTGTATTATACAGGCTCGCATTTCTCTGCCCCAAATTCAAAATCGCATGCTGATCATTCCCGCACATTCCAAAGACAGCTTTTCAAGGTACTCTAAGGTGGTTGAAGTGAATAAAATGAAATAAATCCATAGATGTTGTGGAAGATTAAACTTATCTCTCCTTCATAGCCTCTAACCTGAAATCAGAGCATGCTTTCATTTAATTAGAAAATTCCGATCTTAAATTCTAGACGATCTCAGTGAATTCGTCTTGTAATAACTGTGGCTTTCTTCTAGCCCCTTCGAGGGACGTTGGTCAGAGATTTTCGATGCAACAGTGAACTGACAATTAAAATTTGATCTACTGAATGTTTTTGGTAAACCATTTTGAGGCAGCACCCTGATTCCTTGTAAAAACGTTACCTCACCTGAATGCCATGAATAAAACGATTGGATAGGTTTTACAAAAATAACCATTCTAGATTGCGTTGGTTTCTTTTAGTAGACGGAGCAACGAAATGTGGTAGAGGGTAGCATTCACCGTAAAAATAAGTCGTGCCATCTTTAATTAAGCGGAATAAGAAGTTTGGAGGTGAAAACTAGTTCAAAGTCGGCTTCAAAGTCTTCATCCTTATTTTTCTATCAATCAAACCTAAATATAATTTTTCATACCCGGATTTTAAAGGAAAGATCGGTTGAACGAGACTGAATTGGTAACCGGAGTTCTTTCAAATCGGTTGTTAATAAATGGCACTCGGGTCTTTGCTCAGCCCTAACCAATGTAGGTCATTAATTGAAATAATGAGAATATTAAAATAATTTAGTTGTTGGCTTATCATGGAGAATATCATTTTTTATAGAATGTACAATATAAATTCGAATTACGCTCTTACCTACTGGCTGGGTCTAGCAAGTTAGAAAGTGATGTTTTGATGGGAAATGTCACAAATACGCTAGTTTTGTCATCATTGAGAATCGCCAAGAGAACGATACGTAAGGGCTAGGTATCGAAGATGCTCCTCAAGGTTTATTGCAAGATCAACTTTTGGACTAGTTCTAGAGAAATGGACTTCCTTGAGTTGAAGGATTGTAAGCATAAGTAGGAGATATATGTATTTTCAGCTTGTTGAAGCTGGATTATACAGAGTATGAATAAGCTACCATGTTCATTATGGCTAAATGCTGAACTCGTGCTTCTGCAAATGATATCTTACTCATTTTTTCTGGAACTCCTTCACCGATGCTAATTCTTAGGTAAAACTGCACTGTGTTAGACTTCTCCAGTTTCTTCTCTGCCTTTACCATTGAGTTATCGAAACTCGTGGTACAGAAGCTCGAGATGAACTTCAGATATCTTAGGATTTCCAACAGCAACTGAAACTTGTTTACTCCTTCACAAATTGTAAGCTTTTTTTAAATAAATCCAACGGATTAACCTCATGCTTTGCCCGGATATTAAGAGATCATAAGAAGAGGAATTTTTTCGCAGGATACTGAATTCCAGTAGAAAATATTTAGGCCAAACTGTTATGATCATGTGCAAAATGAACAAAGTAGACCGCGTAAACACCAAGAAGCAGAAGTATAATAAGAAAAGAGATTAAAAATTGCAATTACTTCAATCATTTATGTGAATATTTACTAGAAATCGGTTATGTGCAGTAAACAACTTCTTGTTTTTGAGTTAAGAGTGTTTACGACTTCTAACTATGAATTCGCAGAAATGAGGGAAAAATTTGAGATAAATCCGCTTCAAGCACATTTATGAAAACTTCATCTTTTTGCAACAATTTATTCACTGATGCATAATTTATTAATTGATTGCATTCAATCAACAACTGAAAGTAAGTTGGACTGAAATTTCAGCAAAATTTCTCATTAACAATTTGAAAAAATGTCATTGCACATTGAGCACTGTAAATCCATTTGCCATTTCATTTACTGAATTTCAATATTAAAAATATTTGCACATTATATAGAGCCGCAATATTACTTTCCATTTTGGTGCCCTTTGGCACAGCTCTTGAACGTCCCAAGTAGTGACCAAAAGAGTGGTTATTCAAAGCTATTCCTCGCTACGTGAATTTATCATTAAACAAATCAAGCTTTGCGGCATCTTACGAAAGCTGAATCAGACATTAGGTTGGATGAAAATAACAACCTATACATGAACGTCCAGTCTTCTATACTCAACTTTGACGGTGGATATTAGAACAGCCCACTTGATTTTGCAGTAAAAAGAATTTCAAGAAAGTTGACAACCTAAGAACTTGAAAGATCCTAAAATTGTCTTCTACTTCTTATAGCGAAAACCTATAGCCAGA
The DNA here is from genome assembly GCA_019097775.1 of Moniezia expansa. Taxonomy (NCBI): domain Eukaryota; kingdom Metazoa; phylum Platyhelminthes; class Cestoda; order Cyclophyllidea; family Anoplocephalidae; genus Moniezia; species Moniezia expansa. Next base: position 10,193,006 of record JADFDV010000053.1, read on the forward strand.
TAAACCTTAATATTTCAAATGGTTCAGTAGCTTAACAGTTGAAATAATTCCCTAGATACGTGACTTCACCAGAAATTTTAAATATCGGAGACTTGCAGTTATTAGATGCATCATCTCATGTGCTTAAATGCTTTCTACCACGTAATTTGCAGTAGCGGCTTCCAGTTTAAGAAATAGAGCCTGCAATTCAGGTTTTTTCATCATATCAGGGAGCTTCACAAGCGAGGAGGCTGGGTTCAAGGCCTTTTCTGGGCTAAAACTATAGTTTACGTGGTTTGAAAATGTTACTTTTAAGTTTTATTTAATGGAAAAATTTTATGGCTAATATTGGATTTTGTCTAGGACCTTCTAAGGTGGTTTGAAATTTCAAATCTCAATAATGTAAGTCTCTAAGATGGTATTTTTAATTTGGAAATCGTATGAAAACGAAGCAGCAATATCTGTTTGAAAATCCAATTTTAAATGTTGAAACACTTTATTAAATGTCAAAAAATCGTTTCTGAATTAAAATAACTCAACATTCTTAGAAAAAAATTATTTGCGAAATGTCGGTTTTGCTTGCATTATTGTTGGTAACACATGAAGTCTCCGATCTTTGACTTGGATTACAGGCTGATAATTATCCCACCGACGTAACAAATCCACGCCCCATCAATTGTTAAGATATTTCTAATCGCCTTTTCATGGGGGCTTTATCAAAATGTTTATTAAAACCAGGTGCTAAATGGCAAAATCGTGCGAACTAAAGCCCCGCAGCCAAAAGAGAGCATTAAACAGGGCATATGCGATGCGCAAGAGTATTTTTATATCACAAACTCTCAAAGTATCACTATATTAAAATCATCAAATATAAGTTATGTGCAAAGGCATTCAGTCGTGATAATAAGCCGGTTTCTATGACGTAAGCTTAAATATCTAGACAAATTTGTTATTTAAAATATATAGACAATAATGGATTTAGCTAAAGGATCTAGAATAAAAGTGCGGGTTGGGGAGCGACTGTAATGTACGCAACAGACCTTTGATCTTCCTAATCTGGTCAAACCATTAACGATGCTTAGTGCTAGAAAAGATATGCCTAAAAAAGACCTGCTCTTGATAGGACCTGTTCCTGGCTTCCACAAGAATAGCAGGGGATCGAATACGATTCCAAAAGAACAAGGTAGCTGATCTCACCGATATAATCAAAACTAGATCTAGAAGTTGAAAGTCAAACCACTCATTGAGGTGATTTGAAGATCAAACTAACTTTGTGATTGAAAAAAGGTTCGTTTGTGCACGAGCTTCCAATCACGCCGGTTGTGTTCACACTGCAGCTTTTGTTGCAACCCAGGCCATCGCACTCACAGCTTTAGCCGCTGGCACCTTGTCAGAACCTGTTGAGCCCCACACTCTAGGTTGGCAAATCACTAACGGTGGTCAATCTTACTCTCTACGTCCTCGTGGTGACCACCGATAACCTCAGGGGCAATCCTGAGGGCTAAAGAGAGGGGCGTACAGGTAGAACTAATCTTTCACCCAACGTGCGTGCATGTAGCAATGAATGGAAACTCCTCCAGACCGTTGAAGAAACTTCTGATAGGGGCAAAGAGATTGTTGCCCTTACGGAAACTCGAATGAAGTCCTGCTTGTTATATATCGAACAATATGCTTTCTATAACTCTAGAAAGAGTGAAAGTTCTAGATTAAATGGTGGGGTTGCCTTTCCGGTTAAAAAGGGCATAAAAACTGAATCCAACCATGTCTCAAAGAGAATTACCACACTGAACCTCCGAATCGGAATAGTAAATGGCTAAAAAATCCTTCTACAAACCAGTGGCCAGAACCTATCGACTACTTCTCGCTGAATGTACACAAACAATTATTCTTGGCTATTTCGATTGCAGATTGGACTCTGATGCTCGTAACATTGGCCCCAAAACCGCCGGTCCATTCACCGATCGAGATGGCACCACAAAGAACGGATGAATACATTCTCTAAGAAATTGAATCCTGGAAGATTGGCTTGGTACCATCCTTCAGGGAAAGGTGCCATTCTTTAATTTGTTTTTGATGAAAAGGTCATATCTGCCCCTTGTAAGTGACACACGAGCTTCTAGAAAGGCAGATGCAAATTCTGATCACTGCCTACAAACAATTATCCTCAAGCTCAAATCGCATATTAGAAAGCGCTTAGGAAAAGGAAAGGATCGAAATTTGATGAAGGTAGCTGCCTAAGGGCATCGAAGGAAACTTACCGAGGACACCTCAAAAGGGAACTGCCTCAGGACCCTTTGGCAACTACTCACAAAGACATTTTGAAATTCATAGAAAAGGCTGCCGCCAAAACAGCGAGGCAAAAAGCTGAGCGAAAGAAAAGCGGATGGTTTGCAGCTATACGCGATAAGGGAGACAGGGAACTCCCGCTGTTTAAGCAGTTGAGAACAAATTGGCTCTCAAATCCATCTCCAGAAACGTTCTTGAAGTACAAAGAGCAAAGAAACAGAGTGAACTACCCAATTCACAAATGGAAACAAGCATATCATCTAGATACATTAGGCAAGTTATTTGCATCTATTTTGTGCTAAAGTTTGAAGCATCACCTTGCCGAACAACACTCAAGAAACCAATTTGGATTCTATGAAGGAAGATCCGCCGAACAGGCTATACTTCCAGCAAAAACCATTATACAGAGAGCCGTGGACCAGAAACAGAAAATAGTGCTATCTAAAGCTGCAATAATTAACCGAATGATCGATTCGGGCTGCTCTTGGTAAATGGTTTATTCGGTAAAGTCCCTGATGGACTCACCGATTGGCAAATTGAGAGAAACAAAGGACTACTTTGTGGTAGAAAATGGTGTGAGACAAGGCTTAAAAGAATTACCACTTCTTTTCAACCTAACTTTCCAACTCATATTGGATGAAGCCTTCTCCTCACTCAATGACGGTGCGATTCGGATGATTGATCGCTCGGGCAAAAGATGGCTGCTAAACCATCTGGAATATGCCGGTAATCTGTGTCTCATTGCGCCAAGTAAGGTTGCAGCTCTCAGATTAACGTAACATTTGGCGGTAACGTTGCATAAATACAGAATGCGAATTGCAGCGGACAGAACCCTCGTGTTGGTGCCGTTGAGGATCAAACGCTCCTTAAAGCAGCAGAAACGTCATTCCTCGGATACTTTGACACTGGTGAGCCAGATGGAGCAATTGAAGCAAATCTAGTCAGGGTATAAAGGCAACGAACACGACTAGGAACAGTCCTGCGCTAAAGGAGTCTCAGTGATACCCTGAATTTTTGTCGACCCTGCAGTCACTTATGGATCATCTACTGTTGGCTTGCGAGTAAAAGATAACAATAGACTACAAACAATACAGAATACGGCTCGACGTATGATTCTTGGATTGTACCCACGAGAAGCCAAATCTGCAAAGGAACTTCGAAAGGAGTTGGCGATGCGTAATTTAACAAACCTTATACAGGCAGAGAGTTCAAAATTGGACAAAGCCTGATACTCTCAATACTTGACAGAAATTTTGAAAACGGGGAAACTAAGAAGGTCTCACATACAAGAAAATAGATGCTCCAATTAATTAAAGATGCGAAATAAGCATGGCAGGGGCATTCCGAACCATGGCTACTTGATCCAAAGGAAAGCCTTAAAAGCCGAGATGATAATTATGCACCTAGATTGATAAAAGAAAGGCAACATGATATCGCCTGTACTAAGGCAAACTGCCATCGATGTTTTGCTACAACAAAGGAGATGCGAAGACTCGTAAGACATTATCATGGAGAAGAAGGACAAAAAATTGAAGGGATACTGTACAGTAGGCTAAAATGCCCACTCGAAGACTGCCCTTAAAGTTACAAGACTCAAGGGTAGCCAAAGAAAATTATAAGGGAATGTTACCTTTCGATCCAAATCTCAGAAAGTGAGAGACCACCAGAGAAGGGGAAAGGGCCAAAATGCAAAAGAAAAGTAGAAGAACTGAACCCGATGGAGGTTAAAGCTAGAATGCTGCGCATAATCCTTAGCCACACATGCTCGCTAGAAAAGAATACCTGGATAAGGACAAACAGTTGAGGACAATGAGGAGCTGCAAGAAGTGTAACTGAAGAATGAACTGTTACTGCACCAGAAAGCCATGCCGAGAAACGGCCAAGGAGCCCAAGACGTCAATTTAACTGTTCTAGGCTACGTGTGAGTGTCTAGCTGCTGTACAAGCTCTTCTATTTCTGTTGTACCCGCAATACGTTCTTGGAACTTGCCAAATGGGTGGAGATGAATAAAAACGGATCGTGTAAACTATGCCGACTACATAGACAACAATTATAGATATCAGTGAAAGCGATTAAATTGCTTCATTTGAAGAAATTTTGCATTTGAAATTAATGGAACTGAAACGCTGAAAAAATGCAGTCAGGGGGCCATTAACCAAACTTGGCCTTAAATTGACGTTATGTTGGCCTTCGTGATTTATCTAGATGCATCGTCATTGAGGATTCTGACATGACTATCAAGAGTCAGGTAACTCGCTGGATGACTCCAACTTAAAAAAATAAAAGTTTTGAAACTAAAATTATTGATAGCAGTCTGCAATGGAGCAGTCTGCCAAAGCATCTTGTGCGTAAAAACTTTTTATATATGAAGGTAATTTCTATCAATCAATCTATAGGCTGAGTATAAACTTTTTAAGGCCTTACATGAAATTAAGTAGGCATATCCTCAGTCAAGGGAACATTAACGAATAACCCAAATTTTTCGGCTTGAAATGTATCCATACTCTTGAATACTAAAAATGACAATAAGCACAAGACTCAATGGCAGAAATCGCCATGTACACTGAATCGACAGCCACTGAACGAACATAGGATCAGAGCTTTTAAAACTGCCTTAGGCATGGCGTTCACTATTTATAAACATAATCAAGTGATAATAAAAGCCAACAGCTCTCTCTACCTGCTATTTCGCGCCAGTCTCACCAAAGTGTGATTTATGAGGGGGAACTGGTCTATAGAAAGCAAGGGGAGGTGAGCAATCAAAGAGTGTGATCGTGGGTACAAACTGTAGAACAAGCGAATCCTGCAGGATGCGACACTGTGTACCCTAAAGACAATATGTATCTTCCATAAAAGCCATAAAATGCATTGATAATGAAGCAAAGAAACAGATCTCGAGCGAAAATAAAATTTGCTGGTGTACACCCCAGCGAAGTGAAAATTTCTGCCACAAATCTTGCCAAGTTCGCTGCTTAAAGTACCGACAAGTAAACGTCTTATGCAAAAGATCAATCGAGGATTCTTTTTAGGTAAATATTCATTTTCCAGACTTGCATAAAAGTAAACAGCAAAACAGCCTCAAATTTCATTTAAAAGGATGATTTTTAATATTTAAAATAGCTCCACAATTCATTAATCCTTACAAAAATGTATGTGCTGCTGCTTTGATAACGGCATGTAATACGCCGCAACTAGCCAATATTAAAGCTCTATATTTCAACGAAATGTACCATGATTAGAAGACGATGCTAACTATGTTTACTAAAATACTCTTATAGCTAAATGGTGGATACATTTATAGGTGATACGGCTGACTTGCAATTTGAATGTGTTTTAAATAATGTCTATCTTTAGTTAGGTATAACTGCGTCAATGGGCCATTCGTAAGCAAAAGAATGTATCTTGGATCTCCCAGAATATGTGAACCTTAAAGTCTGCATTCCATTGGTTAAAGCGTCCACATAGATGCCAAAGAATTTCAATATTTCAAAGGCACCCAAAAGTAATAAGTTCTATATTCGTGTTTAAAGATGAACAAGCAAAGTTATTTTTTCCCAAGACTTTACCCTTCTCTATGGGTTAAATTCACCAAATTTCTTTGAATAATGACTTTATTTGAAATTCTAGTAGGATTATTTTGTGAATCGTTAAGCAATACAACCATAAATAAATTCCCTCCTAGTTATTTCCCTTCTAAAAAATATTTTTTTTCAAAACGTTTTGCGCCTTTATGTTATTTACTGCAGTCTAGTGTTGTGAACCCGTTTGATACACGAGGTTGCCTATTTTTGAAGTTCAACAGTTATTGAAACAGTTGATCTACAAAGGCACACCCTTTTAATCGAGTTTGACAGAATATATTTAGAAGTGATCAGTTTAAAGTTGATATTATGTCACAAAAAGTATATTGGAGAATGGAGAATTTAACCCAAGTAATTACTGATATTTTGATGTCCAGCTTTTTTCTGGTACAACTCTATTGGTCTCCCCTATTAATTCCTGTCAACCCGCTCATTCAACCGTTGATCCTGCTACTATTTTACAATTACAGCAGCTAAGTTTATTGTTTCCGATTGCAAGCATTTTGCCATTCTTGGTGATTGTCCCCTTTACCTGATTAACGAGACATTAGTAGCTAGTCGCTCCAAGTGCAATAAAGGTTCGGCAAGTTCGACCCACAAGCTATTCTGGCTCGACGCCAATCTTTGGAGGTGCATATGTATGCGTGCAGCCAACAACGTACAGCCACACAACACATTGTTCGAGCCCATAAGGATGCGTTCTAAATCTTGCATGCTCCATTAGTGCAGAATAAGTTGGAAGAGGTATGAAAGCACAGGAAGACATGGAATCAAAATCCTACAAAGATGAATAACAAGACAACTGTTCGATTTGGGAATTCCTTATCTGCAAATGATAATGTAAAAGGAAATGAGAAGAAGGCCCCGATTAAGAGGAAGATCTTGAAAAACTACCTGGAATGAAAGGCAGGCCTCGATCAAATGGATTGGAGGGCAAGCGGAGAATGAATGTGATGGATGACCAAGGAAGGGACCAATGTAATAAAAATAGGAATCCATTAGCTAGATGAAGTAGGAGCGCCCATGACATTACTGACGTCCATTTCTCTGGAAATGCAAGCGTCCACACCATCTCTGTTATGGCTACCAGAAAACTTGCAGTTTTACAATTCATTAAATTTTCTGAAATCCAGGTAAAATTAATCCACTGATTGTAGTTGTCACCCACAAAGCGATCAGCACTAAACTTCAAAGGGATGTTTGAAGTTCTTGGCTTCATTCTAAGGCCAAGATGAAAAGGCACTTCCCTCCAATTTAGACTTTGACACTGGAATAAATCTGTCTCTGATTTTAAGGTATTTTGATAAATTTAAAAGCGTGTATTGAGAGATTATCCCAAACATATGAGGATTCAAGAACTAGTGTCTGCAAAAGTTTTAGCCAATGCATTTTAATTTCGCTAACTTCAAAACACATAATGTGAAATACAGCAGTATCCCACCTTTTGTAATGTAGCAATTGCACTCGAATTCATTTAAATCAAAATTTTTTACTCTGAAGACGGCGAAAATGCTCTAGCATTACTCTGTTTGAGGATCACCGAAGCTGAAATTACTTTTGGAACCGCCATTAATCATTCTGCTTATCGTATTAGCACCAGCGCGCTTCTTACCGGCGTCATCTGACGAACTAGTTGCATTCCCACCGGTATAGCAGAAGGGTGAAGTTTTAGAGACCACTTTAAAAGTGAAAGCAAAATAGAAGTCAAATATCTTTTAAATCTCTTAGAACGACATACTTATTTCAGCTGATTATTCCAACCCGACAAACTAAGATGTCTGCTTGGTTAATAACTCAAGAATATTGACATCAGTGGAGCAATTGCATTCGATGTAGCCATCGCAATCCACTAATATCGCAAACTTTCATGCGTCTAGAGTTTGTAGTATACGATTCTTACACTAACTTGGCTGGACAGAGTAAATTTGTTATGAGCTTTAAAAAGAGAAGTGGACCACTCGAGCACACGTCCTGTTTCCGAGCGCGCCGAATGGTCTTCCCGTCAACCGCAGGTGTGCAGATCAGAATTTTGCATATTATAAGCTCCTCCTTACTTAGAGCATGAATACAAAGGTGGAAATTCGCATACTTCTTATAGACCTCTACAATGGACGGTTCTATCGATAAAGGCCTGAACCACTTCCAAGCGACTAAATCTGTCTTCCGCTTTCTATTGCAATCTGGTTTGTGCTCTTTACGAAATCCTATTCTTATCTAGTCGCTAAAGAGGACTGTGCTTAAGGTTGGGCTGGGGAAGGATGTATGATGATGGGCAGTTCCTGACATGTCTTATTTCAACGGAAAATAACAATGCAAAATAAGCTCGAAACATGGTTAAGTATATAAGTAGTTGGCTGATCATCTGTGCTGAAATAAACAGTCCTTTAGGTACAATATTACCTTTGATTATCTTTATTTTTGAAATCAACATGTGCAGAAATACTTCAAATCATTCTTTTCGTAGCTCAATTTTAATTTGCAAGAAAAAATAGCATTAGCTGGAAGGCATGCATGACAAAGCACTATTTTTGACTCTCTTGCTCCAGAGATTAAAAAAGGAGGAAACTTTGTTTGAGTAATGCAGCTTAGAACTGTTGTTTTATAATGATCTAATCCATTTCATAGCTTGATCATCAAAATTGAAGCAACTTTGACCCGATCCTTTGTGGTATATCTGCTTCTAATATTGTATCGCGCATCATTGGGAAATTTTAATGGGCCAATCACATCGTCGGTCATTTTCTCCCAACCTGAAGTTTATTCTCTGGTCTGTACACCATGAGACAAGTGGATGATTTCCATAATTATTATGAAATTCGTTGTCAAAAATAAAACCACTATGATTGAATCACTATCACTCATTTGCTAATTCTTCTTCCCTTTCCGAACTTCCGTTTTTTTCCTACCCTATTTTGTTCAATTGTATAATGCACTTCTCAAAATGATATTCATTTTGCTTTAAAAGAAGTCAATTGCTAATACAATATTAGCTATCTAACCATTAAAAGTAGGTCGAATACGAAACCCCACATTTGCAGCCTCTCCATTTGATCAGAATTCTACAGTTTGCCGTGATCGTTTCGGTCACGAAAAGAAAGCAAGAGACCCTTTTAAATATAACAGATCTACCGTTTTCAAAACTAAAATTTCAAGCACATGCTTCTATGGTTGACAAAAATGTAACGATTTCACGTGATCAGTCGAAAAGAAACAAACAAGTTGCATACATCTCATCAAACTCGAGAGAGATAACGCCTCCAAAAGTATGAACTTCAGCTATTTAAGATGACTGAAATGTCAAGCACATGCTTTCAGGGCAAAAGCAGAGGGAGAAAAAATAAATTCTTCTTTTTTAAGTAGGGCCCTGTAGCTCTCCGTAGATCAGTTCTTTGGTTATTTTCAAATCTTTGATAGGGGTGCTAGTTGACACTTATATCATTCGGTTGCTCCCAGCTCATGCTGAACTAAGCATTTTATTTGACGCAATTTCATCTCCAGATAATAGATACAAACTATTAACCCTATCCAATATCAATATCTATAGAAATATCCGGTTTTGAATACCGATTTCCTACCGTTTCGTCCTTTAATTCGCTATAAATACCACAGAGACAACGAACTGACGTATTCAACAGGCAAACTGGATTAGTTAGGAATTAATTAAACTTTGCTTCGTCTTCGGTTTGTATGACTCTTCACCATTTCGGTTGTGTGCTGCGAGATCAATCCGAGAGAATCCTGCCAGTCCTTAACTCACAAAATAACTCTATTATAATGAGAAAAAAAAGCCTCTTAATTTGAACCTCCGGAATTTCTATCACTGATGTGTCAGAGGAATATACCTTGATCCCAAAAACAGGGTGTCAGTGGGTTTGTTGATTTTGATGAGTATCCTGATTGAGATGATTTTCGCGGAATATTGTCTGGATACTCCACGAATGCGTTATCGCAGTAGAGTGTCTAATATAACAGTGAAAACATTTGAACGTTGATTGGCCTGTGGACCGATGTAAATGAGTATAGTTGTCATTTATTAATTTTTTGACGACACTCCATACTTTTGGGGATTAATTCTGCAGACACTCAATAGCACTTGAAGAAATGTAGCAGATGAGGTGTATGATTGGAAAAGATCGTTTTTTCTTTGGCTCCTAAAACGGTTAGTTGGCACGTGGGAAATTGTTTGAAGTTACGGCTAATAGAAGTCATTTCAGCTCAATCGTAGTTAACTAAGCTACAAGTTGCATGAATTGCAGTTCACGGGAGAGAATGGAGACACAGTATGGCTGCACAGGGTTTTGATTTAGAGAACTGATTACCGGGCTGGCAGTCTAGAGATTGTTCTCAAGACCAAGCTTTTACCATTGGGTATTTAACTTTCATATTGGAGAACTGATGGTAGTGCATTATCTTGTTTGCATCATTTCTGTATTTCTGAATGTAGATGAAAAAATCAAGTAACTTTATTTTAGATCAACTGAAGTAAAGAAGGTCAACTTCCATTTTATTGCACTTCCCATTCAAATGGCAAGACAGAGTTGAATATAAAAGGTAGATGATGTAAATCGCTCACGAGTTGTTCAAACTTGGAAAGGAATCCGCCTGACTGAATTGTCTATTTGACCATTTATCATGTAACCAACCACGAAGGATTGTTTCCTCAATTTCTCATAGCATACAGTCTTCATCGTGTCCTGGAAAGTTGTCACTGCAATCAAATCTCGCCAGAAGAAAAGTTAGAAATGCCTGCTCTTACTTTAAGTATATGAAGTCCCGATCAGCATAGCATTAATCGTTCGCGATTAGTACAAAATTTTTTTTGCAAACCGAGTTTGTTGCCAAGGAATAAAATTATAAATAAGGATTAGCCAAATACGTCATATTTGCCAGTTGTTACAGCATTAGCAGGATATGAACGTGGAGGGCAATCATCTGGAAACTTTTATTCTGATATGCAATCACCTAAAACAATTATTTCGAGGCTCTTTAAGCCGCTTTTACTTGATATTCATAGGTACCTACCTCCTAAAAGCATTTCTCTTTTGCACTGGCATGTCGGTTGAAGTACTGTAAAGTTATATCTCGAAATTACCATTCTCGCACTCCCAATAAAAGTGGAAGTAATTCAAAGTAAGCTGCGTCCAAAAGAAAAATACCGTCATCTCTACTATCTCTATCTTTACGTTTATTTCACATTTTCAATCAATTGTGCAGTACCACCAACCAACTTATGTATCCAGCGTCACTTGACACCTTGATGAAGTGGAGAACTGATTTAAGTGCATAGAAATAATTGTGAAAATACCGACTTCATGAAAGGGACTTGTGTTTCCTGAAAAACCGATCTGGATGCTCCTCAGCAGACCTTCTAAATAGTAATGAGGGGGCATAATTTATTATTCAACCAACGTGATTACCAACATTTCTACGAATGGATGCCACGAGCCATAATTTAAAATGTCAAAGAAGCAGAAAAAGCGATTTGCGCCCATAGTCACATTTCTTTCGCGATGCCAAATAGAATGAAGTACCACAGCTTCTCACTTTTATACCGACTGTAATCGACAGGAAATAAGGTGAATTGGCTCTGATGTCTCTAAACAGCCCAAAAATATGATAACTACACAGAAAAGTTATACACTTTTTTCAAATCTGTCCGGGATGGTCGGACAGGGTAAAACTTCAGCTCAAAGTACTGACAAAAAACCATCGTCCTTGGTAACATTCAGGGCGGTTTGATGCGATAGCTTTTCTCATCTACAATTTATAATTTTCTAGTTTTCAAGATTTTTTTAGTGGTTTAGTAGGTTTTCTCAACGACAACAAGGACGAAATTATCAGCTTACCATAGATTGGCGAAGAATTCATGAAAACCTTGTCTAATTCTCGTCTATGAGTTACCTAATGATTTCATTGCAATATAGGCTTCTAACTACATCAATAACCATTTCAATAATAAATTATATTTGTTTATAAGTGTATGGTTAATTATTTAATTTATGATTAATATTAGTACCCGACATTTGGAAAAACACGAATTTAGTGATTTTCAGTTAATTTTGATTAGGCCTCTATCGTACTACTAGTGCGAATAAAGTAGTCTAAAACATGACGACAAATTAACGATAAGCAAGATCTTGAAAATATTATCCTTTTTACTGTGTTCTAAAGGGTTATTTATAACTGTTTATTTCCTCTCGTAATTATACTTCAAACTCAAGGAGATGCTTTACGAGATTAATGGGTCCTTTAACAATGGTTGAACCGATTAACGATTTGAAATTTTATAAAAACAGTTGAAAATTTTTAAAACAACTTTCAAGAAATCCCCATCTCATAAATGATATCTGAAATTTCAGTTTATTTTGAGCCTCTGGCTGGCGACCTTTGGCGATCACCTTTGAACGCTTTATTTATGCCGCTAGACCCTGATTTTGGAGTGAACTTTATAAAGAAGGACCGAATTCCCCTGTGATGGAACTTAAATTACCGGCGCAACTGCATCGAGTTCGGAGATGGGTGGACATCTAAGAAGGATACACTCTCGGTTAAGGTTGTCATTGAATCTACGTTTAATATAAATTAAAGTTATTAATATTATATTAAAATTTTACAAGCAAAAGTCAGATTAAAGTCAAGAAATATATTTTAAGTATTATCCTTCGTAGAGCATACTGATTGTAAACATGCAACTCTAAAGCTCTTTGTTGACCGGCCTCCAGCAACCAAGAAGTACATTTGATAGAGACTTGCGAATTCTTTTGGGCCACTAAGAGGCAGAAAAAAATTGCTTAGTAGAATTTAAGAAGTTTAAAATTACTTGGCGAAAGGTGAATATCTTTCCGTCCTTCTTTGTTTGATTTTTCATGGCTGTGAGGAATTTAAAATTTTTTCAATTGAAAAAATGTGATTTAACTAACAATTTTCAAGACAGCGCATAGGCTTGAATACCACCGATGGGCAAAGACTGAAATGGTTACTTAAACTGTTTAATTTCTGGTCTACAGATGGAATTACTAAGGAGCGTCCCGGTTCCAAAATAGTAGAACTTAGAAAACAATCCGTCCATAGAGAATTGAGTTTTGTTGGTATAAATGTTGAGGTAACACAGCAGCATTACATCTTACTTGCAGAAGCAGAGTCTCTAGAAATATTTTGCAAGACCTGCCTTGATTGCACCAAAACTGCTGAAGGTACTGTGGTCTGATGTATTACTCTATGCCTCGTTACGGATATTGGATAATTTCTAATTCGTCGCTCCTGAGCGTCTAGACGATTAGTACATAACAGAGGCATTTCTTACCATAATCAATAGAAGACAATTTCTCAACCAAAAGTTTCATCAGTATGCATAACCGTAGAAGCCACAGTGTAGTGCGTCATAAGACTAAGCCGTAGACAAACCAAGAGATAGTCTTGGATGGTGATTTCAGAAATCATAGCTTAGTATTCTAAGTTTGAAAGTATTTGTTAGTGGTATTTCGCTGATTAATGAATTGAAAAAATTTAAATCAAATCGATCGATAGCTGTTAATTGGTTGGTAATTCGATTTTCCTCAGAAAAGTGGAATTTGTTATTTGAGCTCGAATTTGAATTTGGATCCTGTCAGGATCGTAAGTGCATATTTTGCCCAAAGAAGGCTGAAGCCCCCTGCAATAAGATGGAAAAACACAAAGTTGCAAGAACGTTTTTTTTTAGAAATAGTTTCGAAGTGATTGACTGGAAGTAAGATTGGTGGAGAAAGTCTTGATGGTACCATTTGAAAGTTAGAAATGTCACATTAAGTACGTTCATGTAAATCATAAATTGAAGCTATGAATGTTAAGAAAACAAAGCTTGTCAAACTGAACGTGAACATTTCAATGGACGACTTTTACTACTCCAAACCCATTCGAAAGAATTCTTAGTAGCTTGAGGTGGCAACTTATGTAAAATATGCGAGCAGTCGTTTTCTAAATCTCAAGATAAATATGAGAACTTTTTCGTCTTTGAGCGCACTGCCAATGGGTTAACCCAATTGGTATAGTAAAACAAGAAGTTAAAAATAGCAAGTCTCGAAGTTCAGCTCGTTTAGAGATTCGCTTTGACATTAATGCCGACGCCCAGCAAAAGTTTGGGCAGTGGCCTGAAGTTAATAAGATATCTATTTGTTCGAGGTTTTTAGTAGTCGTAGTTGCAGTAGTAATAACAATGTTACAGTGATTATGTCAGCAGAGGTAAAACTTTGTTTGGCCTGGTAAACGAGGCACGACGTGAACACCTGGATTCGTGTTACCACACTGAACTGTGGAAAGTGCGTACATGTAGCAATGAATGGAATCTCCGCCAGAAAGTTGAAAAGACTTCTGGAAGATGTATGAAGATTGGCTGTCCTTAAAAATATCAAAGACGCACGAGGTGCGACTACGAAGTTGAAATGCTACCCGTACGACGAAACTATACTAGAGAAGTGACCAGAAAACCGAAGACGTCTTAGACACTTACTGTCGTCTGTATAAACTGTCGTGCGCTTCTTGCTATAAAAGCTGTTCGTGCTTCTGGTTCACCTTCAATAAGTCCTTGTGAACTGCCCTAATGGGTGGGAAGTAAATATTATAAATAGTGGTGATGATGCATGTGTGGATAGTCAATGTTGATGTGTCTTATATAATTTCTACTCGCAGTACACCATGTTTTCTTCGGTTCTGGCCCTATTTTTCTCACTTTCTTGCTCCATTTCACTTCATGTTATCACTTTTGTCTTGAGCTTCAGCCGCAGCTTACCGATAACTGCAAATGATATTTGATGACCTTTAGTTGTTTGCCTCCTACCCAAGTTTTTCGTCTTCAACCTCTTGCAAAAATCGCTTGAAAATTTAGTATTTGGCAGAAGACGATTTTCTAAATTTGCATTAGGGGCCTTTGGAGACAGTTATTGGGGAATATTTATAATATTTATAATATTTTACCTATCTCGGACCAGACAGAGTGGATATGCATTAATATCGACTTTAATTTACGAAAAGAAAGCACATTAGGTCTTCTCTGGTTGTAAAAGAGGATCTTGCATGGTTAAGGTGTAAGCAGTGGACGTCCCTCTGACGTTGAATTTTCACGTTCAATCTCCGGATTTTTCGCCAATAAATATCTTTTTCACCAAAATTCTGTGATTTTCTCCCTTTTTTGTGGATCCTCATTACAGAATAATATCAAAATGACTCCCTAATCTTGATGACCAAACCAATCTTTTCGCCTTAAAAACATGACATTACTGCAATTCACAGATGTATATAACGAACCTATCAAATTATTGCGCATATCTGCAGTCGAAAGTTTGAAGTTTTTGAAAGTTCTTATGATCCTAAAGTACAAATTTTACGACCTGTCAACGTTAAAATTGAATAATTTCAGCTGTCCGAACAAATTATAAATAGCAGAAATCGGCAGAAAAACTAGCCATAAATCCGTAGATGTCTTGCAATCATTGCTTTTAGCAAAAAGATATAGTTTTCATATCTGAGCTCTTAAAAGAACTCACAAATTCACACTTGAGAATCACATCGCTTGCTCGATAAGGGATTGTGCTTAGAATAATTGCTTTGCGCTCGAGCATTTCAATTCCAGTTCACTATGAAGAGTTTCATGGTCGCTTTTTAAATAATTGCCATTCTTCTAGCCAAGGTTCGAAATGGCTAGATCCATGGAAACCGACTGCTTAAAATAAAATTGCGCTGCTCTTGAAAATGGATACTTGATTCAATGCATCACTAAATGAAAGAGAAGTCTTCAAAAGTGCCAACACCAGGGATGTGACTTCATTTCGTAAATTGTACGCAAAGGTTTTTAGCACCACGGTCAAATCCAACACACATTAGCATACGCCTAGGCATCGACAAAGGGCATCATTTCTGTCTGATTCGATGCCATTATCTGCCTAGACTCTCCTGTGATCGGAAAAGTTCATTGAATTAGCGTTTGATGAATTGAGAAATGGACTGAAGTGGGAGAATGAATGTATGAAACACTAGTAATTTGTTAGTATAACAGCTTTGCTAGACTAGAATATTAAGCGCAGAATGTAACTTGCTTTTAACTTGCTTTCGCAGTCCTAAAATTCTCACAGGTAGCAGGTGCGACCTTTATTGTAGCTACTCTGCACTATTACCTAACTGTACTTCTTGAGTTTTAGACCTCATTATTTCTTGAATAGATGTGGTTAGTACCTGTTTGTAGACCAAATATTTTGTTTTGAATTGAAAAAAAACCTATCCCTTTATGAGGAGGTTGAGATAGTAATATATTCCATTGTTAGCGAAAGTGTCCCAATTAAAATTTCCGACGTTTCGGCAAAACTTTCTACTGTTTTTTATTTAGTAAAACGTCCATTTAAGTTTTTCCTCGGATTGTAGTTAGCAATCTTCGTGTAAGTTGTGAACCTCATTTCTGATATTGAGGTTGCCCAGTTTTCTGTTTAACTTCACTGCACAGCTTATTTCTAATACACCTTTGTCTTAACTTCAGCTGCATAAGAATTAGGCTGAATCCACAGATGCCAGTCGCTGACTGAATTCAATACTCCAAATAGCCTCATGAAGGGAGAAATCTTAAATAGAAATAGAAAAAATGATTCAAAAGGACGTAAAAAATCTTTTTGCCAATGTTTTTTTTTTAAATTAGCTTGTCCAAGTTTTCTTAATCTGTTGTGTAGAAGAATTGCCTCGGACAGATTGTCTCATCCAAGCTACCTTTTCGGCATTTTATTCAAGAGCAGTTTAACTTCCATCTCAAGAAATTTTTCAAATAAATTCCTCTTGATATAATATTCGCGCATTATTTTCTAATTTGTTTTTTTGTCGTTTAGAATAATAGTATTTCATATGCCCAAATTAAGTTGTTCATCAGTTTTGATAAGGATTCTAAAGAGGATATTTGTATTATAAAGACTAAAACATGGCTCAGAAAGAACTTAGTGCTTTGAATAGGTATAATATCCTTCGAATCTCTTCTCTTTCCCACTTTTACTCTACATTGGCGTCTAGATTGCCATGCACTTATGGGTGGGTGACACTGGTATACTCTAGCTCCAAGTTGGAAAAATTTTAACTGCTGCGAGTCCTAGTAGGTCTGTCCTTGCAAAGATTGAAATTTTTCTATCACCTTACTCTTCAGCCCTCGCATATTTTTTTTTAAAAAAAACGTAAATAAATCAAGAACTGCTCTCTTGTTAGTAGCTTGGAACCTTATTTCTGTTCCATCTGTAAGGATCATTTACTATTCTTTCACGTCCAGTCTATTACGGTCATCTGGAATAGCTAGGTGCTCCATTAGGACTTGCCTTGCTATCGGTCTAAGAGCATTCATTTTCATTCAAATAGCGGCTGAGAGGAATGATCAAAATCCATCTAAAATTATGCCATTTTTCTCAACCCAAAACTTGACAACTCTTGACTAAATCTAGGCAATACGACTTTGCACATGGTGGTTCATTTCGAAATTTCCATGATTAGATACTTAAAATTCTGTTGAAACTTGACTTTCATCACAATGCGACTGACTCAAGAATCTGAAAACTAACTGGCTGTCAGCTGTTTACGGAATGTTGGTTGAGGTCTCCATTTATTTTATTATTCCTGAAAAATAGTGCTTTTGCACGTTGATATGTGTTGTTACATTTTTTATTATTTTATTTTATTCTAATAAAGTGACACTGTTTTTCGTAAACATTTAACTGATTGATTTATTCGTCTACTCGTTTAAACACTTCTTTCATACTTGCTTTCAACGATATCAAATGTAGTTTTTACTGTTGTTCTGCTTGTAATTTAGTTGATTAATTAGTCCATGTATTTTTTTAATGTGCCCGATTTGACATTTGAAAGGGGCAAAGGATTGCTGTGTTGCAATTAAACTGCATTTAGTTAAATGCCAGTAACAAAGTAGCAGTTAATGTATTAGTAAAACAAGAGGAAAGGTATATGAAATAGGCAGATAAGAAAACAAGTTAACGCGACCCCGCTTTGTCTATGTTATTCTCTTGCAATAACCAAATCTCTTAGTTTATTCATCAAGTAGACTTGTAAACATATTGAATACCTCACTTATTCAAGGGAGGTAAATAAATTTCTGTTTGTAACCTACTATATCCTGCTCGATTACCTCTTATTTCTTCATACATATAGATAAAACCTATGCAATAGAAAAAAATTGTGAAGAGAGATGAGTGGAGACATTTAAGGTCCATACGTACTTCGCAACCAATCACTTGTACTTATTTGAAAATGAATCTCTACTTTCTACAGGCTTTTCTTCAGTTGATGTTCATTTCCGTAGGAATTTAGCTCCAGCTTTGCAGTGGTAGTAATCTTTCTGGATTGGACGTCAATTAGTAGGACTGTCAAAAGCAGACTAATGCAGTGTGCAGTATGCAGAGGTATAAATAAGGTCGACTAGCATGGGCAAGGCTTAAGGGTTAAAAACAATGCTTAACGCATAAAATCTCTTTCATTGCACCGCCCTGGAGATAAGACCGCACCAGCAATATGCAGCCTCCGTAGTAATTGTCAACAAATTTGGCAGGAGCACGACCACTTAATTAGCAACCTTGCCCTCGGCTAGCGTCTACGCCAGCTTTTGCTCTCCAGCCATTCGCCATTCAGGTGAAATACCCGAAGCCCTTTTACCTGATGGCCTCCCAACTTTGTCGCTCCCTGAAGACACCAAAGGTATTAAGTCAGTCCCAATAAACAGCTATGTTGATTGAATAGCAGCGAATGACTGATTCTGCCCAGAAATCTCGTTAGTCACCACCTTCAGTTTGTTTAAGAGGCTGGCATCTCCACTGTACTAATTTGAAATTCGAGGATGAGTGCGTTATTTTTTAAACTGATGCCAATACAACGATCAGAGTCGAGACTGAATCATTGTTGATGGTGTTCAGTGAAAGGGCTAAAAGGGCTTGAGCTTGAATCAGTAGTATTTTCCCTTAACTTGAGTGAAACCGTATCCAACCAATTGCTAATTAGTGGCTTGTGCAAATATGACTCTATTGTATTTGTAAAAACTTAAGCCGTTATTGACAATACCAGTGGCCTGTGTCCCAAACCTCCAGAGTTCTATATTTTAAGGGTAGCAGTTTAAATTGAGAGTTTTTGGTAATAGCCTCACTGGTAAAGTTTCCATGACATAAAGTATGTTAAAAATAAATCGCCGACGTTTGGAGTGGGTTTGTGAGGAATCAGTTACCTACTTGGATTTTTGAAGCATAAGCATCAAAGTAATCCTTATGTCTTCGTGGTACTGTGGTGGTGACAGGCGGATTTTTTCAAGTCTTGAAATTCCTATTCAGTTAAAATTGGCTAGGCTACGGGGTTTTGAAATGGCCAACCATGGAAATAAGGAGCTCTGATGCTCAACAATGTCTAAATAGCTAATGTAGGGGACCGCATCTAAATAGACACTGAGTTGAGTAACGATTTAATCTTGGACACGAGTAGAGGAGAATAGTGGATTCAGACCAAACGGCTGACATGAAGTCTATTGAAAATAATGATTCGGTGGAGTTTCATGGTCATCACTGCTTAAAGAACGTGAATGAATGGTCCCTTATTGCATCTGACCTTTAAGTTAGCTTCTTGTAACGGCTTCAGACCTGAGAATGGCATTATTTATATGCAATAAAGGCAAAACAACATTACTAGTAATTGATAACAATCAAGGTATGCATATTTTCTGTTAACTATTTCTAATGCTTCCCACAAATAAAGGAGCCTAAATCAGTTTAACTTTCTGTTTTCTCTTGCCTTTTAATTCGATTCGCCTCATCGAAGGAAAGTTTTGTGTCTCCAGTGATACCGAAGCATGCAGCATAGGCAAAGAAGAAGAAGGAGGTGTGATGATTCACGAATTTGTGGGAGAAGCGTTAATAAGTTCTCACAGGCCAGGAAATGCCACAATTTAATGCAATATTCTTTTGCTCTACGTTATCTATCTTCTGGTTGGAAAAACAACAAATACGCTGCCCCAAACGAAGGCGTAAAGTAATAATGCGCGTTTAAAAACAGGCAGGCTTAGGCCAACTCTTGCAGGAATACTTTTTGTTTTACTGGGATCCATGCCGGCTAAAAACTATGCCATGTTATTATACACTGTTACGATATTTAATCGCTCCGATTTAGCACCTGGAGCCAAATTCTATTCATATTTCCATCCCAAAGAAGTTCACTCTTGCAGCATTAGAGGAATGCGGCATTGCTGTTTTGCAGTAGCAGTACTCTGGACGAACAACATATGTAAATGCAAGTTATCATTCTTTGGTAACAAAATCTTAAAGCCTTCAAACAACAGTAAAGTCGATTTTGGCGAAATTGGTCAAGTTAACTTTAAAAAATGATAATTATGAAACAGTAGCTAATGTTGGCATTTCGAGTATTTGAAAACTTAGGGTTGGCATTAATGATGGCGGTGTCACTGACTGCAGTGTTGATGAAGATACTAACGACTATCGTATTCTGAGGCTCTAAAGCCAGAAAGGGTGGAAGACTCAGCACACCCTTTCAGAATGTAGAAGTGTGGGGTATGTCTAGCCCATAATGTCTCAGGCCGCGATTGGTTTCTGTTATTACGGAGAGTTGTGGCAGCTTCAACACTATGTTTGGTACTATCTTTTAGTGGAAGAGTGAAAGCGATACCCAGATGGAAGGGATTAAAGCGAAAAACTGCGAAATCAACTGTAAGGCCTCGAAATTACGATGATTTTTCAGCTATTTCGAGAAAATGGACAAGGCAACACATTGTTTCTTCCTTTAGCTGCTTCTACCTCCCTCGCCAATTAGTATTGGCAGTTATTTCGAAGAAGACAAGACTTGGGATTCAAAATCATATTCACTCGTGCGTTGAGACAATTCAGAGGCGGTCTAATGGTTGGTCCGCCTCAAATTTAGAGAAAATTTTATCCGCAAGTTCCTAATGAAAAATTTCTCTTTCCCTACTATTCAGCGATTCCTTTGACATCATTTCACTTTGCGACTATTCGTCCACGTCTCTACCGTTGGACGTCATGGTGTTGACAAGGCATGCGCATCATATTGACTGGATCCTTATCACTCCATGATTTCAATGTTTTCCTTCATAACTCTACCAGTAACAACAATCTTAACCATTGTTTTCGGTTGATTTTAAATAAACTAGGAAAATGTTGAGGGGATACAGATTTTCAAGGGATGGTTAACTTGCTGGAGCCAACTTTAAGAAAATTTAAACAGACGTTCCAAAGAAGAAATGATTTTTCTGCCTTGTCTTGCAAACTGGTAAGTCCAATGGACTTGAAGAGATGATAGCCAAACACATATCCATAAAACTATAAAACCTATCTAAATACTTTTGAATATAAACCTATACTTTTGGGCGTGTTTTATAAAGTGATTTGCTCCACCCTCTCCCCCTCAAAGCTTTATCAGGTCCAGTAATTAAGCCTCCTAAAGTTCTCATTTCCTTATAAGAAATATGTTCGCAGCGACCTTAAGAAACTGCCAATATCTCGATACTATGACCCATGGCGCACGTCTCTATGTTAAAAGCTACAATTCTCCTATATTGACGTGACACTCCACTGTTAGATTTGGTGAAATTAGACGCATGTACTAAAAATGTCCACTGAAAGGACTTTTTTGAAAAGTTGGGACATTACACCAATTGCGTGCATTGGATTATTAACTAGATATCCTATTGACCGTGCGGCATTTTGCGTAAAGGTTGAGTAAATGTCTCTTCGTTATTCTGACTGGTTTTCCAGAAGTTATTAACTCCAGGGGAGAGCCATTTCAGGAGTGTTTGATCCGTCGACATGCAATCATTTCTTCCACTGGGGCTATGAAATTTGTAAACTTCGAACCCTAACTTTGTAAAGTGGTTTATCCTTCAAATTTGATTCGTAAAAGTTGCTTCTGAAGGTTTGATTATCAGGCACCGTTCAATGTCTTAAGGATATCGATGGATTGACCTGTGGATAGAAAGACCTCTCACTTTCTTCCTGTCCATTTAATGACATTATGTCGTGATGCTAAACGCAGTAAGCTTATTTTTCTTATTTTTATGGAGAACTGCGTAGATAGCACAGCTAGAGGCATGTATATTTTGACCACGATTTCTATCATCAAGATCCATTGTGGATAAGCGAGCGATCGCTTGTTCTGCATGGTGCCTCTTGATGTGCCTGAGTAGCCCGGAGCACTCATATTTCTCAAGAGAATGCAGTCCCTGAAATTTCCATTAGGCGAAATAAGTAAACAAATCCTAATTCCTTTTTAACAAATCTATTTGACTTTTTTTTCCTGGCAGAAGGGCAAAGTCTATCCAAGCCCACAGAACCAAAACCGATTTTTTTTAATTAAGACTTTGTATTCTTGCTTCATTTCCAAAAATAAATTTATTGGGTCATTAATCTGAACATCAATGTGAAATGTCAACAGAAACTACCACTACGAATCTGTTTACGATTCTCACTGTGAAGATCTTTTCATGTGTGCCAGTGCAAATTATGCCAAGAAAATTGTGCTTTTTCAAAAACCACGAGAAAGCTTCTGAATTTGGCTACTGATTTTCTCCTTGTCATCGTGGTTTGATTCAATATTTTCTATTCTGTGTGACAAACATTTCAGACAAAAACCGAAAACCGGGACAATTCCGGTGTTATTTAAATTTTCCTATTTAGTAGTTCTTAATATCTAACTTTCACTTTATTTCTCAAGAGTCTTACCACTTTATAATTCAGAGGTTTTGATTTATGCGAATTTTGGCACTACTGGTACACGCACTGTAGACATTTTTAATGCTGTCTGCGAGGAATCATAAAATTGAGAGTCATGGATTATGACCGTGGTAAAATGCTTTCACATCACTTCATAAATGATAGAAATATTGCTTATCTTAGAATTTCTTGCTTTGTCACAACTATAGCAACCATGTTTCAGATTGCAATCAATTATAGAATCTTTCAAAATCAGTGAGAGGGCCTGTTAATTGCCCTATTCATTACTACCTGCTATTTCCATGGAAGGCAAAGGGTTGTCTCAATAGCCGAAACTGCGTGCTCACTAAGAGCTTGTGCAGTTTTAAGTCAAATCATCAGGAATCACCTGACATTCTTTCAAACTATCGAAGTCAATTAGTTCCCCTAAATCCATCTCGCTGATGTTTGCCGAATATTTCATCGACTCATCAGCCACGGGCAATCGTATTGCACAAATTGTATGCTTTCAGGTGTCCTCTTGAGACCCTGTCGGACCTTGCCATTGTGGTTTCTTTTCGGAAAATCATGCACATTCATAACATTCGGATTCACATAATCCCCCAGTACCGCAAGACTGTTCTACGTATTAGATTGAATTTCAGATATTCTAGTGTTCCTACCTTTTATGAATGAGCTCAGAAATGGCATGGCCAATGTAAAAGTATTTTTCTTAGATATATAAATACTTGAATAAGCAAGTGTAAATTTATAGGCGAAAAAACATCGAGAATAACGATCAGTGGCATCCCCAACGACCGCTCTAACATTAATATACGTCTTTTCCATCTTGTGTGTCTTTGGAGGAGAGGCTCTGCATACCAGTTCTCTTTTGAGCTAATACTAATGGCAAAGACGGTAGGAGTACCTTGTCGTTCCGACCCTAAAACATGAACACCTTAACCCTAGTTCTCGATTCTTGCCTCTGAGCAACAAGGAAGATATTGCTTAATGGATAAGGAGATTGGACTTCATGACTCAGTACGCTACAGCATGTGCCTTGTTCCCACCCAAGCAAGTGTCAACTAGTGGTGAACTCCAGGCGCATGCTCATACCATTCAGTCACAACTTCTTGCTAGAGTCAGGTTCGCCTTGGATTTTACTCCAATGGGTCCAATGCCGCTTTGTTTTAGCAACTCAGTTGAGTTTCTATGAATAGACGGGCTTAAAACCTAGGAATCCATGGCCGTAAACTAGTGTACTTTGAGTTTACAATATTCAAATAAAAAGTCCAAGGTTGACAAAAACAGTTCATAAAATTGTTTCTATTACTTCAAATCCAAAGTAAATAAGCGGCAGGTTTATAAACAATATTTATTGCTTTTTCAAAACACTCAAGTTGTAGATAGATGCTAACTCCACTTTCTGTTCGTTATCATAAATTCACAAAAAGTCAGGAAATGAAGAAAGTGTTACCAAAAATATTTTTACTGAGTGACTTTTTCTAGATGTAAAAATCCCAATTTAAATGAGAGCTTGGGGTACAAGTTGCTTGCTTGAGCAATAGTCTTTTCTGGTGTCCAACTATACTTTGAAGGAATACTCCTAAATTTGGTATTGGAGCCAAAGTTGATGTAATCGCCTCATCGGAATTGTGCAACATATCGCACATCATCGAAGACAATAGAATTATTGGCACTAACAAGAGAAAGTAACAATTGCGAGTCTCACTAGTATTTCATGTTGATTCTTTTTTAAACTCAGAAGTAAATGAAAGCATGACAGCAACTGATTGATAGAAACAGTTTTACCGAATATTTCATTCTCCCATGTTTTCCGAATGTTGGCAATTATTCCATGTTCGCATGGTCCTAAATTCGCATTTTGAATGACTTTCTTTCACGCATGGCTCGATGAGCGCTGAAGAAGATGGTTTTCATGTGACAGCATTGATAGTCCGCACAAGCAGAACTTGGGCAAACCCATATAACCATCGGAGTTAATAGATCCAATTCTCAGCTCTTGGTAGGCTTTTGCGGGCGCCATTAACATTCGTTTCCACGAATTGATGCAAAAAATGAAATTCTGGGTTGAACTCAAACCAAAGCCTTATCAGACATTCAACCACTTGTATTCATTAGCGTTCTGCTACTCTTTCATGCATTAATACTATCGCATAGTTGTTTACTTACTTAACTGTAAACTTTTGACGTCAAAGTTGGACTGCTTATGTCAAATGAAATGTTTACCACACCCTTTCAAGAGTATCAGCTGCCAAATTTCAGCGGCACAGTTGTCATATGTTGATACCCAACGAAGTGAATTGGTCTATATCCGACGATCAAAATCCCACTCCAATTAGTGTTAGATGCCGATCTTGGGAGTAATTGCTAAATGGAGGTCCTCCAACACTGAAATGATTTTACCCATGAGAGTGGACACATTTGTCATGAAAAGCACGGTCATGGAAATTATTTTTCGCAGCAGGCGATAATGGAAATCAGGTTGATTCAGAACAGTGTGGCACAATTAACTTTTGTGCATTAATGAGCTGCTCATCCTTAAATAAAGCTTTTATTAACGTTAAAATCTTAAAAATTTTGTGGGAACTCTCAGTGATTTTCAGTGCCTTTTGAAAACAATTTAGGGAATGATTCTGATTAACTATGAATATGGCACCTCCGGCAAAACACGTTATAACATGCCGTCATCAAATGGGAAATCCGACCTAAGCCCTGACTTTTAAATAGTCTTAACTTTTCGATTCTCTTGTTTCCAGTTTAGCAGGTTCGGTGAAACTGGAACTCACCATAGCAGGAGTCTCTGAGAGAATTCTTTCGAGAAACATTGAGGACACTATCCTGATGATCGCCAAATGAAAGAGCAATCAACGACTGATTCCATCCTGAGGCTTCTTTCTCTTTTATTTTCTAACCTGCGTTTTGACGAGCACGGCCATTTTTTCTATCTATTGTGGGAACTGTGTACCACAAGTTGACAAATCGTTGTTAAAGTCGTAATGAAATTTATAGGTGAAATAAATTTTGCAAAATCAGAGAAGACCCATTCTGTCTTCATTTAAATCTAGGATGTTTCTGATTATTTTCCCAAAGATATGACCCTCTGGACATTTTTCAACCGCGACGGAATACATCATTGGTCTCCTCACACTGATGATACAAGGCCTTACGGCAGTGACACCACATTGAATTTGGCGCTTCCTATTACCCTCCAACAACTTCAAATTCAAAGATCTCCAAAAGATATTTAAATATTTCTTTCACTGCTGCAACACTACTCTAACACTTGTATGAAAAGAATATCGGACACCGATGTACTGTAATGCTCCACAATTAACTTCATTCGTGGTGTCACCTAATTCCAGAAGTAATTCGCCTTCAGTGGGAGTCAACGTTAGGAACTTCTGAAAGTGACAGTTGCAAAAACTGAGATAATCGTTATCGGCCAACTCAGTCATTCAGCAACCGTCGAATCAAAGACAAAATTACCAGAAAGTGACATTTAAACAATCTATTCTAATGGCAGTTCCAATCTTGCCCCTGAATTTTCAGACACAATTTCTGCTTAAGTAAGGGGCTAGAAGAGTGGGAGTGTGCAGCCGGTTACAATCTGACACCTGGCCTAGCAGCTCCTATTTACTAAACATGTACAGCAATATCTAGATTTATCGTCCGAATCGACATTAATCATTATTTCTAGCCTAAAAAGATAATGAAATCAGGGGCTGAACAGTAACTGGAGAAAGTGGCATTTTGAATGAAGTGATCGTTAGTAGGGTGAAGCTTTGGCACAGTTCCCAATGTAGTGGGAACTAAGAGATAATGTTGATCCCCAAACAAGAGTCGGTGTCTCAGAAGGCATGCAACCATTCCCAATAAACTGAAATCCCATTTACTGAATTTTCAGCTCTGCTGAAACTCCCCATGCATTTAGCGTTGGATTGAAGAGCAGCTGAAATCGGGGCGTTTCCAACGGCGCCCGTTTACGACGGGGTTGAGCGAAGTCGGAAATTCTCACTAATTCATGTAATTCCGCATATAATGATTTTTTTAATGTCTCAACGACTAAAGAGCCATTGTAAAATATAAAATTTACAGAATTTACTTTTGAAAAACCAACAAAATGTTATACTTGTCATCCACAATAATGCAAAAATGTTTGTAGTATGTTCGATTCCATTAGTAGAACGATGATTAAGCGATCCGAGGTATTCTTCAGCTTGATTTTGTTGGGATTACGAAATTTGTGTGCTGTACAACTCTCAAACACACTTTATTTTGGCAATCACAACAAAATCGAATGTTAATTCAGGAGCGAGTAAAGTGGGTAAAGGAATAATAAGTAGAGATCATTCGAGTTAACCCAGATTCGTCGAATTTTACCGACCATATCTACCTATAACACTTTCTATGTGTTAAATGCAGCAGTTACACGACCTATGCTGTTATCAAAGTCCCATCATATTCGTCAAAATAATATTTTACAACTAATTAAGCTACCTTCTTCCTCGCACGCTGATTGACTGTTCATGCACCAATCGGTGCGAACCTTATTCTTTACGGTAGCCATGATTGGCTACTGCCAACTTGCGGCCTGATGACTGTCAGGGCATTTTGGCTCCACACACTAGTGCGTTTTACTCTCCAACCTCGGGTGCACGGCACTTTGCCGTCGAATGAACAGGTTCTGAGCCGCTCATTTCAGTTAATGTGAGTTCAAGCCGATGTTTTTTGCTCCTTGCTTTCATTAATCATTTGATTTAGTTTGACAGGCCCTAATTACATCGGTAATTATAACTTATAGATATATATATTTCTAAAAACCACCGTCATTTGCGGTAAAACGCAATACATTCGTTTGGAGTTCTTCTTCTAAACTTGGTGAATTTGAAAAAAAAAGCAAGATGGGTTTCATTCGAAAGCCAAGTCTATACCACGTGCATCTCTTGTATTTCAGACAAGAAAACAAAATAATTACGAAAACAATCACGTGACATAACCCAGTTACAGCATTTCACGTGCCGAAAAATCCTGTCTGGAATGATAGACTAAGCATATCGTGGGTGAGATGTCAACGTTTGTTGTCGCCTTTGTGACATACATCTGTTTATTTTAATATCTCCTGATTTTTTAGAGTTAGACCTCAAAGTTACTCATAAAACCGTAAATACCCAGTTCACGAAAAGTGTTGGCTGAATCATGTAAACTGATATTATGTCTGAAATCCATCCATGTTGGAAGCAGTGTCTACATTGGTTGATGCTGGTCTACATTGCGGTGACCAAGTAAGAGTTGCTCAAGCGGAATTGAGGTAGTCGAATGACAAGTTTTGTCTCATGAACTCGGACTGAATAGTTGATTAAGAAGCGCTCCGTTGAAGTGGATGGTTTTATCTGTGTTACTTAGTCATTCATTGCAATAGCAATTAATTGTACGTGTTTGAACATCTTTTAAATTAGAACAAAACTCGGTACATTTCTCGAATTCTCATTTTTTAATCATTTTTACTATGCTAATATTTAAACATGGGACAACTACCTAGGGTATCCTCAAATGAAACTCAACAGCGAATTTACTAATTCTGACTGGTTCGCAGTTAAATTAGATCTCTTCTTCCTGAATTAGATTCAATTTTTGGACCGATTTTGTCCATTTTCAATGTTAGTATTTAGCTTTCCCCTTATGGTTGAATTCAGAGTCAGACAACAAAGTAAATAATAGCAAACGTAATTTAGAAAATAAAACCCTTTTCCCTTAAAGTGCGTTTTTTATTTTACTTTAGAAGGAGTGTTCCTTTGAATACATTCGACGTCTGACGCTTTTGTTAGTAGTATGCGTTTTCAGGCTGCAGATTTGCTATTCATTCTGAAAATGCTGTACCATCATCTGCCTATGAAATGCTGATTATGTTGTCGGTTTTCGCCAAATTGCAGCAGAGGCCTGAGCCGCAAAGTCTTTTTGGTACCATAGTGCAAACGTGAAAGAAGTTCGCTATTTAAGGAGCCGTTTTTATCTAGCGCTTGGAAAACCTGAATCTAGCTGCTCAAAGTCTAAATGGATGAAATCGCAATTGTTCAGTGATGTAGAGCTTCAACTATCACTCCAGGTAAACTCGCCTAGGTATAATTTTGGGGCCAATTTGGTTTCAGTCGTTCGGTTCATTCGGTTCTAAATTCGAAAATCATTCCATATAGTTGGTATTCCCAACTAACATTTTCGCGGACTAATAAAGGAAAAATTAATGTAGGTCTCATCCCGTGATGGTTGAGGCTTCGTCTTTCTCACGAAATATTGTAGGGATCCAGCTAAGAATTCACAATGCTTCTTAGTCGTCCAGCTGCCTGACCTTTCACCAGCAATTAACCATAAAACGAAAAGTGCTACTGAATTTATTATACACCCACTGCGTTTCCTCTCAACCAACGACACTGGCATTTCGGGACCACTTAATCACCTGCCCCTAATAGAAAGAGGCATTGTTTTGTGCGTGGAATCTACATTTTATTAACCAGCATCAAAGAAATTCCTTTTCTCCACAATTCTATTCATACTTTCCTTTCCTTGCCATGGGTCAAAAAATTCGAAATATTTCCGCAACATCTATCATTTAAGACATCTTGGAAACTCAGTAGGATTAGCGCTTCTGCTGATCTTAACCAGACCTAGTAGAAGCAGACCTATTTTCGCATTTTTTACGAGTTTTGCTGTTGCAGCTCAACAAAGATGAAATAAAATAGCTTAGTTTCGAATAAGAATCCCGGATGGAAAAAGTGAAGAAGCCATGGGTACCGCATCGAAGTGTGTTCGGATACTTGTGAAACAATACCACATAATAAATGCTTATTTAACTGTAAATTTAGGTCCCAGTTTTTCATTAACTTTTTAAGGCTTACGATCCCGTAAGAATTATCCAGAGCATATTTTTTTAATAGTCTGGATAGTAGAAAATTAACATTTGGATTCAAGCGTTTATTTTACGGAGTGCAGAGATAATTTAGGGTTTCTCTTTTCTTTAAGGGGAAAATCCGTCTTAGAGCTAATAACTATTATGAGAAGTTATTCATTTAAATTCTTTGTTCTATTGAACAACATCATAGACGTCTTGTACAATGGCGGTAGTTCTGTGCCATAGTATCGATGCTCTTTGGATTCTCATTTAAAAAATCTCCAATTTTGGTTACTCACACCGGTGAAGCTGATCAACATTTCAGGGGCTTCAGTCAACAATGAGAGCAGTAGTTCTTTCAAGGTGAGTTTGCCTGTTTGTTTGCTCAGAGTACGCCGAAGCGAGTCAGATTTTGAAAGCGGCATAATACCCCGACTCGTCATCTCCCTCGTGAAAGAGAGCAATCAAAGTTTTATCATTTCATTGGGACTAATATCATCCTTACGGTTCATAGAATTAATCAGAGTATAGCTGCATGCGTCTGTATCCAAGTAGATAAAAATTAATATTATTAACAATAATTTGCTCCAGTTATTGCATCCAAAGCGACCCTGAGAGAGCTGAAGCCACTGTAATCAAATCATTTCTATCTCTAAGGTGGCATGTTTAAACAAGAAATGGTGCATTTTAGAATGAAGTAAAGTCTACTTTTTGAATCCAACTGATGGTCATTTTTTTGAATCACCCGCCGACTGGCCCGTATTCACATAGACAACATACAAAAACACTCACAGTGTGTCCACAAGTCGTGGCTTTAAACTGGATATCGGAACGTGAGAACATCTGTTCTCCTCGGATGACTAAGTCGCCTTTCCATTAACTGTGTAGCCATAACACCAACAAGCCTCTGGTTGGTCCTCTCGGTTACATAGTTTATTTGATTTAAATATCGAAACTAATGATGAAAATCTCTAAGATGGGAACTGACAGCCAAACTTAAGTAATTTCTTTGGTCGAATGTGAACGTCATTGAAATACTTTTAGAAGTTGTGAATTAACCGAAGACAATATTTTTGAGTGACAAATGCACCAATTTCAAGTGCTTAAGTTATATTCCAATTAAGTTTTCTCGTACATTTCTCTTATTCGAAATCATCGTCAGAACTCGGCGCTGACTAGGTGCTTTCGATGTTCCAACTGCTTAATTGCTGGAATGGGAGTAGCGCAACACCCATTCAATCGGGTTCAATGAAAACGATAGAAACAAAATCCCGTTCTTTTACCGTCTGTAGCGGAAGAAGGTCCCTTTTTCCATGATTTTGAACCTCGAGACCATTTGGCTGTACACCGGCCGATCAAATTTGCGCAACTCAGCGCAGGGTGAATCTCTGATTTCTTTGAATGGGGGACCAATTAATACCGAGCAATATCTTTGTTATTTTTGAAGGAGAGGACTTTGCATTGACACTTGGTCCTTCCGAATAAACAATTTTCTGGTAACTTCACATGGGGAAGAATTACATAGAGGCCTTCTGAAGATTTATCATTGGAAGACTAAAAAAAGATATCTGTCAATTCTTTTAGAAAATCCTATTTGAGTCGCAGCTAGAATTAGCAACGTTTAGGATCATT
This sequence comes from Moniezia expansa, assembly GCA_019097775.1. Lineage (NCBI taxonomy): Eukaryota > Metazoa > Platyhelminthes > Cestoda > Cyclophyllidea > Anoplocephalidae > Moniezia > Moniezia expansa. The sequence continues at coordinate 10,224,094 of JADFDV010000053.1, forward strand.
AATAAATACGTCGCTATGCACCACGGAATAAACCTATGGAATGGTAAATTAATGCCTTTATGAGTTCATCTGTACGACTGTTTGTTGATTCTTCTAGCGAAAATAAAAAATGAACAATCCAATTTGCTCATTCGCTATTAATTTCTACAATTGCTACAATTTCATCGCGCTCGAACAGAAAATTGTTGCAAAATTTTGCAGATTAAGATTTTGAAGGAGAAAAGGAGCAACCGGCCGCGATTGAGCGGAGCGGGTTTTCCTGCTCCATTTCTTGGTCACCGCCGAGAAGCTGATTTGTATAGAGAAAAGTCTGACTTACCAACTTTGTAGATAACAATTTTCTATAACTTCGATGTTAGACCTTGGAGAATAAATGGAGATTCAAAGTTGTAACGCATTTTCCTAAGGGTTTGATTTCCGTTTTGAATCGAAAGAATGAATCCAGGAACATTTAATTATATATTTTTTAATAATTCATCCAATCATGTCATTAAATGCCAGATTAATTTAAATTTGAACACCACCACCACCACCTAAAAATGTTAAAGTGGGCCAAATTAAAACGATGCATGCGAGCTGGCCCTTTTCTCGAGCTGTGACAGCCACGTTTTTGACCAGCCACTGTCTCAGAGCTTGATTCACTGAGTGGTATCAAACTTCGATGCTCTCCACCAGGTACCCAAATAACGTCATCCCTGATCTTGAAGTCATCCAGGCAGCAGGTAGAAGCCTTTGAATCGAACTGATTTTGAAAACCCGCAGTTGTATCAATGGTCAGGCATTTTAGGTTCCACATTTTAGGGGTTTGCGAAAGTTGTTTTGTTTTCAATAAAAGAGTTTTCCGGATTGATGAACTCAAAGATAGGTAAGGAAGTGAATAATATAACCCATAATTTTATAATGGAAATTAAGGAAGTCTTAAAGTGAGAACTGTCCATTCTCTTATTGGTTATTTGATAATTATATAGCAAATATTGCTATCGGATAACGTATAGTTAAGTTTACGATTTGAACATATTTTCATCAACAAAATGTTTTGTGATCTCAAATATTCCTTCATTATTTGATGAAATACGATTACTTTGAATCACAACTGTTTTATTACGTTATACCAGACTTTCGTCTCCGACATTTTATACATTAATTCTAAATAAAATTGTCACTTATTGCCTTTTGTAATGTCTAAAATTGAATATGGAGGAAGTAATTTGGTTTAATGTCTTCATCCAAGATCGTCCGATTAAATTCAAATTGCAAGAATGTGGCTAAATTAATTTTCCTTTTTCAAAATATTGCTTTCGTAACTGCTTTTTCAAGTACTCAACACAGCTTCTGGTGGAGAGATCGAGTTGATTAAAGAAATTTAAAAACAGTAAAGGTACTGCAGACTTGCCTGAAAGCCTCAGCATTTGTTTGGAAGCAAAGAGCTCTTTACGAAACTCTTCTTCAACTCTTCACGAAACTGGCTCCTTTTTGGCCTTTGATTTTCGACTGAAGTATTCATTTTGATCATTAGGGCTGATGCGTATCTGGCATTCCCCCAGTTGGCTGCTGGTTTAAGTACACAAAAAATTTTGTGGAGAACAGTACAGTGACGTTTATGGGTCAATTAGAAGCCATGAAGATGAATTATTACATTGATAAGATATTTTCACCTCCACTTTGAGAATTCCTCATTCTGAAGAGGCAAGGTAGCAGTCAATTCACCAATGTTTAGCTCAAGGAACCTGATGGGACCAAAGCGTCACATAATGATTTATTTAGCTTAAACTTTAGTCAGGTTTTAACTCTGATTTTCTCTCACTTCCAGTCAAGTATTCCGAGTATTCTCCAATGTTATCAACTCTCTGTACGAAGGCTCCAGTGACAACAGCCATCAATGAAGTGGATCTCAGCTCCTACTCCCTCACATCTTCTGTTTCATCAACGCTCTCTACTGTCTCAGTCGCCGATTACTCACCCCTCGTCCTTCAGAACCCCACCAAATCTCACCACTGTGTGGTGGAGAATTCTAATCTTCTCTCCCATTTGCGTCGACTTATCCTGGGTACTTCTACCTTCCAGTTCCAACGTTTTCAAGATGCTGAAGCGGACGAAGATGCTGGCACCGTCGTAACATACATCTCTCTCGGAGCGTCTACGCCGCTGCAACAGCGACAAATGAACTTGGGGCAGAAAGATGGAGAGGTCGAGAAAAATGAGACTTTAGCTAAGTGTTTGGTTACTCATACAAGACGTCAGAAATCCCCCAAGAAACGGCACGTCAGCTGGAAGGATCTTGAAACTGGTGCGACCGAGAAGGTAGTTTATTTGCAACCACCGTGCCTGTTGGTAATACACTGTTTGGCTTTACTAACTTGATTTTGAAATCAATTGCCGAAATTAGCCAACAATGCTGCAGTAGTTATCCTGATCTAAATTTTAGATCAGTCTTAATATCTAAAATATGTGATTGAATATTTTAGGACTTTGTATTTAAAGTACTAATCAATTAATATTAATGGGTTACATTACTTCATCTGCTTTATTGAATGGCATGAAAATTATTAACCTTATTAACTCTGGAAAGGTGAATACTTTATCTTTTTATGGCAATTATTTGTAATTTTGTCCATAAAAATTGAGAATAAATTAGAGCGCGGTCTTAATTTATGGCTTATAGATAATGCTAAAGTTGTCCAACAGAAATAACAAGCAGATTTTAGTTGGCAATTTAAAGGACGTTTAGGTCGGCGCTTACAACCCATTAATTGAGAAGTTAATAGTTCTCAGCTATTAACTAACCACTGGGAGTGGCTGTAGCTCAGCATGAAGAGTTGTACTACAAGTCCCAACGACCTGGAAAGGGCGACAAGGTTCTAGGTAAACCTCTTCAGCACACAGTATTTGGAGTTGCGCGTAGGACCTTGTCAAGCCTATTGTTTATGATAACACAAGCATTGGGGTCATTTAAGGCAAGCGCACTAATTCGGGTACCTGACGGTACAGGTGAAATGCCGGTCAGTGTATGGCTTCCAAAGTTGGGATTTTGCATTGGAAAGGCCGTCCATAGAATTCGAGCATTCATACTCAGCATAATGTCCCCTTTCAAGTCTTGTAGCTTTCAGAGTTTTGTTTACCAAATTGTCCTTATATACTTCGTGTTCGAACATGATATTAACCTCAACTCAAAAATCAGCTTTTTCCTTTGAATGGAAGTGAAAATTTCCAATCAACAATAACCGTCCGTCATTTTCACCAAAAACTCCGATTTCTAATTCTTACTGTATGAGGCAATTTTCTACGTTCCTTTTTTCAGATAATATTTAGTCTAAATACAGTTAATAATGCCTATTCTTGAAGTCTTTTTTTTTTCAAATGCATCATATTCCACTCGCAAATACTCTTCAGGAATATTTAGCATATTCTATAACTGTGAATTCGCTTTCTCTTGATGTTAAGTTCAATATGCAGTTACTTTTTTCCAAAATGTCCATCTGAAATTACATATATATTTATTTTAACTTCAGGATCAAAGGATAAAACCAATGAGCCATTATTTTATTGCAATAAGTAATGTTTGCTCCGTGTCCCTTCCTGACGTGACCTCGGTAGAAAGACGTTGTCCGCAATTGACCTATTTTCCTCTTCTGCTGTTGACCTCGTAATTAGATTCTACTACTCCTTTAGCTAAGGGCTTTCTATTTGATTTTCTCTGTGAGATCGCACTTTGGTCTGGCAGATCTCATTCACAGAATGACGTAGACTAAATCATAGTTTGTATTAGATGGTAACCCCATAAACCACTGGTTCCATTGGCATGGTGAATCATCGAGATTTCTGTTAGGCACACTATCAAGACTTCTTGTTCAATTCAGAAACTGAACATTTTTGTATCTTTGGGTATCATAGGCTAAAAAGGATGAGACTAAGTTATACCCAGTGTGAAGTTACATATAATCTGAATAACAGCGAGGGTCAACTCAATATTAATTACTAAGACTATAATGATGCGAACTGATGGTATTAACTATTCAAATTTCATCTAGATGGGCGTCTCTGATCGTCACTCAATGTGTCTACCATCGCTCCATGAGATCAAGTTAGAAAATCAGGAACGCCCCAACAGACGTCACAGTTACACCGAAGCTAATGACTTCCCTAACTCCCTACCTTATGTGCCCCAGTCGCCACCCCCGCCACCACCACTTCACCAGAACTTGCAGAAGCAGCACCAACGGACACCCACTGCTGCGTCGATGGGGCCAAATGAAAGTGTTGACTTTAATGAACGCAAGGCACGCTATAAGCTACAGCTTCGTCATTTCAAACACCGACGCCGCTACAGCGATTGGTACTTCACACTCTACGAATTCGACAAACCCGACAATCCTGAAGTAATTCAGATTACCTTTTCCGCGTGTTAGAAGTATTTCTCTTAATTTGGAATATTCTAGTTTGTATTCTACTTTTCATCAAAGCGAGGTGACATGTCCATTGATCACTTACAGAATTTTTTATATCTTTAGCTATTTCAAATGTCGATTTTTGTTTAAGAGCGCTTGTTTTATTATTGACCTTAGTAAATTAAAGATGTCAGGAACTCTAATGCCGGGAACCGAATCTTGTGCGTTCGTCATGGTCTATAGTGTCATTGAATAAATGTATCTCTCAAGAACAAGGCCATGGTAGAGATTATGATACCCAATTTGCTTTCATCAATTGGCGGTTTTAAGAAGTTTAAGCCAGCGACTGAGCTTTTATCAGTTTATCTTTTGTGCGTTTAGGTATTTTTGATTGACATGCCGTTTCTGGGTAACTCACTACGCAAATTTGAGGTGTTTGAAATTAAAATCCTCTTTCCTGTTCTTGGAGTGTATTTCATTTTTGAGTGTTTTTTGGCACCTTATATCCAATTCATAGTTTCTTTGTTCGCAACATAAACTTTCTTTTGAACGAAGGAGTAGTTTCTAGTCCGATATTTTCACTTTCATTGATCTTGTTATCAACGCCGATCTGTTCGCAGGGAATTCGTCTTTCAAAGGATACACAATTCCACCTATTCCTCCCAAAATGCTGCCAAGCTAATGTTTGTCATCAAAATCTTTTGCAATCGTCTATTAATATTCACAATGTTCACTTTGTTAGAATTTTATTTTCAGTTTTACAAGCCGACCTCTCTGTCCATTTGATGCACAACTTATTCACAATACCAATTTATTACCAAAATATTGGCACTGTTGGCTATTAAATTATTTAAGTTTGATTTTTATGAAAATAATATTTAGTTTTGAATATTACTTAGAGAATAAAAATTCAATTGTTATTTTATTCTCGACGGCTCTAAAGTACCAATAAAAAGAGTGCTTTAGAATAAATGAAATAAGCATCAAATGATAATTCTTTCTGCAAATAAAATTTTCTAGATGGCTGACTCCATTTTTAAATATTTAAAAACATTTAACTGTCCAATATGGTTGCTCTACTCTTCCAGCACATCAAAACGACCTGTTAGATTTCGCTTGGATAAGCAAATATCATTGTATCAACTGGAGCTTTTCTTGAATTTCTTTGTTGAATTCGCACTTTCTTAATCTAAAAGTTTATTAAAATTTACATATGAAATCCACCAGATTGAATCGGAGGAACGTCAATTTCTTTACTTTCTAGCTTTTATGGAATGGTGTCGTTGCAACACGACTGTACCATCACTTGGTTACAATGTGGATTTGCAATGAGCGAAGTCAAATGGAGACTTTTAAAGCAATCATATCGTTTGAAGTGTACTGCCTTGTAACCAAACTTTTGTTAGTTTTTTTGGCACAACTTCTATCATAACGTCTTATCTTGTAAAGTGTAGTGAAATATTAGTTTTTAGATAGAGCTGGTGACTTCGCAGACGCATGAGTTGGTGCCAATTTAATATCACAAGGTACAAGAAGCGCAATTTTTTAAGGTCAGCGAGGACAGTAAAATTGCGGACAATTCTTTTGGACGAACTATGGGAAAAAGAGAAGATCTTAAGAACGCTTAGACATAATGTTAATTAGTAGAAGGTTAAAACAATTAAGAGTGGTAAATCTGAAGTAAAATTTAAGATACAGACATCTGGTTGGAAACTTGATCTCAAGAAGGTAAGGAGGAGAGCTAAGAAATAGGGGAGTCTGTTTTGGCTCTGACATCCGATGAGTCCAGAAATCAAAATGACTGGATGCTTTAATATTACCCTTCTGAAGGTAAGATTTTCTTTGGTTCCCCTAAGAAACTCCAAGAACTGCTTGCTAAACCACTGCGTCATTTATGTTGCCGATTTGAAAGTGAAAGCGGGAAAATCGCCCCGTCTTCTAACAGAGAAATGAAACACTCAGTCCTTCAACCGCTTTTATTTGTAAGAAGTCAGCCCACCAAAATTAAAATCCACCAGATCTAAGCACATTTTGTTGCTTTTCGAAGGCTTTCGGAATTTTCGATATCTCAGCTTTTCTTCGGCATCCATCATTTGTTATTATGCTCGGAAAAAAGCATTAAGAGAATTTCGTCCTATTCTAAAGCATAATGAATTAATTTTCCCTTGAAGTTTTGTAATGAACTGTTGGCATCTTGGAGGACTTTCTTCTTTTGCAAAATGCATGAACTTCAAACAATTTTAAATTTTTACGAAAGCAGTTCAAACTTGAGGATAAGCAGTACTTCAAACGTTAAAAAAGCCAGGAGTGTTTAGTAACTGCAGAATCGTTACTTTCATGTCGATGCTTCGTAATGTACCAACATTTAATAACTTATTTACTTGTTTGAAATTTGCTGCTCACAAATTGAGCAGTCCACCCCGTGAACTTCATGATTGTATTCGCTGTGCCACCGAGAATCAATTCACTCCATTATTCAAAAAGCAGTTAGAGGACTGAATTTAACCTAAGGTCGACTTATTTGTCAAATAAGGACTCAAATACAAGCAGCATCTTGATCTTTGCATGCATTCTACAAGTGTCTGGTGTAGGCAAATGACACATTCATACTACATTTACTCGTTTATTTTCGAGCTACCTCAATAAGACACAGGAAGTGGTTTCAGTTAATAAACCTACCAGAGACTATGTACTATTAAAGCATAAACAAAAATAAGCACTTTACTTCTACTCTTTCATCAGTAGTTCCACATCTCCTAACAAAGAGATGGGATTTCGGTGGGAACTAATTCTTATACCATAAATCTCGTTTACACGACCAATTTTTTTACGTCTACTGCCCTGGTAGCCATCTTGATAATCTGTTCAATAACCCAACTAATCGCTTTTGGAGTCTCTTCGACCGAGAACTTCTGGAGGGTGGATATATTTCAATATTCCATATGCATGTCAGTATGTTTATGCAAGGTCCCAGCTCCTGGTCATACCTGGTCACTAGTATATTTCCCGTCCATTAGCTTACAGGAGTAATACTGCTCCACGGCACTAAGAGGAGGTGAATATGCGATCAACCACGGTGATATGCAGCTAGATGAAGTCGGTGGTTTATAAGATAGAGACCAGGCTAGGCAATCGTATCTTGAGACCGTTCAGAGATGGTCCCTAAATGTATTACCTAAATACAGCTTTTGATCAAAGAGCTGCAGCTTCCATCCACTCAGTGGATGTGCGTTGCTAATTGCACCCTCTCAACTTTACCCTCAAATTTTGACGCTGTCGGACTGGACAAGACTTTGTAACTTCGGAGTGACAATTCAACAATGGTGTGAATGCGTCATGTCAGCCGACTAAGTACCACGTGGGACACTAGTTTACGGCTTTTTCCGTCTTTTCAAATAATGTCTATTTTGAATAAATCACGTTCGACAAACTCCAGAAAGCTTAATCTAATGTTTTTTTTCGACTTATCTCATCCAATACAATTTCCTACCATCCGAACGGTGTAAAAGTTTCGGTAGGAATATTCAGAGTTCGGCGCTAGTTCATTTATTGTCTATTATGCTAAGATTAGCTGTATCAGCATTCCACCGAGCCACCCTTCATCATTACCATTTTATTCGTATGTAATTGCCCGTTGCTTTGGATTCTGTGTTTACTTAAGAATATTTCATTACTAGAGCAATTGGTTCAAAATATGCTGATCGCAATGGTTGTCATTCACACAGCTTAGACCTTGTAAGAAATGATTCTAAATTTGGGTAAGTTATAAAGACTTGCCGGCAGAAATCTAAGAATTAGGGAGTGGTTCGACGCACTTATGTGATTCTACTATTTATATTAGATCTTAATCATTTGGCTGAAGAAATCTATGCTAATATTTTGTTTCAAGGCCTAATGTGTGAGAGGATTCATCATCGTCTGTCCATGCCATCCCCCATCCACTACCTCAAAGAATCTTGAGCAGGTGAGAACTCCATGGATCATGATCATAGTCAATATTCAGGCGTGCTTGGTTCATTTTGTTTTTTCTGTGAGTGGATAGTTCATGATTTTCCAATCAGGGATATCCCCTTTTATAACCCAAAATTTTTTTTATATCAAGTTTGCGGAAAAGGGGAATTTACATTAATGATGACAGACGGTTTTTCTTGATATTTGTCAATTTATTTTAATTTCTGATTTCGATTCCCTTCATGTTATTTTATATTTGTGTGGCTATTCGCGTGTTATTTCCATGAAAAGTTCGTTCCACATGCCCACGACTGTGATACAACAGGAGTTGGTATCGTTGAGCTCACTTTCGCTACTATAGCTTCGCCATCAGCTCTAACAAAAGTTGTACTTAGAGACCTTTCGACTACATCATTGATAATTGACACGAGTGGATGAACTCACCTCCGTCTCCATTGGTGACCAATGAACATCAGACCCATGGACCGAAATGTCAAATCACTTGCGCATGTGATTGGAATGTTCCTTCCGGCATGCGGATTCCTATGCATTCCTAATGCAGTAAGGGATAAACCGCACTGTTTTTCTTATTAAACGTTGATTTCTGGGCAGGATCCGAGGTACTGTGGGCGTCGTCGTTCTGTGAACAATGATGTTTAGCTGCTAATGTTAAAGATGGTTGGTCAAATGCCTAAGTATGTGATATGTTGAACCAGCTCTACCGGTAAAATCTCGCCTTTGTCTACTAAAAAGGTAGTCAGTGCTTTTCAGATAATCCTTATAGATTTGATTTCCTTATTAAATATGCCTTGAATCATTTCTTATTTAAAAGGATAAAGTGCATTTGACAGATTTTTTTCCGATTTTTGACTATAAAACTTCCCACATCGAGCAAACCATGTGATCTTACCTCTGTTTATATTTCATGAAAATTACATTTTATGCAAATGTATGTGACGTTAGCTTGATAAATTATTATGGCAAACATTTTTATGGGAAGAGAAGCACTTATTTCTCGGCCTTTCGTTTTGTCTTGTAGAATGGTTATGTTTAATCTAGCACTTTCACACTTTATTAATCCCCCCGCCCATTGGGCAAGTCCCAAGAACTCATTGGGGGTACAAGAGAAATAAAGATCTTGTGCAATAGTTAAACACACACATAGCACCATAACAATTAAATTGACGTCTTTGGCTCCCTAGTCCTTCCTCGGCATAGTTTCGTCCTGCCCTAACAGCTCATTCTTCAGTTATACGTCTTTGCAGGACTTCGTCCGTCCTCGACACGACATTTTAGTGTCGTTTATAGTCGATGGGCCTTTGTTGTTCTCGTCTGTTTGTCCTTATTTAGTTAATATTTTCCAATAGGCGATCATTTGTGCTTTACATAGTAGTGATTCATGATTCCTTTCCTACTGGGCAAGCGTTAATCGCAGCCATGATACGGCAGTTGTGCAGTTCCCTTGGGGGAACAATCACAATTTGCCTACCAGAAGTCTCTTCAACTATCTGCTGGAATTTCCATTCGAGTAAAATTCACTGTTTTTTTAGGAACCACTAGCACTTGATAGTCACCTCTTTGATACGATCCTCTCTCGCCTTCATGGGATCTATGCTCTCTCCCTGAACAGCGCTTTTGACCCCAAGAATAGCAATAACCAGAACCCACCCGCCCGTCTCTGTTTTGAACGTCTTCCAGAACTCCCCACAGCTTTCAATACCAACAACAGCTCCAGACGGCATCACCGAAAACAACGCCAATGGGACAGTCGTTTTATTGATAGCAGCTCTTCTAGCTGTCTGTCCTGTATTTCATTTGGCATGTTTGACTCTTCCTCCTCTCACAATCCTGGTCAACTTTTCTGTCCGGAACATGATTTATTTGGAAGAATTGGATCCTTCTACTGTCGAGATTGTGGGCGGAATATGACTGGTGGATCGAGTCTGGCTAGTGTAGCTGGAAGTTCGGGCTCTGAACAGAGGCCCGAGTTCTGCTACTCCATGACTCGGTCTGTGGAGTTCTATCGATTCACAAGAACCATTCAGTTGCAGAGACGTAATGAGAGGTGTGTTTCTCATTGCTTCATCTATTCTCAAACTTTTCGCTTCTTCATCTATATACTCTTCTACACTTTGGAGTCCAGAGTGAAAATGACAAATATCTTAAATCGGTGATATCGTATTTTTTATGTTTTGGTGTAGGTCAAATAAAAAGCTAGAACAACGGAAGATAAAGGTGTATGTATGAAGTTCTAAAGTGCTCTAGCCAGATTATGGTTGCTGTCCCTTTCAAATGGCATTTATAGATCCTTCTTTTCATGGTTTCAAAATAAACCATATTGTTATTACACTCGTATTGGTAGCTTGTATTCCAAGACTTGGGATACGGGTTGGCGGAATTTCTTAATTCACGACTCATTCTGGGTGATTACACTTAACTGCCTTTCATTTCTTCTCAAAATCATCACAGAATTTTACCAATAAGGGAAGGAACAAATTCATTTGGTTACGAAGAGCGTGCAGTTTGGTCTCGGGGGACCCTGTGATATCAAATCACTATTTACAAAATGATTTTATTTATTTACTCACCATCCATTAGGGCAAGTCCTAAGAGCTTATTGGGAGTAAAACAGAAGCGCAAATAGCTTTTACAACATGTAGCAGCAAAAGCGTTTATCGGTTGTCTGGCATGGTTTCATAGTACAGATAGCAGTTCAACTTCGTAGTGGCACCTCGTCCGTCCTCGACATTGTTAAGGGCAGACATTCCTCATACCTCTTCCAGAGGTCTTCAACTTTCTGGCGGAGATTCCATTCATTGCTACATGCACGCGCTTTCCACAATCCAGTTTGAGACCATGAAACCAGGTATTTACGTCGTACCTTGTTGATTAGGCTGGCATAATCAAATTTTAAACGTCCTCTCCGGCTGTCCCTCCCATTTACCCCCAGAGTTGCCTCTGGGGTTACCGGTGGTCGTCACGAGGAGGAGAGGAGGAGGTTCGACTACCTACCTACTTAGCTAATTGCACCTTGTCTAATATGTTCTTTCATTGTTTCGGAAAAAATGGTACATAGCATGTTTCTTGCAGAAGCAAAACTTGTTATTATATTTTAATTCGAAAAATAAAAATACTCGATCGGTGATATCCTACTGAAATGAAACCTTTTTGTTAATACGTCTCGTTCTGATACCGCAATGGACCAAACATTAGTTGCTGCTTCTGACAAAAATATAATCGAAATACGTATACTGTCTGGTTCTTGAAAATGCCATTTTCTCCCTACTTATTAAATTGAAAGAAAGCCTAGGTTACTGCACTCGCACACATTTCTACTTAAATCTTTTGAATAGCATTTATTCGAGTAAGATAATATCAGAAGAGCCTGAGCATAACACTTGATTCATAATTTGCGATAGAACAACTGAAAGCAAATGCTGTGACCGAACTTCACCTAGCCAACCTAACCCAACTTCCAAAGCACCCAATGGCAAGACATGTCGAGTCCCCAAGCGCTCTCGGCATCGTTCCAGCGGACGCCACCATCTCCGTGAATCCGTTTCAATGCCACCATCACAACCATCACCACATTCTTTCTCGAAATGTGGCATCCATTCAGCAGTACCGCAAACACGCAACTCAATTCGAGAAAGACGCAAGAAGGTGCGCCGAGTAATGCACCAGCGAATGAGTCAACAGCGAGTAGCTGATTGGCTGATCGCTACACATGACAATCAGGCTACTGCCTTCACGCCACCACTCATTGTCTTCTAATTTCTACTCTCTTGCTTCCAGATATATTTGAATGGAAATTGGGAGATGGGTGGGGCATAAGATTGTATTAATGTCATTGCTCTTTGAAAAATATACTGTATTCTTACACTATTCCTTTTGTTCACAGTGTTATTTATACCTCCAATTGAGTTTATCAAATTACCACATCTTTTGATAATGATATCCGTCAGATGCCATTTTTTCTGGAAGTAAAAATTTAGCAGTTGGCATGTAGAACTGAACTGCTGTGTATTTCATGTGCGAAACATAAATCAAAATATCATAAGTTCTTTGTAATAAATGTTGTTTGCATCGTGATTGTACTCCGCGCCTAGGCCTCTGAAGTTTAGCCACATCAAACTGTTAAGATTTTCAAGTCATTCTAGCTGTTTGCAACTCTTGGTTGGCATGAGTACCTCATGTGGACCAGCTCCACGGCAGACATGGTCATAGGACTCGTTTTTGAACTAAGCTCCAAGGAGAAGACTGGTTGGTGACTAGCTGAATTCTCTGACATTTCACGAAAGGTGTAACCAAACTGGTTTCCTAAGACATGTGAAGAATTTACGATCTTTAAAACAAAGATTGCCATGCCGGAATTTTGGACCGCCCCCATGCCTTGTAAGTTCCCATCGTGCTCGAAGATACAATGCCAAATCCACTCAAGATCATTGCGATGGCGAACCAGTAACTAATTAAATCAAGACAAATTTACATAAAGCTCTGTCGTTTTCTGCTCCTAGGACTAGATAATGAATTTCTCCAGTGTCTTTGATCTATCCAGCGCTCTCATTAAGGTGCATTGTTAATTCCATATTTGCCTCTTCGAACATCCCATGCCACTCATATTAGCCGGTTTCCCAGAAAATGGCAACTCCAATGAGGCAAGGAGGACTGCTGCTTAGAGTATTGTGTTCGTAGATCCAGCCACATGTTTACTGGTAATTAGCGTTTGGTCTCTGGTGTAGACAGTCTCACCTTCGTCACCACTGTATCACTAACTGGTATGAACTGAGAAGCCTGAGTTCTTATGCTGGTTAGTACTCAGTACGATGAAAACTGTGCCTGTCAATCGAAACTTTTCCGGGTAGTCTTTAAATTGCCTGGTTTTTCTAGAAGAATGTTTGGTTTTACTGACAACAATTTTCGTCCAGTTAGTCGCCTCACCACCCGAGGTTGGACGTCTTTCATGTTGACAAGGATGGCGATTCATACTGACTGAGCCTCTATCGTTTTATGTTGGCAATTAATGATCGGCTTGCAAGCGTCATGTCAACTCAGGCTGACATTGGAAACTTTACGTACAGATTTGCAGAAGTTCTACTGTTTTACCATGAAAGAAAGTTTTCCCCATTTACAAGAGCTAACATGATGACTAGAATTTTAACAAGAAACATTGCTTAAATGGGAATCGAAATCATTTGATAATTCCAAAGCATGCAACTTTAGATCTCTTAAGATTCAAAAATGGTATTTAGTGCGTAGACTTTGCTAGATTAAAATTACTATGTGGTTCATTTACATCTAATTATTTATTTCATGCCGAAAAGAAGCCAACAGGAAATGAGGAAAGAGGAGAAACTTAGGTTGGAACTAACACCAAAAACCCTAGCCACCTGAAAAATTAGATGATAGTGTCCACTTATGCGAATGTCTCGCTACAGCAAGGACATGCTCGGGTATTTAAGAGAAAATCAGAACAACCCGACCTTGATGAATTCAAATGAAAGGGAATGGTTCACGTCTGGCTGTTTCAGATTCCAAAAAAGTAGGGTGGTCATGATGTCACCAATCCAACAGTCACATCCAATCCTGTAAGAAACCATAATCTACTACGATCTGCCTTCTTAGAGGCTCCCTGTTGTGCCACTATAGACCTTGAATATTACCCTATCTCGGGCCGTAAGAGGGCACTGAGGAGAAAAAATACACTTGCATGTGGCAATGAACCAAGTCTCCATCAGAATTTCGAAAGATTTCTGGTAGGAGACACGAGGACGGACGAAGATGGACAAGGTGCCACGACGAAGTTGAACTGCTACCTGTACGACGAAGCCACGCCAGAGAAGAGACCAGACAGCCGAAGACGTCAACAAACGTTTTCACTGTGTTCTGTTTTAACTGTTGTGCTTACTTGTTATAAAAGCTATTTGTACTTGTATTGTACCCCCAATAAGTCCTTGGGACTTGACCAAATGGGTGGGAGAAAATAAAATAAAATAAACACAAATGGAATCATTTTACTGTCATCTGTTCTGCTATTCGTTTCTCCGTTTCCCCGAGGGGCACAATATCGATATTAAAATTCAAATTTGTTTTAGAAATAATCGCTGCGTTTCAAGTCACTACTATTATTTCATCTCGTAAAACGCTAATAGATTATTTCCCTTTTCTTTTATCTTTTGCCTGCCATTGACTCGCCACCCATTTAAGATCATTCTTCCACATAGGTGGTGGGAACTATCTCAGGTGGTATTGATAACCAGGTGAATTTCTTTCTCTTGGTCAGCTAATAGACCCCATGCCTTTGTCATGGTTTGTTTGTGCAAGATCTATTCCACGGGAGTATGAGCAGGTCTATGCATATCTTAATTGCTCTAGACTGAACTTTCCTTCTTGGAAATCTCTCATTGGGTGGAAATAATATCTCAAATTCTACGCCTCATAACGATATCTTTTGCTTTCTATCGTTGGGAAAGTGACCAGAGAAGTTTTTTCTACTAAATTTTACCTTATTGTTTGTGTTTTGACCGCCAGTGGAGTGGAAATGACTTTGGCAGTTCCCACTAGTGCATTAAAGGCGCCCACCGGAACTGCTAATAGATACGTGTGCATCAAAAGATCGAATCTTGACGCATGGGAAATATTGGCCTCAACTGGCGAAATTATGGCCAGACGTCAACAGAGAATGTGTTCAGACGTTACTTTCAAGGTTAAATAATTTGCACTAATATTATTTTGCAAAAAAGCATCTATCAGACATGTATTTCAGTCCACATCTCATTTTATTTACTGTGAAGTTAATTAAATTACGTATCAAATAAATTTTGTTTACAAATAATGTCCAAGTCACTACTATGGTGCTTAGTTGTCTTTGCATTCGTTCTATGTGGCCATTGACTTCTTGGGTATAAGCTACCAATATGTGGCTATTTACTTCGCATCTAACCGCAATCGAATTCCTTGGCTGTCCAAAGGACATATGTGAGAAAAGCCTTAGTTACAAGAGGATAAATTTTAGTAAAGTTAAACACGAATCTGATGAAAACTGGTTGGTAGTAAGGGTGGAAATCGACAT
Organism: Moniezia expansa; assembly: GCA_019097775.1. Taxonomy (NCBI): domain Eukaryota; kingdom Metazoa; phylum Platyhelminthes; class Cestoda; order Cyclophyllidea; family Anoplocephalidae; genus Moniezia; species Moniezia expansa. The sequence continues at coordinate 10,239,502 of JADFDV010000053.1, forward strand.
GATTTTGACATATTGGAAGTAGGATCTTGCACACATTTGTGTATTCTTGTGCATTCGATTCTAGGCCTTTAAATTTTCCAGTTTTTTTCAGTGAGCTGGACTACCTAAGCATAGATATATAAATGTACAGGGGATTGAGGAATAAAAATTCGCTAAAAGCCAACCTGAATTTTCAGAAGTTGGCTGTTGACGAATGCCGCTGCGTCAACACTGATGGAAACGCATCGCACTGGCTCATAGGAATAAAATATTTTGGACTCCTTAAAAGTGCATAGACGTTTTAAGCATTTTCGTTTTCATTTGGTATCCAGTCGATAGTAAGACACATCAAACGTTTTAACTTCAAAAAATGTGAATTCTGAATAAATAATTTGATGATATTCACCCCAGTATTCCATAAAAATGGTTTGATTCGAGTCCCATTTGAATGGTTCGCCTAAGCTACTTTGGGAAATAATGGTGTCTTTCTCATCAACAATCTAGAATTTTTTCACCACGTTTTCATTTAAATGACGTTAGAAATAAAAAATTCAAAATATGGCCATGAACACAATAATTAAATGCATTATTAAAGCACTTTTGGTTGTGTTTTCCAGACCTCAAAATGAAAATTCATACAGAAAAATTTTAAACTTAAAATTTAATTTCTTCTTTGTATGATAATCAAAGCGATTTATTAATTTATTTTCTGGATAAATTAACAATGGCGAACTATGACCCCAATGTTATTTTACTTACTCGGTTAAGATGATTCCGGTAATCAACAGTTTTAAAAAGTGGCAACGGTCTGCTGCACTTGATTGGGCCGTGAATCGGGTTTATTTGAAATGTTCAGAAATTCATTTCAAAGTGGGTTTCTATCGATTCTTTATAGTATTGGTAGTAAACCACTTCAGATATGGGATAAAACCGTAAACCAAAATATGATATTTCACTTTTTTACTTAGGTTCAAAATGGACATATCAAACGAATTACTGACAATGACATTCAGTCCCTTGTATTAGAGATTATGGGAACAAATGTTAGGTTTGGTGCATTTCTAGATAAACTTTTAGTACGACTTACATATCTTGCCCAACAAGTCCTAGCAAAACTCTGGCCATCAAATTACCTTTCCTTGTAATGATTGTCAAAAATCTCAAGAAATATTTCACGTTCGAAGTTCAAGTAAGTTTTCAAAGGCATTTTTAGTGCTTTTAGATTCTGGATGATAAAAATGTTAGACGACGCTTCAGAGCTAGCAACTATCAGAGTACCACTCGGGTAAAGCCGTTTATTTGCACTATGCCAATGCGATTGGATGAGGGTTGGAACCAGATTCAGTTCAATCTGTCTGACTTTACTCGTCGAGCTTATGGAACAAATTATATAGAAACCCTTCGAGTTCAGGCATGTACTTCCTTAAAACTGATTTGCCTTTAGATTCACGCAAACTGCAGAATCCGTAGAGTGTACTTCTGTGATCGACTCTACTCAGAGGATGAGTTACCGGCAGAATTCAAGCTCTATCTCCCTATTAAAAACAAGCCAACCGCAGCTGTCTCATAGATTAGATGAGCAATGTCTTTATCCATTACCATAAACTCGTCCATTTTTCACACGACCCTGTATCTTCTTATTATTTGAGAGTTTCAACGCATTATTCCTGCCTTTACTACCCAATCGCTTGCCATTCACTATTTCCTGCTGGAAATCATTAATCACTCCAATAGGTCTGTATGTCACTAAAGTTTTGTAGTAGAATTCTGATCACATTGTTATTAGACTAAATAATGGAGTCGAAATCAGACATAGCATAATCAAAGGGATCATTTTCAAAGTCATAAGGATGTTCTTAATGCGATGATGCTTAAAAAAATTGGTTTGAATAATGTAAAATGTAATAGGTTTATAAACATAATTTTAATTAATTATCTTAATTCCGGGTTGCAATTTATTTCACCTGCTGCAATGCCAAATTGTTCTGAATGCAAAATGGCAAATTTTAAATGGACGATAATTTCTTTCATATCATTTGCACATCCCATAAGTGTTCATCAACCCATCAATCTTAAATGTGAGATCGCTTTTTAACCATGCATCTACTGAACCTTGCGAGCAAACGCCCTTCCCTGTGTAAACCAAAGACTCCTAAAATATAGAAAATTTTAAGCGACTCTAAAAGTGTTTACATGGAATATTAATCGGTACGTATGTTCGCTCATATAGATATGCATCATCATGTTTTACTATCCTCGTGCCAGCTAGAAAAATCCAGTAATTGTTCATTTTTGAACGCTCTGCCTCCTTCCTGCCTTTCCCCTTTTCTCTACCAAATGTATCACTTTTATTACCTAATGCCCTTTTGAATGGCTAAGATTGGTGTCGAAGTACATGATCAGACCTATTTCTGGTGCATATGATCACATAAGTAGGTGGCCGAGCAGAGTGATCCCTAGAATTATGGTACTTCATAGCATCGAAAGCATTCTCATGTTGAATTTTGCACGAATTCCGCGATTCAATATCAACTTTGAGTGCCTTCAACTAAGTGTTCCGAAAAAACCTAACAGCGGAAAATCCTTCATTTTTGATATTTGTTACATTATGTGTTATTTCACAGTTATTTACCCACCGACTCTTGAAATCTGAGAACAAGTCAGTCTTCTACACTGAGTTGATATGGATTCTGATCAGTTCCATAGTGCTAACGCTTTGAAATGGACTGAAGCTTTGGGAGCCCACATGCAGAACCCAACTATTTTACTCAAAATGACCAAGGTTATCGGATTATCGACAGATTTGAAAGAAAAATCGTTAAGAATTCATTCCCTAAAAACCATATATGAATCAATATCTTAGGACCTAAAAGATACTAATCATCTTTAAACAGGAATAGCATACAAATTTATCAGATAGAATTGACGAAGCTTAGTGTAATCAAGGTTTTGTCATGGGTGACATCATGCAGATCCAGCCATAATGCATTCATTTTCATGATGAAGTTCGGTAACAAACCAAACCAATTAACCAAATTAATCAACGTAGTCGGGTTAACATTGCGTTAGCTATGACTTTTCAGGAGTCTGATCACAACGCACTAATCCTATTGGCTCCTCTCACCTGTGAATGTTAGATCCCCTTTCAAATTTTTAGCTGCTGTTTGCTCTTAAATTACCATACAATGGTATTCTACTAGAGATCCTCTGTTATTTATATACACCATCCCATATTTCAAAATACCGAAGATAAAAAAATACGATTAATCGACGGATTCATAGAAAGGAGAAATTTCAGCAAAACTAATGTCATTTACATTCGAGACAATGCTCCATTTATGGTTCGAATATAAATTTATGAAAGATCTTTGTTTATGCTGAAAGGGCACCCCACAAAATCAGAGTTGGTACTCAGTTCCTATGATTTATTTACATTCTGAAGTTTCAAAACTATTCTCTGCTTCACTTGTCCCAATTTGCCCATCCTGCAACTGGGGTCGGAGTAACAATGGCGTTGGCATGGCAACAAGGATGCACAAAGCCAGAGTTCTTACTGGCTGCTGGCAGTGTATTGTGCTCACCAAAAGTGTTAGGACAGCTTCCGAAAAATATTCAGCTTTTCTTTAACATTCATTCTTAACAAAGGAAGTTTTACTCTAGAAGCCGAAACATATAGTCGACACAGTTAAAGAATAAAAAAATGGCATAAGTTTCCACTAAGTGGATTGAAAGACGCCCTCTCAAAGATCAGGTTATTTTTTTATTATAGAATAGTAGTTCAACCTTACCAACAGTTGTTTTGCTATTTGGCGCTCAGTTAAGCATTACTCTACGATTTCTTACTGCAGGAGTAAATGATTGAGGACGTAAAGTGACTAATAAAAGCTCTTTTAATTGAAATAACTAAAAATATATTGTATGCATTTTTTGATTAACTTAACTTAGTTATCCAATCCAGAAAATGAAACAGTACCCACTGAAGCAGTGCATTTGCCCTTATGATGCCAGGAATACTCCCGCGATAATGGCCGAATTCTTGAACCGTTTTCAGCGTTAAAACTCCGTCAATCAGAATTCCACTTTGTGCGTCATTTCAGAGTGGAAAGTCGATTTAATTAAAACTACTAAGCCGCATTAGTTCATTCAGTCCCTTGACTTCAACCTTCCTAAGCTCTCGGCATCAAGATGTAAATGTGGGTGACCGTGTGTTCTCAAAAAGTCGTTGACTTTTGTGAATCTAGCCGCTGCGTGGATGGCGTAGAAAAGCAATAGTTAGCTTATGGTTTTTAGACAGTGTTCTCAAAATCCTTCAATTATTCTTAATTGATCACTGCATTCACATTTAGGTGGTCATACGCGAAATGCAACAGGAAAAACACGCAATTTGAAATCTTTTGAAGATCCTTCTATCAGATGACCGTGATAATGAATCTGTTCGTGGATTCAGTCTATGGCAACTTGATCTGTGGATACAAGATAGGTCCAAATTTTGCACCGCAAATCTAAATCTTTTAATTACAGAGCATCGTTAAGGAATCATAAGATACTTTATGTCTGGCTCGAGTTCCGCTACTTTTTATCGCTCGTTTTACGTCTAACTGCAATATACCCGTGCTTGTACCCATATTACCTGTTTAATTAGAAAAAATGAGTAAACTAGATACGGTAGTTAGACTAGCCAGCTAAATTCAAATTGTTTTTAAATCAGAACCGAAATTACATACATAGCATAAGGTTAGTGGAAATCTAAACATTAATTCGTTTTGCATTGTGAATAATCCCTGGACTCTAAGTCTTTAATAATGTAATGGCAAAGTGTTAATTTTGAAGGGCATTAATTTAACCAGGATACAGTCCCGAGGAAAGGACACACTGGTGTCAATTATAAACTCCAAAGCTTGCAAAACTTGCTATTTCGACTGTGCTGAATATTCATTTCACATAAATGTAGCCCATATTCCGTGCACATTGTCTTTAAAATATACATGATAAAATCGAAAAATTCGTAACTTATTGTTAAAAATGTTTAAAAATTATTAATTCGTGCATAAAGTTTTCTTTAGACGTTGTTTTTTCTAGCCAACAAGATACGTCCAGGTCACGTTTCGTTACCACTTATCGAGTTTTACGCGTTTTGTCTTGCAAGTTCTTAATCTTGATTTAGACACTGTAGTGCATTATGATTTTAGGTCTCACCATTTTATATAGCTTCATCTCAATGCCACTGTGGCTGTTGTGTTTTGTTGGAAATTTATCCTCAGCCATTCAGCTTATAAAACAGATTTAATATCAGCTAATTCTCTCGATTGTTAGATAGCCCTCCCAAATATGACAGAAACGATTGACGGTACTAAGGAGTGGCATCTCTCTGTGTATCGCTGTTTTCGAGAAACAGATTCTAACCCGGCTTCCACAGAAGAATCTACTAATACAGCAACAACAAAATGCAGTTCACAAACAGACGGTATTTGGTTGGCACGCCGTGACCATCCTGCTGCTTCTCTCTTTCTTCGCGTATCCGATTTCGCCCATCTTGTTGTTATGCAGGGCAATGAAATTATTGAATCCTACTTTCTCATTCTGGCCAAAAAGTGGATTAAAATGGTTAATATAGGTGGGCTACGTATAAAATCAGATACTAATTTATAATACCTTTTTTTTGCATTTCTACTAATAGAAGATGAGATCATGCTTTATATACGGGAAAAATGTCGTGTTCGCCGACTTCGCCTTACCTTTGCCTCTGTCGCAGAGGCCCGGTCCTGCTATAATCATCTGGCTCAATACGTCTCCGCAAAGCAATCTCCTAATTCTCGTGATCCAAATGAACCTTATAGTTCTTCAGAAGAGGAGGATTCTCGCGTAGCCCACTGGCTCTCCATGATGACCAGTGTCGGTGCTAAAGGTGGTGATGGAGTAGCCCAAGCTGACGCAGCCTGGCATACCAACTGGCCAACCGATCGATTGGTTGAGCTTGTAAAACTCTGCCTAAACGATGCCAACTTCCCCGGCTTCGTTCGGCAGGTGCAACAGTGCCTTCGAGTTCTTGCTCCCTTAGAACCTCCTCCCAACGAGGAGTTCATAAATTCAGCGACTCAGAATGAGTAGTGAAATCAGCTATGTTGATCCTCTATGTTAGGTTTCTTTGGTGTAATCGTTTACCATTTGTACTCGCGTGTTATTTTAATATAGTGCGTTTTGATTAGTTTTCACCCAGTATAGCTTTAAATTTTTGAGTAGAGTAGGTTCCAAGATCCGTGCACAATTATTTAGGTCGAGCCAAGGATTATCATGAGAACCATAGTTTCATACATATGTTAGCGAGTGCTTGACTTAAGAGAACACCATACTTAGTGGCCTGCTCTATATTATATTGCATGTCTACTGAGTGCCATTTAGTAACAAGGTTACACGCTTCTTTCAACTTTTGACATAATCCAAAAAATAAGACTGATGTTAATCTGCATATGTATAATTCCATTCTAGATTTACTCGATATGAAAATGGGCAAACTTGATTAGTACGAAGAGCATTTCGATTAGCAAAACCCAGAACTACGTTCTTCAACCCCGGATTTCGCAAGTGGACAACATTTTAATGCTGAGGTTGATTGAACTGCTTTTAGTGATAATCCGCAAATATACAATAAGGGAGAGGACGTGGAGGAATTTTCCTGTTGAATCTCATACTAAATGTAGGTACCTCCATATCTTCTTGCATGTTAGCCAAAAAGTAGACTCGTATGTCTGGCAAATAGTCCAGTTAGCTGAATCAACAGAAGACTTGCCAAATGCTAAAACTGATGGGATTTTCCAGTTGTTGAGTTTGAATTCGTGATTTAGTCGTTTTTTACAGAAATATTTATAAAAATGGTTAATAATGAATAACTTCCTAGGAAACAGTCTTACAATATTAACTGACTCTTTAAGTGATCGGAGTATTCAAGAGCACCAGGTAATGCCATTTTATAAGCTTTTTCACCCTCTCCCCATCCCCACCCTCCGGGGAATCATTTCCCTAACTCCTTGGTTTTCAAACAGTACTAAGCCCTATTTGCAATTTAATTTCCTTAGAAATTAGATTCCTTTTGTGATGCAAAAAATTGAAATCTTTTCATGGCACAAGTGTGCATTTGGGATGCGTAGGCTTGGTCTGCCGCACATTCCCTCCTTCTGAATGGTGACAAAAGGATTGCCGATACTATTTTAGTTCACTATTGCCTCTTCTCGAAGGAGTTTGGAAAAACCATTTGGAAAAATTAGAAATAACTACCAAAATCAGATGATTATTTAATAACCGTTTTTAATTAGTAAAATCGGCCCGATAAACCTACAAATTATCTATTATTCCTTAAACCATGCTCACATTAATACTGAGCAGCCTTTAATTTCCCTGAAAATAACATGACTATTTTGGGCCAAGAGCACTAGCACATGCTGAAACAATTGGCGTATTGTGGGATTTTTCCAAAAATATATCAACTTCGTTCTTTACTAGTAGTTGAATGCTAGCAAATCTGCCTTTTTACATATGTTGATCACAAAGATGGTACGAATAGGTACAAGCGAATTTATAAAGTTGACAATTTTACTTTTAGTAGACTATTTGAACAAATCGTATTTATAGACGAAAGAAGATAATGCGCGAATTTAAATCAAATAAAGTACTTTGAGGCCTTCCACTTACGCTACTTGAAGTGTACCTTCAAGCAGATAGGCCCAATTTCGGTTCGCTTATATTGAAGCCCAATTTAAAATCTGCACTACGAGAAGGTATGTCTGTCTTCTTAGCTAAATTAGTTGTTTATTTTATATGCAGCAGAAACTTAATTTTGCGTTAAGTACACTGAATAAAAAAATGCGCTTATTCGAATAGAATACACCTGAAAGGTAGATAACACACTGAAGAACCAAGTGTCGAATCGGATCTTCTTCACCCTTTTCATGTTTTCTTCTGATGTTATTTTAATAAGTGAGGTTGTAAGCTAGAACTCAGTTTCCATTATTTTGGTTAAAGATATGGGTGGCAGTTTAGATTTTTTTAGTCATTCCATGGTATTTTCGATACGGAATTGGTCTTTCAGTTAGCATCATAAATGGTTCATGCGTTAAGTGCCTTCTTATGATTGCTTTCCATTTTTCCGCTTTCAACAGAGCGCTTGCAAAGTATGACTTCTGGACATCGTAGAGTAGGCGACCTTCCTACTCCTATCACTGAGAGTTCTCTTTGTCTCTTATTTTTAACCATGAGGACCCTTGTTCAGCAGTGTTTCAATACTTTCATTTTGACTCAGTTAATGCCTTAATTTATTTCCTAACATTTTTCAACGCATTTAACGGGAAGTTTTGATCGAATCCAATCCGCAATCAAACTTGGACCTGGAATTTTTCGCATCAGATCCTGTTATCCACCACCACTGATTTCCATAATCAGCCATCTTCGCAAGTGGAGGTACTTCGAAGCTAGGTGTTATAATTTAGAATCTAAAGTTGCCCCTAATAATTGACGTGCTTTCAGAAAAAAACCGTAATGAATTACGCTATTTCATTTTACGTGAGCATTAAATTGTTAAATAATGTGTCGTAATTGTCCATTTTTCAGTTTCACCCTTTGTTATCTGGGGTCGGTACTTCTAGGCGTCTAAACTAATAGTTGTTTTGGAAGGAGTAGGCGAATCAGATTAGACAACCACGGGTTCTTAAACTGACAGCATCTAAGCCGTTTAAGTGTTCTTCGTGAGACCTGAGAAGAGCTGGCGAAATTCACGGTCAAATACAAAGAATCAAATAAAAAATTTCGTTTCATCCCTTCGCTCTTTAATCAGAACGACCTTTGTATGTTGGATGGTGTCTTTGGGCAAACTTCCAGGTGAATCCCCAAGGAATTTGAACAAATAGGGGTTTTTTTGGAACAGCAAACGAGCAATCATCATCGCATTTTCTTCACGGACTACAATTCAATTCACCTTTCAGATTTGTTTGGTACAATTCAAACCCTGGAAGTGAAGTAGAAACAGGAATCTCCATTTCAATCAAACTGAATCTTGATCCAAAAGAAACTTAAAAACCGACTGGGTTACATCTCACTGAATTACTATGAATTCTAAATTTTTCGTATTTAAATTCTCAGATAGAGGATCCCTAAACGGTAATCTCTAAGTCCTTTCAATGATAAGTACTAAAATTTGCCTTTTCTATATTGTTTAAGCCAACTCCGAGTGATAGATCGCTCTTTTTTACACAACAGTTTGCAAGTTACGGCTCTAGAAGTACACTTCCCTCTGTGTATTTGTGTGTGCATGTGTGCGTGTGTGTGCAACCAAGAGGTGACGGTGCCTGCGCAAATGTATCTATGCGTACACATACACGGACGCACACACGCACGAAATTGGAGTCCGGAAAGTACTTTTACAATACATTTTCTTGAGAAGGGGGGGGGGTGAGGGGAGAGTTGTCGTAAATTTGATTGATGTTTACATTGGCTTACTCACGCGTTGCGTTCTCTCTCATGAAGCGAATGTCGCAGAATCAACTACTTTTTGACTGAATTCGCAGTTCCAGGCCGTGTACTTTTGCCACTCATTTGTTTAACGTCTCAAATAGACGGAAATGTTGTTTGAGGACTAATATAAATCGGTTTTTAATTTCTCTTAAGTACAAGCGACTGTAATCTTAAAGAGGCATTGCTGCCCTTAATAATACGAAAAAGATACAATTCCCGTACCATTCAATGAACAGCAACCATAATAGCCAGCAAATCCATAGCTTTGAGACTTGAAGGGCTTGAAATCTGTTGCTCTCGTGACTCAAGTAGAATATGATAATTTTCGACGAGTGCAAATATCCCTCTGGATATTTCAAACCCTGTATCTGTTCTTGAGAAACCAGGATCCAGTGAAAGTTCTCTCCCAAAAAAAACTTTCAACTGAGTTGCATCGGACCTAAATCACTGAATCAAAGTTCGAGGAAAAGTGTCCCCTGTATTTGCTTCCAAAAGCATGGAGTATCGGCTTTATCAAAGTCGAAATTTTGTAATCCACCTCATAAAGCTAACTTACCATTATAATAGACGAGACCTGTGTCCATCAATCTCGACGGTCTTGTCTAAAATATATTTTCAGTAGTGATATAATTGTAACTTTCTGAACTGCGCAAGTTGTGTTATTATCCTCGACATCTTGGGCAGATATTGGCAAAAGGACGATCATTAGAAAGAGCATTAATAGTAAAGGGATTCCTCCCTACATCAGCCGAAAGGTTGCTTTAAAGCCTACTTGGCTAGTGAGCGGCTTAAAAGGTGCCTGACTGGGTACGGTTTATTTTATTAATCTGAGCACTAGCAATAGGTTCCTACGGTAACTGCGATTGTCCCAGCAAGCTTCCTACTACATTTAGGGCTATTAAAGGTAACCTTAATATGCTTTTCTGTCATATCTTAAAATCGCACTGCGAAGTGCACTATGGTTTTATGTAGACGTGCCTTCTAGCTCCTCCTTGCGTGGCAAAGTTCCCACAGCCGAAACAATGGCAAACGCAAATCCAACCCCAAAATATAACCTCTTTCCTATCATGAAATAATAAAGTGAAATTCCTTTTTCATTATGACTTTTATAAGGAACAACTAACCAGCAAATACTAATTCTGCATTATTTTCTATATTCTGCCAATTAACGACTTTGGGGTAGATCTTAACAACTTCTTCGTCAAGTTGTAAGTCCTTAGTCGAAACTCTTTTGCAGAGTGACAAAGAACTTGCAGTACAAATTTCCTCTTAGGTTACTTAGGTTACAGTGAGAAATATTAACTAGTTGGAAGCATTGGGTCAGTCTAGTTGGAGAAAAAACAAGGGTCGAATCTAGATTTTTCTTATGACTGATTAATTTTCCAGCCTCTGTCAGCTTGCACTCACCCAATTCACTTCCTGTAAATCTGTCATTAATTGAAAAAGAACTATTTCTTGGCATTCTACAACGCTAAGTGAGGTTGAAAGTTATGCGTCGAAGAAATTCAAAAAAATACATCGGCCGATCATAGGAGAAGTATCAAGATCATCGTATGTCACTCTCAGTTTGAGCTCTTCCAGTGATTAGAACGATCACTCACAATGACTGAGATCTAATCACAAAGTAAAAGGTTCTCAATCACCGAGACATCAAGGGACCAATTTTCTGCCAAAAGCATTTGGTAGAATATGGACTTGGTTAGAGTAAAATGAGCAAACTCTTCGAACGATTCTGGAAATGGTGAATGCATCCGTCAAAAGAACCACAGAATCTTCTGAGTCTGATGTATCTTAAGTCTTTAGGATATCATCATAGAAGACTGAATTCGGAACCAGTCGCAGAACGCTGAAAATATCCAGAGAGTGAAAATACTCACAAGTCGATAGTAAATTCAGTACCACAGGTGGTCTAGCCTTGTCTAAACCTCCTCGTGGTGATCACCAGTAGCTCAGAGGGCAACTCTGGGGGCTAATGAGAGAGGCGGTCAGATAGGACTAAACACCCACCGGACGTTTAAAATTAGATTATACCAACAGAAGTACAACCTCGCACAGCCTGGTAAACGAGGCACGACGTAAATACTAGAATTCATGGTCTCAAACTGGACTGTGAAAAGCGCGTGCATGAAGCAGCGAATGGGATTTCCGCCAGAAAGTTGAAGAGACTTCCGAAATAGGATGGAACAGGTGCCACTACGTAGATGAACTGCTACCTGTCCTATGAAACCATGCCAGAAAAGTGATCAGAGAACCGAAGACGTCGACAACCGCTTTTACTGTCTTCTGTTAACTGTTGTTTGCTACCTGTTGTTAAAGCTATTTGTACTTCTTTTGTGCCCCAATAAGACTTTGGGACCTGCCCTCATGAGTGGGGAGTGAATAAATAAATAAATAGCAGGAAATTAATTATTATCTAGAGACAGGCCCAAAACTGATATTTGATAGAAGGTCAGTTCAATATGGCAAACATGAAATTTCTAGAGTTAACTTGTACCCTTCTAGTTAAATGGAAACGAAATACCTCTATTCATTCGATTATATTTTGTCCATAGTAAAGCTGCTCAATTACAGTAATTAAGTTCTGAAAATTGCACATTTCAGAAGACTGGATACAGGATGCATTGTCCTAAATTCGCTTTCAGGGCAATCCTTCTATAACACTTCTTTGGAATCTTGTAATAAGGGTGGTCAGGAGCAGTCCAGAGTGTGGGTTCTATCCATTCTTTGCACTCGCATCAATTGCAAGAACGGGCAGATTCATGATAATGAGAAAGGAGTCTTATTCAATAATGAAAGTCCTGATAATAATCTCTTCCAAAGGTGCATTTCATGCCTAACTTTTGACGCTAGAGATCACACTGCACCCTATCGCATTTGGCCTATTCCGCTATGTAAACTATTCAAGGATCTATCTGAACTGGGTGCCATACATCTCGGTAATATTAGCAAGGAGTGAGGAATGTGATTCGTTTCTTCCAACACTTGCCGATTTCGCTAGTATTAGATGGACGTTCTTACCTTTGACACAGTTGATGAGATCGGCTTCCATTAGGACCGGAGAGTGCATATTTGATGTAGCGTAAATGGTACTAACTACTATTTTGATATTTTCCGTCTCAAATTTTGTTACAGGCAGAAATCGGGTAAACTCCTAGTAAGTATTCTCTTTAACTCTTCCAAGGTGTCAGACAAGTGGTGCAATATATTGTTGTTGTGAAAACTTGCCTAGCTACATATTTAAAAGTGTGAAATATAACGAACTTAAGTGTTCCATCAAGTGCAATTAACTTAACTCGAAGAAGCGATGCAAAAGAAGTTACTTAACTGAGTCCCTTGGCGGTCCTTGAGACTAATGGAGGGTCATAGGCAGGGAAAATAATTTCGCTTGCTGTTATACGCTCTAAACTTCCCAGAAATAAGGTTTCTTACACTGCATCCTTCACCTATCGACGTACTGGTCTTTGACGTTTTTGGAATCATAAGCACGCTTTTAAGACGATAAACTAAGCGATTAAATCATCATTGTGGTAAATTCTTCGATCTTGACTGACTGATTTGTCAAACAAGTTCTTTGTTTCTGATAAGGCATCAACCTCTGAGGTAACAGATATTGTCAACAAAACGGTGGGTATTAAGCAAAATGCTACTGCATATCGACGTTGAGTTGAGAGTCTCAAATAAGTTTTCAAATTTGGGGAAAAATGATTCTTGAATGCTCACTCGAAGAACTAGAGAAACTTGTCTGGCAGCTAATTTAATCGGTGATAAAATATGTGGGTTTGTGATCTACCCGCTTTATAAGTTAATCATTTATCTAGCTACAGAAATCCTCGCTTACGGATCCTGAAAATTTGAAACGTTTGCATTGGAGATCACCCGCGGCCGGTGCAGTCAACAGCACTTGATTCAACTGATATTCCAAGTGAAGCTATCTTGAAATCTCTTAAAATTCAGCCAGGAAGCAATTGTGGTATTGCATCCCTAAGCCGACGTTTCCTATTGAGAAATTTCGGTATCTGCGGTGGAGTTTCATTGCTTCGATTGACTGCCTTACTCTAAAATGCATAAATGGACTTTCTTCGTGCGTGGTCTCAATATAAACGGTGAAGCCTTCTTCCGTAAACAAGCATTCCCTGCTTTCATCTCGAGGTATCACAAGGTTGATATAGACTATCATTTAAGTTAAATCCATTTTTGATTTCCCCATTTAGTAAAAGGCTAAATAACTAGGGTTTCCGAATCGGTTGGGTACGAAAGCCACAAGCGCTATGTTGAAAATCAGATGCGTCCCTTTTTTGGTGCTAATCTGAATATCGTACCCTATTTTCATCGCATTAATACGGCAAGTGAAATGAACTTCATTTTCAGCTAGAATATAGTGGTTTTTCAAGTGAATTATTATCGAGATTTTCCATGGATGTGGAATCTCCTTCAAAACATTTCGCCTAAAAATAACCCTCTCATTTTTTAGCTTTGCCTCATTCTTAGTTCCATAAATTATATCAGTCGGAATGCTTTCATGCACTGCTGTACAGCTCAAAATCGTATTTAATTCGCCCCTGCGGTCATAAATTATGGGTTTTCTGACATCGCCTTTAACATCATTAAAGATGAGAGCTAAACAAAACGCGACCTAGAAGCCATTGAAACTCAGACGGTGTTCTTATTTTAAATCCCAAAAATAGAACCATCAGAATCGGTTTAAATAAAGTTATTTCTAAGCTACACATTCTCATACTTTTTAAGCGCTTGAAGTTGTTGATCTGTACCGAATAATGTCTATTAAAAGAGTACAATATCAAAAAACGTACCTTTGATGTCTACAGTATCGTATCACCCTCATGAATAGTCAATGAATTTCGTTGATTGCATGATTAACTTTCGAGAAAATTATGTTGTTTTTGCTAGGTGGATGCATCATCATTGTCCAATTACACGATCACTGAGAGATCCATGGGATAAAGCTTGACCGCCGTCAGGTAAACTAAGTTCCATAACTAGAATAAACACAGCGTCGGCTATAGTGCAAGTTATCAAAAGCGTACTAATTGGATTTTTTTAACTAGACGCCGGTTTTCATCATCACTTCCGCCGATATCATCGCCATTGTGCTTCAAAAGGAGTTAACTTAGTTTTTACAAATTAAGAATTTATTGCCTAAACTGGAGTTACTATTTTTCTAGGGTCATCCATGATGAGAAATTGAAAAAAAAAACAGTCATTTTCCATGTGTGTTTAAAAAAAGATTTCGACCTGGTGGTTCAAAACTCTTCCGGCTGACAAACTAGGTGAGTGTTCTCTAGTGAGGTCTGAAAGCCATTCTAATCCAAAACCATAGGAGTTGAGGATAAAGACATTTGGAACCAGTCACGGGGATCCGTTCTAGATAAGTACATTAGAGCTTTATACTAAGTAGTAATGGAGCTGGCTTTTTCTCGAGGGGTATGGGGATCAAGTTCGTTAACATTTAAACCTCATAATTTAATAGGGTGCTAATAGCCTTGCCTTTTGTTACTTTGTAGCAGATGTTTGAACTTGGGCGCCTTCAAAACTCTACCAACGAATGGATATTCTCAGTCTTGACAGTTTATTAGTCGCCCTTTTAGGTCTGCTAAATAGTAACAATAATATCAACAGTATCAAAACATAGGATGGTATTCAGGAGCTTTAGAAAGGCTGACTGAAGATAGGATGACTGCACTCAGTCAGTAGGTGTTCTGCCTCAACTTACCCTACCAGTGCTCCACCCCAGACTCTAAGTACCTCGGATTGCCAAGAGATTGCCGAACCCCCACTTTCAAGCTTTAATCCCGTCAGCCCCTTTACCTCCGAATCATGTCCTTTTGACAGCAAATGCAACTTTGCCCAGTTTTAGGACCCGTTGCTTTCCTGCGGGGGCTTTTCAAACTCATCTTTCTCTCCTTCAGGATAAGCCAGAAATCGTTGATTGACAATCCCAGGGTTGGTCATACCCATTTGATCGCATCCTTAATTGGGGATGGAGGAGGTTCTGCCTTCTCCTCTTATTGTTTTGAGCAATCAGAAGAGGTGACAGGTGAATCCCTTGTGACGATGACCGGATTGGCGAATTTTATAACCACTGGTCTAAAAATTATGATTGTTGGGTTCGATATACAAAGTAAATCACTTTATTTACAAAAATCTGCTTGTCGTGCATTTGAACATCAGCCGTCCAGAGGCTAAAAACTTCCAGGGTACATCACAATGAATTAATTCATGTTTCAACCTCTTCAAAAGCTTTGTAAATGCAAATGTAAAACCAGCATGTGTTTTAAGTAAAAAGTCATTGAACTAATCAAGATGTGAATTTACAGGTAATGCTTTCTTGCAACGATTAATTACACTAACACCATATTTTTTAAAAGAAATTGAAGAAATTCCCTTTATAAAATCAAGCGGATATGCATTGAAATAAGGTGTTTCATTTCTCAGATTAATTATTTTAGAATATCTCCTTCGTACGTTCAGCCTATTAAACCCCGATAATGAACCCAAAAAGACATACGAGTTTCGAATTTTGAGTTTAACCAAAAAGTATTTACACACATGATTACAACGGTCCTAGTGATCTCGGATAAGTGCAGCGAGTCCCGTACGCTGAAACCCATAAGGAATTTGAGGTCACTTGGCTCCGCCAACAACAGCTACAACAACAGCAATTCTATGATGGTAAGACACTTTCTTAGTGCATTAGCCATGTCCAAAATGTGAGCCAAGACCTTGCTTTAGTCATTGAAGCGCGACTTTGATGTGATCTGGATTGAGGTGGTAATCCAAATCTAGCCTCCACAATTGTCCGAAAATTCGGATTTTCGCCTCATCACATGCACCTGGGGTGAGAGAGTGAAAACTATTTTATGATTGCATTATCAGTGCACTGATTTTTCATTGCTTTGTGGGGGACTATTTTCTCGTATTTCAATTGAAAATGGGGCTTTGGTGACTTCAACAATCGCAGATTCAATTCCACTTGGCGCATATGATCAAAGTGGCTTCATTCCGGAAAAACATAGGGCTGCAATTCAAACTCCTAAAACGTTAATATAATCGCGGGAAAGAACTCTCTAGCTGTACGGTTGTTCAGAAGCACCAAACAATGAAAAGTAGAGAACTTTATAGTAGCCGAAAGAGCGGGGGAGTGAAGGTCCACATTTCGACGACGTTCATAAGCAAAATATCGACTTTCCTTGGAACGAATGCTCTGTTTTATTGCGTTGCAGTGATAAATGTCCCTCGAGTTAAAGAATGTGTCAATCTTTCCGGCTCGTTTAGCTGAAGAGAAATTGTCGTGGATTGAATGGGAGACATCAGGCATAAATTGATATATCACTTTCCGATCCTCCAAGGCAGAATCGTCGAGAAGTCTCAAGATCACCCATCTTTTGCCTATTTGATGTATCAGGCTCTGTAAATAAGATTTCATCTGAAACTTGCTTCTAAACAGGGTTATTGCTCATGGATATCTTTCGTGCTGCATCTACAGTTGATTAAGAATTATCTGCACGTCAACTCATAGAGCTGACTATTGCCTTTATAAGTTAAGAAATAAATAATATTGTAAAAACTGCCTTTTGCAAGTTTCGTCCGCAAGTTTACTCGATAACTCTCAAGTCTGTTGTTGCAAGCTGACATAAATGACCGCAATAAGTGGTTAAGTCATACCCTCAGTTCCAAAATGTCATTCGTCATCATTCACTTCGGTGGTGTTCTACATCAACATTGTTTTTCGAATTCCTCTTTTACCCAGAATGCAAAGTGTCATCTAGTGATTCATCCCTCGTCACAATGAAGCCATCGCTTGAGGCGTTTTAAGCGATGGGAGAGACAAAGCTCCATATTTAGGACCACAGCTGTACGTGTTGAATAGGTATATTCGGTCTCTCACTAACCTTCGTCTTTGGGTCTTCGAGGTTTGCGGTGTGACGGCTCAGGTTGGCTTGCTACTAATGTAGGTCTTTGATTAACAACTAGAAGCTGCTTAAGCTACCCTTTACCATTTGAAAGCGCTATTTCAAGTGCTTCAACAGATCCTTCTGAAAAGTAAAAGTTCTCAAATTCCACTATTCTTCAAAATAGATACAATCCGCAAAAGTCGAACTTTGCGGACGAATATTTGAATAGCTCGAAATTTCACAATCAATCGAACTCTCACATCTGCGTGGTGTTGCTGGATGATATCATTTCCTTCAAAAGCTGATTCCTTAATGGAATCAAAATGATTACTCTATAGAATGAGAAATGGAACACTAGCCTCACGGAATCAAGCCAGACTATCGTGCTACACACAATTGCTTCAATCGACGCCATTCGTATGTGATCTCTGCATACAGTACAGTACAGTAGCAAGTGCTGATCGACGATTGACAAAACCTGTTCCCGTAAAGGCGCTTTTTTTGTTCTCGCCCCTACGGTGATCCGGACGAATTACGTAATTATTGGTGCAAACTCAGCTCACATGGTGGTGTTTGCATTTGGTGAACTCCGAAAAAAGATTTTTGATCACTCCTGCAGCCAGAATTATAACCAACGGTATTTGAACACTAACCATAATGGTACCAAATGAGTTGCGCCGTTGGAGAAGTTGTTCGAACAATAATTTCTGTGTTGCCAGATCATATTTTAGTAAAAAAATCAACAATGCTGAAAATTACAATCGTGTGACAATTGAAACTCACGAGTAACATGTCCTGATGTCAAAGTTTGTTATCCATATTTCCATTACACATGTATAAGAGAAGCACGATGACTACTTTTACTTCCGCTATAAAAGAATGTTTCATTAATTTTATTTTTTCTGTTATATTTCATACATTCTTTCCTTCATTCTTCAAAGGTAATATGTGAATGTTCAGTAGAGTAAAGTTATAATGAAAATTGACGAACAGTATGTGTTTTTCAGTAGAAATTTTGCTTTCACAGCTTCAAAAATACCTTATAGACTGCATAGTCTGCAGTATTGTGCTTATGATCTTACTCTTTTTCCTCGAAGCTTCACCAACCGCTTTATCGTGATTTTGCATTGTTGCCATACACGCGTAAGTAAATCTATTCCACGCACACACTCTACAGTCTCAGCAAGGCAGTATTGGTTCATCCTCAGGCCTTAAACTTTACACATTTCCATCCCCTGCTCCCACACATATTTCCCAAAGCCCTTGACATGTGCATAACAACGCCCAACTTCATTTCCTCTTTGCAGTGCAGATAGCATTTGGTAATCCTGGGGTCAACCGAAGTCCCGAGCCTCCAAATCGAGAGTCCCAAAGGTCCAAAAGACAAGGCAGAGATTGATTCCTTATGCCTCAGGGGCGATCGAAGAAGTAAACTGGGGATTTCGCCTATCCAATTGTTCTAGAAACGTGCGCAGCGATCTCGCTGAGAAGGAAAACCTTTGTAAGACCATGTAATGAAATCTAGATAAGAAGTAGCAAATTGTGTTTGGAGAAACGTTTACTCAAAGACAGAGGTTTCATCAGCCTAAGCTTACCCTTTTTTCGCATCGTTCTCTGCCTAACTGGGATTAACGACTGCTTTTCGGTGATTTACCTAAGTGGGATTTTCAAGCTGATGAAATAGCATTCACGAATGATGCTTTTTTCCCAAAAAATTTCAAATAAACTAGGATTTTCAGACTTGAACGTCATGCCTCTAGGTATCTCGACCACGTACAAGATGTAAGTTGAGACATTGAGAAAGAAAAGGTTACAAAACCGGTCGATATGATATATGCACATTAATCCTGAGTGGTCAATCAGGAACGATGTAAATCCATCACTAGGACTCATAGGCCTTGGAAACACGATAACGTCCACATCAGAGATGCTGACGACTTGGATCAGATAGCAACGCACATCTTTAAACCTTTCTACCTCCAAGTTTGGTGTTCATCAAATCAGGTGCAGACTGAAGTTTTGAGTAAATGTCCGAGCCGCCTTGTTCGGTTAAAGTAATTAGCGTAGATAAGACAAATTCTGATAGATTAGCATAAATTTCACCCTTTGACTCTTGTCACAGCCTGAAGATTTCTTGAATATGCCCTGTATTAGATATCAGGTTTGCTACAAAGCCCATCATTAAGCTTTCATACATGTCTGAAGTTTTGTTAATGTCCAGACAGTTTGCACCATATGTGAGAGAGTCTCTGGCCTCTTAATAGGCGGTCAGCTATTGCGAATCTTTGACACTGCTAGTTCTTGACACACATTGGCAATTATTTGGTTAACTGAGTCTTTAAACTACAAAAACAGTTCTTCCAAAAAAGAAAGCACCAGAAATTGATGAGTTAAGTTGAAAAACAGTTGGTTCTTTGTCTCTAGATCTGGTCACTAGATAATAAGGCAAGGGTATAAGTTTTCTACCGATTCCGGATGTAAAATCCAAGATCATTAGTGGCCCAAAGGAGGCCGCACGTGACGGAAACATGTATCCTTACTGAACTCTAAAATCTAGGTCTCGTATGGCAGTTGGCTGGCAAATATCTGGATGATTGACTGCTGCTAGGCCACAAGAGCATTATTTGCCGGTATTGTGAAAGGTCGGAGACTACTTTGATAGGAGGATAGCAACAGCATGCTGTGCGACCTTACAGCTGGCAGTTTCGAGTAACAAGTCGATGTCTGCCTTTAACGGAAATAACCATCCATGTAAATAATGCTTGTAAAGCCGCCAAACAGTTCGAGTTTCTTCTTGCAAAGATGAAAGATCAGTCAAACCAGAATTCTATGTGGATATTAGTCCAGTACTCGACTTTAACATAGTCTGAACTCATGGGCAATAGCGTAAATTGACAATCTAGTCTGAAAAAATGGGAAAAGTCTTGGTTGCAGAAATATGAGGCTTCCATGGATAGATAACTTTACATCGATGAGTCGAGGTATGGTTGTTTGCCTTCCTTCCACTTAGAAGATTATTTCAATTTGGCGTGTTGTGAAGGGAGACTGGAGAAAGGCGACAATGCGAGCGACTTATTTTTTTATCAAGATACACCCTCACAGAACTCGTTTAATTACGAGAGTGGACAAGTCTTGGCAGCCAATCCTTGGGCATCTAATAATTAAAAACTAGACATCATTTTAAGTTATTTTAATTTCTTCAGCCCATCTATCTATTCGTTCGAATTTTCGTAGACTGCGGATCCAACTATATTACACGTAGTTTGCATTTTCCTAAGCAAAGTAGTGGATACAAATCCTGAATTGCTCTATTTTGGTTCTGAAGCGTTCGCCCGATTCTCTCATGGTGTGGGTATTGAAAGGTAGTGTAATTCAAAATTCTTATTAAGTTGATGCTTGTCAATTTTCCGAATGGGGATGGCCCCGAAAAGAGTTCTTTTTTCACTGTTCAATGATCCTTTTTCACAAGCATTGACTTGTCGTATCTCGAATGCGAGAGCCAGGGAATGTGAGGCACCCAAGCCTGGAGTAATTTCCCATTACCCTCCTTATGAGGGTTCTCCAAATCTCGGTAAACTCACTTTATTAGATAAATGATTGGTTAACACAAGCGAGTTTCTTGACGATTTCAAAGAGAATGACAAAAGAGACTCATTTCGGCTATTAGTTCGGTGTTAAAACTATAAATCTATTGTTTGGCAGTCCCAATCACATCAGCTCTCGCCTTGGCAAGCGACCAGTTACTTCTGCCCTTTCCTTCAGCCTCATTAACGAAAGTATATCTGAGATTTTAGTTCTTTCGGATAGGGAACACGTTATACATCTTTCCAAGTCGCATGCGAAACCGCTTACAGTTTGGAGACAACTCGCTGATATACAACCAATTTATCAAGAGTGGCTGGCCATAATAATCTAGTGATTCCTCTCTGACCTATATCTCTGCTGCTTGATAAGCTGACTTCATATTATTTAAAAATTTTACTCTAACCAAACTATAAGAGTGAAGAAATGGTTGTACCCTGTTTATGGTCGCTTCAAGTGCTTCTTGTCGATACCAAACACCGATTTGTCTCAAGTGATCACAAACTAGTTTTCCTATTCAAAGGCCTCAATTTCTGACCTACTCCAGACCAAGCGACGTAATTATTCCGGAACAACGATTCGTCATTTAAGTAAAGAAATGAGACAACTAGCATCGATACATAAGTTGGTAACTTTTTTAAGGTTCATTATTCTACTGGTTTTGAGCTGTCTTATTGGTAGTCATGAGCACAGCACTTTGTGCATACCAGCGGGGCTGGACGGCACACTGTCTGAAAAATTGGCTTAGTTGATGATAATATTTTTCGAAGTAGCTACTAAGCTGCTAAAATCTTAATGCATTTAAAAGTCAGCCGTTGGGCCATTCGTAACCGATCATGATAAATTATCTCCGCACCTATTGAGTATCATTCAAAAAAAACTTTATAGAATCACCATAATTTACTGTAATGCAGTTAATTACCTCTTTAGAAAAAGGTATTACTTGCTTATTCTGAGGCCTTAGGCCTGTTTCTCAACTACATCACTACTTATTACTCACTCCAACGGCCGTTACTAAAACATTATTACTGTCTGAAATTTGTCACCTATCAATTTGCTAGGTGCCTATAGTCTTCTCAATAAGTCCTCTTTTAGTTTGGATGTAGAAAATTTTCCACTGGAACCAGGTAGTATTAACTGAAACGGTCAGACGCTTGCATTAAGTATCGGTTCTCAGATTAGGAAACGAGATTCTCAATAAGACAGGCTCCAAGGTGCCTTCCTTCTTTTTAAAACTGAGTGGAAAGACATTTTCCTCTAATGTAAATTTGAATCTACAGGGTCAAGTGTCGGAATAACAATAGTTCGTCCTTCATATGTTTAAGCCCATAGAACCCATTAAAATGCCACTTAGTCTATGTAATATCTGCATGCCTAGGTTTCGATTTGTAAAATTCAGTTTAGAAATGCCCTTGCAAGTTCTGCTTTAATATTTTCATTCTGCTACGGTTTTTTCACTGCCTTAGTGGTGCCTGTCGGCAGGACGAAAGTGGTCTATAACATAGTTTACCAAGTTGAAGTTGATTAAGTTTAAGTTCGAACTGATACACAGGTAATGAACGGTGGCCGAAACACAGTGACAGATTTGCAAAATCAAGATTGATTAGCCGGTATCTAGTCTTTTGACACGATGTGGTAAATAAAAAATCACCCTACTAGTGTAAATATTCGTTGTCCGACAAAACGTCCTCTTTTAAGGATAGTCACTGTGGAATACCTAGATAGGTAATCACATATTTCGATATCGCTTCCATGGTTCCTACGGCCTACGCGTATTTTATTTGTTTTAGAAATTGAATATCACAAAGTGATTCAGATGCTCCAAATAATGTAAATAACATTGGATGTACACCGTAATAAAATGGATTCTTGTAAACTGTGGGAGGGAAGAAGCAGTCTCCATTCAGTGACATTGACCTGTGTTAACTTTGGGTCGGAAAGCTAACAAGTACGAGACTTGGTGCTTCTGTCTCTATGCTCTCAAGTGGAATAGCGGAGATCGATATAGCTCAAGTTTAACTTCGATAGTTACAAAAAGTAACATAAATGAGCAAAAGAGCCCAAGAGTTAAATGTAAACGAAGAATTTGGTCCCTACCTTAATATTATGCTACGTAGATATCGCATGACCATGAAGATCAGCTGGTATTGGGAGAATCCACTTTTCAATCCTAGCCGTGATACGACTGAAATCTACTTTTACAGAAATCTCTCATTTACATGCACTGCTTCCATCCTCATCAGCTAAGACCCCGATCTACTTGTCAAAAATTGTTCTGCTATTAGTTGAATTGTGACTTGAGAAAATAACTACCTTTAAGTAATATATAGCTTACATATCTGGTGGAAATAGACGGGTTTCTTCCAATTCGTTCAATTCCTCTCCCATTCTCCGTTCGTTGGTGTAGCAAATGCGTTTATAATCCGGACTAGTTAATTAATCATAATAATAATAACGCTAGTTCTGATCCTCTGGTTCTCTTCAGTTGACACGCGTACAATATAGAGGCATCTCGACAAATTTAAGGGATGTTCTTTTCCCATTATTGATAGGGAGGAATAAGAAACCGAAAAAATGTTCACAAGATACTTTCGAGATAGTCTTAATTGAGAAGATGTGAAAGCGAAGCACAGTAGAAGCCTACTCATAAGATCATTATGATCGTTGAATTAGCGTGCTCAAGTGCTTAGAGATCGAAGAATTCTAAGCTTTTGGTTATCAGATTTTTGGGGAGAGATCTATGCAATTTGGGGGTTTCGCTTTTGGCTTCCATTTCGAGAATGGTACATTATACATACATGCTCCTAGTTTTCTAATGACCATTGAGATTTGTGCGAACCTACCTGAGTCTCTTGGGAGAGCGATTACTTTGGCGCCTTTTCCTTTATATACTTCGAAACTGTGGTCTTGCCTATAATTTCCGATCAGCTTGTACTCTGAATGGCAGACAAGTACCAGCTGATGTTGTCCAGACAACTACCAATAAAGATTGCAGATGATATCTGTAAACTGGATTTCATTCTTCACTAAGTCAGACGTTTTTATAGAGATCTGAGCCATGAAATGTACCTATCCAAATATTAGAAACTGACGAACATTTATAATCTCCTACTCTGTCAATCTGTTTAATTGCTCTTATTTCTACAGCTAATATGTTACTTCTGAATTTGGAACAAGAATCAGCGATAGGTTGGGTTGTTGCTGGTAGGACCGGTTTGTCCGACAATGCGTCCATCCTGGACGGCAAATAGTGAGGGAGTTTGGTGCACTTTTGGCATGTTTATTCACCAAATATCATATTCAAACCTCGTGCGTCCACTAGGCCTGAGCTTGTTCCTCCATGCTGCTGACCCTGTTAATAGCCTTTGCAGTCTATTTCCCATTCATGGGTCAGGGATTTGGGTCTAAAATTAATCATGTGTATAAAATCATGTTGGACAATTCTGGGTGGAAGAGTTATTTGTTCTAGTCCATGAAGTTACAAAGAGCATGACAGTTATACGTGGTCTGGTGTCATCTCAGGGCCCATTAGACCACTGGAGTTCGAAACCCTTCGGCATATATTCAGCATTGCACCTACTCTGACTGAATGCCGATCGAAATGGGAAGGCCATCTGAGAGGTCTCAGAGCAGAAATGGCCTTTATCTCCCCAAGATGAGAGGTAAAAGACACTTTCTTTCAAAAAGAGTTTGATTGAAAGTTCATTTTTCATAGATTACCAAATTAACCGAACCGGTAGAAAATGCTAACAATAAATGAGTTCTTGAAAAAGAAGACGAAATTCGATACTACACAGCTAAAACCAAGGCCGAAATCTTGACCATGGAGTTGACATTAATGGCAGCTGAAGGCATCTGGAGCGGATGCAGTCACTTTTTATCAAGCGGTATAAAATACGCGTCTTAAATAATTTATGCATTGCGCCACAAGTTCTAATAAGTGTCATGTGTTTTGTAGTTTATTCCAACTTCAATGAAATAAAGCAAAATTTCAAATTACCAGTAAACTAAATTAGGCATGAAAAATTAAAAAAAAGGCCAAAAACCAAAATTTCCTGTGTGAATAATCACAACCAAGATGTTGCTTGTATTGAAGCGTGCATATGGCAAGTCATAGACAGTCAAGCGGCGGTGGAAGCTCATGTTTATCGGCAGTCGCGATCATAGTGGTTCTTTGTCCAAGTGTGAGTCAACAATCATTCGAGATTGGTTAAATACCGATCTTGTGCGTCTTTCAACGGGGGTGCGATTCATTTCGAAGGTGAAAAGTTGACCAGGATCCACATAGCACATATTCTGGAAACGTTGAGCCGAATTAATCCGCTTTTTCAAATTCACCAGGGCTGTAAATGCGGTCATGTGGATCGGAGTCGGGTTTGTATAGCTGGATTTCCGGACTAGTGCTTGTCTATCGCCTCGCGTTCGCAACGGTGTACAATTTATTTCAATCTCTGCAGGCGAACGGACTCGTTGAAACACAGCCGAGTGAAGTTTAATCAAAAATCTGTACACACTCAGCACATATCCGCATTCGCCCTGGAGATTTTTAGCAGGTTTGTTGCCGCTAGAACCCGAAGTACTCACATCTGGGCCTAGCAAAAATGGACGGATAGGAATGCATGTTGTGAAGTTTGACCACGCTGCGGGAAAGTCATCTAGCATTACGACGTATGGCCAAGCTGGTGGTTTTACACGACGAACCTTCATCAAACCCTTAGTACCCCTACTTTGCGGAAGGTGGGCGAATAGGGCTTCTCTCTTGTTTGTAAAACCACTAAGGACGTCCTCTCGGCAAAGAACCCGACCGCTAAACAACCGTCCATTTGGATCCAGTTTGAGGCGGAGGATATCTTCAGTGCGTTCTCGTGTGGAATAGGTGACAAGACATAGCTCATAAAATGGTCGAAGATTACGAAGCATATAGAGCACTTTGGGGCGTAGGATAAGATTTCGATCATCCTCAGTTTCCGTGAGTAGTGTCTCATCCATATCGCAGGCGAGAATGAGTTTTTGGTTGATCCTGCACCATTCGCCCGTGAGGTGAGAAGCAGCCCTCACGAAACCCTGGTTCAGTTGCATTTCGGCGGACAAGTTCAGATTTGTGAAAGAGCTGTACACTCCTATTTCAATTTTTCGTGTAGAGAAAAATACATGCGTTGAGTTTGGATGACACGTGTCGCCTGCGAGAGGCCTGGCTATCTGCATTGAAATACAATGTGGTTATTGATTTCCTTCACGCCCTCCATACTGCTGTACCGGATACCTGCAGATTCACCATTTCAATTTTCCTACCTACTGCCTTCCTCTTCCCTTTTTATGAAGAAATGCATCTTGACGTCGACATTTTCAATGCTTAAAACACAGTAGGTCAAACAAAGAGACGTGACCAGAGAATCGAAAACGTCGATAACCGCTTTTACGGTCTTCTGCGTAAACTGTTGTAAGAGATATTTGTACCTCTGTTGCTCTCCCAATAAGTCCTTGGGACTTGCCCTAATGGGTGGGGAGTAAGTAAAAAAAGAAGGTCAAGCACATGCGGAACGATTTCAAAATGACCAAAATCACATTAAAGGTGACGTCCTTTCCATCGACCACAGGAATTAAATCTGACTTCTAATTGACAGCAGCAGAAAGAAATTCCACCAGAGGACAGTAAAAAGGTAAAACAACGAAGTGAGAAACGAAAAGTATGCATGAGTATGCATGAAAGTAAATTAAATTGAAGCATAAACGCGATCTTAATTGATTGGAGCAGCGAATCGCATTGTTGGAGTATGATTGCCTTAGTGACTATTGTCATTCACTATTCTGAAACAACCGAAAATTTGTTTCTGGTTCACATCTGGAAGGAAGAATTGATGTTACATGCCCTCAACAGTTGATAATGAGGACTTAAGACCGTTCTCAATAATCAGCATAAAATTTGCAATCTAGCTGTGACACTGATAAGACTAAAGGATGGCCAGTTTTCCACGAGCTCCCATATCTATCCACCTGGGACATTACATTGTGGGAGACTGACTAGAGCGCGTACATGGAAATAAGCTTTTTTCCTCATAAATGTGGCTGATATGGCCATATCGGCCTTTTGGCTCGTAATCTAAAAATCAGTTTTGTTATTGAGTTGGTTGAAATGACTCGTACATGTCAGTCTTCAATTTGGGCTCGATAATGCAGCAGCTCATATGACTTACAAGCTCTAACACCATGATAGGGCTCTATTCTGGAGATGCAGGTAGCACGGGAGCCTTGACCGCATCCAGAAAGGGCAGAAGATATGTGTACGCTGTAAATACAGCTGTTGGTTTGTTTCTTGTGCACTCAGTCCCCAACATGGATCTTCAAACTTCATGGTAAGCTACTCAGCGATGTGTTTTGAGAAGAAACGCTTTATGATAAATACATTATATATTATGACTGCTAGATAGGATTGGTTAACGCTTGTCTACTTCAATTCAATTCAACCAGGCTTGGGACAATTACAGAATTTTCTGGCCTCTACAACTTCGCTTGATTTTGAGGTTATCGATAAATTTTAAAATTTGTGATCTTTCTGTCGAATTTGCGAAACCATTACTTATACTCCTTATTTGATCTTATGACCCAATTTTTGATTAGACTACTTGTTCCAATGCAAGTAAAGAGCTGTAAGGTCACATCCAACTCCAGATGAATTAGCGGTTTCATAAATTCATGCCAACTTCTGTGGTGTCGTTAAATGGCTTCTTTATAGCTGTGAGAATTAAACTCTAACTGCGATAAACTCTAGTTCTACGCATCAGGAAACCATGAAACTTATTAACTGTTTTGAGGTCACTAATCTCCTGTTTCAAAGGACCTTATCAGTTCTTAAAGAGGTCATGGTTAGGGCCAGATTCGAGTTGAATTTGATCATAAAACTGTGCCTCTTAGTAATCACTTCTGCGATCCAGATACAAGTACTCTAATGCTTCTCTAAATCAATCTACGTCTTACAGTAGGTTAAACAATCTTGCAGACACAAATAATGTGAATCATACAGACATATTTCAACAAGTTGCCCGATTGGAGAAGCGAGATGCCCCTTTACCCCTTTGATTGTGTCCTTAGTATAAGGGTAATGAAGTGAAACGTATTTCCAACTTAAAAAAATGGAGCTACTCGGTGATCTTATTGGCTTCTTACGAGTGTCATTATCAACCTGTTCTGCAAAATAAACTTGGGCCCTGAGGGGAAGTTAAATAAACGAGTTTCTCTACCTGAGGAATGTTGGAGTACCAGTGGTCACAAAAGCATTTTAAAATGTGAAGTGGTCATTCAAAAAACGATGGTCCCTGTGGCTCATCACAGAGGACGAGCAATTGCGAAGAAATCTTCAGGATAAAGGACTGTTTTTTTCCTCTAACGCCATTTCCTGTTCCACAAAACTTTCCCTTGCTATTGGAAAATGAAACCTTGCTCTCTTCAAAATAGAGCTCTGGTAAGGTGATATGAGGAATCGGTTAGGCAAGGAATTGTGAATTCTCAAGTTTAAGTATACTCGTGCTATTTTTAATCCCTAATCTATAAGTGCATTTGACTAATTATTTCAAGGTACACACACTTTCGAGTACTTTTGAACGCCGACTTCACGCGTTTCAATTAGGGCCACAATAAGCCGAACCAATGAATCTTTTATCACTGTCTTTTCAAGAGCTTGATTAACGTAAATACCACATAAATGTTCATCAAAGACTTTTTTAACCTAAGTAGCACGTGCTATGTTTGTGCCTATGTGGATTGAATCTGTTTACTCTAATCGGGCCTAGGCCTGAATGCACTTTAAGGGTATACTGAATGAACCGTCTGAGTTTTGTGATATAGTACAAATGCGGGAAAAACGGCAATTTGGCTACTTACTTATTTGTGGACACGCACTTGTTTGTTTTGGAATGATCAATTCTGAACCAAACCTTTTCAAGCACTGAAAATGGAAACTAGTACGTAAATACGATTCAGATCTTGCGAAAGTTGTGTGCAGCCACTCTCTGATAAGCCAGTGACTAAAAGCCCAAACATCAGCGTGAATACCATTACAAGAAGAAAAGGTTTTGTATTCTACATAAAATATTGGTTAAACATTATGGCATGAAAGAGACCGAGAGTCATTTCTTACCTCTTCCAGACATGCGCTGAATACACCCAACAGCCCCGCTTCTTCTTCGTTCTCTTTTGGATCTTCAATAATCACGACTGATTCAAGGGCATTTGATGGAGTTCACTTCGGGATCTCTTGGTAAATATAGCCGCATGCTCTGCTTTCCTCAGATCTTCTTCCACCTTTGAATAATCGACATTTGTCAGAGCAATGCATTTTCTTTAGCTATTTCCTAAATGAAAGTTTCCCCTCAAGGTTCTTAAAATGCTGGCTACTTACAAATCGGGTGTCACCTGAGTCTTCAAGTGGACTTCACCATAATCGCAAAACTACAAGAACATTAAGTGGCACCAATCACGAACTTATAGGAAAATCGACGACCTTTTTGGATCCGTTCTTTTGTTTATGGTGCCTTAAAAATTCGACCAAGTCTAATAAGAACAGATATTGTTTGATATAAGCATTCATGCAAAGTGATCACTTGCAACAATAAACTATGTTAAAAGCACGCCATTTTAACAATTAGCAAAGTATATAGCAATGCCGCAGGTCTGATGTCCCAGTTGATCGTGAATTCGTAAAATCAGCCCAGTAAAAGTTGATTCCTGAAGAGCTAAAGACGCCTCAGTAGCAGAAAGCGCTGTGAAAAAATTATTATACTCTTCCAGAACAATGTAAAACACCTTTCCATTTATTCAGACAATGCAGAATTAGTCGAAGAATGAATAAGCTTAAAACAATATTAGGACAAGCATTGACGACAGAATCTCAGACGGTAAATTGGGAAATGGTATAGAAGGTTAAAATAGATCTCCTTGAAGATGGAATTCTGCAGGCCGGACGGTATCCATCCACAAATCGAAATGAGAAATTACACTCCAAGGTCTTAATTTGAGTATGTATCTTGAAACCTTCATTAAATTTTTTTTATTCGTATTTTGTAACGCGGGTCAAAGCTTTTGAGTAATTTGAAGTAACTGGATGATTTGGCTAAAAAGACGACACCAAAGCTTGTGCAATTATCTCTAAATCCATATTTCTGTTGTGTCTTGAAGTATCAGCGTGGAGGTTGCGCGAATTCTTGGCTTTTCAGAATTGAGAAAAAGCCGCCTATCGCGATAGTTAGGATCGCAATCGGTGCATAGCTCGGAAAAGTATTTAGACTTTCATTCGCGAGCTGGTTGCAAGGGATTTAAAGGGCCAAAATTGAAAGAACACACCACTTCAAATAGCCTCTACTTTCTGTAAGGGGACTGACTAACTGCAAATTTCTTAAACCGATTTCTTAACTATGTTTGTATTTCAGTATCATCAACAGTCCGTAACACTAAATACTTCCTGTTAATAGATTGTAATCTGACCGGTCGTACGCTCATGATCACCACTAACGTTGATGGACGACAACTATCGCTTTGATGTGCGAAAGAGTACAAGTATACCTGATCCCTTCAAGGTTATCTTTTGTCGATGATGTATCTAGGCACTCAAGCATATGTTCAAAACCGAGCAAATACATCTGCTATGTCAAATTGAAATATGATTAGCGTATGGATAGGTATTCTCCATCCTCTTCATTTAATAATTTCCGCTGATTTCTAAATGTCCAGGTATATTAACCCGTTACTTGGTCTAAGATGGGCCTTTTTCCGAGGAGTTAACCTTATGGGACCCCTTGTTTAGGTAGCCTTCTTTATAGCAACATGGAAAAATTGGGTTGAAAAGTGCCAAAGAACCGGGCGGAAAACAGGTCTTGTTAGTCGTTTAATTAACTTACATCCATTGCCGCCTTCCAAGGAAACTTTCTTAGCAATTGCTCCTAACGTGCAATTAAACTGTTTTAGAAACAATGCAACTATATGAGTTTCTACGTTTCAAAAATCGTGAAGATATATAGTTCCGATTATTCAACTATGATCTAAATCAACTGAATTTTCACTTGACCAAGTATTTCAACTAAAAACTACTAGTGGTTTATGTGCAGGGAAATGTTTAGATTATTTTAAAATGGCGTTTATAATAAACCACGAATAGTGACGGATTCATCGGCCCAAAATAAATTTCACCAAAAATCGTCTAAGTATATGACTCAGCATTTCAGATCATACCATGGTTTTACATTAGGAAACCTTATCAAACCTTATCAGACCCTACCCTGATGGGTCTAATCTGTTACCTTAATTAATCGAATTGTCAAACCATTGGTGTAGGCGAGTGAGTTGTTTTGGTTTAAAACAGGCAATTTCAACATCGCTTTGAAGAGGTGAAATAGCAGATTAATCAACTGTTAAACCCCATAAATTATGAAATACAATGCGAAGGACGAAAGGACATACGTCTGTGATTCAGTTGTTTGGAAGTCAAAGGCACTCAGAAGTGCTGAAATAATAGCATCATAATTGCTACCAACACTGAGTATAGGTTGTTCTCCAAAGGAAAATTCGAGTGGGAATCTCTCACTTAGAGACACACCGGAGCAAACAAGCGCTATGTTGAAGAAGCAGATGCGATGAAGAAATGTTTCACGTGTCAGATGAAAAAGTGGCTATAGTTACAATGGCTATTCGTGGCCCATTTGATTCTCAAACAGCGTATTTGGTAATATCCAGGCAAGCGTAGCTAAATACTAGAGCTATACACTTCATTTAAAATAAATATTGCGCTCAGAATGTGTAAACTTAAAATTCTCTGTTTATAACTGTTAGACAATGGAATCGTTGAAGTGCCTTCAATTACGTCAATGCCTATTACTTGCTATAATCGGCTTAATCAGGGCTTTTCGAATTGTCAAACTCGATTAAACATATGAAAAATAGTGTGCTAATTCTGACTAACTGTAAGTAAATTTTAGTCTGTTTTCTTGATCAAACCCAGATAGCCAAACCTATGACATTTCAGAGTTCACTTTCAAAGTCCCTCCGGTAGGTTCCCAATTGATCCAACCCGCTGGAAGTGCTCAAACATAAGTAACAATTAGTTGTATCATAATAGCCATGCCACATGAAGTGCTTTATTTTTAGTCAAACAAAATCTTTCTCCAAAAGGACTGGTTATGGGTCACACTGGCACGAGGAGGAATTTGGGAGGGAATTTAGAGAAGACACCACAAAATATGACACACGGAATGCTGTTCAAACACGTACATCCACATACTCAGGGGTATAGAGAAGAGTTGGATAAGAAAACGCAATAAAATTCAAAATCTGCCACGGAGAGAACAGAAGAAAGGGAGTTAACAACACTCAGAAATAACAAACCAGTTAGACTGGTAGGCTTGGCTATACCACAGGTGCTGACATAAATGCAAAAACGGATAGGAAGAGCAGGAGGCGTTGAGATCTTCAGCCCTCAAGGGACTCATTCAGAGGCAGTTTATGATGCTAGTTCTTTTGACACGATACTATGAGAGGTAAAGAAGGGACAGCTAAGTGCCTGATGGGTGTGGGTTTTTTTAGCAGACGAGAAATTTCATATGACCCGATGGGGAGATAGATTTCAATATGACCGAGTCGAGTGCCACGCGGGAAGAAAGGGTAGTCCGTTACCAGAGATGTCATCCGTGAAATGCTACCCATTGCTCTCCTTTGAGGTTGCAGTTCCGCATTAAACTCACAAGACGAGTTATTACATCTTCGAGCGCACAACCAAGCAACATTATCGGCGATTATCTGCTCAACTTCGCGTTTGATATCAGGAGAGAGTTCCAGTCCAGTGTCACGCTGATTCTGTAGGCGGAGGATTCTCGCCTGCAATTCGTGGTTTATAACATAAAGAACAAGAAGATCATACTCTGAGACTTCCATCGGAGGCACCTGACATTTAGCATCACCATTCATCCTACAGGGGAGAGAATGCCTTGGATGAGCACAGAAATTGGCTTCTTCATTTTGGAAGATTTTGGAGCGCATTGAAACGGTATATGTGCAATCAGGTGTTTTTCGACGGAGATCGCGGTCCTCACAACTTGGACTATCGGGATACTGCTTACAGTCAACAGGTTCATGAATGAGATCCTCCCATTGCTGGAGGTCATTGGATTCATCGTCAGACTGTGGTAGAATAACAGCTAGACCATGGAAGAAGAGGTGGTCGAAGACAAGAAGAAGCAAGAGAAGAGATGGTCGTCGACTTAATGTCATTGCGATGAGAAGAAGGCGGAGAAGATTCTACGTGTAAAGAAACATGCGTATATGGTTTTGAAGGTCAAGATGGTTAAGTGTTGGCTTATAAAGAAGACTGCACGCACAAACGCACCAGCGCACAGCTCTAGCTCTATCAACACCAACTACCATGTGCGCACACCAACATAGCGAGTTTTAGCGCACAAACTGATTTGGTTCTCGGAGAGCACAAAATGACCGCTCTCCTGGCTGCAAGAATACATATCGTTGACTTAAACTATTTCAAGGAAATCCGATGCACAAACGCTCTACATGTTTTACCTTTCTGTGCACAATTTCCATTCAACTAATGGGCATGTTCAGTGCCCAAACTCACTCCGTGTTTACTCCCCATTTTCATCTAAAACCGTTCTACTTAATCGTGCCAAGTAATTATTGTATTTCGCGAGATTTATACGTGCGTGCTAGACCAGCAGTGCCACCTGCTGATGATTTAAGATTGAAATATGAAGAAGATCATGAATACTGCAGTAATTGTAGGTGAAAACTTGACTTTTAGGCTCCTCTAAACAACTGAACTTAACATTTTTTCGGGACGTTGAATGAAAAGTCGATTTAAACAGACAGCGCCAGCTTTAAAGAGCGAAGAATCCAAGGGGGGACAGGTGGTTAAACATACACAAGGGCCAGCTCACTGTGATCATGGCCATCATAAATGAGGAAAAACGAAATAAGACTCACCTAGGGAAAGTCAAGAATCGTTCAGCCTCTGCCACAGTCTACTGGGAAATATCAGGCACCATGAAGATTTCGAATAACCTGACCACTTATATACCTTACAAGGTTGTGCAACAATTCTTCTCTGATTGGCTTTTTAAAAGAGTGCGCCTGATTACACGTGCGCACGCTGCTTTGGGCGCGCATCCCGGGTCTCAGTTACTATTTCCCTGCTCTGTTATAATTAGGACATTTTGCCCGAACGGGTACTTCATAGAGGAAAAATATATCCAGAAGATGAAGGTTATTTACCTTAATCAAAGTATCCAATTTGATGAATTGAGCTAAATTAGTTTAAAAATGTATAAAGTCTGTATATTCCATTGAATTATCAGACACATTACTGAAACCCCTTACTAAATGCGTAAAGTTAACTCGGTGACTGCCTTATTTGCGTATTTTCCACACCAATAAATCTCTCCGACTTGGTAGCTATTGAAACTTTTACGAACTGATGGAAATACAGAAAAACACTTCTTAAGATGCGATAAGAAGTAGTACAAATTTAAAGAACTCGTGAGAACACATCCCTTTAACTGATCACAAAATTATGAGGCTGTGCAGATACTGATAATTTAAAAAAGACAATTCTAATAAAATTGGGAAATTCCAGTTTAAATGGTGTTTTATCTTTTTTTAGGGCAAACAAAATTGAAATGGCACAGTTTGTCCTCATGCAAACATCTTCTTAAGGCGGAATTTATACTTCACACTATAATAACGAAGTGAGATAAATAGGGATATTAATGAGAATCTAATATTTATCTCCCTAAGGTCACTATTTACTGACCTTTGGAACTCATCATTACTAGGCATAAACGAGAAGTATTCAGAAATCTGCTTGTGCTTGAGTAGCATCCGCAGCAATGCCTCCTTTTATTCCTGCGAGGTTCTGTGTAGTTCAGGTGAATTTATGCTTGAAGGCTGTGACTTCGCCACTGATACACCGGTAGTAATACTTGTTTGCTCTCTACAGAGAAAAGAAACTCCCAACACAGTGTTGAACAGAAAAAAGTATTTTGTAGGCGAGTGAGAAAGTGATCAGCAGAAGTGGTAGAACCGGAATCTTCGGCTAAAGGCAGTCACCTTCGCAAGCTATCATCTGAAGTGACACTGGAAGTATGAACGATAAATGATAAAGTACTTCTTGAATTATTTCTCAACTCCTACTTCTTTCTTTTAATCTCAGTGTCGAAGAATGCTTTTTAAATTAAGCCTAAATTGAAGAAAATCTCCGCCAGTACTCATCTAGGGAGAAGAAAGGCCCCGCTTAGAGACCTTTCAACTGGTAGTCTCTGTGCCAAGCATCATTTAATCAAAGTAGATGACCCTTTCTGTCCCTGAATGTCCTCCGATTATCACATGAAACCTTCGCCTTCGAAATACTAGCTATGCGCTATTCAGCATTTGATTGAAATGTTTTCCAATAAACAACAGACAAATACACGATATTTAATGCATATTTAGTAAAAATTTCCTGAAATTTTGTCCGAGCGTGTTTTCTATTTACGACCAAAGCATGATTAAATTTTTTTCAGATTGAGCTAATGTATATGGAATTGATATTAAAGCATCTGTCTAATAATTAATCCAAATAAAAGTTAGGGAGAATAGCAATTACGCAAAACAAATTATTTAATGTTTTAGATTAAAATAATTATTTCTATTCTTTTTTCTTCATTAAGGTGAGTTTTCGTTTAAGTGTTCCACGTAAAACAGAGTGAGTCTGAATTGAACACGTACACACCCTTCCATGATACCTAATTTAGGCGCATTTAGAAAGGAATTTCGTGGATCAAATGAGGCATAACCCACGCGAAATTTCGGGCTCCTACGCACTTTAAAATTGTCTCCTTTAAAATGTGCACGTAAGGCCTGCATGCCTACGTGGAATATGGAACATCCAAATATTGAATTGCTAGATCAAGAAGGACCAAAAAAGTATGTTCTCTAGTATCCGATATGGTTTCATCCGGACGGATCGACAATTTTTGTCAGCTGAAGACTTTTCAAATCTACTGTCGTCTTGGTAGATTGGGTGCAATGGTTAAGATTTCAAATGGAAAATCCTCATTTTAATCAACTAAAACTTCGTTTATTAAGAACTGCCTTGATTTTTCTTAGTTTAAAGCACTTTAAAATGCACTACAAAAGGCGATACATGATAGCAGATTATTTTTCACTGTAGGTCAAAACACCAAGCCCTATTTAAGTACACTTTTGGAAGATTCCAAACCATCCGAAAGGATTATACAGCTGTATGTTGCAAAATAAACTTAATAATTTCGCTTGAAATCGTTTCAGATCAGACCTGTCGTCAGGTAAAGACAATGTCCACCAATGTTCTGCCTGTATTCCAACTGAGAATATGCCTATTATAACTTTTCATAGTATTACCGCATTTAGATCTTTAAAACAACCATTGACATATAGATTGGTGGTACCTTGGAGGCGATTGGGTCTCCTGTGGAATGTTTCAGGCCAAGCTGATAATCTTCAATTCTCTATTGTTGAGATGGAGATCAATAGCATACCCGACTGTGCTGACAGAAAAGATCCTGATTTCTATGCACGCCTCCTATCCACTTAAAATAGTTCTTTTATTTTAACACACTAAATTATGTAATCAAAGGATTACTGATTCGTTTTTAGTTCATTTTTTCACCAATCCTGCTTCAAAGTGAAAGTCTGCCAAACTTTTTTACCAGTACCCGTGTATTCAGCCTTCGGGCCTTCCGATGCTAGTATACCATCTTTTAAGCCCTTTGTCTTTTGAACTTAGCGTTCTTCATGAAAAGATCATTATTGGTAGTACAAATACTTTTTATTTTAAGCTGGTTTCATTGACCAGAGGGTATCGGATACTCACTGGAAAAATTATCAGTACAAAAGGGCTGTACTCTGAGATAAGGGGACAAATATACTAAACGGTTTCGGGATGCACGAGAATAGCACAAATGAAGGAGAATGGCGTTTGAACTCCGGAATATGTTAGACTGAAAACATCCGAAATTAGGTTATGCAGATAAGCACATAGGTTCAGGGCGAAGACAATGAGAACCAAGTACACACGCCTGGCCTAAATAACCGGAATTGGTGACAAGTCGAACTGATTGGGTGCGTCATGCTCTGGATCGGTGATAATCTGTGAAGATTCAAGTCACCACCGGATGGGATTCTCATCCTTAATCTTTTAAGAAATTATCCTTGCTGCTTCAATCCAGATCGATTTGTCTACAGAATCAGTGGGTTCGGTCTTCTCGGTATCTGTACAGATTAGATAGATTTTCGCAGTTAGTGATTTACATAAACACGAAAGTTGCTCCTTCATTCATTCTCGTAGACTTACAGTGACCAGATTATTTTTCCGGCTGAAATAAGGTGGAACAATCTTCGTATGGATTATAGTTAGTTATCACAGTCTGAAGCTAAGTACCCAGTTCATAAGACAAATTCATATCAACGCATTGCGCACTGATGATATAACAGCAATATGGGAACGCGGTTCACCCGATAATGTCACTGGTTTAAATAACCGCCGATTTGATGAATACTAGTCTTTTTAGGCCTGACTTATTGAAAGTTCCTCTTTCAAAGATGCAGCAAGGCACACCGCCTCATATTCTACGAAAAAAAGTTGGCATAAGTTTTTCCGCGTTGAAGATTTAAGTAGATTTCATATCTACTTTTCCACTCCATTCAGTGGAAACGCTGCCATGTGAGCCGACTAGCAACGTAGCTATCAGCAATTAAGAAAGATTATGGCAAATCTGATACATTAAGGGCTCGTGCTATTAATGTCCACAAGCTTTGAAATACTTACTTTAAGACAACAGTGGGTACTATTTATTTGTGGAAGGGAATGTCTGCTGTACAAATAGTCATTCTTACGTATTTATGTCTACGATGGCCACAAGATGATCAAAGCCACAATGGATTCTTTAACTTCTCCCCTAAGTTCTCACTGCTCTTGTACCATGGATTCAATTTATTTTGTAAGCAGGATCTTCAACTATAAGAAATCGTGAATAGCCTATTTTGTCTGGCAATTCTCTAAGGGGGCTGTGGCTCCGCAGCTGATTTTTAAAATTGAGCAGTAAATCCTTCACTTCTAGGAAATACTGCTCTGGTAAAGCTGGGCCTCATCCAGAAAGTAGGAATACTACAATGCCTGATGTTAGCTTTCGAGTTCTTTGTGTACTTTCATGAATAGTTCGTACTTTAAAACGAGCTGTTTGTGATTTTGGTCTGCAATTTGGACCAATGAAATAGCAGAAGCTTTGAACGACTGCTTTGTTGTTACAGGCTTCAAGTACTTCGCCGATCATTCGCCAGTTAAGGAGAAATCAGTCAGTTCATATGGTGGGACTCCGTATTCTTTATCGAATTTTCATTTGGATGATTGACTAGATGCCAGTTATTGTTTGTCAATGCTTTAAAGGCATTCAGTTGTTATGCCTAACCAGCAAGCGCTTATGTCCATAATGTCTGCACCTAGACAGGCAGCGATTCAGCTTCGTAGTGGCACCTCATCGGTCCTCGACATTGTTAAGGGCAGACAATCTTTATACCTCCTCCAGAAATCTTTTCGAATTTCTGGCGGAGATTCCATTCATTGCCACAGGCACGCACGTTCCACAGTCCAGTTTGAGACCATGAATCCAGGCATTTATGTTATGTCTCGTTTATCAGGCTCTAAATTGTTGTGCTTCTGCCGGCATAATCTAATTTTGTACGTCCGGTGTGTGAATAGTCCTATCTGGCTGCCCTCCTCATTAGCCCCCAGAGTTGCCGCTGGGGTTACCGGTGGTCACCACGCGGAGGTTGAGAGTAGGTTTTGACCACCATGCCGAATTATTATACCTTCTACTCTAAACACCACTGAAGACTAGTCCTAGAACGCATTCCCCATTCATCTCGTTCTTCATCGACGATCTCTTTATCCTCCTGTCTTTATAATCCAATGTATATTTAAACTGAGAATCGCTCTCCTTATTTCTGCTCTTCTGCGGCGGCTTCATGCTTGATTACTTATCCTGACCGTGGAGGATATCGGAGTTTAATAGAATATTTTGTCAATCATGCGTCATGCGTGTCAGTCAGCCAATCTTTACCCAGTACCATGTGTATATCTAATTTCATTGGTCCTTCCATTTGCGCTTATTTATACGTATACCACAACCTTAATATTGACTGGCCAAGACTGCAAGTGCGCGCGAGTACTTCTATCACCTTCCGCCTATGTTCAAAGTTCCGTCCACATGTATTCAGTCCAAAATATTTTGTTTTCTCTGCAAACTTCGGTATCACATCCACTTTCCTGCAACATTCTTCAATACAGTGTCTTCAATGACCAAGTGATGATATGGAAATCGTTGCTATAAACTATAATTTTCCAGAAGCCAATTTTCTATACAATGCAATAAGATGGATGCAGATTTTAAATACTCACTCGCGAAACGAAAGGTTTATCAAGACTCGACGGCTTGCTGTTGTATGTGAAGTGCATAAGCATACGATAGATTCAGTGAGGTTTGAATCACATTCAATATCAATAAAACCTGGTTCCCATTTCAATAAGTGCCTTTCTCAGGTAGATTACGCATCTCAATCAAGACTAAAAGAGATATTAAGTTTATTATGCTTTATCTACGCTCACTAGGTTTCATTTTCCAAGGGAAGCCCTCTCTTATGTCAAAAACCCAACACCTAGATATAGCGTGTTAAGTGGGTCCCTGTGATCTATGTTAAGCGAGATTTATATCCCTGGTGGATTCAAGGTGATATAATGAGGTGGTTGTTTTGCAAATGAATGTCAGCATCAATGAACTAAATTAGTGCCGAAGTTGAAAAATGGAAAAAAAAATGGAAACTGCGAACAGACTTAGAATATCTGTACTCACCCCCAAAAATAAGCTTATGAACAGGTAGCCCTGATTGTTCTAGTCTTGACAAAGTGTATATTTAGTGACAAACCATTCAGTCCTTCTCAATTTGTGACTTGTTCCGACTTTTAATTAATGATTTTTCCAGAGAAACCATTGTATGGGTGATTCTGAAAAAACGAAGGAATTTGGTGCTCGAAGGGTATTGTCTCTGATGTCTAGGATGCTCTGCAGGGCACCATAAGATTAATCCTTATTGCTGGCCTGTAATCATTAAAGATACACATCTGGACTTGCTGATCACCATTTAAATTGACTCTCGACTTACCAGAACTATAGCTAAGAGACCGATACAACACGCGGTATGCCGCATGAAACCCCCTGCCATATTACCTTTCAAGGGACGTAACACGGATTCCGCGCCTCAACCAATACGAGGTTTCGATGTTTTAAATCAACAGACAGCTCATCATCTAAATACTAGATATGAGAAGAGTCTGTGCACCAATTTCCTTCCGTGACCTCTTCATGTCTTTTTTAGGAAGTAAGTGAAGTCTCTCCCAGTGAAGATTATGGGCAAGCTGCCAAAATACACCAAACAATTTAATCCCAAGACTAAGGACAAAGCAATCAAAAGCTATCCCCTTTTTAAGCCGCGTTAGATCATAACAAAAGAGTTTTCTTTCTAAAAGTTTTACATTAAAAATATCATCTTACTGGCATTGTACTGGTGTTGAAAATTGCTAGATTTTCACCCACGCACTGGATCAAGAGCAAGGGTGCGATTTAATTAATTCAGAATTTTCATTTAAAATTGGTTCATTCGTGACCTTACCAGTCAAGCGTTCTTACAAGAGTAATACATTTAGTTGAAGTTAATGAGATTCACAAATAGTATATTATTGGTGAACATCCACCCTTGCACTCGACCATTTAGATTAAATAAATGATATATATATTGACAACTTAGTTCCATGCACCCTCCATAACTTTTGTTAGCGAATACCCTGCTTAATTTGCATGATTTTCTGTTCTAGTTTTTAGTTGTATTCCAATTAACTGAGAGCAAAGTATAAAATCGTCTTATTGCAGGACGGGGCCTTGTGCTCGAACAAACTCTCCGGCTACAGCGTCCTCTCTCAGCATCCCATAGGACGTTTTCTCCATCTACTGTTCGTTGTTGGTGTTCTCGCCCCTCACCACCCTGCCTTCCAGCAGGTTGATTTGGAATGCTTCTAGCTTGAATAATCTCAACTGAAAACATTACTGCCTCAGAAAAAGATATGAGTTTACTTGCCTTGACAAAATGGAGAGACTTTTCTTCAGTTTCTCCTTTCGATTACCACGCTACCATCATTATGGTATTTATCATGAATCATTATATATTACAATAAGTGAAAGCTTGATAAAAATTCACTGATCACTAAAGTCAGGATTTAAAGTTGCCTCGAAAAGCTAAAGCATTTGATGATTAGGGTCGACATTTTCCCTTAGCAAAGCTACCTTAATTATGGTCTGATGATTGGTGGTTAGCCTATTTATTGTGCCTACTAGTAGGGCCATTCAACTATTTTAGTCCAAAGTAGCAGTAGTATTAGCACTCTAATACTGACTCTGTTTAAATATAACCATTCAGGTCCTAGGATAAGATTTGGAGATACCAATAGCAGAAAATGGTTTAGAGAGAAGAATCCCATCATAACAATGAGTCCATTTGAATGCTTTCAATCTTCAATTTGTTCTGACCAATGTTCCCCTAATACTATTCGGATTTGCAAGCGACAGCCCGAAAACTTCGCCGAAAATTCACCTTCGATGGATCATCACGTCTTTTACTCACATGTACGTAACGTTGCTCTTGAATATATAGCCCTTAATTTTACCTTTGAATGAGGGATTTACCGGTCCCATTTTGATAGGGCCTAATGAACCAACACTTTGGCCTACTAGCCGATAACGGCTCTTCCTCGATGAATGTTGAAAGACTGCCTTTAACAATACAGGAGTACATTAAATTTTACATTCAAAGAGTTTAAGCACCTTCTAAAACGTCTGCATTGTTGTGCTGTAATTTCAAAAGGTTCAAAAGGTAAGGAATTTTGGTTTTTGTTCCCTCAGCAATGCAGTTGCCTAGAATTTGACTGCACTTTCTTGTCATCTTTGATTATCATTTTGATGCAAGTTCGCAAAATCCATTTAATGCGCCTTCGTAAAATTTGTCTGGATTGCATCAGAAATGACAAGTAATTTGCTTTCTCTTTGCATTTGCAACTGATTTTATAATTAAAACAAAGGTTGCTGGTTCGGTGCCACCAGCCATGTTAGGTCTCAGTAAGATGCCGTTCTTACACCAACTTAACAGAGAAACTCACCGGTCATTTTGGAAATTAGGTTATGATGAACAGGATTAAAAAAAGAGATGTATTATCAATTACTGAAGGTGGTCAAACCTACTCTCAACCTCCTCATGGTTGACACCGATAACCTCAGGGACAACTCTGGGGGCTAATGAGAGAAGCGTGCATGTGGTACTGAATGGAATCTCCGCCAGAAATTTGAAAAGAATTCTGGAGAACTTCTTGAAGATTGGTTGCCCTTAACAATGTCGAGGACAGACAAGGTGCTACTACGAAGTTGAACTGCTATGACGGTATGAAACCACGCCAGAGAAGTGGCCAGAGAACCGAAGACGTCATCAATAAGCGCTTTACTGTCTTGTGTGTTAAGTGCTGTGTGCTGCTTGTTGTAAAAGCTGTTTGTACTTCTGCTGTACACCCAATTAGTCCTTGAGACTTGCCCTAATGGATGGGGAGTGAATAAATTAAATTAAAGCAAATAAATAAAAATCAACTACTGAACATATTTCAATATTAAAAAGGAGACCGTGGCCCATGCTTTCGTAACTGTTGATTCTCGAACAGTTCCTAGTGAAAAATTACAAATTTTAAGCCTATCAGTTTTTATTAGTAATGAAGCACGTATTACAGTTTATTTCTCTGACCTTATCTCAAATACCTACTGAAAA
Source organism: Moniezia expansa (assembly GCA_019097775.1). Lineage (NCBI taxonomy): Eukaryota > Metazoa > Platyhelminthes > Cestoda > Cyclophyllidea > Anoplocephalidae > Moniezia > Moniezia expansa. The sequence continues at coordinate 10,282,398 of JADFDV010000053.1, forward strand.
TATGGAATTTAACTGCTGAATAGTGCACACAAAGTCCTTGGAGAGGAACGAAGGAAATAGAATGCAGAATGAGTCAAAGCATTCGAAGAACCCAGTACCGGTCACTGAAACCGCCAAAGCTTGACTTGCCTATTCTGTGTTTATTGCCCAGATATTTAACCAGCTTGCCACCTTCAACGAATGATCGAGGTACCGCTACTAGGAGTGGGTCTAAATATTACCTCTTCTTACCAGTTTAGTCCAGTTAACCGTTTATTTTCAGAACCATTTTAATCTCAAATCGTCGTACATTATCGGAACTAACACTGCTCTAAAGCATCATGAGAAGAAGATGGCTGCTAATTGGAGAGTTCAAAGTAGTACATTAGGCTTGTTTGTCTTGTGAAAATCTAACTGGCATAAATATCATTAGGAGCGGAAACACACGAGATGGCATAAATAACGACCTTTTCATAAAACTGACGACAGCTAGGACCCATAAGGCCATTTCCTAAATGCGATATATGCATGCGGTTGTGGTACACCTTAGTTGTTGTCATTTTCTTAACTACTTCTAGCCTAGTTACTTCGACACCTCCAGCCATATACACTTTGTAAGTAAATTGCAGTGTTTGCTGAATTAATGCGATTGAATAAGGATTGGTTAAACTCAGCGATTGTGATAGTTTTACTAACGGGTTTGAGTAAATTAGAACAACTCTAAATCGTGATACGCTTTGAACTCAGAATTTCGAATGGCAAGATGAATCTAGAGCAACACACGTAAACAGAGCAACTCAAGTTTGTCAAAACGATATCTCATGCCGAAATAATTGCGAAAGTTAATTGGTTTAAAGTACACAGTAGACATCCAAAATTGACTAGTTTTGTACAAGTACATCAGCACTTTCTAAATATGTTCGGGGTGATGGAAGAACAATTTTCTAACCAGCCAAAAGCCAGAAGCGACTAGTCGTCCTCGCCCTCTAGAATTTGTCTCTTACCTTATGAAAAAAACGAAATTCAATCGTTTTAGCTCTCAGATATAACAAAAGACTCCAATCACAGGCAGAAAGATTAACTAAAACTGAGGCGCAGATGATACATGATGATGAAACCTTAAATATAGAACTCGAACGGCTAGCATTCCCCTAAAGATTTTGTCCATCTAGTTCAAGCAGGAAAATTTAAGCTCAGAAATACCCTTAAATAACTTCAAAATTTACTCATGGGAAGAGTAGATGGGCTTGACAGTTCTTTATTAATGAAAAATAACTCTAAGGTGATGAATGGGCATGCCAAGGAGCATAATCCAGGCATGGAGAAGGTAAGTCATTCATGCGATCGGATTTGCATGGAGATGGTCCTAAGTTTGCTCAGTGCCACTTTATAGATAAGAAGGCGTTTATGGATAAGCCTTCAATGAGAAAATGCAGTTTTTGGGAATCGGAAGGGGCTCAGAAAGAAGTGCTTTGCGCTGAACCCTCGGGATCCGTGTCATACTGGCTAGATTTTATGCGCTTTTGCGTCTATGGAATTCATAAAATGCCTTCTTCGAATAAAGAACAGAAAACTAAACTCACTAGTATCTGAAAACAGTGGAATTAATTCTTATTTCTAGGATGTCCAGAATTTAAGATAATTTATTACTTAAACAAAATGACATATTTCTCATCTTAACGCCCAGTTTTGTATTTCAGTTATTTTTCAAGTCATTTCAATCACTTTTCTGGTGATCGTTTTCTACAACAATGCAATATATAAACTCATAATTATTTAGAAGTATTTTACTAGCCTTTGTTCTTCTAGCTGCTGTTTGTAAAGCTTCAAAATACGTTAGTAAAAAAAAAAGAGGATAAGTGTCTTTACACCAAGCATCCCACTGGCAGTTAGTACATTTTCATTCCTAATTAACCACTGTAATTGAAGAAGCTCAATCATATTAGGCGTTAATACATTCATAAAAGTTTAGCAGATATGTTGGGACTTAAGCTGCTTTGTTCCGAGAACAATTCTCTAACCAATGGAGTATTAAACAAAGTTAGGTTAATTTAATATAAAATTGTATACCTTACGAGATTGCTACGATGGAAGTTCATGGTCTCCTCACTGTTGATCGATCTGAAAACGGCAGCTATTAATATCTGTAAGGGTCCAGAGAAACTCCTAGGAGAAAAGTTATTTGAAAAACCAAGTTTCCATCGGTATTCATTCTTGACAAGTCGCAACCATTTCCTTTCGTGGGAACTCTTTTTCGTATCAAATGGGATACTTCCTAAATGCCTTACCCATTAATAATATTGAAATCAGCACTTCTTTTACCCCCTTTCCAGAATCAGGTTCCTTTCGAAAACTCCGCATATCAGTATAGTTGATCAGACCAATTAATGTAACATTTATTGCTTTGATAATCGGCTGACAGCCACCTACCTGCTAACAATCCTGACTCAAATCAACGGCATCACGAGGAAGTGAGAGCCGAAAATTTTCATAGATATGTAGCTTTGACCACTTAAATTGGTCAACAAATGATGCTTGATGCTAATAAGTCGAAATTCCGAAACTCCATCACTTCGACTCCGCAGAAACACAGTTAGTGTAAGGAATCGCTGGTTAGTTTATTTACTCTCAACAGCCTTTTATTGAATAATACAAATCCATGCTTACTTAAAGCCTAAAAGACGAGAACATTTACGACGTCTGATTAACTCATCTGTCATAGTTTTCTTCGAGGCAGGTACGATAACTTAGGGAAGCAATTTTTGATCAAGCCTTTCATTTTGCCTCTCGATGCTTGCAAATATCAATGAAAACTAAGGAAAGAACTTGAGGATTATGTTCAAACTAAGGTATCAGATTGCGCTTTTCTGGCACGTGGGAAGATTTTATGACGTTTTGTCAAATGACCAGTCGAATGCAAATCTTAATCCTGGATGAAGTAGAGTTGAAATCCGCATTTACAGAAGCATCTTTTCTACATTTCTACATTGAGTCCCCTCAGAGGTGGTTCGTCCGAACTAATCTTGCTGTTATTTTGTTCAGACCTTAAGACGACTCTAGTAAACGGAAGCTAAAGTTACGATGCGATCACCCATCAAAGCTCTTGAATGGACAGCTTAACGATGAGCGGAATCCTATGCGCATTCGCACTTTATTCAGGGAGATCGTTGTAAACCAGTCAGTGGATAGAATTCTCACGAATTTTTTTATCTGAAATGTTCTTATCCGCACCGCATATGCTAACTGGTTATTACAATCCACTCCTTTTTTTAGAATGGACCCTTTTTTTATGAAATGAAAAAAAGCAAATGCCAGCGGAAAGTGAGTTAATAAGGCTCCAGTCATTGGTTGGCCATTTCCTTCATAGATTAAGCCAGTTATTTTAAGCTGTACAATGGATGTGTGAGTGAAAGCTACTATTTAGCCCACTTTGTGGAGATTTCATGTTTTAATTAAGCTTGTATTAAGTGACAGATTGCGATTCCAATGATCCGTGAGTACATTGAGTACAACCCATTATCTTTTACAAAATTAAGTGGAAGTGTTTCTGATATATGTCGCCCTTTGTCACTGAAACAAATTCGAATCTCACTTTATACGAATGGTTTAAAACCATGTATTCTGGAAGTTTACTGAAAACTGGAGATCCAAGCGCTGCTCCTGTTGATCAACCGTAATGACTTCCAAAAGATGGAGCTAAAAAGGATTCTGGAAGAAGACGTAAGAGATAATGGAGAATCTCCCTGAACGATATGTGGAAATACTCTAAACTTGACTGATCGTTCTCAAAGCCTTTCCGGATCGGGTTTTAGAGTGACTATTTCAGGTATTCGCCATTTCTGATTTCGTCCGACCTCGTTTCCCATGAAAACATTCTGTTAGGAATGATGAAGAACCCTAGAACTTATTAGTAATTAAACTTACGTTCAGTCTTTTAAGTCTTTTTTAAAAAGGTTTAAAATAAAACGGGGCATTAATTTCAAATGTTATAGAGGCCTTATATTTGCATAAATAGCCGAGATATTTTTAATCTAGCAGGCGTATTGCCTCTCACGCCAGAGGTTGTATCAAAATCTGGGTTTTGGTTGGGAACCCTTCCCATATGGAGCGCCTAAATGCCTACTCTGTCGCTGCACTTTAATTTGTAACATTCTCTTCCCTCTCTCCCCGCGATTCCACCTTTCCTGACAAGTGTCGTTTACGCACCCGTTCTCAACTATAATTTGAATCTAATTTTCCAATCGGATCCGTCAAAATGGTCGGTAGTTGATGCAGATGTTTATTATGTGCAGATGAAAGTGTTTGCCAGTACTGTAGTGGCAGACATTTTCTGAAACCACGGAAGTCAGGTGTATTCGAGGTTGAAGATTTTAAAATTAAAAGTGTTTCTTTGTGTGCACCTGCAGAGACATTCGAATTCAATTGTTTACTTCCTTGGTCATGTGTGAAAATTCTAAAAAATGTTCAGCAGATGTCAAAATCTGTCATCGCTAAGTCCTTGTACAACTTTGGCATGTCAGTCAGACCAGTTGGCCCCGAAAGCTACTGAATACCCTCAGACTTGAACTTTAAAGTGTCCAAGTAACAATAAACCTAAATATCAAGGGACATTATGAATGTGAAGCTATACAGCCTTACCAACTGTGGTATAGCAGTCTAGTAAACAGACCACTTATGAAGAAAAACCAGTCTTGTCCGGTAGCCCGTGCAATTCTTATGGTGTTCTTCTGAAAAGGCACTTTTAGAAGCGCCTTACGTCTTGATATCTTCCAGACCAAGAATCACCGCGAATAAATTCTTTCTAACAGAACACGTGATTCTTCGCACCGTTATTAATAGACCGGACTGGGGAAATCGACAGGCTATTTTGGTCTCTTATCGAGAGCTTTCCCATATTCTGATTGCCGAGTGGCTTGATGGTATCCCTTGGAGTAGCTGAGATATGCTGATTAGTTGTGCTGACAGCCATCCTCTATTATCAGCATTTTGAACAAACTTACAAACTGCACTCCAAGGTCATTGTGACAGCGACTTCTATTCTTTTCAAACAGAACTAATTACAACAAAAAAGAACTGAGTGAAAGCATTCACATGAACTGGAAATCATTTCATTCATCTAGTTTTGTTTGAGTTTTCTTGGAACTATCCGTCAATTCAAGACACTGTTCACGATCACGCTCCCCAGACTTATATAAATTTGCCCTCCATTTTGCTCATCATAGTGAAAAGGGTAAAACCTCCTTCACCTTATACAGTATTTTAATCTATTTATTCTACTCGCGAATTGCCGAAATCTTCTAAGTGTCTTCTTCACTTTTGTTTCCATAGTCCTGTCGTTAACCTCTAGTGATATGCGTATTTGAGCACATCATCTTCCTTAAAGCCTACCTTTTCAGTCTTTTGATTTAATTGCTTCGCTCTTTCGTTTCATGCTTTGCATCCGTCAGTTAACGGCAAGTGCCTAGGGATTTTCTGTGAGGGGACATAGAATGTTTTCAGAATCACTAATGTTTCGAAGTTCATTACAGTTTTTGAATGTTAGACAGCCTATTCCACGTACTTCGCAGGCAACATAAATTTGAGTTTCACTTTCAGTCCAGCTTACAATTCATATGCTACTGAGACAAAATAAGTAACCAACCAAGGGATGTAAACGATGTGCTTAATCCCAAATCCAGATCGACATAACTACCGCTTCAACGCGAGATAATTTACGTATCATTGCTAAAAGTCCTTCTAAAATATTAGTGGTAACTTTTTTAAACACTGGGATTGACCTTCATTTGAAAATCTGGAGTAAAAGCACACACATTGAGGCTGCTGACTACCCGTCGCGTCTCCAAGAGTTTCCTGTGACTTCCTGGATTTTTAAACAGAACTCGTCAGAATACCACACAACCTGCTATTCATGACTAGCCTTCCCTGCCAGCAACCTTGCTCCTTTGATAACTGACACATGGTTTCAGGTCAATGAACCAAAAAGTAGAAGACTCATAGATTGAAGAGTAATTGAGGGCCATGTCGGGTAGTTAGACAATGTTTCGGCAGTGGAAACCGGTACTGGGATGACTCAGCTTGTAAGCAAGACCGCAAGGAAGCAGCATGAAGCGTAGGCAATCGGGGGGTTATAGGGTTTCGATACTAATTCAACCAACTAGACTTTAAAGAAGTTGAAGGAGTAAGGAATGGATAGTTAATCTAGTCAGCACATGGGAATATTTTAGGGACGATCAAAATGGTAGCTTCTCCTTTGCATCGGAATAAAAATTCAAGGTAGATCGACTGCAAGCGGGTTAACCGCAATGCCGGAATGTGCCGCATCGCTTGTCACCGCTTGTAAGCAGGTGGACTTTATGCGGACAGAAATGTCACCGAGATGACTTCTACGTTCATTATTCTGTTGCTATGGCAAGATCTGGCAAGCCAACTGCCATCACTCCGAACTGTGGTTAATTCCATCTCGGGAATGAACGTTTGGCGAATTCGCAAAGCGGACGGAAATAATAAGAAAATCCATTCGTAGAAAAAGCGGTACAAAATAAATACATCAAGTCAGTATTGAAAGTACAGATTTGTAAGAAAAGCATTCTTATTATTGCTTGCAATCCATTTGTTAACAATTCTAATTTTCGAAATAATGAGGTACTTGTTGGTCCTTTGTTAAAGACAGCAAAGCCGTACAGGTATATATACTTTTAAAAATGAGTAATGAAACTGGCGAGGTATGAAACCTAAATGAAGAATACTCATATTAAGAAGTAAGCGGGTATTATCTGAGTTTACGCCGAATTGGACGGAAATCGGGGAGTCACGTTATTTTCAACACAATGTTGGATCAAACACCGCTGTCGTAGGAAACCCATCCAGTCTTGCAATGTTAGCATCGGCCTACTAAGGGAACGGGGCAGATGGCTAACGAGCTCTGGGCAGAATTTGAAGTGACCAACTGTTCTTCGTTAGGTGAATGCTTCAGTGGTTCAGAAAGCCTGGCCCACTCTCTGATTATCTGGTCCGCGACTTCTGATTTTTTTTTTAGTAGCGATTTGCAGGAGAAATACCAGGAAAGAATGTTACACGAGGACATGACGACTTCTGCTGAATCTCACGAAGGTCAAAACTCGCAAAGTGAAAACTGACCCAGGGGAGTCAAGGAATATACGCACCAGGAGAGATTCTTACAATGGTTAACCTCCATGGTTAACGCTTGATAATTTAAATCATCTTTGAACATCAGCCGATATGGTAATAAGTAGTATATTACCACCTTGGTATCCAATGTGAAGAATAGAATGAAACTCTGTTTAAGTTTCCTTCTGGTTGAGAAGGGCACTGACCAATAACTCTTCATACTTCAAAGGCAAGAAGATATTTTGTTCTATGGCCACTTAAAATTTTCCAACTGTTCACTGAGCCATTCCCATTGTCTCCCAACTGTAAATCCAAATGTCATATAGTCAATCAGCATAGAGCTAAAGAATGGTTCTAGGCCTGTAAAATTCAAAAGTCATGAGTTCTGAGAGTATTTCTCCGAAAGCTTTCAAACATCTAGTCTAGGGAGATTTAAGCTCTAGGTGTCTCTGTATAAATTGAAGAATTCCTATGTAGGATCAGCACTTAAAAGTAACCAGTTGTTCCAATATCGGAAGCAAAAGTGTTTGGAAAATTCTGAAATTTCCCAATCATCAAAAAGGACAGTGGCAAGTGAACAATTGCAGTGGAAAACATTATTGAAAAAAATCTTATTGAATGTTTCCCTGAAGATCACAAATGATGGGTTTTTTCAGGACCCACGACGATATCGTCAAGAGTAGCTTCCACTTCTTTGATGGAAACCAACTGTTCGTCAATGGATATGATGTGATGTGATCACAAAATGAAAACATATCACTGTCATAATATATTATATATGCATAAATCATATCATTCTTATTATTTTTAATAACTACTTGCTCCTAATAGGCCCTTAACTTTAGGGTGAATACTCATTTTTGTCAAGGACTGATAGGAAAGGAAATCATGAAAAATTAAGTCAAAGTTTTTCAGCAATTTTTGTGACGAATAGTCATTACCTGAAATTAAAATAGATTTCTCGTCTGTTTAATGTTACACCGAAATGTGGATGCCATACGCAAGTGTCCATAAAAATCCTTAAATATTGTGACCAGATCATTAAGTGCATCAACCTTATTTAAGAAGTGTAACTTTCTAAAATAGCCAGCTTCAATTTTATTACCACCGATCTGTACTTAAGTACTGCCATCTAATATTAGCTGGGGTTCCGAAAAGCGCCTTTAAATAGGTAGAGATAAGTGCAGTTATATTTTTCAAACCAAGCCTTAGTTAGAAGATTGTACCTGTTTACAATAATAGCAGGACAAGTCCTGACTAATTCCAAACAGTTAGGACAGAGATGACGCAAAAATATATGCATCTCTTCCAGATTGACGTAAACACAGTGACAGTTAAATTTGCAATAGGTAGAAATCTTAAGATGGACCTTGTAGGTCCAAGGACATTTTTCAACTTGAAATATGAAAGAGCTTCATTTCTTGAAAGAAATCCTTCCGATGACTATTCTTCGCGCATCTATTAAGAACCACCATCGTAACAGGGAGTGTTGCACTGTTTGATCATGGCTGATTACGCGGATACCCCCACCGAGAGAGTTCTTCCACATTAGCTTGGACCATTCAAACCCATTAGTTAGTATGCGCGTAATGAGCCTTGATAAAATAAACTTCAAGCTGTCCTGAGCTATTTGCAGGTTCTGGAAATTTGAAAATTTATTTACGGATATGCGCGTCTCACCCTTGCACATGGATGTGAAAAAAAACCTTTTGCAATTTAGGAAATACTTATAAACGACCTGTTTGGCAATGTCGACTCTACAGACATCTTTTTACTGCAAAGGGACATAGCCAAGTTACCCACTGAGAGTGAAAAAAATAAACCTACACATGAGTTGATAAATTTGACTCTTAACTTTAGTTGAGATACCTGCCCGCAATGCCACTTGAAGTTATAAAGCTCGGACTAGTGAATCTAAATAAAAATTGCATTAGTGGTATCTAAATGAAATATTACTCCTCAACCTAGGGCCTCAGTAAAACCTGGTTGCTAACAAGCAGTTTTATCACCTCAGCTTTTTATTGATCAGAGGGCAAATAGTAGGGACTTGCACGAGTTTCACCTACGTGATTAAGTTAGCTTTCAGGTTATGGATTCTGATCCTACTCAAATCCTCGTCAGTAGCAACGACGACGAAAAATGATTAGACCAATTTCAGCCGCCACCCACATCGACAATATGCAAAATTACCACTGACTTACCACAAATCATCCGATGCCCAGGCTTTTGCAGAAATCAACCACAGAAAACTGCTGTGTGCCAGAACACCGAGCTATCAAGAATAGGTTCATATTTTGCACCAGAAATTACAAAATAGAATCCAAGCCTTGGAATGATCTTCAGTTAGATTCTAAGGCTTTACAACCTACTTGAAATATAAAAATATGTAGCGTGTACTACATATGAACCCATTGAAAAGCAAGGTTCGACTCAATGGCACAAGTTTGACCAACATATATACATACAAAATGGCTTAGATTTACAGATTGCGAAAAGACATTCTTCGAGCTCGCAGTTGGATATTACTACGAGCCATTTCCTCCCTAGTCATACGTCTAGGGCCCTTCATTTTCGGTGAACCAAAAAGACGCTCCTTCACGAACGCTTCAGTTCGCTTTCGAATCAATGAGGCAGTGTTCTGTCGACTTGGGATAACGACACGCGGCGTAGCAGAATACATTTTGCGGAAGCGTCGACCACCACGTTTGCGACGGTTCAGCACTGATTTACCGGGTCCAGGCGGTAGGGCAGGCGTCGTCCGCGATTCCCGTTTATCTTTCTCCTTCTTCCGTTTCGTATTTCTTGATTCATCTTTGTCCCTTATACCATCGTCAGACTCTGGGTGGGAAGCAATTAAGAATCAATAGGGCAAATATAAAACGACTAATTCAGCTAGCCGTCACAATGGGTAAAATAAACCTTATCTATCGTACGGGTCAAATTAAGCTTGTCAAATTGGTCAGGAATGATTGAATTAAGAAATCGATAACAATCAAAGTACACAGTCATTCAATATGAAGAACAGAACGCTCACGTCCTCTGGTGTATAAATTCAGTAGCTGTTAAGAGATAAAAACCAAATTTTCACATCAGAGAAACCATAAACACGCATAAATATTTATTGAGCAATACTAGGAAGGTATTTGTGACTGGCAAGCAGCAAATTAAAAAAAATTACTGAAAACGTAATCTTACTACGTATGCTAATGGCATGCCAACAGATTGTTTCAGGCAAAATTATTTCAACGGATCATAATCACACAGCATTGTTCATATCCAAAATAGTATCTACACGACGAAGCGATTCAGAAAAAAGAAAGGTACAGACAATGGAAGTAGCTTGGTTTTTGCCTAAGTAAAACCGATCTAAATTTCAAAAAAAACTATCGAGTCTAACTATGCAAATTTGGAAACAGAAATTCAAAAAAATAAACATTGGTTTTGAAATTGGCATCCGAATAAAACGAACAGTGAAAGCCATCCAGTAGAAAGCTATACTTAAAAGTGAAAATCACTGTCTTACCATCGTTGTAATTTCCCTCCAAAAAAGCAGTCGCCAGTTCTTCTTCTGAATCAAATTCGCTACCAATTTCTTCATCAAGACCATCTTCTTTGAGGATATTTTCCGGAAGGTATTTCCGAAAATCAAAAGTATCGGCCAGTTCGAATTCACTGTTGCTATATTTGGCTTTAGTAACGCCGGGCTTCCCCAAGTTTGGTTTACCGACAAACTCCTCAAAAGTTTCCGCATTATCTTCATCATCGAAGGCCTCGAATTGTTCGTCTACCTCGTTCACGTCTTCTTCAGTTTCTTTATTCTCGGGAAGCTCTGACATATTTTTCGCAGTATCTAAGGCGTATGCAAAGTGCACGGACTTCTTAAGTACGTCTTTGCGCCTTAATTTTGTCTTCGTCTTCTTTGATGCAAGAATAGATGCCTTAATCGCTTTCTCTGTTTTGATTCTTTCTTGCTCTACATCCTTGAAATTTAATGCAACGGGGGCATCATCATCTGAGCCTTCATTGATAGAGCTTGTCACTGGTTCGGGATCAATTTTACTTTTCGCCTGAGAGGTAAATGCATGTATAGCAAGCTGCATACGGTAATTTTCATTGGTAAATAACAGCGACAACAGAACATACCTTCTGGATTCGAAGACGGCGCATTTCGAAGGAATGCAAGCAGATATCCAATCATCCGCTGCATTTTTCGTTTACTTAAACTGTTATCTGAGATGGCAGTGATTAGTAAACAATGATAACCGAAAACCCACTTGAACAAAATATTAATGACTTAAACGTTTTCGCCTTCATTGAGAAGGCTATTTTTAATTAATTTTTTGTTCAGTCGAGTATTGATTTTTAACTTAATCTTTCAGCCATTTTATAAAACTTGTTATCTTGATTGAATTATTCGAGAGAATACGCTCAAACTTTTCAGTAGCCCATCAGTTCCAAGGGCTGGTTACCGGCGGGTTACAGTTGTGTTCCTGTTGATTGGCTTCCCCTATAAGCAGTTGTCAATTCGCTCTTTATTCCTTCTCTACCTTCGAGCATAAATCCTTTACTCTTCAAATCTATTAGCTAGACTAATTTATCAAGTTCTCCGAAGCCACATAATTTTTTCATTGGACGAAATCAAACATGTTTCTCCCTATAATTACCCTAAGCCAGCGAAATTCAAAAGATGCATAATATGGCTAATAAAACAGACATTCCGATGAACAATCTTGCAGTCTATTTGGATGGTTGACTGATACTTAAATCATAATTTGTTGTAATGAACACAATTCGGCTATGGCACTTTTACTTTAAGTCATGCATGGTCAGGTCTTAGAACAAAAGCTGTATTGTATCTACGCTTTAACACATCTTATGCGAAATTTAATACTGTTAGTTATGGCGAGTTCAAAATGTGAATCCTAAAAAAATTGAAAATGTCATAACGATTTCAACCGGTAAATATTAAAAAATTAGTCTGGAGGCACCAAAGCCGAATCTAGAATGTAGCTCAAATGGCACCAGAGAGCGAAAAAGCGATAAGAGGATGCGGAGGTGAATCATGGTTCGAGCTTAATTTTGTTTATATCCATTACCCAAATACTTGATCTTCATTCGATTGCTTTTTTGACAATCATAACATTTGAGAAACCCTTCTTAAATTAGTGGCGACAAAGAATATAATGATTTCGAAAATTTTAACTGAAGACGTACCAGAAAATGTTGTCGTTATTAACGTCTAACAGTTGCTCTTATTACTTTGAAACCGTTAAATGGTTTTTCAATATATTCGCATGCAAAATTTTGCATACCAGTATGAATAAATAAAGGTTTGATTAATTGTTATTTTCATATCTGATTTGGCTTTGGCTGTAAATTAAAATCCAATTATTGACCTACTGCCTTCAAGGTCGAATTTGTTTTGTCGACTTATAATTTGAGAACAGATCGACTTTCGTGGCGTTCGTATGCAAAATGGGGATATGTAGGTCGTTTTCGTTTTTTTTCTGTTTACTCCTCGTAGGTTAATCTAAAAATCTTATTTCTTTACCATAGCAAAGTTGTTAAGAAACATGCGTCCGCATTTCAATGCCAATCGAAGTGAAAGTACGCGTCGAACTCCTTGTGGAGACCGAATTCCCGCTTTAAGTGGATATCTCCGCTCTCCATTTCGTAGCTGTATTATTTCTGAACACTTAGACAATTTTCTCGACACAAAATCTATTCATATTAATGTCTCAGATTACGTGAGGCAGAATCGTATACCTTCCGATTGTCCTGTGCATAGAATTCACGCTAGTCAGTTAGCTGCCAACAATCCTATTGAAGATCGTTGGAACTGTGGCTTCATCAAGGTTGATACCTTATTTTTCACACTTTGTGAATAGTGATTGCGCTATATTTACTTATCACTGGTAATTTCAGACAGAAAGCTCCATTTCAAAGTTGGTTTTTACAGTAATTGATGGACACCGCGGTTCAGCGTGCAGTCAGGCTCTAGCCTGGATTTGTCTTGATTATTTTGCTGCCTCCCTGTTGGATCAAGATGACATTACAACCGTTTTAAAGCGCCTTTGTTCCTCCAATGACTCTACAGAAACTGCTAATCGGATCGCAGAACAGCCTAATTTTTTCAATATTAAGGGCAAGAATATTACCAAGCATTTCTTGAACAATCGTCTTCCACCTTTGGAAGTCCGAAAATTTCTCATCAACAAGCTGATTCATTATTTGCATGATCTGAAGACATCCCCGGTGTCCGAACAGCAGTTTTGTGAGTTCTTCAATCTGTGTTGCCTCGCCGTTTTTCTTCATGTGGACTAGCAGTTAGCAAAGTTGATTGTGGGCGCACTATTTTTACGAAGTAATCCTATCCAATCGGTGCGGCAGTATGACAACTAGATTTTAGCATTATCGTCGGTTTCATATTCGTCATAATCCTAACAGAATCTTATTTGACACTCCTTGTATTTTTTAATCACTAAGTATTGTAAACCAAGTATTGTAAATCGTCACTTAAAATAATAGCTGCATAATTATGCATCACATTTTCCGCGGTATCGTGGTCATGTGGTTCCTGTTTAGCAGTTAATCTCCTTCGAAGTCTTTTGCATCAATTTGTGAAAATTCACCTTTTTCTATCCACTTGGTTTATACTGTGGGGTATCTTGACTATAAACTTCTGCGATTTATGTGAACTGAGGACGATGATGCATCGGTAAAATTATGTGAAGCTCCAATTAGTCTCTTCTCTCTAAGGGGATTCTATTTAATGGAAAGTCTAGTCCTCTTTCCTTTTTCCTCTTTTTACCTCCGTTTAACTGTGTTTTAATGATTATCTCATCTTTGCCCACTAATACGAGTCTGCACTTTCGTTCGCATTTATGGGATTTCATGTCCTATTTTAAGTTTAGCCAAATGCACGATCCCCCTTTTATTAACTTTATACCGTCGACCAAGCTAAGTCTAGGATTCCCTTACGCAAAACCCTTATCGCTTTCACGAAATTCAATCCAGTTGACCTTTACTTTCTTTTCACACAATAGGCTAGCAAATATTTGGATGTGATTCCATCCATTAGGTTTCTCTCATTTGCTTAACAATCCGGCCGCTAGTTTTATGCAAAGTCCATTTTCTTACATAGAATCTACTCTCATAATTGTCAGTTGATAACAAAAGCTCTTAATCGGTCCGGGCCTTATTCAACGCCTGCTTCAATGCTTAGAAAAGAATCTTGACTTCATGATTACACCCCTATTTCATCATGCGATCCACTATACGTTGCAAGGGGAGGCGAAAAGCAGGTTAAAATGTGAAAACTAATCGTGGTGATTTTCGGACCGCTAGTTCTTGAGCGCTCCATTTAACCGAGGGGTGTGACAGTGCACAGAGGAGGCCAGATGTGCAAGCTTACTTTTGAACGACCTAATCGGTTTAAAATATAATATACATAGGCATGAGTTCTTTTCCTGCGCGCCTATTTGCTATTGTTGCACATTCATTAGTATGTATCCATTTGTCACGAGTACTTTTCTTGCTGTTTTTCTCTCATTAGTCATTCTACGTGCGAATTGTCTTTAGTAGACGTTTTCCTAATTTAGAATGCTTTTTTTGGAAAAAAAAGGGCTTTTCGCATAGGTGCTATGAACCAAGTACTTCCAACCTTGATTGTGATTTTATTTTGAACATTCAGCCAATAAAATGACAATTCATATGTACTCTAAAGTAGTAGAACTCGGTGTACTCTGCAAAAAGTAGTTTAAGAAACACGTTTGTTTATTTGGGTAAGTACAAAATGCCTTAAATCAGCTGAAGTCAAAACAATTATGGATCTTTGCTTTTTCGGTGTCAAAAATAATCTTATTATTCTCTAGAACTCAGTTCCGCTTGACTCTGAATTCTAGCGATTTCGATGGTCCATGGAAGAGACTGGAGTAGGGATCATTTCGGCGCACTATTACAAATCAGGTCCCACTAGACTTGGATTCGAAATGAAGCGCTGTGCCCAACTCTTGTCTTCGAAGGGCAACTTCCCACACCATCCCCTTCTATGTTCTCGATGATAAGATCGACTCTTGTTATGGATGTCTCATTTGGATGGTAACTCTATATTCGCTGGTGGATTTCAAGCCCCTGTCATTTAATAAGTTAAACTCCGTCTGGTTTCGTAACTTTCTATCGCAATGTATCATCTACACCTTTATCATCGCATTGTCAAGTGCTGGAGGACGTTTCTGAATGGGCTGGAAAGTTCTGCTCAGCAATGCCTTGTGGAAGCTCTCCTCGGTGTTTCTGACTAGTTATCTGTTCAGTGATATTAGCAAGCCTTTTTTGATCCCATCGTCATGGCAACTGATGTGCACCACTTTTCGGCGCTGATCTTAGCCATTGAGAAGCAATTCTAGCTGGTGATCAAAGGTATTAATTGATATTCTTGAATGCTTAGATGCTGAATTAGTTCTTGCTCTGCAACTATAAACGGATTTCTTATTTCGATAGGTTGAATTTTTATAAATGCGGCGCTTGTTCATCCAAGACCACAATTATAACTCTTACTATTCTGCAATGCCTTGCCTCGCACCACGCCTGCCTTGTGATTGTTTGCGAGCCATCTCTCTAGATCTACTTCTATTCTTTGTTGACTGGATGTAATGGCACTTGACTGGTAGTGTTGCAGCTAGAAGCTTGACTAAGGCGCATCTCAAATAATTTATACTCTCAATTTCTTGCTCCATTTGCATATGTAGGTGGCTGCGTCTACCTTCCAACTTTTCACAGCCAAGAATGTTGATTTGCATAGGGTTACCAGCCGAATTCCTTCTCTGGTTTACCGTTATTCAAGATCGAAAGTGCTATTTACATTTACGGTACGTCAAACACTAGCACTCCACTCCGACTGCTGTTATGAATGGAATTGCACCCAAAAGTACATACATCTAAGTTCGTCTACTTAACTGTTTTCGGGCAAAGTGCAATACATCTTTGGAACCTGAAGCTCATCCTTGTCCTGTGCTTTGTTCTCTAGCTTTAATAGCAGATGAACTGTTTGCATGTGTGTGAATCATATCGGCCGCATTCGTGAATCACCAGTCTGGCGCAGTCTTGTTTTCTATGTGATCCCCATTACGCCTCTGTTGAGCTAAATACGTAAAGTCACTGCTAAGTTTAACTCTTCCGATCACGCGCTCCAGCTGTATGCATTTTCGGATCGCATAAATCACTTATGAGAGCTGTCTATACCCGTGGGCGTGTTTATATCCGCAGGTCATCAAACTGCCCTATTCGGCATAAATTTTTGTCTTCACTCGCAGGTGCTATGAACAAATGCATTCACGTTTTCATTAGATCGAGTTACACTCTCCAGACCTGTAAAGTCTACTGTCGGCAAGCTTGCACTTGATTCCTACCCTATCTAACTGTGTAAAGGATTACAACTGGCTTTCAACTAGTACAACCGTAATAGAATTGAAGAGTAAAGTGTTTAAAAATATGTCAAACTGATTCCTCATTCTGCATTTCATTATATTTCTAGGTGGCTCGAAAAAATTTCGCTCTGGCATGAATGAGTGCTTAATTGCCCAAGACACTCCGTTAAGCATTTTCTGCCTTATCCAAAATGATAAAGAAATAAGTTTACACGCTGTCATAAATATGACATTTTTTGATATACCATTGTAATTGAAGGGTTACATTACTGTGATGACTTGCCACAGTGTCGTATGGCCTAAGTGGGAGTACCTTGACGACGCCATCCAGTAAAGGAAAGGTTGATCTGGAAAAACTTTCGAATTCTCTTTGATTTCTTACATTTCTGCCTATTTTACATGCTAGTTCTGATGAAGCTGAGAAGTGTGATTTTCTTGTGATTAAAAATCACAAAACACCCCTTTTAAAGTAACCGTTAGTAGCCTTTGGAATCATACCCATTAAAGGTCTTGCCACGTTTTCGCAGTTACTTTCTAGTTTATTGTATACATTCAGATAATTTGTTGGTACTCTTTGACTTTTTTGCTAAATTGGATAAATAAGCCTACTTATTTCAATTAAGTAACAGCAGTGTCGACCTTCAAGCTACCCCTGACTGGCAGCAAAAATGTACGTTTTTTAAAGGAATAGGATGAAAATGTCTATAATCAGCCATTGAATCAGCGAACATTTCATTGTTAAGCATAGTTCCACTTACTGCCAGAATTAACATTCACGGTCCTTTTCTTCAAATTAACGATTCTCTCAGTCTCTTTCTTCAACTTCTCAACTTCGTCCTTATTGGAGAATAGGAACGAAAAGGTTTAATGCAATATGGCGAGTTTTGGGGGCCCATACGGAAACTCGATAAGCAGATATGGGGAAATGTCCTTGGGATTTCTTTTCATTTTTTAAGCTATCTTGGATCCATCCTTTTCTTTTCGGTTGAACAAATGAATGGAGACCTCTAAAGCATTTCATTCTTTCAGGGGAAGAAGCGTTGTTGCGTCTCGATCGTGAACTCTGCTCTCTCGGCTTAGATGACATCGCAGATTTGAGCAAAAGTCAAGATCACCCAGTCACTATCATCTCCGACCTTTTCCGTGTCGCCCAAAGTGGGGCCGTCGGAGTATTCGGTCTTGTGGACTGGACTTCCAATAATGCCGATGGTTCTGTTGAACTCCAAATCGCCAACGTTGGTGACTGTTCGGCCGTCTTATTCTCCTTCTCTGACGAGTCCAATGGTGAGTTTCGATCTGGTTTCTTAATATGCATGCCCAGGAACGAGGCCACATCTGTTTCTTTCCCATATATCTTGTAGCCGCCAATCCTAACGATGAGGCTGATGTAAGAAAGGGGAAAAGACACAGAATCGGCTTACAACGCTGCAGTACGTGGAGAGACTCAAATGGACGACAAACTGAAATACGTAAGTGTGGTGTCCGATTTGTAGCGCGGCCTAACTCATATTCATCAACCGACTACACTGCGTGGTCACGGACGATGATGAAGTTACAGATATTTAACTCCCGTCCATCGAGGTCTATACTAACGTCTATCGTTACTATCATGCCTGCCCTCTGCTTTTTAGGCGAACTAAAACCCCAGTGTCTTGTCAATCCACACAACGGCAGAACAAACAATGATGAACTACGTCGCTTGCTGATAGAACATCCAGACGACAAGGCGGATGACCTTATTCGCAATGGAGGGCGTCTTCTAGGTGAGCTAGCGCCGACTAGGGCATTTGGAGATGTGCGTTACAAATGGCCTGCCGAGCATCTGCACAAGCTGGCCGAGTTTATGGGTCAGGGCAGTGTTTCCGGTGACAAGACAAACTCCGGTTCATGGACTGGACTTGAAGCTCTCCCCACCCCCTACACATCACCTCCGTATCTGATTGCCAAACCTGAGGTGTCTAAGTTTGTGGTGAGCTAAATATTCTCACGGAAAAATTTTAAATTCGCCCCATAAGTGGGTAGATTAATGTCTATTCAATCAACTATCGCAGTTGAAACCAAACGATCGATACCTGGTTCTTGCCACAGACGGCCTGTGGGATACTCTGACTCCAGAGCTAGCTGCCTCTTTGCTCAGTCGCCTTCAACCTGGTCAATGCCCTGCTACGCGCTTGATGCGAGCTGCCCTGTCCATCCCGGTTTGCTCCATGGGGACCCCTAATGTCCAAGCGAAAGAAGATCTACGATTAGCTTCAGCTTTACTATCCCTACCTCCGGGTGTAGCACGTCTTTATCGGGATGATATCACTTTGATCGTAGTCGAATTCAATGCTCTACTGTCAAAATCTGCTCCTCCCTCAGTTCCTACTGCGGCTGATGCTTTGACAGCAGTAACGAATACCACTACTTCTGCTCCCACTTCCGCTCAAAATCTATTTCCTTTTTGATATTGCATTGCAGACTAACCAGATAACTTGTCCGAGGTTCTGCGTTTGTAATCTCTTAAAGCGCAGACATGTTCTCCTTCAGTGCTTTGTACATACAAGATTGAATTATTTTGTTAATATTCAAAGTGTAACTCATTTTTTATTCTACATCAGACATAGGATTAATGTTTTATTTATTCGGAGTGTTTTGCCCCATAATCCAAATTCGAATCCCAGCAGAACCGATAAGAATGACTTCTGTCTCCTAGGCTACTCCAAGTGATGCTTATTTCATTCGAGTAAGCTTCGAACATATCAGGTCGATTGCCACTTGTTTCGGGCCTCTGCAGTATTTTCGAAAATATGTTTGTGGTTCCAGATTGTTGTTGGTAAAGGTCTGGGTTTTATCTTTGGACTGAATATTGTGAATAATCGTTGTTTGACTTGAGAAGCATCTGAAAGTCGTTTCGTCTTGGGACGAGTAGTCGTCATATTGCGTTCGAAAGGGAACTAAAGATGTTCTCAAAAAATTACTTATATAATGAAGCTTTAGCTTGATTTTGATTCAACCTTTATCGTGGCTAATCCCACTTTTTCCTTTAATGTTATCCCTTTTTTTCCACTTAAAGACTATGAATCTAGACATTCCCACCAGAGACATATTTCTTTTTATAGAACACTGACATGAGAACCGGGTGCCCCTTTCCAAGTGGTTCTTTGTCACAGTGTAAAGTCTTACGGCTTTGTCCTGTATACATATAAGTGGCTACCAGATATCTGGGTTCAGACTCCTTAGTGTGTGACGCTTTCTTCGGCAACGCTTATCTTGGCTTGTCCGAAGTCTGAACCAAGAGGGTAGTTGTATCCCAAAAACATCGTTCCTTCTAAAAGATTTTGTAAAAGAGAATCCTGCATGGCTTCTCTCTCAATCTGCAGGCTCAGAAAACTCGAATTTACTAGAAATCCCTCCTTTTGAGAGTCTTGGTCAAATCACCAATACCAGCAGTTCAAATTCACTTCAAGTATCTTCTTCGCTGCCTTGCTCCACTTGTGATTTCCGAGAGAGCAGGGACGAAAGGAACCCGGGATGATTGGTTTAAGTGCTAAAGTGCATTTTTTTTTATCTTAACCGCGTTCCAGTGAATCCTCGACCTTATCCTTTCAGCACTGAGGATGAGGTCTGACAGCGCAGGCACACGCGTCTGAACTTAAGCTGGAGAAAAACGAACTCCCCTAACGAGAGCCAAAAGTTTAGGTACTTAAGTTCTTCAGACTTGCGGCTAAACAATCCCCAAATTATTGAAAATCATACATCCACAGCGTTATTGATACCTATGAGCATTGGCTTTAATAATCAGAATGATTAAAAAAGTGGCCTATCAACTAATACGTTAACAGGGCTCCTAGAGCTGATGTTGAGTTGAGCCGTTAAAGGCTAGTAGAGCTCTGACTCGTCATATTTCTCAGTCTTGAGGCCCCAAAATTAGATTCAGCTTTCCATAAAGTACAGAAATGAGCATTCATGGTATCAGTAGGGGGGTCAAGAATATCTTAGAACATCTTAGATACTGTTGTCTTAGTGCTTTCCGTAGAAAGTCATGTCACAATTGCCAATGAGGTAAGTACTGCAGTCTTCTGCCACGAGAGTTCCTGGCTGTCGTGGAGAGCTTATGGTCAAAAAGCTTGACTGACCATGGGAAAACTCAAGGGAAGAGGTTAGCGGCGTGGAAGAAGACATCTGATGAGCATGGAGGTAGAGATCGCACAGAGACACTTTAGTTTTCAGCTGCGCCGTCTAGAAATTTGTTCTTTTCAGCATTGAAAAAGCTCCATTCTTAAGAGCCATAACTGCCCTGTTCGGGTCTTCGACAAGAAAGCTGATTGTTGGGTGATAATGGATGACTTATCCAAATCTCTGAGTTTTTCCTTTATTATTTGTGGGGTATAGTTTAAGAGATCATAGATTGTGGCATAGGAGACGACATATTTAAGACAAAAAGCGATCTTTAGACCAAGTTCACAACATATAATATGTTGTTCAGCACCAAATAAGACTAAAATAAAGGGACTGCTATAGGTCTTTTGCATTACAGGGTAAAATTAATTAGCAAAGATGCATGAACTTTTGAAGCCAAGTACGCCGAAATGAGCATGACACCGACATGACCAGAGCGTGAGGGCTGACAACTAGTTCCGCTTTCCTCCAGTTTTCAAATCAACCGGTTTGATTTTGCATTCCAACGAGGGGGTTAGTTTGCACTTGGTGTAGACGGGGTGCATTTAACATTCCTTTATCCATCGTTTAAAGGTCCAAAATTTGCTGCCAATATATTTTGTCGGCTATGTTAAACAGTTCGGTAAATCCAGTATTGTCGATTTTTGCGTTGAAAAATGATTATTTCAGAACCGGGCTGGCACTTTGGTACCTATGGCGCAATTCATCCCTCATTGCCCCGAACCGGCTTCAACACCCATTTTCGGGATCCATAGAGTTACTTTTTGCTTTATCAGAATGTGTCTAAATATCACTTTCAGCACTTCCAGTTAAAATTTCACCGGTTGAAAAATGATTCGACTATTGAAAATCTCCCAAACTGTTTATGTTTATATTGTACATCTTAGATTTGACTATTTCATAAATTATTGCCTTACCTAATAAGTCACCGAATGCGTAGCTATATGCTTTTATTGAAAATATCACTTTAATGTCGCTTATTCGTCTGCCCACTATTATGTCAAATTTCTTAAAAATCATTTGAGTAAACAGCGGCATACGGAAAGACTGAAAAGCCGTAACCAGACAGGATTAAAATGCATCTTTTATGTCCATTTTCAGAGCAAGCTGATCATTATCACACTGTCAGCCATAATCCTTTTGTTTTCCTTTCTATAATCAAACATCTTAAGAGAGCGATCTGAATGCTGCATGGATCAAATATGCGACAAAAGGCATGCTTTAGATGCCGAAAATGCTATTGTGAATTCTGGCTAGCTAATAACTATTGCAAAGTCTTTGACGATGATAAAGATACTTTTTCTCCCAATTTGCCACCCGAACCAAGTTCCAAGTTTTTACGCTGTGAAATTGAATGATGAGTTGTTTACAGAGCTTTTGACGCATTGCATTAATTGGAATGAATTCCTTGATGCTTTGACCATTGCTACCATTGCAACTGCTGGATAGCAGTTTGCGTCATTCCAGTACGATATATGGAATAGGTTTTCCCATTAGAGAATTAATTTGGTGGTCTTTGTCCACTCGAGATTCGGGACCTTCATACTGATCTACATTTCATACAATTTCATTTAACCGCGGTGTAATTGCCTGTCTTGTCTAAATGCCAGAATTACATACAATCCACGTGAAAAGTCTCAAGATGTGCAGTCATTTTTGTCTCACTTGTTTGATGGGTATCCGAAACTTAATTTAGGTGATTTGCCACACCGTGGCTGAGTATGCAAAATACTCAAGTTAACCTAATCGTAGGTGGAATCAACGATGAAATTGGAAGGACTTGTTGTGGATTATCTAGCGAAAGTAATTTTTACAATTCACTTCATTTTCAAATTAGGTTTTTTGGGAGTTTTGAAGAAATATTGTAGAGGCACAAGTGAAAGCCATTTGAAATGCTTAACGGTTTTGGCCAGCACCGATCCGCACCCTATTTTGATTATATGAATATATTAGTTGGCCAATGAGCTCATTTTCATCTGATATTCGTCTCGCGTATGCTTCCATAGAGAATCAAGGGATTTGTAATTTTTTTACCAAAGAATGAGAGTTGGGTATATGCCAGAGTGAGATCAGCTGTCATCAGTGTCACCATCGCGTATTAAATCAAATACTAAAACCTCGATCACGGAGTTGAGATCAATTGCAGCAGAGCTCAACTTTGCTATTCCACATTTTACCAATCTTAAAAAGCGAGACACAACCCGACATGGAAACGTGCATGTGCAGAAAAAGCAGAAAAGATCCGACAGTTTGCTGAGAATTCAAATTCGTCTTACAAGCGGAAGTGCTATCACTTGAAATCGGAAGACATGGGCCTGAAAATCCAAGTCACATATGCATTTTATGGAATCAGAAGCCGCAACTTCGTTGTCAAAATAACGAAGCATTTGTGGTCAACTTTTTGACAGCAGTATCAGGGCTCTCATCCAATTGGGGTTGTCCGCATCATGGTCGTGCGTTGCCACCAGCATCACCGTACTTGTGTATATGATGTAGGACGTTGTCAAGATGTCAGAGTTTGTTAGTCCCACTGGCTTTATTTTCAGAACTCAGGATTGACAACTAATGACTGATGTAGGTTCGTCGTTTCAGTTAGCAAACTGAAAGTTTCTAACGGTGATTCATTTATTAAATTTTGAGACAAGTATTTATCTATGCTGTTGATCTCTCTATTTTGTGAAGTTAAAAATAAATGTATACATGATTTATCAGTCTTGTTCGAATATCTATCGAATTCCGAAGTGTTCATGCTGAACTCACCTACTATCCGAGATGGAAAACCATAAGAGACCAGTTGTAACCTCTCCAGAAGGTGGTATTATGCAAGGATTTTAAATTAAAACAGATGGGGTATTTGTATTCGCTAATGTTCCCCACATTCAGTTGGTAGTCAACATTGTTGCGTTTCAGTGAGTTCATTCTCACTCCTGAAAAACCTATCCCCAATGTTTGTTCAAATGTTAAATAAATTCATCTGCACAATTCAGTGCCTTTTTAAACCTTTTTTCCCAGAATATCGATATTTAAAGTGACCTCATTTAAAAAGCTCCTCATCAAGATACTTTTAATAAACTCTAAAATTAAGCTGGGCACAAAAATTATTTTATCCGGTAATTGGCTGGCAATAATTTTTGAAGTTCATAAAAGTAACTGAGATTATGCAGCACTCGAAAATTGCGTGTGGTAGGTGATTCAAGCGAGAAGCTACTCAAATGAGACCTCCAGTTAGAAGCTTCTGGTGTGTCTAGAGTATTGTCCGCCGACAAGATTACATGATTCACACATTCATGTAAGTCAAATACTTCGTCATTATGCAAAATAGCTAGCTAAAATACAATCCATGCTCAGCGTGGTTTCTGAACTGGCCTACGAGATTCAAATTGTATTCTCTTGGGAAGTGCCTTTCCACGACGAAGTTTGCTTATTTAAACGCTATAATCTTAAAATACACCTACAAAACTATCAACGCAATGTTAACGGCTGGTGAAAATTACTCTGCACTCTGCTCTCTTTGTGAGTTCTGCAATAAGTAGAAGGCTTTCATCTACTCAACAGTTTACTGATCGTTGGACTAAAAAATCTAGGTAAGGCTTTGCGGATTAAAAGTGGAAATAATCTCAAAATTAGGAGACAAATTCTAGCGAAACCATGTTATCAGCTCATCTCTGACCTCGGTAAAAGAGCACTTTTCGATCAGATCGAACTGTTGAGAAGAGGAAAAACTTCAAGGTCAAAAGAAGAGATCATTGTTGGTCATAATGTTTCTAGCTAGCTTCTTCCTTCTTTGAAGTGATCGGTTATTGGCAACTAGTTGCTACTATCTTGATTTAGAAGAGTGAGGAATGCTGCTTTGGAGGGGTTTGTGGTTCTTGAAAATACCTTTGTTCATGCTTGTGAAGGGATTTATAGCTCAAGAGCAACTCTCCCGATAATCTTTTCCCCAATTTTGTCCATTTGAAAATTTTAACCAGAGGTATTGTTTCTTCCCATCAAGGTGTACTTCTATGACCTGGTATTTGATATCAATTGAGTCAAGCAGAAGGTAGAAATATGATCGGAGAACACTGATCCATCCGATTCATGAGATTTCCATTTGAAATTTATTATATATAATTAAACTTAAATGAATAACTGCGTCTTCCTCATGAGAAATTCATTGAGATGTTTTCTTTAGCACTGTCCTTCTCTTTCGAATGCTATTTGAAGCAACCGAAAATGAACTCTTCAACTATTTTTTTTCGTAAAAACGTTTGAATTTTCAATTAGCTGGGGTGAATTTGTGTGATAGGTATACTAATCAGAATTGATACGATCTCGTTTGGATAGCAGTATATCTATCACTGGCTTAAAAACAATGGAAATGGCCTTACGATCCCTTCCAAAATGACAGTTTTACCCGCGAAATGTCAATTAGTTAGACATTAAGAATGAATAAATACGAGAATTTGGGTTACATTTTTGTAAACCTAACTGAAATCCTATATGGACTAAATGAAATTATGAAATGCTTTAGTTTAACAGTGAATAAAAAGCTCTAAATTGCCTTAAGTCATTTTTATTTATCTAACAAACATTTCATTTTGTATAGTGGGGAATGCAAGGTATGGCATATCATAATGGAAGCCCAATCAGTCCTGTAGCTAGAATAATCCGAAAGGGGTCCTAAAATTATCGCATTTTCGGCAATATATCACGGTATTTTTACACGAGCAGTTCACTAAACCATTTCACTTGGGTCCTTTCACCCACAACCACATCTTTGAAGATGGATTACATCTTGTTAGTGAGGAGTGTAAGCTATACTGACCCTTTTTGGCCATCGGCCGACAGCTCGTGATTGAAGTTTGTGCCCCATTCTGGCAGGCAAATGACAAAATGTCATTTGTTATCTCTGCTTCTGTTTTTATTTAACGTACTAATTTGACTTCATCTACGCCATATAAGCTCAAGAGGTGAATAGTGGATCGATGTTGAACCGTGCCCAGCATACATCCACGATCGTATGCTATCGCTCTAGGACTGCGGCGAGAAAAAGGCTGACCACCAAATTGCCGCAATGAATAATTTGAGATTTCGATTCTGACCTCGAAAGTGCTAGACATTATTTCTAGAAATATTAAAGGATTTGTTTTCTCCATGATCCCTCAAATATTGCCTGTCATTTAAAAGATGTTATTGGAAAACAACAGGACTCAACTGGCTTTTAGAGTAATCAATCCGGAGTACTTCGACAACACTTTTTCAAAGAGAGATATATTTTGGTTCAAATCGTGAGCGACTTGATGTAAATTGGATGGTAATGTACCAAACAGAGTTAAGATCATGATCACATATTCAAAACATCATGCTAATATTAAGTAAAGCAGACATTTTAAAAAGAAGCTGCTCTGTTAAAAGGGAGACATTGAAATTCATCAGTTAAGGAGCTCTTCTACTGGAAGAGAGTGCAAAAGATCCAGAACGATCTGCAAGATATTCATCAGATTGATAGAACTGACAACCCTTTCGAGCATTTCAACCTAGATATCTCATAATGGAACAGGGTGGAAGAGTGGGTACCTTTGATGGATGAATATCTGTAGTCATGGGGAGACCAAAGGCATTCTCTTGAGGTTAAAAAGAAATGATAGAGCGCATGCCAAACAATGTAGACTTAGAAACGGGTTAATAAAAGAAAAGCTGTCCAAGGCTACGAATTAGATTCAATTCTAAACATTACCATTTTTAATATACCACTCCAAAGCATAATGGCTTTGTTAGTAGAAAAGACTTGACAAGGCCTAATTGTTCTGGATATTATTCTCTGCGATGGCACAGGCTTTAGTACTCTCTCTGATGATAAGTCCTTTTGATAGGCATTTAAGTTACCTTTTAAAGGTCCTTTAAATCTGTGCGGTTATAATAAGTTTAGCATACTGGAAGCCACAACGAGGAAGAGCCCTAAGAGCGCAGAGCCGCTCAAGGTCCACTCCGCACTTGACTCATACCGGCGGGAGGTCCCTTTCATGTTAGAGCAGATCAAAATAAAGTTTTTGCACAACAAATACCTCATGTGCAAAATTGAGCTTGAATATTAAATACCCTTCTCATTGTTAGTGCTTAATTTAATGCGGTTCAATTCATTTTTACCTCGACCTCTAGATACGAAAATGCGCCATTTTGATTGGCCGGAGGGGACCAATCAGTAAAGCCTGTCCTATCGCTTTATCGGCTAAAACATATAAGGGACTGCTCTTGCATTCATTTCCGCACTGACAACTATACAACATGAACAACGTAGGTTTTGTATTTTTTTCTGGTGTATTTCGATAACTTAACTTTCTTTGAATTAAGTGAATGGGAATTGAGTGGGTTCAAGAAACATTCCAATATAACTTTTTTTTTAATTTCGAATGGTAATAAGTATTACTGAAGCCTATAATCGTTTTATTTCTGAAAAATTTCAAAAGTTATGTTTCATTTTTTGTGATTTTAAGGAACCTCATAACTGTACTTAGCCTGTGAGTAAAAAAGCTTACTAGTCTATATAAATGGAGACTATTCTAAAACAAACTACTCTTGAAATATTGTACATTCACTGTTTTACCACCTGGTATATAGCACGCAGTGCATCTGTCGACCGGAACAAATATGTTTCATGTTTTAAATTTAAGTAGTATATTATCTATTACGCTTAGAAAGATATTATGAGCCGTGAGATTATGGGACAAATTTACTCACGTTCATGCTTTGAATGCGAACTGGCTGGATGCTACTAGTGATTTTATTGATTTCAAGTAACTTTCAGAGTGAATTTTAACTAGTCTATTAAAAAAATAATTTTCTTGCTAAGCATTTTCTTTTGTCCATTCACTCAATGGTGTCCATTTAAACTATGAATGCACCAGTCAACTTGAAAGTGTAAGGTCTTTCAAGGCTTTTTATTAAAAAATTCAAAAATATTGACCGCATATCTTATTCTTTCTTCGAAATTCATTATGTCGCTTGAAGATAACGCAAATTTTGTATTTATTATAGTATTTAATTTCATATACGTTTTAAATGCATTAAATCAACCCTTAAAAGACATTCTACCCACGCTTTAGTCCTAATAAATTTTTCAAATTGTTTTTGAATTGTTTTCCCTTTTTAGTAACTCGTTTTGTTTAAGCTAAACATCTCTATATCAGACAATCTTAATCTCACCTTATTAAAAATACAGCAATTACTTCTTAAGTCGAAGGAAATATTGCAGCTTGTGGGGGAAGGATCATTTAAATTAAACACTCCTGAAGGAAATCGTCATTAAACATTAAGTATCACTGACTGACTTGCTAATTTCTCAAATAATTTGTAGACTTCCTATCTGTCTTTGTCGAAAGTTTCCCTCTTTCTCCTCGTATGCTATGTGCTTCTTTGCATAGCTGGAGGCGTTAGTGGAACTCCTAAGGCATTTGAAAAGATTGGGCAGCCGGAAGAGCTGCCTGATGACTTAGATATTCAAGAGTATTTGGACTTCCTGCGTTTGAAAACCCTAGAAGATGATCTACATGATGGAGAGAATGTAGAACATTTTGACAAACGTGCACGATTCCGCCCTCGATTGGGCAAACGATTTTACAACTTCCGCGCACGTCTTGGTATGTTTATAATTTATGGTCATTAGTGATAACTTCTATTAACCAGCAATTAACCTAGATATTATGCCTAAATGAAGCTTTAGGGGATGTTGTTGGAGTGGATTAAGCGTGAGACAGAGTGCACCAAGGGCTTGTCCCACAAACATGCTTAGAGGCTAGATTAACTCAAAAAGTTGGTACCAAAAAGTAGACCATCGGCAGAAAATAAATGGCACTTTTAAAATAATCAATTCAATTAGAATATGTTTGAATGCACTGATCAAACTACTGGCAAAAGTTTATTTAGACTGGCAATCGCAAAAACATTAGAATGCGGTTTGAACGCCTGATTGAAGCCAAACAATCTATCCATTTTAATAGTTAATTTGTCCTTTTAAGCAGTTAATTTATTCTTTTAAATAGATAATTTATTCTTTTTATTAGTTAATTCATTTTTTAATGGAAGTTTTGGCTCTCTGGAATTCCACTGTGCTATGCCACCATAACACTGAAATCAGTAGCATTTATAAAATGAAAATAGTTCTATCACAGTTAATTTGCTTTAAAATACTAACGATTAGGAAGAATGCAAAGACCTTAGCATTTAGAAATAGGAAAAATAAATTGCATTTAAACTGTTGAAAGTGCAAGTTTGAGCCTAAAAGATGTGGTTGATCCATCAAAAGTTCCATTAAATAGTTTTTAATGAAGAGTTCAATAAAATTTCATTAAATGATGCGGGTTTGAAAAAAAAACAAACAAATACTGCCGGTGTATTTGCGAATGAGTAATTATACTTATCAAAAGACACAAAATGGAGCTCTAACTTGAATACTACCTGAGAATTTTGCTGATTTGTTTGAGCTTGTCTGATTTTTCTCAATTTCTGCTTTATTATTGTGTATTTTGTCCTTTTAGGTTGATTTTGCACCCACTGGTTTGGAATTAAATTATTCATTGTCTTGTAAACTAAGATTGTCATCGTTACTTGGTGCCGCTCCCTAAGCCCCTTCGTAATGAAAATGTAACTACCCCTTTCATAAAGATTTAAACTTCTTCTTCGAAAAGCCAATTAATTACATCAATAAAATATTACCAGACTCAAGTTTTTTTTGGTCTTCTCTTACTGAATAACATCTAACTGTGTAATTTTATTGACATTAAATTATACATTTCCATGATTATGCACTATTATAAATATTAATTATTATATTTCTATCTGGCTAAAGTTAATATTATTTAATGACCTCCATTTCAAACTTGATCACTTATTTAACTGATCGACCGATGTATTTTTGCCATAATCAAATAGCTTTACCCATTACTACGCGTTTTCTTGACCCGAGTCTATATCAAGGGTCCACTCTATTCTATACGTGTGCCTAGAATAAACTCAGCATGGTGTCCTATAATCCAGTACACTGAATGGGAGGTACGCTCTCTCTCTCTCTCTCTCTCTCTCTCTCTCTTTCTGTTCCTTTAGATTTCGCAACATTTCAGCCCTGGGTGGATTTCAAATGCACGGGTCTTAAAGTTACTAGCTTGTAGTTGCTGATCTGCGATGGATAATACCAACCTCCGATGGGCACTCTTGCTTCAAATGGCTCTTTGTCTTTCAAGAATCTTTGAGTTCTTAAGCCGGAATCTTAGCTTTATTCAATAGTTTCAAGCACTTATTAGAACAAATTAGCAATTGCTTGATCTTGCTACTTTTCTTCGTTAAGACTGCTTATGGAACTGCATTTAGTATGGTTGTTATTAAAACGTCGCATTTAAAAGAGAAGGTGCCATTGAGGAACCAACCAGTACATTTGACGAAGGACCAGTTCGCAACTTTCTATACTTAGTTTTGATAAAATTTTTGGTATGTTCAAACTTGTGTGCACCATGTTATTTCTTTGAATGGTCAAGTTTTCTCATTTAGATTATGCTTAATTTTGTTTAGTTGCAACTTCCGTTAGTTCTAATCCATTGAATTTGTTATTTTATCAATGTTACCAAAAATTAAGTGTTTGCACTGAATATTTCGAGGTTTGCATTTGTATAAACAGTCTTTCTAAAATAAACTTATGGTATTCACTTGGTTATTCGTTATTGATTATTCGAAATACTTTTAAAAATAAAAAATCTCGATAAACAATCAGCAATCTTGCTTAGGCTAAATGCAAAATACTCTCTAGATGTACCTAAAAAGTACACCTTGAACTAAACCTCGAAGCCTTCATTTGTCAGCACAAAGGGCAGTGACATTTCTTTGACAAGCATTAAATTAACTCGTTTAGCTCAGGCCAGTCCGATGTAAGGCAATTAAAGGGAACAAAGGAGGAATGGCTTGGAGTGAAAGATCGTGAGTCTCTCGAAATTCCCAAAACCGACTATTATCAGCAATGCACTTTGTCATTATAGGGGAAAATGAGCAGTCAAAGTGTATTGAAGCGTTTGCGGAAAACCTCTTCTGACACGGGTGCCTTTGCAGACCAAATGAAACCTTACTGCAGGGTCCAAGTCGACGAGTTTAACGAAATGCCTTATTTTCATTTAAACAGGGGATTGAAGGCTGAACCAGAATCTAAATGCAGAACATGGCATTCTTGAGCAAAGTCATTTAAGTACGTAAACGAACGAATTATACAACAATTTTATCTTCGTCTAATTCTCATCGTAAGAATCATTCTAACACGGAATTTAACCCGCATTATCTTCTTCCGAAAATTCGGAGTTAAATGACTACTCAAGAAAAACATCGAAGATAATTCAGCCTTTAAACGCCAATATTTTGAAACTTGAAAGCTAAATCCAAATTTAATAAAAAAAGGCCTTTGTATTAACATTTTTTTTGAAATTCTGACTAATTTCATATTTTGAATAATATATAGTCAAACTAAGAATATTCAGAAAACTTGCCGGTGCTGCAGAATGCAGGCAGGCTGATGAACTTGAGAGAAAAGGTATGTTCCATGTCGGATACTTATGGTGAGGAAATCGTTTCTTTGATCCGTCTTGATTCTGTGGTGAGGTGCCAGTCTTGCAAGTGAAGGAAGCGCTGATTCAGATTAGAAACGGACGGCCTTTTTTTCGTTAAGCGCTAGCTCTAGGCGCATAGTTAAAACAAACATCTGCCATTTTAATCTCTGCAAACCGATCCTCATTTTAATGGTTCTATTAATAGATTATCAACAAAGCACTGCTGATCCTAGTAGTCATTATTTAGGTACATTTTCCGCATTCGGTAGCTCTGAATCCGTTCCTCTTCGAAAAAGGCGTTCATATAGTACTTAAAGAAGTCTAGGCTCGAAGTCTTCAAATCCTTTTTCCGATTCGATGATTTTTCCATGTAATGTAATGAGAATTACGGTTATCATTAATCAAAAATTTTAGATAAATTGAAAATATTCCAATCTTTCTGGTGATGGGCACGAATTGCAGTGTTTCCTGAAAAGTGTAGTACAACCCATTTTTCCAAAAAAAAGGGCTGTTATTTTGTTAAAAGTGCAAACCATAGAGATATTTTCAACAACATCAACCTCCTCGATAATAAATATTAAATTTATTTTAGTTGAATTGCGATGTGTTTGAAAGGCAAATTTGGGCGGAGAAGTTTCTGTCACCTATGGTATTCAGAGCTTCAGAGTTGTACATTGAATGAAGAGCACATATTAATGTACGATATTGTTGGTCAGGATTCAGATAGACAGGGAATTTTACTATATTTAGCCATTCTATAAGTCGGTAATTTTATACGCCGTTCATGCTGATACCATCGTCTGATTATCTCGAAGGAAGTGACAAGAACTCGACAGTGAACTTAACGCTGTAAGGGTTCAAAGATAACAAGTTGACGAACTAGGGGACGAACCGGTCAGGCTGGGAAACGAATTACACAAGTTTTCATTCATCACTTGTTCAAATTAATGAACCATGCAATCACATTTTCAAATATGAACTATATGATTCTCCAGTGGCGATGATCACTGTTGATTCTAGCCAATCAAGCAGTTCCAACCATTCATCCATCTCAGCAACCTCATTTATATACGCATATATGAATACTTTGTGGTCTAGATAAAACCCTAGTGCCATTCCTTGCAATTTTACAATTTTCTTTTCAACCTTAAGACATTCACCATCAAATGCCATCATTTACCAGTCATTAACTCTGGCTGATTATTTTGACCAACACTTGCGAATTAGTAACCTCGATCACGTATTCTAAAATCAAATCAAACCGAAGGGTACATTTTCATTTTTAAAACCTTAAAACTAGTGTGGTTAAGCTACATCCGACCATTGCTTTCACTAGAGTAAGCTTCATTATCAGGTATTAGACAGAGCGGAGTGGAAGTGATTGAATGTAAGGAAGTATCAGATACCGAAGGTGGTCAAACCTACTCTCAACGTCCTCGTGATAACCACAGGTAACCCAAGGGACAACTGTAGGGGCTACTGAGAGGGGCGGCCGGATGGGACTAATCACCCACTGGACGTACAAAATTGGACCATGCCAGCAGAAGTACAACTACGTACAACCTGGTAGACGCAGGACAACATAAATACCTAGATTTTTGGTCTCAAATTGGACTGTGGAATGTACTTGATTGTGGCAATGAATGGAATCTCCGTCAGAAATTTGAAAAGATTTCTTGAGAAGGTATAATGATTGTCTGCCCTTAGCAATGTCGATGACGGACGAGGTGCCACTACGAAGTTGAACTACTAACTGTACTATGGAATCATGCCAGAGAAATGGCCAGAGAAACGAAAACGTCGATAGCCACTTTTACTGTCTTCTGTGTTAATTGTTGTATGTTACATGTTGTAAAAGCCATTTGTACTGCTGTTTTTCCGCCAATAAGTCCTTGGTACTTGCCCTAATTGGTGTGGAGTAAATATAAAAAAAAATCAGGTACCGATTCGGTAAAGTTCATTTGCTCTAGAAAACCCAATTCTGTCCAGATCGTGATTGAAAAACAAATCTCGGGCTTACAATCTCTAATGTTATATGAAATCGAAGGTCTTTCTTACAAAACTTCACTTTAAAAGCATAATTTGTCACATACTGTAAGGTAAACTTTAGTTTTAGTTCCTTTTCAGAATTTGAAGAACATATCCTCCTCACGAATAAACTTGTGTCAGCAGTCAAATCAGATAACCCGATGCAAGAATGTTCTGAAATGCCGAGATATCAAGTGGGAATACCTCCTTGTTAAGGTAGGTGAATAAGTTGACACTGGCAAGGGTCATTGGAAAGAAATCTTAAAAACCATTAGATTTGAAAAGCCTCTCTTCTGACAAAGGAATATGACAACCTTGTTCTAGAACTGGAGATGTTTTTGTTACTTGAATCAGAATTAAAAGAGGAGTCGATTTCAGGCTCGTTGGTGAGCGAAATTCGAATATTATAAGCAATGCTTGCTCTCAAGAAGCAAAATAAATAGTCGATTTTGGCTAGACAGACACTGTTTAGAGGTTAATTAACCTAGAGTTTAAATTTTTTCAAAATGACTTAATAAACTACCATTATTTTTAATACCTAGATGAAGCGTTTTCAATTTTATTTAAAAAAGTGCTCCTCTGGTTGTAAATTCTGTGTTTTAATGAGTTTTATTAGTCGGCTTAGGAAACACCCCTGTTTTCGGTATTCTTGCAATCCATTAAAGGGATGTATTAATGGGAATTCGAGGACTTTGATAAGATACAAATCCGAAGCGATTGGCAGGCCTAAATATTGCCTAGTTCATAAAAGCCAAATATGAAAATGCATTTAGAATAGAACCTTGATTAAATATTAGTAAAATGGTTTTACTTAGCTCTTAAGAGTTCGGTAAAGAGATTGCCAGGTTTAAAATATTACCTAGATTCGAGCCAAATTTATTTATTACGTGGGTTTATAAAGGTAAAGTAAACATTCTTATACTGAATTTGTACACGAAATAGTGGATCGTTGGATGACGGTTTTGAATTTTTAAGCACTAAGTTGCTATATATCCCCACCGTAAGCGTAATTGAAAGTGACTGCTGTATTCAAATAATATATTGGTGAGAAGTTGGTATTTGATGATAGAAAAGCAAGATTTGGTACTTCTGGTTCGCTAACAAGCTGTACTCTGATTCAGAAACAACTTAGCTAAAAACCTGTGATAGAGTGGAGGATGATCCCTAGGCTCTATCTTTTCAGATATTTAGCTTGCAGTGTTAGTTCCTTCATTCGTTTTGGCAGTTTACTTTGATTTTGAACATTTTGAATAATTTGTATTCTTCGAAATAACATAGCGCATTAATTTTATGAAAATATTTCGATAACAAACACTGAATGTTAAAACAATCCGATTTAAAGCAGCATACCTCCATTGACTGTCATTGACTGTTTCACATCTTTCTTAGAAGCCAGAAAGATTAATCCTTCTGCAAATTATCAGGTGAGATTTTCGAAAATATTTGGTAAATTTGTTTTTTCACGAAATCCGTTCATGATTGAAGAGGAGACAGTTAGGCATGTCAACAAAAAAGTTAAAAAATGGCCATTTGAAGCATTTGGGAAGATGTGTTAGACTGTTTTTCGGTCTTCTTGGTGGTGAAACCTCCTCTCAACCTCCCCGTGGAGACCATCGGTAATACCAGGGGCAACTCTGGGAGCTAATGAGAGGGACGGCCGGATAGGACTAATCACCCACTAGACGTATAAATTTAGATTATGCCTGCAGAAGTTCAACCTCGTACAGCCTGGTCAACAAGATACGACGTAAATGCCTGGATTCATGGTCTCAAACTGGATTGTGGAAAGCGCGTGCATGTAGTAATGAATGGAATCTCCGCCAGAAAGTTGGAAAGACTTCTAGAAGATGTATGAAGATTGTCTGCATTGACAATGTCGAGGATGGACGAGGTGCCACTAGGAAGTTGAACTGCTACCTGTACCATGAAACCATGTCAGAGAAGTGTTAACTGTTGTGCCCTATTTGTAAAAGCTATTTGTATTTCGGTTGTACCCTAAACAAGTCCTTGAGACTTGCCCTAATGGGTGGGAGTAAATAAAATAAATTGGTCTTCTTACAGGCTAACACGCGTTAATGTGTGTAGATTAAGATTAGACCAATGCCTTCACGCCTAGATCTCATGCTTCAAAAAGTCCGTGTAACAGTTCTGAAATAAGCTAGACACCTCAAAAGAAGCGCTGTGATCGACGTTTGACAAGGGTTTTCACTAAAAATTTAAGCAAATTTTGGTAGAGCCTTCCTATAGATATGATTAGTGTGCCACTTCGTGTTTTAGAATATTAATGATGAATTTTCCACAAAAATATTCAACCTTTTTACCGGTTTAAAAATCCTGATTCTGAAGAGACTAAACAAATTTTTCCTAAAGGAAAACCGACGATGTAAACAACAGACAGTTGGAATCAACCAAAATTGCCAGTTGAAATCAGTCTTATAGCAATTCTGTAAGACCATTTAGGTCATTTAGTGAAACTTTGTCTCATACAGGCATTCTTAGCATTCGATTTTTGTATTCTTTTCAACACAGGCAACTTTTTATGCCTGCTTCTAGTAGAAGGTTTCGATAGTTGATCAAACGCACTTGATGATCTTCAGATTTGTAGATAACTGGATTGCGATTCTTTGCATTCAGCCGAATTTCAAAAAGAGACTAAGACGCTGAAATAAAACGGGCCTGATATCTGGATGGGATGAGATCTTAAAAACTGGTATTTAACAAATAACGATCTCAGTAGATATTTAAAGGTGTAATTTTCAATGCTTATCCACCTCTGCGATGCAAAATCTGATTCCAGATTAGGGGGAACAAATCACTAGCATAGTGCAAGCTATTCGGAAGTGGTCCAAAGATTATGCAGCAATAGTGAATTTGTCTTATAAACTTTTGTCAAAATAATTTTGCTCCTTTTCTGAGGCCCTTTAATGGTACATGTCCGAACTCGGATGAAATCCAGTTATCAAGGTTCGCTAAACAAAGTAACCAAGATCTTGATGATTCTTGATGGACGTCTGTGCATAATGTTGGTGGGCATTTAGGAAAATCCGGCAATCGGTTGTCAGATGCGCTGATATAATAATTAGTCTCTCCCTCAAATTAGTCGAAATTCGCTCAAGTCTTGGAGTGGTAAATGTGATGTAGGCAATATCAAATGATATGCATCAAGAGTTACGCCCCACAAAAATCTCATATTTCTGCCCCTATCGTAATGCATTACTGGATGCATTTTTCTTTCAGTCGTTTCCGTATTGGTATTTTACTTATCGCCTATCATGGCTTTTAAGTTTCAGAACGGTTGACAATTCTTTGTCATGCACATTAGGGCTTTTTGTTTAGCCTGTGAAGGCTTGCAAATATTTGCACATCCATTTATCCCTTTCTTCATGCGATTTATTTTCTATATTCAGTTCAAATTCAGTTTATTATTTGGCTTACAAGTTCGGATGGTCTGTTGTTTAAGTCTGTGAAGGAGGGTTCTGGTGTGCAAAAGAAGCAAACATGCATTTAAAAATGGAGGTTCAATTTTAGATCGCAGGAAACCGATAGCATTTACAGGAAATAAATTACTCTGCCTTCTATGATACTTAGCTGCCAACCTAATCCATCAACATGACGTGCCTGGGGCGTGTCTTATTGTTTGCGGAGTCTCACTTTATGAGGAGGAATTGAAAGCCACTAACCCATAAAATTTGGTCTATAATAAACCAGATAAGCCATTGTTTATATAAATCTTTGCCAATTCGTTAATACCAACCTAAGTATGCCAATGAGGAGTCTCACGCTGCCTATCTTAAGGGAAGTGGAAGGTATCTTGGTCGTCGATATGAAGATCAGCATTAATCAGTGTGGGCTTTCATTTCGAATCCTTATCATCATCTGATGTTGTACCACTGGCGTATCGTTATGTTGCATTTTTTCCATTGCCTATGAATGACTTTCCATTAGAGCAAGAAAATATTAACCTATTTTACACCTTTCGGACATTTCTGATTATCATTAACTCCCATCATTAACGCTAAGAGCATTGTACTCAAGATTACTTTGCTAGAAGTACATTTGAGTTATGCATTCATTCTTTCGTCATCTAACTCAATGAAATCTTCCTCCTTCTGATTCGTAAAATCGAAAACTGGGTTTTTTAAGCCTTAGAAAATCATGCGAATTCGATGACTCACTCCAACGACTTTGATAAAAAGTTTTGAGCAGCTCGAGCTTCGGGTCATTTTAAGAAAGATCTAAATTCAAGATCTTAATCCTCCTGTTAAAAGTCGACGACAATGACAAGAATCTCTGTCATTTTTCACACTAGCTCATACCTAACCAATTTCGCCTGCTTGATATCGACTTCTGAAATATGTGTCTCAATAGGACTTATCAGAATATCTTAGCTGTACACGTAACTATATGAGATAATGAATCAACTCCTTTTGTATTGTCTAAATATCATGTGGCATCATCCCACCAACCACTTGCAGCTCTTTTAAACGATTTCTCGATTTAAATTTAAAAACCTAGTCTGTATTGGTGGAATAGATCTTCCAACATTCCTCGTGGAAGAGTACAAGTTTGTAGACTAGTGTTCAATCACTTTAGATGTTTTTTTCCATAGACGGCATGGGTGCCGATTGCGTTTGAACCCATGTAAGCGAGTGTGCGACTCTAGCCCATACTCCGACGGTCAAGTTCCTGGAACGTAAGGTTTCAAGCACACTCCTACCTCATTCGTTTGGGCCAGATCCATTTGTTTCACAACGGTTGGCCTCCAGCTAATCATTGTTTCCTAGAAAACACAAAAGGAAGGAAGTTCTCAGCTTCAATTGTACCCATCACTCCAGTTTGCTAAGAATGGCCTTCCACCATTCTTACTCTCAATAAATTCTCTATCAATTACCTGGTGACCATGTGTCTAGTAAACAGATTTGTTTTTAAATTTTAATTCTCTGACAGTTATGGATATTTTGAAGAGTTATTCTAACTGCTGGACGACTGAATAATTTCACTCAATTGCTCACCTACATGTTTGACGGGGCTTGGAAAGTTTTATTTGCAGCGGTGCAACTTGTTTGATAAATAATAATTAGTCCCATTTTCTACAGCATACAGCTTGAACTTTCCGAATGACGTGAGTCTTTTATTCGTTTTAATTTACCATTTAACAAATAAAGTCATGGTACAAAAACAACCTGGGTTTAAACCATAACGATTTTAAATAAATTCCTACCTCATTTTTTCAGCCGCAAATTACGACGTTTTCATAGCTTTCAATTATTCTTTTGTCTAAAAAAGATTATATGCAGTATCCCATGGCAAAACAGTACAGTTGACACTCATATTTCGACCTTATCCACTCCAGTCATTTTGATTGTAAATGAAACTCTTCATATCTTATCATCTCCTTCCAATTATGTTCTGTTCTATTATTATTATTATTTGCCAACCCTGTGCCACGTAGAGCTAACTGGCTGCCTTCAAATGCTGATAGTTTTCAATCATACTAAGTTCCAGGCTTATGGAGATGCCACGGAGATTGAAAAATCCGATTAATTTTAAATGATAAGCTCAGGGCCTAAACGATCAATTGCAGGTCAGCTATTGGTTACCGTGTTTTGACAAAGTACCAGGAAAATTGTTTAAAGAACATAAATTATGATAGCACCCCCAATCGCGCTGTAATTTCCTTTTTTTTTTCTGAAAGAGGTTTCAAATATCAACTGGGACTGAGCAATAATTGACGAAATATGATATTTAAGGAATGTAC
Source organism: Moniezia expansa (assembly GCA_019097775.1). Lineage (NCBI taxonomy): Eukaryota > Metazoa > Platyhelminthes > Cestoda > Cyclophyllidea > Anoplocephalidae > Moniezia > Moniezia expansa. Next base: position 10,321,439 of record JADFDV010000053.1, read on the forward strand.
GTGCTCAAAACCCTGAGCATGAAACGTGTTATCGCTTTCCAAATCGCATCCCAATCTGAACAGCCTGATTTGATGCTTGTGTGACCCAAAGTACAGCCCGTAATTTTTGTCCGAATAACTAACTAAAAGGCAGTACAGCAATAGTAAGAATTGACGTACTTTTCCCTTGTTTATTATTGACGACCCGTTAGATTTTTATTGCCAAATATCAATTAAATGCTTTACGTAGTCTTGACTGCAGTCAAAGGCCATTGACAGATCACTCTTGATAAATAGCAGAATTTCTCACTAAATTTTGGTACTGCAGTATCAGGCTATTCCAGCAATGACCAAAGAAGTTGTCAAATATGCTTTGCCATTTCAGTATTTTCGTGATAAATAAATAATGTTAAATTTTTTGATCGAATGCACACTGAGGAGGTTTGATCAACTCCATTTAGAAAATTTTTACTGTAGAATTGCCCTATAAGAGGCTGAGAAAATTATGAAAGGATATTTACGGGATATGAATCATAATCTCCTCGCCACCATGTCAGCTCCCTATGTGGCACATTACCAGTGACTGAAAAGGGATTTCGAGGGAATCGTAAATATTCGATCTTTTTTCTTCCCGATTTGTCGGTCTGACCAATCCTGCGTGAATCTATCATCGAGGTTCGTTAATCTCCAAGGGCTCAATAAAGGTTATATTTCAACACTTATACTATCACCATATTCACAAGCTAGGCGCTATCTGTGCGTGGCGATGAGCTGAACTGATGATTAGATGGAGACTTTGAAAAAGGAAAAGGAGAAAAAGAGACTTTGAAGTAGTCGGTGAGGAATCCATCATATACTGCGCTAGCATTGTTGCCTGAGCTCGTTTCCTTTTGCACCCCCAAATGATATCTAAGCCACTGCTAAAATCACCCGATTCTTAGCTGCTAGTGAAAGCCAGATTTCATGGTTTGAACAGGAACGACTTAATGTTGGATCCTCAGGTTTGAAAATTATGGCAGATCAGACCCATAGAGGTAGCTCATCGTTAGCTGATGTACTACTAACTTTACTCCATTTGTTCTCCCGATTGACCTGGCTTTCCGGGAATCAAAGGTGGCACCAGACAACTAACCATGAGAGGGCCCTAGAAAATTTTGGCTTCTATCTTTACAACTATTTATCTGGCTTTTCTGTGAGCCTTTCTGCTGACTTTAAATTCTAAGCAAGCGGAAGTCTTCTCAACAGTGCTGTTGTATTGCAATAAAATAAAGTTTGTTTAGCACTTTTGGCCTCGTTTTTATGGCTTAAGTGACCCCTTAATGGACTCTCAATAAGCCTCGTAAATGGGCACACCACTGCAAGAAAAACCAGCATAGTAATAAATTTTTTTTCAGTCTAAAACTTGCTGCTGCAGGGCTGGAATTACTTTGAGTAAAAATGAAGACGCGAAAGGGAAAACTTTCCTTGAATTTGCTGAGTACTACGACTGTCCATCGGCATTGAAATTAATGACGAGCAGGTCCCGTAGCTAGAACAGCTAGGCGAATCTATTCAGATGGCCACTTTTAATAATTGGTACACTAGATATTCATTCACTGGCCTTCATCTAAATGGTACAGTTTCTGTTCACTTAGTATTGCTTCCGAGCTGTAGCTGGCTCCAAAAGAATCGCTGTGTTGTCAAACGAATATTAAGCCTTCCGTCGCACGACATCAAGTTGACGAGGCATGTATCGGAAATTGACTGAGTCCTTTTGTTCTATATTGGAACAACACATTTTTAATAAGCGCTATGTTTAGAATCGGTAGCCGCAAAACCATGTTTCAATAATGCAATTTAAAAACCTACAGTCTGGTTCGTTTTGGCGAATGAGTGCGCCCAATAGGGCAAGTTTCAAGGACTTATTGGGGGTTCAATAAAAGTGAAAACAGCTTTTACAACAAGTTTTAAACAACAGTTAACACAGAAGACAGTAAAAGCTTTTATCGATGTCTTTGGTTCTCTCGTCACTTCTCTGACATAGTTTCGTCCTAAAGGTAGCAGTTCAACTTCCTAGTGGCACCTCGTCCATCCTCGACATTGTTAATGCAGACAATCTTCCTACATCTTTCAGTAGTCTTTTCAACTTTCTGGCGGAGATTTCATTCATTACTACATGCACGCGCTTTCCACAATCCAGTTTGAGACCATGAAACCAAGTATTTACGTCGTATCCTGTTGACCAGGCTGTACGAGGTTGAACTTCTGGTGGCATAATCTAAATTTATACGTCCAGTAGGTGATTAGTCCCATCCGGCCATCCCTCTCATTAGCTCCCAGAGTTGTCCCTGGTATTACCGATGGTCACCACGAGGAGGTTGAGAGTAGGTTTGACCACCTAATGACCATGATGTGTTGGTAAATGATCTTTGTCTGTCATTTTTTTTCTTAATCTCAAAATAGATTCGATTTTCATCATATGAAGAGCTTCATGCAATACATTTAACATTTTTATTTGAAAATTTAGCTGTTATCCTGTTGACAACTGAAATGTTAGAGGCCGAATAAAATAGTGTTTTGAATACTGATGATTCCCTTCGCTGAACTGCTCCACATCCAGCCATGTTCATACCCGCATAAAATCCATGTCTGCGTCCGAAAAGCGGCCTCTTTTAACGCTCAGCACTAACTCCTATTCTAGGACTGCCCACTTATCGTACTTTCCGTTAATCAACATTTTTTAGTAGGCGTTTCCTTCATACATCGTCTTTTAAGCTGACGGGAGGCCGAGCTGTAAGTGGCCTAACAACTTTGCCGGCAATTTTTTCTAAGCTTCTATTTCTGTCTCACTACTAGATGGCTCATTTGAGATGAAACTTCATTCATCTTTTCTGTATCTACAGATGCAAAACGCCCAACCCTAACTCTGTCTGAATGCTACACCCCGTTGAATATGCACTATTGTATGTTAAATTGCGTTATTCTGCTAATAGGAAACTCATGGCCCAGATGCGATTTCCTTCAAGTCAGTTGAGCACTTTTGTGTGTTCAAGTGTTCAGTAGGTAGAGTCAATGTCATTTTTACCTTGATAACCACACAAATAACCTTTCAACCCTTCACTTTGACCTATCATCTACCGAAATGATCAGTTTAAAGTGCTGCATACAGGAGGCTACTGTAGGTCAATTGTTTAGCGGCTCCTGCGTAAGAATCTTGGAAGTTGCAGTTGATAGTTGCAGTTGGAAGTTTTAGTTGATATGAGCAAACAAAACTTAAATGATCAGGAAAAAAGTAACATTGGCATTCCTCATAACTGAGAAACCATCTCACATTCCACCAATATGCAAAGTCGAAGTTGATTTGTTGCCATTTTCAATGAGTATGTAGTAATTTTGTGTATAAATGCTTTGCTTATGCACAGCAAGAAATAGGATGTTCAATTTTGAGGCCTGATTGTATTTAAAAAGTCAGTGCCCAATATTTGTTTTAGAAAATGGTTGAGATTGAAGTTTTCGGTTTGGCACTAGTACATCGACGGCCCAAGTGATTGACACAAAGAACCCAACCCTCGAACCCTCACGATCTTACGAAGACTAACGACTGAACAAGCTTCTAGAAAGGCCTGGAAATTACCTGCTATTCAATGCCAGTTGTGTAATGCTGCTTCTCATGAGTCTAATGGGCCTTAAGATACTTGATCCAAAGTACATGATTTCTTGACTTTCGCACGTGAACCAATGGATGTTCAAAGATAAAGCTTCAACGGAGTTCTCAGATGCAATTAGAAAACCCAGTACTTCGGGAAACATACCAGTTGAGTGGAGATAATGTGGCTACAAAGGAAGCTGATTTCCCAGAAGTCTTCCTATTTTCAAATCACCATCTATTATTCATGACTCAATATCTTTATTAACAGACTCATTAACGAAAAAAGAATACACTTAGCTATCTCGACTGGGTTTGCTAACACATACGTTGCCGCGTTTCGAAATTCATCAAGAAGAATGCACCTACATAGCCCTCGAATTATGTGCTCAACTCGTGACCAAATAAGTGACCTTGTCTGAGGTGATTTTGAGCAACTGCTTATTTTTATTCTACTTTAAGCACTTCGCATTGACGAAGAAGTAAGCGATTCGCAATTGGATTTCATTATTGTGCCAGTTCAAGTCTTAAAAAATCTAGTTCGCTGAAAATTGGGATCCTAAACAGTGATAAGGAACTTACCATGAAGCTGCCTTTATCCTCAAGACGCATCTTACAGTCAGGCGCATTTAGCAAAAAAGTGCCGTCTAACAAGTCCCTTAGGGGTAAATGGTACCTCGACCCTCCCCTCAAATACCAGCAGTGATTACGTCTGACGAAAATTGCGATATTTCATGCAATCGTCTAATTTTCAAACGAAAACCGCCCACTGAAATTAACCTTCCCGATAGTTAGTGCTATAAACAGCAAGCGCTGGAATCGTTCAGTAAGCTGGTACTACAAAGATCGACTCATTGCAATCATATGGCCTTTATTAGGAAGAGTTCATATGCCAAAACAAATGAGAGGACAAGCAATGACGATTTATCCGAGATATTTCGATAGGAAATCGTGGAAAAATAGGGTATTGGTTTGAATTACTTGCACTCATTTGGCCTTTATTCGTCTTACGGACTTGGACGCCGGTTATTGTTAGGTGGCATTCAATTCTCATTTTGGATCGGAGCGAATCGTTAAGTGAAAGCGATAGTCTCGAAATTTTCTACCTAGACATGTTTACCTTTTTCGCCTGAAAGTTCTTTTGCAATATCTAGAGTCTCCTGAATACAGTAATTAATATCAGAGCAGCCAACCACACAAAGTTCGAAATTCAAGCTGCCTTTCATCATTTCTCTTTCAAGAAAGTTTTGCTATTTAAACAGACACCCATGAATCTAGAAATTCTTGAAGTAATTTTGCGGCAAGGTCTTTAAACCTTAAACCTTCTCGGCAATTTTAAGACCGAGACCATTCTTTCCACTATAAAGTGGCTGGCGTCTACGCTAAGACTCCGGCCGATGAATACCTGTTCTAACAGTGAATAAGAGTGCAGTTCTCTCGAACAGCCGCTGAAAAACGTTTGTTCCCATAGCGACAGGAGTGCAACTTGTTCCAGGCAGTAGCAGCTTTCATCCCTCTGAGGTAACTGCGGTTTGCTGGTCAACGGAATTTCTCTCATTTAAAGGAGATTCAAGACGAGTGGAAGAGTGAAAACTTTTATCATACGATCATCGATCTTCAACTACTTTGGTTCAGCACCCTTGCTAATATGCGTCCGGGCATTATTTTTTGTGGCCGTTTCCAATTTGTGCTTCCCCTAATTATGAGTTACGATTGCGTTACCAAAAAACTCCCTCCTAATTATCATTTCACCTTCTTTTCATATTTGTTCTTCACTCCACTTTTCATATTTGCATTACGCCATTTCCTCCCACTCGATCGTTCGAACCTAGCTGGTATTAATCGATTGTTCTTCCATTGTTTCAGATGATTATTTAACATTGCCTTTTACCATCTCCTGAATAGACCTTCATCCCATCAAACACAAACGAGTGAGAGTATGAATGCCATGCACAAGGTGGTCAAACCTCCTCGTGGTGACCACCTGTAACACCAGGGTCAACTCTGGGGGCCAATGAGAGGGGCGGCAGGATATGACTAATCACCCACTAGACGTATAAATTTAGATTATGCCAGCAGAAGTTCAACTTCGCACAGCCTGGTCAACAAGATACGACGTAAATACCTGGATTCATGGTCTCAAACTGGATTGTGGAAAGCGCGTGCATGTAGAAATGAATGGAATCTCCGCCAGAAAGTTGAAAAGACTACTGGAAGAGGTATGATGATTGCCTGCCTTAACATTGTCGAGGATGGACGAGGTGCCACTACGAAGTTGAACTGCTACTGTTACTATGAAACCACGCCAAAGAAGCAACGAGAGAATCGAAGACGTCGATAAACGCTTTTACAGTCTTCTGTGTTAAATGTTTTGCGCTACATGTTGTAAAAGTTATTTGTACTCCTTCTAATAGGTCATTGGGACTTGCCCTAATGGGTGAGGAGTAAATAAATAAAAAAACCATGCAGCAGAGTCCCTCATATTTTCATCAAAAAACATCCTTGAATGAAGTGTGGAACCTTTGCAGGAAGTGACGAAATATTCCGGCATCGCACATTCTGACAGTGAGAACCGCAATCCAATAACCATTAATGTCCCAACTCATTATATTTCAAATCTTAGACAGTCTTCCTCCAGAAGGGAACCCTTGATGGACTTCGTCAATTGCCCTATATCTTGGTGTGACAAGATTGAGGTCGAGAAAAGGTGCAATCAGTCACTATCTTAATCTTAAGGCGCTTTTTGTCCCCTTTGTATGATAAGCCATCATAGGCATACATTTCAAAACTCGAGCTAAAAAAACGAAACTTTATGATGAAGCTTTAAGCAGAATCGCTCTCATCTCTACAAACAATAAGAGTGAGTTCAGGCAAGTAGGTGAATAGTCTCTGTAGTATTAGAAAGTCACGTCCGCACGCATCACGCATCGAAGCATCACGTGACTAGGATAATTAATCGTTTTTAAATTAGCGTCGTTAGGATGACAAATAAGTAGTCGGAGGAGGGCGTGATGGATATAGCAGCCCATCCAGTCGAGAGAGAACAGGGAACGGATACCTAAACCCTTTAACTCTATAAAGCCTTTGCGCATCCGCTATATTTCATTTACAGCTGTTTTCTAGTCCTAAAACAATAATCAGCGAACAAGGGAAATTAGATACATCTAGAATGTGATTGTCCTTCTGTTACACCCAAATCATAAGGGTATACGGAAGAAACAAGGGCCAACAGTACTCAAGGACATGACGTTTAGCGACACGCATCCCGATCCTTTAGCAAAAAAAACCCCAATCCCACTAGTAGTTGATAAGGGGCACATTTTTTTTATAAAAATTCAGTCTTTACGGTTTGAGCGATCCTCCTTCTGCCATTAACTACCTCAAAGAAATGTTTTTCACTTTACACGCCCATTTTTTTTAAATTGGCAGGAGTTTGTTGGGAGTTAATCGGAAATACATAACTGGGCGTTTACGCGTGCGTGCGTGCGCGCACGCAGCGTGTTCGTACTCGTCCCCGTTGATTCAATCGTTAGTAAATGCTCACTCCTGATTCCCCGAATTGCGTCCTCCGAACTCATAAAGCATGTGCTCAATTTACAAGCAAAAACAATTATCTCTCCGTTTCAACTAACCTCTCTATGAATTGCGCTCTGCCGAAGATTTTAAGCCGATAACTCTAGAAAAGCACCCAGCTGTAGAATGACCCCTAGTTTGCCCATGTTAAGGCAATTTTGGAGACACTCAAAGTGAGAAAATCTCTGACGCTTATATGGGGTCGCTCACAAGACAAATTCTATTCATGTACAGTTTCAAACTCTTGATTTGAAACCCTACTCTCTAGTCAAGCAGATATATACTCAAGTGCTGGATCCTTTACCGGAGACAGTAAAGCCTTTGCATATAATAAGCTCAAATATTACTTATCTGGAATGAGTAGTTCAGAATCGGCAATTGAAACAAGCTGTATCGCAATTATCCAGCCCTCGAATAAGTTCTATCGGTACTGTGTCAGACGCCTTTCAACAGGTTTTGATCGATGGCGTGAAACGATTCCGTATATAACTTCACCCTAAAACACTCCAAAAAATTATTCTCAATAACTCGATCATGCGATTATGGTTGAACCAAACATTAAGTGAAACATTTGAAGGGGAGATGGCAAACACGTTCCATAATCGAATAACCCAACAGCAAAGCAAGCAATGCTGCAGAAGCACTTCTGCTTGCAGACAGTAAAAAGGGAACCACAGCTAACCAAACTCATCAGAGAAGGAGTTACGCACTTGGAATTTCTGGGTTGAGTCCATCGAATGTAGTTGTCACAAATTATGATACCGATTGAAAGACGGACCAAAAAAGTCACATGCAAGCAATTTCTACGAGGATTTGTCCTCTTCATCAGAGCATCTCTTCTTGAAGGCCACTTTCATTTCTAATCTTCGTTTCGCCCGTGCAAAGCGATTATTTTCTTTGGCTTGAGCCTCCTTCTTTCTTTGCGCTATTACACTTTCTTCGCCATTCAAGTATTTATCCAGCTGTTCAACGAGACGTCTTCGAGCAATGATACGATTTATTTGAAGGTCTCTGCCATCCTGAAAAGGAGTACCGGAATTCAACTCTACTCTATTAGCCAAATCAATTCTGTGAAATCTGTGCTACTAAAACTTTCTAGGTAGAAAGTCTATAAATGTATAAGCACTTATAAACAAACTTGACATTTAACACTGATGCCGGTGGGAATATGTTTCAGCCGAACACAGTTGGCAGTCTTATTGATGGCTTGACCACCAGGACCCCAACCGCGAATGAAGGTTTCCTCAAGATCATCATCAGTTAGTTGAAATGATGTGGGATGAGTATTATGGTCTTTGCAATCTCCAGCAATTGCTGACAAGTGAAGAAATGCTGCAGGATTGAGGGGTCGCGGATAAGGTATTGAAAAAGCACTTTGGAGCAGTAGTTGTGCCAACTTTCGGGGCATATCTTGAAGTAAAATGCAGAATACATAAATAGCAGGGGGAATAATGCCCAGCCAGATGACTCATTTGCGTTAAATATCTAAAAATATATGGCAAATGACATCAAAGTTACAATTTAATTTAATTCTATGACGTGCAGGGAGTGAGTTAATGGGATTCACAATCCACAACGAATATGTTAGAAAATTAAGCTTGTGAGAAGTAAATCAGAGTGAACTTCACCATCAATTGATATCTGTCGCAGCTAATGATAAATGAGTGGGGAAGAAAACGACTCCGCACCGGGAAAACTGACCTTCCCTGCCCACCATGCACCAGGCGACTCGGCAAGCCAACGCCTACTGACCTTGAAATTCACATTTGCGAGAACCTCGTTACTCTTTTCAAACTTTCTCTGGTTGATGAAAATAATTTTATATTAACTTTAATCTATCAGCAAGTTTCAGGTCCGATATTTTAAAAAATGCAACAAGTGCTAGTGCAAAGAATACGTGCATGCAAGCTGGTAATCAACCTATAAAAATTATATATGAATGCCTACATCAACCAACCAGCAATGTAGAACTGTAACATTTCTTATTTGAAACAGATATCCTCAGACATACGTTTCATTCATCGTATCTAAAAAATTGTGACGAATTTCATCCCTGTAATCAAAGTTCATAAGATATGTTCTGGCATGATGAGCAACTCAAAAGGGATTAGCATCAAACTAGTCCTCAATACCCTAAAGCTTAGAGAAACCGGATAGGTAAGGAGGTGCCATCGGGTGTATTAAACGAACCGAGTTTGAGTCATGTGTTTTACTGCATCTTAGCACTGGTTACTGTTCTCTTAGGGTTAAAGTCTTTCATTGATAGTGAATGAAAATGGGCTAACAAACAAAATGCACATAGATTGCCGATTGAGAATAAGCAGAGCACAAAGAAGAAGTTATTCGGGAAATTAAACCAATGTGACAAATCCAGAATACCACAGACATTAATCAAGCTTCTACTAATATTTTCCGACTATAAGCCTCAATTTTTATCACTTGTGCTTTTCATTTTCGCTGGTAGAATAAGTCGGCGTGGTCACGAATTTATTAATTATCAGTGTCGAACATCCGAATTAGTACTTAGATTCAGAGCAGGTAATCTATGGACTCTACGCTTAATTTCAACAGCTTAGAGAAAATGTAAGAACAAAATTTCATTTTTTAGAATGTGGCTTCATCTAACTCTCTGCAGGTATTCTCAAATTAGAGCTCTTGATTAGTCTTGCTACTAATAACTAACAGCAAAACCCTTATTTTTAATAGCTCCCTAGAAAATCATACTCTACTCAGCCAGTAATCAACTCTACTGAAGACAACTTCCACAACTCATAAGTCTTCTAAGCGGAGATCGACGGCCGGCAGAGGCTCTGGATTTTGGATTAGGACATGCAAACATATTCGCGATTGAACCTTAATTAGATGCCCGACCATTATCTGTAGCCTCTGGCTACCCTTTGGCTTTACCACGCATTTCAATTGTCAGTGCCGACTAACGGGAAACCCTATTGCGGGGCTACAAAAAGGTTCCATCATTTTTTGAAGTCCGGTTACCGGTTTTCTCGGGTATCAAGTGGTATGGGTGGAATAAATGACAATGACATTGACAGAGAGATTTGCTTCCCGATAATCCGTCATGAAGTTACTAAATGGTGAAAAGGGATTTCTGAACTTGACACGCTCTTCTCCAAAATCTAGAATGAGATGAAAAAGGCGCTTTGCGATAATGATTCTTTTCAGCATTGTGGACGTTCTTATTAAGTGCTAATTATCGAAGCAACCCAGATGTATTTCTGATGCCTTGCAAATCATCTCGAAGCCTCCCTTTACCTTGTAGGTTTTATAAGCTTCCATGAATGCTATTTTGCTACTTTTAACAGCATAACGGCATTACAACATTACTCTAAAATATCGAATCTACAAATGCGGTTCAGCTCGGCCTATTGTTTTCTTTGAACATCTTGGTACCCCTGACATACAAACCAGTGCGTTAATTCATATTGGCCGCTGCTCTTCAATCAGACTTATGACTAAAAGAGTTGAGATAGTCTCTGACGTTACTTCTACAAATCACATATGAATTAATGAATGCTGTTCGTGAAAATAACGTATTCCACTCTGTTATTTGTGCGTTAAATTAATCTTTCGCAAAACAAACGCGTCAATCTCCTTCTTTACTGAGGTTCCAGCTTTCTTTTCCTTCTCGGAACATGGTGTTTTGTTCGCTTACGGTTGTTCCTAAAAGTTGAATACCCACATACCGTCGAAACCTGGCGCCGAAAAACAGATTTCGAGAAATCGCCTTTATGCTTATGCTTTGGTATGTATCCTTCGCGCTCATTTCAATAGCATTGTCCCGATCGTAAATCAGAGGATTGTCGGCAAGACGAAAAGTCTTTTTTTCAGGTCCATATTAACCTGTGTATCGCTCAGTGCCTCTCTAGGCCGTCATCAACAAAGAATGAATACTTTCACATAGTTTATTGTTTACTGTTAGTAAAATAGTAAGCGATAAGTAGACAAAATAGAGAAGTCGCGGGAGAAATGTACAGGGGATTAAAACATCTAAACTTGGTCATTATTGCCTTGATTGAGCAGCTGCATTTGCTTCTCGATGCTCCGCATGCTCTACTCGTTCCTTTACTCTTTGCAGCAGAGGTAGTAATTGGTCCGTTAGTCGCTGAACCTGTGGATGCATCAGGAGGGAAGCCAAATACTCCGACCGATCGCTGAAGATGTAAAACCCGAAATTGTTTTTTACTGAATAAATTTAAGTAGATTTTATTTTATCTATGATACGTACGCCGATGATGATGGAGTATTCTCATCCGACTGGGTATCGCCATTATCAGGCTGCGAATACAAATTCGGAACTCGTAACAGAGCTGTCAGGTAGTCAGTAGTCTGTTTTAACAAGTCAGCAAGCTGACACAATGAAGCGTCATTAGGATTCGACTCTTCAGTAGGAATCATGTTATCCAGAGTGGTAAGAGGGACGGAGCCCTGAGTTTGAGTTGCCGACGATGCTACTTGTGACCGCCGAGCACGAATCCTCGGACGGTTGATCAGGACGAATGATTTTGAAGACGTTGAATCTGGAGTCAATCGAACAGCCTCCTCTGGTCGACTTTCAGGGAAAACTCGTTTCGATCCTACTGGCACATTTTCCTGAAATTAAAATAGTAAATTGTCGTAACCCACAAATCGAACTGTAGAAGAAAGATGTGAATCAACCAACCGAGTATGTTTGGTCCTCAACAAGTTGTGCTGGGCTTGATTCTTCCTGGACAAGTTCAGATGCATTTTGTATTTCAAGGGGCATAGAGCCGCTAGGACTTATCGGCGGAATGGGAATTCCAGTAGATTCTAATGTGCGTTGATGGACGATCTCCATATGTACAAAGAGAGGCCCTATGCAGGGAAAGACTGCTCGACAAATCGGACATGGAGCAACGCTGTTAGACCCGTCTCCCATATCATCATCTCTCATCGATTGATAATCCCCTACACTTTCCAGGGCTATATTAGTCTCCGGTGAACCACCTTCCCCTGAAATATCGGAGGCGTAGGCTTGAGCAGAGGTAATTGGCACATTTGATGGATCTTCGGAATCCTGCATAAGTACACTTTGACCTCTTTTCTTTCGCTCGAGGTAGTCTTTCAGGGTTTGCAGAGCGAGATCGATGCTTAATTCATAAACATCGTATTCACGTCCGTGGATATTTTGCATGTGCTTCCTAACATCCCACTTCCAATTGCTCCTGAAAACAGGCCATAGATATAAAGATGATTACTTATTACAATTGAATAGAGCGAAAGCAACTCTCTCCCTTACCTGTGACCGCATGCAGGGCAAAGGAATCTTCGGACATATCCTTCGCGTCCTTGTGGCTCTGAGTTCGGATCGTCCCTCAGTCTACCATTTCTTCCGTAAAGTCTCATCTTCTCCATGTACTCAGGGAGAGTTCTAACGGCATCTTCTTCGGTAAGAGTAATTATTTGCAGTCCGGTTCGGTTAGGATGAGCTAGATCAATATGTTTATTAACATCCCACTTCCAGTTGGATCGATGGCCACATCCAGAACACATGAAGGGCTTGGATTTCGTCTCCCTTGAGTTGGAGCTATTGTAGAAGCGTTCGGTATACTCCTGGCGATTTGTTGCGCGTCTTTTGGCCGGGTGAGGATGGTTGCTAGAGGTTGGAGATTGATTGTAAGGCAGAAAACCTTCTTTGCATACCAAATTTAGTGGCTGATCGTCACTTAAGGAAGGTCTCTGCGCTTCCTGTGCAGGTTTTTCCCGAGAATTCACTGGAACAGAGGCCTGGATCTTAGCTAGAAGCTCCTGTAATAAAAAGTATTTGTAAAACCAATCAAAAATAACTATTTATATGAGATCGGAGCGTACAACATGCATGCTACTCATCCCACAAGATGCACAAAGGACAACAGGAAATCATGCGAAGGTGGAATACAAACCTTAGCTCATCACCTGCAATTTGAAAGGGAGAGAAGCCATTTTAAACCCAATTTCCACCATATGGATTGAACTGATCAGGTTGGATATATTCGCCCCTAGATGCGACCTTTCGAGGTTTTAAACTGAGGTGCAATAACAAAAGCTAATTTTAGCAGATTCTTCACTTTCCATACGCTTCGATTACAAGCACAAAAGCGTATGCCTACAGGAGCATGAACTCACCATCAAGACGTGTTGTGTAAACAAAGCAGATGGGGACGATTGCTGGATGAAGCTACTTAAGTGCGCGCTTACGCACATACAGCATATTACTGCTGCTGCTGGTTCTGCAGCTACTACACTTAAGCCGACCTCTCATTTTACCTCGCTCTTCATGTAAACAAACAGGCTTTAAGTGGGTGCCTGAGTGTGCTAGTGGACCACTCCTAGTGGTGTTTCGCTAACTTGTCTCTTCTTCACGAAAAAGGGTTGTTGTTGGTCGATTAGAAGCCTTAGATATCCATTAATTTCGCACAAAGTATTGAAATCTCAAAATGCAAGACGGCCGTTTTTTGACATACATGATAGGATCAAAGGGTAAAAAAATACACCAAGAAATGGAGCTTTTTTAGTCACGATACATCCTAACGAGAAGATCATGCCGAGTTTAAAAAAGAACTTATAGTATCGGATCGACTGCGTATCAACACTGCTTTCACCCAACGAGCCTCGTGATTTCCTCTAACCAGTAAACAAACAGCATTCTTTGTAGTCTCCAAAATTTGTAGGTCTTTCATATGGTACACACAAAGTCACCAGATTTGGGACGAAATATTCTGCTAGTATTTTGGAGCATTTAGATCGATCAAAATGGGTTCTAACTACATGTGAATTCATCTTAAACGTACGAATTTCTTAACGCAAACAGTGTAAGCACACAATGTTTTTATTTGCGCATCTATTCACACTCCAAAGAGCAATCTACCCCAGGAGTTCTTTATGGCACTCGTAAATTTCCAATTAGTTAAATTCGTTACCTCGTGAATGGGACGACCACAGACCCTCCTTCAGCACATCAATGTAGGTCAATGTGAGCTGAACTTACCGTGATCGAGGCTCCAAGAGGCTGAATTGGTGGCAAGCCTGTGGAAAATTGAAGTGCCAAAATCTGTTCAGGTGATAATGGGCCCCTCCAGTTCTTGACGCGCTCCATCATATCAAGAATAGGAGAGGCTAGACTGGCATCTATTGGAGTGGGAGGTCTAAGTCCTTCTGTCGGCACTAACGGACTGGAGAATGAGACCGTGGGATTCGGTAACGTAGCATCGGAAGTTGATGGAATGGGGATGTTAAGAAGTGATGTGACATCCGACATTGAAGGGATTTGAAAATGCGGAAATTGTAATGGAGTAATTGGGCACCTAGCCTCCGAGGTTTGATGAATTGAAGGACTAGCGTCAGATGACGTTGCGTATGAAAGATCAGTGAATGAAGTTTGAGGAATAGGTAGACTTGCAAAAGAGGTTGAAGGAATCGGTGGACTAGTTTGTGACATCGACGCATCCCCTGAATGGGTTCCTTGTGGAGACGTCTAGATTACAAATGCTTAATAAAACATGTGCTATCCAGGAGAGGAAGAAACGATTTAAGGAAGCGACTTACCCTGCAGTGATCACGCTTAAATTCAAGTGCCTTTTCTATAGGAATTGTACCAGCATTGTTTTTGAATTTGGACATGATACGAGCCAAATCTTCACTCGTCTCAAACTTATCTTTGTGATGAGATTCTATGTGCCGTTTTAGATCCCCCTTCCAGGCAGATTTATAATCACAAAAGTCACATTTGAAAGGTTTTGAATGATAATGAAGCCTCATATGCCGCTTGAGTTCACTTTCATATTTTGCCTCGTACCTGCAGCACATACAAGCGAACGGTCCACCAGAAGATTTCCCTCCAACTCTCTTCATTCCATTGGAACCAAGAGAGCTTCTACCGTTCCTGTTGACTCGAGAAGAATTTCTGGCCTGCTTAGTGATGCTATGGACTTGCCTCAAATGTTCAGCCAGATCACCATGCCAGTGGAATATCTGAGGACACTCACTACACCTAAAATGAGTAGACACAATCCAATGGAGATTTGGTTGCGAAACATGGTTACCCTAAAGGCGAAGAATTATTAACATAGCTCCCAAAACGCGCAGGAAATTCAAGCTACGATCCGACAGATCGTTACTTTCGGTTAAATCACCCTGAAGTGCAACTTACACACTCGCACAAACGCAAACACAAAACGCAGCTCAGTGTAACAAAAGAAAGAAGTAGCCAAAACACAGCTTCTGTTTTCTGCTAGTGTTTAGGCGAAAGCAATAGTGACTACTTAATGAAGTTTAACACTACCCAGCTTACTTGTAACGACGCTTAGAGTTGCAATTGACTGGGATATTCCAGGTAAAAGATGAAGATGTGCCGGAGAGATCGTCTGGTTTGGTTTCCTGATTACTTGGAGGAGTTGTGGATATCGATATGTCTGTTAAATTTCCATTGGTGTTATCTGAATCAGTTTGGATGTGAGGGACGCTCTGTTCAGCCTCAGGCATATTGTTCGTAGAATCAGTGAGATCGAGGCCATCCGGAATGACATTAGGTTGTAGAGATTGGGGCTGTGCATCCTTCAGGAGGTTCTGCCTAGTCTCGGACATGTCGTGGGTATCCAAGGCATTAGCTGGCTGGTGAGATTGGGGTCGAGGAGCAATTGGGTCCTGTTTATCTTTCTGGATGTGTTCCCTATCCATGTGTTCTTTCAGGCTGAGCTCAGAGTCACAGTAAAATACACAGCAACAGCATACGTAACAGGTACTGTCTTCTATGCAAAAACAAAAACAGACAAGCAATTAATCATGAACACCACGAGTTGGGAATGCGAAGATAACCGAATGGAGCAGCATGAATTAATGGCGCAAACAAACTGCAAACGTTTATATCCGTGCACATACGACGCGATTAACGTTACACTCCGACCAAATTCGGAGAGAAATTATTCGCACGATCGAACACGGCAGAGAAGTGGTTCGAAGCTACGTCCTTCTAGAGGCTACACGTTTTCCCGAGTGAATCAGCGTCAGTACCACCACAGCAGGCACTAACGCTGGCCACCTATTGGCTGCTGAGCCACCCTGTTTCCATATTTCTCCCATTCCTACTGCATTTCCCCATCTCCACTGCATCATTCCTCCCCTTTTGCAACCCCTGCAGTCCTGCCGGGTTTGACTCTCAGCTCGAGCCACACACAAACCTAGCGCACACAGCGGTCGAACGGTCGCACGGCCTGGGGTGACGCATACAACGGCCCGACTGCAATGGACACAACCTTTAGTCGGTTGTAGTAGCATGAATGACGCATTGCTGGCGGCCCGAAAGGGAACGAGGGGGAATACGAGGCGGAATGGCCTTACAGATGGGCTAACGAGCGTCCGCCACTCAAGCAGTAAGCAGTTGTTAAGACGTCCGGTACAGTACACCACCCCTTTTCCCAAGACGAGACCCATACTCGACTTCGGGCTCCCCGAACCCATTTCTCTCCCGCAGAATCAGAGAAAGGGATGGTCTAAGAAGGGGCGGTGGACCACACCTCTTGTTCTCTCCTAGAGATCTCGCCAAAGGTATGCACATTTGCTACCCAAATCACATTTAGCGTTAATAGCTTATTTTTGGCCTTGTAGACGTTCCGATGGTCCAAACGAGGATTAAAATACTCAAACACCATTCGATTTATTCTAGACAAAAAAATGACCACCTATAAATCATTATAAAAACCAGTGGGTTCTCCTTTTATGCTGGCCAATTTACTACAAGGCGTTGATAAGGCCAAAATACCCGCATTTAGCCATCTTCATAAGTGTCGATAAACGGGAAAAGCACCCGAGTACACAAGCAGTAAACTGTGGAA
This sequence comes from Moniezia expansa, assembly GCA_019097775.1. Classification (NCBI taxonomy): domain Eukaryota; kingdom Metazoa; phylum Platyhelminthes; class Cestoda; order Cyclophyllidea; family Anoplocephalidae; genus Moniezia; species Moniezia expansa. The sequence goes on from JADFDV010000053.1 coordinate 10,338,461, forward strand.
CGATAGAACAACTTCATAGCGGGTTTAACTGACCTATAAGCTATTAAACCAGCCTGTTTGGTTAAAGGAAACCTGTGCTGGAAGGGAATCGCAGAAATAATTTGTGACGCCATTAAAACGTCATCCAATCTAACAGCTAACCCAAGGTGATGAATTGCCATGAATGCAGGATCTGTGCACACCGACAACTTCCTACTGAGTCAACAGTTATGCATACTAATGAAGCCAACAATTTCTCGCTGGCATAATCAGGGGGAGCTTGGGAATCCCCTTCCCGAACGGGTTCCCAGCGCTAATCAGTATGCGAAACGGGGGATCATTAACAGATCCTGCGGAATAACATAACCCAAGATAATATGATATCTTGAGGTGCTACTACGTTCAAGAAGGCTTACCTTTGTTGATTGGTCCCGGTTTAGCAGATTTGATTTGGGGTTGGCTACTGGATTGGGACATAATCAATATTCGGTAAACTGTAAAGAAATGAAATAAATCTAAAGCCATAGTGGCGCAAATGTAGAAGTTAGTAGCAATTAAATATAAATGGCGGCTGTTGCAAACATCCAGTTCGTGTCCTCGCTAACACTGACCTCCAGGTGGGAGAATATCACCTAACAGCACAAGAATTTACGCATTCACCGGGACGAAAAATTGTCACTAATGGTAGCTGCTGCTACTCTAATAGATCCATGAATTAATCCTGCTCAAGCATCAATACGCCCTGTGGTAGAGAACAAATCGACAAATCACCACGTGCTCGAACAGACTATATTCACAACTACCTTAAAAAGAACCTACATTAAAGTAACCAATCAAGTTAGACAACAAAATTTATTCTGTACGAATGGTTTTTTCAGCTAAGTTATCAAATAATCATTAAAGAACCCTGCAGTTGAATAAATCTCCCACCACGAATATGATCATTCTACTTAGGACAGAAGTTCTATCTGTAATAAATGAACCCAATCTTTACAAAAAAATTGCAGGGCCTTCCATTAGGTTGGCAACTTCCTACAGCTGATTAAACAAAGGCAAAGAAGGGGGCACTTGGAGAGGCGGACCAAACCGCAAGATGCAGTAAGAGATGGATGGAGGAAAGACACATAAGGGAGTACCTTCCCACCCACACCAGATGGTATGAGACATCTATGCTGTTGCCGGGTCGGTACTCTCCCAGGCTCGCATTAAGCTAGCGTTATTTCTGCTCCTTATGACTCACACCCCAGTGCCACAAAAGCCTACAAAAACTACAAAGGGGAGAAATATGTGATTGGGCAGAATTAACGAATTGTCTTCGACTTCTGGGTTAACTGAGCTGGGGGAACTGTCTAAACAACGGTTATGTGATCTGGTCCCTCCCACTGTCCCAGAAGGAGGCATGCCGACCTAGAATCCCCCCAAGAAATCGATACACCACTATCCCAGTCTCCAGTTCTAATAGAATTTAGGGTCCACTTTTCTCTTTCTTAGAAAATAATTAGGGGAGAACTTAAAAGAGGCCTTTGAGGTAAGAAGGGCCCAGTCGATAATGACTTGAACTGGGTGTATGGTATGCACTGCTTTAGAACTTGCGTAAGCAAATGATGGACGACAGTGCCGCTATCATGAAGTAAACAGATGCTGCCCGTTTCTCTCTCTATCTAATTCTGCCTCAACTTTTCTCTGCCGTTTGATGACGCCCTCCGAGTGGTTAAAGTATGTTTACAAGTGTAAGACTCCAAAAATTAACAGAAAATTGAGCTTTAGTAATAGTCCATCCACGACAGGCCTATAGTCATGGGAATGACAGGTTACACCATATTAGTGCGTACTTTTGTTCCAAAAGGCGCCATTAGAGGACAATAAACGATTGTGGACTATTCGGTTCATGTAAATGTCCCCTTGTACTTGGGCCATTTTCATGAAGTCTAATCGGAAGAGGTGGCTCTTCATCAGACGGGTAAAAAAAAGCTATAAATTTTCCGCCATAAGGTCATTTGCCTCGTTCGAGAAGGAAAAAAAGGTCCGTTCGACTTGGCTGATCGGATGTGTGCGAGTTTTGGAGATGGAAGGTAAAAAATCGCGTTTGAAGAAATATCGTAGGTTGTGGGTGAGCGCGCCTGGTACCACCCCCAGGGCCAGGCTCAGAAGCTGGGTGTGTTATGTATGAACTCCCAGTGGAGTAGGTGTAAAAACGAGATTTAAAAACGCTCAATTTGGTTAAATAACCATCAGACCGAAAAAAACCTGAGTGAAAATCTACATAGTCAGAAATTGGAATCTCAGAGCAGGTTAGTGATAAAATATGAGAGCGCAAGTGCTCGAAATTAAAGATTTTTGTGTTTTATGCCCTACCGAAACCTCGAATGTAGATCTATCAACATCGGTACAAAGAATTGACTAAGGAAATGATGTTTAAAAATGTACAAAATGATAAACATGAATGTTTAATTGGTTGCAAGGCACGTGAAGGTACGAGAATGTACAAAGAAAACCGAATCAGTAAATAAATTAAGAGAACCCCACTCACCTGAATTGCTGGTACGAAAAAAATGTTATGCTCAGGAAAGAAGAACTATATAAAATCAAGCGAACAACCAATAGGAAGTTAGAGCAAACTCGAACCAATCAGAAGAGGGCGCGAAAACCAAAACCACGGGAGGTGCGTGATGACTGACCAATAAAAGCGTCAGAAGGATTAAAAACCTGGTTCTCTCATAAAAGCCTTCTATTGGCAGCAGGTTAGCCGATTTCCTGTGAACCTAAATGTATGCCAGAAAGACTGGATTTAGCACCAGTTTTCAAGCTCATCGAGTGCTACCCGCTTGTGAAGTGCACTTTGGCCAAGAGCAGGGAAGCGGTTTCATCGATTTTTCCCTACCATTCCACGGAGAGTTGTTTGAATGTCTGCTTTTTAAACAAGGCAGATCAATGTCTGGTCTGAGTACTTTGCCACATTTAATGTCTTCGTAGCAGTGCCTTTCACCGTTTTAATCTCTGGATCATTATCTTTTTCATTCGATTTCCTTAAAATCACTTCATAATTTAACTCGTGAATGACGATCGTAACTGATTAAACCGTGGACTTTAGCTGTGATTTATCGTAAATTAGTTTGCTGAAATAGCAGTTGGCAATGAAATTCGTTTCTGTTGGTTGTGCTGCTTTTAAGCAGACTAATAATTCCAGCAGTACAAAGTTACATGGTTAAGGGGCTTTCCATCTCAAGGCCAATATCAAAAAATATGGATTCCGAATGTAAATTAAATTTGCCTAATGGTTTGAAATATCATAAATGAGCTATAAATCTCGACGTACAAGGACCAGAGTTACTACAATTTTGTTGGACAATCCTCAAAAACTTAATTTTTTTGACGGTATCAACTTCGGGGTCAAAATGTATTTATCGCTAAATTATGGGACAGATTTAGCCTAATTCCATTGTAAACTATTGAACAGGCGACCCTCAGGTGATTCTCGTGAGAAATTGGAAAACGCAGATAATATGTTGTTGTTGTCGCTGCAGTCTTACATTTATGTTGTTGCCTGTTGCTACTTCCAGCTCGCTGAACGCAATGAAATTGTAGATGGATGGAAAGCTAAAATTCGTCTGTCCATTATAATGTTTAGGAAGGGACGAATCCGGTTGTTATACAACCAGAAATTATAACCGAATTGATTACCATGCCGGACGGACTCCCAGTTGGCCAAGCAGGTAAGAATTAGTGAAATACTCTACTGGACAAACTTTAATATGCGGATCGACGATGCCAATAAAACTGGAATGAATGGAGGGAAAATAAAATAAAATCCTTAATGATTATGGTTAAGTGTTCCGGGAAATGAGTCGACCCTGTGATAGACAAAGGCACTATGTCTCGAGACTGACCTTGAATTTCGTTTTTCTACCAATGTTCTAAGGGCATATCAAGTAACTGAACAGGTCCAATGACTGATTCCTTTGCAAATCTTCTCTCTGTACATGAGAAAATGTTGTAAAATTCATTTGCCTTCAGCGAGACACGTGTCACAACGACTAATCCCAATTGATATAACACAAATGCAAGAGATATGTCAATTGTGATACGGAAGTGATAATGATAGATTCCTTTTCTGTGTGTGTCGAAAGACATTCATTCGGGTAGAATTTGACTTCTAACTCTGCATCATTGTGCACCTTCTCTTGTTCCAAACCTACAAAGTGGTATTCGAATGCACTCGAAGAACTAAGACAAAATCATGAGTATCACTTGAAAACACTCCCCTCCGGTAGAAGACTGATTAAGTGCTGTACAGATCAAGGGTTGCTATAACTTCAAGTAAAGGTACATGGCTAGATTGGAAAACATGAGAATTTACAAACAAATGTGCTCCGGTAATGTGCTTATCTCTCATGTAATTACTGCATGCAGCCATTTATGAGACTTTGCATTTTTATATTATAGCACAGTAGGTGCTGGAGATGCATCTAGAGAAAATAAAGGCACACTTTGAGCAATCGTGAAACAAAAATGATTTGAAATGTCGATTTCAGGTACTTTCTTGGTGTTGTTTTAGAAATTAGTAAACTTATTTGACCTTATTGAATGCCAGCCAGCTTTTAACCACCAGATCAAAATAATTGATGACACAATTCTAGGTGATGGTTTTTAATGGAATTTGAGTTTTTTAGACCATAAGTAAAGTAGACCTTCCAGGAGGAAATGTGAAGCGACCCATAATTATTTTCTAGTCATCAGTGTTTGTTGTCGTCATTTGTGATTATAACAATGGCCTCCAAAGTGAATACTATCTGGAGGCTAAAGAGAGCTTTATGTAGGCTTAAAAATGTCACCGTCCATTGCACACTAACCACTTCGTAACAATTTAACTTACAGCACTAATCCATCCCTCGGAGAAAAGCATACCTAAGGTAGGAATGAGCATTCAGACAGAAGTCGAAAAGGAGGTCGAATATGACTAAGGTGGCTAAGGGTTTAAGTGGTGATGTGGCTTCAGCCGAGTCTCTTGACGTTAAATGAGGAGGGAAAGCCAGCCGGAGCTAATCGGAATATGAATGCAGCAGAGGAGACTGTGTGTTCTTATCCTCGATGCCATTCCGGGACTCTCCCCCACTTAGTCCCATCTAATTCATCCTTATTTAAGACTCATCGATTTCAACGCTTACATAAACTAATGGTATGACTTTGCCCAATGTCACACATCAAAACCGAGAAATCAGTAATTATATGCTCATTTCGATCAACAGAAAACGAGAGTTGACAAATAGATACCTGATATACCTCCTTTCGTTCAAATTAGAAGAGGATTCTTTGTGATGAGGAAGAGGAAACGTCGATTTTAACTTTCGTGTATCAAATACGTTTTGATGGTAAATCATTCTCCAGTTTCTCAAGGCACGTTCCAGGACAATGTTTTTGGGCAAATCAACCAAAAGCTAAAATGATACAGGATTCATTGATATTAGTTAGAAGACTTTAATTAATAATTTGTTAAGTAGTAGACGTATACGTACATGAGGCATTTGTTATTTTTACCAACGAAATAGATTTAGGAATTTAGTGAAAAGTCCTTAACCCAAATCGGAAAACAGGCTCCATCTGGCTTATAGAAGTGGTGACAAATGGAAAAATTTCTGAAAGTCCTTACTGAATGGACTTTCCGTATTATGGGTGGCAGTTTTTTCGTCGATTACTGGATGAAGTGGGCTAAAAATTTCCTCAACGAACAGTTGTGTATCAGCTCATTAGTTTACATACTGCAGCGGCCTTCTTACATCAGTTGTGATCATAAGAATTCTCACAGGAGTTCCTGATTTCTTTACAGCCTTATAGATGAAGATGGCCAAATCCTCATATGAAAAGACCATACAGTTTATGAAGGTACAAAAATAAATTTTTTGGGCTTCAGTGGCGTGCGCCTTGGCTTGAAATTTGCCATTGCGCATCCAGTAGATGGAATGATATAGAGTAGATCTAGCAAATGGCCAATTGACTGATCCTCATTCAGAGTAGAATCAAAGTACATCCCTCCACCTAAAGCATATACAAGCAGAATCTTTAATTCTCTACAGGCTCGGGAAGCACCATTAGCCCAGGTATTGTGGTGTAAATAATAAGTAGACAGCTAAACTAACGATGAGGATGCCCACCAAGAAACCATACTTATTTGAGAAGAGCAGGTGATTACTCTTTTCATAATCTGGAATATCAGTTCAGAAAATGTGGAACGTGCGATCTCTCCAAATCGACACTGACGACCTGCTCGGCCATATTTGCGTCTGTGTTCATTTTAAGAGATGAATTTTATTAAGGGCTATTAATGAATGAAGACACTCGTTAAAGTGAGTAAACAAGCAAACTGATGGCAGGACACAATAAATAATAGATCGAGATTTCTACCTCTCGGATAAAATGGTCAAGTAACTACGTGAGCGAGGCGAAATTGCTTCCAAAACTAAGGTCAAACTAATAACTCGATCGAGTGCTATTTTGGCTGAATAATAAGCTTTATTTGCTGGTTTTGGAATGACTTCAAGCAGTTAAACATTCTGCTAATTTATGTGAACCTCAATCAAGGGACACTAGTTTAATAAAAGATATTTTTGTTATCGCAGGCTGATTTCAACCCTCACCCAATGTTATTATTACCATTTTATTATCTTTTTGAAAATATGCAGGCTTCAGTAGCAAGATGAAATGTTGTACTCTGTCAACTTGATTGCTCTGAGCGATCATAGCAATGAAAAAAAAAACAGAATCAAGCTGAAGACCTGCGAAGAGCATGGTGAGTATGTTAACATTCTGAGAACTCTTTCGTGTCGCCAACAATATATGTTTGAGTATAGTATCTAAAATTCTCGAATAGATGAATGCAGAGAACCGATACCGAGAATGTGGTAAAATTCTACGGAAATATCTTTGGCCCATTATGGTCCACTAAAACTCCAAAGTCTAAATCTGGACTGTTTTGAGACAGAGAAAATCTAGAGTTCTGCGTTTTGTCAAAAGTGCCAATCAGTTGGTTCATTCGTCTTTGGGGTCATCGATTCGGAAAGCCTGATTTGTCCCCCATGAAGAGGTTAAGTGAAAGGTCACCGAATGCTTGAGTCATGCCGCGCAAGCAACAACAGTAGAGCATGTTACGCTGAAAGAAGATGATATGGCTCATGAGGTACTTGCTAGAAGATGCCATTTTGATGGGGTATTGAGGGGAGAATGTGTCAATTAAGACTCTATTTTCCAGTTCTGTATTCTTTGCACAAACTGCTTCTATCTTTAACTTCAACCACAAGTGTTGCTACGTGTAACCACGCTCGAAAAAAGAGTTTGGTTATTGAGTAAGAGGAAAATTCAGGAAAAAAAATGGGAAAGAGTAATCTTTTCGCTACATCGTAAATCTTTTACAGCGTGAGCCACCTCAACTAGCGCACTATATGGCCTCTTTAGTGATGTTCTGAAAATTCGTTGGAATCTCCATCTTCGAATGAACACCCGGTTGGTCATCTTGTCCTAGTCCAGAGTCCGCTTAAGCCGTTGCTGACCTACTCACTACAGAAACGTTTGAAGACTCGATGACCCTTTAAATGAATGCCTCTCATCTATATCTCGCCTACAAGGATAAAAGGAGCAATAGTAATTCAGCCTCAGTGCTAACCTTTCTTATCTCAAAGACACTCCTCAAAGTTAGAAAAGTAAAAAGACCGCTTTGATTAATCATTCTGAACTCTCCATGCCTCTATTCATTTGAGATTGTCTTTGTAAACTAAATTGAACTTATGTTAATTGACGGGTTCAAATTAGATTTCACATTTGAACTCTTATCAGTTTCGAAGTATTTATTTTAAAAATCATTTCTTTATAATTACGTTGACCTTTTGAAATGTCTCAGTAAATGATGCTTTCATCTAATTTAACGGAGTTCTTTTATTGGTGACACAAGAAATGCTGGTATTAAATCATTAATTAATGCGGCGTAGAGTAAGCAATTTTTGTACATTGTTTACAAATCGGAAAAACATGACCTCTGCAGTAAAAAATAAACACGGTAGTGACATTGACAAATATGAACCCTTAAGCACACAGTCGCCTGATTTGCTAGTAAAAATTTCTAGATTGGATATTGCTGTAGACCTGGGTGCGCTGATCTCAGATGATGCAGAATATCTTATAAGCATATTTATTTTCAACAAGAGTAACCCTTAAGGTCTGCCGTGTACAGATGGTAGTAAATGAAGTGCTCAATGTTCAGCCTAGTTCAAGTATTGCAAGGGCGGTTCACCCAAGAGACGTACTCCAAGTGAGTGTCTAGGAAACAGAGTATTGAGGAAAGTTCAATCCTTCCTACATTCATCCTTCAAGACTCATCCTGGATAAATTGAATTTCATCTGAGGACTCCTAGAAACATTTACCGTAGACTTTTCCATTGGCTTTGTCCACGAATAGTTAATTCTACCTCTCCTCGCTTTCCTGCATCCGATTTGATGATTTACTCCTTGATATACTATTCACCTTCTGATAACCAGTAGGCTGAATAATCCTACTCATGTAGTCTGAGTCGAATGTAATAGTTTTTCTAATGATTTAGAAATAAGTATACACAGTTGATTCGGATATGTTAACATAAGTCGAAAAGTAATTAGATATCACGTGATAAAAAAATAAACTCGTCACCTAAACCCAAAATGAATAATCTGTCATTATTAGCTGTCTACTGTTTGTTCCGTGGAAAGTTGTCACAAATTCTTTGCAAAATGTTCTATTAGTCTTTATTACAGGAACGGATTAGTTTTTTTAAGAAACTGTCCGTTAACTTTTGTCATAGTGATTGTAGTCAGATGAGAAAAACTGAATTATTATTGAAGAATAATCTCTTAAGTATTGTGGCTATTTGAGCATGAGTTCAAAGTTCATCTATTGAAGCCGGCAACTAATCGGTGTTGTAGTGGTCGTGCATGCATCTGAGAGGCTAGACATCACGGGTCCAGAACCCTTCGGTGCTCGTGGGTGGTCAATTATGATCATTATGGAGGTGTTCGGAGTATCTTCCGATCAAATGGGAAGATCGCCCACAGGGCTTCCTCGCAATATAGCTTTTGATGGACAAAATGCGGCGTACTTAAAAACAGTAGTCTTGGTATCTTCAAACATAATCTTCACTGCTGAAGAAGTGATCAAACGACTTGATTTACAACACAATGATAAATTTGCAGTGCTCTGAGTAACACTATTATATTAACTACATGGCATTCATCCAATCACGGAACCATTCGATAATGAAATACTATGTAGTGCGAGATGGCCATTCAAATGAGTTCACACCGTGAAATCGCCTACTTCCAGGAGCCCTAGAAACCATCTCCATTTTAACGATTTCACTGCACCGCGGATCTCTTTCGATTTTCCTCTTGCAATGTACTATTTTGGTGTCCACCGCTTTCAATGAATTTTTCACGACTATCTAAGCTTCATGCTTTTGAAAGAAGACCTCACAATAAAATAATCTTCCAGCAAAATTTTAAACCTCTGATATGTTACTTCGTTAAAGCACATAATTCTACTTTTAGGGTGGATGATCGTTTGTTAAAATTCGACTAAGATCAATGGACCTTGCAGTACGTGTTCCACTATAAGATGAAAGTTGGCTCTATCATATGCTTCTTTTATGAACTTTTTAACTGCTAACATTTCTTTATTGATGCTATTTATGCTAGATTTTGTACTTCATTCCTTTGTTACTCTCCATGGAATTCTAAATATGCTCAAAATCCTTACAAGGCCCTAATTTCAAACAGCTATACCTAATGAAAAGGCATTCACACGTACAACAGAATAGCAGAATCAGTTGTAACAAGGTAAGGGGAAGAAATGGGATACTTAGCACGAGAGATCGTAGTCCAAACTAACGAGGCTTATACACATTCACAGGCGAGTTTTTCATGCGTTAAGCGTTCAGTTCTCTCAATCTCTCAAAAACACTCAACCGAGAACGCAAGCACAGAAGCATGACCTTTGCACCTCTCTTCAATCCTCATCAACTCGAAAAAGAGCAAACGAACAATTTAGGCAAACACAAGTAAACATAAACACTCATCTCCGCCAGCGTAGCCTTCGAAACAACTTGCCTGGATGTGCATACACTTGTGAGCATAGCGAGATCTTCAGAATGAAGTAAGCAACTCTCTTCAATGGGCTCACTTAGGTTCTATTTTTTTTGTAATTTCTCAGTCGGGAACTATAACACTTAGAAAAGCTATCAAATCGATGTAGTGCTTGAGCCCACAGACACCGGAGATCACTCCGGAACACCAATCAGGAATGAGAATAGTCGAAAATTCTACGCCTCATTGAAAATGAAATATACATAACTCCATGTACCATGCCTTTGTTTATTTTTGCAGTAGTTAAATTCCGCCGTTTAGGCCATTTTTAGAGGTTTGTTTCATGTAGAACAAGTAACTCCATAACACACACAGCAATGATAAAAATAGATGGTGAATCAAAAGAGGGCCATATAGCCGAGCTGATACTAACAGTTTACCGATGGTTTCCAAGTCGGATCACAATTTATGTGTTTCTGGTTTTCACGAATCAATCAGTGAAAATGTGAATTTGGTGCTAGACAAAGCATTTTGAAAATAACTAGATTCAAATAAGACTTGTAGAATGCAGAGATTTACCCTAAAAGTCGTTAACCCAAGATGAGCAGTTGACTGTGGTTAGCTTAACATCAGTCAGGGTGGATAGAACCTGTCCCAACTAGTTTAAAAGAAAATTGCGAGGCACCACTTCGATAACATTTTTTTTCCAAATCCGATCAGCAACGGTGTAAACATGGGTTACTTTGATCCGTCAATCGATAACTCTAATCACACAAATAGAGTGGATCACTCGTCCGAGTGATCCTCCTTCTGCTTTATTTACGAAACTTGGTCAAAATGGAGTCGACATTTTTGCGATTGAATTACAAATCTGCACTGAGCGCGGGCTTTACAATTCTAATCGCTCTTCCAAGTATTTGCAGTAGCTTATTTAGCCTCGCGGTCAATAGCGACAAGCGGAGGAGGTATTTTGAATTGTCCATTGACAGGCCCTGTCAATGCAAAACCTATTTTTGTTTTGCACATATCCTCGTTGTCAAAATTAAAAGTATTTCCTTGTTTCCACTAAGATGTGCATCGAAATTTATCTAAACTACCGATTGCAATTTTAAACAGGAGATGCATCCGATCCGCCAAGTAAGGATACTTTCTCAATTAAGCTCATTTACAACATTTTTCAATTGAGAAGATAGTGAATGTCTCGAAATAATTTCAAATAGATTTGATTCCGTTTTTTGATATTATATAATGATTCAGCAACCTACTTATCCTATTGTTAATAGCGTAAAACGGAATTAGAAGCGTGGGCTCGTAAGGACAATCTTGTCAGCCGTAGTGGGTTGGATGCGTCATTTCTCTTTTGTTTATGTGTTACCAGCAGGCAGGCAGAGAACGAGAGCTTTGGAACCGGTTTTACTTTCTTTCAGTCACATGTTTATAGACTGAAACAGAGAAATAACAAGAGTGACGTTTCGAGATAGTATACCAACATTTCCGTACTGACGTGCACGATGACCAATCTTAAAAGCTATCTATACAGCACCCTCGGCATAAGTTGCTTTAATCTAAGCGAAATTGCTTGTCTGGAGAGTTAATTGCTATCAAGCTTACAATATTTAGAGGGAAAGGAGATTTATCACAAATAATAGATACTTTGTTACCTAATGAATACTTTCCATTTTATAGAGTTCGGAATCTTATCCAGAGATTTACGGGCAGTGTGAATTTGGAATTCCAGGACTTTATTTGGCTTATTGTTGCATAACCAGTGCCATTTGATTTATTTGTATGATCGAAGCCCTTGGATTCGGATGATAACTGTGAGTCTATAGACTATGTGAAGATTAAAATCAAAGCCGAAAGAATAACGTAAGGTGTATGTAATCAGAGAGTTGTCAAATCGGGATTTCTAGGGGTTGAATTTCCCCAAGTTCAAAGAGCGAAGACCCCAAGCACAAACAAAAAAGCTATTTTTTCGATGACTTTCTTGACACAGGCTACATCATTTGACTGCGGTTTTAAATGGAAGTACAACCCGGATCAGTGGAAGATGATATATTTCATTCAATTTCCTTGCAACATGTGAGATTGCACATCTTTGGTGATAGCGGAAATTAAAATTCTGGAAACTCGCCAACACTGAGTTAGACTATTACTGTTTTGTTTTTTACCGATCATTTATTTGACTAGTAGCTCATCCATTGGATCATTTGTATCAATAGCAGTAATTTAACTCATACCATAGCTTTCAGTACATAAGTCTTGGAAAGGCAACATGTAGGATTCGTAATGTTTACACCTTACTTTAACTAGGAATTTTTCTTAGTGATATAGAGCTTAGAAGCAGGTGTCGAGTCTTGGTAGTGGCTTTCGTTGTTGTGTTTCTCCATGTACTTTGCGTCTCTCCACTTCTCAAGATGAAGTAATGATTTATTTTGAGTAGAAATTCGCTGGAAGCCACTCAACAAGGAGATTTCACTGCCAAAATTTCGAATTAATCATGAATTAAAGCTATGGTACTTTAATTACTCTCCTCAATTATGCAATCAACCACTACAGGATTTCTAGTTCTTTAAATTTTCTGAATAAGGAATGCTGACAAACAGAGTTAAACTTAATCAAATGAGGTACTTTTGTTTGTGGATTCGAAGGCTATTGCTTGAGCTAGTTAAGGAGGAAATTTAGAAATAAAATGTTGTATTTATTGATTACTTAAAGTTTGTAAGTAAATAACCTGAATCGCTTGTGAACATGCACTGCTGAAAACTTTAAAGACGAAAATTTACTTCATTCTTAGAATCACTTTTTCGAAATTTAACTAGGTAAATAATTGAATGTTAGTAGTCCTAGACTCACTTTAGTAAATTCTAATTAGCAAAATGAGTTGAAATGTTTACGAAGGAATCATAAAAAAACGTTTGTAAACGTTTAGCAATTAACCTTTTTGGGTTCTTGGTGTGTATGAAGATTCCAGAAACGCTCTAAGGTAGAAAGATACGTCAAGAACCGTGATGCCGCCAGTTCGGGAATTGAAATTCTAAAGTTCATTAGCCTGTTTGACTAAACTGCAAACGAAGTCGTTGAAAAGTAGTTTTTCTCAACTAGAATGGAGTTGAGAGCTTGAATTATCATATTGGTTTAGTTTTTATTAATGGCATGTAACGTATAGGGGTTGGGTCTATTCATCGTCTGGTGAGTCCTTTAGGCCTATGTTTATGCATGAGCTACAGAAAGTGACCGGTTTCCACTATTCTTAGCCTCCTGGTGACGACCACCGGTAACCCCAAGGACAACTCTGGGGGCTAATGATAGAGAAGGCCGGATAGGACTGAACACCCACAGGAGCACAAACTTAAATTTTGCCAGCAGAGGTACAACTACGTACAGCCTGGTAAACGGGGGAAGACGTAAATTCCTGGATTCATGGTCTCAAACTGGACTGTGGAACGTGCGTGATTGTGGCAATGAATGGAATCTCTGTCAGAAATTCGAAAAGATTTCTGTAGAGTGTATAAAGATTGTCTGCCCTTAACAATGTCGAGGACAGATGAGGCTCTGCTACGAAGTTGAACTGCTACCTTTACTATGGAACCATACCAGAGACGTGAAGAGAGAACCGAAGACGTCAATAAACCCTTTTACTGTCTTCTGTGTTAACTGTTGTATGTCACATGTTGTAAAAGCTATTTTTAGTTCTTTTATTTCCCCCATAGTAAGTCCTTGAGACTTTCCCTAATTGGAAGAGGAAAGGGGGGAGGAAATAGATCAAAACTAAAAAAAGCCACACTTTGTCTATCTTTCAAGAATGCAGCTATAGTGGTAATGAATCTTTGAGCTTTTCTCCAAAACAGTTTGGTTTCAGGTCTAAGTAATATAAATTAATGAAAGTGTGACTGATGTCGAAGCAAGCACAGATACTACTACGGCTAGCCATCAGAGTCTTTGCTGAATTATTGAATGCCTTTCGAGATAAGTGATGTCCTTCAACTCTAAGGTCCATATATGTATTAGGACATGAATTGAATATATGGAGAAGCTACCTATTTCATCCCAATTCTAAAAATTTTCATGCATGAACTGCGTGAAATTCACTGCGATCTCCCACTTCATTTTTTCAGCTTTCAGGGCAGTCATGATATATTGCGATTGAACTTCTAATGCAGTACGGGTTAACAAGGGTAATTTCTGGAGTACATAAAAATTTATTGAGACCTGAGATTATCTTATTTTGCGACCTTGAAGTCGTTTTCTGCCTCGGTATGTTACTCCGGAGGGTCCATTAATGACCCTCTGTTTTGCATACTAATGAGCTTCGAGGAACCCACTCGGGAAGGGGATTTCCGAGTTTCCCCTGATTATGCCAACGAGAAACTATTTACTTCCTCATTATGCATAACTGTTGACTCAGTAGGAAGTGGACGGGCTTAAACACGATTCGTAATAGCCATGGATCCTGCATTCAGGGCGAATCATTTCTTAGACACTTATCAAATTATGTGACTTCATAATGACATCAAATTGACACCTCAACTGGGTTTCAGACCACATCTTTTCTATTCAAATAAGTCTCTGAAGTATTTTCTGAATCAAACAAACTGACAATAAATGCTTTATGAATAAATTGTGACATTTAGCCATCTTAGCGATAATTCAGGAGAAAACTGAAGATCAGGATCGTGACCTCAAGTCATTTTCGAAGACTGACCACAGCTTTTTATTTAAATCTAATATGTAGTTGACCCCTCCGGCATACGAGTGAAAAGATTGGATGCTACTTAGCTTCTAAAGGTTGCTTAACGTTCCTTCCTCCATTTATGAGTATTCGGTCAATTGCATTTTCGGTGTTATTATTTCATTGACAAGCTGAAGGTACATTGAAATTCTTACAAGAAACGCAACGTGTTTCTTTGGTTTTTAAACATTTTTTTTCTCTTAATAGCTGTTTGACGAGTGAAACCTCAACATATCTGCTGGAAATCTCGTTTTTAATGATTCGATCGTTTCCATACCAACTTGACAGTATGTTTCTTTGAGTTAATATGCTGGAGTATTCGAGTTCTTCTAGACCAAGTCCTTCGTTTGGTCGTTTGCGTTCCATTATAAAATAGTCGATCCTTTGACTAGGATTTCTAGTCCGTGAAATACAAAAGTAATAAGCACCTTAATCGTGAGAAGTTTTTTATTCTTCGAGTTGACACATATGTTTATGCATTACTTACTTCAGTTGATATATTATGGGATGGACTTATATACAGGAAAAATTCTGAAGTGAAGTCCAACTATATTCTGCCTTCGCTAAAATGACGTAAAGCGTGAATTTTCAACAATTTGTGGAAAACTGGAATGATTTGATCTGTTTAGCGATTAAGATAGTCTGCAGAGCTTATGTAGACTTTATACTACAGTTATCATTGGCATTGCTTTTTCGTCCTGGAGAGAAAAGTTTGACATGAAAGAACAACATAGGCGAACATCATAACGGATATAATTGCATATCTACAGAAGTTGTGCCTCAAGTCTTGGTGGTCAAACCTGCTCTCAACCTCTTCTTGGTGACAACCGTAACCCCAGGGGCATATCTGGGGGCTAATGAGAGGGGGAGGCGGTTGGGACTAATCACCCACCGGACGTACGAAATTGGACTATGTCAGCAGAAGTAAAACTACTTACAACCTGGTAGACGCAGGACGACGTAAATACCTGAATTCATGGTCTCAAACTGGATTGTGGAAAGCGCGTACATGTAGCAATGAATGGAATCCCCGCCAGAAAGTTGGAAAGACTTCTGGAAGAGATATGAAGATTGTCTTCCCTTGACAATGTCGAAAACGGACGGGGTGCTACTACGAAGTTGAACTGCTACCTGTACGATGAAACCATGCCAGAGAAACGACTAGAGAACGGAAGACTCCGATTAACGCTTATACTTTTGTTTTCTGTGTTAACTCTTTTATGCTATCTGTCGTGAAAGCTGTTTGCACTTCTGCCAGAATTTTGAAAAGACTCCTGGAAAAGGACGAACGAGGTGTCACTATGAACTGAAACTGTAGCTGAAGTGCTGCCTGTAGGATGAAACCCTGCCAGAGAAGTGACCAGAGGACCGAAGAAGTCGATGAACACTTTTACTGTCCACTGTGTTGACTGTTGTGCGCTACATGTTGAAAAAGCTATTTGTACTTCTCTTGCACCCCAACAAGTCCTTGAGATTTGCCCTCAGTGGGGGGGGGGAGGATAAATAAAAAAATAGCCTCAAATCCTCAGTTGAAAGACTCGGGTACTTGATAAACTGACAGGTTAGGAAAGACTGCCCATTGTAGGTGCAATGGCATTGAGCCCTACTTCATGATGAATGCGTAACCTTGGATCAGAAGAGGGTTGGCATGTGCGTAAGCTAATAAAAACTCTAGAGAAAATCAGAACGCGCCTCAGGGATCATGTTTACAATCTGCTGTCATCGTAAACCGACTGCGTTTAAAGACATGCAGTCCTAAGTACATTATCTATATCGTACTTATGTGGTTCTTAAACTGGGGAAGGTTCTTTCAGCAATTTCTTGGTACGAAAATGCTTTTTCTCGTCCTCAGAAAAGTGTCCACAAATTTTGCTCTAACTATTTAAATTGACTGCGTTTGGGATATAAATATTCATAAATAAGTCAAACTACGCAACTGACCGCAAAATATGAATGTCTCAATAGGGTAGGGATCTGTGCAGAATATTTCATGAAAATATATATTCACTACTTATTTATAGAGAGTACAACAGTTGATATCAAACCTATTTGTTGGTTCTTTTGTGATCGCTATTAACTCGAACACTCCACATTTCTAACATTCAATTAAAAAAGGTCATTTAACCAATGAAGATGCATTCCTAGTCAGTTTTCATCATGAGTTTTCACTATACTGCGAAAAGTCAGAAGGCTTTGCCCTAACAACCAAAAAAACCGACGAGTTTAACCTTGGGAAAAGCATCTCGCATGAGTTTGAAACATTATCGGTTAAGTGAATTTTTTCTGTATTTTTTAGCCACAATTATTGACTCAAATGTCTACACCACTGACAATATTCTCAACAGCATCTCTATTGGAAAATTTGCTGTGAAAACTTAAAGGGGCCGCTTTATTGTTAACAGCAATACCGTGAAAGGAACTAGGCGTTGGTGTTTTACGGACCGCATACTCATCTGATTGAGTTCAGTGAACATCCAGCGGTTGAAATGGCCACCCAAATCAGTCACTTACTTTAATAAAAGGAAGTCCTGGTCAAAGAGGTACCAAGTAGCATTTATACTCCTTAGGCTTGGGTTGCAGTGTCCTTCCGCAAATTTAGGCTTCGAATATTAGTATATAGAACAGGAAGTAACTTCGCCTTCTATGAGGGCCAAAATCCGAAACTTATCTTGGGCCAAGTTTTCATTGTGTCCTACCACCATGTGGCTTATCCTAAGGATAATTCACAATGCTCTCCTTGTTGTGCAGAGTTGATCCCTATTTGAATGTACTTTTAAAAGCAGTGGCACCAATGGTTATCTCATAGTTTGATGAATTTGTGCTGAAGAGATTCACCATTTCATTTGATCCATATTCAGCTTAATCGGATAGCAAAACTGTTCGAGAATTTCAAAAATCTTTCGGAAGCAAAAGTGACGTCAATTATATTTCAGCAGCTACAGTGGTTGTTTGAACCAAGTATTTAGAATCATCGAATCTTCCTTTTTTCTGTTCACATTGCACCAAACATATGAGCGCTAAAAAACAATGTGCAGTAACTAGACGCTATGTAAACGCCTCGGAAAAACGAACGAATCCGCATCTCTAATCATATGTGGCTCTCCCAGTTGGCGTTGTTGAAGATAGATGCGACACCCATGTTGTTTTAATGGTATGAAGTCATGCGATTAAACTTTAATTTATTACGAACGCTGATACATTGTATGCTATTAACTACCTTTATGTGTTAAAACTCAACAAAAGCCTTATTTTCATTCAAAGACGAAAAACTGTACTATATTAGTAGAATGTATAGGACTTCAAATAGAAAGGAGGAGAATTCAAATCGGTGTTGCTTTTCTCTGGCAAAAGTGCTTACTCGGGTTCATGCCGCAAAGGTGTAAATATGGAAGCGAGTATTATGTAAACGAAAAAAATTTAACATAAAATCCAAGAGTATTAATTCGTGTAGTTTCCTCTACTTGCATAACTGAAAAAAGTGGCTCCTTAAAAGCGTCGTGTAACTTCGAATCGATGGTAACAACAAGGCATGCTTCGAATTTGGCTGAAACAGTTCAGCTATCAGAGCTGTATTTGACGACAGAGAGAATCGGGTGCAGCCCGTCTAAAAAGGTTTAGTTGCTATGCAACATAGTTTCGAAATTAATGATTACTAAAAAAATAACAGATAAATAGCCATTGAAACAGTGAACGTTGGTGAAAGCAACTAATCGCCAAGCTTTTAGTCATCTGCTCCTGCCATCGATTCCATCGATGTTCACTGGAATACTCTATAGAAGCTTCGCTTGAAAAGACCAAGGCTGTGACCTCATTATGAACTCATCATTCAAGACGTCCAATATGGACCCCAGTTTGGGTAATAACAGTCCAATTAATACATTGAAGGCTGGGGACATTTAAGGTCTTGTGACTGGGCTACGGCTGCTGAACCGGTCAATTTGGCGGAAATATGATATTCAACCACCTTGACTTCAAAACCGACCACCTTGAAATGGCAAAAAGTGATATACCTTGTTTATAGGGTTATGATATTCAGGGTCTGAGTGATCGTTGAGGAAAGGCATGGTAGATGAAGAGATTATTTGAAGCATCATTGTAAATGGAGACTCTGGAGTGTCTGACAAAGCCAAGTTTGCCTTAGGGGAACGTTGAAATGCTTATAATGTTTCTGGTCCTTGACTTCCCTCGAATTATTTCCTGTGTTAATTTTCCTTACAGCTTTTAGGAACTTGCAATACACTACTGTTGTCACACTTTGTTAATGGCAAAATGTGGATGAATGTTAATTATAAAGGCGAAATTTCAAAAATCCAAGCACGTAGAGTCCAGCGAAGCGATTTTATTTCTAGTTCTTTGACGCCAGAAAGAAGTGTTGGAGTAACAATGTTAAAGTCTTTTAGAATAATAGTCCTTAATGCTAGAAAAGAGTTAGATACTCAAATTCTCCCTCTTGGTGAATAGAAATTGTCCCTTTAGGAAACAATCAAAGTATATAATTAATTACACACACAAATTTTCAAGCTTGATCTCACCATCAAAGTATCGAGGACCGAATTGCCGGTCATTCATGCCATTTCAACAACTTCCGGTCTGCTCTGGTGCCCCCTTTAGCCCAATTCAAGAAAGAGCATCGGAGTTAAGCAGTGAATCTAATCATTAATATTCAAATAAGTCAACCTTATTTGGCATTCCTCAACATCTGTAGCCAAGTTCTAAACAAATACCAACGAAAATATCTTAGCCTATGAGAAAAGCTCGTTTGTATAACTACAGTTTGCTTTGCCAAAAAAAGCTTCTTTTCAAATTCAGAGCCTAATAAAGAGACTAAATAATTACTGTTGGTAAGGCAAATAACTTTAAAGCTCTTTGGACTAAAACAGATAAACAACTATTTTTAGGTAACAGGTAAACACTGCAATTCTTAGACCTAATCTACCCTGAAAAAGGACAAAATGTGAGATGCTTAGGCCAAGTGGTATGGAGCTCCCTAGCTGGGTGGCTGCTAGGAAACAAATAGGATGGGCCTGTTGAAGAGATGGGAACAAAATGAGAGAACTGAATTTGAGGTATGACTCCTTTCTATAATTACTGATTCTTTCTTTGAGATTCTTTACAGATCTACCTTATTAATAACTAAGTAGTCATATTAACTGGGGTTCAACACGTACAACGTTACCTGACACATCCTATAACAGTGCACGATAAACTGCACAGATAAAAATTACGAGTAGGATAGTTTTACTAAAAGTACAAGGAATGTTTTGCAGTTGGATGATTGAATACTGACTTACGGAAAAGATCCTGGCACTAAACTCCATTAAAACTATCTTATAGATGTTTTAGAGATGGTCAGATAGACATAGTTACAAAAAACCGATTTTTCTGCGCTCATTTTGGCAACGATCTCAGATCGCACCCGAGAGTGGATACTCCAAATTAAAGTTTACTAAGAACTTTGGCATCTTTCATACAATACAGTAACTCAAAAAAGGCTTCTTTAGTTGTGCCAAGAGAAGCCTAGGCCGTGGAAACAATGTCAGCCATCCACTCAAGTTCCTATACATCGATGTTGTTTGACGTGATTTCTGAGGGTAAATCAGAGAATGACGGCTGAAAGAGTGCAGAAGAAGAGGTTCTGTCTGCCCAGTCCATCCTGCACTGTCATTAACTGATCTAATTCTGATGAGCTTACTCTCCACTTCGTAGACCATTGCAACTGAACCCACACCTTTGCCTGGTCAATGAAGTAACATGAGGAGCAGAGGTATGCATCTTCTAAAAAAAAAAACGCTGGTTAAATTGAGAAAAAAGATCATCAGAAGGAAACGCGGTACACATTCGAGGATAAACATTTGATGGAATATCTGAGCAGGGAGAGCTATTTCAAAGCGAGAGGAATGTCTAGTACTAGCTTAGGGAGAGTTTCAGACTTCCGCTATTTTTGATAGCATCTAAATTTTCTGTAGCCTTGCCGCACTTCATTCAAGGCATTGTTTTACTTTCGCTCAAGGAATGAGAGAGAGAACCAAAAATAGAACACAAACTATTAAAAATCTTTCCACCATTTGGGAATGAACATGTTTTTCACTTACTCTATGCGACCTTGGATAATATTTTATTAAGACAGGCATTTCATTTTGCAGATCGAAGAGAGTAAAAACTACCCATTAAACGAATTCAGTACAAACAACAAGCTAGTCGATATTGTTGAATAACGTGACAGCACAAAAAGCCAGCCAAACAAAATGAGAGTCCTCATTAAGCTACTTTTGATTTGAGTATGCTCCAGTGGAATGGTACATGAATCACTATCAACATCGCTTTCAGTGCTCAGACACCCAACGCGAGGTTCCTGCTGAGAGCCAGGGATGGTCACTGGGATTTTACCTCACTGAAATCGAATTGAGAACTAATTTTTCATCCAAAATTATCTAAAATTAGGAGAATGTAGACACAACGGACAGAATTAAGTAAGAAAAACCATAAATACCCAGTAAAACTGGAGTGAATCTATAAACATAGCTTGGGGATTTCATGTGAAATGAGATGGCAAGTTAGGGGTAGTTTTCCTAGTGCAAAGAGACTCGGCGACTTAAGTTGGGATGGTTCACAATCGAAGTAAGGAATGTCTGGGATACTAGAATCCATGAGCTGAGTTGAAGGCGGCATTGAATGGACCCTATAAGAGGATTTAAGAGACAAACTCTCAGAAGGTTGAGAGAAATGACCTCGGACAACGTCCCAGCCGCGGTGAAATTGACCCGATTATAAGTCGACTAGTCAGTAATCTCTTTTCTGAAAGCACCATGGGTGTCTATGGAGTTATAAAACAATGTTATTGAGGTCAGCATCGGTTAAAATGATTTTGTTCATTAAGTGATTTGATGATCTACTCCTTAATCAAAGGCCATTTAAAGTTACAGATTACCGAACTTCACAAACCCGGTTGGATTGAACTTCGGTGGTGTCAACTGAAAAATCGGAGTTCAATTTTTCATCGAAGGAGCAAGTCATTTAGATTAAAAGAGAGAAGCCAAATTTCCCTTCAATCTCTCGAGAGGAAATATTTATTGAATTGAAGTTAGTGCAAATAAATTGAGTACTCACTTAGTTTTACAAACTAGCCAGAGAACTGCTATAGTCAAACTAGAGACTATGATAATTGAGATCCGTTGGTTCATTTTAAAAGTAATCCCTGATGAAGGAAGGAGGTATAATTAAAACACATGAGTAGCCTTTTTGGGTATTACGGGAAGACTAAGGAAAATCCTTAACTCGAATGACTGAGATCTGTTGAGTGATTTGTGAAAAATAAGATTTGCGGGCGAGAATGGAATCCAAGTGATTTCTTCCTTCCTACAGCCCTGCCTCAAATATGTCCCAGTAAAACTCACTTCAAATGATTTGCCAGTGCTAGAAAGTATTATTTTAACAAACTAATTTGAGCATTTATATCCATCGTAGCTACGTTAGTCCTTAGAGAGCATAGAACATCTATCGAAATTCTGGTTGTGGTAACCTGAAATGAAATGTATAGGCAAGCAGGGAGCTAGGCTTACTGATTTCCCTTATCAAATAGTTTTTGTGAAATTAGGCAAGTGAACAACATTGCAGGAGTTTTCGGACACGGATGGTAACAATTAATGCAGGTAAGATCCAAAACAAATGCCCACATGGAACATCTGTGTTGACCTAGGAAAGCTAGTCCGTTTCAAATAACGCATTAGCAGTGAACGACTAAACAAATACAGGTTATTCAAAAAAACTAAGTTATTTCAAGTAAAACCGTTTAGTTCAGTCAAATGAGAATATATTAATTATTCAAAGAATTAATTTAAAAATTTCTTGGTGTATGTTTACAAATCTACCAAGCTTTCTACCAGTTGGAACTTAATTTTAAATAGAATTGCTGCTTAATAAAAACGAATTTGAATTGGAATTTGAACCAGAAAAAGCATATGAGGACGAATAATGTCATGAATTTAACTAAAAGTATTAAAATTTGAGCGAAATTGAAAGCAAATGGAACGAAACAGAAAAGGAAGCTTTGGAATATTGAATGAGAGGTTGCATTAAATGGGTGAAATTTTAAGAGAGAAGTCGTGCTTTTATTTTTATGTTAAGATCTAGTACACGCCCTAAGAACTAAACCGGTTGCTAGAAAAACAAGCAGGAAACCCAGGGAATGAAAAATAACCACCTACAATCTCATAGCCCTTCAGACGATTGGAAGGTTGAATAGGGCCTAAAACTGGAGTAGTCGTATCTGAAGCATATGACGTAGCCATCAAGAAACAATCACCAAGTATAAGCAGATATCGTAAAAGCCAATTCAACAGTGTCTCCCTACGTGCCCTCCTTGATAGAACAACTGCCTCACTGTCGAGAACTAAGGAATGAGATGTTATTTTTTAAACGTTTTTTCAACCTCTCTGCATAAATTAAGCCGATTACAGATTGCTTTTTTAACAGAGATTTCATTATATGTAGCTTAATATTGTTCCGAGAAACTTGATAAAACGATTTTTAGGTCCATCAAGCTCAAAACAAATTGAGAAATACTTTTAAAGAAAATTGCTTGTTAGTAGAATTACAAACACCATAAGTTTTAATTGAACTACACTAAAATCCCCAAAATCGGGTGATCAAAAGCTTTTAGGGACTCATATTCAGTAGTTCCAATGTCTTGCTTTTTGCTAAAGTGACCGATCGTGCCGAATTTCAAGTTTTCAAGTCATTGAGGTGAAAGTTAAATGCCTGGATAAGCCCAACTTTTGAAAGATCGGATTTCTTCTCTGTCTAAAAAAATTATTAAGAAACTGGATGTTTCGATTATTTTAGGATGCGAAAGAAATATGACAAGAGCACTCGGATTCATGGCTACATGATCCAAAGGAAAGCCCTAAAGTTCGAGACGAAAATTATACACCTAGATTGATAGGAGAAAGACAACGTGATATTGTCTGTACCAACGCCAATCGCCTAAAGATCCTTCGCCTGAATAAGAGATATGCGAATGCACGTAAGACAAGATCACGGAGAAGAAAAGCATAGAACTGAAGAGATGCTCGACCCTCTTATAGACTGCCTTATAAGATACAAAACTCAGGGGTGGCTAAAGAGATTTATTAGGGATTGTGTCACCCTTCGGTCGAAATAAAAGTAAGGGAGAAACAAACAGAGAAGAGGAAACAATCAAACTGAATTAGAAAAGCAGAAAAGCTTAATACTAATGAAAAAAATGATAGAGTGAAAGATAGGAAGCAACGAAAAGTCCATCAGGCAGGATGAAATACACATCTGCTCTTTCACGGCTGCGAAGAACTCTATCCCAGGTACTCCACGAGATGCAGTAGGAGAACCGAATGCCGTTGCAACACACAACCATGCCGAGAAAAGACCAGCCGGTCGAAAAACTCAACTAACTGCCCTCTGCTATAATATGTAACTTATTGTATTTCTGTTGTACCCCCAATAAGTCCTTGGGACTTGCCCTAAAGGGTGGGGAGAAATAAAAAAAAATAAAAAAAATTAAGAAGGCTGTGTTCTCCATTTGAAGTCCGATGAGATGAAAATCTAAGTCTTGTGACCTTGTGCTAGCACAACAAAGATCACGCACGCATCCAACTCATCAAGTGACATTGGTCTACAAAGCCATCGGTACACATTCACCAAATGAAACGGCCATCCACGGCCATCACTTAATTTGACCTACGAAGGAATAGCCAACTCAGTGGAAATAAATCAGAGGTTACACGAGACTGATTTCACCTCTAGACAAGAGTTCTAACTTAAAGCTCTAATGCCCATCTGCAAGATTTTGAGACATTTGAAAATAAATAAATTAATAAATGTAAGGCGATTGTTTGAGAGAAGTTATAAATAGAGCAATCTTATTGCACATTAAGCAAAAAACTCTTATCTTAGGGGATATAAATCTCTTGTTCGTTAACACAAAGTTATCCAACTCCGGTGATGCTACTGC
The DNA here is from genome assembly GCA_019097775.1 of Moniezia expansa. NCBI lineage: Eukaryota > Metazoa > Platyhelminthes > Cestoda > Cyclophyllidea > Anoplocephalidae > Moniezia > Moniezia expansa. The sequence goes on from JADFDV010000053.1 coordinate 10,363,255, forward strand.
GCACTCATAACAATAGGAAAACAACCATGATAAGAACGTAAGGTCGATTTTTAGAACAGAGGAGAACATTTTAAGCCAAAGGCCCGTGTATAAATACCCTAATATTCAGATATAAGTATAAGGAGTACATGAGGTCGTCTTCGAACCGCTATTGCATTAATGTTAATCGAGATCAGATTGCATTTCATTGTGCTTGAAAAGCAACCCTTTACTAGATAACCAAGGTAAGCGCTATGGTATTCCTATTTTATACGCCGAGCACACTTTCATCTTTTGTCGTTTAATATGGTTAAATCCATTTTGCTTTTAGTTCCAAACTAAATTAATTAAATCATGCAAAGATCTGAAAGGGGCCAATCTTTACCCCACTTTGATGGTGTAAAGTGTATAACTACTAGCGGTTAATCACTAGCGCTCAAGTACAATGCTGGCTAGTAGAGCTGTTTTAAGCTAAAATGGTTTAGATTTCCAAAGAACTCCTTAAGAGTGCCCTTTAACTATTGATACAATGGTGAAATTTCCGCCTTTCGAAGCATCTCATCGTTTGGAAGGACTGAAAGTGCTCATCGGGGGTCCAAACCCATTAGAATCTGCAAATATTAGAATCGACGTCGATTTACAAGAAAGCAGAGAAAACAATAGTATTATCGAAAAAAATTCCCTCAACTTGAGTTAATGTAGGGCGTGCGTTAGCTTCAAATGTAAACTTAAAGGGTACTTAAGTCAGTGGTCAGGAACGTTGACTAAGCAATACTAAAACGGCCATATTGGGAAGGCGGGTAATAAAATCTTGACAGGGAATGATGGCAGTAGTAGACTTCAACAAAATAAAGCACTGACGAGACCTGCTAACTCAGAGCGCATTCCTAATGGTCGAAATATTTAAAGCGAGTAGATCATAATAGGTCAAGCGGCATGAATGGGAGGTGAACAGCTGATTAAAAGTCGTCTTTGTTATCGGCCACTTCACTTTCAGTTTTGTGTCTTCTGTTTTATGGCTTGGAGCTAGCTAGAGGAACTGGACTTTTTCCCAATGGAGGATATCCCCTGAAAATCTCCCCAGTTTGGATGCTTACCCAGTGTGGTGCTGCATCTCACAAGGCCGGTTATTCAAATTTCATTAGTACTTTAAATACAATCAGAATTACTGACGATAGGTGGACTTATTCTGTTGCAATTGATGCGAATCATTTAACAACACCTTAGTTAACAGTCGAAGCAAAACTGTTGATGAAAAAGCCTGCGTTGCTAGCAGCCTTTTTTTAGAATGATCACGTCGGATGGTCTTTTTCACAATGTTCTCGTCAAAAGAATTTCACCTTTCTACTTGCAGAGCTCGACCGTGACCTGGAATAAGAAGATCCATTCACATTTATCGTAAATCGCTAACTGATGGTTTGACATCGGTTTATTTTGGCCGAAGATCTACCATTAACTGCTAGGCACAGCAATGGTGTTGATGAGTTAGCTGATGCAATGTTCGTTGGGCCCCTTTTGGTGCACTTATCCCATCATTTAGAAAGGTTTTTCTCAAGCTATGTGACCATCCCGCTTATCACCTACAAATCCAAAGAAGCTTCAATTTGCAAATAACCATATTATCTTGTAGATCGTTATCCTTTGACATTCTATTCAGAATTTTTCCAAACGCAGGTAATCGCCATGCTGAAACATCATGGATCCCTTTTATTATGGGCTTCACACCTCAGTTAGCAAATCGCAAGTTGCAGCTGGGACCATCATTCGGTTGATCAGACCTAATGAGCCATTGAAATGACTGATTTACTGACAATTAATAATTTGTCATTTCCAGTCCATTTTAGAGCCCTCGTTTTATTTTCCGGGCAACTGATATTACCACCACTGGACCATGGCGGAGTGACATCACCTGCCTTGAAACACTGATAACAACCCAAAGCCTTATTAGGGTGGTCAAACCTACTTTCAACCTCCTAGAGGTGACCACTGGTAACCCTAGGGGCAATTCTGGAGGCCAATGAGAGGGCGACCGGACGTATAGAGTTAGAATATACCAGCAGGAGTAAAACCTCGACCGGCATGGTAAACAAGACACCACGTAAATGCCTGAATTTATGGTCTCAGGCTGAACTGTGGAAAGCGCGGCATGAAACAACGAATAAAACCGCCGCCAGAAGGTTGAAAAGGCTTCTGAAAGGAGCATGAATATTGCCTTCTCTTAACAGTGTCGAGGACAGACGATTTGCTACTACGAAGTTGAACTGCTACCTGTACGATGATACCAGGCCGGAGAAGTGACTAGAGGACCCAAGACGTCGATAAACACTTTTATTATCTTCTGTGTTAACTCTTGTGTGCAAAAGCTATTTGCATTTCTGTTGTAGCCCTATTAAGTCCTTGGGACTTGCCCTAATGGGTGGGGAGTAAATAAAAAAATAAATGATTGGGGTTACTTTGTGAATAATCTACAACTATGAAAGTCACAATATAAAGCTACTGATACTTTTTATGGCCAAATTTAGAAAACCTACTGCAATTTCTTCTGTTATTGTTAGATAAATCATCCTCTTGTGAAGGGTTTTGACTTGGGCTTCGAGGAGCAGTTTAAAACTAAGAATAGTGTAACAACATTTAAACAAAACTAATTATTTAAATAAATAAAACTTACATATTTTAGAGAAAAAAATATGGTAGAAGTTACAAAATGTAATATCTTTTGAAAGCTTGTTCCCAGTCCTAGTTGAGCCATTCCTTTTGAAAAATGCGTTTAAACACATGCCACAGAGTGTGAAAATGGCGCTGAAAAGTAAAAACTGGAACTCGAGCTTAGCATGAAAGCTGCCTTTTTTTCGCTAAAGTCTAGTTTAACAAGGTTGGTTTTGAGTTAAAAATTAGCCATTTATTTCAGTGAACGAATGTATTATTTTTTGAAATGTTTATATTTTGATGACATTCTATTATAAGCTTTATCCAAAAATACTCACAGAAGATTTAGTGAAAAGGCTTTAAAACTTTGTTAGTGTCAAGAAAACCTTTGGAACGTCATAATCACTTAAAAATGAATGAAAAAGTATCTCCCAGCACGCAAGAAATCAAACTTTGTAATAAAAAAAATGAGGAATCGAGACCGCTGTTCTATGGAGATCCAGGTAGAACTGTAAATGACCACTCATTCTTCGACGTTAAATACACCTAACCAACTAGGAGAACATCTTCCCTATATGTCTGGTTTACTTCTGAGAGATGTACAACGTAATGATTCCACAAGTTGGCGTTGATAGATGTCCAGATGAGGAACCAAACCCAATAAGGGAAATACTGACCAGGCCGCGTCAAAGGGAAATTGAACTACATTACACTTTGTGCTATAATTATTGAATCCTTTCCTTGAATTGACTCCCATATGCAATCAAGTCTAGCAGAAAATCTGGATACCGTCCATTGGTTTCTGTATTTTTATAATATTTATAAATAGGTTTTGGCTACTTTCGCCACCAAAATACACGTCCAGTGCTTTGAGCGGATAATTTACACCATTTAAGCACGACTTTGCAGAGGTTAAGCCAAACGAAGGGTCCGGAGTTAACTTATTCATCGTTAATGTGTCTGGAGAAAGACCAAACTGTAACAGAGTCATAATACCGTCACCTAGATGAAGGCAAGAGAAGAAGTAGATGAAAGCAAAAAATCATGGCATTTTTAAACGATTATCTCCCATAAGTTTGTTCTCAAAAGGATAAGCTTTCCCTTTAACCTCCTGTCCTTCTATTCATAATGAGAGTCAGGAATATTTCCTTATTACAGCTCTCAGAGTAACATATCCTCTTTAAACTTCCAGTGATCAAGGTCAAACTATGGAGTTTCAAACAGATTTTATCGAGCTGCTTTGTCTCCAAACATCAAATCGTTGATACTAGGGAGTGGTAGCTTGACTTTGTAGACAAGTTAGTTCGTATCTAATTCACTAGTACAGTAGGGGCGAACTCAAATACCCCCGACGCTTGATTTGGCATTTCCAACCTTTATGTCTAAGTTCCGGAGAAGCCTCAGGTTTCCAGATTCGCAAGTGATTGGCCTATTGTCAAGTCATCTTGGCACCATATTCACACCTATTCACACTTAAAGAATAAACCTACCAACTATTATCGAGATAATAATGTTATTGCTTATTAACTCATAGGAGTTCTGAGACCCTGCTCTTAAATATGCATGAGGTATATTCTCAAACCTGGAATGAGTGCAGATTGAAAAATCTACCACCATCTTAAAAGGCTACTGTATAAACTGAAGGTTGAACTTAAGCTAGAACTTCAAATTCCACATTCTAGCTGTGATAAGAGCAAACTACAAGATCACACAAATCAAGTGACTAGCGGAAGAACGTACTTAACAATCTTTTTTAATATACCATTTTGAATCGTCATCATGAATTTTTTTTCTAGTTCATCATGCCACAACTCGATCTACCGTGTGTATTCTTCTTCTGATAGAAACCCTAATAGTTGAATTGCTCTTCTTCAGTTTCAAATCCTTGCATTCATAATGTTGAAATGCTAGGAGTAAATGGTTTTCGTTTCATTTAGGCATTTTATTGACTCACTAAATGAGCGATTTACGATTTAGCTCTGAATTACTACCCAGGGCGTAACTTGGTATAATTGCGAAGCAATAAAGTGACTTCCGTCGTTTTGTGGAAAAGTCTGCTTTGGAATTAGCCATTAGACGGCATTTATTTTATCTATTTTACCGAGGCATTATATGAATACTTCGATTATAAATGAAATAATATTTGTTGATAAATTTATTTAAAAATGTTTGAAATAATTGAATCGACGTTTAAAAAGTAGACATTATTCAATATCACGCATTTGATAAAATATTTCCTTCGAAGCCGTAGATCTTGGACACCTTTTGACAATACGAAATTTGAAATCCACAGAAAGTAGGCACTTGAGGCTAACCTATTCATCCGGGCTTGATGATATGCCACTAAAGGTTGAAAAAGTGGGTCCGAATCGGATAGTCCGACTCCATTACCCCTTCAAGTGTCTTTGAAGTCAACCTCCTTAACCTGACTCGTGCAATCGCACCCTCTGGCTCGCTCATTGTATTATTAACGTACTGCAGGAACGTAGACAAGTTTGTAATTTTAGTATTGCATTAGAAATTGAAGAAGTCTTAGAAGATCGGATTGATTCCCAGTTCATGAGATAATTACAGTGGTGGTTTTGTTAATGGTAGTCGTCGCGTCTAGACGTGATCCATGTTAATTGAAAGGATAACCTTTCCAACATTTCATTACAAATCAAGGTGTGGATAAGCAATTCTGACTCTAGCTACCTTAATCTCGTACCTGGTAATTTTAATTTCACTGGCATCCTGTTTATGTAGCTGTTTAATTCTCTACTCCAGGCCTAACTTTGTTTATTTATACATGATTTTAATACCAATAAAATAATGCGATGCAATGCATCGAAGTCCGACGCAGCATGGCAGTTATCGTAATGCGGTTGTCTGTAGTTTCTTTGTTCTTGTTTATTAAGAATATGCTTGGTACACAGACTGCTCTGAGCCCCTTCAGTTGAATTTAATCGGTTTTATGACTTCGACAACCCTAAAAAGGCATGAAGCACAGAACAATTTCCCCAATTATCACTGTGTATGGCTTGTCTTTATGGAAGCTCTCTTAAACCAACCTTATTTCACTTAAATTACTGTGCACTTCTCTACTTATTCTACTGATATAAGCCAGAAAATTTAACAAGATCGCAAAAAACTTACATTTACTGATAAGCCTAAGGCACTTGGAGCTTAGGAAAAATTGAACGTTGACAAAATCGTAAATCTATTTCCATAATTGAGACTTCTCGGTTCGAGAAAAATTGTACCGTTCTAGTTGCCTAGACACCGATTTTTCAGAAAATTAATTGATCTGGAAGTATTATAAATCATAAACTCCACTTCCCAAACGGAAAGTTAGCAATGTTGTGGCAAAATATTTGAGGATTCAAACTAAAATTTTTAAATTTTCAAAGCATTGCAATAAAAATAACGTTATACATATTTGAAATTAAAATCAATTTCATCCAACTGTTTGTGGGACAATGTTTTTTGTGTTGTGGTAAACAAATTGTTTTGAACTCATAAAACCAAAAGGCGAGCCACTTTTCCCCTTAGCTTAGAAAGGAGCAAACAACAATTTGGAAGAAAAATTTAACTTCGTGAAGCTAAAAATAAATATGTATTTCTTCCCATAACTCTACAAATCTTAATATATACGAAAGGACTGATAATTATGTTAATCAAACATGAACATTCTTCTGTCCACAAAGCGATAAACTTGTAGTTCTTGTTATAACACAGGACTCGAAATAGGCTGAGAATATAAACCCTATAGGCTTGATGACCTTCCACGTTGGTAACACCACTGGCCACTGGATGCATTGAAGTGACTGATAGATGTACAAGGGATTTAACCTATTGGTTGGGGGTGGCCAAGCACACTACTTGAACTGTTGACATTGGGAAATTTTTACTAATGGCATACCAAGATCTAAGGACTTGGTTAACAGTATCATCAAGAAGGGAAAGCGTAACGGAATCGAACAGTGATTGTCATCATCACAAACCATCGGAGGGACACTACGAAGATACTGATTCGGCTGAAAATATTCTCTCCAGCCGTTTTAACTTTCTTTTAAGTGATAAGAGGTAGGCATATTCAATCCAAAGCCAGTTCGAAGCTAAACATGATTAGAAGCAGAGGAAGCTATATTTGTATTTTATTTGGAACCAAATAACAAGACTTTTAGAGCACTTTTTCTCCACATGTTTCTGCGGCCACTATGGTCAGAAGTGCAGGATGTCGTCACTATGGTAGAAAAGGCGAATTTTGATATGAAAATGTAAAGTTTGCTCATTTATATCTATTGTGTTCTTCACAAGTATAAAAAAGAATAGACTTGAATTGTGACTTTCATGGGAGATTTCATGATAAAAAATCGGTATAATCGCTACGAAGAGCCCCATTTAGGCTGCTACATTAAGATGGTTTCCTTCAGTATTAGATTGGGTAGTCAACCATTTGATTTCCTACTACAATACAAATTATTATTGCATTCATTTGTTGTAAATTAGTCTGCATCTCCTTCAGTACACCCTTTCCGTCTCATGAAAGGTGGGTCTTAGATCATCGATCTGGAAATCACCATCATATGCTCTTTTCACCAACACTTATATCAACGTTCTGGGAAACAGCGTTTTCGATATAGATGCTCTGTAGTTTTGACAAAATTTCTTCATCAGTCAACATGGTTTTATTTGTTTGTTAATTTGATCTTCACCGATTGGGGCAAGTCTCGAGGACTTATTGGGACTATAACAGAAGTACAAGTAGCTTTTACTACATGTAACACATGGCTATTAGCTCAAATACAGTAAAAGCGTTTATCGACGTCTTTGGTACTCTGGTCTTTTCTCTGGCATGGTTTCATCGTTCAGATAGCAGTTCAACTTTGTAGTGGTTCTTCATCCATCCTCGACATTGTTAAGGCAGACAATCTTCATACTTTTTCTAGAAGCTTTCTCAGCTCTCTGGTGGAGATACCAGTTATTGCTATATGCACACACTTTCCACAGTCCAGTTCAAGACCAGGAATCCAGGTATTTACGTCGGGCCTCGTTTGCCAAGCTGTGTGCAGTTGTACTTTTGCTGGTATTTTCTAATTTTGTACCCGGGAGCCCCTCTCATTAGCCCCCAGAGTTGCTCCTGGGGTTACCGGTGGTCACCACGAGGATGTTGAGAGTAGGTTTGACTACCTATGGTAAATGATTTAGACGTACCAGTGAACTATGCCCTTGCATGGGTGCATTGCTAATACCTGAGCAGTGTCATGCATTTGCATGCCATCATCTTGAACCCTCCTCCGTAGCAGAAGAAAACGCTTTTGTAGGCAAAATGATTGATATCTTGAAACAAAACTTCTAATCATGCCCTCAAAATACTTGGATAAACAAATAATAGTAGCTTTTTTAGACTAAAAGGCTGTTTATTATCGGCTTCCATGTCAGAGAAATGCTGTTAAAAATAAACTATTTCATCTCCTAAGAAGCCTTCCATCTTACTTCGCCATCTTAGGTTTGTCAAAGCATCGCACATTTGCTTAAATGATGTAGGGCCTTAAAATTATCAGTTAAGGTCCTGCAGTATTTGTTAACGTCGGAATTTTTGAAGATTGTCCCATACTAGATCGCGCAATTTATATTCACCAAGTCACCTGTTTTCTCCGATTTCATCAGACAGATAACGTTTACGGTAGGTGATATGGACGAATTATAGTAAATTGCGTTCGAAGGCATTTAATCGGTGTTCACCTTTGTATAACGTTCAAAGACCAGGATCATGCAAGACACTCTGAGTAGAACAAACACCTAATGAAATTTGAACTGATGAATTTGGGGAAGGAAATGTTCATTCTCTTCTATTTATGACCTCAGTAGTGAAGTTCCACATCACACTCGCTTCTCATAGCATGTTGTAGTTTCCGCTTTTCTTAGCCTTACTAGATTTAAATTTTCATATCAACATCACAAAGGTTTGGTGGTCAAACCTACTCAAAACCTCCTCGTGGTGACAACCGGTAACCCCAGGGACAACTCTGGGCCGGATTGGACTAATCACCCATCGGACAGTAGGAAAATATTTTTATGCCAGCACGAGGCACGACGTAAACACCTGGAGTTTGGAAAGCACGTACATGATGCAATGAATGGAATCTCCTCCAGAACGTTGACAATAATTCTGGAAGAGGTGTGAAGATTGACTGCCCTTAACGATGTCGAGGACGGACAAGTTGCCACCACGAAGTGAAACTGCCACCTGTACGATGAAACCATGCCAGAGAAGTGACCAGAGCACCGAAGACGTTAATGAACGCTTTTAGTGTCTTCTGCGTTAGCCATTGTGTGCTACGCGTTGTAATAGCTACTTGTACTTCTATTGTACCCCCAATTAGTCCTTGGAACCTGCCCTAATAGGTGGAAGTAAATAAATAATAAAAAATTAACATTAGTTGGAGGCCTTTTTTTGTCTCATTGATGATGCGTTGTAAGTGAAATATTGTGTTGCCAAGAGCGTTTGCAACTTTTTAGAAAAGGCGACAAACGGTTCAAAAGTTTTCAGCACATCCTGTTAGAGTATCGAAGGAAACCACGTTTTAAAAGATTGATCTACACCTCAACAATGAAGTTGAAAGCAATACACAGACTGGAAGTTAGGACTGGACACCTCTGGCACCTTCTATAGAAACTAGAGGACTGGGCAAGTCAACTCATCAAAACGAAAACGCATATCTCGGTGCCAGCCCCAACACATCTAAAATCTACACAGAAACCGCCTTTGCTTTTCACTACTCTCTCCCTTTCAGTAATTTAAAGTCCCCAGGTGAGAGGTTAGAACAAGTCTTTCTAATAAGACAGAGATGGTTTGATAAATGAAAGGGAGATGGTTTAAAGAATCTAGAGAAGCTGGATTCAGGTTATGGATGAAAGAAGTACCTATTCAATTCCATAAAATGCAAGAAATAGGTATTAAAATTACTTTTACTAGAACAATCAAGTAATAAGTGTCTATACAAATGAAAATAACTAAAATTATTACTTGTTTTAATGGCATTTTAAAGCTATGTACTTAGCCGCAAGCTCTGCCCAAAATTTAGTAAATGAATCTTCCTTACCTTACCTTAAAAATAGGTTTGAAGAAAAATTTAGATCAAGGAAACCCCTTTCATACAACCTCGTAGAACCTAGTAAACGAGGCACGACGTAGATACCTGAATTGATGGTCTCAAACTGGATTGTGGAAAGCGCGATGAATCGCATGTAGCGATGAATGGACTCTCCGCCAGAAAGTTTGAAAGTCTTCTGGAAGAGGCATGAAGATTGTCTGCTTTAGCAAAGTCGAGAACGGACAAGGTGCACTACGAAGTTGAACTGCTACCTGTACGACGAAACCACACCGGAGAAGTGACTGGGGAACCGAAGACTCCGATTAACGCTTATGCTTTTAATATATTAACTGTTGTATGCTTTCTGTCGTAATAGCTAACTGTACTTCTGCCAGAAAGTTGAAAAGACATCTGGAAGATGCATGAAGACTGTCCGCCTTTGACAATTTTGAGCATGGACGAGATGCCACTACGAAGTTGAACTGCTACCTGTACAACTAAACCATGCTGGAGAAATGACCAGACGTTGGTAAACGCTTTTGCTGTCTTCTGTGTTCACCGTTGCGTGCAAATTGTTGTAAAAGTCATTTGTAGCTCTGCTGCAGCCCCAAAAAGTCCTTGAAACTTGCCCCAATGGGTGGGAAGTGTATAAAGTAAAATGAAATACTCAAATGAAAAACTCAAAATAGTTTGCACACTCAAAGTGTTTCCCTCGATGAACATTCTCTATTTTCATTTCACATCAGTTTTTCTCATGTTGCAAGAAAGCGGCAAGAAGTTTCTACAATGAAATATCGGACCAGAACATGGGAATTGTGAGAAAGAATTCACTTCTTCTGTTAGAATATTCCGGAGTCGACCTATTTCAATGCATAGTTATAAAGAAATTACTAAAACTAACTCTCCTGTTTACATATATTTAATTCCAAACTGATTCCGAAAGGTCTTTCGCATTGAATACCGAAGTTTGATGACGCCACATTTACAGGGGGTATTCTAAAGATGCACGGTACACCCTAGTTGAATGAACGAAAGCGACAAATAGTTGTGGTGCACTTTCAAATCGCATCGGGAAAGTCAAATGCGAACCTGAATGCGTGAAATATCAGACTAATTGCTTATAGTTGAAAAAGCACAGCTAAGAAAGATATCTTCATATGGGGACTGATTGTTTGACATATCACGCAACATCATGGGGACATAAATAGGTCTGTCTGATTTTGACTGCCTGAAATCCCTTTTCACAAGTACACAACTTTTCAGTCGAAATGCTGTGCTTTTGTCTAAAATTTTCTTTTGACCATCATTTGGTGGTTCATGATTTATAAGGATTAGTGCCTTCGGACTAGATCCTCGAGATGAAACGATAAATGTAGCATCAATCTGTACATAAGAACATTTAAGAGTAATTTTATTCCGAAGTTATTCCATGAAATTCATGAATAACCTTGAAATTTGAAACTAAGGTACAATGAATTCCATATATTGTACTCCATAAAGATTTTATCTTGCATATGATAATAAAGTAGTTTATTAGGCAAATCTACTGAATGACTGTAAATAAACCACAAAGCCATTTTATTTCGAAATAAACTACATTCTGAATTGACCTTTGGGGACTAGGTAATGTGTAAGGTGTCAAGACTAGACTAGCAGAACATAAGATCCATACGTCTACTTTTTTCCTCCATTTTGATAGGTTATATGTCGCTTTTACGTGCTTAGAGTACTACAAACAGAACTATAAAATTAGATGGTGGACGCGAATCTATGCACAGAATTGATTCAGTCAATCTTATCTCAAAATAATCCAGGTCATTGTTATCTCGGAAAAGACAAAAAGGACGGCTTTAATGGTTTTGTGAATTTCAAACTGAGGATCTTTCAACATAGAATGATTTTGCGGCATGCTGGGACGGTGAAGTTGCCATTCAAAGGCCGCCTCAAAATGATTCATTTAATGATACGCAATCTCTCTCCAAAGGCCACCTACTCTGTTTTGATCTTTGCCTAGACGTCATTGAATTATCGTCTGGTTACGCCCATATCAAGATACGTCTCTGTGTGAGGTCAAAGACAAAGAGATAATTATAGCCCACAAAAAACTTAAACCTTTATTTTCTCGTCGGGCGTCTTTAGAGTAGAGGACAGCTTGGGGAAGGTACCTAAAGTCTATTAAATCAATCATTGTAAGAAAGTTCACTTGGGAGCTGAAAATCAGTAATACCATAAATAACAGTTTCAAGGACAAATGGCATGATCATCAAAAATGGGAAGTTGTTTGAGAGCGTCTAAGGGAGGCAGAGTTGATTAACTACGTATATTTGACATTTTCAACTTATTGCAACAAATATTCCCTATAAATATTACGCTCACTATAAAATAATAATTATTTTTTAAATACAATTTCAACTTAAGAAGCAAAAGCAAAGCTTTTAAATTAGATAGATTTGCACAACTCATTATGTAAAAATTTGCCCAAAAATTGTTTAAAATACAAAGCGTGTAGGCAGTTGTTTTAATTGTGTACAAAGATTAGAAGTGAGGTTATGGTTTTAGTATTGCAATTTCCTGAATGAAGGCGGAAAGACGTCGATAATTCATCGGCGAAATAGTTTTCCGCTGATCGCAATCGTAATAATGCACAGAATGAATTATTTATGGCATTGAGTTGTGGTCGGTACTCTGAACCGCAGATTGTCAGCGTCCATATTGCACAGCTCAGCGAGGCGGTATTTATTAAAAGACGAAATATAGCCTGCATCTAAAATAAGCCTTTGGGCAAGTTTAAATATAGCTGTTTTGGACTAAAGTCATAAGTTCCCACAGTAATAATTGGTTATTCTGGTTCTCAAAGTTATGAGTTGTCTTTCGAGATGGTCTTGTAGAGTAACAGCTCCGAGGAGGAATAAAAGACTTTTTTCAGTATTTGTTCCGAAAATCACGGTTAAGCCTGTGCGTGATGATTCTTCGAAATAATCAACGCGTCCGCTTCGCTTGATGCGTTCTATCTGACGTTCTATTTGAGCTCTATTTTCAATCAGCCTTAGAATCCGCCAGTTTCATCAAAATGTGTATCAATTCTATTGAAATCCTCCTTCATATTATAAGAAAAATTGTTGGAATTTACAATAAGGTCCGCTTTGTTTTCTTTTAGTAAGTCCATTCAACTGCAATCAGTCGAAAAGCGTTTGTGTCATTAAGAGAAAATCTACTACTTATTGATAGACAGACGACACTTGTGAGAGTAATTAGAACAGCCTTTGAGTCTACTGATTTGCGAGTTCTGAAATGGATTTACTGCCTGAAATCGACTTTGATTTCTGACGTCCACATCGAATAGTCGTACTAAATCATTCAGCGCCTATGGTTATGAGTATTTCAGGATTCTTAACTACATTCTTTGAGGTTCAAAAATCTTCAGAACAACCATGTTACAACGATGGTACCAAAGATTATTGAGAGCTAACAGATTTGGAATGAGCTTGGGTTAAGCTGGAGTGAGTCCATCTATGCTCAATTCGTTTGAATTAAGAATTTCAAATATTTTATTAGTTATTATTTTATTGAATAGATCATTTTATTGATAACTGTTTGTGAAAGCAGGGGACAAAGCTGATTTTTCAAGAAAAATTTTGACATGCCGAATTCATTTTTGATCTTTATACGACTTTGTAGATAAGATCCTCGATCCATTAGCACTATACAGAAAACAATGGTTAAGCTAAGCACACGGTATTACGGAACAGAAGCGAAAAGTGGAGTGGAAAGTGTTGAATATCCGTGGTGACAATCCTGGTCGCCTTTCTCGTCCATTCTCCTGTATAGTGTAAACCAAAATGGTAAGCAACTGTTGGATCCACGTTACTGCTAAAGATTGAAACTGCTCAATTCTAGTCCTGATAAAGGCTTGGCCAAACTAAAAATTGACTTACTGACTTTGTCCACAGACTTTCTTCCCAAACTGAGACAAGCGTAATCCTTGCATTCAGGAGGTCACACAATTAACAAATCATTGCCTACAGGTTACAAAAATAATCACATCTTTAATGATGATAATGATTCTAGAAAATGGTTGCAGTTGGAAAAGATAACTGCCCGTAAAGTAAAAGACTGCGATCCTACTTTTCAGAGACACGCAGTCTCCATCAATTGGGCAAGTACTGAACTTGAATGCCGCTAAAAGTACTCTGCGTGTATACCATCCTATTTAGCTAAACTCTATTGAATCTATGAATCCTGCTCGAGGTCAATTACAACAGCTTTACCTCGACTGAGAAATCGAAAACAACGAAAGTTTATGCTTTTGCTTTTTGGCATTTAAAATGACACAGTTAAAATAACCTTGAAAACTTTGATGTTTTCAATCCTGCTATATCATCCGTCATAAACCCATCCGTCATCGAATAAACCCATGCATTATCCAGCCTCTATGATGACTTCCACCAATGAAGCGCATGCGTATTTTTGGTCTTTGTACGTTCCATCTCTTTCTCTCAAAGCTACTCACTCATTCAATTTGTCGTTAATCTCAGACTTCACGTGAGCTGATTCGAATAATCTCTATGAATGCTTCAAAAGATTAGAAGGTAAATTTTAACTTGTACAGCCAAGCCTTTTACGCAGATCAGGGCAGGAAAGCGCCCCTAAATTCCTAAAAATAATTTCTTGTTGAATTTTGCAGTCATCGAAAGGCAGTGGAAAGTTCATTTCAGTTGACAGCCTCAACCGAGATGGCGATAGGATCATCGTAAATGTTTCCGGAGCACGTATGCTAATAAATAAAACTTAACATTGTCAAACACAAATCGGGATAAACATCTGACCCATTAGATTTGATGGGATTTTCTAGTGTCGAACACAGGGATAAATGCACAATTTTTATGATTTCCCACGAATTCAGCTGTTTTGCCACATATTCATGCTCAATAAACTAAGTAGCAACATGCGTTCAACTCTTTATCGCATTTGCAAAGTGATACATTCATCAGCCTTTTTTCAATCTTGTTTACATTTCGGGAAATATTAATATTCTTCTTATTTTTCCTACAATCGTTAAAACCGATTAATTGCCACAACTAACAAGGCATGAAGATCTGGAGAGGAAAAAAGCGTGGTCGGTCATTTTAACAGCATGGATGATTTGTATGCATCGTCTAACTTATCAGCAGATTTAGTCTTAAATGAATATAGAGTCCTCTTAAGTTAAAAAATCGTCAATATTCCCTTACTTTGGAATGACAGCACCCCTAATTACATTCTTTTACAGCTACTGAAAGGGGGACGTTAGCTAAGTTTATCTATAGAGAGATAGGACTTACAAGCGGTATATGTGGTCATTCAGATTACTATATTAATAATTGGAATCACTTCGCTCCTTCGAACGCAGAAACACTAGCCTTTGTTAAAGACTGAATCAATGCTCGGGTTTGATCGTTCACGTTATGTTCGAAAAGTTAAAGTTTGATAAGTCACATAATGGGTAGTGCCATATCTGCAGGACAAACCTACTCAAAACTTCCTCGCGGTTACCACCGGTAACCCCAAGGGCAACTCTGGGGATCAATGAGAGGGGCGGCCGATTAAAACTAAGCACCCATCGGACCTATAGAAATAGATCATGCCAGCAGGAGTTCAACTTCGCACAGCCTGTTAAAGGAGGCAAGACGTAAATACTTGGATTCATGATCTCAAACCGGATGGTGGAAAGTGCGTGCAAGTAGCAATGAATGGAATCTACTGTTACCCCTCTTTAACAGTGTCGAGGTGCTACCACGAAGTTGAACTGCTATCTGTACTATGAAACCATGCCAGAGAAGTGACGAGGGAACCGAAGATGTCGACAACCGCTTTTACTACCTTCTGTGTTAACTGTTGTGTGCTACTTGTTGTAAAAGCTATTTGTACTTCTATCATACCTCCATTAAGTCCTTGGGACTTGTTTTAATGGGCGGGAAGTAAATTATTAAAAAAATTTGGTAAAATCAGTATAATTTGGATGTCATCATTATGGTTTATGCCGATGTGTTTGAGCATAGAATAAAGTAACTCTAATCTGTGCTAGCATTAGGAGACTGCTAGGAGAAGAACATGGGCTTACATGATTTTAGACCTCGATTCCAATGCGTGATTTATCACCCGAATGCATTTTCTAATTTCCGATCGACTCTATTGGGATAGAAGTAATCTGTTCTCATATCTTAATGATCGCAATAGCTAAATAAGTATTCTAGATGACCCAGGGTGGGTAGTACACAGAACACAATAAAACCGTCAAATCACATCTTCGATCAGAGAAAATTTATAACCACATATTTAAGGAGATAATCTAAATGACTGTATGCTATTAAATGAAGATAAATACAGCTCTCTGCGAACAGCAGAAAGACTAACCTGATCCAAACCCACTATTTTAGTTTTCCATTCTTGAAGGCTAATTGAATTTAGGCGATCTGAAACACTCCAGAATTTTAAGTGCTTTAAATTACTGCAGGTGCTTTTGCAGTTCAATCAGCAGACTTTTAACGCGGAGTACTTTTGAAAACGAAGTTTTATTACTCAAAGACAGTAGTTCAAATCCCACTCCTTTCCCCTTTTCTGTTGTATGAAAACTGTTCTTGAATGTTGAATACTCACACATCTATCACATCCTAGTTCCTTTAAGTCTTAAATTTTCTGATTTTCAGCCCGAACAGATGCACTGAATGTAAGGGTGTTAAAGATTTGGATAAAAAAACGTCTAAATAATATGCAGAACGGTAGAAGAAGTAAATTAAACTGATGGGTCAAACACCAAAGTCCGTACGTCTTTTATCCGCAGTGAGTGTAGTCTCTCTCTCGACTTGGCTGTAGCTCCAGTCTTTGAGGTATTGCGTGCATAGAATGAATATAGGTGACTGCCCATTACTCCGGTAAAGATTACTGAATGCAAGGGACTTTCTTTAGCATGTTAAAATTATACTGCTGGAGATTTCGATCAAAGTATGAGTTATGTCGTTGTTAACTCATTACCAGGCGTTATCATCTTCGTTAAGATAAGCTCATTTGATCCCCAATGACTGAAAAAGCTCACGCTCAGTTCTCGAAAGTCAGCATTGTGTTCAGTCGCCTCAAGTGCCTCATTCTAATACATGAGTATAAGAGTTTTCGCCACAAGTTTACACACAAAAATAGGCTGCAGCTGATTGAGCCACCTATCAACGAGCTTCAGCAGTGTTTGGCTCTCTGCCAAAGTTTCTTGCGAGGGTGACGATATTTTCGCGGCGTGAACCTCTAGCATAGGTCAGCATTTGGCGATATTGTTTGCATCATGTTGCTGGCTCCTTAACAGTAACAGTGCATTTTTACTTGGCATTTTCACCTAATTCACGGCATTCTTGGTGTTTCTATCACTCCATCGCTCTGAAAAAGGACTGATCCTTCTGCCCCAAGAGGTTTTTAATCAACATAAAACATTTGCTCATTGAAATGACTCCACTAGGGTTGAAGGCCTTCATGGCTTTATGCAAGTCAGAAACTCCGAAGTCATCGGGCTCTCATTTAATGTCGATGACTAGCCAACAGATTGAGTGGAAATTTCCCAATCTTTGCGGACCGTTCCGCAATGGGATTAAGCTGTGTATTAATGTAATGTAGCCTGGAAACTTTATTATTAAGAATTGCTTCTATATTTCCTTACGAGTTATGGTAATGGAATTTCGTCCAGATTAATCTGTCAGGAATCTACTTTGCACTCACTTTACGGAGCTTTTCAGCAGGTTAACTGAAGATCATCCATATTTTATAACGAATTAACAAATGCCTGTCTTCAGATTAGGCTGTACCTTCTCCGAATCCAGTTTTAGCTCTAGGTTCCCTGAAGTTCACAGTTGCCCCAACAGTCTCCTTGAACAAATAAAGAAAATATGCATTTCATGGTTAAATAATTAATTTGTATATATAACCAAGAGTTTCGAATTCAACTTGCATGAAAATGCCCTAAACTAATCCAAGCTTTAAGTCGCAGTTAACCTTTCGCTTTTCTGGACCACAATCTTAATTCCATAAGTAACAAAAGAAATTCACACCTCCACGGATCTTAAAAGGGTAAAATTTTACAGTCTCCTTGACTTTTCAGTCATCTTACGAGGTAACTTTAACCCAAAGTCATTTTCCAACGTCCATCTAGCATATCAGTCGATGTCTTGCACTAATTTTGCATCTTAATTGTCTATGAAACTTATATGGATGGTTCTTTCCTGAAGTTCCAGAATGGAATATGGCAAGACGCATGAATGCTCTACATGTTGTGCAGAAACATGCCTAAAAGGAAGATATTCATATTCACCTACGGAAAATCGACTGAAAGTTAATTCTTTAAGGTACAAATCTATTGAGATTTTTTGATCCGCAGATCAATTACTCGTTTCCTAAGAATTCCATGAAGTTATATCAGTTCTGTAAACATATCGAGACTGATCAGTTTGCTTGATTGCTTGAAGGCGGTTCAGGTTTGAAAATCCAGGAAATGCGTGGCATTTTTCAAAAGAACTCTTAATCGCTAATTAACCTCTTAAAGTTTAGTGGATTTAAAATACCAAGGATCGTTAATTTTCGCTTTTCATGGGGACCACCATTAATGATGGAAGCATCATATCTTTCCAAATTTATAGTTAGCAATGGAAAGGTGCAAACTAGAAAGATTTTCAGCCCTATGTAGCTGAGTCTTACCATCTTCTATAAATTAGAAATTGCTCCACTGAATCACCAAATTCGAACACAACCACCCAACTTGGGTACCTAGTAAACCTGCAGCTGAAGATATGCCATTTTTCTCTCTCTTCCTCGTCCTTAAATCAAGCTTCATGAAGAAACGATTCCAAGATTGGTCAGCTTAATGAACGACCACAATGACCGGTTATTAGGGAATGACTGATTCTCTTCAGTTCTGCTACCGGTCCTCAGCTTGCTTAGAAACAGAAAAGTAGAAGAATAAATAGAATTGTTATTTTCTGCTTTCTATGCTGACGTTTTGCATGTAGACTTTGATCTTCAGCCCTAAATGTCGTGCTGGAGACTAGGCAGATTCTAATTCTGTTATTTCGCTAACAGACAGCGTGGAATATAAGAAGGCCAATCTCGTCACCTGGCTTCCGGACGCACTAGGAGTCATCTAAAGCCATCGTCATTTCAGTGCCTGGTTCCACTCACTCTTCATGTATCCTATGTACAATTAACCATGTTCTCGTAGCGACTAGAATTTGAATCTCTGAAGTTCGCCTGAGCATCTTTAGAGGCCTTAAGTTCTTTGTGCCTATCAGAAGGCGATGTGGAAATGAGAGCTGGGTCAACAATGAGGGTTTAGACGAGAGTTACTTTAAATTAATAAAAAGTGATGTCATAGACCTTCTTTTGTTTGCCATGGTCAGAATCAAAGCTGTAGTATCAAACGACCCCATGAGATTCATCGCAGCGATTATTAATTTTAGGATTTGACCTTTGTATCCAAACATGAGAGGGCGAATGGCAAAATGAAACAACCAATATTGACGAATCCTTAAGTATTGAAAGGGTTTATTTCTAAATTAACATTGTTCCGGAAGTGAAGTAGTTACGATTGTTCCAGATGTGAATCTTGAACTGCATTCCAGCCAAATTGGGATTCTGTCTTTTATTTCCTTAAGATTGTGTACTACGACCTCAGCTAAATTTCTTAGAAAAGAGATCACTCTTGGGAATAGAGAGGATACGGAAATCCCGTATACTTCGCAGTACTTAAGCATTTGCAGTAAACGAAATATACATATGTTTGTCTAGACAATTTAGTGAAAGCTTAAATGCAGTTATGTTTCACAGTAAGTCACATTGTTTTCCAAATAAGTGCTTTCTTTACCGATTCTTACCTCAGTCAAGTTCACTTATGTTGGTGTGGGAAATTTAGATGTTAGAACAAATGATGACCCTCTATGTATTTCGGCGAAACTCTGGATGATCACTTCTTAAAAGATATCGTCGACCCAAATCTATGATCTTTGAAATCGCAGAATCCAGCGTATGTTCTGATCTTTC
The DNA here is from genome assembly GCA_019097775.1 of Moniezia expansa. NCBI lineage: Eukaryota > Metazoa > Platyhelminthes > Cestoda > Cyclophyllidea > Anoplocephalidae > Moniezia > Moniezia expansa. The sequence continues at coordinate 10,383,006 of JADFDV010000053.1, forward strand.
AAACTTTAGTTAAGTCATTGAAGTCAGCCGAATACGAAGCAGGAGAAACCAAAAGCGAAATATACCATTTTAACCTCAGAGGCAATCTTGAGGAAAAAAGTGAGAGGCGTCCAGATAGAACTAATCACTCTCTCAACGTGCGTGCATGTAGCAATGAATGGAAACTCCTCTAGATAGTTGAAGAGACTTCTGGTAGGGGTATGGAGATTGTTGCCCTTACGGAAATTTGAATGAAGTCCTGCTCCTTAAATATAGAAAATCATGCTTTCTTTAACTCTGGAGACAGTGAAAGCTCTAAATCGAGTGGTGGGGCTGCCTTTCAGCTCAAAAAGGGCACTCTAACACTCCAAGTTGGAATAATGACATATTATGCTCCGACTGAGTCCATGGGGGGTAAAATGGTTAAAGAATCCGACTACAAACTAGTGGCCAAAACCTATAGATTACTTCCCTCTACATGTACACAAATAATTATCCTGGGCGATTTTAACTGCAGATTGGGCTCTGATGCCCGTAACATTGGCGCCAATTCAGAAATTTGATGGAGGGCATAAACAGTCAAAAGAAAATGTGGCAAACTGCCTAAAGGCATCGAATAAATAAGAATTATCGAAAGGAACATATCAGAAATACCTTTGACAACTGCATATGAGGATATCCTAAATCTATAGAAAAGGCTGCTGCTAAAACTGCGGGGCAAAAAGAAAGAAAAACAGATGGTATACAGCTATACGCGAGAAGGAATACAGAGAACTCCTGTTACAAAAGCAGTTGAGAACAAATTGGCTCTCAAACCCATCTCAAGAAACGTCCTTGAGGTACGAAAAGCGAAGAACCAGGGTAAACATCCTGATATAAAAATGGAAACAAGCTTATCAAGAAGATAGACATACCTGCTTTCTAGTGTACCTCGTAGAGGGGAAACTCCAACTGGAAGACAGTCAAAGTGACATCAAGATGGCGTCAAATTACATGCAACTATTCTGTGCCAACGCCTGAAGCACCACCATGCCGAAATACATTCAAGAACAGAACTCGGATTCTGTGAAGGAAGATCCACCGGAAAGGCTCTACTTGGGGTAAGAACCACTATAGAGAAAGCCGTGGACCAGAAGCAGAAAATAGTGCTAGGGTTTGTTGACCTGGAAAAGGCCTCTGACTCGCTGCCTAAAGCTGCAATAATCAGCCGAGTGGTCGATCTGATCTGCTGCTGTCAAATGGTCCGTTCGGTAAAGTCCTTGATGGACTCACCGATGGGGAAATTGAAGGGGAAAAAGGACTACTTTGTGATGGAGCGTGGTGTGAGACAAGGCTCCAAAGAAGGACCACTTATTTCCAACCTAACTTTCCAACTCATATTGGATGAAGCCTTCTCCTGATTCAGACGATTATTCACTCTGGCAAAAGAGGGTTACTAAATCATCTGGAATGATTTCTGTCGTATTGCTGCATAAATACGGAATGCAAGTTGTAGCGGACAAAACATTCTGGCTTCATATTGTTGCCAGTGAGTATCAAACAGCAACAGGAATGTCATTTCGACGTGCCTCATACTCGGATTACCTTGGTTCCATAATTCAAGATACGGGTGAGCCAAATTGAGCATCAAAAGCTAACCTAGTCAGGGCCAAAGGGCACCTAACACGACTACGATCATTTATGTGCTCAAGAAGTCTCAAATAAAAACTCTGAAAGCAACTCCGGTAGGTATTTTCGTCGATCCTGCAGTCATTTGTTAATTATCAAATATTGTCTTGAGAGTACAGAATACGGCTGGACATATGGTTCTTGGAATTTACTCGTTTAGAGCCAAAACTGTAGAGGGCCTCCGAAAGAAGCTGCTGGTGCGTAATTTGGCAAGCCTTAAGCAGACAAAGAGTTTGAACCTATGGAAGAGTTTGAAAATAAACAAAACTAACCTGATGCTATCCAAACTTGAAAGTAACTTTGAAAATGGGGAAAATTGCAAGCAAGCCTCATGTACAAGGGATTTGATGCTGCATTTAATTAAAGATGTGAAAGAAATATGGCAGGAGCACTTCGAATCATGACTTCTTTGATCTAAAGGAAAGCCTCAAAGGTCAAGATGATAATTACCTGCCTAGATTGATAAGGGAGAGAAAACGTGAAATTGTCTGTACCAACGCGAAATGCCACAGATGCTTCGCCACAGCAAGGGAGATGCGAACTCACATAAGATATGATCATGGAGAAGAAGGACACCAAAGTGAAGGGATACTAGACCGTAAGATAAATTGCCTTCTCTAAAACCGCCTTGAAAGATTGTCACTCGTCGGTTGCAATCGCAGAAAGCGAGAGGCCATAAAATGCAATGGAGAAAGTAAAAGAACTGAACACGATGGAGGAGTAAGATAGAGTGGAAGGCATGAAAAATGACTACGAAGAAAAGAATATCCAGCAGGACGAGGTACACAAACGCTCTATCTCTGCTGTGAACAGCGCCTACCCACACAAATGATCGCTTACTATAAAAGAATACCTGGGTAAGAACAAATAGACGAAGACAGCAAGGACCCATCGACAATAAACGATACTAAAATGTAATGTCGGGAACGCAAAGGCGAAGGACCATGATGTCATGTGTATGTGTCTAAATGTTGCACGACTTCTTCGCAACTGGGACTTGCCCAGTGAGTGGGGATGAATAAAAAAAACCACCACACATATATTGTTTGTTTGACAGGTATCAGGGTTTAAAATATTAAAATAATCTCAAATACCCATTCCACCGCTTCGCGGAAATTTTAAATCCAGGGGAAATAAATTTGCTAATTCAGTAGATGGACGAATATGAGCTTCTCCTTGTAATTATAAAGCCTGCGGGCTCGGATCTGTTTATTCGTCCAAACATGTAATGAGTTATCAGAAGCTATCTGGTTGGACAAATTTGCATCGTTGCGTCTGGTTCACAACCACCACCAATGAGTACAGCAAATTAATACCCATTCTATGAAACTTGCGTGGACTATGACGCAAGCTGGTGCATATTCAAGCACCAAATATGCATCTAGATACATAAAAGGGAGACCTTAATCTCCACTACATCCAACATTGTTTGCAAAGGTTGTCTGGAATTAAGCCATCGGAAATCAGTAGCAAAAAATACTATCTATGATAACTAGTATGATACAAAGTTTACAGCGAGGGTACTCAATTTGAGAAAATAAAAACAGGTATCGTTCCACACTCCCCACGTTTCAGCATGGCCGAATTTCGCGCTGGATGGTAATAATCTCTAATGATCTTGGACAAAATTCATCTAATACCGTATTAAAGTGTTACTGTTAGCAATGAGATAAAATTAATTTCAGTGGATTTTAAAAGGATCTGCCTGTAGAAAAATCAGGACTGAACAGAAAATCCCAAACAGCAGAACACCACTGAAGACATATTTCTATTTTCGCTATTGTAATGAGGTGAGAATTACTTTCAAGTAGCCTCACTGTACCTTAAAAAACTCTGAAACCAGTAGATCACTCTCTAAGAACCAATAAAGCATGAAAACGATGAGACTTAACGATATGATCAAGCCTAATTCTCCTTAAAATTAAATAGTCATATGCTTGTTGGGCTTCAGGCGTTTTGAACGGTCGGGCAGCAGAGAAACCTGAAATCAGCATTGTAAATGGTTACTTAAATAAAGATAGAGATTTATCCTCGGTCTCGAGCCTAAGGTTCACTTTGAGGAGGAAGCAGAGGAGCGGCGGATCCAGTCAACAGATCAGTGGGGCAAAGCCGAGTTACTTCTGGGTAAGCAAATTTGAAGCCTGCATTAAACAATTTTGGAATCGCTTGATAAATTTTGTGAATTTAAGTATTTACGTGGACTAAATTGGTTGCATGAACAGTAAGATTTTTGGTTTTTCGACTCTGAAAGAACATGATCTTCCATACCTTTCGGTTCATACAGTTAACTTTTCGCAAATTAATTTCAATAAACTGCTAGTGAGGGAAAATTGGGCTTAGTTATTTAAAAGCAAGTCAATTCCGAGGTTATTTAATTTAAAGAGTGTCAGGAAATCAAAGGTAATAGAGATCCCCATCGTTTCGGTCATTTTTCTCAACTTTCTATGTACTTTCAAACTTTGTTATCAGTCTTTGTTAAATAATGGTTAGTTTTTTGACATTTTAGTGGGAAAAATACTTTTCATCTCTTTCAGTTTGCTAACTGGAAAATAAATGGATTTTAGAGGAATCTCAGGTCATCTCCCACCTAGTGTTCTCGTTTTGGTATCCTTTATCAAATGTACCCCCTCATGACATAAATATTGGCTCCTTGGCCTTCCAAAGCTTGGCCACTCCGTCGATTCGGTGGTTCTCCAAGTAAGGACAACTATTTGCTAAAAGACAGAGATGTCAGGACAGGTGACCAGTGTTCTCTTACTTACTGGCTACGACAATTAATATTTTCCCCCAGAATCAAGGGAATAGAGTTACTGTGGAACGAACCCATCCGCATTCTTAACTTTAAAACTCTGTCATCAATAATAGCACAGACGGGAAGCCCTAAAGGGCAAAAGATACTTCTGCTAAAGTGACGTTCAACCCTATCTCCATGAGGACTTAGACGTGCGTTTGTCTACTTTCAAGCTGACTTGAAAAGCAATGCAGTTGCTACAGTTATAGCGTTAACCTGGCAGTCCGAATTCAAAGCTTACCCGCAGTTCCAGATTTCCTTCATTAATTTCTTGAGTTTGCATCGATAAAGATGAATTCGAATCTCTACTTTATATTAGACAATATCTGTCTCAACTAAGAAGGCTGCAAACGTTCTCATTTTGTAGACATGTAGTTGAAATGATCTATTAGTGCTTGGTATTACTTTATCCAGTCAATAAATCGCCATTCAGAAGTACTTACAATGTGATGTAGGAAGCCATTACGCACCCTAAGAATTCGTTTATTTCATGTTTCATCGAGTCAAGACCTACACTAAAGTATAAACTCTCGAAAGAGTTGGTACCTAATTGGCGGCCAAATTTTCATTACAATTATCTACCCAATAGACCTATTTGATGCATGGAATGCAACCTTCCGCCGAAGATGGAGCTGAAAATCTATATGTCACTTGTAAATATCACATTAAAAGTCATCAAGAAACTCGGTCATCATGGCCAAGAATGGTGTTGATGAATTGATTTTAATCATGCCTCGGTCGAAGAATGGAAAAGAATTGCTAGGAGCTTTTCAAGTGCAGACTTCCCTTTAATAGAATTATTCCAAGAAAAATAATAAAAACTAAGTTTTTGATAATGAATGAGAGAACCTTGCACATACCGATACCAGAAGGTATTCAGTAGTGGCTGTCACGTGCAATTACACTCCAAATAATGGTAATTTATGCAAAAAATATTATTAAAACAAAATTTAAACAAATTTTTGAATATACTGTTCGTATATTCGATTCGTGTATTATTTTAAGATCCTAATAGTGTTTTACAGTCGCCATTTTGTCCTTCGTAATCGCAACTTTTGAACTAATTTGAATATCATCTATGAAGGTTGAGTTTTTCACTCTATCGCCATTCATTTCCTTAAAAAAATATATTTAAAACAAATATTACTAGCGTTTCACTTATTGCAATGACTTTTGCTTATCTCATTTTAAAATTTTATTTGAAAATGCCATTCAATAATTGTATATTGTGCTCCAGTTGTTGTTCGCTTGGAGGTATTCAACGTGACTCAATTCACTTATTTGGAACCATCGGTGAAAAATATCCACGAACGTCTAAATTTTTATAATTTTTTTAGGTTTTAATCAAACCTTTTATCTATGGACACCGCTTCAAGATATTCACAAAGCTTTTCTCATTTTTGCTGATAAGTTTCCTTACAATTCAGAGACTGGGCAGAAGTCAAAATGATATATTTGTTCCTAAATTGGAAGCAAATGCATTTTTACATAAAGCGACCAGATTTATTTCAGCCTTCTTAGAGTAAGTGCCGGAATAGCGCCATTTGGAAATTTCCTATGGCACAGTTTCCGTTAAGCCGAAAGGAAATGCGTTAATTCTAGACTTCTAAAATCCTGCCTACATTTTCAGTTATTAGGTAGGGATATGTAATTTTCAGCATTGAAGGAAGGAAAGAGGTTTTGACGTTTTTTTAAGGTCCGATTTTCCCAAGCTCAGGTTTCAAACCGAAGCCTGTCTGATCTGCATTGTCTACCCACTCCACGTTGAGGTCAGCCAAGGTCTCGACCTCTGGGGACCATTTAAAACCTAATTCCCGCCTTGTAGCCCCTGTGACATCCCTTCTTCGTGCAGGATGCCGCCGAGAGAATGCTACTGGTCCCTTCATTAAGCTCTGAAAAGGCATTTCCACTGTGGTTGAAAATCACAGAATTTGATTAAATTGTAACTCTTTATCACAGCTCTAAGTCACGCTGTCGGGATAGACGTTGCCATTTGGAACTGAGCGTGAGATTTTGATCCCCATCTGTACGATGCTTTTGACCGAATAATGGAAATGTCTATACCAACCACGAAGCGTTGCCCATAGAAATGAGACTACTACCCCGAACGAAATCTATGCCGATCATGGCAATCCCATGTCAACGTTCTGTCAGTACGCTTTTTATTGCTCGGTTTCAGGATTACCGATACCTCAAAAAGGGGACTTTTCGCCCCGTTACTTCCTTTGAATGATCATGTGAAATTCGATTTGTCCGATTTAAATGGCCAAATCCGCTGAACAAGGCCCTTCTATCTAAGAAGCTGTTGGCTTTCAAAATCACATTGGGTAGCTGCCAGGATTGTAGACGAACTGCATTATGTCTCTGGCCAGATAACAGACTAAATCCATTTAGCAACAGCGTCCCATCACTAACAACCAGCAACCGGTGCTCCACGCCACGTTACCTTTTCACAATAATCCACACATGCGGAAGTATAATCTGATAGGACTGTGCCTTTGCAATCCAAACCCAGTAAGAAGAAAAATCGGCAGTCTTAACGATGTAACTGAAGATAGAGAATTAAGAACTATTATGCAAGTCCTATGTGCATAGAGGCCATGCATTATACCCACACTCTCAAAGTAAACATCCACCTGAAGCAGTTGATTGAGTATAATTTCCTCCAGTAACACATTAAATCTCTTGTTTGGTCTACTTTGTCTTTGGATAAATCAAGAGAGCCAGCTGAGTCAAACAAGAGTTTTTACAGTCAAATAAACTCAAATTCTCCCTAAAGCAAGCTCAACCTTTACAAGCGCTACTTGGACTGGAGTTCCTTCCGTTGATAATTTGTTAGAATGACGCAAGACTGCCAAGTCGTCTAAGTGAAACCTACGTGGTAGTATTTTTAAACGACAAATTTACTAACTTAAATAGGGGAAAAGATTCTGGAGCTGAGCAAAACAAAATTAGTACGGATTCTTCTTCTGAGTCGAAATGAAATTGTCCAGGTGAGTGACACTGAAAATCACTGCTGCTCTCGGTATTTCTCGGTTTTTTTTTGAAATTGATATTCTTAGACGAAGAAACTAAGGCTAATTACTTTCGGAAATCCAATGAACTAACATGGAAAATAGAAATCTAGAAAGAAAAACAAGCCGATTTTGGTTTCAGTCCTGTCAGACTGTTAGAAAATCGTGGGCAATGATTCAGTAGCTTTTTTCACTGCATTTCTATAAGGTGGAAGTGTGTCTCTATGTCAAAAGAACTTATTTTGTTTGTTATCTTTGCTGCTTGTAACTAGGTGCTCCTATAGTCTATGGGTAACCAGTCCCATGGCTTTCTAGCTGGAACTTAACTGCCTCCCTATCTGAGTGTTTGAGAAGACGAAAAGGGGTTATTGGTATAAAAGCATCTCCTACTCTACTTAATTGATAGCTGGAAGAAGGCAGCTTTACCATAGAAAACTAAGAGTTGAATGTTGGATAGGCTGTAACCGTTACCATCGGTTTTTATAATTAAAATTATCAACTAAAATGGCAACTAGTTAACCACCTAAATCCGTCGTCGGTAGCGTGTGCATTTGACTCACTGGATGAAAAACGTTAAAATCAGTTGGTGTACACTTAAGTTTAGCCATACTTGCTAAGTAAAAGCCTACAAAGAGATGGTCAAATAAGATACAAACGATCTGAAAATCTTTAATAAACCTTCCGTCAGCTGGAGATCAGAGAAAGATGCAATTCCATAAAGACCTGGCAATCCACTTTTCGCCATCCATTATCGGGCAACTTCCATTTATTGGAAGTCTCGTCAACTTAACCAGCATTTGCTTTTGAGCGAGTCATTAGAAGAAGAAATTGAAGGAGCATGTACTCTTGATGATCCAATCAGCCTAACTGGCTTAAATCAAGATCCGTTTCTGTGGTGACAGTGGCAAACGTCTAATTTTGACTCACAAGTCAATCACGTATGCGAGGAACCCATTGAAAAAAAATTCAATTTGCAAACCAGATCAGCACGACAAGAAACAATAGGTATGAGGAGGCCAAACAAAGGCCACGCGTTGATTATTTATTTAATTTGAGTCTTTCTTATTCGTTATTTATTCAGAAAATTAATTATACCTCCAAGTGGCTATATTAAGCAAACCAGGGTGCATCCAAATGTGTCACTAACATTCATTTAGAGTTTATTGATTCTTAAACAATTATTCATTTTATGATAATTTTCATCGTAGTCATTGTTTACTAAAATAGTCATCTAAAAATTATATTTTATTGAAAATGCATTTGTACTTAAGTACCTTGCAAATGAAGAGAGTGATCTTTTCCGGGCAAAGATATCGCTTAGGCTCCGCAACCTCTTCTAAGTGACCTATCCTACTTCAGGTCGTTTTTCAGTATCCTTCTTGGTCCTTGATGTGACATTTTCTTCGCAAACTAGCTCTTAATCAATACGATCGGGATTTCAACCACCGATTTCGAATACATATAATCAAATGAACTAAATACGGTGAAATCAGGTGCAATGTAAGTAAATTAAAGCCGGCTACTAGTATGAGCTCTGGATAAGAATGAAAATGATCAGCTTTTTCTGTTTAACTAGTCTATGCATCGGTTTCATAAGTCTGACGAGCCTTGGAATCAATCTTTCTGCCATATATAAGCCGTCATTGAAGATGAGGCACTGACTAGAGGCAAGATAACACTTTTCCTGAATCCGCGGTTACATGAAAGTCACACTCTGCAAAACCAACGCTCCCCGAATGAGCTGAAACTCATTCATTGGACTCGGTTCTGATTCGCCCTTTTACCAATATTTGATCTTAGCGTTTTATTGAATGACGATCAGTAGTGGACGATCGCAATACACTCGAGTCAACATGATATGCACGCAAACGACCATAAAATCTGCTTGGTTGGACTGTAGAGGAATTAAGCATAGTCAAGAGAACATGCGACGAATCGGTGTGGGCTCGATGCGGAAAATAGACTCAATCCGTTATACTGGGTTCACTGAGAAAGTGTTCTAAGAATAGGCAAAAAATGTATTCCCGATTCCGATGAAGGCATAAAGGACAACGGCCAAGCCGAGAGACGAGGATTTCCTTAGAGAAATAGAAAAAAATATCCCAAAACGAATGAACATCAGAATGAACTATGACCACAATCTACTACAAATTTGCTTCTTGCCAACTCTTAGATGAATATCCTTACAATGAATTCAAAAATCGTCGTTTTAAAGTAGCAGCGTAAGAGCAATAGCTTAGATGTAATTGTTCTCCCTAGAGTGTATTTCAAGCATTATTGGGCAGGCATAAATCTCAGGATATTTTTCTCCTATTTTAACTGAGTAGCTTCTCAAGTAAATGGTCTCAATGGACTCATTGAATTCAGTTTGGTTCCTTGGCTAAGGCTGCTGACATCGTTTATCAATGGCTCTTCACTCGAATAGATTCCCCATCTTTAAGAAATGACTATGGTTGAGAAAGGATTGAAAACAAGCATAATTATTCATTTTTCGATTTGTCTTCACAAGGGCTTTTATTTAATCTTCACATTACCTGAGAAGTGACTGAAATCAAGTTACCGCTGGGATCACTTACCTTATTTTCTAAGGATTCTGATTTGTCTGAAACTTGACGAAAAATATAGTCATTACTAATTGGGGAATTTCGATTCGAAAATGAGGCAACATTGGTCCTACTTAGTCAATTTTCTGGAATATATTTTTCAGGCCTTACTGCGTTCGAATAGTTACAATTCTCCTTTCTTCTATTTACTGATCAAAAACGGAGATTTCCGAAATGGTCATGAAAAAGGCAAACACAGAAAATTTCACTGAAAAAGAAAAAAAAAACTTGGGAATCATAAAGAATGTCAAGGTCTTGTTCACTCAGCTCTCTCAGGAATAAATCCTATCCATGATGTTATGTGAAGGCGCCAGCCTAGCGCTGTTCTTCAAGGGTTCTTCACACTGCCTATACAGTAGAGCTTGGAAATCGACTTTCAGATTGGATGTGGTTTGAACGTAAGATCCATTAAATGAACAACTTTTAAGGGCAGCTGGTTAGTGATGCATAGACTGAGTAGAAATAATTTCGTCAAACCTACTCTCAACCCCCTCGTGGTGACCTCCGGTAAGTCCAGAAGCAACTTTGGGGGCCAATGAGAGGGCAGCCGGATAGGACTAATCACCCAACGGACGTATAAAATTGGGTTATGCCAGCAGAAGTACAACCCCATACAGCCTGGTCAACAGTGTGCGACGTAAATACGTGTATTAATGGTCTCAAACTGGACTGTAGAAAGCGGTTGCATGCAGCAATGAGTGGAATGTCCGCCAGAAAGTTGAAAAGACTTCTGGAAGAGGTATAAGGATTGTCTGGCTTAACAGTGTCAAGGACGGATGAAGTGCCACTGCGAAGCTAAATTGCTACCTGTACTATGAAACCATGCCAGAGAAGTGACCAGAGGACCGAAGACGTTAACTGTTTTGCGCTACCCCCAATAAGTCCTTGAGACTTGCCCTAATGGATGGGGAGTAAATATATAAATAAAAAAATTACCTTTCATGTACCACATGGACATCGTCTCAAGCATTATGAGTAAACGAAAGTTATTGAAAAGTACCCAGCTGTCACTTTTATGACTAACTATTACTATCAGGTTCACAAAATCTCGTCTTTTGTGATATGCCATCAACACAAGTTTGCATGCTAGATATTTCCTTCTAATGAGTGGTGAAACCGGCTTTGCCAGATTGCATGTGAGGAAAAGCTCCACAAAAGTGGCCGCAGCATTCACGAGATTCTCTCTCAGTACAACTTAAAACTACTTGTATAAAGTGCGAATCGACTTTAGTCTCAGAAGAATTAAAATTTCGCAAGCGGTTGACTACTTGGCTAACTTTTCTACCTCCTCAGGCAGGGAAATGAATCGTTTCCCTTTTGAAGATGAATTTCTTTAATGGTACTGTTTGTTATAGACTAATCTCATAAAGGAATTGATAGTGAAATGAAATTTTGGTAAGACGCAGAATTATTTGATTGTCTAGAAATCTATGGTAACAAGTTGATAATGTAATCGAGTGGATCAATTTAAAATCTCCGGGTCAGGTGGTATTTCAATTTCTCGCCATCCTCCAATTCAATCATCAATCATGCTGAGAGTTTTCTGTTATACGCATATGTTTTTGACCAGCATAAGTTCTAGGTAGTCATTCACAGGTAAGGTTCCGCCTTTTATTCAGTTGTAATACCTTACGATTAACTGTAGATCCAACGCTTTGCCCTTCAAGCTGATGTAGGACGCAAATCTCCTCTGTCAGTCATTTGTGTTAAGCCGACAGCAGGACAAAACAGAAATGTTTCCCAAACAGTTTGAACGTTCGAGGTTAAATTTAATGAGTTGTTAATGAATAGGGACTACGAACAAGTTTTCTCTGTTCTAAGTAGAGACTCCAGCCTTAAATAACAGCAAATCAGTTTTAACAGAAAGTATCTTCCAACTTTTATTTCTGATGGAGGTAAGAGTTTTTTGTTTGATATCTCTATACCTCTGCAGACCGGCATTGGGCGCTGTTGATGGCCATTACCACAACACTTGCCGTGTGTCAGTGACTTTGAACCCACATTGCCAAACAAGCACAAATGCGTGCCGCGATTTTTGGGCGTAATAAAGGCTTTTAACTAGTTTCCATCAAATATAAGAAATCATAAGCCAAACTAAAATGGTCTGCCCAAAATATTCTCAATCACACAAAGTCAACTCAGACAGTCACGAAAAATGGGTACATCGGGATTAATATTGAAATGAATGACAGGATATTCATAAATTTTTTGATAAATATGATAAGCGTAGATAGTTAGTGTTAATCCTTTTCTTATGAGATAAAAAAGGTGGTTTTCCTGACTTTTCCACAGGTTTTCATCAATGTCAGACTATGGCATTAGTTTCGTCCCAAATTTGTGAAATTGCGAGTGAAAACGTCTTCAATATCGCATTAGCTCCTCCAAACCCACCGATGTAAACTAATCTACCGAAATAATCAAGCAGCCGACATTAATTGACAAAGATGGGAACATCTATCTATTAAAAATCGAGGACAGAAATCGAGCTCGAATGCGTCACATTGGCACTTATTTTTCAAGTGTTGATACCACGGCAGCTGTAATGAGAGAGCATAGGTGTTGTAATAACACCGAAGCTTGCGCTGGCGCAAAGTCGAAAGACGCAGTGATGCCCTTGCGTTAAGAAATATCTTCTCCGGCTGCCTTTTCTATTAAACGAGCCTTGGTGTCACTAAATCAGCAAATGGTTCTGTATGTTTTTGAATTCACGCCATTTGATAAGTCAAATGTGAGCATGGTGCACAACAAATAGCAATGGGATTTCAAAGTGATTATGCTGCTAGATCCATTTAAAATATATTGAACTCATATCTTTTAACTACATCCAATTTGCTAGTGCGATATAGAGAGTTGACCACACCGATCAGTCATTCGATCTCTTGCTTTGGAAAGCCATTACTATGCTTATTCCATAGAAAAAGCTTTCTCCGACGACCTGATTCTATCAGCATTAGAGTGCCATTTGAAAATGTGCATTCCTTGAGGGTTTACCACTAGTCTCCTTTCATTCACTTTACTGTAATAGCCTTGACTCATGGTTGACAAAGCGGCTTGATCCTAGAACTCATGAATATAGTAAAGATCGAATAAGACTTTTTAATCTGGAAATAATTTTTTGGGAAGTTAACTGTTGCTAGAGTCTTGTATTATAAATAGGGTACGTTAGATTAGATGTGCTGCGGCGCATCAAGAGTTCAAAATTCATTGATGCACATACAGTCATCGAAATAATAAACCAAATGGGCTGAATATCTGTCGACATTTAATCAGTGAGGCACCAAACAACGTTCTTTCTCCTCAAAACAAGAGTTGAAAAACACATTTAGACTTAAGTATCTTTTAAACAGTGCTAGAGATCGTATTTACAGAGGTCATTCCTTGATTTATTACAACAACAATCTAAGCCAACACTGAAACAATCTTAGTCATGAGACAATCAGAATTGAAGGAAGCCTTAAAACTCTGGTGCTCACATGAAGCCAGTAAAAGATAATGGAATTCAAACCAATGGGTTAAGAGAAGCCTTTCCTACGTCCATTATTAAAACGTTTCTTTAGGGGCAGATTTATGAGCTACTTTCGCAGTGAGTTTGCTCAGAAAATAGTCTGGTAATAGCAGCTTACCATAGGTTTATAAATGACACTGATTGGGAATTCCACTTACACCTGTCAATTATCATTCGACCGAGAGGGAGTGGTTCTGTTTGGCGCTGTTCCAAGATCTGGCACTCATGTGAGATAATTAGATTTATTAAGCGCTGCGGTCTCCTCATTTGTCATGCTGATCTTCAACATACTACAAAATAATTGTCCGTCATTGCAACGGAACCAAGTCGTTAATCTGGCGGTTCAAACCTATCATTGCATTCACTGGTCACTGGGCATTTGAAAGTATCTTACTTCTGTGAGAACCGACTGATTTGTATGAAATCCAGAGGCGCCGAATATATCTTGACATATAAAGTCGTCTACAGTCGTCCTTGCTCGAGGTCATTCAAGTAATGGACATAGCGCTTGAAGTAGGATTTCTACGGGAAGAGAATGTGCCTTTTAAGATATTATAGACCTCAAAATTAACTTTAATGCGCTAGAGGAGGCAATAACTTTTGCCCTTTTTGCTGAGCAAATGAAATGGACTTTAAAAGAAATAAATCATATTGTTTTCGTACTCAAAAGTAACTTAAAACGTGTTCGAATCAATTACAAAGCTTTTAATTTGTCTTTATCTCAGATCGAAAGCTGGATGCCTTCAAAGACTAGAAAAGCAATAAATTGGAGTGCCAGAAATCAAGTGCTGTCCTGTTTTATAGACGACGTGACTATGACAGGAGAGCAATTTTGCAGAGTCTAGATAGATAGAGAAAGCCAATGGAAAAGAGGACCTATGGTCAGGTCGAAGTTTATTGAATGCGTGCGCACGAAATGTTCCTTTCCCCAAACACTTTCATTCTAAACTCCTTTCAGCGATCGAACCACAGCTTTTCGACCATGTACAATTTTGCACGTGCTCAGCAAAGGAGGGACAATAAGGTTAATGAATAACTGGAAGAAATACCATCTCACGAGCGACTTGATTCTGCATACATTTCACAGGCGAGTAACCTACTTTCATGTGAAAATTTAACTGCTGGTAGGTACCGAATCGTCAAAAAAAGAGACATTACAAGATGGAGAAGGACGTTTCTGGAAGAAATGGTCTGGGATTGTCACTTTTCTAGGAGATAGCTCTCGTTGAAACAGAATAATACCATTATCTCAAAAACTGCCAAAAAAGGATTAATCGTCAAAAAGTCCCAATTGAAAAAAATAATCCCATACTTACTTGTTTAAAAGACGGATTAAAGCATTAGCACTGTCCATTTCTCGATTCCCTAAGACCGAACGTTGATCCCCGAATTTTCCATTGGCGCGAAGTTTATATGGGCCTTTTCTCATGGCAAGAACCTGATAGAATTAGGTTACCGAATTCCTCCGAATCATTTAACTACGAAGGTAGTGACTTATACCTACCAATCCATTTAAACGTTGTCTGTATGTCTCCTGGATCAAAAACTTAAATTTAATCGGCAGTCATTTAAAATGTTCTTTACGTAAATGCTAGGAGTTTTAGACTTTTAGCCATAAATTTGTAATTTTAGCGCAGTAGGCATGGTTGATAGCAGGGTGGGTTAGGAGATCGAAGATTTTCATAAAGGATAATTGCATGAATATGGTCTCGTCTAGTGTAATCAATTCATCATCAATTTTCTGGTGGTCTAACCTACTCTCAACCTCCTCGTGGTGACCAACGGTAACTCCAGAAGTAACTCTGGAGCTGATGAGAGGGGCGGCCGGATAGGACTAAATACCCACCGGACACACAAAACCAGATTTTGCAAGCAGAAATACAACCTTGTACTTAGGGCACGACGTAAATACCTGGAATCCTGATCCAAACCTGGATTGCGGAAAAGACGTGTATGTAGCAATAAATGGAATTTCCGCCAGAACGTTGAAAAGACTACTGGAAGACTACTGAGGACGGAGTAGATAAACTACGAAGTGGAACTGCTATCTATAGGATGGAACTGTCAGAGAAGTGACCAGAGGACTGAAGACGTCGATAAACGCTTAAACTATTTTCTGTGTTAACTGTTGTGCGATACTTCTTGTAAACGCTATTTGTACTTCTGTTGTGCCCACACTAAGTCCTAGAGACTTGCCCAAATGGGTGGAATGTAAATAAATAAATGAATATATAAATAAATCAATGAATCTCCTCACTGTCTGCCTAAAAACTACGCCAAAGTTTTGCCTCCGAATCAACTCGACGCTGATAATTTTCACTCTGGCCATGTCCTAGTGTAAATCGTCACCCACTGATGACCTCTGTGTTCTCTTATTTCTGAGATAAAGCAGGTGATACCATTGACTGTTTCAGGTTGGCATGGGCTACTGAATGGCTATCTTTAAGAGCTAATAGGTCAGTTGATAACATTCAACCTAGCCTTATATTCATTTACAAAAAGATCAGATAAATATGAAAATATTGAGCGTTGCTTAGAACTTAAATCGTGATCTTGTTGTTTTAATGAATTGCGTTGAGTCTTGTTTGTTGACTGCCTGTTGTGTTAGAGCAGATTTATAAAACATAATAAATAATCTTATTATCAATAATAATAATAATAATAATAATAATATAATACCAGCCTGTGTTCTCTACTCCCGCTATGACAAGAAAATAACTTTTATGACCATCTCAGATAAATGTAAAAATGCGACCCAACCATGCGAATTCCTACACCGACTGACAACGTGGCACGTCAGTCATGAAATATAAACTGGGACTGAAAGTGGCACAGCTTTGAAAATACAAGGTTATGTGGGAATATCATTTTGAATTGAAGATAAAGTGAAAGCGGTCTTGAAGCCGTCTCCGAAGTGTTCCAAAGTGTTATTGACTTGGTTTAACAATTCTTTGGACTTGTTTTAACTGGATCAGCTATCTATAAAGTGAGATCAGCTAACAAACCTTATAAGATCCCCAAAAACTAATTTCTTTAACACTGAGACAGAATGTCTATAGGTTTAGGGGTTCATTTTTATTATTGAAACTGAGGACTGAAATATAAACCCGAAGTTAAATCAAAAGGATGCAGACGCGTTGGATATTTGCTGAATTAATTTGAAATAGAGGTAAAATGAGCACTTCCTGTATAATATTTATGTTAACTGACAATTATGAAATAAATCGTCAGAATGAAAATTTTCGAGAGAGAGCGGATTTTCTCCAACTCCAGCTAAATAAATCAAGCCGAACTCAAACTTGGCAATTAAATTTGGCCATTAAAAATTTCTCAATGCTTTTGAAAGGACAGAATGCACACCAGATGTACTGAAATTCTACTTCTGTCTCCTAAGATCTTCAAAAAATGCAACATTTTTGTTTCGTCTTTGACCCTATAAAGGGCTTTACAGTGTCAGACGAAAAATAAAAGCTATAAATAACTGGGGCAATTAACCAGCTAACAATAGCCTTGGCTAATGGTTTCCCCACAACTTCTGGACACACAGGCAGTATTTTCTAGTAACAGCAGCACACTTACTCTTGCTCTGAGACTCGGTAAGTGCGGACAAGCCATTTGCTCAGATAATTCAACTCCACTCTGGGGCATAGAGTTTGCCTCACTATAATTAGAGCTGCAGCAATAGCTGGCTGAGGTTAGTCCAAATCTCCCTGGTGAAGAAGGTACAATAGAGCTGCATGAATTATTCAAGCGACGACCAGGAAACGATTATGCGCTGCTTTGGATGGTGAATAGACTGAATATTTCATCACAAGTGTGCTTGGAAGTATGATCTCGGTTTTCGCTTGTAATGCCGACAGTAGTTTCATTTTCTCAGGTTGGGGATGAGAAAAAATTCGTTTTTTTTTCTCAAATCGTACAAGAAATTTGTAACATCAATGTCAACCATCCTATTAAATCTTAGATCTTAGGGCGGCAACAATTACTTTAGAATTCCCTTGCAGGTTTAAAATTTTTTTACAGAATTCCAAGGCTACAAGATCGTATACCTAAGAAAGTTAAGAATGGTCGAGTACTCTATTTATGAATTTTAGGTGAAGCAAGTGTTAAATTTACAATTTTTTATGCGATAATGATGGAATATAGTGCAATAATTTTATTCTGAAAATAACTATGCAAATAAAGTATAGGGGAAAAACCTGATTCAGCATGTAATACCGTGAATGTTTGACCAAACATAGCGAAAAGTGTAGGTGTAATCGTTTCAAGGAATAATACTATTCGAAAGGATCAGGTAAATTGTCGGTGGGATGCATGGAACCTGTGGCAGTCTACAGGTGTCATAGTTTGAAGTTTTGATGGTTCGGGCGAGATTCACATAATCTACTGCCAGACTGCTCCTGAAAACTCGTTATATTTGCTCCGCGTTTTCTTTAACTAATTGCTTAGTCTAGCGAAGTAGTAAACAGTAGAAAGAAAAGCATTTAGTTTCATTTTATGATGGATGCCAGTGTTGGAACAAAAACCATTTTGCCACCTTTCCTATTTCCTTGAACTTCCTGTGCTGATTTTTGAAGTGGTAGCTCTCGAGAAACGCTGACCACTTATCTAGATAATATAATAATAAATGAAAATGAAAATCGCTTTGTTGATCTTAGACGTCTATAGTGACTACTTTACTATTAGTTTTTAATAGGCGGGTTTCTCTACATTACAATGGCATGGTACTTTGTAGTTTCACCTATCCTCAAAGGCATTGATTTTCAAGCGGACTGTGATATATCAAGGAACATATTTACCATATTCGTTTACGGGTTTGGATGGGAAATAGGTCTAGCGAAATTCTTTTAAATGGATAAAAACCTTGTCGAGCTTTAAATTTTACCTTGTCATGTGGCGGGAAGATATGCCAGGTAATGAAAGTGGTTTCCCGAACATGTCCAGTAAGCCAGAATTTCGTAAATGTGCAAACTCCCTTATTGAACGACCCAGGAATCAGTGTGTAAAATGTATGCTACTCCTATAAAGAAATTCAGAGTTGAAAATCCAAGTCATTCCTGTGGATGTGGTCGCAAGACCATCTCGACTTTGATACCAATAAACCATACTATTTATTTGTTGGGTTCTTATGAAAAACAGTAGCCCTATTTCAGTCGGCTGCAGCTCTATCGTGGTTATACGATGCTTTCAACGTCTGCAATTTCGAAGTTAGACGCTGCAATATTGGCCTAGTTTCATCACCCATCACCGACCTTCATATGACATTAGCAGTGTCTGTGGCTGAAACGATCAGGTATCTTTGTTTCTGCGATCAAAAGAGAGTCTAGAGCTGGCAAAAATCAGGATTCGGTTCACCTCATGAAACAGTGGAGTAAACCCAGTTTCATGAAGGCCAGAAAAATCTCCAGAGAGGTTCTAGATAGAATCTTTCATAATGAACCGCCTCTACCAACAATGTTTGTAGTAATGGTGGGATAAACAACAAAAATACCAGTATGGCATTTGACCTATTAAAAGGATTTTAAACAAATTTAGGGCTAAGCAGTCTAAATTCACGAAATTGAAATAGCCACCTGGTGAACATTCACTTTGACCATGCAATTTATAGCCAAGACAAGTGGCAGTACCCATCGAAATATAAATTCGTATCCAAAGGATTATCTTTTGCTATCGAACCTTCGCTTTTCTTCACAAAACTAGGTTCTGACTTTGCCATTCTTGTTCGCCTTTGCAGACGATGCAGAAACTGTCATTATTATTTTTCATTCAATCACTTCTAGAAGTAGAATCGGATCTTACAGAACAGCTCATTCATGAACTTTATAGTAAAAACAATAACAAGTTCGCAAGGGATCGGCAGCCCCGGAAAAAATCAAACCGTTCTTAAGAAAGCATCAAAAACATACTTCAAGCGGTAACTTTGATTTGGAAGTAAATTTAAAAAAAATGCTTTGTTCACAAATTTGATTTATCTGAAAAGCAGATTTCCTAATTGGCAAAGGATAAACAAAATTATATATTAAACAAATAGTTTAAACGCTAACAACCAGTGATAAACGATTTGTAGGTTTGGCTTTCGCCACTAGGTTTTTCACATATTTGAGTTACTCGAATCACTGAAATGGAGTTCAAACCCATTGTATTATGAGTAGCTCTGATGATGACTCGGTATACGTTTTCTGAATATGGAAATAAAAAAGGGTTATAATGTCACCACCGATATTTAGACTCATTAAACTACTGATTAACTTTGTATCAAATGAGCGCTATTCGGCTAGTAGCAGTATCGGCCCAATCATATTCGAAGATGGCAAACAACTTTTCGTGTATGCATTAAGAAAAGTCCCCTTTCACTCGTTCTGATGAGGATCATGGCTGCCGGGCGGAACAATACGCTTGAGGTGGTATCTTTGAAATGTAAAGATGAGGAAGGTTTCGGGAGGTAATTAACTAGGTCACACACGATGGCAACATAGTGAAGGATGCATTGCGATCGTAGTCATGGGAGGGCACTACAAAGTTTCCCTTTACAATTATATTTAAATCACTGGATCGGAGGATGAATCATAGATCTGGTGTCCAAGCGCATATGGCATTGGTATTTACTATTCCTTCACTGATGCCAAAAACTGAGGAAAGGATCATGCTAAGGATATGACCGTCTCCTGTACCATCAGCTCCCTATAGTGATCAGAGGATAATATGTAGAAAATACTCATGTAAAGATAATTTAACTTATACTTGATCTCGTTTAATGCCTTTCATTTTCAACCTGACCGTTTCCGATTCACTCCCTCTGTATTGGCTTTGTCAATTCAACTACCTCAGCCTCACCCAGAGTTCTAGTCTCTTCCCCAGTCTAGCTCGTGAAGTTTTTGCCATGCTTTGTATCGCTGGAACTGAAGGTAGCGCCACGGATAAATGGTTCAAAGCCTAGCAAGACCTACGGAATTAAAGAGCCGGTTGGCTTGCAGAGGGAACAAGGAATAGAGTGCCCGAAAGACTTAGCCCTCTTTTAAAAAGTGTAAATTCTGATTCAGTGATTACTGACTTAGAATCAAAAGTTCAGTTAGACTGCCTAAAATTCAAACAAAAAGACGCTAATAGACGAATGTGATTGTGTTTAAACCATCAACAGTAGCCTACCAGTCAGTTGTTCTGGGCCATAGTTCGTCAATTTTGGAGACTTAGTTGAAAGAAACTACTAAAGGCAACTGACAGAGCTGAAGATCAGGTGTCATACTGTTTTGAGGTACTTTGATGGATATTAGGTCAAAATGGTGAAAACACCTATCAGTAGGGAATCGCCGAAACTTGAAGTTTTTATTCAGTCAGCAAAAACAAAAATAATTAGAAGTGGTTTAATTCTTCTCTGGATTTTAAGGGGCATTGTAACTGTGTAAATTAGCGTCTAAAAAGGCCAACCGTTAACATAAATACCCTTCTTTAATGGCTCCATGGACAAGTTCAATCCAGTCGTGTAGGAAAAGGGAGCGAACTTTGAACTGCTCTATCAACGCAACATGGAAAAGGTTTGTAGAAGAGTAAGAAATGAAGGTTTTAGAAATCACCGGATTGATATATCTGGCATGTGTGATAGATATTATAACTCCTGCTGTGCCAATATAGTACCCCTTACGATATTTGACCCCATTATTATTATTTCATTTGATACGTCTTGCGCTCTTGCAAATGATGAACCTTCCAAGAGAGAGGAGATTCTACTTAAATTTCTCGCTAAGGGCACAAGTGCAACGCCTCTACTCTTGGCACGATCCATTTTTTCTTTATTCAGGTCAGAATCTCTGACCTTTTATCTCTTGTCACCACGCCTGACGTGGCTATTGGTTTAGTTTAAACGTATTGCGAGAGGAATATTTAAGAAGATGTAATTTGTGCGAAATCCAGCAAGTTATCAGGGGTTAGGATGACCTACAAAGCATCTTTCACTCATACCACTTGTATTTTCATCTGCTATTTCTTTTGCGGTTCACCTGAAAAAAAAATTGAAATGTCAAATGACTTTTTTGATCAATACACTGGTTTATAGATGTTGGAATGAATACCATCTATTTTGAGGGGAAATTCCATTCAAGAGAACCACTTGCAATCAACTGGGCCATAAAGGAAAGGAATTTTATCGAATGTAAATACAGCCGGTTTGCGTGACACACGTACGCCAAACATGAGTTATCAATTCGGAGCAATAAGAATCCAGCCAATATGAGTAGAAAGCCTTGCCAACACGATAGTATCCAACATCGGCGATGCACGTGAGTGTTGAGGGTGGAAGCGACGGTAATTTTATTAAAAGTTAGGGCATTTGTGCTCCTCTGCTGAATAATAAATACGAGGTGGTGTCGGAGCTATGGCAAAGCCCATTTATAAGACCACCATGATTGTTGAAGCTAGTATTGCATGTCTACCAATGGAGCAAATAGGCAGAGATTTAAATACTTGAAATTGAACAAAAAACCCCAGAAATCGAAGGCTGTACATTCTTGATATTCAGTGAGAAATAAGTCTCTATTAGCTCCATTTTTGAAATACCTGTTTGCCATCTATTGCTGATTCTAAAGTATTGGTTGGGGCTCGCAGGCAAGTGGCTATTAATTCCCCTCATCAACTTTAATGCCTGCTCACATCTCATCCATCAGAGCCCAGACGAGGTTTTCTAACCCGGTTTTCATTTTTTTGAAAGTGAGATTGCTTGCTTTTTAGCAATGAAGATGTTAGAGTTTTTAGAGCAATCCCAATAAGAAGGAAGTGATAATCCAAATATTTGTGAACAGGACGGGAACAAAAAGACAAGAAGGTGGAAAGTAAACCAGATAGAAGATTTTCAGCAAACGAGAAAGAGATACTGTTTGTTACATAGAGCACGCATGATATAGAAAAAAGGGTATGAGAGCTTCAGCGCAAACATGCAGCAAAATTAAAAGAAATGGCCTTGAAATTCATCTCTAAGAAAGAAGGCGAAAGAGAGGAAAGGAGGATATCTATAGACTCTAGAGCTATCAAACTCTACAAATAAAGATCAACCACCTCACAGCGTATCAGACGCAGACGAAAAGAAGATCAGATATGTTACTTTGCATCACGGTCTTACACCATTATTCCCACGTTTTGATTCTATTACTTCAGTTCATAGGTATTAGACCGCGGAATTTCTTTCGACCTCTATTTCATTCGTTCAGAACACTTAAAGCCAATAGGATGGTGATTGAAATATGTTTTTGTCAATGATACTCCACAATACAAAATTTAATCCTAAGATCTCCTTTTTTTAATTTGAGTACAAACTGATGACCATGGTGATGAGCTGCTCGTTTTTATACATTTCAGGCACCCTTCTAACCTGAAGTGCCTGGTGTGTCCGTCCAAAGGCTACTAAATAAGTAAGATAAATGTTTTAGTTTAAAATCTTTAAAATCTCTAGTTCAGAATTAACATTCTAAGAAAAAGTATTTTACCCATTTTCGGAAACACGCTAAACTACAAAGGAAAAGAGAAGGTGAGCTGAGTACTTTCTTTTCAAGGAATCGCATGAATGTAGAGTCCTTTTTGTAATCAGATAAAACTGATTTCGCGTCGGAGAATCGGATAATTTATGCTCGAAAGGACATCCTCTCTACGCAGAGAGCTAAGAGTCCCAAAGATTGGGAGATAAAATGTTTGATCCAGGGCGGAAATCGCAGTGCTGATTTGCAAAACGCATGTGGAGTTGAATCACAAACTGCTAAGATTCAGCCCATGTGAGATAGCGATAAAGCTTGATGAACTACCGTGTTGAAAGAACGCAGCCACCCATTTAAAAGCCAAAATATTTACTCGTAAGTTGTAGGAATGTTAAACCAATCATAATTTAAATGGTCGGCGATTAGAAAAAAAATTTGCACAAGTTGATGTTATTTCAAAAAGTTTTTGAAAGTTCTCTGTCAAAGAGATGTTAAACTAAGTGAAAAAGTAGATTGGGTTTCAAAAGATCGTCATCCATCTATTGTCAATAACTATCATGCAATCAGAGGACATAGATTTGCCCTTTCGAATCCAAGCTTTATGGTATTATTGGGAATAGACCTTTTCTCTTTGCCTCCCGCAGACATCGATTTGGAATAAAGCTGGATTTGGGTATATTTTGCTTCCAGCCATTGACAACAATGTGCCTCCTTGGGGAAATTTCACCATGCCGATTGTCTATAATACCGCCTTCGATTATTACTGGTTTACTTTGTTAACAGAATCGAACTATCCAGTTCTTCGTGATATCGTACATGAATGTAATAAGGAAGTTTGACTGGCAATGACATCCATAACTGATATTTAGACGTGTTAGGGTACTTCATGCCAATTTAACCATTCAATTTGTAGACAATCCAAGGACAGAGTCTTTCATTTGCTATTCCAAACAAAGGTAGCATTTCAGGCACAAACGACAACAACTGAGATGGGTATTAGAAATGAATGTAAGAATGTTTAGATGACTTTATCTGGGCGAGACAGCTGTCGAATTTGCAAACGTGTTTTTATTACAGCGAACGCTCACACATTGGTCTTGAACATCTTTAATGTCTCGCAGAAGCGCAAAGACGTCCGTGACGATCTCAAAACAATCATTCCTATTTCAAACCAAATATGAAATCATCTTCGCTAAGAATTTCACCGAATTTCTGGTTTTTAAGGATTGCTGTATTTCAACTACAAACTCCTATTTACATTTTATCCAGTTAATATAGCTCAAATTTATGGTTGCTTGTCCAGTAAGACTTTGAGTTCCCTAATTTGTTTTCAAAGATTTCACAGGTTTGTACAAGAATACATACTGTCCAGCATCTTCACTATTTGCATGATCTCAACGCTTTTCGATCGGCTGACTGACTTGATTGACAGTTTTTGGAGTCCATAAGGTTGTAACAAACTAGTTCAAAGTCTTCGATTCTTACTAAAAACCATTTGAAATCCGAGAGTATTATTGTGTACAAATATAACGTCCCATATTAAGAACATTATTATATTGCAAAATTGGTACATCGGGATTTACCTGTTATCACTATATTATGCAAACCTCATAATTTTTCATTATCTTTGGCAATCTAAAATTGACTCAAATGAAATTTCGATTGTAGATGGAATAAAATTGCAATATCACAGCAGATCCTATCCCCATACTTCTAGAGGGTCATGATGTCCTAGTAATTTACCATTTAGAATGGCCGTCTTTTTAGCCCTGTTTATAATAGGCAGCAGTTGCAGTAATCGCGATGGTGACATTTCAGGAGGACCCGGAGTTTAAAGGGTTAGTGGCTCCAGGATCCTAGGCAGGACTCGATAAAGAATAGGGAAGCCAAAAAAAACATGGGAAACCACAGAGTAGGAAGAAATTTAAAAAAAATACTACATGAGATTCGGCGTTTCAGGTTATTGAATACCAGCACAAATTCATCCCTTTTTAGTTTGATTTTGATTAGTGAATTAGGTGTATGAATATTCAAATGTCAAACCAATGCTGTCAACTAACCCTACTCCGGTTGAACATAACACAGTCTTGAAGGTATCACTTTACGAGTCTATGGATGCAACAGGTCTTGAAGAGACGTCTTACTTCTTGGAGATCGATTCTGAGACCTCTAGTCATTTTTGTAAATTTGGCAAGGACCTGGATTTAGGTGGAAGACATGCCTTCAGCGTTGAATTTGCAGGCTTGGCTAATCGAAATCGACTTTTTTCCCCATTTCGGAACCTCCATCCTTATCGCTCTTAAGATCTGCATCGGCTTACAATTAATAACTGTGGAGTTCTTCAACTCATGACAAGTTAACCATAGTTTAAATTGGTTCTTTGGATAGAGAAGGTAGATTTTTGCGGAAAAATCTTTTAAAAGTTTAAAAAATTCAAACTTCCTTAGCTCTGTAAGGTGATAAGACTACTCGAGTCTATTTAAGGTATGTTTAGTGAACAGTTCCACCAGATAATTCTGACCATAATAATGTTTCGAAATCATACAGACTTTTACACTGTAGTCATCCGTTGTATTTCGTTTGAACTTAATAGTTATTGCATTTTTCGGCTCAGAATACCCCTCTTGGCCCGTAACGCCAATGTCAGTGTATTTGAAATAATATTGGCTTTAAATGAGAATCTGGAAGACTATGTTTGGAAGTATCAAATCGGAAATACTATTGCACGATTCTGTTGGTCGCATCATCAAAACCATGACCATTATTTGCATTTTTTAATTTAACCTGTTTTATATTAAGCAAATGCATGACTGTTACCCGATTACCTATACGAAAGTAAATCACGAGTATTTTGTAATGCATAATGATTCACAGATAGTTGACCATATAAGGAGAATAACCTTGGTTTTCTCGAAAATAAATTACTGTTTACAGCAAGCACTACTGATATCGATATCTAAAGACGGCTTGTGAAAACGATTTTAGTAAGTGGCTTGTAACTATTATAAAATATTTACTAGTATTTACTAACAATTTACCTGCTATGGCAGGTTAAATTCCTTTTCCTGGTGCAGTGATTCAAAAAAATCTGGCCCACGTGAAACATTATCTGTGAACAGGGCAAATTGAAAGATTGAAATGTCGCCAAGGTTAAGGTAAGGAGAAACGCTTGTGAGTTGATTGGTAGATGCTGGCTAAGGTCTTAGCCAATCATAAGAGGGTAAGTGTGAAAAGGCAGCCAGTTATTGGTCGGAGTGGACAACCTGCTGCACTTAGGCCTGAATCATTCTTCCTTAATCTGGTCGGATACGTACCGTCACGCATAGGCATCCCCTTTTTCTGACTACAATATCAATCTTAATATCTAGGCTTGTTATAAGTGCTCGTTTATTAATCAACTTAGAATCCTACACTGGGATATAAATAGAGTGAGTTCATAATTTTTTCGATTTTAACTTTCCACTTTATATTGGGACTCTTTTATTCAGTCATTTTTTATCAATCACAGAGTTACTAAAAAGGGTTTGAATCTAGGTCCATTCGATTGGTCGTTAAAATGATTCAAAAGATAACCCTTTACAGTCGTTTTAAGTTATTTAAATCCAGCTGAAATGAAATTATTTAATGTCCGGATTTTCGCTTATAAAAAATTCTGACATTTGACTTCCGTGTCTTGAATGCGAGTCAAGCCAAAAATTTTTGTATAAGGTTGAATTCACACCTGCCTTAATTTCCCAAGAGATTTTTGTGGTCAAATCCCAGGTAGAGAACGGTCTAAAATATTATGTTCAATTTTTCAAAAAAAATGCGCCTTGCTTATACATCTGGTCATAAATTTGACGCGATATTCCACGACAGGACATTTTTTCTCATAAATTTGGGCACACTTAGCACCCGCTGATCCTAATTGATTCCTATTTTTCGGGATCATTTCAATCGGTCATGAGAGATAAGACAGTTCGGTTATTTGAATACGCATTTTTGTAATCGTATGTCAGTAGTCCACTACTGAAGGGGTTAAGGCGCATTAATATCGTGAAGACAGAATAAATTGTTTAACGTTTGATTTTCCAGACATCAATTGTAACACATAGCTTTTCTCTGGTCGGTATGTGGGTATCGCTAAGCGCGGAAAACAGCAAATTTTCTGCAGGATATAAAAGAGATGAAAATATAAATATTTCAGGATAACGCACTACTTTAATTGGAGAACGTGGACTTACACTGAGGCAGGGAAGTGGTTTGCTCAAATGAGTAAATTCGTGGCTAGTAAGGTACTGCGCTATGGTAGGCACCGCATAAGCTGGCTCGCGCGTGCAGCGGGAGGGTGATGCTGATGTAACCTTGCCAAACCTTCTTATTGATTTCTCCAAACTGCACAGTTATAGTGGACAATAGCTTCCTCTGATTGGTCAAAACTTCTCCAGCTTCTATTGCACAATATGCGCGTTGATAAAACACGAAACTATATGCTTTTTTCTTGCGTGCCTCCTCCACAATCTTCTCTCACATTCTTTCAATCAACTACTTTTATAAAGGTCTGTGATATACCGTTTAGGCGGATCAGATTGTTTTCTTATCGTAGTATTCAAGCATGCATTTTCAGAAGACTGTTCGAAATTGCTTTATTCGGCGGGCAGAAAATACGTCCATGGAGTTTCACTAAGCCATCGTGCTTAGGTAGGATAAAAGGTTAATCATACCTAACGTTCTGACCTGAAACTGCCCCCGACAGTGGAACCAGTAGATAAGTGCGTGCGTGACCCCATTTCAACGCACATCAAGATGCTTTCCATGTTCTCATTTATCTCCTCTACAGAAGTTACTACTAGTCCTTCTTAATAGTGGAAAACATATCTTTTGTATCCAGAGAAGAATTTTAGAACTTTGTGCAATGCCTCGGCAATTTTAATCGGAACCCGCCGAGCCTATTGCAGTCACTTTAATATGGCGTTTGTCAGTTTGTTCGAGAAAGCAAACTTAACATTATTATTTGAATCAATCTTAGCTGCGAATGGCGTCAAAAGTTGAATAATGCAACCAGAAGTAATTTGTTTCTTTTTCTCAAGGCCATACCCCAAATTCGCCTTTTTTTTTTCAATTATATCTTACAACTGTTTCTCTTCCTGATGCTGAAGGCTGTTGCGAATAGGCATTTTCTACTCCATCTATTTTAGGAGACTCCGTCAATCAACTGGACAAGATTTCGTAACCACCGCTATGGGTAATGCACTGGGTCCACATAGGACGTTACCGAAGGAGGATCTTAATTTCCTCATGAATAACACCAATTTCACCAAAAAGCAGATCAAAGAATGGTACCAAGGATTCATTGTGAGTCCCCTTTGCTCCTGACTTTATGATTTAGGTTTTTCCTCCCTTGAAGATCATTTAAGCTTAAAGCTGGCAAAGCAGCAGATCCCACTCTAGCTTTAAGTTGCAAGACTTCAATGCAACGTCGTGACCACCGCCTGTCTGGTTTAGGTAGTTACTGAAGCTGGCACATTGAGCAGACTAATCTCAGTATGGGATTTTATGACATTCACTGATGGGTCTGAGAAATAGGCAGTTACGACCCTTGTCTAACTCAAAAAATATGAGAACGAAATTGTCTATCGATTTGTTTTTAAGGGCAAAATTTATTTAAAATTTTAGAATGATTTGAGGTTAAGATTTCGAAACTGTGTCTCTATCGCGACGTTAGGAAACTGAATTCAGTTATCCGTTAGACGACTATTGAGATCATTTCTCACCGAAATTGGATGAACGTTCACCTTAGCGGAGATCACTTTATTCCAAACCGAAATGTTTCCCATTAGTTTAAACATGTCCACTCTATTTCTGACAAAGTCTGGGCAGAAGGGTAAAGCAGCGTTTCGGTCTTGACAGTTGAGAGTTTTTGTACTCAAATCATTCTGTCGGTTAAAATATGCACATTAGCAAATAAACTTATACTGAAGGAGGCTTTTGGAGCTGCATAAGCCTGAGAACAGGTCTATTTACGAGCTATCTTTTGCGATATTTGACATGAAAAAATGCTATCAAATATCAAAAATTCCAATTTAAAACGATTTGGCTCTTAAATATATTAATGTTAGGAATGGTTTTTCAAAAATTTGCGAACTCTAATGAGATGATTAGCTTTTTATTGAAGTGGACTTATTTATTTACTCCCCACCCATTTGTCCAAGTCCCAAGAGGCTTATTGGGGATACTACAGAAGTACAAATGGCTTCTACAACAGACAACACACAACAGTTAACATAGAATACAGTAAAAGCGTTTAACGACGCTTTCGGTTTCGTCGTACAAACAGCAGTTCCACTTCAGCTCAGCTTTGTAGTGGCACCTCGTCCATCCTCGACACTATTAAGAGCTGACAATCTTCCTACCTCTTCCAGACGTCTTTTCAACTTTCTAGTGGAGAATCCCTCCATTGCTACATGCACGCACTTTCCACAGTCCAGTTTGAGACCATGGCTCCAGCTATTTACGTCGTGCCTCTTTTAACAGGCTGTATGAAGTTGTACTTCTGCCAGCATTGGATAGTCAATAATATTACCTAAGACAGTGTATTATGTAGAAAGTCAAGTTGATCAACTATATGATGACTTTCGAGTAACAACTCCCTCGATGACTGCCTGACACTCCGTTCTTCGCAACGGGAGTGTGTGAAAAATTCTGCGAAAGGGTAAGATTAACGTATGAGCACCTGAGTCGTGTGAGCATGGCGCCATGGACAGAAATTATTTTGGATGTCAATAGAAGTTACTGAAAGAGATTTTGAGGGATATAGAAAAACTAAGGAGTCTTTCGACCTTTCTTATCATTTTCCTATTTTGAAGTTCAAATTAGAATAATAAAACTTACTATGAGTACCGCGAACTGAGAGATTCATTATGGTAACTGGAATACAATTAATTCACTTTATACACTCTAATGAGCTTTAAAAGATATCATCTGGATGAAGAAATACCATGGTTACGCATGCTATCCTCTTGAGAACTAAATCGTGGTCCCCAGGATTTTCGCATGAACATTATGAACTTGATAAGGGGATTTAAATTTACCCACGAAAACTTTCCTGTTACAAATACGAAAAGTATATCGAGAGTACTTAACACTAACAGCGGTAACGGAAAAGTTCAGGTCTACCGCATTTTGCCCTTTAACAGGGCTTCTTTTCAAGTTGCAGTCCAGGGGAATTTAGGATACATTTCATCATTAGCAAGCAATTACAATTGAACAAGAGCCATACTGATGTCTTTTCATTGGAAATTTTATGAGGCAAAGTTTGTCTGCAAACCTCAGATATTGAGGGTTAGATCTTCGAAATGGAATTCACCTGGCATAACCTTTAAAAAACAGTTCATTTTAACACCGAAGAGAAGGTTCTGTTTGTATTTTGAATTTCGAAGGTTTTTTTGTTTTACAGAATAAATGCATTTTTGTAGAAAACTGTCGCTAGAGCAGACTGAAAGCCAAATAGGGTCTGAGCCAAATCAGCGCTAATTTTGAAGCTGATGGTTGTAAAACATTTCTTTTTTGTTCTCAACTTCCCTTCCACCCGTCTTGTACATGTTAAGCTACTATTAAAGGCTACACTCCTGAAGCATCCACTACTTTAAGTCTCTTCTATATGAGCTTCTAAGATTTTTCCCTATCTCAGAGTATTTGTCAAAGAGAACGCCGACTTATGATGCCTATCTTAAAACTCTCTCCAGCGCAAACCAGACATCTCAGTGAATAGATTGTTACGATAGCTTAAGCTTGTATTCACTCGACATCAATTAGACAGAGCTATCCAGTATCAGTAGCAGTACTCAGTGCCGGGGTCTGAGAAAAAAAGATCTGTAGAGCTCTGGTATTTCAGCATTTGACTCTCACCTTGGAATTTCATCATTAGAAAATGTGATTGTTTTCTTTCATTATTTCAAGGACAGCAGTTTTCATGCGGTATTCGATTATGTGAGCTTTCAGACCCAGAAGTAAGGCAACATTCGGGGTCTGTGGAGTTAAATTGAAAGGGTCTTCGGAAGGAGGACACATGGGAACCTCGCCATTCGAGGAGCGAGCTTAACAGTCTTAGTTTGAGGGACGGGTCATTTTAGCGCATTGTAAGTCGCCACCTTCAAGCTACAATAATTTTTTCCATAATGCAGGAGCCTTGGTCCATTTTCACTGCGCGTTCGCATGCAGTTAGCATTATTACATTTCACTGTCTTTGGGAATATTCCCTTGGGTCTCGCCTTTATTGTCGCAGGAGACAAGAATAGTCTTCGTGATCCGAAATAAGGGCTGGCACTAGTTTGGTTTCAAAAGCTATTAAGTAGTGAATCCTTCTCGATTTCAGCTTGCCTACGGGTTTTTCGCTTAAGTTCGACGTAAGTCACGGGTGTAAGGCGACCGGAGCAAAACATCAGTGTTCTAGTCAATTTTTCTGCACTACGAATAATTGAAAAGCTCCCAATTCAAGTTGGCACATGTTTCTCTCATTTTAAAAAAAAAAACTGCGCATCTTGGACGTTTCAACCGCGATACTTTGCTTCAGCTGAATTACTCTAACTCTTGACAGAAAAAATGATGCCTAAATCTCTTCCTTTAAAAGAAATCATTGAAAAACCAAATTTGTTTTGTTAATTGTTTTGATTCGTGTGCTAATTCTTACTCTACATACACATTTGGGGCAAATAGTCCGTAAGAATGGGACATTTTCTTATAGCTTTAAATATTGGAGGTCATTATACATAGTTTTAAATTTTAATTACGAATCCTAATTTGGGGTCAGCCTGATAATAAAAATGACATATAATTTTTGCTACTTATTGCGCATTAATGATCCATTTCAGTCATTGGATTGGATTTCCTGTTCCTGCCTATTTTAATGGGCTCTTTTTCAATGTTGAAAAATTAATTTCATGATAGGCATAACTACATTTCACTTTAAAGAAATTCAGTGTTGGAAAATCGGAGAACTCCTGCATGAGTTGACCGTGAAACTTGTGTGCATATATTTACGTTCTCGCCGGGTTTATTAAAACAAAAATGCGTTCCTCAGTCTTTTACAGCTTAATATGCCGAAACTATACCAATTTTTATCTAGAATCAAGTAGATCGGTGAAAGTTTATCATCCATATTAAAACAATTTCTAATTTTTCAAAATGCAAAGAGGAGATTGGATCAGTGGTTTCGTAGACGTAAAAAACTGACTGCATTTCTTCAAGTGCTCAACTACATCATCAGTGTTTCGGGTGACTGGACCAAAGCAATAAAGTATTTCTTATCAATTCCTCAATTTAAAATAAACTATGAAATAGACAGGGAAATTACAAAGAAATGGAAGACCGCTGATGGCTAAACTGACCGAAAATTCAAAAAACATTTTTGCATAACAAGGTTGATTGTCTAGATTAAGCTGATGGTGCATAAGTGCTCAGTAAATGACAATTATTCAAAGTGGTACCTAAATAGTTCAATCTGGTTAAAGATAAATTTGCTAAGCAGATGCAACCTTGAAGAATCGTATATAACTCTACAAGCCCTTTACCCAACGTTGAGCTTAATTTTTTTTTAAAGGGCACCTCAGTTCAGTCTCCGGCTCTCCTTGTAAGACATTTCTATTATTCTGCTTCCAGATCCTGCTGATTAGATTGATGTTAGGATACTCAAATTTCCCATGAAAATCAATTTGTTGGAATATACTTAATCAGTTTTAATCCAGATCCATAGCATGGATCATTATCTCGGATTTTCCATTTCAAACTAGTATCTTCAAAAGTCTTTCGCTAAATTATAATCCATTGGTAATGACGATCCATCCTCAAGATCTAGGGCCCCTTCTAAAAGTAAGTCTTCCAGGCAGGTCAAAATATGGCATCCTTCAAGGCTTTTCGTTTCAACCATGCGCAGGGGTCGTGTTGCCTTTAATTTATGCATTACATTAGCTTTCCTAACCTTGCGCTAATGTTTAAATTAAATTTCCTTTCAATTGCCTATGTTTCATTCCTTATTGAGTAGTGTTTATAGAATAAAGAGGAGCCCAGTGCCTCCAGTCACCAACGAAATGGGTAATTTCGTTTTCAATTAAAATACTTTATAGCCATACCCATCATTTTAATTTTTCATTCTACCGAATTTACCCCATGAAAGCCAACATTTCCTTGAATTTCAGGTGTTATAGTAACTAGGCCAAATAATATACTTATTTCTAGAGATATTCCAGGTCTGCCACGAATTACTATTGGTTATCTAATTTCGGCCAGGTCCAACATTTTCAAGCCATAATTTTGTCAACACGCACCTTGGGGAATTGTGTTATTGGTCTTTCCATCTTATGTTTCCTATACGGCTTCTCAAAATTCTGCAATTTTATTCAAGCCCATTTCATCATCATCTTCGAATATGCATTTTTGGACATTTAGTTTTCCATTTTGAGCTATTGTGTGAGATAGTGTAGAGCTCCTTAGAGCGAAAGCTCATGCAGACTCTTTTTCAGAAGTTCCTCCTTACTACACCTCGCTATAATTATCATCCTGTTTTCCCGCAAAGTCTACACTTCCATGGACCATTTTCTCAAATTGATGTGGGATATCCTCAAATTGTTGGGAGAAGGCGATGGTTGCATAACTCATGAGTCGTTGCACTATCTAACTCCTTTAACAGCGCATTGATTCTCTCTTTACGGGATCAAAACAGGTAAGACACCGCTTAGCGTAATGATCGAAGATGAAGTTACTGACGGATAGTGCTGCAATCGAAATTGGTCCATTTAGATATCTACAAATATCAGCTAAATTGAGCATTTATTGAGAGATTTGACCCTAATTTCAGCCTCTTTCCAATAAAGAGCTTTTTATCCAACAAAAAGAAGTTGCTTAAACGAATTTAGAATCGTTTTTATAGTTACTTGGCTGAGCTATGTGATAAAGCCTGTTCAAAATTTACTGCCCCTCCATGGACTCATCGTATGCTGTGCTCATTACAATAAATCGCTTTGGACATTTTTTCGTGCTTCAATGGTCAGTTCAGTAGTCTTTTACCTCACTATTTTTCCATGAAATCTCCAATATAATCAAGGTTTCTGACAGCCTAGATTGATTAACATGGAAGTAAAAGTGAAAAATATCTTTGTTAATCAATCATCTTGTTATTTAAAAGTCAATTCATCATGGTCTAATCATGAATTCATAGTTCAAAGACTTCATTTGCCTTCAAACGAAGTTGTTTAAAAAACTGCTTTTTGAGCCTCAAAGTCGGATTTTGTGGTTGTTAATGTTCACCTTCGAGAGCGGGGAGCTATTTAGTGGAAGTTTTACGAATGCAGTCGAGGACGAACTAACCATGCACTCTCTTGGGAATGGCATTTGATTTTGATGCCTGCCCACTTTCCCAGCAAACGTGACACTGCTGATACTACGGTCAAATCTTCCCACGTGGACACTCCCACCTCTCATGCTACTATTACAACTACTGCCAAGGTGAACATATGGGCACATTTATGCATGTGCATGCGTATGGAAAGGAAGTGACCTTAAGTTACAGCTGGGTTATGTCATCGCAATCAAATAGGTGCAGCTAGACAGGCTAGGTAAAGGTAAAATTGAAGTAACGAGTAATTCACTAGATGTCTACGAGGTCTTAGAGATATCCATCTCATATGCTGATGATTTAGTTCGACCACTCTTGTCACGTTCAAGTGTTATATAGCGGGCATTATGGCCCAACAATGCAGATGATCTTTTGGTTTGCGGGGTATAAGATTTTCAAAGTGCAAATCGTTTTACAGTAATAAATTAAAGCAGCGATACACCAGAGGAGAAAGCTACTTTGATAAAAGAACTGCAAAGTACCCTCCTGACCACTTTCTCATCAGTCCCAAATGCTAATGGGAATACCACGGGATTGATGAAAGCTCGAATTGCTTCGAATCCCAAGAGCTTTCAGTTAACAGATGATCATTTATGCTTCTCCTATAACTCAGCTTTGCTTCAGTCACCTGATGTTTAAAATACAGTTATTTTCCCACCAAATAACAGTGCCATTAGAACAAGTGCCTGCTCTTTTCCCTTTGAGCTACGAAATCATGTCTTTTCAGAAAACATTTGTTACCTTTAAAAGCGCCATTCCTAAAAAGTGACAGCAAAGTGGCTTTTTTGGAGTGGACTCTAAGTATCCCTTTTTGAAAAGAAACGGTTGCTGCAAAACAAGTTATTTTGCCTCTTAAAATCTCCCTATAATACGAACACAGTAGTAACAAAGCACAGCCACGGCAAATGCTTTTCAGCTCTTGTATATGAAAGAGAAATTTAATTTCATACCTATTTGATCATGATCTTTGATCTGATATCTCTCTGGAGATCAATTTCAATCAGTTAGTTCCCATATTCTCTCTTCTAGCGCGTACGAGACCGCTAAGAATCCAAGTTTGATGCAATTCAATTGTTTGCATAAGCAAAGTCACTAATATAAAATCGCCTCTTTTCACATTTATTTGCCATCAGATCTTGTCTCTGTTCCAGGCTCTGTTGTCAAAACGATGGAGTAGTCTTGTGCAAGCTTCTAATAAAGACGTTACAGCTCTTGCTTTGTTAGCGGTATCTGCATTATGGTTGTAAGCTATATGTACTTATATTTTCAAAGTTGGACATTATCGGGCTATTAAGGTTTGCGAGTCCTAATAGCTGGACTCATGGTTGGTAGTCCTCACTGCCCCTTATCAGTTTTCTGTGGACTTTTCACAATAGAGGACGCTAGATCAAAAGTCTGAACTTCTTATTGAATGCAGTAACTCTTTCGACCATTTCCAAGCACCTAAATTCGTATTTGCTTGCTGTCTGAAACTACTATTTCTGTGTGATTTCACCGAGGATCTGGACATACCTATTCCTGGTAAGTGTGATCTAGGTTCCACTAAAACAGTGTGAATATACTTGTTTTTACTCTTCTTTGGTAGATCAAAATTTAAGTTAGGTCGGTGTACGTAACCTTTATTTTTATTCACAACTACCGGCAACTTAAATCGTATTGTGTGTGACTACGTTAACAGACGGCTGGAAGTCGTTTTCTCAGCAAATAGACAAAAAGCTTGTCGAAAAAGCCAGATTTCGAAACTTACTATTCAGGACCTAGTTTGTTAAAATAAACTTTACACATTTTGATTGTTGAAATACTGGACTTTAGGACAGCAGACTAAAAGCCTGTCATTATAACCGCATCCAATACGCCAAAATTTTGT
This sequence comes from Moniezia expansa, assembly GCA_019097775.1. Lineage (NCBI taxonomy): Eukaryota > Metazoa > Platyhelminthes > Cestoda > Cyclophyllidea > Anoplocephalidae > Moniezia > Moniezia expansa. The sequence continues at coordinate 10,419,259 of JADFDV010000053.1, forward strand.
GGTATTGCTGTCTGCAATAGTGAATAATTTTATCCACTTTGTTTTCGAATGTTCATATTTCATAGCATGAATGTAGTATTCCGCCATTCATGATAAAATTTTGAAGCTTAAAAAGAAGTCATAATGGTATCTGGGATCCAATGAAGCTGTGTCACGATGTGATGGACGAGTGAGTTCAGCATACTCTTAAGTCAATCATGTGATCTAATTGTTAACGTAGCACGTCAGATCAGATCCAACCATATAAAATATTAAATAGCAGTGGTGATTTATTGTTGCGTAAATGAAAAATGTTAGAAGTTGTTCATTTTTTTTCAATTTCAAAGTAAAATTGCGGAAGGCTTTCGATTAAAATCCACAATTTGTACTTTAAGTCGAAACTTGAATCACTGGACAAGATAAAACTCCTGATTGATATAAGTAGTTAAGAATCCACTCAAAGCTTTTCTAACCATTGGCTATGCATAGGCTACCACTTTGCTAGAGGTATCGCATTGGCTTAGCCTCAATCAGATGCTTGTGGGTGTTTTCGTTCCTTGCTTCTAAATACATATTTTACTTTCAGCGCGATCATTCAGGCCAATACTCTGGCCAAGCTTGCGGTTTCTTAGCTATGAAAGAAGGCCTGAGATTAATCTGAGTTTTAAATGGAATCGAATATCTAAGGATATGCCTATAGTTTAAAATAAAATGTATACATTTAGTTATTTTTTTAAAAATTTTTATACCGTTTTCCTTTATCGCTTAGTGTCCTTGCACTATGTGTAGAGCGTACTCAATAGAGGTGGAGGTGCTAATATACTTGATATTTTCTTGTAGCGTGATTGTCCTTCAGGTCAGCTGAGTAAGAAGAAGTTCATTGAGGTTTACTCAAGTTTCTTCCCTACCGGTGATGCAGACCAGTTCTGTACTCACGTTTTCCGTACCTTCGACAAGGACAACTCGGGTAAAATAGACTTCAATGAGTTCCTTCTTGCAATAAACATCACCTCTGGTGGTCAACCGAAAGAGAAATTGGAGTGGGCGTTCCAAATGTATGACATCGATGGAAACGGTACCATTGAGAAGAAAGAAATGACGGAAATTATTAAGGTTAGTTGAGGTCTAGCTACTGAACTGCTAATTTATGACAAGCTAAGGGAGGTATTGGGTAAATTTTAGGCAATATACAGTATGCTGGGTGCAAATGAAGCCACCGTAGACCTTACTCCAGAAGCGCGGACAGAAGAAATATTCGAAAAAATGGATTCCAATCATGATGGGGTACTGACTAGGAAGGAGTTTATGGATGGATGCATGGCTGACCAACAGCTATATTCAATGCTGCTGGCAGATGAGTCCAATGCGAATTGTTAACTGCAAGGTTGAGCTTCGAATTCAGCTACTGATAGCAACAACTATTACGAATCCAGCCCATACCCATCTTATGTTTTGATACGTATTAATATTTTATGTATAAGTCGAGGTAAACAATACACAAGCAAACAAACCGACAATCCACTGTGAATCTCGCATATACTTACGCGCGCTCACCATCACCACCACCACCACCACCAACAACAACAACAACAACCACTTGCATCTATGCAGCCTAGTTCCTATTAAGGCGTAGCAGGGCAATTCCTAAGGTTTGTAAAGATTATTCCATCTACTTATCTTAATCCTTCTCTGCTATATCACTCAAAATCTCTTTATTCATCTTTACCTCCTACTCCAACTACTTTTCGAGAATCCGAACCCAGCAAAATCATTTGTTTCCTCGTTGTTGTTTTCCACTTTAATTCTGGTTTAATCTCACCTGAACTTCTCCTTTGCTGCATGTGTACGTAATTTGCGCTTACTGTGGACACTAGAAACGGAATAAATTGCGTATGATTGAGAATACTGCCTTACCTCTGGGAAGTATTATAGCCCGTGAATAAAAACTGCGTTCATTTCAGATGAAATTTGTTTTGTGTTTTTAAATAAATTAGGATGAAATTTCGCTGAATATGATTTGGTTGGCAAACTTATGCGGCTCTGAATGCACGTCTTATTTTGATTGGTCACAAAACTCCCATGTTCAGTCATCGTCCACTTCTGGTCGAAATTTCCAGACCACTTGGATCCATCACCTTACTTTCGCTTGACCTTAGGTTGTCACAACTATGGAGAATAATAGTGCTCATAACAATTTTCGCAGGCGCGATGACTCCAATTTTTCTAATTTCCGCCAGGTAGCAGACTTTTGGTATGTAATATTGTGAAGCAGCCTACACTGGTCAATACTGACGCATCAAGGAATGAGGAGACATTGGTATAAGAAACTATGTTTGTGTGCATTATGTCGATATAGGTTGCAGCACCATTTAAAAAAAGGCCAAGTTGCCGAATCAAACCTCCTGGTAGATCATAATAAAGCCTGAAGTAAGAATAAGAATGGTCATATCAGCATGCCGGTAGGTTCCGATTCTTTTCTCTCTGGTGTATCATGAAAGACTTAAAAAGATCAGTCATCTGATGTGATTACTCCTGTTTCAACTCGAGCGATTTCGAGAAATGACCTACCGTCATATTTTCTGGCCAATGATATACGGTAGGGACCATTTCCTCCTTCCATACCGCCCTAATTAAATTACTCCGAAGAAGGTTTTCTGGTCAAAAAGGCGACCGATAGCTCTGCTCTGCTCTTTACTTTATTTTATTTTGATCTTAATGGACGTTGAACTCATAGTATTTTTCCGTCAAATAAGGCTTGTTGTTCTAATCATCGCTGTTTAATTACTTTTCAATAAAAAATATTAAATTTTTCTACATTGATAATTGGGGAGCAGTTAAAGTTTGCGAGTAAGTGGATGATTTTTGGAAAGATAGAAGCATTTCAAAATCGTTGCTATGGTAGAAAATAGGAAAAAGTGAGTCTTTCCCATCCTTACGAAGGTGCCCCTATGGTGTTTTACTTTGGTAGCTGGGTCAGTGCTTCGGCATTTTTCCACAAAGACCATTAGAATATGGAGTCACCATCTTGAGTGGCGAACGTACTAAAGGAAACCTAAACTTTGTGGTCCTGGCAAAATCAGCCGCCCAAGTAAATAGAAACTGGTATGAAGCACGGGTCCCCAACAGCATTGGAAATTGCATGACGGTCAATGTGGTGATCCACTTGACAACTAGGTTGTTCAATAGAGAGCCTTCTTCCGAACATCTGAACTATCATCGAGAGACCGTATTCGTACGAGGCTAATAAGAGCCGAGGTGAATAAGCCAAGAATTTCAATTAACGAAATTTCATCTCGCAGAGCGTTTTCTAGCTTTTATTCTAGGCTATTGGTATCTCTAGAATGTCGCGATTCGACCTTAACTACTGCATAAACCAATTAGTGACAGAGTGCACCCCAACAATTGTTCTTCTCTAAACAAGGTAATTTTTTCTTCGAAATCCTTAAGAGGTGCCAGATCTGTGCACCTTAAACGATATAAAGGAGGAAAATCTGCAACAATCTAGACATTAATATCCCATCTAGTGATCCTTAAAACTTCTTGCTTTTAATCTCATAGCGGAATCATAATATTTGATTTGTTTCATCTTTAACGTTCGGAATATTTCAATAGAACTCCCCCGGATCAACAACAGGACAAGCGGTCCATGTGTATTAGGTTGTCTGGCTAAGTCTGAGCCCATTTTGGATTCGGACACACTTCAGAGATCACACTCCTTTTGGAATATCAACTTAGACCACCGCTTTTTTAAACCATCTGTGCGCTCTCATAAGTGTGCAAATGCACACTTTTTGTCTGGCAGCATCTACCTTAATTTCAAATAAGGAATGATGGGGCAAATTACTAGTTTTTTCAAGTAGGCTTAAAGCATTTCTTCATGTCTCTATACTACACTGAGGTTGGCAGCTGATCTCTACTGTTTTAATTCAGAAAGGTTGAGTGATTTCTACAAGCGCTGTTGTAGCCCTTGATGATCAATTTCGAAGTTTTGAAAGTGATCGAGATTTTATTTTTTGGCACCTTTACATAGATCCAAAATGAACAAACACCAAATGAAGTACCTGAAATCTGAGTATCTAACAACTTCCAAATTAAATCAAGCTTTTACACCAATTTGAGACTTGGTTGGCACTCACGCAAGAGAACGTGCTCCTAACAAACTCAAATGCCAGCTTATCAGATGGAGGGTCAGAGCGAAACTGAATGGCGAGTGGAAAAAAGACTCAAACTTTGCCGACTACACCGCAAAAACTCAATGAATGTGATGGAGAAAAAGGCGCGACTGCTGCTGTTAGTGCAAAATATCGGTACTTGCTTGGGACAAATTTCACTTGATTGGTGAGATGGATACAATAATTGCTTTTATGATGTTTCAATACTTATGTTATGTTCTGAAAATTTATTGGGCTTGAGAAAGTCCTTGCTTTACATTAAGCAAGTGGGGCACATTTATTCAAACTACTTAGAGAACACAAAGTTCACAAAAGAATGGAAATTGGCTGCATCTCAAATATTTGATACCATCTACTTATTAAAGTTTGTAAGTCAAATGTCTTAGACTCTCACTGTGCTGATTTGCAACTTGATTTAACGCTATTTTGGGAAATCAAGATGAATATGATTTGGATTCGATTAGTTACTTCCATTTTTCGTCGATTTCATCTTATTTCAGTAGCTGTTATTTTTTACTTAAAAAAAGGCTTGATTGAATGAATGTATGTCTGCTCTCAAGCACCTCAGAGATGTACAACTGGGTTGCTTCAACCTCCTTTTGGCGATACCAGTATGGCAATGCTGAATTTTTGGGAAATGGCATAAGCCTACAACTCCATTTATCTGGCTACTGCTGGGCGCTAATTACAAAAAAAATGGAAAAAGCTTGAGTCTTTCTCCGATTTATTTTTAATTAGAAGTTATTTCTAATGTAGCTGGACTTACCTTCAAGTTCTAGCTCTTCGTCTTGTAACATCAGCATCAAATTGAAGAACAACTTAAAGGGCATTATATCCAACTTGTAAACTTGAAAATCATGTCTTTTTGCCGTTGGAAACTCCATTGAAAGCAAGGCAGAGGGAATTTCTTTTAGCATTTGACAAGTGGTTTACTGGCTTTTGACTACTAACCCTGAAGACATTAGTCTGCGAATGCCAAAGAAGTAAGCGAGAGATAAGTTATGGATAGTAGACGCATATGCAGGATGTGAAGTTTTTCATTGTGAGAGGAACCCTGTCCGTGTAGGAAAACAGACAATGTGGAAGCTTTTGGGACAATGGAATGGAGTCGAGTCACTGGCAACTTTAGCGCTATTAAGAACTAAGTGGGAAAGGCAAAGATTTTATAGAAGAAGCAAGGTTTAATTAGAAAATACTATTGCTTGTATTCAGTTCAAAATTAGTACAACGATTGATTGTATCAATAGTCGTCAAAAGTCCATTACGAAACGCCTCTCACAGATTTTCATAAGCGATTTCTATTGAAAAATGTTGTGTTATTGCAATTCAATCCACCTACCCGCTTCTCCCGTCAGATGTTGAATGTAGTAGCTCAAGAAGTCAAATATAAAGATGTACTGAATCTGCAAAGTAGATAAATAAAAGTTAAAATGAAGAAAACAAGTACATAAAAAAATAATACAAGTTCATTATTGATAAAACTGTATTAATTTTATCTAGCTCTTAATATACAACGAGGAGTAGTTGGAAGGCGAACTGTTTAATGTCCAAACACTGAGAGAGAGTTTAATGCATAAAGTGCGGAGTTTCAATTCTAATTTTGCCGATTATTACAGCGGCTATCTGATGACAAAAACATTGAAAAGGTTTGAAAACGACTGGCTGCTCGGCGCCTGCTTTTTGCACCGAGCAAGGCAGAAATCGACGTTCCTCAGTTGACTGCCATCTGATTTTTGATCCTGGTTCAAGAGAGCATCAAATGAAGCAATCATTTAAAGACGAGGCTTTGGCAGTCTCTCAGTGGCAGCTAATGTGATTGAGACTGGTTTCGGCAGTTATGGAAAAGTTTGTATGGGCCTAGTAGGTGATTTCCTCTCCGATTTCTGACTTTAGATTTTGTCTGTTGCATTAATGGCTAATAAAGGCAGAGGTTGCTCTTCGGTTACCAAAAATGATGAAAAAAGTGATTAAATGAAGAAAATCGTACTTCTTGTTCCACAGTTTTCATCCTTTGTGAGCGCAGCCACAGGACAGTTTGGAATATATTGATATTCGCAGCACATTTCGTGATACTCATACGATTTTGTAGGGGAATACACTTGTCAGAACTAGATAAATTCGCATAAATGGATTCATTTTCATTTTTTCCATTCATTAGGCCGTTTCCATCTTCAAGAGTCATTGAGCTGCGAATGTAACGAGCCAGCATATCGATCGCTAGAAAGGTTCCAGTTCGTCCTACTCCAGCACTAAAATTGAAAAAAACAGTTTGCACCAAGTCATCCATGCTGCATTTGCGGCTTAATACACAGGGAGCCAGTACCCAGTCATGAAACCTATTGTCCAAACAGTCTATACATTAAGATACTAGTAAAGTGTTTGAAATAGGCATCGGACCAATCAGCGCATGTATGCATTTAAAACTCATTGATTACTAGATTGACTAAACTAGAAATATTTCAGATCATTTGAATTTTTGCACCTAAGCCTAGAAGTTCCCTGGGCAATAGATAAAAAATCCGCCAGAGTAAATTGTTTCCTAGCGGGGAATGTGGCAACCTGGTTACTATGACTTGATCACTCAAAGCACGAAATGTTACTTAATCAGCAAGAGCTGTGAATGAGTGGCTCAGAAAAGATCTGGTACTCCACAGTTAAAAATTGCTTCAAAATAATAATTAAGCGGCAAATAGCGATGATCAAACGCATTACTATCTTGTGTGAGACTAAAATGAGCTATTGTCAAGTAAAGTTAGTATTAATCAGCTTAGGGTTGAGCTCACCTGCAGTGAACCATTACGGGAATACTGGCATGGATACTAGCTTCAGCCAAATCGTCCCAGTACCTCTTTAAAAATATGTAGAAATCGTCTTTTCGAGGTACCATGAAATCATCCCAGCCTGTCATTTGAAGTTGAATTATGCGGCGTGGAATGCAGGTGTTGTCCGTCTGCATAAAAAATGCAATTTTAGGCAGCGTTTCAATTTACAGAACTGGGAAGCAAACCCCCAGCTACTCCTTGTTGTACAGTCGACGCAACGGTTTCGTCGACCAAACTGAGATCATAAGTCAGCCATGCTATTTTTATTCCCGGGAGACAAAGGTTAGAACTTTCAACTGAGAGTTGCCAGATCCGGTGAACTAGAGGTTCAGAGGTAAAGTATCGGCGAAACTGCCTTGTGATCACTGGAGAAGCAGCATTCTACTAGTAAATTTGATAGGGACGATTTGTAGAGGGGTTACAACAAGTCAGACCATACTTCAAATTATAAATCCCTTCCTTGCCCACATCATTAACTACTCTGTAAAGTAATTGCATGTCTTGATAACCATTTGAACCAATTATCAATTAAAGATACCCAGTATTGTTACTGAGTAAATGAAATATTTGTCATTAGAAGGTTAAATTCATGAATAACTAATATAATGCTTCAAAAGAAAGTTATAGCTTTTCTTACCATATCACGGATTGCAAAGACTCTCCGAATGTAGCAGATTCCAGATTCAGAGCTGTGTAGGGTCACTGAAATATTTCCATACACCTCAGAGCATGATTCCTTTTCTTCGGGCTTGCTTGTTTCTTCTGTCCTTTTGGTGTGCTTTCCAGGCCAATAGGGAAAGCACTTTTCTCTATCGCGTTCCCTTATTCTAAATAGCGAACTTAAGCTCATTTGTCATCAAAGTGTCAAAGTGTGCTGATTGTTTACTAAATGAACTTTTGCCCTTTTTAATGGAAATGAGTTCATTTGATCACCATGCCTGTCCATCAAACACCTTTAAGTTTTATCTCTATACAGGGCAGGCCAAGCATGCACGTAATTAAAGCCGATTGAATGCGAGCAATATACATTTCTAGGAGATGAACATTTGATATTTAGTTACTGTCAACTATCCAACTTGAGCAAAAAAAGGAATTTCCTTTCTATTCAGACGCTTAATTCATGAACACCAAAGTGTCAAACAGCTTGAATGAGTGCATTCACCTTGTAAGCATGACGATGAGACGGACTTCAGAATCCCATATAGCCTGCCAGAAGAGTCCGACAGCTTGTTCTTTTGGTGCTTGAGCGGCAATATAAGCACTAGGACCCTTGAAACCATCCTTATTATCCACGAAATAGATATTGTGTTGAGGCAGTGAGGATGGAATAACACTTGCGTTGACGTAATCTGACAACGCTGTCAATGCGATTGGCAAGGCGTTTGGAATACTTATTTCCCTGGGACACAACTGTTCAAGAGCATATTCCTTCTTCAGCTTAAAGCGATTTTGATCATCTTAAGAGACAAACAAACCAGTTAGTCAAGTGAAATCTTTTTGGTAAAAGCACACTCTTGTCTTTTTGTAATAGTAAAAGCCGTTTCTTGTAAGACCAGTTATTTATGGGTTTTGACTATTTAAAACTTCCATTTAGTACTTCGTTACTGATAAAACACGATCAAATACTAGAGAGATTAATACCAGATTCTCAAAGAGGTTACTCAAAGACCACAAAAACCCTAAATTGATTAAAAGTAGTCTTTTAACGCCTTCTATCAGGGCTGTGTAATCGCTTATTAGATTCTCTTAACCCAAAAAAATGAGCTTTGTAATAGTTGGTACCTACCTCTGGGGAGAATAAAGAGCAAAGCCCAAGAAACAAGTTTTCTGACTAACGGGAGATTCAAGGTCAGGACAATGAAGTGCAGGTAATATACAAAATAAAGTTAAATAAAAGAGGACACTTCAAACAGAAGAGCTCCGGAATGGCAAATGCGACCAAGGCCGAATGAAAGCAGCATTCTGGAATTCGCTTAAGTTCAACTGTTTTAGTGACTCAAGTTACTCTCCTCATCTAAATTTATAATCAGATCCGAATATCGACTCCCTGTATTCAAAGTTTCATTTGATTTTTTTCCAAACCATCGGTCCCTTCCTGTTGTCTACAGACGACTTAATAGTTGAAGAGGACTAATATATCATATCCCAGCTCTGGTAACGATACGTAGCTCTATATAGCTGAATCGGTGGTATCGAGTGTAGGAAAAAGTAGATTGACAAAACGTATAGCCCACTTTAGTTTTCTCCAATTAAACGCACCAACTATCGTCGCATTATCTAAAAAAATCCACCTATGTGCCCACAATGCTCCATATTGATGCAATACGTCTTAGATTATGAGAGAAAAACCTTACAAATTGCATAAACAGACTTGTGCTGAGTTAGTAGATCCAAGGAGTTTGGCCAAAAATGTGGTTTACATTCAATGGAGACTTGAATAATGATGAAAAAGTATAAATAGGGCTTACATGGGCAGATATTTCTATACCGATTCCTCAAACGATTTTTCGGATGAGCACCAGCCTCTATTGTCAACTCAAGTTCATCCTGTTGTAAAGCAGCATAATTCAAACAAGTCTAAAAAGTGCAAATTCATAAATTGAATTTAGCACAAAAGCGGAGATTTTTTCTCAACGAAGGAGTTAAATGAAATCTCGCTTAGAAAACAACATTTCAAACAAACAGCAACAACAACATTTTGCACTGTTAGGGAAAATATAGAGGGGTATACATTCTTCATTTAGCCAAAACTGTTTTAACGGGTTGAGGAAGTGCTTTTATAAAAGACCTTCATAGTGAATTTATACAATTATGTTTTCGGTACCATTTAGGAAAGAGATTGAGGCAAGAAGAAGTTTAGAAAGACGAGATAAGTTTAGTTCAAACTGCTGTTAAAAAATGGCAACTCTGACGGCTTTGTACAGATTATGTCCACCAATTATATCTGGATGAGGTCATGAATGAATGACATTAGGAAATAAAGAAAGCAAAATTTACCCCAGATCTGTATTTCTGTACATCCATGGATCTCAAACCTACGAGGCCTAGTGAATTAGATAAGCAAGCAACTGCTAAGTCATTGAGTAGTGATTTCTTAATGTTAGTTTGTCACGACGAAACCTTCGTTTGCATGCATGAAAGTATCCACTATCTGCTACTTCGATTTAATACCATTATGGAGCTACTTACCGCGTATTCATCACGGAGAGTGGCATAATCGTTTTGGGCATATTTGGCCACAGCTTCAGTGAAATCTGAGATCGGGATCGGCATTGGTACGCTCCGAAGGCGACTGTTGTTTAGAAAAAGCTCGAATTTTAATTCAAAAATTGCCAAAATGGTTCCATACTACTTACGCCAATAGTTTATTTTGAATTTTGTTAGAAGAATCAATTTCTGCCGCCATTTCATCCTCCGTAAGCTCTTTCCTAGAAAATAATGTGCTTTTAATCCACCAAAATAACAGACTTGTTTAGTCATGAAATTGGCCTACATATATTGATCATGTCTGACGATCCAGCGTTTGCGCTTAATAATGAAGAGAACAGTCAAAATGATCATGGAGAGAAACACTACGACCGTTGCCACGACTCCTAGTTGCATTCCAGTTTTCGAAAGTATCACTAAATTGGCCAAATCGGAAAGTCACATTATCATTTATAAAACAATTGGTAAGCTGGGTTAAGAGTTGGATAGGGACAAGTACTTGAACTCAGAAACAGCCTATCAGCACGCTTTTGAGTTGTTATAACTATCAAAGTAGAAGTCACGAACTAAATGTAAGCCAGGACTTCGAATTGCGCTTCTTGTTGCCTGACTGTGCAAGTCAGTTAACCATACTGCGCAATTCAGGCTTCAATGCAGTACCATCGAAATACAAATCGAATGAAATATCCTATTTAATATATATCCTTTTTGCCCTGCCATTAAGCTAAATATCTACAGTCTTTTTCTACACAAGACTGGGCGGAATGGAAATCCACAAGTGATAATTTCGTACTTTATGAGCAACTGTGAATAGAATACAGCCTACGCACGTTTCCTAACGATACCGCTGATAATTTGTTCTATGACTTGCTAACCTCTCGTACTGTTACCAGACTGATTCGGCATGTGGGACTAGACTAAGCGGCCTCAAGCATGACCTCGGATTTCCTGTCACTTCTTCAACATAGATTTTAGTCTCTGTCTGGTGGAAGGACATCGACTAATAACACAAGTACGCATAACCCTGTGATCTTATCCTGGTTATACTCAAATTACGAAACTAAGAAACTGCCTCATTGTAAAAAAAAACGAAACTTAATGTACCCTGTGAATTCGTCTGCCAGGTTTGTTCCATGATTTGATGGACTGACCCCATCTTCACAGCATGCACTCTAATGACTCCTTCAAAGTTGTCTTTTTGAACCCCAATGACCTGAAAAGCTATCAGGAGACGAGTAGTAGATTTATAGAGCCTTGAATCTAGGCGTTCAGCTTTTAAATGAGGACTTGGTGGAATTCCTAAGCAAGAAGATTTGATTTGGGTCATAGCAGTCACCACTTCCGGCAAGGCATTTATCTAAATAAGAGGAAAAAAACCAAGGCATTCAGTAACGATTTCAGTGCCGCAAACTGGATAGAATCTGCTACTGTAATCAATTTCAGTAGGTCAGATGAGTGAAGTCTAACATACCAGATTATGGCTAGGGAAGCAGTCTTCACAAGGGATCCAAAATACTCGACAACTGTTATTTCTCGATTGAATCATCTCGAGAATATAACCTAAGATGAAATCTGCACTGTTTGGCTGTACCACCCAGTCCACGATTACGCAAACTGAGGTATTTTTAGTTTTGTGAAGGCGGCTTCTTTGGAGAGATCGGAACTCATGTTTACCATCGTAATTACCTTTGGGAAACAAACAACCAAGCTGCTCTCCATCTTGATCTTCAATATCGTAGGTGTAAGCGGTAACTGTCTGGTTCTGACTTTTCACTTCACTCTTAGCTAAAAAGTGAAAATAATATGGATCAGGAAAACATTCAACCTTACAACTGGTAGTTTTCCCGATCCAAAGCAATGGAACACCACCTGGTGACCTGACTAACTAGCAAAGAGTCACCAACCTTGGATTGGAATTCGAAGATATTTCACGTTTTATACACCTTCGAATGCAAAGTAAAAGGCGGCCTCGAAGTTAGTTCAAGGGAGCAGATTGGTGGTCTAATTGTCATCCGTCGATGCTCATCTTGGCCATATTTTCTCGTTCTGACACCAGTTTGTCCCTTTTCTGCGGTTGAATACAGTTGCTTTCCTCTTAAAAATTTCCGTGCATTCTGAACTCATTCAGTATAAGTATGCGTTACTGTGAGGCATCTATGTACATCATGGGTTAACATTGTCCCTAACGAAATTACATGGCCTAGTTTTGGAGATACAAGTGCGCGCATGCGGATAATAATATAAAACCAAAGAACTCGTTACGCTGAACCAACGATAATGGGGTCATACCGTCGACTAGACAGATGTGGCTTGACTTCATCCCTTGGCTCCGGTCTGTTTGATACCAGATTTGGGTTCGTTTCTCTTTCAATCCCTGCAATTGAACCATGTAACAACGAAATCCTTCCCTATTGAAAATTTCTGACTGCCAATCAATGGTAATCTCACAAATATGCTATGGCAAATGGCTACTGTCGGATGAAAAAAACATCAGTCGAATTCGTGTATCACATCTCCATGTAGGTTTCATAATTACACTTGAAGTTCTATTCAAAGCGGTCTCCTTGAGTCTAAAGACTAAGTTTGCCCAATAGCTAGATGAGAAAAGTAAAGACCTAGTTCATGAGTTGATCGATTTAATATCGCAGATCAAACCTTCTCACAATCTCCTCGTGGTGGCCTCCGGCAACCACAGGGGCAACTCTGGGGGCTAATGAGATGGGCGGCCGGATAGGACTTATCACCCACCGGACGTATAAATTAGATTATGCTAGCAGAAGTACAACCTCGTAAAGCCTGGCAAACGAGGTACGACGTAAATACCTGTATTAATGGTATTAAACTGGACTGTGGAAAGTGCCTGCATGTAGCAATGAATGGAACTTCCGCCAGGAAGTTGAAAAGAGTTCTGGAAGAGGTATGAAGACTGTCCGCCTTTGACAATGTTGAGCACGGACGAGATGCCACTACGAAGTTGAACCGCTACCTGTACTATGAAACCATGCCAAAGAAGTAACCAGAGAACCAAAGACGTCGATAGACGCTTTTACCGTCCACTGTGTTAATTGCTGTGCGCTACTTGTTGTGAAAGCTATTTATACTTCTACTGTACCCCCAATAAGTCCTTGAGACTTGCCCTAATGGTTAAGGAGCCAATAAATAATCGCAGTGACTTTAACCTTCACAATCTCATGGCATTTCGTGATTAAGTGGTTCTTGACGGTGACTTTTGTGGTCGGGTATTTTACGGATCACCGACTTAAATTAAGCAGGCAGCCAATGTCTGGATAATTAATCAAGATAAAGCCTTTATCAACCTCCTTGTAGATATTGAAATTATTAAATTAATGCAAACTGGCTGAACTGAGTACCAGATTTTTAAATTATCCTAGCTTTCGCCACCTCAGATCCAACTTCAAATTAGTTATAGTTCTGCTTTGCATAATAACGAAACAGTGTGGATTAAGAAAAAAAGCTGAATGCAAAATGATATAGCCTGTGGCATACGGTAAGTATGTGAAGTATTTTTTATGTGTCACTTACACATTAGTGTGGTATAGACCAGTGTTTCTGACCAATTGGAAGCAAATCGGTTTTCAGTAAGTCCTGATGAAGCTCCACGAGGTTGAACTCGAGCTCTAAAATTGTACACGAGGCCTTCTTGCAGTGGTGGAAGTTCAATACCTATAATACCAGGGATACCATAGGTGAGATATACATGTGGTGTCTGGTACATTACACATGATGGTAGCAATTTATTTACTGCTTGGATATCCGAATTTGACCTCGCAGTTATTGAGATCCGGCCAGACGCCCCACTGCAAAACATACTCATACTTACAGAAAAAATGGTTAGAGGTGAAAGAAGCACCAAGTTTCTTTGACCCTGAAGCGTAGTAGAGGACAGGAATTTCCTCGATGTCTACAATGAAAAGTATATTTGACTGCCTACTTAATTAATTCAAGTAATAAGTTATAATAAATAATTGATTTACCTGGGTACCCGATATACTTTCTAAGCTCTTTAGGATAGAAAGTTCGACCAGCTGAGTTTTCAAACTCAAGTTGCCAGGTATATTCCCGGCAAAATTCAAAATTGTGCCTGAAACTAACACTTTGGGAGGTGCTGTATAGGTTTACAGTGCGTATAGCATCATTGATGTGCACTGCAAGGCTCGTGGGCTGACCACAGTCGCGTTTCAACATGGTTCTCCAATTAAGCACAACCAAGTTTGAAAGTATACTTATTTTCACGTCCTTCACTTGGCAAGGCGCTGTTTCAAAAGCATAAAACTATCAGGTTAGTCGTTCGCAGTTGTACAAATGAGAAATTATTAATCTCGTAAACGCGAAGAAATAGCTTAAACCGATGAGCCTATGCAATAAACACAACTTTCTGTACTCAAGGCTCTTGAGCAAGGGAAATAATTGGAGACACAAACATGGAAACCAAATAGGAGTCAGTGAAAAAATTTGACAGGCTAAATTAAGTTGTGTTTTCACGATGGTATTTGATCCAGAAGACTTTGAATCATTATAGAATAAGCCACGAATCACAGCTATAAAATGACATTAATTACTTTTGAGGACTAGCGACTAACCCATCCTTTACCATCTACTTCTGCCAGTTCAAAACCAACAACATCGACATTTGAAGGGATACGTTAAAAGAAAAAGAGCTGTGTTGAGTCAGTAGTCATCTGAGGGTGAAGATTCTGGGTAAGTAGCCATGGCAGCTGCTGGGGTCCAAATGGATAAAAGTAGAACGTAAGCTTAGTCGCTAATATGACCTACCTCATTAGAGTAGATGAACTGATCCGGGGTTATGTTTTTATCAGTGAAGTGTGGACGGGGTTCGACTCTGACGGTCGATCGAAAATAGTCTCGACTAGATTGCGCGAATACGTCCAGCTGATAACCTCAAAACAGAATCTGTATGGGGTAATTAATTTCTTGTTAACAAAGCCTCACTCTTGCGAGGCCTCTTTCCATCGTTCTATCTCCATTATATCATTTCCGACAATTGCTTTTTTTCAAAGGCTGTCCTTGAAAGGTGACATACTTCTAATACTTGTATGACCAGGATTTCAAAATTCACTATTTATTTTGAAAATGATGTAGTCAGGCGGTCTCTAGGACTTAGGAGATGCATTACTTGATGGCCTTTAAAAATCGTGCCAGATCTCCGGATAAAACGTCCTTTCAGTGCAAACATCGACTACCGAAATGGCCTTTGAGACCGTATAATCTGTGAAACAATTTCTGCACATATCCATGAAGCTGCATCTCTGAATGGTCGCATCTGAAAAATCTTTAGGCTGGTCATCATACCATGCGTTTATAAATCACCAGGATTTGTTCCTTGGTCATCTTGTGGGAGTAGATCAGAACAACCGCACACAAATCGAACGTATTTTACCGAGACAATAGCCGCAAAAAGTTGAAAACATGAAACGAACCCTTTTAAAATCCACATGAACGATAACTTCATGGCCTCTATACCATTTGTTGAATAAAATAATGTTCCAGCCATTCCAATGAAAGCGTCTATTTTCAAAAGGATGTGAGAGGATTATCTAAGTATCAAAATTTGGAGTCTAGTAAAATGGAAGAAAACGCATACAAATACTGTCCTTTCACTTGTATTTTATTCATCACTGATTGTTTTAAAAGTCTCAAAGGTTCTCTTTAAGGCAGTCACATAAATAAATATAATCCTTGAAAATTGTTTCGAAATTAGGCAGCTTGGATAAAAATTTTACTTGAGATGTCCATCTACTTCCTCCAATCCCAAGTTACAGCTTAAGAATTCTTCCCATCATCAGATAAAGTAGGTATATTCTCATTATAATGACTGTCCTGAATGAAAGTACAGGAGTGAAAGTGATATGAATTTCCTGCGCCCATACGGCAATATGATCTTATCAGGAGATCATTATAATTGTCTCTGGCCACTGAATTTTGAGTCGCCATACTTTAGCCTCGTCTGAGATTCGAGTCGCAACAAAATCGCCTTTCTTTAGCAGAATTGAGAAGATACATGCATAGTATACTCTCATCCTCTCTGAAATCATCCACTTTGTTCGATTGAAAGCATTTTGAAAGTACCGATTGAAGCTTTAATCATGATTATCTCTCTGCAAATGATATAAGATACATCAACGTCGAGATTTCCTCTAACAGGAAATGCTCTAGTCAACGAGAACAATGATGATTTATATGATCTACTCGTTTCTCTTGGCAATTGCATAATCATCAAGAACAAAATGTTCATTTGATTATGAATATATGTAAACAACAACGGAGAATTTGAGAGCTCTATGAGAACCTAACTTGTGCTGAGAATCAACAATTTGAAATTATGAAATAAGAACTTTTGTGCTTCGACAAACCTTGTCCCAATACGAACCTTAGTATCTATGACACCACAAAGGAACTAGAAGAAAGCAGCGTATAAGATTTTGATTGTTACTGGTATAAAAGTTGAGCAATCCAGGAGTAAGTGGCTGAACTCACGCGCAAGTCTAGTTTTGGGTGTCTTTTCCAAAATCGCTCCAATGCGCCCATCCAACAAGTAAGGAATGACGAAGATATTATATGTGGTGTTTTGATCAAGATTCGTGATATTTACAGAAGACTGACTTAGAAGTTCATTGACTGTGTCACTACTGCAACTCCTTCTTATAGTTTGGATGAATGGAGGGAGATTTCGGTCGTTAATGTCCTAGGAAAAGGTAATAATATTCAGTTACACAATTAGGCCTACATTAGAAAAAGCCCGACATTGATCCGCTTCATCATTTGATGTTATCATAATGAGGTAATGTGGGGAAATATGGACTAACTCTCTTGGATTTTCCCACTGAGCGCTTATCCATGTTGTTCCGGATTCGAATTCAGTATCCGTCACGCAGCCGAGTTGGGCTAAAACAAGCGAAGTAATCGAATAATTTACTATTCATGTAGTCTTTATTCGGTGAGGGCTGCCAACTATCAGGTTACCATGAAGTATTACGTTCACTTCACTATATATATTGTTCACCTGTTAATACATTATGGGAAGGTTGCTAGCAAAGCAACCAGTTTGTTCCGTCGCTAATATTAAAAAAAAAATTCTATGGTTAACATTACAGAGGAGGTAACACAAACATAGGGTTTTGTTTTAGACACATCGTTTCTAATGAGTCTATCCGAAGTAGCCCTTACCGACATCACTGCAGATAGGTATATTACATAGGTTCATCTGTCCTTTTTTATCGATGCATCCGCTTTCGCCATCAATTGCTTGGTGAAGAGGGAGACAAAAATCTTCACATGGGCTGCCTGAGCCACCAAATCGTGCGAACGTCGTTTCGTAAACACCAACTGCTGTTCCTCTAGTGCTAGTCCAGTCTCCGGCAGGCCAGACACACCAGTTTTTGCAGGCTGTAAGGTTGAGTAAAAAAAGGTTTAAGCAAGGAAAGGCACCAGCGAATCTGCACACTTTCTGAATTGGCATACGTGTTTTTCGAGTTTCCACAAAACTGTGGTGGACCAGTTCCTCCCTATCTCCAAAATAAGCATAGAGAAGCACATGAAGAGTCGAGTGCATTGTGGTATTGAGGTAGGCTTTTAGTTCAAAATCATTGTTTCTTGAACTTTGTTTCCAGACTGAACGATTTTCATAGAGGCTATAAGTGCCAACCACCTCGCGATAAAGTGGTTGGTTTCGACATTTTATTTCATTAGTAGTATTGCAGATTCTTGTTACAAAAGCCGGAGGATTGTCCGCTGTGGTGTTAAGATTTCGCAGTTTTAAAGAAAACAAATTGGACGAGATTAGGGTCGCTTCAATTTGAGGCCCAAATGTAACTAGAAGAGTGATGGGACAAAAGTTAAGCAAGCAGAAGAATAGTTGAAATTATACAAATAATTAAAGAAAGTTGTCTTTTTGATGACCGAATTGTTGAATCTGAGGTTGTAAAGCCAGTTAAATAAAACCGAATTGCTCAAATCAATTGATGAAGTACGAATAGCTTTACACCTCAGTAGGACCACAACATCTAGTGTGCATGAAAATGCATGGCCCTACAATGTACTCAGACCCCATTCTCATTTGGTGCTGTGAGCTGACAGTGAGTCTTCAGAAGTCTGTAACTGAGAGGACTCTTTACGGAAGAGCAGTATGGTTGATCACTTTCGCTGAGTTGTCCTGCAGCAAGTTAAGATGGTTTACCAACCAAAAAAAACTATTGAGAAACTGTCGGATCGGATGATATTAGGCTACGATGGCTTTAAGACGGGGCATGAATGCTGCATATGACCTTAAGTATAGGCTGGCCATTGAAGAACTCGAGTTGATTCGTGGGGAATGGAGACCTAAAACTTACTTCTGGCTAAATCCATTGTGACTGAACACCTCAGAAGCTACGAAATTCGTTGTTATTACAATAACAAGTTGGTGCAGTTTTGCGACCAAACCTAAGCCGTCTCAAAGTACTAGTGACTGGAGTTCTCAGTGTCCATTGCTCACATTGCCATTGGTGACGACATAAGACTGTAGTTCCTACGCAAATATATGATAAGATGAGATGATACACGAAACAAAACTTCACAACATGAGTTAAGGCCCACAGACTGGTAAGAGTAAGTGCAGGCAATGGAATAGTAACGCAAAGGTTAAATAATGGATAGGATCGGTTAGAAATCAACAGAGTCCAAAATCTATTTTTAAGGGAATCAGGGCTCAGTCATTGTTAGAGGTAACATACGTGCAGCCTTACTTTTCATAGCCGGTATTTGAAGAAGCTTCTGTATCGAATTCACTTTTATTCGATAAACACCTCCAGAAGTCAAGGGAAAATTTATAGCGCGTAAGTCAGTGCTGGTAACCAGCCGGCAAAACCGCTCCGAGGCATCATTTTTATCAGTTGGCCTCTAAAGTGTGCAAACTTGTAAGGAAGCCGTCTGAAGAGAAATTACGCCATAATTACAATGTAAGGGATATGCTCCAATTTCCTTTATCAAGATTGTAGAATCCAAAGGGCAGTCAATTTGGACACCCCTTTTTCTAGGTTCAATTTTTATTCCTGAGTCTGAAAGGAACGATACAGTAATTTTTCAACACAGGAAACAAATAACAAGGAGTGAGGCTTTCGACTGCGTACTTTCATTGAGTGTCTTGGCTCGAATGGTGGTGGGTGTGTGCGTTTCGTCGACATATGGGAAAATAACAGGTGAGATTTCGAATTGGTAAGTCGTGTCGGCCCGTAGATTATCAATGGTGGTGGCAAATAACCCGACGGGTCCTTGTTCATCCACTTCGGCTGTATTCCATCCTTCAACCCATGTGAATCGTCGAGATCCAGGAAAATCGGGCCAGTATCCATCCAGAACACCCTCTACTGATTTGACAACTCTGCCATTACAACCTTGACTTGCACTTAAGTTCTCTGCTTTAGTTCGTACGTAGATTTCCTCATCTTTTGTAATCTTTACGCAAGATAGAAACAAATGCTTTTGGTTAGGTGCTCTGAGGTTGAGATGCATCACATAAATAAGCCCTGCATCCGCAGTACCTACCCAAGGGGCCAAGAAATAAATAGCTTTTTCTAAACATTTTTCTAGACTTCTAACTAGGAGGATATAGCCAATCGGAGGCGTCGCCGGTCGTCTAATTCTGGGTGGCGGCCAACTCAATTGAATCCAGTCTGAATCTGCGCCTTCAACATTGACAATCAGCTCACAGAGAGGAGCATTTACAGAATTTTTTTCAAACGTAGTGAAGGATTTGCAACTCCACGAATTTTGACAGTCTTCAAGAGCCAAGCAAAGTTGATAGGTATTTCCAGGAGTCAGTTCATCCAGACAGAAGCTCTCTCTGTTCCATATCTTATCTTGCATCCATGCAACTCTAGATATGAAATAACTAAGTTTAAAGTTTGTTTAAAATGATTGGCTTGAATTTTAGGCTGATTCTTATTAGCACACACTCATGAAGTCGTTTTCAAATTAGTAAAAATGATGATTTACCTAGTAAAAGCGGCAAACACAAATGAAGATTTTCTCCCATTGGTCAAGAAAACGCGGGCTCGAGTTGGAGACTCGGATCGAATTTGAAAGTCATCGACTGAACATTTTTCCGGTCTCAACTTCTCATGTTCAATGGTTACCCGTATTTTAGCATTCCCTTTGTAAGATAGTCTCACAGCTGTATATTCAGTGGAGCCCCACTTCTTTAAACTAGGATAATCTGGAACGCCTTCAATCTGAAATCATCAAATAATACTGTAAGTTTAGATGATAGGGGTACATCGACAACAATTTGCTGAAATAGCAAAAACACTGTTGTTGATTTTAAATGCACAAATACAAGTACCGTTTGATCATTGAATTTATCAAAACGATGAAAATTCCAGGATAAATTGGAAGTTCTTCTGCCAATGCTACTTTCGGTCTTTTTGAAGTCCGGTTTTATACTGAGCGCAACTGGAGATCGGCTTCTGGTCCACGAGTGGTAACAAGTGTCAAATGCAGCCGAAGAGATCCAAGTACCACTCACGAAAATCATGAACAACCACCTGGAAAATGACAGATCAAGTAAACACATTCCGCAGTATAGTTTACGACAGTATGCAAATCAGAGCTGTACAAGATGATCGCTGTAACACATTGGTGTCCGATTTTGAATCTCTTGAATTTACGACCGCAGAGGTGTACCTGTGAATTTGTTTAAAGCTGATAAGTACAGAGAACACAGCTAGGTAGCTAGTACATCAGTTGGACTACTACCTATATCTAGTATTACCGCATGTAAACAAAATTTTTTTCGCTGAAGCTTTTATTTTACTTTATTTCGTTCATCCCAACCTTTATTTGAGGAAAAGTAGAACTTGGTTATCTAACTCTGAGACTTAATGAAGATAGACTAGAAACTGAGAGCGACACTTGAACTCTCCTGAAAGAACTTGTAAATCTATTTGCTTATTGAGGTGCAAAATGACATGGAACTTAAAGTTCTACTTTACCCAATGGCTAAGGTAGATCTGAAGAGGGTCTCAATTTCACATCGAGAACCTATAGATCCAACTAACTCTTTGACGGAAGTAGTTAAAACGTATGAAGTGATTCTTCAGCAAACTATTAGGTAATAAAGTAATACGGAAGAACTCACTGATGGAACCGCATGACAGCCACTGATAATTTAAGTGAAGTAGAATCTACTAAGCTGACGCATTAGTTTACATTCGTGTGAATGGAATTGGCCGCTCTAAGCCTGTGACCGTTCACGAACCAGCCAAAGCTAAGCATGCACACAGAACAGATGAATAAACAACACTGAGGTCGAAGTTCTTGATTTGATGTTTGAAAATCATGACGCGGGGAACTCCTGTCTACAGATTTGTTTGCTTAACTGCCATTTTCGAATCGGTATTCGTGCTTCCATTGGTTAAATGCAATCAATAATGACAGTTTGTCTTAGGCTGAGACCACTTTGGCATTTACCGACTTGCTTGAGAAAGTGAAACCCTAGTCAATTGCAGAAGCTAGATAAAGCTTCATTAGAATCTCTAAAAGGCCACGGAGGAGGCTGTATAGTACCATTTAAGAGAAAGTTGTGCCAAAAATGTCTTTATTTTTCTAGGGAATGATCCCATCTGGGCTCTGAACCTTAGTTTCACTGTGAGTTGTACTTTGATCAACGTATTGGCAGTGATTGTTAACCTCTTAGGAGGAGAAATTAGAAACGTTTAGCTGCTTGGAAATTTTAAAAACCTTTTTTCATGTAAATTTCTTACAACGTGCATTCATGTATACATACGCTGATCGAATTGACCAGAGAATCAGTGTTTATGTTTATGTGACCACTGATTGTACCTGATTGAAAACCAGCTTCACTTGGAATAATATTTTATTCAAATGCAGCTGGTGGTACGGAGGTGGCGTTTGTATTTGTTTCATGTTTGATACTCACTTAGGGCTAGCAGTAGTAACCTGTATCAAACAATACTACATATCTTGAAATGATGTCCATTAAAGTCGCAAGCTTAGGCCAACTCACAAGAAATTAATGAGAACCGAAGCTATTGAGTATCTAGAGCAGTTCTACCATTTGTTTGGTTGTAAACATTAACAATTCCTATAATCCTCATGTCTGCTTAATATCTGCCAACTGTGAAAAAAGAATGACAAACATCAAATTCTCATCACAAATGATTGCACCGAGTCATCGCTTTTCATCAATGTATTTTAAAAACCTATTTGCAGTTGCTGATGGCCGTGGTGGTCTGAATATTGAAATTGTAGACCGGAATAATTGGTATTTAGTTGTCTTTACTGGCAGGTTATCAAAACGACTAAGAGTATGATGAGGTGTCTTGACTCACTTGCGGTACTTATCCGGAGAGTTATAGATATCTACAGACGAATAATAACAAGTCCAAATCTCTCCTTCATGTCGTACGACAAGAAATCGTCGCAAATGGTGACGTCCGGGAACCTGGCTAATGGAAATACAAAAGTGGGGATCCAATTTAACCGACCTATTCTGTCCCAATAATCAGTTATATTCAACTATATGGAATCTGAACAGTGAACGATATTGCGCCTGATTATTTAGAGTGAGTTCTTAATTTGAAGAGGTACCACCTTGAGAGCCTAGTGATGTGACTTGACTGTGACACCGAAAAGCAAAACGGATTTCGGCTATTATCCTGGTTAAATTTTTTCCACTTTGCAGTCTCATTTAATTCAAATATTTTTATTTACTCCCCTTCGATTAGGGCAAGTCTCTAGGACTTATTGGGGGTACAACAGAAGTCCAAATAGCTTTTACAACATGTAGCGCACAACAGTTAACACACTTCTCTGGCATGGTTTCACAGTACAGGTAGCAGTTCAACTTCATAGTGGCAACTCGTCCATCCTCGGCATTGTTAAGAGCAGACAATCTTCATTAATCTTCCAGACAATTTTTCAACTTTCTGACGGAAATTCAACTCATTGCTGCATGTACGCGATTTCCACGATCCAGTTTGAGACTAAAGGCTGTACTTCTGGTGGCATAATCTAATTTTATACGTCCGGTGGGTGATTAGTCCCATCCGGCCGCCCCTCTCATTAGCCCCGGAGTTGTCCCTGGGGTTACCGGTGGTCACTACGAGGAGTTATGTCTTACATCTCATGGAGTTTATTTGGTGAAGGTTTTTCAACAGCAACAGAACCTCATAGAATATCTTTAGATGAAAATACTATATAGTATTTGCAGATCTGGAAAACCTTTATGGTTACTAGTTGAATAAGTCTTCTATCACTTGTGCCAGACAAACAAAAGTGACTTTGTACAATAACGGAGCAAATTCTCAAGACAAACGTTGGATAAGATTTAAAAAGACAAAAAGTAAACCTCAAAATCTATACATTTCAAAATGTATGTGGGATTTCAAATGGATTATGAATGGGCAATATATAGCCGGATCTTCCGTTAAGTGTGAGATAAATGATGTCAAAGGATTTACACTGAGACCTGCCAATAGGTTAGATTGCTCGATCGAAATTGAGCGC
The DNA here is from genome assembly GCA_019097775.1 of Moniezia expansa. Classification (NCBI taxonomy): domain Eukaryota; kingdom Metazoa; phylum Platyhelminthes; class Cestoda; order Cyclophyllidea; family Anoplocephalidae; genus Moniezia; species Moniezia expansa. The sequence goes on from JADFDV010000053.1 coordinate 10,442,981, forward strand.
GAAAAGGGTACTCAAAACTGTGAAAGTTTTTCCAACCATTTGCGCTCAGACGCTACTGATTCAAATTGACGTCACCTTTGGCGAATAGTAATTTTATCAGCTCATTGTGTCATACCTTCCTCTGATTGACCAGCAACATGATTGGCTCGTCAGGTACATTGTAGTAGAAGAGTTTTTTGAGTAAGAGCTTAAGCAGTAAAATTAAGAGATTAGTCTTTGCGGTTCATTACTCGATGATTGACAGTTGGAAATTATGGGGGAACACCCTATTGGAACAAGATCAGTTTGGGTCGTCAAGCAGCACAATCGATGGACTTCGATCATTGAACCATCCCGTCATCTGCTTCAAAACGCATTGACATATTCTCACGAGGATGGCATTTTGTATAACGCTGCTTTTAGTGGCAACATCTACTGATACAAGTAAATGAAGTGCAGGATCTGAGTGAACTTCATCGTGTTGGAGAACCGCATATGCCAACAGAGTCACGTCAGAGGGAGACGTCAACAGCGATGCCGCATAACTCTTCAGATCATTGTGAATAAAAAATATTTTAAACGTTTTGTTTTCGGCAATAGAGTGCGATTAATTGTGCATATTTTGTTCAAAATAAAGGGAATTTCAACTGTAAAAACATTTCTTAAAGTTCCATAGGAAAAAGATAGCACCTGATCCATCAATTAAAGTTCCTTGTGCATTAAGAGCTAGTGCACATGTATGCAAATTTGAAGGACAAATAGTCTCATCAAAGTAGGAATTAAGCACTTTTAGCTTGCATTTTGGCATTTCGCCTTTCGGAACTCAGATTTAGGGAAATGCGCCATCTATCTGACACTTAAAGGGGTGCCAATTGAAGAGGATCATTAAGGATGGTTAATGATGCCTTAAACGGTTCAAAATAACTTCTCAGGCTGAGGTTATATGATGACTGAAGTCCTTTGGGCAGTATACTGATACTATACGGGATAAAACTAGATATCGTTTCAAACGATCCTGACTTTTGGGTGTAAGATACAGAAGTTCTATTGAAAGGTTTGCCTTGAAGTTATGCAAGGAAGGGTAAGAGAAACAGTAGTTCAGTGAGAGATGATCAATCCTACTCTCAACCACCTTGTGGTGGCCACCAGTAACCACAGGGCCAACTTTGTGGCTAATGAGAGGGGCGGCCGGATAGGACAAATCACCCACTGGATGTATAAAATTAGATTATGCCAGCAGAAATACGACCTCCAACGACCTGATAAACGAGGCACGACTTATATACTTGGATTCATGATCTCAAACTGGACTGTGGAATCTCAGTCAGAAAGTTGAAAAGACTTCTGGAGGTGGTATGAAAATTATCTAACCTTAACAGAGTCGAGAACGAATGAGGTGTCACTATGAAGTAGAGCTGAAGTGGAGCTGTGACCTGTACGACGAAACTATGCCAGAGCAGCGACCAAAGAACCGAGGACGTCGGCAAACACTTTTACCGTTTTCTGTTGTAAAAACTGTTTGTACTTCTTTTGTACCCCCAACAAGTTTTTGAGACTTGACCAATTGAGTGCAGAGTAATTTTTAAAAAAATAAATAAGGTTCAGTGAGAACCACAAACTTAGGTTGCCTGCAGTGAAGTAAATTACTAATTCAACCCTGAACGGCACACTTTTGAGCCTTATCTTGAACCTGTTATAAAGTATATTTTAAGATATCCATAGTTCAAAGATCTGAGGCTGATAGTTAGCAACTTGTCGCCATGACTGCTTTTTTTCGTGACATTCGTATAGTCCAGACCTTGGCATCTGTATTTGTAAAAGTTTGGTTTTAAATAATTTTTTTTCAATTCCGAAGGCGGTTGGTTTGTTCCTCTTGTTTTGTTCAATTGTGCAACTGGTGCGAACCATTCCAACTCAGCTATTTTCTAGGAGGTACCACCTACATTTACGCCGAATTTTGGAAAAATTGAGACCTACTTTGTGACAAAAAATTCTTGATTTCAATGCCAATAACGTCATTTGTACGTCACTTATCAGTAAATAACATAATTATTAGAAGAATTTTGGAATTCGTCATGTAGTTAACTCCTTCCATACATTTGCCAAAAGAAGAAATGTTTTCCTTTCATCGATAGTATATAAACTATTTTGTGTAAAACTAATGCCTCTGAAATAGCTAAGACGCTACAAGCAGCTGGAGTTCAAGATGAATAGAAATGAGCAACGATAGTTTTGAAAATTAGAGGTTATCATGTTAGTAAGAATAGTTTAGTCTTCTGACTGCCAGAATGAGTCTCCATTTTTCTGCTTTCCTCATTCATGGAGCACTGTTACAAAAGACGACAAATCGGTGTAGTGGCAAATATGTCACAGGCTCTTTTGATTGTACTTGTATAGACAAGTGTCTTCAGATGCACCAATGGAGGCCCAGACCAGTTTAACCAATTTGTGCTTCGTCTAATGGGCCAGATGCCTGCCCATTGGCTTCCGAATATTTCTGGAAGACAATGCAGTCTTTAACTATCTATAGCCAGCCATAGGTAGGAAGCGAGTAGCTCATTTTTATTTCTGCTGCTGTCAATAAATAATTTCTCTTGATTTTTCACTCTGTCTGGTTTTTGGTCATAATCCAGTTAGCTGGCTAGTGTCTAAAAGATTAATACTTCTTCAAGAAATTATGTCATTCGCCTAAATTGGTGAGAATTTTTGAAAACTTACAATTAGAAACAAGTACAAGTAATTACGTACTGAAAAGCTGGATTAAAGGGAAATAATTGGTGATTATGCAGATTCTCACCCCTCACAGGAGTAGCGATCCTCCACATTTGCTCTAAACTTATTTCAGAGCCTCGTATTTGAATGGAGACAAGAAATTTTTCTTGGGCTCGTCTAATTTCCCTCTCCCGAGCACACAGGTTCAATCATCTCAAGAATCCTAAGTGTAGTTAAATGATAATCTCTCATTTTAATTTTGGTCTTCTGTGGCGAAGGAATCTTGAGAAGGCAGGAAAATCCTGGACTATCGTGACTGACCTGTCACAAGTTGTTAGTATATTTTGCCGCCCTGAATAGAGCAATCGTTATCACTCTTTCATCTGTACAGAAAAAATGACGGCACCACATCGCAACAGAACTCCAAACAGAACTGATTCCTCAAGATTCGTTGTTCAGGAGATATGTAGGGGTAGTACGATGCAATCAACCTGTTATATACATTTGAGAATAATCTCCAATACTTATATACCATTCGATCATTGGTCTGTTTGAAAAGCGAATCAAAATGTAACAAGTTTTGGGTGGGTAGAAGAAAGAGGGTATTAAAGAAGTTCGCTTTGAGTGGTTCACCCTAAAGGGCAGTGGTTAAGGCATTCCCTTATAGAGCTGCCTGTTTGTTTTGATTGCATGCTTCTTCATGAAAGTTTATTTCCTTATAATAAGGTATTTCAAACGGAGGTTCGTCAACTGCAGTATCTGAATTCACAGAATTGGACCTATACATTTGGATGAAGATTTTCTGCCTTGACAATCTAAAGCACCTAAATTGAGCACTTTCCAGTTTCTCCTGATGTCCCCATGATTCGGCTACCATTGGTTAAGTCTTCTTCCCTTCCGACCTGCGCATTGGTTATAACGTTCCGCCAATGGGAGTCAACCTGGACAGAGGAACGTCGACTATCCCACTAACGAGCCAGCACCGAGAGGACTAATCCACAAGATTGCACAATTTGTAAAGGTAAGTCCCAACTTTTAAATATCATTTATCTCACCAAGCTTAAAATATTGGGAGAATCGCAAGTTTAACATCGCTTGTTCATAGCGTATGCAGAACCAACATGGGTTGGCAGTAGGTCGCCTATCTACTCTAGACTCTTTGATTTCTGTGAGGTTACCTAGATCTTTCAGGTACTCACCTGATTCATTAAGTTTATCAAAAGATCAAAAACTTTGATATGACGTAACAAACTTTAATACATTTGTTGAAAGATTTCAAGTCTAAGGTTACTAATTTAACCGTAAAATGTGTGGCATTGTGACCGTATTATTATGATTCAAGCAAGGTCCCGGAGATTTCCAAGGTACTAAATATTATATCAAAAAATTGAAATATAAGAGATTTAGATCTACAAGAGTGGGTTGTAGAACTTTTCACATTAAAATAGAAACAATGACAATAACTTAAAGATTTTATGAAGTCTATTACAAAAAAAAATTTCTTTTATGCATTACTAGAGGAATATTTTTGGCACCAACGATTGGTGAATTTATTTTTCAACTCTTAACAATGATACATCAATGAAATTTTGGATTTATTATTAAGTAAAAATAATTCAAATGCGTATTTTAAGAAGCCTCACTTAGAATGCACTTTCTTTCATCGTGCCATTGAGATATGACCAAATATGTAAATGAATGTCGTCCACTTAGTCTATTAAAAAAAAAATGAAATAAGAGTTATAAATAATTTATTTGTCATATGCTTCATTAAATTTTGCAAAACACCTAAATATAAGTTAAGTTTTTAGTGTATCATTTAGAAACACTTTCGGCTGCCACAGTCTGTATGCTCAAGTTGTACACAAAAATCTTCCAGGTTCGGTCGAACACTTAGGGCTAATATTTCTTTAGCGGACAAAACTTTTCGATCATTTCGTATTATTTTTCTTAACAGAAAAAGAGAATTATTACCTCCTTTAGGCGTATCTAGGCGAATGAACCCTTACAAAATCGTTTAACATCGCTGGGCTTTTAGAGTTTATTCAAAATCTTCCATTCATCTATGGGAGCTTGCAACACGCATGAATAATTTACGGGTTTCGAACAGTTAACTGGCCACACTGGGATGCAAACATAGAAGAAAACTTCCGAATATTCAAAGTGTCAAGAACGTAAATTTAAGTGCCGGACTGTTTAAACTTTGCTCGAAGTATTTTGTTTTGTTACGGAAATTAGGGAACTTCATCAGAACGAATTTCTGAGACTAAAAGTGACTTTAAGGCTTAAACATAGTTGTCTTAAACAAAAGAAATAATATATGAATTCTACCTCATCTTTCATCCTTTGTAAATTAGCGCAAAAGCGATAAATCTTTCATGGGGATTTTAGAAATTTAAGATTACAGACTTATCAATGAAATGGTATAGACCATTGGAATAAATTGATTCGAAGAATGTAGGAACCCTATTCGACTGTCATCTTCAAGCTTTTCTCTAGCCTCCGGTCAGATGGCGTGCCATCGAATCTGATCAGTAGGCAAAGAGCCACTAAAATATATTCCTTCAGAAGAGACTAATTCAGGTTAGTCGAAACCTCCAACAATTAAACTAATTCATGAAGCTAGTTTTCGGGTCTCAAAAAATTAGAGTAGGTTTTGAAATAAGCCTCAACTAAACACCTCGCTCATCAAGTCTCTCGTTCGGATTACAATTTTAAAACAATGTGTTTAATTAGGCGGTATTTTTGAAGGCATTTTCAAAGCTGCACGTCATACCAAACCGCTTTTAAATGCTCCTTTGCGTGTGGCATTTCAAATGCTCCATGATATCCTCTGCGAAATACAATCCATCATGATATTAAAAGCATTTGATTAATTCCTCGAGTAAATACATGAATGCTTTTAAGCCCATTTAAGACCTGAAGCTCTTGTTTTAATTAAGAATGCCACTCTACCAACCAATGGTCTACCAGAGAGGATATCTCATTTTAAGCGCAATTTTCGTTCTTTAATTTCATTCAATCCATTTGGTAAACCTTCTCATTTAGGGCACCCTGTTTAAGCTGCTTGTGTGATGAAGAAATTCATTGATAAATGCAAAGTTTTTGGAAAGAAACACAAGTTAACTGCGCTAAAACGTCACTCTAATCCCTAATGGACAAGCAACTTTGAGATTGGAAAAGTCGCCCACACTGATTACTTAACAGTCCTCTAAAGATTGGTTTGAAAATATGCTTGCAGCGGAGGTCCGGTTAGCTGAGGGAAATTTTCCTACTTGTTTACACGTATATAATCATCAAGCGTTGTTGGATCCTGTCCCAAGGGACTTGAGTTCGCTGCATAAAAGAAAAGCCATGCTTTTCAATTTCTCTAAGTATTCTCTTGAGATGTGGTTGAGTTATTGCGATTTCTTAATGGCCTGTTTCAAAGTATCAGACAATCGGTGGCGTAAGAAATTTAGGTATACATCGAAAGAAGCACTATTTGAATTTGAGATTCAATAATTCATAGTTGGCACTTTGATCTGGTGGTTGTTTCATGATGGTAATCAATGATATAGAATCAACAATTGTAGTTCAGAATTTCGTCTTGGGAGGTTAAATAATTTGAAGGAATTTGCGCAATAGAGGATTTTTCTAGCTTAAATCTTCCCCAAACCTGCTTTCGATTTTGGATCAGTTTATGTTTCACTCCAATCATTTTGATTTAGGATGAATCTCTATTAATTTTGATAGGAACAACTCATTTCGACCTTTTAGCTAACACTTAAAATGCCTCAGGCTTTGGTGGTTTCGATACAGCACACCTCAGGGTATGAGAAGGGGTTTGGTAGTGAAAATCTCTTGATGGGGACTATTGGTTTATTTTATCTATTGTGACGCAAATTCTTTCAACTTTTTCTCGCTTTGCTCTTTGTTTCTGATTGATGCTGGCTCCTTCTCCCGGCACTTTGCACACAATACGCCTTCGTTGCATCAGCTTGAGCCTACCAGATCTAAATCCAGAATGTGAGCTCCAGCTTTAGGTTACTTTCTTTTTTCTAGTTGCAAGGGCTAGCGGAATCACGAAACTGATTTCGAGGTTCAGGCTTCGCTCATTAAATGAATGTACTAGCGAATAAAACAGCATCCTTCTAGGCTAGGTGGATACCTGTTTGTGAATTTTTACTGACCCAAAACAAACGAAAACATCTAAGTTATTAGAGAATTCTGCGGTAATTACAGCAGTATCTATGATAAATAATGCTCCACTAGGAGCCATGTCTGCAACTTTTGTGTCCTAGTAGCTAACTTCCCGTTGGGTTGATCGACGATTTGATTTGGAGTTTGGTGCATGAAACTCTGATTCCATACTGAGTCTCTCGTATTGTGTGGCTGATTATGCCAATCGTTTCCTGCTAGACATTATTTTATTATATACCCACAGATTTCTTATCTTGATAAATTAATGATCTACAAATAGTGGAAAAATGAAAAATTCTCAAGCAAACGGTCTTCAGTTTGTTTGTTTTGGCATAACATTGGAGGTGAAAACGTAATTTCCTGGCTCAACTTTCGTGATCATTCCACGTTCTACCTGTGAAGGAACTAAAAGCTTTTTTTCATCGGTATCGTAGTATTCTAATTTGATTTATCAAATAGGCACCATACTTTCTAACAGCTCCATATTTTCATCAATTTATGTGGACTAAGGTAGTTAAGCATACAAACAGACTAATACGAAAAATCCTCAAAGCTCTGGGAGGAAGACGACTCGCTATAGGTGCATGGTTTGCTATTTTATTGCAGGCAAAATGTATTTTATATTGGCTTATAGGCCATATTATTTCAGCCAGAAATTATGACAGGGGATCCAACATCCGAATGCGTTACTGCCTCTTTCGCAGTAAAATGCCACTTTTTCTAAATATAGCCAAATCTTTATATTATGATTTCGACTAAATGTACCAAAATTTTCCTAGATAAGGCATCGTGCCATCTGGAATCAATCAAATCTCTTTTAAATGTAGACAAATGAATTAATTTTCACCGTTTGAAACTCAAAATCGGATATTACAGATAGTTATGGTGAATGCTAAAATGCATCTACAGCTAAGAAACAATTGTCTACAACAAATGCAGAAAGTGATATTGGTAATTTGGTGTTTTTCGAATTGCACTAAAGGAAATCTCAATGCCGTCAAGTGATCCGCAGAACGCCTCTGGCTAACTTCCTTAGAGGATGGAAAGCGATCCGGCTTTTCTACCCACAGAAATTCTATCTGATCTACAGAATGGAAGTTCCCTTACTGAAGAAATTCTCTACTCTATTTACGGCGATGCATACTTCAGCTCCCACCGTATTGTATGGGTCCGAATCTGCCTCATTCTGCTCTACACTCTATTTGCCATTATCGGTGTCACAATGAACGCGGCCGTGGTATTTTTCCTACTCATTTGGCATTCGAAATCCCTTCGTAATATTACCAATCGTTTTGTTCTTGCCTTGGCTATTTCGGATATCTTTATGTCAGGATTCAATATGCCCATGCAGGCTTACTATGAGATGCAAGAACATGCCTATTTCTCTAATATAGCCTGCAGGCTAATTTTTTCAACCTTTGGGCTTCCAATGCACATATCCTGCCTCGTAATTCTTGTGATTGGAATCGATCGGTATCACATTATAGTCTACCCTTTGCGGAGACGCATGCGTCGAAGTTCAGCAACACTTACCCTACTTGGAATCTGTCTCATTAGTGTCATAAGCGTAATACCGATCGCTATCTTCAACAAAAGCAGCCAAGCTGAGCTGTATGATTTCCAAAGAACGCCAATGGAGTACCACTACTGTGTAGAACAGTGGCCATCCCCGGAAATTCGACTGAGTTACACTGTTTTTACCTTTACTGTACAGTTCTTCCTTCCTCTGCTTTTAACAGCAACTCTCTATACGCGTATATACTTTCGTCTTCACGAAAGACGTTTCCGCAAGCGTGATCTTGAACGAAAAAAAAGGACTAATAAGATTCTAATCGCAATCGTTATATGCTTTTTTATCTGTTGGACACCTTGGAATATATTTTCGATCATTCTTGAAGTCTATGCATATCGAACTCAAAGGCGGACTGCTAATAGATTTCCTCTTGATATGAATGAACGTAATTTGAGTGTGGTGATGGGTCTGAGATTTCTCCTCTCAGCTGGAAGAGTTAGAGATTTGATGCTTTACCAGGGAGTAAACAACTCTTCAAGCAGACAGCCTCGATCATTTGAAAATCAGTACAACATATCTGCATTCGTGCCACAGTCCGGTCTTCTTCTTGGTGGTCACGCGAAACTCATAGACCTAATTCTTAAACTTCTGGCTATGTGTTCTGGATGTTTAAACCCCTGTTTGTATGGGTGTATGGCTGATACAATGCGGCTTCTCTTCAAAAGAATGATAAATAGTTTGCGAAAAATGCGTCACCACAGTATTACACGACTGAGAGGTAGTTTCCGTGGATTCCCAGAAGTCTTTACTTCTGATCATAGCCCTGTTAGGACCAAAACTTGCCGTAAGTATCAGAAAAGCTCCATTGGCAAGGAATTGTATAATGTTTATTGCTGTGGATTTAGGCTCATCGTTCGCGCAGGATTTCAACAACATGGAGGACAGGTGAAAAATGTGTTTGATTCTAAGAGGAAATCAGTATCTTCTGAACCTAAAACTTCGTCATCAAGCAAAAGAACACGTCGTGTGCAGAGGTGTTCGACAGTTGATAAGACTGCACCCTTTCCAAGTGGCGAGCTAGAACCCCTTGCCGGAGATCAGAAATTCGTCGAGCATCAAGCTACTCAGAATCCGGTGGGTGTTCAGCAACTGGTTCACAATCCACAGCGGCTTGATCTCGCAAGCATTACTTATCTACATCGAGAAAGTGGCACTCTCAGTATCATCGAGAGCTCTACCAAACGGACAAGCCTGCTACCATCCTCTTACTATGATAAAACTCCTAGAAGTTCATTCATGGTCGATGTTGCGAAAACACAGGATGGACCCATCAGTGTCAGTCGAAATGAGCAATCTTACTTGCGTGTTCCCAAAATTGTCCCTGTAGCCACGGTCTGTGAAACATATCATGAGCCTCAGGCAGTCGAGAATTCTCCAAAACAGCACCCTCCGACAAGTCGACACCAGAAGCTAGTGAACATAGAAGTCCATTCACCAGCCACCTGCACGAGCACATGTTCACCTCCAACAGATTCTTTTCGTAGAAGAAGTTCTAGCAAAGGAGCACCAAAGTCTTGCAGAACTCTAGCGCCATTAGAAGAGGTGTCTAACTGTGGAAACTTGGGCGAATCCACTGTACTGATGCTGGAGAATAGAACTACGAAAGAGCTGCCAGTAATGGAAAACACGAAAGTTCAGAATGAGACGAACTGTGACCGTTACAAAAGAAGTGTATCAATAAACTGTGTAAATGAATCTTCCCGTCTCCCATCATCTGAAAAGAAACCTCGGTCACTTCAAATGCGTAGAAAGAGTACCCATGATATTTTACGACTGAAGAGGTTTGCGTATTCCACAGTTAAGAATAAGTCTTCACCGGTACTTCCGAAAGAAGGCTCAACTGAGAATGAATCAATGATCGGTGACGACTTCGCACACTTCCACAAAATGGTCATGCAGGATGAAAGACTGAAAGTCAACTTGGCACCGAAGAAACCCCGAAAATCGCGTTCAAATATCTCAAACCTAGATGCTGCTACTATGAAATCACAACCACGAAAACCAAGTATCTACTCAATTAGATCCAACAGCCCCTGCCCATCCAAGTCGATCATAGTCTCATCAGCCAGCCTCACTGCTTCCATGGCTAAGGTCAAGGTCGATGCAAACGATAGCATCATCACCTGATTGTCACTTGATTTCAGCCGCTTCCATTACACTTTTTCTATTTGGGAAAAGCACATTTTTTTCTCTTCTTTGATATCAAACCACTGTACTGGTCGCCCACTGGTGTTTTTACGTCGGTACTATTGTTCAATGAAACTTTAAGTACAATGAATGCGTTTACGATGACATTTGAGATGAGGAGACATTGTGATGGCAAATGTTATTTGTGCTAACTATTTGTATATGTTGCAGATATTTGAAGTTCTTGGTAGAAAGTAATTGCTTTCTTCAATTAATTCAGAATTCGGGACCACCGACGGGTAGCTGTACATAGGTTGTTAATGAAACTCGTAGATTAGCTTCTAATTAACTGCAGTTAAGTCTTTGGCTTATATTTAAAGAAATACATACAAGTCTGGTCTTGAAAAATAGGGCTTCATAATTTTTTTAAGTCAGTTTTGTGAATATCTTGCGAGATCTCATTCCTTTGTGTAAATCACCTCAATTAATAGTCACATAGGTTGATAATATTAAAATAACCTAGAAGTAGCGGATTCAGTGGGCCAGACGAACTATAGTAACATGTATTTTTTGACTTAATGCAATAGTACATCTCCTGAAATTGTCGAAACAAGCATTAGTAGCATCGAAATTGGCTAATGAAGCTGAAAACGGGGCTACTGATCTAAGCTTATTCAGTCAATTTTTGCCTCTCAATCAAGAACAGTGAACTAATAAATGATGCATCTATTCCTGACATGAGAAGATATTCATGTTTTTTACTTGTTCTAAGTACCGATCGGCGTAGTATTGGAACTGGTGGCCCTAGCTTATCAATTGCAAGTTACTGCAATTAATGAGCTTGTAAAAGAAAGGTGGCCCAGGATGGGTATCATTCACTAGAATACATGATTACGTCCGACGCACTTCTGTCACCGATAGCATTTGTTTATTAGTATTTGACCTCCGCATTGATAGCTTGGAGACTCCAATAAATTTCCGTTACAACAGTCCACTTAACCATTTCGTCCTCGCTCACCCTCTACTTCAAATCCTACCCCTTTCGACGAGAACTTCTCATATGCGAGATAAACCAAGCATTGCGTATTAAATATTTACACGTTTTTTCCGACCTGCAGACTCACTGATTTCACTGACGTAGCTATTACAACTACGATAGTACTGCCTCACAACTTGGTTTTTTTGAGGCGTCTGATTAATTCTCATTTGTTGTGAATGCACTTAAGACTAGAGGTTGGTCTTGATACCAAACTGAAAATTCAGTCGTGTTTATGAAAGATATACAGGAGGACAATATTCCGGTAGTAGCTAAGCTCCTTGTCCGCCTACTCTGATCCTCAAGCAAAGTGAAAGGAGAAAATGGCATCACATTACTTTTAAGTTTTTCAAGTATGGCTTGCAATGTAGAGGATAAACTTTGAAGAAAGTAGTACTTAACCAGAAAGTGTCCCTTTGCTTGGACTTTTCCGAAAAAATTGTTAAGATAATTAACAGAATTGGGTTTTCGTAAGAATTTATGCGCAAATAATCTAGCCGTAGAACCCTGCATTTTGCATATTCTCGCTTTCTGTTAAGCTCTTATTCTGCATAAATTATGTTCTCTCCGACGAAAGTCTTTCATCATGAGCAATCGAAATACTGACCGGTCATTCTATTACATTTTGTTATTTGGGTACATCAAACACTGGTATATCTAAAGCGACTACTTTCAACTAAAGTAACCAAAAGCGAAGAACAGGGAACAAACCGAAACAACGTCAAGAACTCTAGATTTTCGGAGTACCGTAAGTAGGGTCTGAAAGAGCGCAGCGGCGTGAGAGCGTGAGTGCTTGCGCAATCGACAGAAAGATGGATTCCTTTAGAAAGCAGCCTGATTCGTTTCTGTGATGCAGATGCTTCAGCTGCTTGACAAAATGAACTTTGAACAAAGTGCGATTTCGAATCAACAATCCTATTTTTCAATTTAAATACGTAGCGCAAGACAGCGTTTTCTGACGACTGTCTTAAAAGGGGAAACGCATACCTGTCTGGCGGCATATGTTTATAGACCGATCTTGAACCTGTTCCTGCTAAACACTGGAACCGTTGATGGCGTAAGAATTTATATCATCTGATAAGTCAGATGCATACGTTTACACTACATCACACTCTCTCAAACGTCGCCTTAGTGTCCCCAAATGGGTAGCAAAAATACACAGTAAATTCTACACATGGATCAAAGCGGTCATTAGTTGTTTAAAATTGGGCCATTGTGATGTCATTCTGGCCAGAATTTTAGCATGTTGGTGTCATAGAAGTCCTTCAAAGAAAGGATGCTCCCTGAATGAAGCCAAGATCAAATGTAAAGAAGACGGCGATGATCAGAGCTTGTGGAGTCTTAATCCTAAAATTCAGCAGGGAATTCTTCAATAAAACTAGGTAAAATTCGAAGAATACAGGATGGTCTCTGCATTATTAACATCTATATCAGTTCATTTAAACTTTATGGGTGAACCTTAGAAGCCTTTTACTGGCTTGGAGCCATAAAGTGCATAAGCGATGCCGCGTATTATAAAGGTTAAATATTAGAGATGTTTCTTCCTTAATGTAATGATTCAGTTGAGCTATGGTACTTCGTACACTATTATTATTAGCGGTAAAAGTAACCACGAAACTAATGCAGTAGATTAGATAACGCAGAAGCTGCGAAGAGGCATTAAGCTACATAACTGAGAACAGTAAACCCTCTAAAAATACAATTAAGATACGGTTTTGGACTTTTAGAAAACATTGAAACTTTAAATTAATGAAACAAAGAGGACTGGTAACAACGCCGCCCCAAGACACTTAGTTCACTTGGATTTCTGTATTGAAGAAATGAAGAATAGGAGCGAGTTGCTTTCGAAAGTTAGGGGCACTTCAGCAAAGATGTTGTCATTTGGTTAGAGCGAACACCTCTTCAGCATGTTCCAAATTACAATGTAACCACATAAAAGATTGTCTTAACTAGAAAAAAGAATCCAGAACGAAATGCAGGCGGAAGCTAAGTCAGTCGATTCTGGTGAAACTGGTCAGGTTCTAGCTGCTTCCAATTAGTACCACTAAATGAGGATGGAAAACAGAGAAAATAACGAGGAGTAAATGAAAGTAAACTAAACAATACCTTTTCACTTTCGGTGCAGGTCTTCCTGGACTTATATTTCTCGCAGCGATTTGTCTCTTCGGCAATTTGTCTTCCAATGGTGTTTTCGGCTCTCACTCAAGCTCAGCTCGTAATTCAATGCGTAAAACCGGCGCGGTTTCATTTCTGACCTAGAGATAATCCAGGTGTCGAGAAAAATGGATTTTCACTTTTCATTTCTGTATTGAAGTGAGCTCAAAATATATTTATAATGAAGGAATAGGGAAAAAATGATTGGAGAGACCGGTTTTACGAGACTTCGAGCCTGGTATTCTCACGGTCTAATTTCTTTCATGCATTGAGGCTCGATGTGACCATCTTCAGACATGGACGCCACAACGACATACTCACCGTCATGGCTTTTATCGGATCCCGAAGTCCCCGAATCCGAAGGAACATAATACTTCCTCCCTCCTGATCCTCGAGGCATTTTGGGGACTTGAGGACTAGTGGGTCAAAGTTGACATAAACCACTCTAGGCTTTGAATTAATGGCTTAAAGTTGTTAACCGCTTTTGCGCCAAGTTAAGCAATTCTGTCGCAATACATGGGTATTTTGTTGTATAATTTCTATAAAAGTAGCAGATTTGCAAAATAAAAAAAATTTTCATGATGAGCAGAACTAATTAAGTATGTACTAAACGCTATCTCGAATAACCCTCTTTTGATGTTAAGAAAATTTTGGAAAGTGAAATGAAGTGAATTAGACTCGGGCAGAAAAGAGCAGTAGCTCTTAGTCTCAGTTGTTCCGGGTTTCCTAAGGGGCAATGACTACTACGAGGAGTAACCAAAAAGGACTCTTTGTCTTTGTCGTTCCTTTCTAATTAGCTATTAGTTAACCAAAAACCTATTTACAACAGAGGTTTTAATTGATCCAACCCTCATTGTCTAGCTCGCATTAAGTGCTGCAATCTTTGTTCGTCAAGAAGCAACTATTTTCGAAGCTTAAAGTGCTCCATTAATCAAACCCGCCTATAGATGCTCTTTTTGAGGGCAGCTTGCCTCAATGATTTGTGAACCCTACTTAATTAAGTAATAAGGTAGTTGTAGTGTTTGGGTTTTAAAATTCTGTCTCAAAATGTCTTTTTCGATAACTATTTAAACCAGAAGAATAACTGCGAATTTGGTTTCCTGTGTCCTGGATCTGTTTAGTACCGTCAAATGCTCCTTATAAAATACATTCACCCATGCAATGCCTGGCTCAGAGTGAGCTAACAATGTGACATATGATAGAGGCTTTTTAAAAATTTTGGCTGGTTAACTTTGACAATCCAGTCAGTTAGTTTGCTCCTAATAGTTTCCTTAACTGTGATAATAAGGTACGAAAGTGCTGCTTGAAAATCGTTGGTCACCTTGCATGGCTGATATCTTGATGGTTTCCAATGGTGATAACAAGATGTCAGATGGATAAGTTCTCCGAAAACCTAGATTTGTGCCTACTTGCTAACAACAACTTACAAGACAATTAACATCGACTTTAAGTTGATCGAAAATGGAGAGTCAGAACATAGATCTTCAGCCATGTATTTCCTAAGGCGCTCAGGTCTCAGAGACTTGAACCAAGATCCTCTTACTGAAGAGTAGTTTAGAGTCGATAGTTTGAAGAGATAATTTCAGAAATCATCTGAAAAGAAGGCTGAGTGGCTGAGGTAGACATTCTATTTCAGCGACTGATTACTACCACTTCCGCTCCTTTTAACATTATTAAATGTCGCAATTTTTCCATATGAATAAAACCATTAGGAGCAAACCATCAAACAATTCAAATTAAGTTGCTAATTACAGGCTTTCTTGCTCAAGGTCCATGAGTGTAGGAAGCTAAATGTGTAAGGCTTAGATTCAACATTTTTGATTACTTAACTCTATATTCGCTGCTTAATTTTAGTAATGCATTATTTACCTAAGTTTTCTGCAGTGTCATGATCTTAAAAACCTTCCGATTGGAGAAGCTGATCTTAATTTTTCTACGATGCATTGATAGTGGGTGGATTGTTTACAGACGCCCGAGGCAGGATGTTTTGTTAACAATGTAGAATCTTTCTCATTAATTTCCCATTTTTGCCCACGTTCTAGCTGGAGGACCAGAAATTAGTTAAAAAAACTTTGCGCACTCATATTTAAATCACCTACTTCAAGATTATACAGCATGAAAGCCAGTAATGACCTACCAATGGTAGGATAATCGAGGATGCAGCTGCTCGTTTCAAGGTAAGCTTTGGGTTGGGCCATGGCTGTTACGGTTCTTCATTAAACATATTTAGGTCTTATAAGTAATTTTTGACATCACTGTCTCAACTGATTAGGTTTACATCATAAATGCTCTTTTAGGATAATTTCAGCTGATTGGGCAACATTTTCGGCGAATATATTGCCTCAATGAATGGATATAACTATAGTGAATGTGCATGAATTTGATCACTTCGTCACACAATACGTGACATAATGTAGTACAATTTATTTTATCAAGGTGTAACAAATGTCAAAAGTGACTCTTTACTGGGAAATCAAACAAATCAGTGAGAAGAAACCGACTGATTAATGCACTTTAAGCAAAGATGGAATACAGGGATACGGATTTGAACGACGAAAGCTTATTTTTAAGTGTCGGTTGCAAGGATGGTAACGATGCTAAGTAAGCGCAGTATTAAATGTATTTATTTGATAAGCGTTTTTTGGGATGACCATGTAAACGAAGTAATGTTGTAGTTGAGTAAAAAACAGTTAATGCGATCAAACAGTTAATGTGAACCATTGACCATAATGACCATTCTATTTTTTAACGACAAGACAACGAAATATCCACTGAATCCTAACACCTCTCCATTAACCAAATTGTCTGCGAGTGCTGTTTTAGTGAATTTGAGCTCTGCACTCTGGAGACTGCTGAACTGTTTGATTGGAAATATCATCTTCTTAGATATATGCTTAATCCTTTAGTGGCTGCCCTCATTAAGCTCAATTTACAATAACCATTGTCTGACCTAATTGTGAAGATACATTTTTAAAAGGTATCCATGCCAATCGCTTTTCAGGGGTTTAACTGTTTCCAACCACTGCAAAGACATCATTCTAGAATTTGAAAGGAGCATATTCAGCAGAATTGTTAATACAAACCCATGTCAATAATGGGATATGTGACACAGTTTGACTGAAGATTTGACAGTTTGCTATCCTTTTGTTAACCAACAGTGTGGATGTTTGAGTGGTCTGTCCAGTCAATGGATGAGTACCAATGTGTTTCGTTAAATCATTGTGTCGAACAGGCTTGACACATAAGCCATAGTAGCACATCGAAATAAATGTTAAACGTCCTCAACTTCTTCAAGAATCATTATATCTTTTGGCTTTCAAATGCAACAGTATTAAACCGTGGATAAGAACAAAATCAGAATAGATTGCGTCGCATTTTATTTAAAACTCTTTCTTTGGGCCTGGTCGAAAGCCTTAATAGTGTATTCAAATTTCACTTTTATGGCATCATTTAATGATGAATATTCTATTTTTATGAGGTGAGTACCAATGAACCATCCCCTGACTTCCCAGGTATTGCAAAACAAATTCAGCAAAAGGGTTTTTCAAATTGCCAGGTTTAAATTTTCAGGGGTTAGGTTCTAAATCAGTTATAATGGACCTCAAAGGAAAATAGAGGAGTGATGATGTTGAGAATAGGCATAAACAAAGTAGCTTATTGGCCTTAATCGGGCCTTCAAAAATATCTAAGAAGACAGAGTCCTATTTCGAAATTCGGATTGAAGTAATGAAATGAATGTCAACAACTAAGTTCCAAACAAATGTTTTGCACAAATTTCCACAGTTAAACCTGAATAGTCCCCCCAAATAGTACCATTCATCCAAATTCCAATAGGCATTTTATAAGGAAACGTACTGCCAGGTTAAACTGAACTAAGTCACAAACCTTTTAGAAGGCAAAGCTGAGCGACTTAATCTGGTGTTTATATTAGAATTTGAAAAGGAACACCTAAAATTTTAATTCTGGAGTCCAGACAGTTGTATCTTGATTTTGAACAGAACAATAAATCAGATATCAGATTTCCCATAGTCGTAATCATCACCCTTGCCTCACCTTTACCACTCCATTCAGGTATATCGCTGACGGAATTTCTCGTTTCATCCCAGAAATTATTAGAGACTTTCAAGTATCTGGTCCTTTTATGCAAAATGCAGCAGCGGTTCTTTAACCCCATAAAATTACTCTGATTATGATCTGGCTGAGTATCTGGGCGATCGCGAAGACGGACGGGGCCACGAGTCATTATTTTGCCTATGTAAACACTCTTCAATGATTGCATGTTTCACTCATTTGATTAAGTAGCAATTAATTTTCTTGAAATATACAGCATTACAGTAGGCAGAAATCGGAGGAATGCGTTGAAGTCGATTCCAGGGTAGGATATGATTTGAATATACTGTATCCTTTTGATTAAATTGTTTTCAAAACTGCTCCCAAAAGAGTCATTCATTTCATCATCACATTTCATTAGATGTGAAAGAGAGCTAAACAAGAAGTACCAGTTGTTATCACTGCAAATTATTCTATTAGCATTCGTGCCTGGTAAAATGGTGAGACAGCCAAGAAACTAACATCATATGTCCAAATAAGACATTCAAGTAATTCCTCCCTTTTTTTAGAAACGTATTGAACATCTGGAGCAGTAATTTACCAACGAATACCCACATGTTTACTTATTTCTCATGGTATCTGAATGGGAAAAGATTTGAAGGTCACCGCTCATCAAAATATTTTGTTCGAGAAACGAACAACCTTTATGGCTGAGGGATTAAAGAATATGCGATCTATTTCTTATTTACAGACATCCGTCAATAGGTTAGTTTGAGTAGAAGGTATGTGTTCCACTAAGCTAGTGCAGTGAAAATAATGAAAATTTCGTAAAAGAGAGCAGACCACCGGTGGTGACCACCGGTAACCCCAGGGGCCGGAGAAGTGACCAGAGAACCGAAGACGTCGATAAACGCTTTTACTGTCCACTAGGTCAACTGTTGTATGATCCATGTTGTAAAAGCCGTTTGTACTTCTGTTGTACCCCCCAAAAGTCCTTGGGACTTGCCCTAATGGGTAGAGAGTAAATAAATAAGTGAATGAAAATTCGATGTTGATGACTAGCTATCGTCAGTATTAATAGTCGGGATGCTTTTTGACCGGATTAGAGGACTGAAGGAGATTAAGATTCATATATTTAGAACTATAATATAGCACGAGGCTTATTTAAACAGGGAACAGAACAGTATAATGCTTATTCGCCACAAAGATAGTCTGCAAGTATGTTTTGAACTGGACCCCTTTTATGCACTGCATTTAATAGAAAAATATGGCCTCGTATTGAAGGAAAAAGGAAAATGAACCTCCAAATGGGACAGTCTAATTAAATTTGTCTTTTTAGACCCCAAACCTGACCGGAAACACAATAATTAGGACTATTCGCATACCTCAGAGATCCATAAATTGCTTCCAATACCTGATTTTACCAATGGAGCTAACTTAGCGAAAATGAAAAGTTATTTTTAGTTAGCTGTAAAATCCTCTATGATTCATTAACAAATAATCAGTCTCTCTGGTGCCTAGGTCTTAACTGGTAAAAATATTCGTAAAATATTCTGAGGTCTCCATTTTCAATAGGAATCTGGTAGACCTTTTCATTGCTCAAAGTGATATTCAGTCATTTAAAGATTACTGATACGTCAAAAACATTTCAAAATGTGTCTAGCTTGCTAGAAGTCATTATGCTACTGCCTCATTGCTTTAAAATTTAAAAAAATCTTACAGCTAACCCAAAGACTTGGGCTACTTTTGTAGACACTTGCATCTCTTGCAGAAGAAACTCTCCGACTCCAGACAACTGTTAGGAATTGAATAATTTGCGGCTAAAAAATTACAATGGATCACCAAAAAAAATCTGTTAATGACTTGTGTTTTTCTCAAAACTGACTAAAGTGTGAGAAAGCTCAAATAGAGTATAAAAAATCGGGAAATGGGGTAGCTATCGATACACATTCCTTTTAATTCGGTAGACTAGCACTTATTAGTCAACATATGACCTTCACACTGAGCGCCGGGAACGCCATCTCTAAGTGGCTTCCTAATCAGCCATTGTGTCCCAATCTGATATCCCTTTTCAGCTTCTGTTCACGCTCAGATCACTGCCAGTCTTGATGAGATACCTTTTCATTGCGTGAAGGCTTTTCAACATCATATTTTTCTTAATAACAAATGAATTGTGGATTCTAATCCTTTCTTGAGCCCTCATTAGTCCCGAGCTCCCATTCACGTGGGAGGACGATATTAACACCACAGAACCTCAAAGAGATAATCAAGAGAGCTTTGATCAAAAGGCTGATGTAACTCAACTAACCTCGGCACAAAAATGCTGGTTCAAGAAGTTAACGAAGTCAAAAGCACACACCCCGGTAATGCTGATCACCGATGAATTGAACTGATTGACAGATTTTCGAAGCCAGTGGTGCCTGAGTAATCAGAATGGACATTTTTAAATGTAGTTTACGCCACTGATACCATCTTTAATCGAAGACTAGTGACGATTTCCACAATCCCTTCCATGTGTGCCCACAATATAAACCCTGTCTTGTCGTATTTGGAGTGTGTGCATTTCTTGTTATTGCTTTAAGTGTCAACAGACTCTTTCAAAACATTCTTGACCTTAGTCCATTTAATTCGACATCCGTTATAAGGATCAACTAAATCGGAATGACGCTCTTTCGATGGGATTTGCGCTATACGACCATTTGAATAAGGCTAAATAAATACGGCGGTTTTTCTCAGAAAATCAGTGGGAATGGAACTGCTAAGTTATTCAAACTTGATCCACATGGCATAAGAGGCATAAAAATAGTTTTTTGCTTGAGGCACAGTAAAATGTTGCCTCCTCAACCAATTTCATGGCTACAGAAGTATCCACCACTCGTTCATGACTGATCGTAATTACTAATTTAGTGCCCCAGTAATCCAGCTATGCCCAGAAAAACAAAATTGCCAATGAAAGACCACGTGGCTTAACAGATGGCAGCTACTAATTAGACAGATCACTAGAACTGGTCAGATTGCGTTCTATAAATGGTTGACCAAATGAGAGATTCATAATCTGAGATGCTTTGACGTACTTTCTTCCCTCCAAATAAACTTATCTTATCGACTGAAACTGCTCAAAATACAATTGCGCAGGAGAGTGCTATGAAATTATACACTTATGTAGTTCCATCTCAGCAGAGTGCAGTACCTCTCGGTAATGTAGGTCTCTTAGGAGGCCAGTGGTCGAAGAAGTAAATACTGAGGGTCACATTAGTTCAAGAAAACAAGCGAAGAGGCGCAGTCTTATCACCTAATTCAAAACAAAGGAATCTAACAAAATAACTTTGATTCGACCGATGGAAATTATTAATTTGCAGCCGAGAGAAAGTTGAAAATCCCTTTGGAATGGCTAGAGCATTACAATTCAGCAAGAAGATGAATGCCAGCTTGCCCTACAAATCCCGACTGAAAGAGATCTTTCAAATAGTGATATTTACATTTTGATAGCTGGTGCCATAAAACAGCATGAAAAGAATTGCTTGGTTTGAGCACGTGATGGTTATAAAACGATGCCTGCTACAAATAGTGATTTGCCCATCATCGCTGTATATATGAAACTAGTTGATGCCCTACGCCGAAATATCACGCTTCTCCTCATTTGGAGTTGCAAAGTCGAATAGCGCCTGGTGTTTGCATAAGGTCTGAATCAGACAAAATTGTTTACCAAACCTTAACTCCTGCTTGATCGGCCCTTTGTGCAGTAATAAGCAGTCATCAAGAGCGATTCCTTTTGACTACAAAATTCACACCGAACTTTGATGATACGGTGAATCAGAGGTGTGTACAATGTCAATGTGCTTTGTATCTGTTTGGCCATAAGTTAATGAGGGATTTTCAAATCACAGTGGCTCCGTGTTGGATATTTTAAAGGTGTTTTTCATTATTAATTAACAACATTATGGCTATTATGATTTCTCTTCTTGATGGTATAGCACTGTTATAAGTTGTTCAGCGTAATCTGAACACTTTGAGATTTCAGTAACTGCTGCTATTCTAATGCTTTACAGAGATTAACACTTAGGCGAACACTGGGGCCTGGTTAATTCCATAAAGTGGCATTTTGAAGTTTTATTATTTTGTCTTCTGCTAATTCTGTCAATGGAAATTGAGTTGTAGTGAGGCAAATTAACAAACTGGCTTATTTAATGTTTTCGTCATTTTCGGCCAATATTTCATTATGATTATGTGATTCATTTTGATAAAACTTGTACAAAGTAGCTCAACTGAGCATGTCTGATGCATTTACGAGCTTCTCCACCTTAAAAAGCAGTGTTTCAGCACATAATCGTCTAGTCAGAACCTCATATCAGCATTTAGGTGTAAAAACAGAGAGCTTCTATGGAATGCTGAAATAGCCGCAGGACGGAGCGAAGCTTGAAAATGAAGGAAATTTGTCTTGTAGCAATAAAACACAAAGTAAAATGAGTGTCAATGATTATAGTTGACGTGGGTGGATAACTGGCCCCAATAATTATGCTACACCTCTTCTTGATAATTGCAAGGAGGGTCGTCCAGAGCTTACCATTTAAATAAGCCTTAAAATTATATCAATGGTCACATCGGATTTTTATTAGAACACTTTAATAGATGACTTACAATCCAACAGTTGCTAAGAGCTTAAAAAATGTGTTAAAATTCTTCTTTCGTTCTTTATTTCAGCCGAAATAATTTCTAATGGATTGCTTCTATTACATCATTCGTTTGTTGAGGAAAAATAAAGCGTGATTTCCGGTATTAGAGCACCAGGAGTAGTATCATTTAAGAAAAAAGTAATGACAGAATTCACTGATAGAGTCGGTGGATCTATTTTAATCACACTTCCATCAAATATCCTCTAAGATTTGGGTATTCCAACGTTACTACCTTTATTTCCGAAACGAAACGTAACATGTTGGCAATTTTTCATAAGGCCATTGGTACTGCTTTGAAAAATAGGTATGTTACTTATGCCGGTTCCGACAATAGGTGCCCTAAGTGAGAGAGTAGCTAGCCTACCAAATGCATCACGATAATACACAGTTTAGCTGTAAGTCACTCGCAAATGTGACTTGTTAGAAGGTATGATAAAATAAATCATCTTCAATATGCATGATGGACAACTTCATACATAGATTTTAGTCCTTGTTTGGTCAGATATGTTCGCTTATATCAATAAATAATATATCAGTCTGCTTTTTGTCGATTAAAAACTTTGAATTTGTGCACTTTCTTTGAGGTGTAGGATCAGCGTGATCTTACATGTCTACTGGCCGATGCCAGAATTTCATCTGGAAAACAATCAGAACCCATTCATTCATCGATCCCTTCTCAATCTGTTGTGCCAGCTGTTCGAGGTCCCCAGATACGTTGTCAGAAGATATCTTCTTACACGTTATGGCGTGTGCATTCATATTCTAGTAAGGACTAGGGGTGATGAGACAATGCAAAGAAGAATTTGAACCAAACAATTTGATTATAACCTCAGGCTATTTAACTGAGCAGAAAATACTTTTTATTCACCATAGAAAATGTCTTGAACTTCTATGCCTCTTTACACTCGCGCTAAGGCAGAACTCGGAACACTATAATGAATTTTATATAAGTACTGCTATATTCCATTGTAACACGTCTCTTTTTCAGTTTCCACCATCCTGTGCCCTTTGCATCAGCGTTGATGATATGGTGTGTGAGCCTCCTCAATCGTTTTCTCATCTCTTTAAAGCCCTCTATAGAGCTATTTCTAAAGGTTTTTAGGTTCCTGAGCTAATTAATTGGGTGATTTCAAGGCTTCTGAATGAATAACAACAGTTTAATTGTCTCGATTCCACTACATCAAGCTAAAGCCAAATGTAAATCTTGTTTCTTCAGTATGTTAGTGAATATTAACTGAGATTGTAATGCCAAGTAGATGCGATTGTAACGCACTATAGTGCAGATAACTGAACTGAAAACATTTCCTTGGTGTGATTTCAACCATTTTCACAAGCCTTTTCACTGAATGCTATTGTGCAACAGCAAGTCAGTCACTTATAGTTCACGCTTTGAAATTTTCTACACCTCATGAGTTCATAAATGACGTGCAATTTTTAAATCTCTTGCTAGAAAAGAGTAGACACTCTTGAATCTAATGCGATCTAAATCTTGACGACTTGACTGGGAACCATTTAAGGGCAAACTTCAACCTCAATGGCCATTTGGTTCGCACTGTCATGTGCTTTCTATACACTGCAACGCGAATGCTTGATAAATAGATCTATTCAAAGCGCAGATCAGGAATTAATTCAAGCTTTCTGTGAGTTAGTGTATCAACCAAGACTGAGTCAGAGTAATTGCGGTTTGTGTTGTTAAAAATCTTTTGATCTGCGAGTAATACGAACCAGTGTCACCCTAATTATTATCTTCAAAACGATATGTAATTTGCCAACACTCGGTAGTGAATTTTGTCGAACTATGCAGTTTCCGTTTCCTATAATGACGAATGCACGTCACCCTCTGGGCTTAACTAGGCTTTTCAGACCTAGAAGTGACATTCCATGTAACATTCTAGGTAAATCGTTTCAATTCAATCGCCATAGAAATAGCTCTTGCGCAAACCATTAGGCTACTCATGCTTATGATTATCAACAGGCGAGTCTTCAGCTGAAGGAATTACACTTCAGCGTATCTATGTGATTTATCGTCTAAAAGTATCGTCACTCTGGACCATTTCGGGTGAGCCATAAACCATCACATCTGGTGCTTGTGTGTGAAGTTCGCTTATCGAATTCCTTATTTAACACCTGAGACTGCGAATATAAGCAGGATTAGTAGCTTCTGACTAGATCTCTAAATGGTTGTCAAAGTTGTTTTTTACAATCGGTTCAAAGGTTGAAGCATTTAAAAGCAATAACTGACTGTATTTTTTTACATTCCACAGAAAGCTAATGTCAATGAATAAATAATTTTAAATTACGCCTTATAAGGGCTATTAGACCTAGTTACTTAGTATTTGAATTCAAATTCTAGCATTTCTACTACAGTGCAGCTTTTTAAATATCGCAACAGTTATGGCGGGCAATTTTTCAGTTTTATAGTGGCTGTGAAAGTGCAAGTGACTGGAAATCATCCCTAACTCAGTGAAACATACGCCAGTTGACTGAAACAACCTTATTCTTATATATGAACCCATTAATTCATTCATTCATTCATCCATTCATTGAAATTGAAGTCTGGATTTATTCAATGAATGTAAAATTACTACCGGTGGCTACAAGATGAGATTATTTACCCGTTGAAAACAATAAACCTTGACTGGTATCATCTGTCGTGATTGTTTGGTATCCACAGCTGTGACAACATAGCGATGTTGATGCGGTCGTACCAAATATCTTATTGCGATTAATACTAAATATCTTGTTCCGATGGCTGCAAAAACGATCTTTCAATGCATATGTGAGCACAAAAAAGTAGAATGAAACTTCTATGATTGCATGTGAAAAGACTATAAAGTATACTTTACCAAGATCGTGCCTCATTTATCAGCTCTGCTTCCATAATCGGTCACACCATTAAAAAAAAATGCCGCAATCTTTGTAAGCGTTATATTTTTGTGTTTTTGAAACTACTAAAGGATACACACGAAAAGATTTGGATTGTTGATTTATTAAGCTAGTTTGGTAATATAGATAGGTAAACATGGACCATACTAGTGGGTTGCAGAAACTTTGCTTAAATCAAAAACACTTTGCTACTCCTGAAATGACAGAACGAGAAAATAAAAAGTAAGCGCTTTTTCTTTGACCATGTCCTTTGCAGAGAAGATCAGTCTGATAGCCGAATTTCATTACCTCTTCGAAGAAACATCAGTCCGAATAGCGAAATACGGTAGCCCTAAAATTGAAAGCAAATCATTGGGGAACTCAAAGTGTGCTGACCGGCCCTCGCGACTAGTCAGATGTTTACACTTATTAATATGTGGATTCAAGAAATAAAAAAAGTTCTAGACAGTCCGTCTCTAGGATTTGACGGGTAATAATCCCAGCCATCTGAATGGAAACCACAAACACTAGACCTAAGACTCCTCCGAGCTCTTTCACCTAAGTGCCTCAAACTCTGTTCTCCGATTTAAAGTTAATAATTCACAACAATTTATGAAATTTCTTACTTATATTTTAAAAGATTAAGTCTTTGAAAAACCATTACACATCATTCAAACTTCATTTGCCAAACTGGGAGAAATAAATAAATACCTATGAAGCAGTCACTAGGACAATGACAATCACAAAATTAGTCAAAGATTTTTTCAAGTAATGGACTGTTTTATGATCTGTTAAAACAAAGTATTTGAAAATGTCAGCCACTTTTTTCAAATTAGGTTTTTATACCAGGATCTTCAGACTAAATAAATCCAAATCAAATTAGAGGAAAAGTGATGAAATTCGTTTGAATTCATATCCTGTTTTTCTGTGCTATCAACTTGTAATTTATCTGGTGTATACAAAAATACCATTGAGAATTGTCCTTTTGTTAATGTTTGATATTGAACTCTTCATCCAACCAAAGACTGAATGAACGAATACTGGCGTCAGCCTTATACTATTATGTGTGTGCAATTATGTGTGTGCCATTATGTGTGGGTTTCCCTAGAGAGCTTTTGCATATATTTCTTTGAGTTTTCCGTCTCATTACATATTTCAATGGCCACGCATACTTAAACCAACGTCCGCTTTTAATGAAAAGTATTTTCCAGTTCTCGGAGTGGGGGTACTAAGGACTTGCCTTAGTGCCGCCTTAGAACCCATGGTTAAAACACCTTTCTGCAGAACATCATTAAGCAATATAACTATCATATTAGTAGACGGAGATGTTACTAGAACTAGTCGAAATGGAGAAAGAGAGAGAGCAGAGAGAGTGGATTGATCATTGGAGCGCAGAACATCCCATGGTTTGAATCTTTCTTGATTCGTTATGGTCAAAGGTCACTATTCTATTCCCATACTAGGCAAATGAGCTAGGGACTGGCTGAAGTTGAAGTCATAGCTCTTCCTTACGTTTGATCGTAACTGTAGGGAAAAAATTTACTATGAAAGAGCTTTCTAGACAGTGAAACGCAATCGATCTAGATTTTATACTGTTTTAAAACAAGTTATTAATTCATATGTGAAATTTGATTTATTTTTCGTTTTTTTTAGTCCACTGGTCTGCATGAATGTTTACTGAATCGGTAGTAAAGGTTACACAGCTTTTTGAAATATCGGGACATTAAAATTCTTTTCAAAATGCTTTCTACCCTGCTATGGTGGGAAATCTTCATCGTAGGCCCCCATAGATCGGATGTAGAAGCATCTGCTGAAAAAAAATATATTTATGATAGTGCATGAACACACTGTAAATGAACGCACCTTTAACCTGAACATTTGAGGTTGATTTAAACTACATCATGCTTGAAACTGTGTGTCTTCATTGCGTTTCTAAAATGCAGCTAACCACCGCACGAACTGTCTTGACCCTCATCTAAGTTTTGAAAATGTTCCATTGACAAATACGATCAGCAGTTGGCGTGACTCATGCGTCCAGACCTTGGCATAGAATGGTATTTAGAGATGATCCCATGCGTAAATTCCCGCTTCATCATTAGCCACTTGGCTACCTTAGTAACATCTGCCTAGGAAAATTAGCCCGATTTTGTAAACTGCCTGTTGAATGAGGTTAAAGCTAGATAATTATTGAAAAGAATATATGAGAGCTATATCATCTATTTTGAATTGTTTTAAAGGAACAACAAACATTTTAAGACTTTTTCGTTATATTGAATTTTGCACTTCTGATTTGACCTATTTTAATATGCCAGTTCACATTCAGATTTGATAAGTTTTCACTCAATTCGTTTTCAATTTTTTGATTTATTTACTTTCCACCGATTAGCTCAAGTCTCAAAGACTTATTGGGGGTACAACATAAGTACCACCAGCTTCTACGACAAGTAGCGCACAGCAGTTAATACAGAAGAAAATAAGAGCGCTTATCGACGTCTTCGGTTCTCTGACCACTTCTTTGATATGGTTTCATCGTACAGGTAGCAGTTCAACTTCATAGTGGCACCTTGTCCATCCTCAACACCGTTAAGGGCAGCCAATCTTCATACCTCTTTCAGATGTCTTTTCAACTTTCTGGCAGAGATTCCATTCATTTCACAATCTAATTTAAGACCGTGAATCCAGGTATTGACGTCGTGCCTCGTTTACCAGGCTGTAGGATGTTGTACTTCCACTGGCATAATCTAAGTTTATTCGTCCATTGAGTGATTATTTCTGACCGGCCGTCCCTCTTATAAGCCCCCGGAGTTGCCCATGGGGTTATCGATGGTCACCACGAAGAGGTCGAGAGTAGGTTCGATCACCTGCACTCTTTGAGCACATATCTGGCAGTTCTGGCTCTTCAAAGGACGAAGGTTAAAAGAATGGGAAAGCTGATCTCTTCAACTTGGTCTCAGGAACTGCAGTGGACTTTATTATAGAAACAGGAGTATTTTCATGCATATTTGCAACGAAAGCAATTAAAATTTTTGTCTGTTAGATTTGATCCTAACGTTGGTTACATTTCTGGTTTTGCACATAAGCGTGTTGACAAGACTTGAGGAGTGAGCTGCAGCGTTTATATCATTTCGGGTCAGAAACTCAATCGACGTGGGCTAGCAGTCTGCCAGCTCTGACGCAATAGGTCATGTTTAGCCCAAATAATCTTCCAACCCCTTTGGATCAGGAGGCAAAAGTTAAACTTTCAATAACGAAAATGGTTAGATGGACTTGTCTATAAAGTAATAAACGGCACGATTGAAGACGGGTCTGTTAAAAGAGGACAGAAGTCAATCAAAGAAGCTTTGTAGGTGACTGTTTCTTCTAGTGCAGATGCATTTAGCTTAAGAAATGAATAAAAACATACGTGAGCGCAAAATATTATGAGGATAAACTGATAAACTGAAAATCAAGGAAGTGAAATCTTGCATAGTTTCATTTATTTGACTGTTTCTTTTAATTTATTTCACTAATTTCGGATTTTCTCCCTTTAGTCGTGAAGCCATAAGCCAGAAATCCCGGTGGCAGCACCTTTTACTGTTGTCATTTATTATGGCGTACCAAGTTGTAAGCCTAAAATAGAATAGACGTATCACTCCACCACTTGATAGCTTCTATGCATTCGCCAATGCCAAGCTAGCGACGTCAGGCTCCTAAGTGAACAAGAGTTGTCAGCTAATAAGAGTCCTTTCCATGCCAGTCCGACCTATTCAGCCTCAAGCTACCTAATCTGGAACCCCAGAAATGAGACTTTGCAAATAAAAGTGCGTCCATCCACACCCCAAATTCTAAGTCGTAAAAGGCCTATTTAATAGCCTTATTTACTTCCATGAAACTTCAACAGTTTTGTCAAACTAATGTAATCATAAAGTTCGCTAGTTCTGTAGATATCTTTCTCCTCTCTTCTTGTGATTGGTCTCCACTGCCCTTTTTCAGTGACTACCAAATCATTGTAATCATTGACCAATCTATCAACTACTTATTTTGGCATCATCACAGGCACAGAGAGTGAGTTTCGCCATTTTTAGAAGTATCGCAATCAAACATGTGAAGCTGTTTATTGAAAAAGATCTTGGAAAAGAAAAAGGTTGTAAATTGATCGTGTTTAGGTGCAAAGACAAGGTATGCTTTCTAAAATTCAAGGAGAGCTTGGACGCTAACTTCATGCATATTACTCCCCTATATCCTTGAAGCAAAACCTTCAAGTTGTTCGGCTTTTCATAAAGTCTAAGATACCATTATTATTTAGATAAGTCCTTCTACCTTTCTAAAGTTACTTGGATCTTAGAACTTCATACCGAAATTGGAATTCCATTGGAAGATGATGGTTTTCTAATTCAACTATCAAAAAGCGATCGTTTCAACTAATAGCCAATGACATGATTTGGAAATGAGCAGTAGATCAGCTAGAATTTCATCGGCATTCGTATACCCAAATTTAATGCATTAATGAATTGCCTACCCTCACCTGGGCGAAATATCGTCCACAATGTGAATTCAGAAAATCAATTTCGTTGGCCAAATGGTTGGATAAATAATTAATGAGAAAAATTCGTTCCAATGTGAAATATAGAGTTTGTTAATAATTTAACTGATTTAAAAAGAATGCTACATCCTGTAGCGAAAATTCAAAAAAATGTTTAACAAGCGTTGCGAAATCCTACTGTGTAAATGAGCCAATGAAAAGTTGCTCAATAAACCACACATTTAAACTGAAATTGATTTCGTTGGGAATCACCAGTCTACATCAGTTTTAACTGGTTTTCAAAGGGGAATATTCATAACTGCCAGAATCGCTTAAGCATAGTGAATCTCTGGCAAGATGTCATTCTATTAGTAGTTAGACGGTCTCTCAAAGAAAATTAGTTCTAAATAGACACTCGACAAATCAATTAGCAGTAGAAATGTGGTCAGTGTATGATCGCATCGAATCAGATCTTTCAAACACAGGAGCACCATAATCATTAACTATCAAAACAAACTTATAAGAGCAAGCCTCGGTGGCACAAAATCTACCATTGCGGATGCTGCTGCAGTAGCTTTACGAAACGATTTCCTAAAAGGCTTTCCTATAAATGGTTTATTAGATGCAGACATGGAAATACTTTCGAAATGAGTTGATGCACAAGTGTCTACATGAGTATCAGCGTTCTTTACTGATAGACTAGATTAGAGTAAAAGGAGGAAGGAGTTCGGATAACGATCATTCAAAAGTTCACCATGATTAGCACTAATCAAGGCTCGTCTCACGATAAATGACCATTGCTGGTATCGTACAGCGGTTCTGTTGGAGCCTCATCGTTAAAAGTCAACCATACTCAACCATTTTGTCCACTCCATGTTTCTATCCATTTCTATAATAAATGTTAGACTTAAATTCGACTGTTGAAAAAGCACGCACATGAAGTGTTGACAAAAAGACAAATACGAGAGTGCTATGGATAAATTAGATGATTACAAACAAGATGCTGGTGCGGACGAGATTATTTCTTTTAAAAATTAACTTCTCATCCAATCCCTCGTATTTCTGCCTGTCCAATGTACCAGCAGGTAGCTCGAGTCCATAAATCAAGTAATTTCAAGTAATTATTGAAAATGGTTGACATATGGCATTGACTGAGCCATGAATCTAGTGAAGACCTTGTGATGATCTAGGTTTAAGCCACTATTAGTTCTCTCAAACTAAAACCAACTTGAAAAAAGATATTTGGTTAATGGGACGTCCGCGTGTTAGAAGTCTGAAAGCGTATATTATGAGCAGCCCAGATCTGTAATAGCGGTCGTACTTAAATATCTGCTTATTTGAGCCACTATCTAGAAAAGGGAAATTCCCCCAGAACAATGTAGATGTACCTATTCGCAATCAGCAAGCGGTGGAACATTCACGATCGAGAAGGACGTACTCGAACCAACTTTTGCCTGTTGTCTCTTAAAAGATATTGATGTTATCAAACGTTCAAATGGGGACATCGACGCCTGACTTGACACTTGATCTATGGTATAATTGGCGGTTAAAAACAATGAAAAATTGGTCCTCTTTTGGTAGACAAGACCAAGTGATAATAAGAGAACTGAAAGCTTATTTCTAACGACTTGATAAAGGTGTTTAGAGAATGGCTAAAAACTATCGATAGTATGCAGAAATTAAGCATGATACTCATGGGAATGAGAAAGCATTTTAAACAGAGGAGAGATTTAAATTTCTACATAGTTTAATTCGCGTATATAAGGGGTGCAGACATCCGTCGAGGATACAGACAGAAGACAAAGGGATGTAGGCCCTCCATCGTAGACCCGTCCAATTAGACCGCCCACAATGAGCCCCACAAGCTGAATGAAGGGTGGATTAGGGCCCTGAGACATGAGCTTAAATGACTTCTGCGATGTCTCATTTTAGTGTTTGCCTCTCATCCAGGCCAAGTTATTTTGATGTGCCGTAAATTTAGCTTATGCAATCCGCAGATTATATGTTTTATCGGTCTGATGTACTAAATCCGTGTGAAAAACGCTCCAATAATAATTTTGGACCTTTTGGAGATTAACTGAAGATGTGAAATCTAAATTGTGCTTACCTTAAGAGTCGACCAGTTTCAGATCAGTTTTATCCTTCTTAAGTGATCTAAATAATTGTTAACTGCCATGATATACAGAAAGAGCAAAGAAGAAAATTTTTGAAAAATGGATGAACTCTCCAAAACCTCAATCCAATATGACAAGTTCGTCAATGATTCTCTTATATTGGTATCTTTAGATATTCCTCAGGGTATCCACTAAAATTTTTCCCATGCCCAGCTTGCCGATATCTCTTTGAAACTGAAATATCTCCCTAGTGACTAAGCTTTGCTATGCAATTACCATTATCTTACCAGGTTTGAAATTTTCATATCTGAAATCCCCTTACTCACTATCCTTTGGGACTATTGCGTTAGGATCACCGGAGTTTGACGAGGGAATTGCACTGCTTGGGTTCTTATGGAAATCTCATTTGACCGGCTCCTTGAGCAAATAATCAGTCTCAGTGAAAATGAAATATTATGGGTGATAATGATTCAAATTTTGATTGATGGATGAAAATTCGATTTTATTTTCATGCCATTCGGAGAACGCACATTCAGATCGCTTGTGCTCTGATTCGACCAGAAATAGTAATAACAATTCTGTAGAATTCTATTAGAAAATTAAATTAAAAGCCTCTTGGACTCTCTAAAAGACCATGTTCATATTGAAATTTAAATCTAGTTGATTCAGTATTCAGTGTATAGGTCCCATATAGCATTTGGTTATTCAGGGAAATTGTCCTAATTGTCGGAGCAAAACTTTATCGCTATGTCTTTTAAAATGCATGAAAATTTTTTTCTGCCTTCAAGAAATTTTTACGACCTTCTTCGCTAAATAGATTTTGGGATGGACATTTTGTTAGAAAATGGAAAATTAAAGGACAGGGAAACAGGAACTGCACTGCACTTCTGCATTTTAGAAGTTTGATTGAGATTAGCATTCAATGAGAGGAGGTTGAATTCTCCTATTATCATCCTCATCCATCTAGGTCGTTCCTCCTCTTAGTGATGACTTGACAGCAACAAAAATTAACCTTAGATTTCTAAAGATGCCTGGATTTTCCTTTCATTCTTTGTGAGAAACCTAAATTCGTTCATTGTATGCCAAGAGTGGTACTTTATAAAACAAAGGTAAGTTTAAAAAGCAAATAGAAGCTTTTTGATAGTCAAATGAAGTGCTCACTTTCTACACCACTCAAAATACTACAACAATAGATCATTTCAATCACGCAGCAGTTTAAATTTAGAAGGTCTTTCCCCAATGTCAACGAGTAATGGCCATTTCGATGAAGGAATGTAAGTTAAAAGAGGTTTACAGACAAGCCCCATGATCCATGTTAGTAGATGACAGTTTTGATATTTCAGTTCAGATTAACCACCTAGTTATTTTACTAAGCATCCCACGATCATTCCGTTGACGCTAATTAATTAGCCAGGCCTCGAGGTACAATTTACCTCTATGGCGTAGTACTCATATCGTAGATTCCATCAGTAGTCGTGAAGGCTATTCGAGTAATTCATTCTTCCAAACAAAGCATGTGCGTAATATTGCTGCACTTTTTCATTTAATTTGATTGAATTACTCAATCTATTTCGGGTTTTCAGTGAAAGTCACTTTACTTGCCAACTTCTTTAATTAAGCCACCTATTCTGATGAGAAGAGTAGACAACTGCCTTCTGTGAAGACTAATGGCTGACTGTTAAAGGCAAATTGCACAGATTTTAGATTGGATGGCTTTGAACGGTTCGAAAATTGAGAGATGATTGATTGAAATTGAAGGAATCGTGTTCAAGAAGTCAACTAATTTACATTGCGAGGTGTGTGCCTGTTTTCTCTTGCTAGGTATTAGGGGAGACCGTAAAGTTGACTAACCATAATTTTATTGGCATTTATTGGCCATTTTTCCTTTCTGTCCCTGCTTGCTTTTGGCTGAAGATATGGCGATAGTTGAGGTCGGTTTATGCCTAACCTCAGGCCTAGTCACATGATTCCATGCACCAAGAATGAAAAACGCCATTCAGTTTCCTAATTTTGTTATGGTACTCTAGTACTACTGAAAGTTTTAGAAGTCGTTCATAACGAGCGATCGGTCATTTCATTGTCTACCTTTCTTAGTTTAAGATCTAACTTCAGTCATTCATGATGTTAAAGCAGATGCATTTAAAATGATTATAGTGGGAATGCGGAGTAGGGATGGAGAATAGGCCGGTTTCCCCATTAAATCTTTCCAGAATGACTGACTTGGCCTACATCATCGTAACATTCGAAAGATTGTTGAAGAAGGTACCTATCGCAAAAGATAGTCAGAGAAAAATCGCACACAGATGGTCAATCCCCACCTGAAATCCGCCTTATTTAATCAGTCAAAGGTGATAGTTTCCTTATAGTTTTTCAGTAGATAATTAAAAGTGTTGCTGATATGGATAATGTGTTAACTTTATTATTAAATTCTCGTTTTGCTATTTAGGATGGACCTTTCTTCAAAAACGGCTTGTTAGAGCACTTAAACAAAAAGCCCATTACTTGTACCTTGCCTTGTGGCCACGATTTTAAAATAGTTGAGTCTAAATAAATAATTATTAATTATTTTCATTCCAGAAATTCACTTCGCATCATTTTTCATTTTTTTACGCTACAGTTTCATTTCGTTAGATTGGAAAAATGTGAAGAAATGGGAAGAATGTCACCTCCATTTGTTAATATTCAAATTTTGCAATAGTTCTTTGTAACCTTTATAATTTGAAGCATGATTATCCTTCCACTTGGTTCCAAACTAATTTGCTTGGTAAGCAAAGATTGAATGTGGTTGAAAATGACGAAGTTAACTGCGAATGTTATTGCTAGAACTGTCCTGACGATCAGTTTGACTGCTTCCTGCGGTGGTACTTTCACTTCCTTTAATTAGAGTCCATAAAAAAAGTGTTAGACCTACTAAATAGAGCGCAAGCAAGTTTTGAGAAGCTTTGCACTGATCAAATAGCCAAAAGTTCTTGGAATTTTCCATAAGCAATTTTATCACGAAGTGAAGCCTATAAGTGGAAACTAATTTTCATTGTTCACACGGAAAGCATAATTTGTACATTTGAAATACTATTTATTCAATCTTGATTTTCTGCTCATTTGGGCTGGTAATCAAAAAAAAACCGATCGGGCTAGAGAATGTGGAATCTTAGAATTCGAGTTACTGACATTTGTCCTGGACTGGATTCCTATTCGGATGATGTTTTCTCTGGCTACAACATCCGTTTCGAAATGGTCTTTCTCATACCTCTGAACTGAATACCCTCTCAATTGAAAAGCTTTTTTAAAAGTTATTGTCTATAGCAATCCTTCATTTGACGATAAACCTTCTGGTCAACTTGAGTTTCTTTATTGAACCAGAAGACGAGATTCCTCAAGAGAGCTGTTAAGGACGAAACCCACGCACTTCACAGTTTATTTTTGCACACCCATAGTCGTTATCCTAGTTAAGTTCTTGATGATAATAAGGTGCACAAAGGTCTAGAAACACAGATCTGTTGCTAAGAGACCGAATCTAAGAAGTGCCAGAAATTATAGCTTTGCTAGAAAGTGATGAGACAGCATTTTCCTCTACGATACTTATAGAACAGTTACATGAATTGGCGTAGCCGTCCCAAAATCAAACATATTCCCTATTTCGTATATTTGTTTTCCAAATAAATTTAATCGGTACGCTTTATCGCCATTCATGTCATTCATTCCAGCATTTATTGGCAGCAGAATGCATTTGTTTAAACGATTAGAAGGACATACCTTGGAGATTTCAAACGCTTAGAAGAGAAGTAAAGCAGGTGAATAAAGAGAGACAAATGTGAAGTTGAATTTTATTTGTTCATGCTTTTCATGGTTGACGGACTTGCCCAAGAGCATATTTTCTACAAATCACAGTAGGACGGCACAAACTAGTATCATATTTATCCTAACAGAATATAGTTTCCAACTTCTTCTAAATGAACCAATTTTGGATTTGTTACTGCAATCTCGTTCCTGTTAAACCTCTGGATGTCTGTTATGCAGCCTTGTCTATCTATAAGTAGCGACTCGTTGACGACTCTTAAACATTTTACGAAGAAATAATAACCCTCATGAATAGTCAAGAAAATTCTTTTGTGAAAGGCCAGAGGGTCGCTACTTTTTGCAGTTTATTGAAATTTTTTAACATTGGCTAGACGTACCTCAACAAAACTCCATTCTAATTGCACCTTCACTGCTCTATTGTGATAGATATTGCTTCATTTCTTCACTTTGATGTCATTTCCTCTAAATTCTCTCGTTTACAATTTCATGTTACCTAATAACATAATTTGGCTTGTTTTTTCAAAGTTTGAGTTGACGTTTTGTCAAAATTTAGTGAAGCGACTGCAAATGGTCCACAATTCTCCAGGCAAGAGAATGCTAATAATATAGTAAACTGAGAATTCTAGCCTCCAATTTAAATTTTTTTCCAGCAGTCGTACAGGAGCAAATATTATTTCAAAAATCATAAATAGTGTTGAGCAGATGGCTGGTTAATTTATTTTCTACGTAGCAAAGCGAGGGCAGAAGAGCTATTAATTTCTAACTGTTTAATTTATTAACAATTACCTTAATATGCAACACACTGATTGTTGAACTTTTTTTCAGTACTGAAATTGAAATTTCAAAAAACTTGATTTTTCATAAAGGTTATCGTAAGATCTGGCTGTTAAATTTCTGTTTTCCATCCCTACACCTTTCGTAGTTCTTATTTCAACTTTAAAGTTCATAATGAATGTTCCCCTATTTATTCCTGCCCTTGGGAGTAGTTCTGGTACTTCAACAGCCCCTGTGCGCAACCGAAATGCACCTTTCATTGATACCAGAAAGTAAGATCCTCTGTTGATTGCTATAGTTTCTAAACTAATAGCTCATTAGATATTTAGATAGATAGATAGAAAGATAGCAATCAACACTGAAACTATGAAAATTCGATATGTTAGATTCTATAACAATGAGCATATGAGCCGATAACGTGAAACTAATTCTAATCGCAGTTCTTATCGAAAACAATATAGAACAATCACAAGGTACAAATTAAGATTTGTGATGTTGGAGCTCAGAGATGAAGTTCAATGAATGATTTTGCAAAAATTAGGTGTGATTCCATGGTTAAATGGATGTGTCTTTAAGTAAGGAAGGTACTAGTAATAAATCATATCACTGAATATTTTAAAACGGACCCACTATCAATCCTCTAATGCATGGTATTCGTATTCCATACCAAAATAATTCCTTATTTTGTTGCCACCATTTTGTGTACAGTTAAAGACGTACGGGAGGTCTTGATTGGAAGGGAAAATTGCTGTCAATACCCTCTAGTAGGAAGTTTGCAGCAGCAGGCTTTGCAATTATTGGTGAGCGCAAGTTGATTTGATGGAAGCAAAGGCGTGGGACTTTGATTAAATCCCTCAAAGAGAGCACGATCGATTAATCCATCACCGAGGGAGTAAAAGAGCGGGACATCGATTTAAACATTCCAAGGCAGTGAGATTGATTGATTCATCACCGAGGCAGTAAAAGAGTGGGGTATTGATCAAAACCCTCCAAGGCAGTGCGATCGATTGATCCATCCCCGAGGGGATAAAATTTTGCAATGCTGGTCATTTTTGAAACTTTCCTCAAAAGTGAGACTTGTCAAAAATTGTATCGAGATTACTTGTTTTTACACAAAGTTATGGACAGGATTTCGAATCTATTCATTTGATCCCACCTGAAAAAAAGTGGTACCAATCTTGATGTATAAGTGGAACGTCTTCCCTGGAGAAGTCGCGAACCTGAATCTGCTATGCTCCAATCCGAGGAACACGTTGATCTCAGGATTTTGCACTCACTGACATAGTTCTCTGGTAGGGAAATTCATGAATACAGGAAACAATGGAGGACTGACGTTTGGGAATCAACGTAACTCTTCCTTCATAGGCCTTAAAAAATATATGAAATGGCACCTGAGTTCTTGTAGAACCTCCATGCTTTCGATGAAACGGCTGTAATTTTCATCCAAGGTGTTGCGAGTATGAAGCTATTCTCATCTCCGCATTGCAAACGAAGTGCAATAGATCCTATCAAAGGGTTAAGTGAAGTAATTTGTTTCAATGATTTTCACTTTTTTTCATACATCGGTGAAAGCTGAATGTATAAACGTCCACGAGTAACTATTTCCTTGCCTAGTATTGCATTCATTCATTATGTATTCAACTCCGCAACTCATACTGTAGTAATTATTTACTTACACAATTTGATGGCCTCTAGGCTTTTGGAAAAACTGCCGCCTGTTTGAAAAAAACTTCACTCAATTTCGGTGAAAAAATCGTCTTTCTGTCAACTAATTAATATAGCTTCAGGTGAATAATTTTCTCAGGTTCACTGTAAACTACAAGTTTTGCTGAATACATACAATTAATTATTCAACCCTTTTGTTCTTAAAGTGAACTGAAGAGAACCATTTCAACTTCAAGAGTCCACTTATGTATGTCTGCTTGCGACTGATTTTGACAATTCCTGTCTGCCATCCTTCGACTGACAGAGTCATTCGGTTTGTGAACCTGTAGTTCGTAATTGCAGGTGACCTTAGTAAGCGGGTCTCCTTTGGACCATTTTATTTACTTACCCGCCTCTATGTCCTTGAGTTCGGCATTCCACCTGTTCAGACGTGCTTCATGAATCCTCTCAATTTAGTTGCAATATTCTACGCTCTACACCCCCATAGCGCATACTTTACCCCCACATTTCCTTACTTATCAAACATTGGCCACTCATAGGTCTCGCAGTCCTTGATTGGTCTTTCCATGTCCAGTATGCTCAGTTCACCACGGGATTTCTGGATGAAAACAGTTGTGACCAGGATCTTTCAGATCGCATTTACCTTAGGATTATCCTTGATAGAACTCATTTTAGTGCAATCCATTGCGATTATTTAACCCAATCTTGCTTTAAATAATCGCAATATACTAGAAAGCTTAATAGTAGAGAACGTGAAGGTTAAAGCTTTCCGTCTTGTAAATCTAATTCAAACTTCTTTTTCTCCCTGTTCTGATGCCCTCTATCTTACTACAGCTTTTCCAATCAAGACCTGTTCCATCCTGGATGTTTTACAAATGGACGATACTAGTTAATTTATCTAAAATGATGGAGCAATTTTCACTCTTGAGAAGGAGGTCTTCAGGTCGATATGGCAGTCCAAAGGTTCTAACCGACATTGAGGTTCTCTAAACTCCACTGCGAAGGTTTATCACCTCTATTCACTCTTATCATCACCATCAAAACAGCGACTCACAACAATAATGTTTCTTATTTCTTATTTGTGCATGATTTATGTCTTGGCCCGTGGTATAAAATAACTATGCGCTTCATCATTGACACATAATTACCTGACATGGCGTGACAAGTTCTGTGGTCTGGCTTACCTCGTTATTCTATCGAAATGGGCAAAAGACAGCCTTGTAATACACTGCAACCACGTTAATTTTTTTAAACCTGAAAATGTGGTAAATTTGGCCAGTCACTCTTTGCTAAAGTTAGAACTAGGCAAAATGAAAAGGAGTGGTTCAAGAGTTTTTTGCGCTTACAGCATAAAATAAACGTTCATAACGTTTACTTTGATGGTAAAACGTGGAAAAATAGAGATGACAAAAGTTAGCATTTGGCTAAATGTAGAAAATCGTTCTAAAAAGGCATTAAGGTGTGAACCAGTACTCCAGTTTTATCTGAAAATCTCCCGTTCTCCAATTATCTGACCGGCTATCCGACTCCCTGGGTCCCGTTGAGTTCATCTGGATTCGCTTCAAAAGATTGCCAGGTTGTCCAAATTAATAAATTCTCCGTTTTCGTTCTTTCGTTGTAGCGACATTGTTTTAATTCCTCAATAAAAAGGTCGGTTTCACTCTCTTGTGCCAGTGGTTGGTATCTTACCTATGTCAGACGTAATAAATTAAACGCATTCCTTCATTGAAGCAAGCATTCACAGCAGTTAGCCATTGGTCCACAGAGGAAATACTAAATGTAGGGTTCTCTTTTGGAGAGGCACCGAGCGGTCTTCCCTCTCCCTTGAGATAAAAATTGGTGGTGCTCTCCTTCAAAATGGACTTGGTTCTGCATTTATGCTGATCTAAATTGGCGTTTAGTTCGCTATACTTAATGACAGTCTGAAAAGCGGACATTTGTAAGATGCGCATTTTCATCATTGGCCTTAACTATCCATTCCAATGGAAAGGAAACCAATTTCTTCAATATATGACGAGGGACCTGAAAAGGCATATTTCAGGCTCTATTGCATATCACGCCAAGCCATTTATCGCATTCATCGTGCTTGAGTCGAACATAGCAAATGCCATTCAGATGCCATTTCATTTGAGCGCTAATGTAAGCGGCAAGTAAACCCATGGACATACACACGTTGGAGATGGCTATATTTATTTCAAATAGAATATTTATGGATTAATCAATCAATATAAGAATCTCCAAATCTAATCACTTCCTATTGATTATTTACTTATCGATTTTTCTAACAAAGGCATGGCTTTGTACTGCTACGGTTAACAGAGCTTTTGTGCACAAAGTTAGCGATTTGATTTGATAATTACTACACATAAAGCGGCATTCCTGGGTTTATGTTCCTCTCCCATTTGGAAGTCTAAATGACTGTTAAAGTAGTCCATTTCTGTAAAGTTTAGCTTTTCGAGTTCGTCACCGGCTTGAAAACAAATACATCGCGAACCTATTTTCACTTGTCAAGAGTTTCATCAGGCGGAATTAGCTTATATAATCTTGTTGTCTCTTAAAGGTATCACCGACATGGTGTTTGTGGATAACCAAAAAAGCTTTCTCTTCCACTCAGAAGAAATGCCTTCATATCCCAAATGTGTCATTGCCATTTTGGAAACTTTATGACCTTGGATTCAGGCTAGAGCTTGGACACCGGACTCGAATACAACTTTGGTTCATATACTCGACTCCTCTCATAACATTTCGCCACTAGATTATGTAAACCGGTAACCACGGTTGCGTAAAATTTCTAGGTACCGTTAATGATTTTGAAATCTATCCCACCTTAAATGCAGGTAAAGCATCTGCAAATCCTGCATACCATCCTTGTCCACTTTCCTTTCAATAAGGTGTTACCCAGATGATTTTGAACAAAAAAGTAAGTTCTTAATATGTTAATTGTTGCCTGAATTCTCTGCTCTCTGGTCTTCTCAAACTCTTCGGTTGTTTTAAGCACCCTTTTCTTAATCGGTAAAGGAACGAAAATAAACATGGCCATTGAATATACTAGTCACAGATTTCAGTAGAAAAGATGAGACATTAGAATAGGTGACATTATTCAATCCATAAGACCCCTTAATCAGCCACACAACGAAATTACTACGGGGTTCGTTAACTGTGAACCGCAGATATTTGCCTGGATATTTACGAATCAGAATTCAACAAATCCAACTGGATAATCCGAGAGCATAGTTGGTTAACTGCAACAACCTTGTAGAAGGGTATAATTTAGCTTTCTCTGCCACCTCATTTCCCTCGCTGTACTTCCTAATGGCCATGCAGGAATGGCGAACGTTAACCAATTCAACACTGGTGTCATCAAAGGATAATAAACCTTTTCACTGCGAACATCACCTGTTCTTCTAGTCCAAGTTCGGCCTACACTTCGCTTATTTTACTACCTGCTCTTCAATTATTTCAACAGTTAGCTAGTCAATTCCTTCTCGTGGTTGATATTTTGATCCGTTTGCACATTCAAAATCCAACTATGTTGTGGAATCTCACTGATTAGTTCGAATATATCTCTAACTCACCAGGTTTTCATTCGGGTCTACATTGGGAGCGAATGAATTGGTTGAAAATAATTGTGATGAAAATACTAGACTCTTTTTCGATCGTACATTGTAGCCGATGAACTCTAATTGTTGTAGTACCACGGATAAAAAGGGAGTGATAGAATTTGGGGAGCCAAGCTCTGCACAATGAATAAATCGCACAATTTTTCCATGGCCACATTTATAATCCTCAGTTTTTAAACCTAAATATTGACAAGAAACTAATTTGTTGGGGCAGAGCGAGCTTATGGCTTGAATTTTTTTCGGGTCTCACGAGAAAAGATTCCCAGACAATATCTGACACTGGAAATAGCATATTTTCATTCATTATCAGTCGAACTAGCTTTGAAGTAACAATTTAATCTTGGCAACCCAACCAAAATGGGTGAAACTAGCAGCTACAAATGTGTTTATTCAGCAAGTCTAATGTGTACGATGTTGCTTAGATTTTCGTGAGCCGATTTCTAAAATTTGCACCTCGGTTAAAATTACCAAATCTACTGACTGAGCTTAAACCATGGACACAGGAGATAATGAGAATAAGTCTATTTTAGCTCATTAGCCAAAAATAACAATTTGAAAAGATGCACCGTACTATACGTGGATGGTGATTAAGCAGAGTTCACTAGAGTTCATTATAAAAATGGATCTTTTGACAATGTTACTTTGCTTTCGAAAACAAAGATTTATGATTTTGGTGTGACTGCTTAGTCAAAAAGTCATCATGTGGAACTTACAGTTAAGGCTTGTTTACTTAAAAAACAGACTGGACGAATCATCACTTCCTGCTTTGTTGCGGTTAGGGGTTTGTCTAAGCAGAATAACCGGTAAGAAAAATGCCACGTTCGCTAAAGAATGAGGGATCAAAATACAACACTTCAGAGTTGGAGTTTATAATAGAGGTTGATATATTACTACCGTCCCGAGGTACTGGTTTGCTATAAATATCGTTATCAAAATTCATGTCCATAAGTTCGAATCGGATCAGTTCTTTAACCCAAGGGTTCGCCGAATGTTAACAACCTCCAGCTTTTCTCTTTGCAAAAGAAATGATGCCTTAAGGACCCTTTTTTGAGGACCTTCCATTAACTATTTCTGCAAAATAGATGTCGTCTTGATAAATGGATGCACATTTACCGGTAAATCAAGTACGCGCGCTGCTACCCAATCACCACTGCACATCTTATCCAAACCTCTAACTACCGCCGCAGCTTCTGAGCCCTATTGAAGGGTAGTACCTGCGAATATTAGACATAATTATTCTCTCTGCTGTGTATACCATGTAAGAAACCATGCTGTTTCTCTTTCGCCCAGACGCAAATAGCTTCACCTTCTAAGACAATAACTTTTATTGCGGGAATAAAATCACTTGTGTAGCCATCTGCCTATCAGAACCAATTCCTGGGGTATAATAGTTGAGGCAAATATACAGCTAGGTTTAATGAAGATCAGGATTCCATCAATTTTCGTGGACAAATTTATAAAACAAATTGTTTTACTAAGTTCCGGTGATTGAGTAGTAAGTGATAAGTGTCAAGTGCTAACCACCCTGAGGAATGTAGTAGAATCGGTATATATAATTGCATTCTCAGTCACCTTTCGTGATGACGTTGGGACAACCAGCGGAAAAGCTGGGCTTTTACGACCCATAATTGCTGGATGAGGTAATTCGTAGTAAAATTTGAATTATGGCAGTGGAGCACAAACGAAATCAAGTCAACTGATTATACTCGCTTAAGTGGACAATTAGAAATCAGGATCACCATAAACAAGTCACAATATACTTACGTTACCCATAGGAATTGTTTGAAGATTTCAATATTATAATACC
Source organism: Moniezia expansa (assembly GCA_019097775.1). NCBI lineage: Eukaryota > Metazoa > Platyhelminthes > Cestoda > Cyclophyllidea > Anoplocephalidae > Moniezia > Moniezia expansa. The sequence continues at coordinate 10,486,611 of JADFDV010000053.1, forward strand.
ATTAAGGAGAGAAATGATAAATTGTCTCAAAAATAATAGAAATATTCAGCTGAATTCTAAAGACAGTTGTAATGGATTGAATGGGGTTTATAAAGGGGTGCTGAGTATTACTACTGGACAAAAAACCTCGTATGATTAACGAATTTTTTTCGGTTCCACTTTGTACTCAGCTACAATGGAGTGTCATCGGCCAATTTTCAACCAATCGCCTATCACTTAGACTTATGTTAGGCTACAGTGCATCTTTTAAGGCTAAATGTATCAGTAGTTTCATTCTACATTAGTGAAAAGGTTTATGTATAAGTCTCGGATCAAATGGCGGTTAGTGGTTAGCAACTAACTGTTAAAATAGTTGGCGTTTATCCAAGTGATCAGCGCTAGCTTTGAGTTTGGAAGCTTGGTTTTCATAAACTGTGAGACGTAGCAGTTTATAAAACCAAAGGTTTCTTCTTAACTAGTTTTTTTACCGTGGATATCGTATAAAGTGGTTGAAAAATGTAGGCAACTTTGACATCCTCTGGATACATGAAGATATATCCTATTCTGAAACTTTTGTGTATATCGTTTGTCCCTAGCAGCAAAATTAAAGGGGAACACGATTACAGACCTTTAGAAGATAGCAAAAAATAATGCTAAGCTTGATTCTTGGAATCCAAATAGGCGCCTCTAAAACTTAAGTTGAGGGAAATGTTGCCATTTACCTTTTTATAACGCATTCCATACTCAACTCTATGTGGCACTATAAGATGGCATTAATCTCTTCCATGGAATAATGACAACAATGAATTCGCGCAGGAGATAGAGCCAAGATCGTCGTCAGCACTTATACTCTAATTTTTTACATTGTGGTAGAGCTTCTAACAATATCTGAGACTTGTAATCTGCCTCTTTGTGGATTTGGAATAGAGCTTTTTGCAAGATAGCGTTAATATAGCAAAAGTCGTCACCAGTAATTGTTTAAAAAGACTTGTTTGCGTTTAGAAGTATCCTCATTCAGAAGATTTTAGTCGAGTAGAGAAGGTAAATACTATCGTTACTCAAAACTGAAACTGACACACCAATTTACGTAGGTGTGATCGGTCACATTTACACCTAATTTGTCTTTCTATTTGGAGAGATTTTAATAAATGCTTTTCCCGTCTGCCTTAAGAGTCTGATAGCCTTGTACCTCATGTGTTGGATCTGGACTGATTTCGGGTCCGTTAGAAGCGGTGAACGAATGCTCACTGAATAACAATTGCCTTCTATTTGGATCCTCGTCAAATTACAAATCTGAAGAGATAAGCGAAATTTTTTCATTCCGTAATTGCATGCGCATAACTTGAGAGCTAAGAACCGCTCTCTCTGAGTGCATATTTTATGTTGCACCATTCTCGTAATCATAAATAACTAATCAAACTTTAAGTTTCTTCCATATGCATTCACTCTAACCTTTTTTGGACATGAATATATCTTCTAATTTGATAGTGGAATATGTCTTAAGATTGTACTTGGACATTTAAAACAGTTAGATGGGGTTTGAAGCCCAATAAAACACAGCTGAAATATCAATCCTGGTAATTTTGTTTGGCAAATCTTGCTGTATAAAGGCAATGACCATATGGATGTTTATTATTTTAGGTGTATATATACATAATTATCATTTAGATGGCATTTTGAATATCACAAAGTTCTGATGGCCTTGGAGTACATATTTACTCGATGTACGAGGGGGTCGCCAATGCTCTCCTCTTTGCAGTTGGAATTGTGCTTAAATTTGTTTGTAGCGAAAATGAAAAAAACATCCTTGAAATAAACCTAGTCACATCTTGGGATCTCAGCGGGATACTGTATGGTTAGAACTGGAACAAAGCACCATTTTAAGTAACTTTCTCTTAATCCTTAATTGCTTCAGAGATGGACACTACCTCGACTAAGGAAGACTTCTGCCTTTTGGTTCAGTAACTGACGCTTTCAAATAAATAGAATTTACGTTTTGCAACCTAGATTACTGAAAAGAGAATAGGATACAGAATTCGCCTCTGCAGAAAAATGTTCTTCTTGGCTGTTCTAGAGGGTGTGCTTGCCATGTGATAAAACATGGGCTGGAGAGAGGATTCAGCAGATCTATTGGTTGAGTCACAATCGTTAGTACAAAGATAATCGTAGGCAGTTGTCAATGCTTGCCCCTGACCATTTCTACACTAGAACGCTTTCTATCAGTAAATAGCATCCAAATTCAGGAGCCGATGCACCGAAGGTCATTTTTTGAGGATCTACTCACTTACTCCTCATACGAGAGCCTTCCTTGAATCGGGTCTTCATATCTACCGCTTATTGTTTGTTAACTAATCAGGCTCTGATAAAACGGTTCATTTTTTGAAGGTGTTAGTTCTTGATACTTCCTTTAAGTACGGAACTCTCCTTTATGGTGTGAAGCGTTTCATCTCGGTCTGATGTCAAAAACTCCGATATCCAGTGTTTTGTGTAAGATACACAATTGCTTCTCATTAACTTTATTGGAAGGGAAATCTCAAACGCAGGAATTTTCCCTCACATAGGGCGTATACCAGCTTTGATGTCCTTAATGATTTAGAAAAGAGATTTTCAGTGCTATATTTCATTTCTTCTAAGCTTGTGCTACCAACTAAAGTAGGCAAACACTGAAGATTTTTCAAAATAGGAGTTTCCTTAAATAGGCGACTTATGTGCTAATTGACGTCTTATTGGGGCTGTGATTAAGGCAAGAAATGAAAAATGACATTAAGCCATGAACCCCTCAATTGCGACATAAATTGTCATTTTATTTCCTTGTAGCCATTTTTGAGAACAATTTGCCCCATTATTTGTGGTCGCACGTTTCAATTTCAAACAAGGATACCAGAGAACACGAATGCTAATTTTCGAATGATTCGTTGAGCCAACTAGATGTATAATACTAACTGAGACACTGTGTTGTCGAACTTTTCGACTTTTTTTTTTATTCCTGATAGTTTTGTTTGAAAACAAAACTATTTCACAGTCCTTTCAAGGTCTGACATCAAAAGCATTCACAGCTTTGTTGTCCTTTTTTTGTGCTTAAAGTTGTATAAATTCCATTTAAATTATATTTTATTAATTTCGTTACTGATATAAACCGAGATGTGATTCAATCTCATTTTCCTTTATACTTGAGCTCATTCTAAAGCTAGAATGAACACACTCAAATTGGCGGTGGGAAAATTCCCAATTACCTATCTGGAGACTCCACTGGTTAAATGCAAATATCACAGAAGAATAGTAAGTTACCTTTGATTAATTGAAACCTTTTCTCTCTTCTTCGTATCGACTTTGCTCATTGACATCCGACTCCCATTCTTAGGGTACAACAGATGTAACCCAGTTTTATGTCTGCTTCATTAGCCGTCTGTAAACATTGAATGTCTTAAAGATAATCTTTACTTGATGGTTGAGAACTTAATTTCTTAATGCTAGCTTTTTTTGAAAACAAATTTTCAAATGCCTGTTCTTTATTTTTAATATGGCAAAGGGCCTAGCGGGATCCGGATCTTGATTGATGACAACATACGAATCTGCAGCAAACTCTCCAAGTTAGTTCCTGCAAAGCATTTCTCAGATGTGAAACAAACCATAGAATTTTCTCAGGCTTCCTTTGACTGCCTCTCTCAAAAGGGAATAATTCAACCCATAAAATACCTCCCAATGCTAAAATTTCCTCCATAAAATTGGATAAAATTGTCTCCTAAAGGTCTTTCGAGACCCTGGTTACTTGGTACATCAACTATGCTTGTGGCTGATTCATAATTTTGCGGCCAGCTAAAAGGAATACTGTCCTGGCCTGAATAGGTATCGTTCCAATTTAAAGCCATTTTTATGTTTTAGTTTTTTATTTTAAATTTACATTTAAAATGCACTCAGCACTCCACTACAACGGTTCGCACAAGTTGGAAAATTCCATTATTTCATTCCCATGGAGGGCTTTTCGGTATGGAATTTATGGCGATATGTTTAGTAAAGTTCAACCTGGGTGTGATATGGATAAAATTTCCGCAAAACACTGGACTATACACTTACAATCTAGGCGTCAAGGTCCAAACCTCAAAACATTTCATATTCATCAATTCCCTTTACTTTTATGATAGGAGGTCATTCTAGTTACACATCTACCTTCAGATTGCGTAAATTGCAGTAACGGATCTGTTTACAGAATGCAGACACTGGAAATGGCTGCGGAGATAAAGAAAGTCTGTCGGAAAAGATTGGTTTGATCTATTCTGACCTCTCCTGATATACACTTGTCATATTTCTCAAGAAATGATTTCTTAAAATTTAACTTTCCTTGTTAGCGCGTCATCTCTGATTCGGATCGCGTTCCATGACCTCGATTTATCAAATGGAACAACTTCTTATGGGGATAGATCGCAGTGATCCAATCCAATTTCTCATCGTCTGTTTTGGTTACACATTAAAACCATCGATCATGGATTTCCTCTGTGATAGTCTAAGTGGAATGGTTGTTCAAAGTCTTCTAGTCTCTGGAGTGCAAAGAAAAACTTCATAGTAGACGCAGTAGGATTTACTGATTGTCAGTTTGTTTCCTGATGGCGATTGATGTAAATGTTAAATAGCTTAGAACAATTAAACATAACAAAAATCGTGTTCATTGTAGGGTAGTTTTCCTCATCCCGAATCTGACCATTTAAAACGCTATTTTGGACTTTTCATATCAAAACTTTGTACCACTTGTGCTAATCGCTAGAGATGTACGCAGTCCAATGGCAAAGTAAGTATTTTAACGTAATAGGATAATGTTGTTTTACTTGGAGGAGGTATTTTGCAGAAATCCAGTTAGAACAGACTGAGGTGTAAAAGAAGTTGAATAGATGGGGTCCAGAAAGCGAGGAGTGTCATCAAGACGAATCGTGATTTTCCTATTCTCATGGACACACATTAATTTTTACAACTCCGGTCTGCTATCAGGGTTGATAAAACATGATAAATCAAGTATTGCATCACAAATTTACATAGTTTGCATCGAAATGTTCACTATTTCAATAATAAAGTGATCGAAGTCCTTTCCATAATCGAATTTCCAGCCAAGGTGAGAAGAAGGCAAAGTTCCGGCATCCGCCCATCTTTCCTTTTATTTTAGCGAAGAATTGCATGTACTTAGGCTGGTAAAAGGATGAGCCGTTTGGGAATTTCGGCCAATTAGAAGAGAAGTAAAGCAGAAAAATAAACAAGAAACAAGAAACAAGAATACATCACCTAAAATCCCAAGCTGGATACAGTTCTCATTGTTGGTGTTTGTAAGGACCGATTACTTATTTCAATCATTGCTTTTATAAGCTGCAGTATCCACCGCATTTTAAAATTATTAACTGCATGATAGGGCACTATGATTTAAAATTTGTCCATGAACTCATGTAAGAATTAAGTAGTAAAAGTAATGGAAGGGACTTGACGCCGAGTTGGTGACATACCAATCCAACGTTAAGTGGCTTCACATTGTTTCGAATTACTAATAGAAATTAAAGTCGTGTTAGCAGTCAACTGAATCTCCAAGTTCCATGCCACTTAGCGCCATTTTCCGTCTTGCAGTCCAACATTTTGGTAACCAGATGGCCAACCCCGATCCAAGTGCCTTTTTTGAGCATTCTCTATTTTCCTTAACAAATACGGCTCTAAATCCTCGTTTTTGTAATATTATATCAAATTTTGGTGTTATTTAAGTGATTCTCTGAATTTATAATTTGTCAGTCCAATTAACAAAAGGTAATAAGCTCAATATATTTCATTTTTCATTAGTCTTCCAATGTATTATCAATAAGAGTTTATAAAATAGTTAAATTTAATTCAATAATTCAATCGAGTTACGTCAAAAGGTGCTCTGGATTAGAAACACTATTGGTCCATGGGGATGAATTGTAAAGTCCTAACCATGTTATAATAAATACAATCCAAGGGTAATAAAACATGTAACCAAGGTCCAAAAAATTCGACTACTTAGTACTTTCTAGAGATAGAAAGTTACCGAATATCAGGTAAAATCTTTGAATCATACAAGTCAAGATTCAGTGAAGTCGTACCGATTAGAAAAAGTTCTGATCTAGTATAGAATGAGAGAGTTCAACCTTTGCTCGTATTTGAATTAATAAAATTGGAATCCAGGACGCTGGTTTATGACATTCTGAACTGTTGATGAGCGGTTTCATCACTAGCCTGCACAACTGAAGCACCAAAGTTCTTCTTTTACCTGGGAAACGAGGTCATAAAAAGAAACGTGCAGCCTGGATAATGAAATGCCTAAGTATTTTAAGAAACAAGGATCCGTTTAAGTAAGCCATCTAATATTTGGACTAAAGGTCCTCTGGTTCCTCGACTTCCATTACCGCTTCAAGCAAGTAAATTAATTAAAATTGGTTGAAGTAAAATCTATGAAGTTTTCCCTGAGGTACATGGATGCGATTTTGTTTCAGCATGTGAACTGAGTATTTTGACTAACGATAAAAAGAGTCCATTAGCAACAACTGATTTTGTTTTGGTTAACGATCAGATGACCACTTGCTCTGGCCCTCCATAGCTATTGGGATTCTTTGCTAAATTGAAAAACAAACATCGTGGATTTTAATTAATCACTTTGGTAGTAGATGCTGTAGGGCTGTTTTGATAACGGACAGTCATGCTGGTTAAGAGAAAGCCGAGAAAATTTATCCTGAACGGATTGTCTGTGATCTTTCACTAACCTTGTACATAAGTCGGTAAAACTCTCGCTAGAAGAAGCTTTCCCTATATCGTCTATTTGTTTCAAAACATGTGGTCAGTAACTTGAAAATTTTGAAAAATTCAGTTCAGCCTTTATTCATCTATGCGAAGCTGAGAAAAGACAATGTGATTCTCAGTTCATGGAACCTTTGGTGGTCTAACGGTTCGGTTTCACTTTTTCTAATCAAAGTAGCTAGTCGTACTTTGGTGAACGTGAAGTGGCTCAGAGCCATAACGAAAATAAGCAAAACGCTAGCGATGATGTTATAAGCTATTCGCCTTGTTTTAGTATCTATTCCTTTATAAATTCTATAGAAAGAACGTATTCAAATTCCATCACTGGTACAATTTATGGGATAATCATAATTTTTCAATCAAAGATCACTACCACCGGTGATTTAATGCAGACAAAGACGACTAATAGTAAGTTATACTTCGTGATAAAACGTTCAAGCATTCATAAATAGCCTCTATCCAGGCTTCGCTAACTGCTCGAAAGGCTGATAAGAACCTCTTGATTCAGCTTTCTTTTACATTGGTGGGTAACTTAGCTTTTTGAGACCAAAGTGCAGATGGCCTTCTTTTCTCGTCTTAAAAAATGATAACACTTCATTGTGTTTCTGAAGTTTGTCCATTCGACTTAGTGGTTAAGTAAACTTTGTGTTTTCTCAAGCAATTGCAAGCCAGACGGTTATCCTGACTACCTGGCGACTAGCGCAAAAGAATCAACGTTATATACATAGCGCTGTCAACCATATGGCGATGGAGATCTACCTGGATATCTGTGGAGGCGGCGTATTTTTGGAACATAAAAATGGCTCTAGATCGATTTTCTTCACTTCCTGCGTGGAAAGAGCTTGTGCAAGATATTGTCCAGCTACATAATTCTACCAAACTGATGACAAGAAATGAGCAAACAAGCGAATGATTGCTGTGTGACATTGATTTGTACCAACCAATAAATCTGCAAATTTTACCAGTTACTAGCCGGAGAGACTCTGTCCAGGCTAAGGTTGAGGTCCATCCTCTAACTTGGGAAAAAAGTTGAAAGAACACATCACTTCATACTCTGTGTTGAATACGACTGTCAACTAAGTTGGCGAAGAATTGAAGAATTTGGCTCTAACTGGGAGATTGATTTGCGTGGGTCTGTCTTGACATATTAAAAATGCATTATTACCAGGTTTGAAAGCTCGATAGAAAAGAGTATAACACCGAGCCAGACAACAATTGAAATTTACCTTCATCTTTTAAGAAACAGACTGATTTTGCGAACCTGTTCTATTATTAAGTTAATCACACGAATGAAGGTATGAATAGTTACTTACTACAGGGCTGGGTCAAAAGTAGCAGAACTTGCTTAATATTCAAGCATCTAATAGATTCAACCAGTTTGTTCACTCCTGTGTTATATCTCCCCAACAATCCATTTGCTCGAAGGACCTCATGCATTTTCTTGCTTACTTGCTTTACAACGATCACGAATGGCCTCCCCAATCGGTTGAACTCCCTGACATTCCATGTTATTTTGAATGCTATTCCCATTTTTTAGTTGTACTATGATATGTTTGAGAAGGAGTTCCGCTTGGGACTTGATCATTCCGCCTGAGAAACGCGGCTTCTTAGTCATCACGCACCTTCTTTTAAAGAGAATGAGGATAAAGGCTGCGAGGTAATAGGATGGTGATATTTCGATTACATTAGCCACTCATGGTAAATGTGATCGGCCCTATCAGATAGTTCGATGCAGGCACATTTATCCACCTACCCATCGCTAATCACGAGAGCTGAACTGGTAATTAAGTTCTGAATAACAGCCTCTTCTAAAAAAACCTTTTGAACTTCTCTAAGGGTTATGCACAATCTTTGAACTCGAAGCGCGAGAAAGCAAAACCTACGTTATCTTGGGGCCAAAGAAGGAATTTCGAGGAAAATGTTTCACACCGCCTCTCCAGAAGTAAATATATCAATCGGTTTTCTCGCAGCATTTGCTCTTCTACACAACAGCCGGTTTCGAACGAGATACTTACTGACTATCTAGTGGGCCTAGTGTCACCTTAACTGAGGTTCTTATATTGGCCAGAGAGTCGATCATATTAGGTAGTTTCCAAAAGAATGTTTGGCGAAGGCGTATGATCCGAAGGAAAATACACGAAGCCGAAGCTTCTTAAACATACTTGAGACACATTTAATAGTTTTCTTAAACTCTTCTTTTTGATGGACCACAAATCCTTGAAACAAATCGCTTGACCGCCATATAGAACCTACTAATAAGTGTGTGCAAGTGAACAAACACACGGTCTTATAATCACAACTTGGAACTCGGCAGCAGGACAAAGCTAAGTTGGATATCAATGACATCTATTTTGAATACGAAACACCCTATTTCAGCTGCTATGGCTTTTAGTGTGCCATCCGTATTTCTTCTACTTTCCTGCGGTATTAATTTAACATGTAATTATCCTCAATAAGCAGTGGAGAATGGCCTTTGTTTGAGTAAGCAAATTCAAACCCGGCAGAAATATATGTTTAGCGAAGCGAGGAAACTCTTTTACTGAGGATGTGACAATGACTGCTATGAAATCGACCACAACTGCGAGCGCCTGGCTTTCAATTGTCTCCACTGAAATGCATCGTTGACCCTTACAAGCCTGATTTATTATCTGTTCACTGTTTATCAGGCTCATATTGACCTGGCCAAAGCCACTCCAGTGTACATCGGTAATCGGATGAGCAACAGTGATTCCCAGTCTTCTTTCTCTAGTTGCTCCAGATATTTCATTTTGTCCAATTGGTTTTTTCAGTATCATGTTAAAAAATGGGTCATAACTTCATCTTCATTTGAAAATAAAGCTGTTCCACCAGGGAATTTCTCTTTTTCATGATTCCATTCTTACTCATAATATTGCATTACTGACGTTATATTTTAGGCCTTTCCTGTTTATATTGCGTTATTTTTCATCTTATGAGATTGTCTATTCATAATTAGGCGTGTGAACCTGGTCTAATCCGGCACTGCGTTTACACTTGAGCCCTGTGTTGACTTCGACACTTAGCGCGCGAAATAGGCTGCAGGAACCTCCGAACTAGTGATTCTTAAATGAAGAACCGCCTAACAATCCTCACTTATGGCCATTTTAGGAAGACCGATTGACCAAACCGCGACCCTCTCACATACTACTTTGAAACCCCGGTAAGTATTAGTGAAAGGCGTCCTGTAATTTAATGCATGCTGAACGAAAGCTCCTGTACGAAACTTATCCGTGGAATTCCTGAATACCAAACAGTCTTGAAGTTCAACTTTCCAAAACTAATTAGCCGATATATCTTACTTTGTTTTCGGGGTAATCAATGCAACTTACATTCAATGGCTCCTAGATAGTAATGAAAGGTCATAGGACTGAAGGTGGAACCAGATACATTCGACGTGTAAACTTACAGAGGATATGTTACACATTTGAGAGATCATAGTAGGTAAATATGGAGGGAGAACCACTAGTAGGTAGATAGGGATATAAAGATAAGGGGGTTGAGCATACAGTTCTGGTCTGATTTTTGGGTGCAACAGAGTTGAGGAGTGGAATAGGACGGAGGAAAAAGTACGCTAAAAGAAGGCAAAGGCACCAGAGGATGTGTCGCTGGTCGCGGTGGTGGTAGCAGCGACGGTACTTGCGCGTTGTTCGCTATCATAGCAACCAGAAAAGTTGTTGGGAAAAAGAGGTCCTTTAGCCAATCGTGACATGGTAACGACCAATTCAGAGAAAGGTGGCCGGCGTGTACCTTCAGAGTTCCAGCACTGCTGCATTACGCCGTAAATGGCCTCTGGGCAGCGCGTTGGTCTTGACAATCGAAGACCTTGGTCTAACATGGCCAATATTTGGGCACCTTTCATGTCCTATGGTTAAAATTTCAAAAACTGATTCATATTTGACAAGGCTTTTATAGACAGCTCGGAATGAGCTAGTTCTAGTAGATTTTCCCACCTCAAAAGGTGGTCATTCCGTAAATTCTTGAGGATCAAAAGAGGTTTACATTTTGCGCGCCGATACCACGCACTGGAATGTTCGATAGGGGCTCACGCTTTGTAAAAATATTTTCCATGCTTGCAGCAAATCACGTCTCAAGAAAATGAATTTGTCCACTTGCTTGGTACGCAAGTCATAAACCAAGAATGTGGTCCAGATGGCAATTATTCATTAAACAGGCCAACCGAAATTGTCAACTGCAAAACAGGTATTCTTGTAATAATGCGATTTTCTTATTCTCCTAATCTACAGCGATGTGACAGAACGACTGGCACTTTAATGTCTTCTAAATCAATCTTGTAGATTTTGTACGTGAAAAAGTAAGATTCCCTTAAGTACGATGGTGACTATTTGTGACCACCCATCACTGCTATCGCTAGAGGCCCGCCCGTCTTGTGGTATCCGCTTTTGGCCCAGCTATACTGCTTCTGCACGTCTGCTTCACCACAGACGAGTCCGCATTAGACTATCCGTCTCGTTTCCCTGATCTTCTATGTGTGCCTTTAAGATCAGTCTTCTGCCTATATAGTTGTTTCTTGATCTCACATTTCAACGTTGTGATTCTGTTCAGACTTGCCTTCTGACATCTCTTTGTGCAGAGCCAATAAACGTGACAGTTTGGATCCGGACATTTACGCATAGTTGATGGACATCCTTCACAGACGCCTGAAGGTCAAACCTTTAAGCCCAGAGACATCCTTCATCTGCTGGCTAATCGTTAAACTCTATATTGCACTTAGTGTGGACAATCGATCGATTGATGGCACGGCTAAGGCACAAAGTAATCAATAGCTTTTGGTGTGTGGCCTTCATGCACACATAATAGCCTCCCAATTGCTGCAACTCGTATTAATCAATAATCGATAAAGGCTATTAGCGTAGAGACACGCTTATTCCTCCCAACATCCCAACAAACATCCTAGAATATTACAATAAATGGATCAAATTTAGGTGAAATTTACGGCAGACTACTGAAAGGGACTTTTTGGAAATACGTAGGAACGTTGGAAAGAGGGATAAATACTTTGGAAAAGTCTGCATCTCCCTGATCAACCACTTCGCCTATTTTCAATTCACACAACGAATATATCAACACGATTGAGTGGCGCATTAAGAGAGAAAGAAAATTCTCGAAATCGAACATAATGACAGCAATCGACGGAAAGTTAAATAAGTACCGGGAGAGGAAAAATAAGACAGTATAACATCAGAATAAAGGTGTCGAAAAGGGTTTTTTTTGTTTCATAGCATTTGTCACACAAACTGGGCTAAAGTAATAAAGATGGACTCTTTTATGGTCCTTATTTAGCAGTTTGAACAAATTCAGTTTCGGGTGGGTGGGTTAGAGACTAAATTTGCGAAAACAAAAATGTTGAAAAGCTCTAACAAACAAAGTATTTTTCTATCATTGCCAAAAACAAAACATTCCATTGCGCTTTTCAATGACGGCCATCCATAAGCGTTCAAGGAACTTTTAGTGACAGCAGAACCATTCAAAAGACCAAGGATGCCAATTATATGACGAACCCACGTTGAGAAAGCCGAAATTCATGAGTCAAGTCAACACTTTCATCGTTCGGAGAGAGCGGTGAAAGACGTGATTCCCATGAGAAGATAAGCTTGATGCTTGGAGAAGCAGCATTAAAAGTTGAGATTCTGTATTTCAATTACCGATTCTCCACAGACCACAATTTTATGGGACGAATCATGGTGGACTATACTGTGAGTATTAAAGGTGGCAGAATGTACTATGTAATGAATAATTTAACTCCAAAAGATGACTCGAAAAGGCCGAGGCTTGTGCATTTTAAATCGGAGACTTGATAAAAAGCAATAAAAGAACCTTCAATACCTTGTAGGGTCTTTCGCCGTATGAGAATACCTCCCAAAGAGTGATACCATAACTCCAGACATCAGACTTTGAGTCGAATCGGAAGTAGTAGATACATTCTGGTGCGTACCATTTGAGTGGCCACTTTCCAGCACTTGCTGCCTACAAAATTAAAAGGAAGTATATTCGATAGAGCCAAATTGTTATTCAAATTAATCAGCAGAAGTTTCAAGTGGCGAAGCGCAGGAACATTTTCTGGATTCTATCATCGTGCTAATAAGAACTGCCAACAGTTCAAAAATGAAAACTTTCGCACTTGTTTGATTGCCGCAGTCAATCGGATAATTAGAGAATGTCTTCTGGAAGAGTAAGGAACTGACTAGTACAGTTCTCTCATAATTAGCCAGATTTATTTAGTGGCGATCACCATTCCTACGGCTGGTCAGATCATTGTCATGATTGCTTAACCCAAGCTAGCCGGTCTTTCCAGATCCATTAGGAATGACAACGCTTCAGTACGGAATTCACATTTCCGAACTCATCGATGTTATATTTCGGGCACCATGAAAGTTTACCACGGAACTGACGATGAATTTGATGATACGTGTTCAGATGAACTTGTTTGTAATAGGCTATAAAGACCCAGAAAGCAATTATACCTTCCACACATGAAAATGGCCATCTCAATAAAAAACCTTATTAGTAGAGACGGGCATGCCTCCTTCATACCTTACTTGCAAAGAAATAGGATGTCTATAACCACTTCTGCTAGATAGCAGATAGATAGCATGTTGGAAATGAACATGACGATGCCGATATGGTGCTTCGGTGTTCGCAGTTTGTAGGCCTCTGGAGTTAGGTGAACCTGCACGTACAAAACGCGAAAAAGAGAAGTAAAAAGAGTTTTAGGCGGCCAGTCTAGCACGAATATTCATGTTGTTTGGTCGGGCCTGGGCTTTATCCGCACGCTTTACGGGCTAACTTTCTACAAACGCAGAAATCAGGATGAAAGCCTACTTGCGAAAATCGCACTCATTATATACAGCCGCTCTATGAAGACACTTAAGGCAAATTCTCAGTTATAGCTCTTTAGAATAACAGAATGAGACGATATAAGAGCAGAAGCCAACCAAAGTCGATACTTTTAATGAGTGATTCCCACATCCATCTATCTCTATTAGTCTTTGAGAGGTTCTCGAATTGACCTTTTGAAATCACACTCGATTTACCTCTTTTTATTGAAACCATACATTACAAATTCAATATCTTTCATTGCTGCAAATTAGATCTACAATGCCATAAACAGTATCATTTGTTAATGTAAAAAAATCAAGAAAGCAACCGACTTGTGATTAGAAGTACCCGAAAGATCACCAGTGTGTCAGATTTTATACCTAAAGACAGCAGACTTTGATACACGCCATGGTGATTCGATGCTAATTATAAAGTGCTGGCAGCAAGAATGATGGCTATTAGTGTTCATGCATTTATCTCGGTGTGAATCTCGCCGACTTACTGTGGGATTTCAAGCGATTAAGTAAGCGCAACAATGGAACTCTCTAAGAGAAGACATCAACAGTATTTCAGTGAGGGATTAGAAAGACAATCTTCCACTAGCCAGCTAACTTTTCCAACAGCGCAATTTTCAAGAATTCCAACAAGAACAGTTAATCCACTGTTGCACATTTTTCAACTAGCTTATACCACATATTATAAAAAATTAACAGCCTTAGAAATCTTAACCGCCAGGAAATGCAAGGCCAGGTACTGGTTAGCAAGCAAAATAGATCATAAAATCACTCGAATATTTCCACCTTTCCATCCAATTAGGGAGATCAAAATTCATTAAATCTATCAACTGGCTGCAAGCTTTTATTTTTTTGAAATGAGTCACTTCTGTAAGCTTTCAAATTCATGGAGAACGTCAAGCCTCTGATGCGGGGTACTAGCACAAACTTACACGGTAGTAATCGTTACCGAAGTTGAGTGCTTTACTCATGCCGAAGTCGCTGATTTTGGCGAAGCGTTGCGTCACCAAGAGGACATTCCTAGCAGCCAAATCTCGATGTACAAGCTTGCAGGACTCCAGATAGGCCATTCCCTGAGCTACTTGATGCATCAACTCGGTGAGAACCCAAACAGGCGTGTCTCTGAAAAGTTAATTTGGAAGATATAGATTAACCTCGGGATCACCATTCATTTTTCCTTTAGTGGTTAATGACTCTAGGCACACAATATATCTTAATAGGTATTCGTTTGAGTAACTTGTTCCGCCCATTAAATGGGGTTCATGATTATCCTTTGATGAATAACCCAGTTCCGTGAAGTTCGTCAATTTCGCTGCACAGATGCGGTGAACATAATTATGTTCCCTAACAATATCTACAGTTTTTATACGAGTTTCTCTAGCATTTCATGGATCTTAATCACAGTTGAATAGAACGCTTATTCATCCCATCTAATGCAGATCCTATAATCAGGTTGCAACATTAGGATTAAGTGGTAAATCCCACGGTTAGATTCAATGCATATTGGCCAGTAAACAAACCCAAAATCTGCTTATCTCAAATGAGTAAATACCCTTAGTCAATACGACTCAAAAACAGCATTTGAGTATAGTGGCCAAGTTTTTGGCTTCATCTGGTCAATTCGCGAAAAACATTTGACTACAAATGTATCCGTTGGTCTTTATTCTTCGTTAAATAAAAGGGAATATAGTCAATTTATCAATTCGAAAATGGTACCACCGTCTTTGCCTTTTCCTAATTTTTGTCTAATTTGACGTAAAATTTGATTCAAAGTTGAGAAAAGGCTATTTGTTTGGTCCGATCATCAAAACTTAGGACAGATTACCAATCAAGTGCCACTTCGCACTAACTGTTAGACCTGACAGGTGCAAAATGATGCTAAGGGCCCCTTAGATTACAGCCTCGATTCCCAAAAAATGAACTGAACCAAAATAAGAGCATTCAGGATGTAGGACAATAAAATCCAGGAAGATTATTTCTTGCAACTAGAACACACGCAATACAGACATACATGGATGCGATCGGAGAAATCCGGTTGGATTATTGATGATTAGTTGAAAGACTTTGGGTTAATACACAAACATTAAGTCCGCATGAAAAAATAAATACATCGTCCTTTCATGTGTATTAAGTACTTCCGATTTCTCTCCAATTAATCAGAATCGCTGGTTAACTCTTGATTCCTTCTTAAAAATAAGACTGCAGTTATAGGTAATTTATGAACACAACCTTTTCAATGCATGCTGGCCGTCAATTCCCAAGTTAATCAGTCCAGTCCAGACTTTTAATAATGCAGTCCGAGAAGGAAAATTGAGAAATGAATTATATAATGATATTTCTGTTTTATCAAAGCCTCCAGGCCCACCTAGCTTATCATAAATGCTGATTGGTTTGGTCTGAAAGAATAATTGAAGGGGAAAAAATTCCCCCTAACCTATAGAAATTTGAGTTTACAGAGAAAAAGCACTTAATTACCAGTATTTCGTTTCTACAGTACGAAATAACCCGATGGAAAGGATGAAGTTAGACATTAAAACCAGCACTTGCGAAGGTACAACCTGATTAAAGATAAACCTTAAACCTCACTCTTAGATGAACAAATGAAAACACAGTGTGAGAGGTTTTTCTGAGTGCGTAATCAAAGAAGGCGCCATTGATGAAATGTTTACGAACGAAAGAAAATAGAACTATTATTGTACATTCACCTAAGACATAAAGGCTATGGCGACACAGAGGCTGAATTCAATGTCGATATGGTATTTGATCATCTACTTCAGCTAGCCGTACTTCAGGCCACATGGGTCGATTGAAAAAGAGTTTACTAGAATAATCCTCAACTGACGAAGATGTGGGCATGCCACCGACTAAGATGCCAAAGAAGACCTTTTGAAGTGTTATACTTTTGTATCTAATTTTAGGACTGGCTTGTTGGTATGAGTTGTTTTTCAATTGAGCAGATGGTAGCAAAGTGAACGAGGTAGTATTCGTAACATAAATGAAACTTGATTCATAATGGCTAAACCATAATAGTTCCAGTATTTGTGAAGAGCTATAAAAGTGTAGTCTTACAAATGCTTTTTCAGGTACTTGTTGATTGGACCTAGGGGTGCCAATTCGAGAATCAGCATGAAATGTTGGGCCTTGCACACACCTAAAAAGAACAAAACAGTGACACTAACAGGATCTATTTGAGTCCGAACGATTAAACCGATACCTCTGCATTTAGCTCAGTTGATGGCATTTAAATAAGTGTCTTAAGTTCAGGATCTATACATGCTATTCGCTGGCATCTGGATTTTGAAGTCTTTCTGTTTAACCTCATCGGTTTTGAATTATAAAATTAGCTTGGAATAAAAGGATGATTCCAAAACTCAGGTATGTTATTCTAACGACGAAACCGATGTGCGAAACGGTGTCCGATTCGTGTAAATGAGAGCTAACGCAACCCAAGTGCAAAGAGCGATACAACTGATCGACAAATCGCATCCATCCAATTTATTCCAGAACAGTGATTGCAACCCATTTATTAAACTTATTTTTTTTTGATTGAATACGGATATAAGGGTAGGATTAGCGAGAAGGGATTGTATTTTTGACGGCCATTGTGAAATCAGACTTTTTTGCAAACTCTAGTCTGAAAGCAAGTACCCGCCTTACCAACTATTTATGGGACGTTCATTGACAAGGCAGCGTGCCTTTAAAGTAGTGAATGTTCATTTTCTTCCTGTCAAACTACTTTCCCACACCACGAGTTTAAGCGATATTTGACGTTCTTTGTCGTTTCCCTTAGCCTGATTAGCAAAAACTTCAGGTTGACCATCTGAATCAGTATTACGTTTCAACATTTTTAAACTGTTGGAAATATAAATAGTCATTAATGTCAGGATGTCAAATGCCGTCTGCTCATTTACTTAACGCTATCTTTTTCTCATTCTATCACAGGAACTGACATCAACCAAATAATCCCTATAAAAATAAACGAAATAGTCCTAGGAGGTTGAGAAGATGGACAATGATGTTTATCTATAACTAAAAATGGAAAATGTATTACTCATAAGTACACATTAATATTTACACCCACCATAAACTTGTATGGATCAACTTACCAATTAGTCGCACAATATGTCTATGCTTTAGTTGAGTCATGGTTCTGGCCTCCGAGAGGATGGTTTCCTGAAAAATATTTTAAAAAGCTTTTTTGAAAGAAAAATTGGTGTTAATCTTTGGGACGGTGTGATTTTTTATGTTCGTTTACAACGATTCAGCTTAGCTGTTAATTTAATGTGGAAGTTGAGGTGTCATCAGACACATTAGAATAAGAAGATTGTGACATGGGGAAGGAGGTTAAAAAATATGTATAGCAGCCGATTCGGTGGGAAATTACACCTGACATTTAAGGACAGTCAAGATCAGACTATAGATGAAATCATACAAGAAATAAGAGAATTTTAGAGATACCTCGCCGGTAGAAGCAATCTGCGACTCCTTTAAAGTCTTGACGGCAACCTCCACTTTTTGACCTTGCGGTGTCTGGTATATACCCTTCACCACTTGTCCAAAGTTGCCACCTCCTAAAGAAAATAAATTTTGTATAATTCAGACTAATGTATTCGGACTAAGATCGGCAAACATTGTTTAAGGAACTAAGAAGACGAATCGGATGAATTTGTAAAAATTTAAGAAAACCATGCGGTAAGACAACTGGAACTCTGAGTTGGGAATCAACAGAAGATGCTTCTGGTTCGGCTGGTTAGGTATCACTGGAATTTAACATAGGACCACAATAACCTACTGTACAGTTGGAAAAACCTTACGCACTAGAAGACTGCTGGGAAAGTTATATCTGAATAGGCGATTTCTGGTTACTGCGGGATTAAAATAGGCGTCGAAGACTGACGATGAGATACAACTGGCGTAGAAAGCGGTCTGTTTCTAAAATACGGTTCTGATTAAACAAGCTGTTTCATGAATCAGCGACCCGATACTGATCCTGCTTACATAGCCATTCTGAGTCCATGAGAAGCTCTGTGAAAGAAAACAGACATCTCTAAACAAATAGTAAATTTGAACTCTGTGAAGCTCGGTCTTCGATCGCTATGCATTAACCAAAATGTAAAACTGCGCTCTGAATTCTCTGAAGAGTGTCGAAGGTAACTTGAAAATGATGCACTTGAAATGAAGACAGAATGTCCATAGAAGGACTAGACTTTATGGAAACAGATTATCTAGTTTATTGTCTGTTCAGTAGCCAGTCACAGTGGTGAGATTTTATAAACATCAGATTGTTACTGATCGGGTGGGTGTATTTTGGAGCCTGAAAAGTATAAAACTGACACGCCAGTAGTAGGCCACCTAGATGACCTACCTGGGGAATTCAAGTAGTTAAATGAGAATAACCGAAATTACCATCATTCATGCACATCTCTAAATGTGGATTAATTTAGACAGCGGATCATGTTGAATGATACTCTGAACTCTTTGATCAGCTAAAAAAAATAAGTGGAATTCTTAAGAATGTCGTTTTAGCCATCCCTGAATCTAACAGATACTGAAACAACCTTTCATTTCTTTTCTTAAGAAACACTCATCTGGTGATCGGTTTCTTGAATCGATTCATGTCTTCTAGGTTAAAAGCCTGGCCTGGAAATTCTTATGAATCAGCCTAGACTTGTCAAATGCAGCATTCCAGATCAAAGCACTGGAACGTCAAGCGCTTGAGCTTCAAGATGCTTCGCATCACTTTTAATGCATGCGAAATGTCTAACTGCTACAGAGACACCCAGAACTAGCCGCTGAAGTAAGAAAGCCACATTTCTTACAAATGTTATGCAAAAAAATGTTCGAAGCTCATATACTTTCGGCTTTTTGGGACAGGGACAATTCTTCCAACCGTTCTGAGAGGCTATGAAACATCTGAGGCACCACCATTGTTGAGAATTAATAGAATAGAATTATTCCTAATAATGGCTAGTCTTTGCTTTGTCACTGAATAAGAGTCCAAAATTCTGTAGAACTGGTCAGTTTTCTATTTTTAAACCTTATCCAGTCCTCGTCGAAAAATGGCTTGAAAACACCCATTTTAGATGAATTAGGGCATTTTAAGCCTTGAAATAACTATCTGCTCGGCTCGAGCAGACACTTCCTTAAATTGTTAATGGTGATCCCTCCTACTGCGTGCGTTCATTCCTTCGATGCGGCGCAACTCCACACCCACCTTTCAGTTGGGCTGGTGCATGTCATTTCGCCGAAATGACTTAATCTTGGGATTTCCTACTCATAAAGATCTGGGTCATAAATCCATAGGTACAAATTACATCCACAACCACCATTACTCTCAGATTACCAGCTATTAAACCATTTCCAAGTTGATGCTTCAAAGATCCTAAATATTTCATAGTATAAACCGTTACTTAGCTTAACGCCAAAAGCGAATTCGTTTAAGTGAATTCGTAAGTTAGAGAAATAGCCGCCCCAATCACAAGGTCTTTTTCTTCCTCAATTGTGCATTATGCGATTATCGAGAGGTATCAAGGAATGTTTCATTTTTTTCAACTTATTTACTTTGGAAGTTTGTGGTAAACTTCAACAGCATGAAAAATATGCACGCAATTTCAACCAACAGACTTTCGACCGATCAACTCATAGCATAATCAGTGGTGTTAGGAGATTGAAGAATTTTTTTTCAGTAAGAAATAAACCATATCGGACTCTTCATTACAAGAGCGTTTTGATTGGGGAGATATCGGAATCGCTGATTACAATTATTGCGAGCCTACTCAACGGTTAGCCAACTATTGCTCCGATTGAGACAATTTCGTTTCGGGTTTGCCACTAAAGATCTTATTTCTTGGATTCTCGTGTTGAATATTCACGATGTCATCTGGGCTTGAGTGTTTCAAGCCCTCAAGCGAGTGCCAGTGGCGAGAAAAATCGGTTCAACAGCCGAAAGTGTAATGAAAAGAACTGTTTTTCTATGATTCAAACTATCTAAGCTTTCAGGGGTACACAACCGGAAACGCAGAGTTAAGAACAAAGCCTACTTTCAAACAAAAATAGATTGTGATTGAATAGGCATTTAAAGGAATGGTATCTGACAACCAAGCAACTCGGTCAAAGCAGCCGCGACAAATTCCTTTGGTCTTTTAGGAAAGACTGAATCCAACGTACGCGTAATGGAGCCCGCCAATACATCACTTAAGAGCTGTCTAAACATGTCGAGCAGAGACTCAGTTAGTACGAGACACCCACCGAAAATACGATGACATCCAAATTCTAAAATGTAGCTGCCAGACAGTACTTGATTAGATGTTTGCATAAAATTAATTATTATTACTATAACGATAAAATAAGGCAGTCATAGGATCACCTCTAAACTATTTTAGTCACACTAGAATAAATCTAAAAAGCAACCTAAATGACGATTCAAGAACTCTGGGGGGACTGAATCAACTAACCTAATCGGTCCATGAGTCGAATACTCTCTGGGGAAAGGAAGAGCGTATTATGCGGCAAAGAATCATAGATCTTTTGAGCTTCTTCAATGGCAGGCAAGACTGAAGACGATGTACTTTGAGGTTGCGTTAAAGGGATCTCAAATGTTTCTGCTTTTTCAAATCCTTCTGATTCCGATCTCCATCGGTATGGAGGCTGGGCTTGGGATAATTGCTGCTGCTGCTGCTGTTGCTGTTGCCTCTGTTGACAACAGCCGGAGTTGCAGAAAGTCGAAACACCAGGCGCGTGATGACATAACTGCGGTTGAGAGGATGCTGTTGGTGGTCGTCGGGTGAAGGGATTCAGAATATGTGGGGGCGGTGGTGGTAAAGCCTCCAAATCGATCGATATCAATGAGCTACCCAGTTGAGACCGATCTAAATTTGAAATGTGCAGGGTCATACGTTGGTTTCAAAATATTTTAATTTACGATTGATTGAATTCTTCTATTACTACAACAGTTAGAGAACTTTCAACTAGTGCGACATGGCAAAGTTGACGAGGACTTTTATAACGCAAAAAGACAGAATGTTAAATGTTCAGATAATATTATCAACGATGTGTTAGAGGGAATGATTGTAATTTGATTGCGTAGAATAAGTCAATTAAAGATGTAGATAAAGGCATGCGCAATTTGCCATCAGATATTTGCCAAATGAAATTCTGTGTCATTATACGTGAATCTGGAATGTATACTTCGTGCTTTATTGAGAACTGAATTATCGTTTGCGTGATGACCATATGCTGAGCACTTTCAAGGATATTGGAGCAAAAGCTTATAAATTAACAAATATTAGAAAGAATAATTACTAATAATTTATTAGTAGACACGATTGTTTACCCTCACTGCTGCCATCGGGTTCTTCCCAGAGGACATCAATGATGGGTGGGAAATTGAGGGATTCGGGTGGCAGGCTATTGTTAGGAGCGAATTTACAGGGTGGTATTTGGTTCTGTTGGGCGGCGCGGGTGATACTAGGACTCCGTTGATCTACAGCATTATCGCTATTGGAAACGCGAAATACCTCGGGAATCAGTGGACAAGTAGCGGAGGAAGGTATTGATCGAAGTTGTGGTCCTTCGCTGAAGAGTTGAACCAGAATAATCAAATACTTCAAAGCTATTGTGCTACTCAAATATCAATAATTGTAGTACTGGTGCACTCACCTGGAGGGGTTTACATTAGCAGAAAAAATGGACGATGATGTGAAGGTGGACTTAAGTCGAGCCCTCGAGAAGGGAGAAGTTGGAGAGGAGGTCACGATTCCCGCTCGAGGTGTGGGAGTCGCTTCTGTACCCACGGGAGTAAAAGGAGTATGCATAAATCCATCACCACCACAACCCAGCGATACAGACTGAAGCTGAGGTAAGCTGGGACGGGCAAACTTGCTTGCCGATAAAGCTGAGATTCGTTTTACTCCCGCACTGTTATTTTTCTGCATGAATTTATTGCCAACGCCCACAATGGTGCTGTTCAAGCCCGAAGGAACATTGGTAACATCCTACGGATGAGGAAGCAAAATTATTGATACTGTTACATAAACCAGTAAATTGTTCTTATTCTACTAATCTGACTCAGACAACAAACTCAACTTTGGAGATTTTCTGGATCAATGACCGAATCTAAGAGATTTTTAAACAAAGAATATTCCTCATTAGTGGATGTAAGAAATCGAGTTCAGAAATGCAACATTTCATTCTGATTTTCAGTTCATTATTGCTAGAAGGTGGTTCTAGACCAAGTTCAATTCACTTCAAAGCGTGCTTTGACTCTACAATAATTTTTTTTCTAAATTACTTAATATTTAGATGAAATGGCATAGATAAAATGTGGAAATATCATTGCTAGTTATTTACTCAAAAATATAAATAGTAATTAAAGAGTATTAGTAACAGTATAAATGGTAAGCAAATAATAAATACAATTATCCAAAATCGCCATTGCTGTAGGTAATACAACTGAATTGGTCGGGGGAGGTGCCAAAAGAGGATGAGGAGGAGTTAATAGACTTACTTCGTCCTCTCTAAACACGGCGCCACTTACCTGATTGGCCAAGAGGCTGGTAACATTCGGCCAATCATTGAAAGAAATTAGATCATTACTGGTGTGCATCGTATCCTCAGAGATCTTGCGCGGAACAGGCGAATCGCGACTTCGAACATTTCCATCTGAATTTGCCGAATTCCCCGGGCAGGAAGCTAGAGAGGGTAGCGAATTACTTGAGAACCGCAAATCGTTTAGTTTCATATCGCTTTTTTTAAGAGAACTCTAGAAAAAAGACCGAAACCGCTGAAATCAGACAAGTCTATTTAATATGCAATAATTAATAGCAAAGTATATCAAATTTACCGGAGATCCACCTTCCAGGGATTCGCTGGAAATCGAGGCTGAATCTACAGAACACAAACACAGAATTATGAGGCTGCTGTAGCATACAAGAATTAATTTTTTTCCGACTATGGTGGCAACTACAAAGGTAAATCTGTTTAGTAGAAGAATAGAAAAAAACTAAAAATCAAACGAGTTTGCTTGTTCTGGTTTAAGTTTTAACTTTTTCAAAAGATGTTACTTTGAAAATACAGTAAAACTAGGAGGACATAGGATAAACAGTTTAATATGTTAACTCTTTAAACGAGACTAAGCTGTTACCAATTAGACAAATTCCATTCAAATTAGAAATTGTACCTCAATTGAAAAAAAAAAGTTTGTTTAGATTATTTTTAATTATTAACCCGTGCATTACTGATCTATTAGTTTAAATAAGTTGAATGATCAAGGGGAAATCATATTTTACTTGAGAATAAAAATTACTAAAATAGGTAGCTTTAAACCACCACGACTTTCTTGATCTGGCTTTTGCAGTCTCTGTTTAAAGAGAGCTAGGCTGATTCTATCGATAGTTTAGACCTCTTAATGAGCCCCAACACTTCAGATAGACGTCCGTATATCAGAGGAGCATTTGAATTTGCATTCATGTGGTTTGAACTCTGTAAAAATCGAATCTCTCAGGTTCAATTTGGTACCTAATGATCCCAAAGTGTCCCCAATCATCTAAGCTATGAAATGTTTTGGAAGTGAACAGGAACTAAATAACACGAATTGACAAAATAGGTTTCAATGACTTTAGTCCGAAAGGAAAGCATCAATTTGTTTCTATCGCATTTTGAATTTAAACGTTGTCAATATTGGGACTGCTGAAGAGAAAAACGCTGCTGATGCGTGGAATTTCACCGAAGAAGATCATTATACTAATTTTTACCGAAATTTAAACAAGTCCAAATATAGCGGGGCATTTTCGGCAATTTAAGTAGGTTTGAAAAATGCCACCAACAGCAGTGCTACTAGTGACGTAACCATGTTCTATTCTTGAGAATTTGCAACCGAATGCAAATATGCTTTTGTGGTCTATCAACAAAAGAAAACACTGGTACGCGAAATATTTGTATGCTATTCGCTTCAAATGAAAGAGAATTTTAAATTTCTAATTCTGAAAGATAAAAGGACAGTCAGTTCTGGCTGAAAAAAACATCTATTCGTCAATCCAAAGTCAGCCAAAGAGATTTACAAGCAAATTTAACCGTGAGATCAATTGAATTCTGGGCTCTCAAGGAGAGTAGTGATTGATGAAATCCCAACGTTCGACGGCATACATTCCTCGAAAGAAAGGGGATCTGGACGACTTCGAGGGTGATAAAGTTATAGATCAAAAGATTCACCGATCACATCAGATTTGTAGGTTTTTCAAAGACTTTGCAGTTTAAAAAAATCACATCACGGCCTAATATTAGATGATCAGATTGAAAGACATGATAGATAATAGATTTTTTAGTTCAATCCACCGCTGGGGGTGGACATGATCCAACCCACAACTAAAGCGGGTTTCAGATGTGACGCATTAAACAAGTTGTTGAAAAGGAATGAATTATTATCACTTAGAAAGAATTCAGAAGTGAACGCCAGGATGAAACTCTTGAAGTACATTGAACATCCATGCAATGCGATTTTGAGGGATGGTGTTTGAAGTGTTATCATTAATGAACCTACTCTCAACCTCCTCGTGGGGACTACCGGTAACCCCAAGGGCAACTCAGGAGACTAGTAGGAGGGGCGGTGGGATAGGACTAATTGCCCACCGGAAGTATAAAATTAGATTTTCAGCAGAAGTACGACCTCGTACAGCCTAGTAAACAAGATACAACATGAATTCCCGGATTCATGGTCTCGAACTGGACTGTGGAAATCGCGTGTGTGTAGCATTGAATGGAATCTCTGCCAGAGGGTCGAAAAGACTTTTAGAAGAGATATGAAGATTGCCCGCTCTTAGCAATATCGATGACGGACGAGGTACCACTGCGAAGTTGAACTGCTACCTATACGATGAAACCATGCCAGAGAAGCGACCAAAGAGCCAAAGACGTCGATAAACGCTTTTACTGTCTTCTATGTTAACTGATGTGCGCAACTTGTTGTAAAAGCTATTTACACTTCTGTTGTGCCCCCAATAAGTCCTTGAGACTTTCTTTAATGAGTGCGGAGTAAATGAAGAAAAATAAAATAAGTCATTAATGAGACTGAACGTACTTCACCGCACTGAAAGCGGATGATGACCCAAACTACTGCCTTTAGCGTTTGTTACCCCGCGGCTAGTACTTTTACGTAGACAATGATTTACAATATAGGAGTTTTGAAGACTGTAAGACTGTGCACTTGGTTTTCTAGTCCGGCAAAAATGGTATGCCTCTGGATTTCTCAGGAAGTGCCAAGTTATGTCAAATAGCTACATTCTATTAAATGTACAAGCACAGTGGACTGCGGTTCACGATGGTATCCCACGCTTTTTGGCCTTCTACAACAACTGCAGGCTTGAGGAAAGAAAAGCTACTGTATCTGCAGAGTACAGTTGAGTGATACTGATATAAGCCAACTATATGAAAAAGCCTCAAAAAGTATACGCGCCATGGCACCTCTGTCTTGGTCTTGGTTATGGGCGGATACTGGAACCTAGGGTTAGGCGTTATCACTGCGATGTGTGAGAACTACATGATCGTGAAAACAAGAGAAGAATGTATATCTCAGATCTCACTGAAAAACGATCAAAATCCACCTTCAAAGAGGTCAGTTTTTATTCTTTGGTACTACTTTATTTCTATCCCTTTGAAGACCCCAGCCAAATCATCAGGAGTTAATTTATTACCACGAAGGTGGGATGGATGAAAAATCTATAAACGAGTTGAACTAGCAAAGTGGGAGCTAAAAATTGAATGAAATCTTAGACCAGAACTCGAATTCAGTTGGACTTATTTTATTTAAATTTGAATTGGTATTCGCTTACTACTCTGAAATTACCAAGGTGTAGCGAAGTCAATGGAGTCTTCAGAAAGGTATATTGAAACCCATAGACAGAATCCTGCTCTCTGATTTGCCACCCACATAAGACTGTCCCCCAAAATTAACGATGAGATTAGCCAAGATCACCATCAGCTGCTATTGAACAAACTTTGTTCAATACCAAGAGTGAATAGCCATTTTTCCAGCATCTCAGACATTAGGCCATAAAAGAGAATTTCAAATGTTCGCGTTCTCCATCCTTAATTAGATGCATAAAATTCCCCTTTCTATATGTTATCAATGCCTTTTATACGTATAGCAATCCAATAAGGCGAAAAATAAGCGGGTTGGATTTCATATTATAAAAGTAGGAATGAAGGAAAACTGAGGGTTTAAATGGCGTACTGACGCCACATTTTGACTAGAAAGCGAGATTCTAAGCAGTTGCTCTCTGGAAATAAAATGATGCGAGATATTATATCTTTCCTTGCTATGGTAGCAACAAATCTTCGATGAAATGCTCCAACACTTAAACTCAACTATTTACACAGCATTAAAAAGTAGCTCATCTCAAAGGGTTTCAAATGTCACAGGGGTTAAAACGCTATCACCCGCAATAGTGCAAACTCGCTATGTGAAAAATAGTTAATCTCGGTGTGGGGGCCTGTTATGAGCGACTGTGCACATCTGTTATGAGAAAAGATGGGGAGAGCTTATCGGATCAGATCAGAAGAGATTACAAATCCCTAAAGCCAACAGATAATTATAAGAAGTTTACAGTTACTAGATGCTAAAAGAATTTAAAAAGGTCTAAATAAGAAAATACCACATGTAATCTCCAGCATCTTTTATGATAGAGAAGCTTGGGTTCATTCTCATGAGGCTTGACCTTTGAATACGAGAGAATATTTTAATGAAAATGGTTACTTTGACTCTTCAAATCCCCGAAGGACGGTCGGTCTAAGTCAACACACTTCTGATAAATCACATGAAGTCACTTATGGCAGATAGGGTTGAGGAACTGACATATCTTATATCTTACGGTTCGTTTGCATACCCCATATGATCTACTCTCCTGTTGCTTGAGCACCCGAAAAAACTGTCCACTTTGTGTCCACATGTCTCTTGGCATTAATATCTTTGATTGCCATTGTCATATAAATCTGGATGACAACAAATTCAACTTGGTACTAAAAATATTTTTGAATCAATGTCTTTATTATTGTGTACTTGAGAGCTAAGTCGACTATTAAACTTCGCATTCAAGTTGTAGCATGAGCATTTTAGAAATCAATCAACTCTAACAAAAAGAGATAATCTGTCACGCAAATTTTTCGTCACTTTATCTGGAATATGCATTTTGATAGGTAGAACTACAGTACATAGGGGAATACCTCAGGCGAAGGATAACTCACTCACCTCCCAGTTTGTTGAGGTGTTCCATTAGTTAGATATTTTCATTTTTGGTGATAATCCGGTTTAATATGAAAGCAGAGCTTACAAAGTACGAAGCAAGTATTAACAATCACGGCTGAATAGTAAGCCTGTCTCCTTGCTAGACAGACGCAAGGTAATATTCGCCTGAAAAATCATGAACTAATTACTGAGAGAAATTGAATGATTTTATCTGCCTGAGGCATTTCGTGCAAAGATGAGTGAATTACAAGAGATCAAGATAAAATGTCAGCTCGATTCTAACAAAGTTGCTGTTGATTTTATGAGGCCGGTGAAAATTATTGTATGTTTGTAAGCCTAATGGTGTTCTCAATTAAAGAACCACAAAAATAGTAGTGGCTATAATTAAAATGAGCTGTACAACGACTCCTATCTAGGCGTGATGGGAGGTAAAAAGAAACTCCCTTCTGAATTTGCCCTGAACCACTGACAGCATGCAAAGATAATCAAGAAGTTCTTCCCAATATCAGGAATATCCGATGACAATCAAACATAATGACCCTGATATTTAGTGAAAAGGCTCAAACATCAGTTGTAAAGTGCAAGTAGAGACATGAATGTGACGAACAAATCTAAGATATAGTTACTCATAGTATATGCAAAATTCGGTCAACAGGAATTGTGAACGCGATATAACATCCTCTGTTATAGTGAACTGCTTTCCTATAAGCCAGGCATCTATTGCTAGAGAAGAACTCCCAACAAATTGTTAAATTAAACGAACATAGTCTTAGAGATGTTGATGGCAATTTCACCTACAAGTTAGGTAAAATATTACCCGCAAATAAACCGACTCATTTCTAATGGGAGCGTTTTAGCAAAATAAAATGTAAGCACCGATTAGCCCAGTACTAATTGCTGGAAAATACAGGAAGACAGGAGTAAGGGTGCCACTGTTTCATGGCAGTGCTATTGCACTCCACTAAGAGGCAGTCCGTTGAAATTCAATCAATCGCAAAGTCCTGCAACATTAAAAGTAGTATATCAACCCAAAAGGCTTACCTTGTTTAGTTCGAATGAAGTCCGGAGCTGCCACAATCGTTTGGAGTTTGCAGAGTAGTCCGTCTTGACGAAAGTGGTAGTGGTCGATCATCTGAAAGGTTATAAATTGGTTAATTCATGCTCGGAACTCAGAAATTCTCAGATAGATTGAGAAGGAGGCTAACTGCACTCATACACTGGGTTTTAATCATGGAATTAATTACTTCATCAGGAGGATATATACGAAATTGGGGGAAATTTACAAGAAGCCTTATCAAAGTATTTATTTATCATTCAGACATTTCACTGCAAACCAACTGACTGATAATACTGGAACGTTAATCAGTCTCTCAGTGACCGAGCATTCACCAGAACAACTGATTGATAGATAGATATCTATCTGTTCAGACATTAATGTAAGCAACTGGAATAAATGTAAGCATTAAAGAGAACTGGATTAAATGTAGGCAAATCGCTTCATGCAGATATAGTGACGGGAAAGAGTAAAAATAACAGTAGATACTACAGAAAGGGTATGAGGGATAATGAGGAAGTAATGAGCGAGGAAGAAAGAGGAACGCAAAGTGGCTAAAAGTTAGGGTGTTAAGGCTAGAGGGAGTAGTGGTTTGCATTTTCATACGAAAGTGGAAAGGATCAAATAACCTTCTAAGCCAATTCAACAGGAGGGTGCAACAATAACTGGTGGCAATATCACTTAAAACGGATTTATTTCAGATAATAAATAGTCATAAAAAAATGTACCTACTGTAAATTAATTGACCGCCGTAAGAAGCCATGAACTTGTGAAGGATTTTAACGGTAAAGAAAATAACCAGTGCTTTATAGTAGCCTGTCCAGATAAATCTGTGTTTGTGATAGAAAAATAAAACTTGTTTTCGCATGTAAGGGAACAGTCTACCATTAATGTTGGAGCTGTAAATAAATAGTTGATGCACATGTACTCAGAAGTAGCCTCACAAGGTGATACGGCTCACCATTCACATCAATAAACATATTCAAACATACAAGCAAAAAGGAAACAATGTCATACCTAACATGTTGTGATCACAACATTCGTTATGGATAAATTATTGGGCAGCAAATAACTTTGCAGAACATGTTAGTTTGCAATTTACGGCCACAATGAGTGAAATAGGCCTCTATAAGCACTATTAAGGGCTTAATTTGGTGGCAGAAAAATAAATGCCAGTTTGGTGGTAAGGTGGAAATCCTATCCGGTTAACAAAAGGTATGCTTTCGCCAATACCTCAGATATTTCGAAATATAGAACCAGAGTTGATAATTTGAATATTTGATTGAGAAAAAATGAATGTGTGATTGGAGTGACCACGCCACTCACATTGGCTTAGAAAGGGTTAACAGATCAAGAGATGTTTAGCTGTGGTAGAAAGGACACAAAGTGCTCACCTTCTCACTGAGATACAAAGTAGATGCTACTTTCCCATCATCAAATTGTTATGCTTGTTGCACGATATACTCTGGCGCAAGTGTCCTCGATTCGATCATGTATCAAAGTTTATTCATGTCAAATACACTGGCGACCCAACAATTATCACAAAATTGGAAGAAAGTTGAACAAGGAAACGTTTTACAAGTATAAATATATTTAACAAATTATAATCGAAAGGCCTCTGCCATTTCGCTAGAGTGCATTTAAAGCCTTAATTATGTAGCGACCTAAACCGATTCTGTTTGATGTTCTGGCTCAGACAACGAGACGAAGGCGCTCACTACATATGGAATATTCCTATGAAACGATGGGACGGTATTGTACGGAAAGCGCAATTATGCTGTGAAACTAGGCGAAACCGCTTATCAAAAAGGACGTGTTATGTCAAAACGGACATTGAATTAATGGTAACCAAGGAAACGATTTAACTGGCATTGATATACGATGGCTTTTTATGCCTTCCCGAATTTTGTCAACACGATGTCAAATTACGAGTGTTGAACATTTCGATAGTTACCACTAATTATGTCGTATACTTGTCTAATCCATGGTAGAATGTTCAACTTTAAATCAAGAGTTTAGGCCAAATTGCCATTACTGTGGAGGTGGATTTCAATCATGTTTCTGAGACGGCCAACACATACTAGGCTGTTATTTATATTGCTTTCATAATTAGAGGTTTCCGTACAAATATAGATAGATCCGAATTTCCAGTTTGAGAAGTGCTTCCGGATTATTTTCGTAGATTCCTGTAGCAACTTGCAACAATTGATGAGAACTCCGGGTGACAAGTAATTTCTACTAATTGATTCGAACATTTCATATCATAAGAAACTATTAAAAAAAATGACTTTTTAGTTGAATATTCATCTAATCAGTATTATTCCACCTCCAATTTATAATCTTGCGCTGTTTGTGTAAAAAATCGAAACACAGATTGACCTCAATCCCTTCAAGGAACAACAAATAAGAGAACGCCGGAAAGATGACCTGGTTATCTGGTTAACATGACGGTGACTGGATTTGGGTCAAGTAGACAATTAAATAAGAGGATTTACGAACGGAGCTTTTGTATTCCAAGCCCTGTATCCTCTGCCACTTTCTTCACTAAGCCTTCAATGCAACCGTCATTTACCTAAAATACTTCGTCAACGATTTAATAGTAAAAACATTAAATATTACTAAAGGAAGTTCATAAAAAGAAACGCCTCCCTTTTTACAATTCTTATATAAGCTGATACCATCAAACGAATTCGAATCAAGTACTACAAAAATAGTTGGGTATTCTTTTATAATCCTGAAGGTTACTTTAAACGCTTCAAATGGAGCTAATTTATTCCATATACCCCAATCTTCATCACGCCATTCACATTTATGAAATATTGATTTTTTAATCGAAATTCGAATTCGATTCGTAGTCAATTTCAGCCTCCATCACCAGTCCTGATTTTCAATAAGCAGTTGAATTGGCGCTGAATCTGTTCGAATAGGGCCAACTTAGATATTTACTAGTCGAAAATTCAAGAGCTTGTAATTGGTCCCAGGCCTGCGTTACATACATACCATCTGCCGCAAAGTAAGAAGATTCTGGAGAAACAATAATCGGAATTACGAAAATAACTGCAAACCTCCGATAACCTCAATAGTCCAGGACGAATTGCCCAGTCAAGTCGTCGGGATTTGGTCTGCTATACAATCAAGAAAGTATATTGCTGTATTCTATTATGGCTAAAAGCCTAAATAAGGCGATTTCAACCGACTTCGGAGACACAGATGAGCCTAACGCTGTTTCTAACTTGAGCGATAGCGTTTCGTTGAAGATCTAGGTACTTCAAGGTTTTGAAAACGAAATGAAATCGTGTCAAGTTCCTTTCTTACCTATTTCGGCTCCACGAATGGCTCGATATTTCCTTCATTAGTTCTCATTTATTTCACAGCAAATCTTATTAAATAAATCAGTGAGGACCTTCTGCTTTCAAGGGCGCAGAATTTCATCATTTAACAAAATGTCAATAAGGCGTAGAAAAGATCTCTACTTTATTTTCATCATGCTGCATAACCGCGGCATTTTATAGTATACCAGTGGCTGAAACAATCATACTATCTGACGCAAAGAATGGATCAAAATATAATGAATTAATAATCAGTACCACTTTGTGTCCACAATACTTAACAATGATTTCTTCATACAAGGGCTGTTGTGAATGCGTAACAGAAGAATGTTATGGTATTTTTGTGAAACAGAAACAGTTGCTTCAGAATTTTTATTGAATTAACTAGCGAAACACCCACCAGCTAGTAATTCAAGTCACCAGAGGCCTGGTGACAGAAGGGAGAGGCTCTTTCTGGACGTGGTGCGATGGGAAATAAGAGGCTTCATCCCGATACCGAAGGAAGGGGAGGCACTAATGCATTGATGAAACCTAACATCTGCTATCTAGACTCCTTTTGCCACAAGCGAATCTGAGATGCACAAAGACTAACTTAAAAAAACGCACTTCAATGCGATGTAGGCAACCATGACACTGGGTATAAAAATGCATGCATAAACACTCCTTTGAAAAGCCATCCTACCAATGGCTTTATCGGCCTAAAACCCACCACGACCAATCAAGGAGGGCATTGTTGTGGCTAACGTTAATGCTACTTCGCCCATGTGAATCATCAGGTTAGGTTAATAACTGAGACAATTTGACTATAATTAATATTATTGGGAGCAGTTCCAATTATGCAACCGCCATTGGCCAGGATAGAGATGACCTTGAGGCCAATTAAACGGCAGCAAAAGCTACAAATTTGGTCGCCTAACTGCTCCAACCACCACCTTCCTAAACAGGGCTCTTTGTTTAAGTGCCATAAATAAAGTGGCGACTCAACCGTTAGGGAGCGTAAGATGCTTAAACACATCATAAATGCCTTTCTGTAAAAATTAATCACTGTCACTCAAAACTTTCCTTCAGATAAATAAAAGTCTCAGTAGTTTATGAAGGTGGTAATCACTCAAGTTTTCAATCAATAGAACCAATAGAATTTATCTTTCGACTCAACATTTTATAATGAAAATATTTAGAAGATGTGAGAATATTTCAGAGAGGAACAATGTACCGTTTAAGTAACAATCAAATCTGAGATCGCTTCCTCAATGTAGGCCTATCGTAGCAATATGGCTGTATGCACAAAGGATAGTTACAAAAGCCGTGATCGCTAAAGATCATTACATAGCGCCAAAACTGAAGTTGCTCCTGTTGTAGAGCGGTGTTAAGAAGATTCACAACTATCGCTCAGAAACGAAAACGGAGTTTTACGAGCCCTTTTTTTTGATAATCTCTGAGGTGTAGAGGTTACTCATTTTCCCATTTTATAGGAAAAACACTGGAATCTTACCTCGATTAGGGTTTCAAAGTACTGACCTCCCTCGATCGAAAGTCGGTTGAGGTGCTGCTCGATTTTGTAATGGCGTGGTTCCTTTTCATACATCAAACTCAACACATAGGCTCCATCCTCCTTGCGATATCGCACCCTAAAAAATTATTCAGGTTTAAGGCATTCAATAAGAGAAATTCAACCTTTGACAACAAGATCAACTTCCAAGGAAGGTCTTGGTCCTTCATATCTCATCTACCTTTCAAAGTAAAAAATAAAGAAACTGTCTTTTGACCATTGAACGCCACTACTTAGGCGAGGGCGAATGATAAGTTCTATCCGGGTGATCACATTTTAATGGCAATTAGAACGGGATGTTGTTTAAAGTTCATTAGTTTATTCATTTTCGAAAAAAACGAAAGCGTTTTTTGTTAAGAAACCCGTTGGCTAGTGAACAACAAAGACAAAATATTGGGGACATTTTTCTGAGCACAAAGGGAACTCTTGATCAGAATACACAACTTAAAAATTTGGTTCGGAACAAACGAACTTCAAAGTAGACAGAAACTTTTACCGAGTAGTGGAAAATAGACTGTCCAGACAATGAAAAACAGATTTTCATAAAGGATGGGTGAGAGATAGTAGAGCGAGTTAGAAAGACTCTAATTGAAGGTTGAGTCACAATAATGTCGGCATTGAATTTCATCGACATAGCGCCTGAGGATGTAATCGAAAGTGTAATGGCTTCAATCTAGTGATCAAAGCGAATGCTCAAACTGGTTGAAGAAGAGGATGCGACGTGGCTACCATGGAAAAAAACAAGTGCTTGGACCTATTTTACGCATTTTCCTATTCTTGTGATGATGCAAGCACGAGCAATAACACCGAACCCCGAAATGTGGTTTCAAACCCATTCATCGAATGTGCATATGATTCCACAATAACGAAAATACAATGTCTTTCGAATAATGCGTTTGCCACCGAACGATTAGACAAAAGCCGGTATCTCACTTTAACAACACAGAATAGCATACTGCAGCAAAGAAGCTGGTTTATTAAGGAAAAATGGTCATAAAGCTGGCTAAAGGTCACTGAAAATGCCATATTGGGACATCCGGAAGAAAGAATGGCCATAAATGTTCGATGCGTAAGCCATTTTTGGCAAAGATGGAATGGAGAGAGCAAAAGCAAAACAAGTAGGTCGGAAAGTTTTGAATTGACAGATAGATGATTATGCTTAATATTCTGATATGTTCCACAAAAATTTCGACTAAAATCGCAAACTTGATAGTTCTCAAATTCATCACTGACGCGGCATTGCCTTTTATGGCTGTCGGAGCGAGAACAGGATTGAGATGCTAGTGAAGGCTACTTTGATTGGGGTTCCAAACGCAGTCGCATCAAGCTGCGATTTGTGATGCCAGGGATTAGTTACGGTCAGAACTGCCTCTTTGAAAAGATTATGGAAATTTTTGTCAAATGAACAAGTGCAAGAGCTAAGAGTAATACTACAGTCACTTGTAACATTTTGTTCCGATAATGCGCAGACTTATCTATTTGCTGCAAGATCAGTTTTTTTCACGATTTCCGTTACGCAGTTCATCAATCTTTTTTCGAATATCTTGAATATATGAATACCTCCAGAGACATTGTCCACGAAATCCATTCAAAAAAAGACCAGAAATATCTCTTATTCTCTTTGTAGTCTAAGCTCAAGTACTAAGTAATGACAAAGGCTTTCATCATCGAACAATTCACTACGACTGAAAACCCGGTGGCTTTCCGGATAACGCTATTTAGATGACTGTACTTAAAATGTAACAAATATTTCAATGACCATATTGGATAAAAGAGGGAACAGGTATATTCTAAAACAATGAGTTCGAAAGGTTATTGCGAAATTTCCTTTTCATAAAAGCAAGATAACCGGAAACAGAAAAACGCAGAGGAAGATGGTGTATCAAATTCACGCACAAAACTAGGCTGGATTTTATTTTACATATGACATCCAAATCACACTAAAACATGAACAAGTGCCTCGGTGACACTAGAAGATGGAAGGTGGGTTCTACTACCAGTAATCGGGATTAGGTATCCTACTCCGCCCTCTCAGCGGTTAAATTCAACCTTGATAATCCTAGCAAGTGATCAGCTTGGAATGCTGAAGAAATTTAAGAGTGAAACCAGTATTGTGAAGCGGTAATAAGAAAATGATTTATTGTTCACACGTAGGTAATGCAGGTTTATAATCAGAGTTAACAACTGTGAATTAAAAGAGTGGGGATAAAAGGCTCAACCTGGTTTCCTAAATGAGAGAAGAAACTGACCGTATAAAAAACAAAATCAAAAAATATGCAAGATTTCCAATTCTAGGTTACACTTAGAAATTTAACAGGCGATTACGAACTGGTCCTGAGAACCCACTGGAGCAGAAATGACTTCCAGCAGCTACACCCGAAAGAACAACGTTACGATTTGAAACATTTCAAGCTCATTGCACTATGTGAATTTAAATCCAAATTCTGACTGACGACAAGTACCATTTGATTCTTATCCTGAGATGAGATCAGGGAATCTTGGCTCTTTCGATTTAAAGACTCACGTAAAGACTTTCATTCTTAACCGTCAATGAACCGTGTGAAATGTCATACCACTCGTTAGAGATACGCCAATGGTTTTCTCACGAGCTAGTTTTCAATGGTATCTCACTCATGGGTTTGCTTTAGAACAAAGTAGGCTGTAAATCTACAGGGCCAAATTAAAGGATCTTTGTAACCACTTTCAACGTCGAACGCTCTAAATCAATTAGTCTAGAAATCAGAATAAGCCCTAAATATTGGCCCAATAATAAATATGACCCTCGTCCTCCAGTCATACGCGGAAGATCGAGGCGAAAATCGGACGATATTTCATGTGATCACCTCAATAAACCTGGTTCCTAGTGTTATTGAAAATGGCACTTCTAGTTGAGCGAAATTTCATAAGGCATCGACTTAAATTGCATAAAATCATCCACTTTAACACAATCCACCCCATTATTGAACGGTTTGAGCTAGACAAGACACCCCTGGGGATCACGTCCATTTTCTGTCTCTAGGAAAAGGCGAAAATAAAATGAAAAAAGGCTTGTTATATTCGCTAATTGTTGGGTTTTGCCAATGAGGGCCATATTTAATCTAGAAAGTGACACTAATACGACTACATTTTGGAGGCCCTAAACGATAATACATGGATTAAAACATAAGCGAATGAATTCACTTAAACCCGATAGCAAAAGAAAGGAATGACTGGTTACTAACCTGTGCTAACTATGGGTCTAAAGTCTGTTTAGTCTTGATTGAGACGATTACTGCAGCTGTGGAAAGTGGGCATTGAAATAAACCATCACTTAGGAGCAGTTTCGAACGAAAACGTACGAAAGAATTGAAAGGCAGTAAACGAATAAGAACTTGAAGTTGTGGAATTCTGTTGTGATAAGTAGGAATCGCACCTTCGTAGAGATATTACTTTGTTTTTTGCACAACAACACCACCAAGCTTTGTCTTTCTAAGTACGGACAATCATATTCTAAAAATCTAGAGGGACAACCAGACCTAGGATGGATAGAGTACAAAAATTTGAAATTGTCATGGTCTAAGTGGTGGACTGGTCAATAAAGGAACTATAAAGATTAATTACTTCGAGAAACACAAAATCTGGATCAACTCATTCGACTGGAAGAACTGTACCCGGCTAGCTTTCAGTACATTTGGAAGTAAACCACATTTCCAACGAAAAAACAAATTGGATTCTTCAGAACTTGCTTTGTTATTGGTTTAACAACGTTCCTAATTTCCTAATAGTTATTAAAACATTAAACTTTTGGCAAATTTAAATCGATTTCGTACTATGAGGAACTCTCTTCGATTAACATAGAAAATTAATGGAGGTACCACTGAAATTATCATTTAGCATCGTCCTTTTCTCCTCTTACATGAAAAACACATGGCTCTCCCAAAACTCTCGACCCCTAGAGCGTTGTAGATAATCAAACGTCGTAAAAAACTGTACCTTTTACATGCTCAAGACTCCTCTTTCTAGCAGATCAGGTTTTTAAAAAAACAAGGGGATAAGGCCTGTAAAGCTCTCATGATGGTCATCTGCATGAAGCTAATTTTCGAATGAACAAATACTAGCGAGATTTTTAAAAAAAATGTACGAAATTCAATTGTGCCACCTCATCACGAATCGCACATATTTGTACCGCAATGTTATTTAACAAATCGTTAAATGGCGATGAATTAGGAGACGTTTCCTAATGTAACAAGGTAACACCTAAAACTGACAGTTTTAGAGTGCCCAGTCAATCAAATTATTGAAAACTAAGATTTGATTGAAAACACGAAGATTGAAAGCCTCTTAAGTGGTAAACAATGAAATAAAACAAAGGAATTCGATGGTGGGGTTTAGATAGAAGTAACAAGACTAATGCCTTTATTACGATGAATTTGAGGAACATGGCAACATTTTCTGCATGCTCGACATTCATATTTAGGTAATTCCAGTCAGTGAAAGTCTCAATTGAAGCACTCAAATGTTCCAAATTAGTCGTGTGTTTTTGAAGGAAAATTGGGAAATGGGACGCCTTTATGGATTGCATGATTATGAACTGAAATAACACGATTAATACTGTTATTTTGCTAGCTTCTTGAGGCATAAAACTTGCGAAAACTGCAATTCGAATCGTGGTTTATACGACTTTTGCTGACAATTCCCGAATATTGCTTCACAAACTGAATTCACAATATGCCAATAGATGATTTTAGTGGAGGTTTTCAACCATACAAGTTAGCGAACTGTTGAACTATATAAATTCAGTAGTAGTTAGCAACGGTCAGAAGCACCTAAGAAATAACATTACCCATTCGAAATATCAGTATCTACTTTTCTCTCACCATTTGCTATTTCTGAAGTAGAGCTGACGGTACGGAATCCTGGAATCGTGTCTTACAAACAAACAGATATTATGAACTTAGAGATCCAAACCGGAAGATAACGCCCTTGAATTCACAAATGTTGA
Source organism: Moniezia expansa (assembly GCA_019097775.1). Taxonomy (NCBI): domain Eukaryota; kingdom Metazoa; phylum Platyhelminthes; class Cestoda; order Cyclophyllidea; family Anoplocephalidae; genus Moniezia; species Moniezia expansa. The sequence continues at coordinate 10,525,388 of JADFDV010000053.1, forward strand.
TGTTTTGACCCAACGAAAAGCAGAATTATTCCTGGTAAGGCTCTTATATGATTCACGCGCTTTCCTCTTTCCTACCAGGCAATAATTCAGTTGCAAGGAATCGGTTTACAGATTTTATCTTGGGATAAAACGAGGTTTCCATGCGGTTCTGCGAGCACATCTGGCTTGGCCATCCTCTTGTGATCAGCATTAGCTAATGTGGGTGACCATTTTGACAACTAAGTGCACACTGGAAGTGTTCCGAACTGGTCCCGTTTGGCGAAAATGGTCGCAAGCGATTTCAGTCTTCCGACAAATCAATCGCAATAGGATTTTGATTTTCGAACTGATTTATTCAAAGTGGCTTTGTTTTTTTAATTGATTCACAGTGTTTAACCCGCGCTTAAAATTTGAGCTATAATGTTGGTTTGAATTTCCGAAAAATTAAATAATAAGCATAGTAAAGGCAAATGTTCCTTTGTCCTTTAAGTTTTTCTCTATATTTGCAGTTCAAAAGATTCATCTTGTGAAAATCCTTTAGCCATTAATTTTTCCTCCCTACAAACTCGTAAATATCTTCTGATTTCAAAGTTCAAAACCGGTGAGTTAAAAGATAGCGATTATGTAATTTTTTTTCATTTGAAAGATAATTCAGAGTAGATCAGAGGTTCAAATATCATAGCAAAATTACAATGAGCTATTCTATCTTACCAGAAAATTATGGTCCGAGCCCTATAATGAGCAAGAAGAGAGATCCAAGGTTGAAGTGCACATGACTATATTTGCATAGCCATTTTCTAGTGAAAGGCGAAACCGAAAAAGGTTCTTTCGAAGGAAAAGGCGATATTCGTTAATTGATGTGTTAGAAGAGGTCAGGTCACTCAATGTTCGCGCCCAAATAAGCACTCAATTCTGATCAAAAGACCACGATTTCAGAATTTCTAAAGGGCTAGGAATCTATTTTGGCAGCTGTTCCAGCAGTTGGATCGATGATTTCCAGCACAATTTCTTCCAGTGACAAAACAGGAAGCGACCAACCTAGTAAGTCTGAGCCATTATCGGTAGACAGGTAGCGATCTGGAAGCGTTCGTTCCGGTGTAATAACAAAAAAGCCTTAGGAATGCAAATGGAAAACGCGGGAGGCGTAGACGGATTAATGACGGCGTGCATTAAAGCGTCCTATGTGGTCATTTAGTGGCAAATTATTCGTTTTAGAATTGTGTAGTGTTCAACCAAGTGATTTGTTTATCTAGCCTAGAAATGGCTAAAAGTAAGATTGGCATGCATCAACTTTAGTTGCACCATCTCGGAGAAACAAAAAGAAAATTGACGTAGAGACATTTCAACCGAAGAAACGCAGATTTAGTATTTGCCTCGAATTTTTGAAGCCACTGCACCACGTTAGCAGCGTTGATTCAAAAAATAGTTCTCAAGTCCTTGAAAGCATTCCTTAAAAAACTGAAACTGATCCCTAATTCTAACTCTGAGATCATTTACCAGCAAATTGTGTTATAGTAGAACTGTTGAAATTTGAATCAGATTGTCAAAATAGTGCAAGGTTAAAGAAAGCATAACTTGTTTTTATTGCAAAATGAATCACAGAAAACAAAAAAACTGTTTGAACTTCAAACTGAAAAAGCTGAACATATTTGATGGGGAGGTTTTTGATACTGTAGAAAAGATGACCATCAGAACGGAAGTTTCCCTTAAAAATAATTAAAATTTCGGCATCCATGGCTTCAAGCAGAAAGGTTGAAACTCAATGACACTCAAGAAACAAAAGGTGGCATTGATTAAGAAGATTCTAAGCTTTTTTTAGCACCTTAAGTGAATATTCAGGCCTATTGCAAATATCAATGTAAGAAGGCATATTACTTCTCTAATAAATACTCTTAACTAAGCGAATAGAATAATATAGACTTGCAAAATTTGTTTAGATTGCTTTATCTTGTAAGCTAGCTTTGCTATCTTGTTAGTTAAACTTATCTGAAAGATCTCTGGAGGCTATTGTAGATGAATAACAGCTTGATTTGGCATCGTGAGCTGAGAGGATAAAATTCAATGACACAGCTGCATTTCCAAGTGCTCATTAAATCCTAAAACAGCTATTCCATGAATAATAAACAACATTTCCATTGGCTGAGTAACAGAATCTCATATGATGCAATTGGCTCAAAACTGTGAACCGTTATTTCGGCCCACGAAACGGATCGCGAAATCGCTGTCATTACCGATGACATAGCAAAATGGGATTTCACCTTCCATAAAAAGCCATACAAGGAAAGTTGTCTAACTTTAGTACAGTTTCGTCCCAAACTTAAGCACAAAATCACAGGAATAATAGTTATATTAGCTATATAACAGTTATATATCTGAGCTGTTAGAGTAAGCGAAAATTTTAGAGAGTAGTGCAGTCAACTTTTTTTAACACATTCAAATAACTAAAAGAATGAAGTTATAGGCTAGTGCTAATTCAAAAATAATTCAAATCAATGGCATCTTTTGAATGTACTGACCCTACAAATTATTTGATATTTTGATAATGTATTTTTTACTGTTTTGAAACACTGAAATGATATTTAATAAATAATGAGCTTGCAAGGAATTCAATTGCTGGCTGTAGAGAATGGAATAGATATCTTTTGAATATATACAAGAGATGTCCAATAAGTACTCAGCTTTCGCTAAACCCCCTATCGGCGATCTGAAACACGTACTGGAATGTCAAGACTGATTGTACCTCTACTATTGCGATAATCGCCGACTGTAGGATGCGCGTATAAACACAAGGCTTAATTCAATGTCGGAATTGGAAAGAAAGACGCGTACCGAGGAGAGAGTAGTGACCACGACGGCTGCAGAAGGAAAAGGAGAAAATGAACCAGATAGTCAATTAATGATGTTTGATTCTCTCTCTTTAGCCTGCTAGAAACTTTGGTGGAGATTTTTGTTACGGCGACGAAGATTCGCTAATTAGGTTCTTCATTCTAGTATAGTTTTGTGCAATTAACAGAGATTAGGCCACGTAAATCCCTGCTGGATCGACCATTTCTAACAGCATTTTTGGTTGTAAATCTTTTTGCTTAGTCCAAATTTTTAAGGGTTGTATTTATTTGACGTTGGCACTGCATTTCAAGGCATCTGCAGAAGGTGCAAACGTAATGAAAACATCCCCAAACCATTTTCGTAGGGGCTGCACTTAATTTGGAACCAGATCTGAAGAGTATCGCCTTTCAACTCGGATGAAAAAATCGAAATTCTTCTACTTGATCAACTTCAAACATTATTGATCCCAGATTTGTGAAGAACGTGCGGAATGTTAGATCCTAATGCTATTAATGAATATAAGAAACCAGACCTTCTTAATAAAAAGAAACACATCAGCAATAGTCGTCACAACTTAAAGAACGGCACTGAGGCTCAACCTGGGGCTTGAAGGCCCGTTATACCCATATCTGCGTTGGAGCCTGCCCATAAAAAGTGCGAACGCTGGAGAATCAGGGATCTAATCATCAGAACTCGCAAGACTTGATAACTGGTAAGGTCAAACACGGGAAATATAGGAGTGACGTTGAGGTAGCAGCTTAAAGCCATAAAGAGAACTGATGGAAGTTAGTGATTTGATTTTAACTTCGTTTTTCACATTTCGCATCCTAACTACTGCTCACCATCATTGATCATAACCCGTATCAAATGCCGACGGGAGTGAGAGCGGCAATCTTACTTTGCAGCAATACCAATCATTGGATAAGACCAACTCAAAATGATGACGCAAAAGAGGTCTAACGAAATGAAGAGGGCATTTAGAGATGACAAGTCCAAAAACTAACGCCCTTTAAGGGAAGAGTCGAATCAACAAAATCAAAAAAATTTTGAAGGCGCTTCACTTCCTTCTCCGGCCAAAATAAAGGAGGGTCGTTACAGATCAACGGACTGTTTTATTCAAAATCTTCGTCACCTCATGCCTTTGACTAATTTTGCCTTAACCTCCCTTAAATTTTTAAGAAACCTGATAAATTCAGGTTTATCAGATGACGCGTGATTGATAAACTTCAACCACAAATGCCATCACTTTAAGACGTTACTGGGTGCGAAGTTTCCAGTCAATCTATTTCTGGATCGGATGTTTAGAAACACGAACTTTAGAAGTCACCACATAGAGCTAGCCCCTGTTGATCAGCTCATACCCAGTTGGAAAATAGTTCAATAAAACGAGTCATTCCACCAGCTATCCAATTGACGAGCGATAATCCTTAACAGTATTAATCAAAAAATTAGTTTAAACGGTCCAGTATTTCCAGGATGGCGGTAGATAAAACATATTCATGATAGCAAAAAGTGCTCGAATGAATTCAAGACCTTTCCAGATACTCATGAAAGGCAGTATATTTTTGAACAGGCTTCCATCGTTTCCCGTTTCATGATCAACGTAACCCAAGTGCTGGATATTTCCTATTGGGAATTCTAGCTAAGAGCAATTTTAAACAGCTGGATCAGAAATATATCAATTTAGATAAAGTTTGAGATTATTTTCACCTTAACCATACTGCTAGTATATTTATTAACAATATATTTCTGCTTAGTAATACCTTTTATTGACAATATAATCTTTGCCTTAGTCAATCATAATATTAACGCTAGTAATGCTATAGAAACCTAAGTAGGGGAGCATCCTTAATCGACTTTGACCAACTCTAGATAGAACAACCAACGATGCCGAGAAAGAGCAGTGCCCGTAGAAGTTATTGAGAGATGATCATAGATTTGAATCTTACAAAAAGCTGCCGTTACCACCTCCTCTTTCTTCAAGACGTCGTTCGCTCTCTCGCCGACGAATACAGTCATGGTACCAGGGTTGAAGAAAATGGAGATCCCGCAAAACGAGGTACCGTAAGTGATCGCGCATTGGACCTGATAAAGCTTCCGTGATACTTGGGCCCTAAATAGAACGAATTGGAATATAGCTTGAATAAGGAATGACTCAACGACTGGAATAAAACATGCTTAATTATAAAAGTATCACCGCAAAACTCTTGAACAGCGAGAATGAAGTCAATCAAATGGACGTGCACAAGCTGAAATGTGGGTAACTGATCTAACAAATCCTAGAAAATGCAATGTTCACCGTTGGAAATGCGAGTTCGATGGGGCGAGCGGTAAAGTACAATTATGGCTCGAACAGCCGGTTACTGCTTTCAAAACGCAGAAGTTTATGGTCTATTTCAATAAGTGCAATGCTGAAAGCACATTTAAGAATAACATTAAGCGCCACAAAACGAGCAGAGCAATGCCATTTATGCACGAATTCCCTGGCTGATAAATTTTCCATTTAGGCCAAAAGTATCAGAAGCTATTGGTATCAAACCACATAACTGGTGCGAATATGCATCGGATTGTTTGGCAATTTTTCATGCAATAATTGAGACTATTTGAGCTTTTACTTCAATCTGAAATGGAAAAACACTGGTTCAAGACAAACGGACTCTCTTCTAATGACACTAAACAGCAAAGTTATTCAATAACTATCTTATATAAAGGGTGACTTAAATCTAAACATAGCATCAGTAGCAGAAAAGCCCTTTGAATTTTGATGACCACTAGAAGTGCCAAAGATAGCGGGCAGTTTAATGGTCAGGAAATATCCGGGATTGATTCAGCAAGCGTATTACAAATAACTTTAGTTATCTAGATAGGCCTAATAAACAGACAGACGCGCCTGCTAACAAGATCTGCTATTTCCATCCAATCAGCCATTCTAATGAGGTGAATAATGAGAATGATGAGGTGATGTGGAGGTTCTAATGGAAATTGACACTTCTAGGTAGAATGACGCGGTATATACACCCCGACTATCTCTATGATAACCTACCATACAGCACGAAATATTTAATGGTTTCATTTAGATGAGAGACTAGTTGCAGAATCGTTTAAACACATTATAAATAATCATAGACGCGTATTCAAAGTCTTTAAGACAATTATTAATATTTAACACTGATATGAACATCTAGTTTATGATTCCCCTTAGGCTATTCGTGTTGCAATTCTGACTGAATGATACAGTGTATCAAACGCTTATCTATATGGTCCGATTCACGATAGGACACGTCGATTTATTAATAGACAACAATCAAAGGTATGGGTGCAATTGTAAATGGATCTGCATTTTAGGAAGGTTTGTTTATTTAGTATACGCACCAATAAAAATGGATGAGACAGTCTAACAATTGTTCTTACGAAAGTGTCATGTTGGTTCGTACCATTCAGAGAACGGTTTAAATGGATACAAAGCAACTTTACTGCACTTTTAAGTTTCAGTTCAACCAAACTTGATTTAAGCATCTACATGCATTAAGAAGATTACTAAATGGTCCAAAAGCAGAGCGATTTCGTTGGAACTGAATTAGGAAGTGACTTCATTCGGAATTTCAAAGAGGATACTTTTTGACAAAAAAATACGCGCAGGAACAGTGACAGGTTGAATACAGGAGACGATGCCATTTGTCAATATAAATATGGGTGTTCGGAGGAACCTGAGGGAGAATAGCGCTAAGGTGAAAATTAACACTAGAAAGGAGAGGGAAGTTTGGGTATTAGGAAAGAAAATGTCGTTTTGAATGGACGACTCTTTTAGCAGATTGAACGATGTACAACTGGGCAGATGGTGAATACTCTGATCGATGTTTTGGAGGGGACATCATGGCGGGCAGAAGTAGCTCTATATAGAAGGATTAACAGGTGAAAATAAGTGAGTTTTCATCTATCAGAAAAGAAACACACACACAAACTAATAGCGGGGCAAGTCTTAATAATCTACTTGGAAATCTCAAACGACCAAAAGGTAACCAGAATGAGAAATAAAGGATTTAGGTGAAAGTGAAATGAGAATTTTCATACTAGTCAATCGATTTGAGCAACCAGGCAAGAAGGCACTTTCAAACATCCTAATTCACGGTTTCGGATTCATCATCAACCATGGATGAGTAGAATACTCGTATCTGCTCTGAGGTTAATATTCGCTAGTAAAATGCTAGTCTTCTATCTTCAGCAGCTGAAACAGTTTGAACGCAGTAGCTGCCAAAATGATAGACAGAAAGGTGGTAGTAATCTGACTTCCAACCCGAGCATTATTCGAAGGTAAATGAAGTGAATAGGCCTACTTAGATAAGGTGTGGTGATTTTGAGACCTTAGTGGTGAAATGCGTGCGTGTATCGAAAAAGAAGCCGGGATAATACACCTCTTAACTCTTCAGTGAAATTTCTACTAATTCTTCACCAATAAATGACAATTAGTGCTTAAAAGGAATGCAAAAAGTTGGAAGAAAAACTGCTCAACGAAGAATGGGAGGAAATCCTATGATCATGGAAACGAACTCGGATTTTCCAATGAGACTACCCAATACAACGAATGAGCAGCAGATGAAGGTTCTCTCAGCCATGGTAAAGAAGCATATTTTAACCTGGAAAAATAGACATTCGGATAATATATCACTTTATATGAAAAAGATAGGAGAACTACACTCGAACTAGGCCTGTGATAAGTGGAGGCATCATGAGGGACTTGTCAATCCGCTAGCATAGGGATGAACATCTCAGTGCTCAATGGCATACAGTTGAGGCCCAGCTTCAAAGAAGGCCTTCGTACCTTCGTAAATTCATTTTCGAATCAACCGTGTAACGCCACTATTTCGCAATACTTTTTTTCTTTAAAAAAAGGAACCCAGCCTCCTGCTATGACTACTTGGGTATAGCAGAACATCTGGCAACTCTCAATCAACTTGAACCATATGTTAATACGCACATGTTTCTCAACTAATCGCGAATAGAACAAACAAAAGCTTAGATTTACGCGGATTGGATCAGTGTTAGTAGCCCAGCTCAAAAATATGTAAGTCACCAAGTAAAAGATCGTCAAACTGTTGTCGATAGGTTCCACACTTTAAACTTCTAGTCGTTAGCGGGATGTCTCATTAACTAGAAAGGTACGTAGAAGGCAGTGACAATATAAGTGAGGACGTTCCTAAGGCAAGGAAGTAGACTAAGAGCGCATTATAATAATTGGACGAAAGAGATGGCGAAGTTGTCGAAGCAAAGGAGAGTAAACGTAATTTATCATCCAGCTTGTTCACTTGCCTACTCGCTAGGTGTTTTTATGCATTGTGAACAGAAGAAAGTGTGAAATTACCCACCATAGAGCTAAATTACCCATCTGCAAAGTTACTATTTAAATTCCTTTTATAGGAACGCTTGAATTTGTTCGAATGAGCTTACCTAATTTGAGGAGTCTGTTAGACGTTGAAGAAACGACTTTTCTGACGAAATGTCTATCGCATTTTTCTGAGCGATTTCAATGCTACCCAATTCACAATATGAAGAATAGGGCGGTGAATTCAGATACTTATATTCCCTTTCCAACTAACTCCAGGAATGATATCATCGATGTCATCACTGATGGTCGTAAATAACAAAGATGAGTATTTCTTGGATTAACACATCAGAATTTTTTAGTAAAAAGGGATCAGTGTTAAGTAGACCGCACAGAAACAACCAGATTCATATGAAATCTTTTGAGATAAGATGATATTCGAAGATTGAAAGGCTTTTAATAATGGTTTTTCATGATTGTTGTCACGAAAAGTTCATTTAGACAATGTTCCTCGTAATATGTACACTGTGAAAGGAAGAAACTGGATTCCCAAGATAGCCATTGACAACTTTACTGATTTTGGAGCTAGTAACAAAACTGGAATAATGAATTCAGCAAACTAAAATAATCCCTAACTCCACTTAACGGTTTTATAAGATCTCATTATTCTCACGAGTATGGCAAGCCTGATTGCAATATTGTCGAGAATTGGAAGAGTTCGAGTAATATCATGTCATCGTAAGGGGAAATTCTCTGCATCTAACCTTATCACCGGCTTTTTGGGCGTCAATCGAACTAAGCGATGGGCTGAAATTTCTCCAGCTGTCATAGAAATATCCTCTGCAAAATGGAGGAGCTTCCCTTTTGGAACTGATATTATAGTTTTTATGAATGTCCAAGGTTAAGAAATAGGCAAAATCTTATCACAACGGCAAACCGACATAAACTAAAGAACTCCATGGTGATGGAGGAAATCGCCAGGTGGAAATTGACTTGAATCAGCTGAAGTACAAACATAAAAACATTGGAGGTGGGGGCTAAACAAGCACTAGTGAACTGATTGCAAGAATCTTTTTAAAGTTCAGGGCTTAAAAATGTTTCTCCAAGGTTTAGATTCCGTGCTCTAAAGACTGGAAAACAAGCCATATCGATTCGGGGGTTTTTCCACATTTAGAATTGCCAATTCCGTGGTGGGGGTGTGGAAATAAAAGGACAGAAGAGGCCATTCCAAATGTGGAAGCAGATGGTGCTAAAAAGAGGAATTCAACGGGATACGGAGCTTTGCAATTAAGTTCAGATAGAAGTTATGTGACAAGTTCCGCTTAAAAAAAAAGTCGCCAATAAAAAGATTAAGCCTCTTCATCAAAAATAACAATATCAGAAGTACTCCTGTTTGTGTCCATAGTCTTAACGTTGCGCCCCAGAATCCAAATCGGGTAATTAAAAGCTTTAGTTCGAAGCCTCCGTACAAAGAGCGTCGCATATGGAGTTTGCAGATCTGCAGCAGGAGATGGGCTTTAGTGAAAAAAGGTTGGGGAAAATAAGAAAACTTCCTTCAGGAATTTTTCCACCACCAGATGCCAGACACCATTAGCAGTCATTAAAATGAGGAGACGATCTGGCTGAAACAGATGCATGAGGCATTACGATCAACATGTGCTATCCCTGCGGACAAACCCAAATAGTGTCAAGCTTCACAGTGGACTACATGTAATGAGGGAAACAAACGTTTCTGGTCTTCAGACGTCGAACGGTTGTGCAACAGGGAGCAAAACTGTCGCATTTTCAAAAGATCGCTCATATAAAGCCAAAGGAAAATGGAAACGAGGCGTTGTGTTCCAAATAATTGATCACATAGAATGATAGGTTCGAAAAAAAGACACTTCTCTTGCAACAGAGAATGGCTACCTTAAGATCCTTAGAATCCGAGAAGAGTTAATAAATATCTAAATTAATAACAGCCACTCCTATCAAACAGAATCGAAAATATCTTCGACCAGAAATCGGAACAAAGACAACAGATGAAAAAATTTGTTTAATCATGGTGGTTCCTGCTCCCCATGACTAAACAAGCTTTTCCAATTAAACCTTCTGAAAGCCTGCGCTGCTTGACAAAATTGTGAATTCTAATAAAAGCGGATTTGAAAAAAATCGCAAGTGAAGGAGGAAACCGAAGACTACTACTAAGGTTCATTTTAAGCATCAAATCTGAGCTCCATTTTACAACCGGAAGTTAATGTCAGCTCGATAAATTCGCATAAATTTACTGAGTTATGTGAGATTTAAAAAGTCAACAAAACAAACGCAGCGACAGTTGGGGTCTAGGATAAGTCCAAAAACGGAAACATATGTCTCATGTCTAGAATCGACATTGCCACCGCAATCGTTTTATTTGACAATCAAAAGCCAATCTAAACCGCCCGAAGAGAGATGAGATCCCTTGCATGGGATATTGGCGCACACCAAGCAAATGTAAAAAAAACCGGCGAAACAGAGGGAACAAAGAATCAACTAGCCTGCCCGTGTCTAGTGTTAGCAACATCGGTGTGCTTGTACTGTTGAGGCTTTATCTACGCGTATATCTCGATAATCCCTTCAATGACGCACAACTGGTCATATGATAGGGGAGCGGGGCGGAGAGGCTGGTAGCGATTGAGAGGGACCTGTTAGGGGAAGGATGATTGTAGCATGCCGACGTATCTGACTCATCCCCATGGTGTGTAGGTCCATATACTAGTAGGGGCAAGGCAGAAGAGAGTGGGGGCTTTTAACATGTAGGCACGGCAACTTGAGTTTCGATTGGGAAAAAAAACCCAAGACTGACAAGTCAAAAGCTACACATAGGGCCACGAGGTATCAAGTCAGCGGATGACTTTACCACGCATAGTTAAATGATTCTGCAGAAATTGTCTATTCTGAAAATTCAGCATCAATTAGGACTTCAATACATCTTCAAGTTTCAGCAAGGCTAGAAAACATTCAAAAATTACCCGTATGTGGAAGACAAGTCTACGCACTAGTTCCACTTCTGTTCACAACCGTCTTCGATTTTTCGTAGTTATTATGGATCTTTGAGGAGGGACAAAGATACTAGTTTCCTATGAGCGAGAGACTATGGAAAATTGGACCGCTTTATATCAACGGTTAAATTCTACAAGTAGTATAATTTAAAGTGGATTCGACTTTGATCATTATATCAAATGGGAAAATTACAGCGATGGGAAACGCTGACATATGTAGAAGATCTAGAAGCTAGGCTTCTAAATTCCCAAACGGATGACCAAACCATGAAAAGCGGTTCCTCAAGCTCCTCTAGGCATTGGTACATCATTCTGAAATTTTCAGCAAGTAAATGAAACTCTTCGCAAGGGCAAGCGCAACGCTCTGACAATAGTAAAAATAATAAAAGACAGGTTTGCCTTGGGGCGAGATAAGCTTCTCTAATTATTCATTTGTGGACTAGCATTCAACAGTGCTGATGGGTATTTTCATCACCGAAAGCTCATCGGCTTACTAATGATATAAGTGTCACATCACTGGTTGAATTGCTCCAAAAGGATTGATATGAAAGCCAAGTAATGACCTACACATAGACGGTCAATAATTATGCCAAGCTAATCTTTTCAAATAAAAACGGATCAGTCAAAATGGGTAGAATCTCCTATATTAGATGAGAGCAAAATGAAATATATAGTAAGGATGGCATGTTTCGTAATCGTTCCTGCTTGACTCAAGATCCGGCTTCTTTCTTTCGTTAAATCAATGATTTCGACCCAGTCATTAGAGTGTAGCTAAAAGAAATAAAAGTGAAAAAAGCGGTGTCAAGTCTTCTCAGCAGACGCAATTTAATTGGCAAGCGAAATAATCAAGGGACGACTAAACTTAGACCCCCTACCCCAAAGTTTCATCAATCAACTAGCAAGCAGCCGTCTGTGTGAATGACAAAGGCATGTCAATGATAGGTTGATGAAAGGTAAATCGGCGTATAGATTGGAGTGGTTTCGAATAACTTCAATCGACGGTACATACTTTGAGACCCATTTCCATTGCCTTGAGACGAAGTTTCTCTTCCAGTTCAGCCGACGTAACACCCTGGAGAACGATTGGACTCTCGCCCGGCAGACGATCCAGTGGAAAACGAGCAAGGGTCAGAAACCCGTCCAACTGAGTGGCGTGGTGCTTCACTAATTCCACGGGTCCGGGAAATTTTCGACCTAGTGAAAGCAATAGAGGTGAAAGAAAACAATGATTCGTGGATAGTGTGAACTTTTCATTTATTCAAATGAAGATGAATAGAAAATTTTTAGAACCAAGTCATAGTAAGTTTAACTACAGAAAAATCTGGACCTTAAAATGAACAATTGGAATGGTAAAACTCACCCAGAGCGATGCCTCTATTCCGAATGCGCCAGTCAAGATGTTTCAACAAAATAAGTTAGAAATTCTGACCTTTCTAGTTTAGCCAAGATTCTATGATTTGAAGAACCCCTCAGTCAGAAGAGTAATGGGAATGAGCTTAAAATTGGACCGCTGATTTGCTCGCTAACCTCACACGAAGCGCTTAGTAGGACAGAAAAACCTACGAAATGGCAGGGGGCCTAAAGCACCTAAGAGAATCCTAGCACTCAATTGAAAGAATGGAAGACAATCAACCGGCCGAGTTCTGCCGTAAGGCTAGAGCTCGAAGATACATTTCGAACGGATCCAATAACTAGAAAGATCGTTGTGGAGAATAAAACTCGGTCGTCTACTATCAAGATAGGTACTGAACATTGGGAACTACCGAAGCTGAAAATGTTTGAAGCCGCAAAAGAGTAAACGGTTCCGACTGAAACGTGCTTCTCATTGGAGAGGTTAATGTTAGTTGGTTATTTGCATCAAATAGTTATTCTAAATTCGGATGACAGTTTAGAAAACTGGTGGAGAGAAGTACGACCGAAAATCATTTAGGATAACCTTGAACGCTGATTTATCGAGTCGCTATATTTCATAGCGCTCAATGAACGCAAAGCTAAAATAATTAGAGATAGTTTGAAGCAGGCTTCGAATTCGACTCTATGGGAGTACTCACACCCTTAATTCAGTTTAATAGCAGATTAACAAGACAATATGAAACCAGGATCGACTTAGTAGGTTTACTGTTTTTAATGCAAAAGTAAAAAGTGAAATGATACTGATTCTTACATCTGACAGATATTGATTGACAGCCTTTTTTTGACTGTTATCTCTCTCAGCCTATCAACAAGGCAAATCATTATTTATTCTGAAACTTATATGCTACACGATTTTACAGGCAGTTGGTGGGAAACGTTATCTTAATAAAGCTGTTGAAACAGAAATTGATCCTCGCTGTGAGTATTAATCTCCCGTTGATCTCCTAACTTTCCACTAACCATTCTACTTTCGTACTGTACTATGATCTACCTGTTCAACGCTTAATGTAAGAAAGACTGGATTTGCACATTTTCTACGACATTCAAAGCGTAAACTTATGAAAAGATGAGATCCAATCATGATGTTAAAACTAGCCTGATTGTGAGAAGCTTGCATCTTAGAGCTACAGCTCAACCTCCCTCACCAACTACAGTCATGGTGTAAAAAGCAAGTTTGAATTTACTCAATGATAATACGACTAATCAAAGTAAATGTTGGCTTTTTCGCATACAAGCAAATGGACGAAAAGTGGATTGCGAGTGTAAGCAGAACAAATGCAAGCTTATATTCAGCATTTGAGAAAATACTGAAATGCGATTAATTGAATACAAAGGTCCATAAAGGTGGAAAATTTTCGCAGAAAAATTAAATGAATCAAATTAATTAAACGGTACCAACATCAGAATGATTTTGGACTTTTGCATTTCCTAAAAAGCATTAAAGTTTGGCCATGAACTGTTGTGAAACTGTGAAAACTGGAAGTATGCTTTTTACTCCAAGTCATTGGAAAATGTGGATGGCATTTCAATTAGCTGATTGTTTTGAAAAGATGAACAATGTTGAGGTAATTTAAAAAAAAAAAAAAACTGAACTAGAGAGCAGGGATTAACATCACGCCAGTGAAAGATCCTACCGAGGAAGAGAGGGGGATCGGATCCATCAGTCCATCAGAGGTATGAACAAATCATAGCCTTAGAAGTCGCCTGGTAATTCGTAAGACTTTTCAAAGGCCATCTAGTATAAACATTTGTTAGGAAAGAACGATGATAACGCACAGAATCTCTGTTCCATTAACCTTAAAGTAGTCATTCTCACTTGGTCCTGAATTTGGCAACCACAGTTGACGCTCTGAAATCAGTTCAGCAAAAAGGCAAGCGGTTCTACAAGAATGCTCTGCATCAACTTATAGAAAAACATATTCATTTAGGACTGACAGGTGAAAAATACCTGTTCATCAACGCACTTATTAGCATTTCTCACCGATTCTGGCCAGAAGCCCAAAGCTATTCCCACTTTCATGACTATTCCATGACGTTAGTCCAATTCAACTCACAGCTTTCTATTGGTAGTTGACGAAATCTTCAGCAGTTCTAGGTAACAGAATCAGTTTGACTTATTGACTGGTACGAAAGTTTGGACACAAACGTCCTTGGAAAGAAATCAAATCGTATCAACCGGTTTCTTAGATCCATTGAGAGAAAGATAAAGTACTTCCATAACGCTTTGGTCTTCCGACCATAAACGTTCCGTTAAATAAATGTCCATCTACGAGTGACTTCCGCTTGCAAACTTAGACTTTCAGGTGGTTGAATAGTTCACTCAACTTATTTTTTTTTAAATTTCTCTCTAGAACACCTTGAAGACTCAAAAGAGCCATGACTGCATTACTATTGATAAGCCATCTCTGTTTAACATCGGCTGTCAAAAGGTATCTCAAAAAACTTTTCAAAATGCAACGCGAAACTGGAAAGAGCAAACAAGAGTGCACAGTAAACCGACCGAATGTTCATTTTTAACAGCCTAAAGTACCTCTCTATTGAACTATAGTGGTAAATATTATCACATAACGGCTGGTTGAAATTGATAGCGGTACCTTCCTCCTCTTTCAGAAAACAAACTCTCCTCACTCTCCACCTACACTTTAATGAGGTTGTTTTGAGCAAACTATTCAACTATACATATCATCTTTCCAGTATTTGAGCTAACTTCTTCAAACAAACAAAACAAATCACGCAGGTTTGAAGATGGCATTAAAGAAGCTTCGTTACACTCTGAAGAGTGTGTACCAACGACGAGAAACAAAGGGCAGAGGTGAAGTTGCACCAGAGTTTGTAAAAAGTCGACGGACTATAAAGAAGGCTTCTTGCTCCCACCCACTCTTACCTACTTCGATTTCGGAGTTATATTTACAGAATCGCAACAAGGCTTTTGTTTGGACTCACACATTGAGAATGGGAGTAAAGATAGACAGAGACTGCAGGCGAGTTGGGAACAGAACAGAGTCAATGATGAAGTATAGATGAGCTCTGTCTCTCGGTCTGAAGTGAACATGTCAAACATTTTAATTTAAAAAGGACAGTGCCCTTGCGATGCTTAACGAATCTATTGTTGTAAGATGATATGGTCCAAATCTAAGATGAATAAATTTGGACTATTTTCGATTTCCAAATGGAAGGTAGTTCACGCCATGGCTTAGATGAAGACTAAAAGAGAGTAAGACCAAATAAATCAATGTGCCAGCTAGAATCGCCGATGTGGCAGCAAACAGAGGAAACGATCGTCTAGTATCGCAGAAGGTCATGAACGACATGAAGGACTTGGAATTCAATACTTTTCAAAACTTTAAATTGTTGAGGGGCAATAAACAATTAATGACAATATTGAAGAAAAAATTCGTCTTCATCAACCTTGACCTGAAAAGTCCTTTCGTCTATTATTACGCCGAGTCACCCTGCAATGTGGCGAACCATGCCCTTAACAAGTGTTGGCTATCAAGTGATCCTCCGAATTAAATTTCAAATCAACTCCAATTTAACTGAATGACCGGTTTTAAAAAAAAGAGGAAGGTTTGTAGTCTTCAACAAGTTTTAAGAGCATAGGTGGAATGGGAACAAAAGCTAGCCTTTTAGATTACAGCTTATTACTTTCTTTGAGCTGCAGCATTAAATCAAAATTTAAGAGAGTTTCAAATATTCATATTTGACCTAATCAGAATGAGATAGCTTGGTTGTTCGAGTAGTTGGGTGTTCATTTCATCAAGTTCAGCCTTCCGATAGGACACGAAGTTGACTAACAGAATAGTTTTCGATTGGACCAATCGGAATGTTAGAGCACTTAATCAGGAAATGAGGTAAAAACACATTTTCCTGTTAGTGGAAACTGCTGGTCCGGGATACAAACTGACCTTAAAAGGAGCCAGCGGGTCAAATGAAAGCAGCAGGGATTTAATTGGGGCCGAAAGAAAACTGATTTCCTAATTTAAAATTCTGCCTTATTAATCGGCGGCGTTTGAAGTTCAAGTAGTTGATGTTGGCCACGTTTTTCCGCAAAATTTGGCATCATTGCCCAAACGCAAATTGGAACTGATTATCTCAGAAGGAAGGGTAGTGGTTTGCACAAAACTTTTGATTTGCATTGAAAGAAGCTAACAAACATTTTTGGCTGAATACACACTTCAGGGACAGCATTTCCAGTGGATTTAGAGCGAATAAAACTGATCTACACAGGGCAAGAAGTGCCGACACTTTGGGAGAATAGTGGAATTTTACATTCCTATCCGTTCAACACGAAACCACTATTTTAATGGAGAGTGTGACTACTCCTGCCCGATGAGCAAATGCTGGCGGAAAGTGAAAAAGTCAGGGAGGGGAAGGGGTGAGTTTTGGGCGCAAAACATATTGTTTTTAGGGAATCGAGAAACAGATGGAAACTTCCACGGCGGATTCGAAGGTGTATTGAGGACCTAGGACTACGAGTATGAATCGGGCTTTCAAACTTAAGCAGGTGGCTTGTATATAATTCAAGTTATTTTTGAACCGCCAAATTTTTCGAGAAAAATTCTCGTATAGAACTGCAGATGTGAGCGTTAATATCTGTTTGTGGCGATATGATATACCCACATAGAAATCACTGAAGAAAGTCGACTTTCTCTTGACGTTGTAAACAATATTTATAAAATTGCAATAGAGGGCATCTAGTCTACATTCAGCAGTCCACGTCTCTTACTCAGATGCAGAGAGGAATAAACAAAAGGTCGGATGCACTGAAGTTAAATAGGCATGAAAGTATGGAATCAAAGGGATCATAAAATTGACATTAGAGCAATCTACAAAAAAATATAAAGGAAACAATATCATTGACTGTGGTAAAAATGGACAGTCGCTTGTCTCCTAGCGACTTCATAAAGGAGAATAACGTAAACATAAGAAGCACTATTTCATTCAAATGAAAATATGAATGGAAGTAATTGCTGCGATAGCCTAATTAACAAGCATGTTAAGTACCAGAAAATGTCCTTTTAAATGCCATTGTGGTAACACATGATACTGGTATTTCCCTATAATCGGTACTAAATCGAGATATGGAAGACGAATGGCAGAAGAACAGTGAAAAATATGCTGTTAATCTCGCACGTAATGATACCTGCTCATCTAAATAAAAGAACGGTAACCCCGATCTCAGGCAATTAAAAAGCGATTGTGGATTGGTTAGTCTGATTTCGTTAACAATTTGACACTCACCCGTTCGGATCTGATATGATCCATCCGGCTGTTTCTCAATGTTGTAGTGATGAATACGTCCGCCATGACAAATAGAGATGGCATAATTCTTGTTAACGCTTTCTCGAAGGAGGAAGAGGCCTTCTCGAGCCTTGTTGGCGAAAAGGGCTGCCTCAGCCTGATCTCGAGTGATCTTGCCGTGGAAATAACTCACAGAGTGTGGGGATGTCCCCACTGGTTGGTCATTCGGTGGGCGCCCACCACCTGGTTTGGCCATCTTCTGGAAAAAAGGATGAAGATAATGATGTAAAATAGAATAATTTGGCTCAGTTCCGGTACCAGAGATTGTAAGAGATTGATTTTAAAACAATGTAGTATCAAAGGATTGGCAGACTGAGCTTTAGTGCGAGACGAAAACAGAGGTCAGCACAATTAGTAAAGAAGACAAGCGAGGAAAGTCAATTCCATTAATCAGATTTTTTGCACTGATGAAACTCAAATATTTCGGTGAGGGTTGTTTAGATGCAACATCTTTAGATTCTGGTCAAGCAGACTCTAGTATCTATTGTGTATCAAAAAACCGCAAATCAGCTCATCAACTCAGCAACTCAGAAGCGTCAAAAAATAGCAGAAACAGATGCGAAACTCGAAATACGAGTTGCAGAAAGCAAATGGGGATTGCTGATGTGCATCCTCAGTTTGAAAAGAGCTGTCAAGTCAAATGATTTTACGAAAATAATGCAGCGAGCCATATGCTCTTCCTGAGTGCTAGAACCAGTGCTCCTCTGTTTGGGTACCAGGTGGAATACTTTTAGTACTGCTCTTTTACTAGGGGAGATTCCAAAGCTCAAGTCTTGAGGGTTATTTCTAAAGCAATTTTCCACACTTGTGGCGATTCAACAAACTAATGAATGAATTTAGGGGCTCATTTTAGAGGACTCAATCTTGAAACTGATGCAATTTCCGAATGAAAAATTTTCGCGAACATGGCATTTCAAAATAATGAATAAAGGTAACAGAAATCTCACCAATGAAACATAGTCAATGCAGCCTATTAAAAAAGTTAAATGATACCAATTACCCGATGAAAATATGAGATACAGTAGTTTGTTTTAAAATGAAAACAGGCTGTTCGATTACCACCTTAATCCACAAAAGCCTGCCACTTAATGCAAGGTTTGGTGCGAAACAGCTGGAGGGATTAGTATAATCAGGGTGATTTTTTGAAAAGAATACGCGACCAGGTCGAATGAATGAGTGCACCACCAAATGCCTCATGTACATGGAAGGAGATCATCCGCAAGCTTTCATTCCTCAAATAGAAGAGCTGAAATAAATCGCTATTAATCAAAACCATTGCGGAAAAAATTGCATTGAATGAAGTGTAAATTTTCGGTAACATAAAATTTACGATTTCAGGCAAAGAGGAAGGAAGAAATCTACGTCAGATAAAATAAAGAAACTTAAGGAATGGCAACCTGTGATCCGGTTACGACTCCAATGGTTTTCTAATAACCAGTCTATATTGTTTTAAATTACTATTTTTTCGTTTTATCGTTAAGTATAAGACAAAACGTTCAGCAAAGTGTCAGATTTGACATTCATTTTTGCAACAAAACACTGTTGAGAAAAAATTCACTATGAGCCTACTGAATGAATCGAAAACAGTGGATTTAAAAGAATCAAATCAGCAAAGCTTAAAGAATACTGCTTTGGGATAAAAAAAAGCCAAATTTTACATGAGACACCAACATTTCGGATAATGGAGCCTTTTCATTTAAGGATTCACACAAAATTCGTTAACAGACGAAAATACAAGTTAAAGGCCTGTCAGTTGTGACCTTTAAATGCTATTAGATGTTCATATTAAACGATATTTACGCTCAATAATATTAGCACTGGTCAATTACACATCGTTAGGCAAGAATGAAAATCCCAGTTGCATCGATCGATAATAAATGGGAATTGGTTTAACTAGATAAAAGATTAGTCAGCAACAAATTTCCTATAAAATCTTTCTTCGCTGAAGGCGCAATAAAACAGAATATACGGTATTGAAGGGCCAGATTTATGTGCACTTGGAGCTTTATTCAAAGTAAAAAAATGGAAATACTCACAAGAGCAAGAGTGCAACTCAAACGTGTAGCGGTAATGCGATAACCCAGTTCTATTAAGAGTTCAGAACTTGTGAGCAAGGTCGGATTCAACCTTGAATAGAGGTTGTAAACAAAATAAGAAACTTGTCGTAATTGTGTTATAATTTTTGAGAAAAGAAAAAATTTAATAAAAAATTAGATTTTTTTAAGAGTAGGAAGTAAATGAAATAGAATCAGTTACCAAAACTTTGTGCAAAATGTGTTGAACTAAATTGCTTTAGCAATCATTTAAAAATGTAAATTTTAAAGTAGTTTTGACGTTGACCGCTTAGCTAACTATAGCTCTGAATGTAAAATTAGCGCCTGGCGCACTTGGCGGCAC
Organism: Moniezia expansa; assembly: GCA_019097775.1. Classification (NCBI taxonomy): domain Eukaryota; kingdom Metazoa; phylum Platyhelminthes; class Cestoda; order Cyclophyllidea; family Anoplocephalidae; genus Moniezia; species Moniezia expansa. The sequence continues at coordinate 10,545,644 of JADFDV010000053.1, forward strand.
CACGTGGGCGTTGTTATCGTTTGGATTTGGCCTGAAGGGTGTGCAATTTAGGTGTTGGTACTCACCTGGCCTTTTTGTCCATTATACACTTGCATACAGGAGTTGATGTGTGTGAATTAGTTTATCTTCTTAAAGTTCTTTACCATTTTCTAGTACTTTGCCTTGTATTGTTGTTCCCAAAACTGGTGCGATACTTTATGCTAATGCAAGTAGTGTCTCTTAGTTTATATCGATTTAGAACATCTTAGTGCGGTTATCAACGCAGCTGAGCTTCTACTAAGGCGCTGATCAATTTTTGACAACTATTGTTTCCTCTAGAGCCGCACCTTGGTCATGCGTACCCTCTTTGCATGGCTGATACTTGCGAAAGAGTTGTGTGGAAGTATTTCCATGTCTCTATGTTCTAGCCTTGACATTTCAACGGGCGAACTCGTTCGCACGTCCAGCGAGGTGCGCAAAGCCACTTTTCGGAATGCTTGGGTAAGCAGGTTGATTCTTTTTAATCATAAAGAGGCATCTTGAAAAATACGGTTATTTCTAATGGAATACATTTGTTGGATGGTATTCAATAACAGACAAAGGCGTAAATTGCCAGGACCTCTGGAAATGAGGTCCTATGGGTGAAAGAGAAGACCTGTAGATTTCAAGTCTTGCCTTCAGTAATGGTTGGATTCTGGAGGTGAGTCATCCTTTTCTCCTATTTTTCTGTGAGGAGCTGTGAAGCCTTCATTGAAATAGACGTCTCTTTTTACCTGTTAGTAGTTTCAAACTTGTTTTGCTATTGAAAGTTTCTTCGTCAGCTGCTGTAGAGCGTTGTATGTAGTCTCCATGCGAGCTAAAAACAGTGAACTTCGCTAACTTCGCCACGCAGTACCCTATGTTTTCTGAATCGATTAACAGGCTGCATTATACACTATGTACTATACAGCCTGAAATGGAGACCGATCGGTTTCTCAAGAGCTCAAGCCTTTCTAACCTCATCATGTACTTGTAACCGTAATTACTATAATCGGTGAACCCTCCTCCCTATAATTTAATTTTATCGTCTTTGATTAAGAATGAGCCGAGTTTGATGCCACTTCTCTTGCTGCGAAGCATGATCTTGAGGTGGTATATGGAATATCGCTCGAAGCGAATAAATGAGACGATAAACCTTATTCAATTCTTTGAATGCTTTTTTTTTATTTTTCAGTTCTACCGAAGGAGTCTCAATAGTATGCTCGTCTGTTGGCCTGATGCATTCTAACTCGGATCTCCTTGAAGACACGTCAGTTTCGCGACCTAGTTCTCGAGTTCCTTGGGGAATTTCTGTCCCCAGCAGACCGGATCAAATTGTACGCTAGTCATCCTGTTAGGAGGCCCTTTACGAATGACTTAGTTGAGCATAGCTTGCTTGATTTGTAGATCTGTGTGTGGTTCTACGCACTGCTGAATTACTTGACAGCCGGCAATGTTTCGTTAAACTCAGAAGCCTGATTGTCAGTTAATTGGAAAATGCATCTTGAAGTGAGCGGTATTTTTACGTCTTCAAGTTTCGGGAGTTTTTCAGTGCTCTTATAAGGGTCAATCTACTGTAGCAAGTCTTTCTAGATTAGTTGGCGCGTACTCTGTTGGCTTCCTCGAAAGGTAGGTATTAGCGGTTGAATGACTTTTGCTGCGTTGATCCCCTTCCTACCGAGGTGTCTTTTTGTTAGCTCCAATGCGCGGCTGGGCACTTAATCGAAATTCTGGTTGCTAGGACACCATGTTTGCTGCCTCACTAGGTTGCACGCATTGAGTTAATACTTCAAAGCTTCCCGTTATTTTAAAAACTGCCTAAGAAGAAGGATTCTATGATTAGTCAACCTCTATTTTTTTACATACTAGTTCGCTACCCTCTTACTGGTGTATTGCAACACAACTTGTTCTATTTTGTTGATTTCATGCCATCCTCTGGCCGGCAACTCCATTATTCTTCATGGTCATCTTGTCACATATGCAAATATAATATTTTGAATGTCCCTTCCATAACGAAGTGCGCATACTTTGTTCCAAGATGCCCCGATTCGAGGGAAATAAAACATACTCGAATCCTTTTCCGTATTGTAGATATCGAAGAGCATGAGCAACGTTGTGAGTCCCCTTGAAGTTTTCGATCACTTTGCCTCATATTTAACCCGAACCAACCCCTTCCCTGAATCAGAATTACAGTCCATGGCAGCGGACTGCTTTCGTTACTGTCTTATTCGTAGCGCCTGCCTGAAGGAAGATGCCACTCCCAGTCTTCCGTTAGTCATCGAAATAGTGAATAGAGAACTTGTGAACTGGTTGGGAAATCTACTCTCCAGATACCTTTTAACGCTTTTTCTTCCAGTCTCATAACTCAGATATTTGAAAATAGCATAATTATTTCAAAATTTTAAGATCCTTTAATTTCAGTAGGATCACTTCGAAGAAACTTGTTCCAACTCAAACCGTACCCACTCTCGACCTTGTGGAAACTCAAATTTTTTTGTCAGATCCAGCAGATGCCCGATTTTTGAATGAGTGCGTTCACTTGCGTTTCTCAATTCACTTGAATGGCAGTTAAAGATAGAGCGATGCTGAAACGAATTGAAACAAATCCGAAAAGGGAATTCAAGTCAATCATTTAGCCAGACTGTTTTATTAAAGATATGGGATATTAATGCACAAAGCTTCAGCCGAATGCTGTTGCATCTGCCTAATCAGTAGTGTGTTCTCATTACAATTTGTTCCAGAAGTGCTCTGCTGTCCCCATCTACCTAGCCGCAGCGAGGTTTTTCGGTGACGCTGCCTAGGTTCTCGGTTTTTCCTTATTGACATATTCACCAGTGTGTGTACATCAGACTGTTCTGTTAGATTTCTCATTCACTCGTTTTACCTCTCACTAGAAAAAGGATGAACGGACTTAAATTACAAAATAAGTCTTGAGAATCTCTGTTGCGGATGAATTAATCTCTACTCATTTTTCTCTCTTGGGCTTAATTTGACGATGCCTTTCCAATCCTCTAGAATCTTTCAGTTCTGAAAAGAGTCTTTTACATCAAGTGGGATTTGCTTCTTGAAAAGAAATTCTATTTTTCCACAATTTGAGTCTTGACGGTCTGTCTCCTCAGGATTGACTGTTGCAAATCATATCCTAGAAGTTAGGTTTTTCCAGGATTTATCATTCACGTATTTAATGTAATAGGCCAGATGTAGGGGAAAGCTACAGTTTGTAAACCGACATTTAACCGATGTGGTAGATATGTTATCAACCGCTGAGTTTATAACAGCTGTAGTACAGAAGAACGGCAGCAACCAATTTATCTTTATTTATTTTGTCCAGCCTCAAGTACCTTACCGATAACGTGAATTTTGGTTTGATTATTTTCAAACCCATCGCCGACGCCTTCATGGATGGACATCGTCCATGGGATAGCGCCGCATCCACCGAACCAGTTATGGGAGTGGCTCTGGAAGCGCTCAGATTAGTTGGCTGTCTCCTTGCTCCCCTGACCCCAACTCGAGCCGATCGGCTTGCAAGTGGACTTGGGATATACCAGGGAGCTCCTCATGGCAACTATCAGTTGATCACTAAAGCCAGTATCTTATACCTAGATCACGGCCGTGATCGCTAAATTTTGGTTTTTAAATAGAATAATCTGTTAATTAAACAGTGTTGAAATCTAACTGTCTCAAAATACTGGTCGTAATTGGTTAACTCGCTGTAGTGAAACACCAAAATATTGTCGAGCATCACAAAGTTCGTGATGTGGATTTCGCCTTAACGGGAGCGTAGATTTCCTTGTGGAGTAGAAATTGTGTCAAAGAGGGTCCAAGTAATCACAGCGAAGACGGATCTTCGAATAAGCCGGAGGTAAAATCCGCGCCACAGTCCAGTTGGGCCATCGATTTGAACCGTTTCCCGAAGAATTTTGATCCAGGTCGTCCGTATACCCGCCTTTAATCGAAACGAGCAGGTAGGATTGCTATTCTGCAAGAACACTGGCGTCAGTTTTAACTAACCGAATTCTTGTTTGCCATGATGACGGAAAGCTGGCGATTTGTCCGAAGCACATCTGCTGGCTGAGTTACAGCGGTCGCACACATTGCGGCAAAAAGGGCGCAGAGACTGAACAGATGAGTTGGTGCTACTTCTCCACTATTTATACCTTAACAAATAATGAAAGAGTTTCAAAAACTCCATTATGCTACAAACGTTGCATCTTCAGCACTTTCACTCAGTACATTTATACTCGGCTCTGAGCTATCGGGGTTAACTGAATAGCCCCATCCCGACTGATACGTCGAGCTGCTGTTTGCAAGGGTGTTCTGAGTTATTTTAACCAAATTAGTATTCGAAGGCATCAACGTCCCGATCAACGATGCTACCGCACCGGTGATTTGCACCTTTTAGTCTTGAATTAATCGTGCATCACTATAAACATTAATATAACTAAGGAAAGCAACTTGAAGCTTAGCCTTCTCAAACGATCCAAGATGGGATGCCCTCTCCGCAACAGCCATCTTGATAAGATAGGGAACTTCATATTTAATTATGCAGACAAAAATGCAGACACAATGGAGGTACACAGTTGAGTTTGTAATTAAATATCGATTTCAATCACAATCGTGCATTTGGTGCAAGATCTAACTTACCAATAATAGTGAGATTTTTAAATTGGTTGTAGAAAAGAAGGTAGAGACCGGAGTAGGGACCGTCTCGTGCCAGAGTTGGCAACAAACCGCTGTAAACACCTACAATGGTCAGGAAATCGATCTGGTAAGGCCGGCTAATATGGGACGAAGAACAAGGCATGAAACCGAGGGCTTGACAAAAATCAAGAAAAACATTAATACCAATGACCTCAATTAGACGACATAACCAAGAGGTGGCGTGCCGCAATGGTTAACTTAGAAAGCAGTGATATCCAGAGATAAAACGTGTGGTCGAAAAACCTTTCAATTTGGCGGTCCTGTAGATCCAATTCAGTGCTTCAAGCGTCGAACGATTTCGGATCAACCCGGCTTCCATCTGAGTCTTCACAACCGTGAAAGGCAGTAGGAACCCACCTACGAAGCAACGACTTGTAAAACCCAAAGTGAATGAGTTCAAAGCAGAAGAGCCACCACTGGAAGAAAGCATTATTGCACAATAGTTAGCATGAACTTCTCGATTTACTCAGGCATATATGACTGAAGGAAATTGAGGGTGGTAAAATAAGCACAAACACCGGGGACTGATCGCCACAAGGAAGGAATAGTTCCTGCCCACAAATTTCGCAACCGATGACGTAGTTGGTTATGAGATGGGACCTCAGACCATAGGGTGCTAGCAGTTCTGACTACACCGATGCTTGAATGGCTAACAGCAGCGTTATGAGAAAGGAGTGAGTTACGTGCTGAGAATAGGAGGAGCTTGAAGTCTAGTCTTAAGAACATCTAGAGGTTGAGTAATTAGCACTCCGAGAACAGAGGAAAGACAGCTGATGGCCAATACCTGGCTGGCAGGACGCGAACGTTCAAAATTTGTACGTAACCGATTTGACATTACAATATACGCATAGCCCGTGGGAAAGGGTACCAGTGTGAATGCAAATATATAATCACATGCTGTGGGCTTATTCCTTCGATACTATTGGTTAACAGAAATAATGCGCTGAACTGAACGACCTTTCTTTAGATTATTTAAAAGTCGCTTGATTTATTTGAAGACGAAATTTTCATACTCAAATTGATTTCAGGTATTTTAGCTGATTGCTCATTCAAAGTGACTTTGGAATTCAATGCTTTTCGAGTCAGCATTAAATTTCTGTCTCCATCAATTCCTCACGTCTCAGAAGCGTTCGATTTATTCAGGACACACGTTGAAAACTCAAATTGTGTGAAATTGTGCAAACCTTAACTAAGATGTGCTAAGATATCTGTTCATATAGCGTTTCGTTCGTGTCAAATCCACTCTGTTGTGTGCATACAATGATCCGCTCAATTTTCTAAACACCGGCTGAAATTAACTATTCGAATTGATCGCTTACTTTCGATTTCGATTCCTAATTTGCCCCACGTTTACACTGATTGTTTGCAACGGCTATTAGTCCGTATTTATGTGATAGTATAAAATTTCAACAGTCGCGCAATTCGAGCGAATGTATCCTGAATGTATTTATAACACCAACCACAAAATTTGCTGTCATAGGTCATAGAACTTAATCGACGAGTAACGATTGCAAACTGAATTTGAAGACTGAAAGCCTAGATCAGTCAATTGATGACAATGATCATGGCCTGGCCTACAAAGGCATATTCACCACCGTTATTTGAATGGTCCACTGGTTATTGAATTTTCACTGTACAAGTCGCCTTCTAAATTCCACATTTTAGTCCTGACCCCATAACCCATACAGCATGTAAGATTTCTTAATGGACTTCTTGAGAAAAGCATCAGAAAATTGGAGGGCTGACATAGCTGCCTGGGTTTATATCTCAAACTTTATCAAATTGGTGAAGTGGTCACCTGCGCGTCTGATCTATCAATCTCACCCAAGTAGAGCTGAAATCGGAATTAATATCTGCAATGGCTGCATTCCAATTTACAGGAAGTGTCTTAATAGGCGGTTCTGACCTAAAAATTTTAACTGACAGGTATTTTCTTCCAATGTGGTGTTTACTATTTGTTGGAAGTAGAGGCCACGCTCATTGTAGATCAAGAATAAGTCGTTTGTGTGTCGAAATAATTCAGAGGTATTCGTGGGACTTTTCAAGTGATATGGTAGCCTTGAAGAGAAGAATTGCTTAACACATTTAGACTGATCATTTGGGTGGAGGTGTACGCAAAATAATCCAGTATATTTAAAAGGCTGTTTAAAAGTCGTTTAATCCTTTAATCGAATACCTACGCATCATTCCTAAATGTAACCTTTTTATTTTTCATGATCTATAGGCTTATCAGCTAGTCAAGAATGAATCGGCATGGTGACAGCAGTTCATAACGATAAACATGAATTTGAGAACCATATTCAAGCTATGTCTTTTATTGAAGAAATGTGCGAGTCTACTATAGAGTTCAAGAATGCTCATCTCAATCAAACTTCAGAGTGACTCTTTTTGATCATTTGTGCTACGCCTTTTAGAGCTGTCGGAAGTACGTAGGTTACAAAATCTTGATCCGATAATAATTCAGGTTGGTGTTATTTAAGAGAAATGGAAAAGTCATTCCCACAGACATAATTCATAGCCGAATCTATTGGGTATATGAAACAACTAAGGCTATGGTTCAGGGTGCTAACAAACACGCCTTTTAAGAACACGACTGAAGACGAGGATGACGGTGCTGGACATGTTGATAGTACGATGATGAAGCTTCGGTGGAGAAATGGTGGCCATACCAAAACATAAACGTGTAGGACCCCATATGTTTGGTTACATCTCTGCCCGTAAGTCCTATTGCCGAACTAATTGCTTTCAAAAGCTTTAACATTCTTATATATGTCGCGTGGAGACTTATCGGATTGGCGGCTAGAAGGAGGCACGGATTCAGATTTTTGATAGGAAGTTCTTCCTCTGGCTTTATAGAACAATTCTTATTTTTAGCCTTTGAAACTCCCATCCACTTAATAAATAAAATTCGCCCATTGTGATTGTAGCTTATCAAGTCTAACTGAGAGGCCATCAATTATTTGTTCATAGGCAAATAAGCATAACCTTATACTTTGTGAATAGGCCTTTCTATAGTTTTTTAAGAGGTGAAACATTGTGTTAAGTGCTAAGCAGCGCGTCCGCAAGTGTTTCTGTTTTGGAATTTGATTCCCTTAGTCGGATTCTTTACGAGTTGGAATTCGTTCCGTACTCTATTAAGGTATAAGTGATTGGACGAATGCAAGTTAACTGCTAAATCTCCAGTATTAGGGGAAGTTCAACTCATCGAGGGTATCCGGTTAGACCAATTCGCTTCTAAATTGTTCCCAGTGAGAGAAAAACCAGATACCGTAGGAATGGGGGAATGAAACCTCAACAACGTCGGCCTAATAAAACATATCTTTTGGATTCGGTAGCCCTTAACAGACTCGTCTGAACACGCTTAAAACCTTGAACTGTGTAGTAAAAGAAGCCGATATTTGACAGAAGTATTCGCGAATGCTCAGAATGGCCAAAGCATATTTACCTTATCGTAAAACTTGATCGTTCCTGCTTAAATTGTGCACGAGAAAACGCTAAAATCAAGTACGTTTGCAGGCTTTATCATATTCCCTCACGTCCCTCCTTCAGATTCCAGAGGGTATTCATTGACACACCTCTAGTGGTCATTCATTTTCAAAAGTCATAAATATTCAAATGTGGGTAAAAGAGCACTATGTCGTAACATTTAACAATAGCAGTTAGAGAAATAAATCTATCGTGACCATTTGAAAAATCATCTATTTTGAGCACTAAAAGTCGGATTTCACATTTTTGTTGGTTTCCATAATTAGAAAGCAGTCAAAGGTAGTGAAGTATAAAAAATGAGCAGCGAATCTCCCTCCCGCCGTAATCAGGAAAAATGTTCAACATTGGAAACAAGCGTTCAGCTAAACTCATTGAACAGGATTTTATTTTTTTTTATTTTCTCCCCACTCATTAGGGCAAGTCCCAAGGACTCATTGGGGATACAACAGAAGTACAAGTAGCTTTTACAACAAGTTAGCACATAACACAGTAAAAACGCCTTCTCTGGTAGCGGTTCAGCTTCGTCGTGACACCTCGTCTGTCCTCGTTTGTCGATATTCCTGGTATGTTTCCGTCGATTTTCTTATTTGTTCAGAGTTCTGTCCTTACTTTTTCCTAAGTGTTTTCTCAGATGTGATTTGAGCTTGAGGATTGCTGTTAGTAAGCAGTGATCAGAGTTTGCGTCTGCCTTTCTAGAAGTTCGTAGATCACTTACTAGGAATAGGTTTGATCTTCTCATCAGAATAAAATCAAGAGTATCACCTTTCCCTGTAGGATGGTACCAAACCCAAGTCCGGAATTCCATCGACATGAATTATAAGCTGGATTAAAAACTTATTTGGCGAAATATGGCAATTTTTATCGACATAACTTTCAGGGGTAGTTTATTTAATAATGTTGTATTAAATAAGAATTTGCTAAGAACTTATGGATTGTAGTGTTGTGTCAGCTGCATTCAACCATGTCAGTCGTAACTTTGCCACCAAGTTAATCAGAGCTGGATATACATTCTGACAATGAGAAGGCCCGCTGGAGAAATGTCTTTAGTTCCACTACCATGAGTATCGAAAGACGTTCCATTGAAATGGCTTGTATTTCGTGTTTAACATTATTAGAGAAGTCATATATCTCTTTAACATTCAATGAAAGTCATGCACGAAACGTATATCAAAATAAGCTTAAGACATCAAGGCATCTGATGTGCGCGTAAATTTCATCAAAAGTAAATTGCAAATTTTTAGAGAACTGGCTTAAAGCCACTCCTTGTTCCTGCTACTTTTTAGTCCCGGTCAGATGATAACCTAAGCCGCTTCGAAAGCAAATACTTATGAACTTGATATAAGCAAGCTAGAATTACTGTTTGTCAGTAAGTACATTGAAGTCGTTGCATAATTCTAGTTCCTCTCGCCTACTTCTTCCCGAAATGGCTTTGTCTAAATGTCACCATCCATCCATCCATCCATCCATCCAATCTGTTGATATTCTATTTGAATTTTTAGTTGCAAAAATAAGGCGGTATTTTAAATACTTCATAAAAAATCGTTTTTTACCTTCACATGATGATAAGCTGACTGAAAGATCAATTAAATGTACAATAACCTCTTCCACATTTTCTAGTTGAAGATAGCATTGCAGGCATGCGATCTATTTGGAAAGTGCTGCATTTCTGCCAAGTCGATGCACTGAGTGCATGACGTTAAAGGAGTCTTTCCCGACAAAATGGAGCAAATGGACGGGTAATGCATCATTTCAAAATGCAAAGTGTTTATTCTCCTTATATTAGTCAGCTAAGGAATGATGGTTTTTAAAGGTGCAAGATCGTCGACTATTTGAGAAAAATAGATTTTCCCAAATGTTCAGTACATTTTCTCTCTCATCTCCCATTGCGATTTTTTCGTTTGTTGAGTTTATAGTTGCCTAGGCAACGAAACTAAGGTAAAATTTTTATTTCAAAAAAGGGCCTCTAGCCGTTCAATGTAGTTTTATTGGAATCTTGTATGATGAAAACCATTGAATTTCCTCAACATATTGAAATTCACAATAATCAGAGAAATTAATTTAACGAAATTGTTTGAGATAAATAATGCTACTAAATGTAGTGATCTTTAATTTCTTACCAACAAGCAATTCAGTAGCTGTTTTGATAAAACACCACGCAGTCTCCAGCTGATTCGGTTGAGTTTTTATATTGGTTTCACCAAGTTTCCGCTTGGTCTTTATTTCATATAAAAGTCATGCTCTCTTGAAGGTTGGCTCGAGTGACTTATAAGCATTTGTTTCAAAATATTGCGAAGAAATTTACTTTACTCAGTAGCTTGTTTCATTTAATGCAAGCCTCAACAAGCTACATTGCAATTCAATGACTAACTCCTTCCATTTCGTCGCTCACTTGTGTGTCCGATTTTTTCACGTAATATAAAAATTATGAAACAAATGTCACCCTGAGGTATCCAAATTCTTCTAGGAACTTAGAAATAGGGCTAAAACGATATAAAGAAAAATATTACAGTGAGCAGTCACTTTCATCCATAGGATTTACTGACGAAAGCTGGCATAGTTTGTCCAACAGGTCACTAAAGTAAATGGTCGGCTCAGCAGCAAGCAGCAACTCCACAGCATTCAGACTGCGATGCTCTTGTCAAATTTGTGATTTGGGGTAGTCCACAACGAATCTTGACGTCTACTTTCTGTAATGACATCAGCCTTTGTGCTTGATCTGATTAAGTGAATCTATTGCGGGACCCCTGGCTCCACTCTCTTCTGCTTTTTGCCCAGAACGAGTACAAAGTAACCGTTAAGGGCTGACGCGCCTTTCAACTCTCCAGGTCAAACTAAATCGACAAAAATTTTAAATTCAAGTCGAATTGATTAGTGTGAAATTAGGTACGAGAGGTGATATTCGAGTTCGTCTTGCGAATTTCCTGATTGGGTCATTTCGGCAATCAGTGTTTTTAAAATGGCCAACTTCGAAGCGTTTACAAGGTGGACTTTAAACCTAACTCCATATTAAAATCGGAAACGGACTTCAAAGTACACCCCCATCACTCGAATTAGTTATGGAGAAACTGCAACTTGAGCTCTCAATCTAAAAGTCCATGGTTAAAAATAAGAGATCGGATACTTTTAAGTGTAAAAATTAATACCCTGTGGGTAACACCAGATCCCAAGCAAGGAAGATAAGACCTTTCGAGTGCTTTGAACTCGCCTGTCTAATAAAGTGATGGGCACAGGCCCGCATGAGCCTTTATGCCAATCGCTGACGAGGGTACCTTGCTGGAGGTGGCTTCACTATCAGACAGCGGACAGAATTGAGTGACAATGTAAGTACCAGTTACTTAAATGAAGCTATTTGAAAGCCAGGCTATTCTCTAGACATCTTAATTTCAAATGATTTTCAGAGGAGGCACAAAAATACTTCAAAAAAGACTTCAAAGTTGCCATGCGGTGGTCTTGATATTTAATTTTGCCCGGCTCAGAGTGAAGAAGCATGGGACTCAAAGTCAGCTCTGAGTGTTAGATGAGCTGCCACTGACTTGAATCAGGTACTAGGGATTCTAGAGCAAATGCCTTGGAAAGTGGTTTGCTAGACCTTTGGGGTAACTTGGCTGACAAACTGACTTCAGAACTTCAGCATATTGTAACAGAATTGCACATTTCAAAATCAAAGTTTGCGTATTTTTTGAAAGTGTTTCGTAAGCTGTTATGAAAGTTCGCAACTCGAAAAGACAAAGTGTTAGTCGGTACAACTCCGTTTTCTGAAGCTCTCAACGCGACAACGCACCTTTAAATTATCTGATAGCTACCAGTCAAGGGATGCATGAGCATGTACTGCTTGGCGAAATCATACTTCAAGGCCTATGGCTGTGTCATTAAGCACAATGGCTGATAATAATAAGTTTTAAATGAAAATAATGAATCACTACATAATGTCGAGGATGAACAAGACAGCAATAACCGGTAGTTAGTGTAGACTCCGTCCAACTTGGCTAGGCGCTTTTGTCCATTGAGTGAATGAGACAGTGAATAACTTTGAAATTTTGTGCTCAAGATTACGTCTTTGTATTTTAATGGCCAGAAAGGCTCATCCGAACTGTGCCAATCATCCCTCAATGTGGAAAGTCATGTGCAACTAAGCATTGCCAACTACACTTTCCAACATGGTGAGAATGGTATTTACTCGATACTCATGTAGTCGATGCTTAATTCAAACCGCTGAGTTCGTCCTTTTGTACCGTGTTTGCACAGAATAACTCAAAAACGAAATTTGTGTGTAATAACAAAAAGAGTAATCACTAAACTGAGGGTTCTAGTAGATGTCTCAAGAAGAGAAACTGAAAGGTGCCTTGCTTTATTTTTTACGTGCTGGAGAAGCAGGAGGACTCCCTCGGATCTGTTCATTAATTGACTATAACAGGGGGACTAGCACCGTTCTGGTCTCATCGAATGACGTCGATTTCACTTTGATTTTCCAGGTTTAGAGCAACAAAACTCTGGGTCATTCAAATTTTAATTTACGATGAATTGCGGCTTATGTCTGATGGATTCATCCGACGTGACCAATTCATGGTGACGTAGTTCGGGGTGGTGGAGCGCAGCTAACGCGAAAATATGATGACGTTCAATTCTAGCGATGCGGATGTGGCGGTGGAGAGAGTAACAGATGAATGTTGCATGGTCACCAACAATTGCTTGAATGCCTTCTTGCTTTGATACTAATGTGGAATTGGTATTGAGACTGTCCCCAAACCATTGCAACGCAGATTTAATGGGCACCATTTTTACATTTCCCCAAAATTCGCTCTTCAATGACATGGAACCATTCTGACCATCGTGAATTATTAATGAAGAAAACAAAACATATTAATTCAATTGTAATGAACACATTTCGGAACCAGTTTCAAATGACTCTAAGCCATTGATTCTGTTACAATAATCCAAAGTGTGAATCAAGTCCCCTTTTGATGGAAGAAAATGGAAACCCACTAGAGATTCTTTCATACTTTATTTCCCTTATTGTCAAATTCAAATCAAATTGACGTTCCATGTACTTTCAGCCAATCAAACTCAGCTTTATCACTAGCCCTTACTAAAGGAGTGGTGCGGTCACCTACCATCACTATTTGATAAGGCGGGCCATTAATAGGCATAATGCAGTCTCGTCAAATGAGCGGAAGTCCCCTCACACCCAGTGGCACCCAATGGATGGCTTCTTGTCTAAAAAATGTATCAAACTACTTTTCGCACTCCCAGTTGAATTCTGCATTTAGCACACTTAAATACACTGGATAATAGTATCGAAAGTACCATTTCTTTCCTAAAGGTGCCTCGGGTTTCTGTGCACTAATGTTAGTTGCATGTCGTATTTGCAGCAGGCTGTTGATGTTGAAAAAAAATAGACCTAGCAATTGAAAATACCAAGTCACCTATGAATTACGGTGGTTCGGGAGTGGTACCAAGAGCACTCTGAATGCGTTATCAAAATAAAGTATTATGCTTAAGCTTTTAGTACAGTCAGTGGTCTTGCCTAGTAGATGTAAGTTGAAATAGCATCGTCGCACGCGTCTCCTCCGTATGGTCCTGTTGTGTTCTCTTACCACTTCGGTATGGCAAATCTTGATTGATACGTGTGTGCACTCCTAGCTGGCTCCGAAGCACGACCAGTCAGCATTAGCTCGGACATTCTACTCATCATTTCTCTTTGAGGTAGTCAATGGAGTGGTAAATCGCGACTCAAAAACCTTAGTCGATGTCTGAGATTGTTCTCCTCGAAAGACTGATTTTCCCATCCTTTCCCTGTTGCGCCTTTTAATCAGGAACCTCCATATGGAACACCAGGTTTCCTCTATGTGAAGTGACTAAGACGTGGTATAACCAGTTTTTAGTGGTTGATACCTTCATTTAACTTCACCAAGTTTCATTTTTAAACTTGTCTTATAAAGTACAAACCGGTTCGAGAAGAATCTTCAACTTGAATCTGGCACACAAGCTGATAATTTTCAGCGAATCCTTAATTCCGAATACAGTTGCAACCGACGCACTGAGGATATGGCACAACCAGACAAACAAAAAAGGAGAAGATAGAAGTGGAAATTAATTTTCATTTGAGAATCACGACCTTTCAGAGCTTATACCACATGAAGTTACGGAAAAATACCGAGTGTCCAGTTTGTCAGCCAATACTTTCAACAGGAAATAACCTATTCATATTACTTCCATCGTCAGTTTTGGCTAAACGTTCGACAAAGTTCTAAACCGGTGTACATAGTTGAGTAGTGTAACACAGCTTAGCGTCTTTTTTACCGTGGTATCACACGATTCCAATCTTATTCCAAATAAATTTCTGATGCCACACTCCTGTTCTGCAAAATGTAGAACCGAAATTACATAGGTTTTAGTAAAATGGTTTGTGGAATTTCGATAGAATTGAAATGAAAGTTAATGCATATGAAATTCCCTCATTCACTCCTAATTTGCTGTAGAGAAGGTACCTTTGGGACCTTCCAGTTGAAAGTGACGCACTGCATCGCCTATTCTTTGTCAGCATTTGAATGATTTATATAGTTTAACTTCAAATTATGGATGTGAAACAGCAAGCTCCAAGGTTCTGCCATCCATCGCACCGTCAGCCTAAAATCTGCTAACGTTCCACATCGCACGACTCTTTAGCCTTCTAGATCGGGTTGGGCGTGAGATTGCCATGCTTTTAAGTAACTGATGAAGTGCTCAACACATCCGAATTGGAAATGCGAAACCGAAGTAAACTAAGGATCCGCCGTCAAGCACAATTCAGGCTGGTTGCTGAAAACTTGGCGCATGTTTGACAGTTCTAAGTAGCCATCCAAAAACCAAATGACAATTCGAAACTGCTTAAATTTTGTACTACATTCCTCTCGCTGTGTCCTTATATCAAACTGTGTTTTCATTTATTGAAATGCATATGGTTTGTCAAAGTATCTGCTATAATTTATGATTTTTGAATTTGCCTCAATGTGTTGGCTGATTAAAAGCACTTTTACTTCCAAGTTTCCCTTGTATACCTCTCTTATATGCCAAGATATGTTACTTGAAAACAAGTAATAGGGACGAATTGCCAACAGCGGATAACGAATGGACCTTTTGAAGAAAGAAGACAGTGCGCTGAATGGTGAACATCCTTTGCTTCTACACTAGGCTTCTTCCAAACTCCATCTATTCTCTTTCACGACACCCTCAGTGTATTCATTAATTTTTCGACTTAACAATGACAATGTAGCATTTTATCACATTTTGGCAAGCTCTAATTGCCTTCAAATTGTGTTAATCCACAATGCACTGATGTTAGAACCCGCTGACTGTTGATTTCTTCCCTGAATTCATGCGACAACTTTGGTGCCTTGATATTCTTTCTTCTGTACCAGCAAAAACATCAAAAGTAGTTATTTCCAAGACAGCTCCTACATGAATCAGAAATCAGTTTTTTGAAGTCAACCGCATGTCAACACTAGCTTTGTAGTCCGAAATGTGCACCAGATTTTTGTGACAGGCGAACTCCCACTGAAGTAGCCCCTTAGAAGTTGAGCGACCGACATTAACCACGTTGGACTTGCAACGACTGAAGATATTCTAGAAATGTTAAATTATATGAGTTGATCTGTTTTAATTTGTTCTGGACATTGATCAAACAAAGCTGTTTTCATTGTTTTAAGCTCTTCGTTTCTCCAACTTACATTTCGTTATGCGCTCATAGCAATAATCCCTCACTTCGCCAGTCACAACCAATTGCAAGAAAACATAAGAACAGGCCATTTAGAGCATCTGGAGATTTCCTAGAAATAAGAGAAATGCCACAAAAGATTGAAGACCTATTTGAAGGTGGATCTCAGTAATATTTCGGTGAGAACTTAGATTGGCATTCCAGCGACTAGTTGACGTGCAACGGACAAATACCATAGGAAATACTGGTTTTTGTACAGTACCTTTGCTGTACTGGCAGTTTTTGAAGTTTAAAAACTTCCTAAAGCAGAGCAATGCGCTTTGCCTCAGAAGCACATTTTTTGGATGGATCTCACTTATTACTAACTGACCTGCGTGGTTTGTTAGAATGTTTTGCATAAAAGACTTTTTTGAAACATTTTAAACTAATGCAATGTCCCCACGAAACTTCGAACTTTTAAGTTAACAATAAGTAAGCACACATCGGATCATTTTCGTGTGTAAAGTGACAAACAGCAAATGATCGATGTATTGTGACGCGGTGTGACCCTGGCACACCAAGATCAGAAGTGCTTATCACACGTTGGATCGTCTGCCCTAAAAGTCGCCAAATTTTTCTTCCGCAAGAATTGGTGCTTTGAGGGTTTGTGTTACCCAACCATGGAAATAATGAACTCAACTGAGTCGTGTTTTGGCTTTAGTTTGATTTATTAATTGCGTTGATTAGTAACTGAACCAAGTCCACATTGAGCAGCAATGCCGTTGGACGATTGCCCCAACTAGAATGAAGGTAGTTCTGATTAAAGATTTATCATTTTGTGATCCATTTTTAGATTGCGGATGCCTTCACCAAACACCAATGAACTTCTGCCGTCTAATGAGTTGATCGTGTACCTGGACATGCCACTTACAGCGCACTACTTCACAGCACATTTCACTACAGTATTTGATGCACACCCAATAAAGCACATTTTCACGCCATTTTAATGTCATTTTCCTTTTAAATTTAGCACGAAAAGCCCCAGATCCTTAATCATTTCGACATTTTTGTTGATACTGGCATTTTTCTAAGATGGATCATTTTGTATTTTATTTTCATTTACTCCACACCCATTAGGACAAGTCTCAAGGGCTTGTTGGGGATGCAACAGAAGTACAAATAGCTTTTACAACAGACAGCACGCATGGTTTTGCCGCACAGGTGGCAGTTTAACTTCAGTTCCACTTCATAGTGCACCTCGTTCGTCCTCGACGATTTTCAACCCTCTTCCTGGAGTCCTTTTAACTTTCTGGCTAACATTCCATATACTGTTTCATGCACGCACTTTCCACAGCCCAGTTTGAGACCATGCATCCACGTATTTTGGTTGTGCGTGTGGGTGATTAGTCCTATCCGGCCACCCTTCCCATTAGTCCCCAGAGTTACCCCTGGGGTTACCGAAGGTCACCACGAGGAGGCTGAGAGTAGGTTTGACCACCACGATGGTTCATACATTTTCGGTAACCAAGTGGTTCGATTTATCCCATGACTCTGTTTGAAAATGCTTAAGGCTCGCTTTCGTTGCCATGTACTTAATTCGAAATTATGGACGTATTTTGCAAAAAAGAGTCGTTGAAAAATTTTTCTTCAACTCTTCACATCGAATTAAGGTGAATGTACGTGCATTCGAAATAAATTCGAGCTCCCTAGGCACGACTCATTCGGACTTTCTGATTACCAGATGAATTAGCTTTCATAAAAGGAATGTACCTACTGCCATACAGGCGTGGTAGCCAACTACAAGATCCCCGACCCTTTAACTTTTGAACGTTCTATTTTTCCCTAGGTCTTATAATAACATTTGGTTTCACTCTTCTGAATGGCCATTAGCGTAAAAATTCATGCATTTTAATGCACTTGGTAGCCAAAACAAATTTATAATTCGGCGAGTATGAGTTGCCCTTTGCTGTTTACTACGAAGAAGGCTTGAAAACAGACCTACTCAAACAGACCACCTGCGAAGATCCGCATGTCTGAGTCCACTCCAATGCACTCATCTCATACAGCTTGGCAAATAAGCAGTCGCTTTACGATCTATTTGCTATTTTTTCACTTGAACCTTAAGAGAACTCGATGTTTTTGCTGAGTTGAATAGGGTAAATGCGATTTAGCTCTATAGGCTACTGCGTTGTCTATTTACCAAGATAAGGCAATTTGTCTCCTGAGTAAAAGATTGCCCGATGACGATAAGATAAAGGAAAACATCTCATTTCTTAGAATAATTGTAAAAAAAACTGAGATGTGCAATCATTTTCGGGTTTTCAACTACTAGCAATTTGATGAGCGCATGTGTTCCTAGACTGATGCGTTTGTAGTTCTTTTCTTTTGTGGAATAAATTGTTGTCTTTTGGTCCTTAAAGTGATTTGGCGTTATCGACTGGCTTCATTCGCAGGGCCCTTGCAGATGCTTATTTCGCAGTATTCAAGTATCGTCTTCTAGTTGTTTTCCTCGTTTCTTCAAGTCGCTCAAGTGCTGAAGTGCTCTAGAACGCCACAACACCAGAGCCATCTAAAATAATATCCATGTTTATTAGGAAATCAAGCTATAAGGGCCTTGAAGCAGTTTTCAAAAATCCTGACAAAACTACCAAATCATCACCATTGCTAAACAGCATATGCCACGATTATCTACTTCCAAATCTATCTCACAGGACTTGAAGACTATTGAAGGCTCAAAGGAACCCGAAAATGAATCGTTAGCTCCAAAGTAATCTTGTTCGAAAGTCTTCAAAACCACGCCTGGTAACCCACTATTTTAACCCCATTAAATGCTCCGGTGGTGGTTGATTTTCGTGCAGCATGACCTTGCACACATCCTGGCCGACAGTTGTGCTGAATTCCCTAGAGAATGTTCACTATAGCCAACGGAATCACTGCCGTCGCCAAATTTGGGCGTGCTTTTTTAATAGACTCAACTGCATTGAAAGTGGTAATAATACCCAAAAAAGCATATTCCGCAGGTCATTTATCCCAAAAAAAAAAATGAGATTATGAGAAGCTCACACTGAGTTGCTTGGCTATGGGTGTTGCGGTATTTCGCTGAAAACTCCGAAATGGAGTCAAAACTGTTCCACTGACAAAATTAATTAACTAAAGTGTTGATGTGAGGGTAGGTGCAGTTTGGTCACAATTTGACTATCATTCAGCGTTCCTGGCTGACCCGCATTGTTGTTGTGCATTACCATTGACCCCTTTGATCCTCCTATGGCACTACATTATCGCAGTACTTTGATTAACAAAAGTGGTCGCCAAGTGATAACGATGGAGTGAAGACCCTCATGTTCACCAGATCTGGAATTGACATTAGTCTATGTGCTATTCGATTTAGCTAGAACCAGGTCAATAATGAGCAAAATCAGAATTCGACACGAATTGGAAGAAAACTCATTCGTTTAAGTTAAAATCAAAACCCCTAACTACAGGCAACGATGCACCAGCACATTTAAGACGATCATGTTCACTCAGCAATTTGATTTGTCATAGTTATTACTTAAACTATTCCCTTACACAAAGCCTCAATTTGAACAATAGAAGACAGTTAATGGCTGTCTGGTTTCAGACAATGCCAAACTTGGTCATCGTCAAGTGATTTAACCTGACTGTTCATCGTGCATGTGATGCGCTGTGCTGTGCTGTCTAGAAATTGTTCAAACCTGTAACTGAGGCAAAAATGGGTAAACAAAGCAATGCACTTAACTACTGGCTGAGCCAGGTAAGAAGAATCTCTGCTTAGGAAACGCCCAAGACAAATAGATAAGGAAACCAAAATAGCCGTTCATGTGGCGCTGAAGATGAATAGGACCAGAGTGGAGACCAACGAAATACCAGCCCCTATTATTTACCAATCATTTCCAACTCAAACCTTTCAAGAAGAGATTATTTAGATTGGGGCAAGGTAGTGATGTTGCCCACATGCGACTTTCTAGTTTCTTCAAAGTATCTCCATTGAATTGAAAACTAGGGAGACGATAAGCATATTTGCAACGTGACTTTGAAGAATTGCATCTGAGCACTCCTTTTAAAGACAGACCTGAAAATAGGAGAATTCACTAGTTCATTCAATGAACCAAACAAAAATGCTGCGAACAATTGTCCGAACAAAGGACCATCGTTGGCAGGATGAGTGACGGTACGTTTCAAAAGAAGGCCTGTCGACAAGTTCTCTGTCAATGCAACTGCTGCTATGCCAAGCTTAAGGACAGACCTGCGTTTGCTGCGTTTCAGTCGACAGGGTCAAACTAGTGTCACTCCGCTACAAGGCCCGCTCAGATGCCTCGAGGAAATTCGAATAGCATTCCATTTGTCATGCGGTCAAATATACTCATCAGGCTTGAAATGTAATCACCTCCCGAAATCGCTTCGTGGACGATGTACTTCCCGCATGTTGTTGGCTCCAATTTAAAGCTTTATGATCTCAGCAATGCATAAGGCGCACTTGTGTTAATATTTAAATTTTAGCCATGTCTACGCAAGGGTTCTAAGGACTTGACTAGAATGCAATCGGCAGATCTGTAGGTATTCAACTACTGGTGCAACTGTTACTTCAAAGAGTGCAAGGATTTACGAACTGGTTAATTGAAATAAATAAAGTGAAAAATGCATTCTTTTCATATTTTCGGTAAATGAGGCAACTGATGATTTAGTGAGAAACTAAGTTAAGGCAAAACTGCATTTCCCCTTGTTCAAGAGTCCCTAGAACACTTCAACGTCTGAAAACAATGTCAAATTATACCAGCCAGCGATTGACCGATGGTACATAAACACAACCCTATCTACGGAGATCTTACCACTCTCAAGTTTAAATTGGGAAAACAGATCAAGCCGTCTGGGCATTTTAATGCTAAAGCCTGGCTTACGCCAATATTTCATTGCCCAGGAGACGATGTTTAACGCTGCCTCTTTCTACTGCAGAAGTCATCAGAGTTCAGTGCACGTCTGCTATTTCTTTTTTAGGATTGACACTCCTCTCATGCCCTCCCAACACTGTATCTGATCGCTGCCTACTGCATTATGCATATCGAGGATCTCCCTTAGGAGGTGCAAAGCAGGTGAAGGTGCTCGATCATATCTTACAATCAAAATAACAATTGTGTGCTATGACTTTGGACAGCTACAGCACGTAGTGTGAAATGCTAGAATCGGTGGGCTTTAAGAGTGGATAATTGTTTCGATGGGTTAGTAACTAAGATTGTGGAAGTCGGTCTTCTACTGGGAGCACGTAAAGTTTTACAAATAAATTCACTTTCTTGAAGATCGCTCAATCTATTCTCTCCTTCTGCGACTGATTATGCCGTTGGATACTCTGTCTGGATGGTCAGCCAAAATGAATTCGAAGTGCACATTATTTCCGTAAATTAGGCATAAGTCCGGACCGAAGCATATATCATTGAAATGATCAGCGTCTTGCATATTATTAATGACATAAAGTCATTGTATTTTCAAATCTATGTTTTCGCATCAAGAAGCGCAATTCTAACTGCTCCATGCTGATGCATTCATTTACAACAACGGAGACCTACTTATCATTATAAGTAAATTTGTTTGACTATTCGTTTCGATCATGCTGAATCCCATTTTGGGACCAAGTAGTTTAATGAATGATTGAATGCAAATTACACTCATATCTTTTGCGTTTATGCCCTGAGAGTTTACTCCTTTCCATGTAATGAATATGTGATAAACTGAGGACTCTATTGACGAAATGATCAAATTGGACATGTAATGGATTTGCACTTTTTACTTAAATTCCATTATCAATTTAATCGAATATTAAGTATAACTTTAAAATTTTTAAGTCTTAAAAAAGCAGAAATTACAAACTTTAAGACAGTATAGCATCATATCATGAACATTCAGTCAATCATTAAAACTTCCAAACTGCAAGTTTAGATGAACTAGACAGTTCTACTTCACCAAATTACCAGCTTGACCCTAAAGTAGCGAAATCGTTATATTAGACTGTTGCCAAAGCAACCAATTAAGCTGCTAATATGAATTTTCTGAACAGTCACACCTTCATGGTGCCCTCAGCCAATCACAGTCCACGCATAATAACAGGTAGCCAATTAGAGCACGTGGGATGTAGGTTCGACCGAGTGGAGAAAGTCTGGAATGCGCATAAATTTATAGCGGTTTAAACAAGTGGAAAAGACCGTTCCTCAATCATGCCTTCTCTCAGAGGCGCTGGCTCTGTCTGGAAGTCAGAAGAAAACGAATTCTTTCTCAATCGAACGCGAGCTCAACTTCGGCGAACTACTCAAAAACTCCGGCGAACCATGATGACTACTACTGACTGGCCGCCGCCTAGGGTGATTTTTAATTCAGAGATGACGACTTCTACTGATAACAGCCACATTCATTCATCCTCGTGGTCATTTCCCTGCTGCTTCCAAGGACGCCGAAGTGGATCCCCTGAAATCGAGGATTACAGGGGTAGCAGCCTCTCCCAAATGCTCATGAAAACGTATAAGAGTGAAAACCAGGTTAAGAGCAAGAAATTAATGCTTCGAACTGGTGCTGATGGGAGTCTTATATGCGCCGATAATGTGGATGTAGACATGCTGGTTGAAGGATTTCGAGAGTTCGAGCGACTATTCCAATATGGAACTCTAATGCCTTTTGCCAATGTTCTGCCTTCTGTGAACCCGATTCGATTCGACGCATGCGAAGAAGAAATCCCTGACACCAGATTGGAGGAGGTGGAAGAGCAGGAAGAAGAAAATACTCCACTCCGGAAATACGGTGATTCTCGAAGGCCCAAGGCCGAGAATGAAGACCGTCAAGGAGTTGAAAAGAAAATCATCGCTGTAGAAAGCAATTGTGAGGCTTGATAAATTTTGTATGGAATTCCCCACGGCTACCTATCCCTATTGATAAATCCTTTTTATTCCAACATACCATTCAAATTTTTTTTCAAATTTAAAACCAAATGCTTTAGCTAATGTTGATGGTTTTATTTTTAGTCAGTTTTCAATTAGATATTTTTGAAGGAAAGGTTTCAAACTGCTAATTTTATTTGGCATGAGAAAATAGTGGTTAAATTTTCAGAGTACTGTCGATTTGCGAATCTTTCATATCAGAACATCAAAATGTAGTATTTAGGGCTTATGGTTTGAACCAGTGCCTGTTTGACCACACTTACAGTTTGATTCATTTCTGCCGAATTTTCAAGCTATTAGTTTTTGTAGATGTTGATCTGAAAATATCTTTTATGATTAAATCCACCAATTTAGGAACAACTGATAACTTAACATACCACTGATAGCGGCAGCGAAGCCCTCGAAAAGCCCCTTTAACTCCAATGAAAAGCAATGGGTCAGGATATTTTATTAGTCTCCGGTGCGGACGAAACCTGATTGAAATAAAAGTTCGCATTTGTCTGTCTCGATCTGGATCTGTATCTCTTAAAGATTGTACAGCTCATTTGCTTGAACTTTCTTGCATTATCTTCAGCGTATTTAATGAGGTATTAAAGGACTTTTGTCTGTCGACTACCCTTTGCAAGTGAAAACAGAGTGAGCAAAGATGTGTAACTCCGCGGCATTCTGAGGGTCTTTCGGTCAAGTATTTATCGAGATCTTGACGATTTTCCCAGTCGTGTCGCTCAGACCAGGTCGCAACATACTCGACACATCTTTCAAGGGTCAGCATTAATCAGCAAATGTGAGGGCTCCTGCCATTGAATGCTCGCTAATGGGCTTTGAACTCATGACCTCTGAGGCAATGAATGTATACTTGCCTACCATAAATTGCACATTAGCTTCCGCAGTGCGCTTTAAAAGGATTTTCGGAGTCAAAGCAAGTTCATTTATTGAATGAACAATCAAAAACATGCTAGGTTTAAACTTCTTATCACTTGTAGGGCACAACCCTAGAAGCTTGTTTAAACTCACACTCTTAAATTTGAAAAGAATTTCCAGGAAACAGCACAGCTGCCTGTGTAGTAAGAAATTCGAGTAAAATGAGAGGCAGTCGTCCAAAATGTCAAATTAAAATAGAGAGCTATGGCTTGCGTAGAGCTACAACGTCTACCAAGAGATGCTCACCGGAATTCCAGCAATACCATGAGGAAACAAAAGCGTCTGGCCTTATTCCAGAATACTCACCTATTCAACGGTAGGTATCGTCCAATCTCAATCCGTGACTATTGAGCTGGAAAAGTTGCTTGTTTAGTGATGCTGATGAGTCTCTACGCTACAGGAATGTGCTTTGAGCAAAGGATGAATTTGAAATACTTCACAGACAACCGCGTGCCGATTCTCGATTCCAGATCTTAATAACTCGAAATATGAAAATACTGTCGAATTCTTCCCGCTAACGATGTAGGGATGTTGAACCATGAAGCCAATCTAAGTGAAATTTTGATGTACCAATGGGTATTGTCGTTCAAATTATATTTAGTCGCAAAACTCATGGTCCATCGTCACATTTCAAGAAAAATGCCCCACGAAAATGGGAGAGGCATTCTATGCAAACTAATTTGTCTGCAGTACCTGCACGAAAACGGCATCAATCTCTTCTTGTTGACGTCAAAATATATTCGTTGTGAATGGCCGTGCGTTCGGCGCTACCATAAACAAGATGCCTGTCCAAATTCTGTTTCTAAGGTTGTAAATTTGATAAGCTGGAGTTCAACGCTGTCCGATGGAATTCCCGGGACCGCAGTAGATAGGTCGGTATGAAAAGCTGAATATGTTTTAAGCAAGTGTTTCGACTGACAGTTTGTTTTCTGGGTCTCTCCAATTCTACCTCGTCTCCAAAATTCTTATTAGTTCGTATTTTCACATTTGCTGGAAGGCCATGCTTTCCTTGAACCTGATGTACAGTAGATAGAGACCGCCTCATAGGACTTTCACGCAACGCAATGACCGATCAGTGGCAATCTGAAAAAATACATCCAGTACCATCATTGTCCGACTACCGTCATATGCGAAGTTAGTTTTGCCCCGAAAGACCTTAATGCTTTACTTATTTTAACATTTCATGGTCCTATTTGTTTGTCAGTCGCACTACATGCTCAAAAGATTATTATCACAAGGATTCGCACTGAACTTTCTGAGTTCTTAAATTCTGATTATGCGCTCTTGAGGTCGACTTTTCTCCACCGAATGTTATCTTAAACTGACAAAACATAAAGCGTGGGGCTCTTGTGTAGACTTGCCTTCTGCCTGCCTTGCTCAGCGTCAATTTACTGCTAAACTAAATGACTCCGTTAGTTAACAGCAAGCCTTTCAAAGCAGAATTTCAATTGATATTTACATGAAATCATCTAATTCTTGTGAATAAAAAGCCGTTTTGTGATGGAAGAGCAACGCAAAGGCAAGCACCGTGGGATGTTCGGTTATCATGTTTCAACCAACCAGTCAACAGCAACCGCCAAATCAGAATGAACATTTTTCCTCACTTTGAAAGACCGAAATTATGGCTTTTATGTTAATCTAAGAAAAGTCTTGTCAAGTCAAGTCAGACTGAATTGGTTTTATAAACTCTTGACTTCTCAAGATGGGGCGGCCAAACAGGTCGTCGAGTAAAGTTTCAAGATAATTGAAGGCCAACCAGGACTTGGCAATTGATATTGAGCGCAATGTTGCAGTGTTGAGGTCTGGCTAGGAATGGCGAGATAACTGACGAAACAATGGAGGTGAGTGAATGAGTAGGAACAGTCGTAAAACTCGGAACAAACTTGCGTAGATACTCCATTTTATATTTGTGTGCCTACAGTGGGGTTGAACTTTTACGATCAGAAGGATATTTCGTGACTAGCGCACTTATATCTTGGTTCTTGTTGCCTACTGAATAAAAAATGCTCATGAGAATGGCAAGGCCATGCTGCCTACAAGAAATTCCTGGGAAGGAAGTAGTTGCAAGAAGAAGATAATCACATCTTTTTAACTACTCCCCTTTCATTCATTGTTACTATTCTGACCAAGAAACGCTCCTTTTTTAAGGGCGAATTAACCATTTTTAAAGGCGACTGATTTCTCGCTCAACTTCTCTGACAGTGGACGCCAGCAAGTCGGAGTGATTGTATAATCAGCCCTGTTTCCTGATAAATTGTGATTTTGTCTGTGAAGTGTTTTAGACGCTGTACTTGTATGCACTTTAAAAGATTGAGACGTTTAAGAGTCACTGCGCTAGAAGGTGGAAGAAGTCCTTCACTTTTGAATACTTTTCTACCCACATTGAGGCATGTCACATTTTTGGCGGACGTTTACCTGCATGGAATAGCATTAAACCATGCTATAAAGAAGTCATGCAACGCCTTCATGGAAGAAACGACCAACTCCTGCCAGATGTTTTGTACTCTTATACCTCAACTGCTAGGAGGCTTACATAAATTGCAACCTAACCTCGAAATCGGAAATGCACCTGCAGTATCCAGGAACTATCTTTGATCAGCTACAGTTACTAAAAAGGCCTTTCAAAAGCCTAGAAAATTCAAGAATCACCGAGATCGCTGATTAAACACAAGGAAAGTTCTCACATGGCTTGAACTACCAGAAGATTATTCTAACACCAACCGTCCAATTATCACTGAACAAAGAAATCCAGTAAGGCATCTTCAAACAAAAACCGCGCTGCTATTCAATTGTAAAGGCGTCTCTGTCGCAGTCAACCCTAAAAGTTTCCCTCTTAGATTGCATGTTGTTGGTGGCACTTCAGGGTTTGCAGCCACAAGGTTATCAATGATGAGCCATCAGGGATGGTAGGTTGTCTCAGATGAGTTTTCTCTCGTGTTGGCTTGCACTTCAACGCATTCACTTTAAAGGTAATGATGCAAATATTAAAATCTAACAATATCAAAAGATTATACAAATATCATCCAAATTATGAAATCTGCCACCCTTATGGGGATCTTCCATAAGGCCTCCCATTCAGGTATTGAAGAACTTGTCTTGATCCGGTTGAATTGGTCGGTACCTGAAGCAGATGACCAATGTGGGCTTTGAAACATTATAGATTAAGGAATGTTAAAACACTAGATTTCGCATAATTTTTGGTGTGATATGCATTGGAAGGACTTTGAAAATAAAAATCATCAGTAGGACACCACTCTTTTAGAGTCACTTTGGTCGCTTACCTTGCAATTGGTTTCGGCAGTTGCTCTACCCTTCTGACAGTATGAGAGAGTTGCAAACCAATCGAAAACACGAGTTAGCAACAAACATGTCAGTAGTTGCCAACTCTATTTACTTTAAGTCTTTCATACTCCAGGACTGCTTTAATTCACTGGCGGTATACCCGGAGATCCCCTTAAAGAGCCTAAATTACCATATTTTTTTCTAAAAGGACTGATTTTCGTGGTCATTTAGAATAGGATTGTAGATCAATCAGATCGTCACTTGCAATTGGTTGTCCATTGGCAAGAGAAAGTAGTTAGTCTTATTGTACAGAATGGTTAGCACATTTGTTTAATAAAGTTTGCACCTATCCATCTTGAAGGCTTCTCTCTGGTCCTCTTAACTTAACGCTGTGCTTCAAAATCATCCATGCCGGTTAGTGCTTTCCTGTTCTAAGTGTAAGTGGTAGGACGTAAAGCTGGTATGTTGCCAAACTTGATGATAAATGCTTAATGTAAACCGCCTTTTTGGATGCGTCTTGCCAAGAGAGGGCAGTATTCCTGTGGATCTGAAGCTGCACATAATAATCTTCCTCAAAGGCCATTGAAAATGTACCCGACCTTTGGGAGACCAGAAGACTGAAAGTGATCTGACTAACAAAGTTTCAGCAATCTCAAGGATAGTTCCGATCTGTATACAGTGGACTTTATTACCAAATCATGCATTCAATGTGACTTGACCCATTCGAGATCAACCGGCTTTAGATATTTAATAGTGTATACTGCAGCTCATATCAAGGACGAGCTCTGTTCCCTTTGAAAATGTTTTGAAATGCTGGTTCAAATACCACTGATCTGCAAATAGACTTGATTGCACTTCCATATATGAGTTTGCATTGTTTCGTATCAAATGCCACCAATCACGTAACTAGCTAACTCACTTGATGTCGGACTGAAGGAAGCTGCTGCCTGATTCATGTACCCACGCTAGCGGAGGTGCTTTTTTATCGCGCTACCGCTAAGTAGTGGCCCTTTTGCAGACCGCATCATGTCTCACCACAAAGGAGTTGAGAGTGGCATGGCCATTGAACTGCAATGGGTTCGGTGGCCCACTAATCACGTCGTTAATCACGCCTTTTAAATTCATCACGCATGACGGGTGTACATTAGGGCCCTAAGTATTTTGGGCTTCAAATGGATCTGTGGAACTGTTTGCCTGCGAGCTGTTACCAGTTTCAAAGGTGCTTATCTAGGGGACTAATCCTGATCTTTAAAGCCATGGTTCGTCTTGTTCTCAATATCTAAAGGAGGCCATCAAAGCTTCCTCAGTGACCTTTACGGCAATCAAAGTAGAAGTTGGCATTGAAAATGGTGAGAATAAAGTGTTTTTGTCCACAGGATTAGCAGCACAACTTGTTAAAATAAATCATGGTGGCGAAAGTGGACTACCTTTTATATTTATCAAACCAACTTTAAAATGTTTGAAGCTGCATGAGCCTTAACTTTCCTTTGTATTTATGAATTAAAAAGTTACGCTGTCTCTTCATTTTTGGAAGAAGATGCCCAAAATGTGAAATTTCCAAACAATTGGAGATAGAAAAATCGTGATGCTGCACAGACCATGAATGGCAAACACTTTTCTGCACCGATTTTCTTCCAATTTTCTCCTCCTACCAAGAGAATGGTCTGTTGAGCAAATGATTTTCCCAAGGATTCTACTATGGGCTCATGGTTGGAGCCGTACTGTCTATTCATGAAATGTTCTTTTCCATGTGGTCTCTAGAGATAGAGACTCGAGTGTCATTTACTAACTCGCTACTAACAACTGCCAGTGTAGCTCATGGATTTGAATTCCTTCTCCAATCAGTTGCTTGACAAAGGTAACCTCTTCTGTAAGCGCTTTATTTAGTTGAGGTAGTAAAACCCATTGAAAGTTTGGTTAATATCGAGGCGTGAAGTTGCATGGCAAGTCTTGATGTTAAAGTACCAACAGGAACAAAGACGCGCGGTAAATGATTTCTCTTAGCTGAAAGTTGACACTTCATTAGAGGAGATCAACAATACCAACTTCAGCAGTTTGAAGCATTTAAAAACGGGACACAGCGACTGAGTAAAAACGTCGACCATTCTTCCGGCTACTGCCATTCATTTAGCAATATTCATTCGTGGGAGCATTTTTATCTGCGATTAGCTTTCAAGGCTAGGCATGACTTCAATAAACTTCAAGAAGTAACTTTCTTGGTTCTCAAAGCATCTGAAAACATCGCTAGTCAGTAGCTAGCCGTTTACCTCTGATTTTGTTCATGCAGTGGTCTCAGGCTAATACCTCAATCGCGTTTATTTGTCCACAGAGCGGCCTCAACGCCGACAACTTGTAGCTAGAATGTGAGTGGAACTGTCGTTGTAAATACTTTTGACCCAAAGTTCTGAGCTAAGTAGAGCACTGAGTTAAGAAGGTTTGTGCACTTTATTTTAAAACCCGCAAATACATCCAGTTTTCAGGTTATGAAAAGCAGTAGACTTGTGAGTTGTCCAAAAGCGCAGACTATTCCAAATATTTAGTGGTTGGTTTATCTTCGTCTTGGGTCCCCAAAGTCTTCACTGTCTGTTTACAGAATAACAGGTTTGTTAGAAATTAACAAGTTGATTAGGATCGTGTGCTGCCCTAGCATTGCTTGAACGCTTACAAATGTTGGTTTGGCGAATTATGTATACCGCGACAAATAACACAAGCAGTTTTTCAGCTTATTCAAAATTGAAACTATCTTACGTTTGCTTTGACTGGATCCATTATATATGCGGCTCTTGAGTTATTAATTCCAGGCTCTAAAGTAGAATCAGAGTCTAGAACAACTAGGCTGAGTGCTTCTGGAGAATGATAGGGGACGCGAGCTACCGCTAAATTATAGACATTCTAATCCTTCACCAGATATTAAAATCAGTTCTTTTAACGTATTTTCAATTGGAACCGTCTTAAGCCTCTCAACCAACATTCCAGAGCATTTCTTGATTTCTGTTGCAGCTTTGCTGTTTCAAATTCATCCAAATAAAGCTTCTCCTTCTTGTTCAGAGGCAGCAGCTCTTTTATTCTTCCATTTTTTTCTGAAAAATCGCTCTATTTGAGGTTATTTTTACTTATTTGTAGCAAATAATTTATGATCCTCTATAAAAATCTCGGTGCATATTGTCCACAAAGCAGAATTCCAACACCTGTCCATTGACCGATCGGTACCTCTCGGAATCTGCGCACTTGATGGAAGCACATGCTGAGAGAAGTCTCCTTTCATACCAAGCCTTTGATTAACAAGCTTTAAATATGGCTGAAGCGACTCACAGCTGGCAACGAAACAACAAACACTAAGTAATTACCGAAGGTGCTATGAACCTGGAACTTTTAACTTAAGAACGTTCTTGTGCGGCATTCTGTCTTAATTCAAGGTCAAATTTGACAGCACTTGTTTTCCATGCAGGACAGACCGCAACTTGAAGATCATTTGAAGGCGAAAACAAGAATGTGATAGGCGTGATGTTGGTAGGTCACGCCTATTTGATTCGCTACAACAAGGGACGGAGTTTGAACCACTGTGCAATCCAGCAAAGTGGCTTAATTAATGACCCCTCATTCTAAATCATCAACGCAAGTTGGCTCTCAAAATTGCCCTTTTAAAATGGTACACCACACCACAAGTAGTCTATACAATGGATCGAGTTGACAAACGAAATGTCACTGCCACAAGGTTGCATGCAGACATAAGAGTGCTTAAATGTTTAATAGACTCGTAAGCAACTGGCTAAGAATCTGTCGCCAATTGCTTTCCACAGTGACATGACGCTAACTAATATTCGACATTTATTCCTGCAAACCATCTTGATGATCGGCACTTCGGAGCTTTATTTAGCGAAAATGTTGCTTCCCACCCCAGATCAAACAGCTTTCGGCAAATTGATGATCAGAAAATTGCATTGTATTTCTAGAAATTGGACCTCAGCCTAACCTACCTTGAAGCGCTTTCATCCGATGAAGTGGCTGAGATTCACACCTAGACAACATCATTAGGTATCGTGTGAATCAACGGATGTTTTTCGCTCTCGAATGAGCCAAGGACATTCACGCTTTTCAAAACCCATGAGATGCATTTTTGGACAAACGGATAATTATTTCTTAGTGTCCAAAATACAATCGTTTGGTAACTCACTCAGGTGATAAAACACAAAGCTCGCTACTTCGAGAATTTCAACAAACTGACGAAAATTATTCGCAATTATGCATGCATGCAAAACCTAGTTTTGAACCTAAAAGTAATTGTTGAAAATTACGCAAACACAGTATTTGGTGCTGGTTCTGAGGTGACATTGACACCGAATATGCTGAAAAATTCCTCGTCGCTGGGAGTTCTCTGGAGGGCTGGCGACTAAGTAGCATCAGCTTTGCTGGACTATTGAATGAAACTACGTTCAAAGTGTATGAGGATTCGAAAAGCTCATGTAATGGACAAATCGCCACTTAAGAGCCAGGAGAGAAATCGCAATCCCTGGAAGACAGACAGGGTCATTGTTGACGATACAAAGGCGAAGTCAAAAGGCGAGAATGTAATGAGTACCTTTTAAAGAAGGCTTGTTTTTCAAAAACCTGTGTTCCTCTTCTTGAAACTGCGCTGGTTGTGCCATGGCCTGCTTAACCAACGATCCTCAAATTAAGCCCATTGGCAATCATGAATTCCTCTAGTTGTGCAAGAAGTGTCGAAGAGGTTGATGTTTGCGCATCAGCAACACTTCTGCCGACGGAGTTGCGAGCAAATAATTCAAACGCAAAAGTGCTGCCGTCGTCACATTCCTCAAAATAAGTTGCACTATAATTTTTCTGTAATGGTCATGTGTTTCTTCAAATGCCCACCATATGTTTGCTTTTCACTCGCAGGCCGTGATGGATAATTTATGGTGAAGACCCAAGTAAATAAAATGAGCTTTGGAATAAGCACATCAAACAGGTTGGTCAGCTTGAAATCTCTAACTTCATCAACCATCTGCTCGCACGGTATTGACCGAGCATCCATGTTATGACCAACAACACAGTCCCAGGTTTAAGACATCTCGAAAATTTTATTAAGATAAATGAACGAAAAATGTTTTCAAATTTCATACCATCAATAGTTACGCCATCTATAGTCTTTCTTTGAGTTGTAGATCGCAACTAGGCGGCAAGTATCATGTTTGAAGTCTCGCCGATAATGAGTCAAGGCACGTCAATGGAGTGACTCGGTTGCCATTCCCTTTTGCCGGATCAAGGGAAGTTTATTGTCACTGAAATTTCAAAATCTAAAGGTGGCTGGAATTTTGGTTGGTGGATTGGTTCACATCTTAGCAATTTCAAATGTGATTGTAAGCGTCTGTTGGGGAATAGACCAGATGATACTGCCGAGCCAGTCACGAGACTTTAACTTGAAGGTGGAACCTAGCCACTGAAGCTTACTGTACTTTACAGCACGTCATCGGTGGACTTCGTACCAAAGAACGCTTCCTCGATCGTGACGCCTGGCAGCATTAAAGCCGTTGGTTTATTCATAATTTGTGCCATCGTCCAAGCTTTCCTCCTGTACTTGGTCGCATATATTTCCCTGTTGAGTCTGGTTAGTAACCTTTAAAAAGTTAAACGTGGGTGCCAAAGAAACTTGGATGATTAAAAGCGGAAGCAATAAACATAATGATACCTCATGCCAAACCTTCATTTGATTTACTGGGCTCCTTAGTGAACAACTGAATCGGTTGACTAAAGGCGCTGCTTTACATCGACGACGCCTTTCAGATTCCGGTGCCTTTCAAATCAGTGTGCGCTTTAATCTCCCGGACAAAAAAACCATTTAAGCCGAACCTTTGATCGACTATGAGACTTGACGATATCCAATTTAGGCTGCATCCAAGGATACTTCCATAAAACACCTTTTCCTACACGATGCCATGCACTATTGAAAAACGCGAAACCACTTTCGCAGGATCCCTTCAGAATTCAAATGTCCCTCGCTAATGCAAGCTATGAATTTTGTCCGCAGATGCACCAGAAAAGTTAAGTGACCTTTTTAGAAGGTATGGGGTCTAAGAAAGGACTGCATATTCTATAGGTGATGCCTGAGTCCTCGAAATTTTGACCAAAATTAAACTCGATTCATCCAATTTCCTACTAGAATATCCATTTACTGAAGTGCACTAAGCTATTCCGAACGCACTACAATTCAAATTATTGTCTGATTTTTCACTATGAACTGGTAATTAAAAACTTTAATCTTTGCAATGCTGTCTGAATGCCATCGCGCTCAAGTCCCATTCAGCTGAACTGCAATACCCATGAAGCTCTGGCTGGGAATGACAGTCCTCGACATAGTAATATAATGTTAAATTATCAAGGTGTCGGAAGTAGTTCACCTTCGCTGTGGCAGCAGTTTCACAGTTCACCATCATTCTGAGGTGACACGACTTCCGACATCCAGCAGCAGGTTTTCAGTAATCAGAGCTGTTGAGCCTCGATCCAATAAGACCTTCAACACAAGGATTCCGCTGTACTTTCACTGTCAAGTCAACAGCTGAAGTGGATGCACGTTTCTTCACTCCGTGTTGTCACTACTCTGGATGCCTCAAAGGGGCTCACTTAGCCATGTAACTCTGGAAGAAAGTCAAGAGACCACAAATCAGAATTCATTGTTTCATTCCAGCTTTCTACTAACAAACCAGTCGTATTTCAAGAGCTGACCCACGGTGCGGAGTTCAAGTATCTGGAATTGAGAATCAGTTACAACCTGGCTCGGTGTTTAACGAACAAATCGTCTCTACAACTTCTAAATTTGCGAACTAAATTTAAAGTCTCCTCTTAAATAAATCATTTGAATGTTTTTCTTTGAGTCCAAACAATTAATGTAAAAATCTTTCTGACAAAAATATACAGTAACTCAGCCTTAGTGCCGTTTGAAGGCTTCATGGCTTGCATTTTTCTTCTCCAACACCAGTAATCTCTTTCCCGATCCGTTTCCACGCCTTTTATTCGCTCCATCGATTCTTTGCCCGTTTCGCCTTTGGCTGATTCGATGTATCCACATGATTCCCCATCTTCTCTATCTTTGTTGCTCCTCTTTCTCACACACATCAATTTTGGAGGTGAATTCTTGGTTCAGAGGTGACTTCCATTGGCAAGTAATTGAGGACATTGAGGCACTAAACAGAAGCTAAACAGAATCCATAAAAACGCAATGCATTATTCATGTTCTGAAGACAACGTCCTCGTGAAATTTACTGTTTTGTGTCCGGAAAAGCAGCAGATGTGATATTGGAAAGAGTGGATCAAAGTGTGTGAAGAAGGGAATTCGAACCTGCCAATCCATGTTCTTGCACGTCATGTGCTCGATCCATACGAACATGTCTGCCGCCAAATTTGACAATCGCAATTGACAGAGACTCCTGCAGCCGCAGTACGAATATGGTTCGAAATAGACGTCTACAAATCAGTTTCGAGGAAAAAATGTAAAGATCAGTTGAAAGGAAGCAAAACCGATGATGGGGTTTCGAGAAGTTGGCAGCAAATATGAGAATGAAGTCGAATGAGCATGTGGTTGACGAAGCAGTCTAGGCAGTGTCTCCAAGCAGACACTGAGGTGTTCAGTGACGGTGCGGCACGAGACTGCATCAGTTGAGGCGTAACGCTCCTAAGGCTATCCGTCAACAAGAGATCACTTCCATTCTCTATTTTCGAACACTAAGATCTCACCTATTTCGAAACTAAAGGATCATCTTCTCTCTTCCATCAACGAGGACATTACTACGAATCGTTTGACACAAAAAAGCCTCAATAAACTCCTAATCAAAGCGATTCCGGGTGAGTGCAGCGAGATATTCTCACCTCAAAGTCAGTTTATTCACAATCGACCCACTCTCCAAGTCCCTTGTCTAAGTATGTTGTCTTGATGATGCTGCCTCCTTTAAATTTCTTGTCAAGGGAGTGAGGAATGCCGGACGAACAGAATAATGGCATACCTTTTCATAGCAACGTGGCAATAATACGCGAAGGCTGAGAAAAAGTTAACTTCAGTAAAATTGAACTTTAAAGCACATCTTTAGGATATCTGAAGATAAGCTTGAGATGGTTTAGTTAAAGATCCGAATAACTTAGTAATTGAAACGGACTAATTTGGAATTCCTGATTATTTATTCATTTGATGCCTACTTTGAACGCCTAAAACACAAGAGGAAGAAAATTCGTCGCAGAATTTCGCTCTGTTTATACACGAACCATCAACTTGAGCAGTTTCCATAACCGGTTTGAGTTTATGTTTTGCTATTTGATGCATTGAAATGTATGCAGATGCACAAAGTTCTTCTGTTTTAAGTGCAGCATCATGGATCTGAACGCAAAACGCGCCATTTCAAGTAAAAAGCCTCACCTGGGTGCATTTTCAGACAAATTAATATTTATATAAGAAAGTTTCACAGCTGACAAGACCTAGGATTCAATGTTGCTGGATATCACGGAAATGAATATGGTTGTCCGAAGTGGTCGGGTGCATCAGTTTAGCCACTTGAAATCAGTAGAAGATCCTGCGATTTCAGAGCTGCAGGAGATTTCGAACATCAAGTTATAGTGCAGACAGTGGACTCAAACTGGTTCTGACAGCTTCGCTGATGAGCTTTGGTGACCGTCCAAAGTGGATGTTTCAAATATTTCTTAATTGTCTTCATCAACAACCACCAGACTACTTTGAGTTTTTGCATGTATTCAACGAACCAAAACAAAAAAACAATGTTTATTACAAACTTTGCAGTGCTAGCAGCTATGGGGGGAAAGAGAGAGATGGTGAGTCGACGCTTTCATATATTTTGAAATCTTGTTGTTGGATGGGAGGCTTTCCACCGTGTCGTCGTTAGTAAGCCGATATTGTGCCAGGATCGGCGGTTCTTTTAGCCACCGAAAGCAGGCTGATGTGGATTGCTCCCTAGGTATCCGATGAATCAAACACCACTGGGGCATACTTCAATGCATATTTTTGCATCTTTTCTAAGATATTTAGTTTACTTTAGTGAAATGAAAGCTCTTTGCAGTTGTGATTTAACGTACATCGGTCACCACGTGGCTATACTATGAGAGACTCAACTTAAACACTTCAGCGCTCGTAAATTTTCATCAGGTTTTCCTGGTGCTCAAACCTACTCTCAACCTCCTATTGGTGACCACCGGTAACCCCAGGGGCAACTCTGGGGGCTAATGAGAGGGGCGGCCGGTTAGTACTAATCACCCTCCGGATGTATTAAACTAGATTATCCCAGCAGAGGTACAATTTCTCACAGCTTGGAACAAGAGGCACGATGTAATTAACCGGATTCATGGTTTCGAACTGGAGTGTGGAATACCCGTGCATGCAGCAATGAACGAAGTCGCCATCAGAATTCTTAATGTATCGTGTGAATTTCTGGTAGGAGACATGAAGACGGACGAAGCCACGCCAGAGAAGAGATAAGACAGCCGAAGGCGTGAACAAACGTTTTTACTGTGTTCTATGTTAACTATTGTGCTTACTTGTTATAAAGGCTATTTGTACTTCTGTTGTAACCCCAATGGGTCCTTGGGACTTGCTCTAAAGGACTTGGATTAAGTCGCAGTTATACGACTAATTCTCTATTGTTGTGGATTTGCTCAAATTGATACTGAAAACATCCGGGTTGAATCTTCTCGACAAAATGGTTATCTTTATTTGAAAAATATAGTTCATTATGCCAGAATTGTGCCCCATTCACGCAGTTGCTAAAGGCTGTCTTTCCCTAAGAACAAATGCAGTCCGGCCTTCTTACGGGCTAAATATTCACTGCATTTCTTTGGTGTACTGATGATTGTGATGCTGCACAAACTGCTCAATCAAATAGTATGTAAGGGGCCATGGCTTACTCTCCTGAGTTAAGTCCTCCCAAGTGCGGTGGTAGAAAAGAAATAAATGCCAGCAAAGTTCGCTACGCAACAGTTTAATTGGTTACTCAAAGTTGGTTCATCTTCGATTGATCCGTCGATGCCTCACGGAGCAACCAGATAAAATTTCTCTTCAGCTTATTTCGATCAAGTCCGCTCATCCAGCAAAACTGCCCTTTCTAGTGCTGCTGCTTCAGTCCCACAGTTAATTTACATCGTTTCCTCACAAGCAGTCAGCCCGAAGGCTTTCTCTATCGGAAAGAGTAATAAAACAGAAATTACCCTGACCACCGTAAACACCTTCCTAACCGCTGAGAATCCTATAGAAGGCAAATAAAATAGGTTCTCAAGAATACTGGATCCGAGGGCTAGACCAAAAAATGTGCACTAACAGGGTGGCAAATGTAACTGCAAATTTGCTAGGACATTGAATTTCTCTTTCAAAAACGGAGTTCCAGGGCAAGATTAACAGAGTGTCCATCGGACTAGGGTGGATAAACAGATAGTCCTGACCAAGACTTGGCCTCAGTTCGACTGATTTCATTACCAACGAGTTTTGATAAAAGTGGACCTTCGATAAGAGTGCCTTCGATAATAATAGATTCGGCACTCTATGTTTATCCACTTTTTTCATATTTTATGTGAATAGCGCAAATTTAAGTGCGTTCCAAGCGAACACTTATTCTGCTTATTCACGTTTTCCTTCAGGAGGTCCACCACAACATCCGTGGTAGGTTTTAAGCAGATCTGATCATGTTGTGAAAGTTGCTTGAACCCACATTTCGGGGTAGAGGCAGGTGGACATGCCGATTCCGCCACTCACGACCCAACTGAAGTTCAGGCCACCCCGTTTCTCATCCATCGGTATGAAAATCTGAATTGATTCGAAAATACTCCACAGAAGTCCTCCTTTAAACAATTAATGTGCAAACATTGCAAATCTTTTGATCACATTGGTCTAAAGTAAGAATCTCATCAATGAGCATAAATGAAAGTATTTCAATTAAACCATATTTAACGATAAAAGTAATACTTTGATTTACATTAATGCTTTGGCATGAAAGTATTCACTCTGCTGACCGTATTTCGGTGGAGATATTTGGTGAAGCGAGATGTGGACTGGAGTTTTTCCTAGTTCACAGTTTGATCCGGTGCATCTTTTTCCATCGCAAGGGAAGAATTCACTTTCTGTCATTCATTTCACTTTTTAGGGACCTTAGTATCAAGCTTAACTTGCAGTAGCAGGAAAGCACTTTATTCGGTATTTGTACCTCTTGGGAGGAATATTTCGAGAAATATCAAATAATTCAGTCCTTAGCCTAGAATACCTCTGAACGGTTACTTCCTCGGAGATGGACCACCAAGAATTCTGAATTTATAATTCTCCTGCTACCATGGACGTGGTAGGAAAACAAAATTCGAAATCATTATTGACATTCACCTAAAAACTGCACCTTAATGTGAAGTTTCTTGGATTCGAGTTGAATCTTGGCATTCTCAACCAGTTTAATGAGATAGGTGACTTTGGAACCCGTCTATTTTAAGTAACGCTGATGGCAACAGACGTCTTCGTGTTTTAACCTGTTTGAACGTATTACGCAATCAAACACCATTATGAAATAGCATTTAAATAATATCATATCAAAAGAAATATTTCCTGCGACTTCGTTTTTCATTTTGACCGATTGAATGATGAATAAATATCCGACCGATGGATGAAATTTCATGTGAGCTGCCGCGGTTCCAAGAATGGATTATAAGAGCAGCCCCGCATCTGGTTCTGTGAATCCCAGTAATCGACGATAAGTTGGGTGCTTTCGCAGCAGGAATTCTGATCGCACCTGATGTAGTACTAGCCAACAGTCCAGCTACTTCTTTACTCTTCTTGAATGAATGCCAACTTCCTAAAATACCTCTGGTACACACTTCAATACTTCTGGATGATTACTAACAGGCAAACAGTTTTGTTTCAATGACTGTGAGGTCATCTTCTAGACACATGGCACCACACTCGTGGAATGACCATCTCTCGGTGTTTAACGCCGAAGATCCAGTTCTAACGCTTAGCACATTCGACTGAAACGAGGTGTTCGATGACTATAGCATCGATTTGGACACAAATTTCAAACCCTTAATTAGTTTGCTCTTTTATCCGAAGGGGAGTATTATTGAAAATGGAATGTTCAAAGAGGTGATTAGACCTGTTAAGATCCATTCTGCATGTTGATTCATTAGCAGGGCATTTATCCATCAAAAATTTCGATAAAATAGAACACAGTCAAGAAGAAGTTCCGAGCTGAAGCAAGCAAAGCATACTGCGTTGGGAAAGCTTCCACTCTGAAATCGCCTTAAGAGATCTGGCTAACTTGGAAGCTTTACACAAGTTATAAGAAGCAGACTGAGGCCTGAGTGTTTGAATACCCGCTACCGTCGTGCGATACTTTAGGTCCTGCAAAGCTGCGCTGACACAAGCGAGCCTTTAGGTGGAAATACTTGAAAGATCCCTCACTTTCAAGAACTGACACGTGAAAGCCAAACTTGAGATGTCAACACAAAAGAAATTCAATCTGCTGATACCCAAATCCTGCAGGGCTTTGTGTTCTACGAAGGGTTAGGGGTTGCTTTAAGACTAATACTTTCAGTGTTGCCTGAAACAACCCTGTAAAAAGATCGCCATCAGTCCATTCAGAAGAGGGATGGCTAAGAGTCTCTCAAAGAAATTTCAACACCGCGTTTGTTCAAAGTTGCCAGTATAGCTGAATTATCCTCTGTGTTTTGATATTTTGTAACGTGGTACACTTTTATCCTGCTGAACTTCTTCGAAGACGTCGAAATAAGCTTTATTTCCAACGTGCCTGTGCATTACCTCGCTCGAAGACGCAGCTTTCCTCTAAAGGACTCAGTAGACACTTCCAGACTCCATGAGAAGATGCAATACAAATTAAATGATTTAATTTGTCTACTATGATAAAAGCGCTACAAATACAAGGCTTGGGAGCCTTCAGTCCTACAATAAGATGCATTTAATAAGAGAAAATTTTTCGAGTAAACCAGAGAATGCTTCAGACAGAGACCTGGCCAACTGTTCTCTGGCAGTGAATCCGCTCTATGGCATTAAGCGTCGTGATTTCAGTGATCTTCTTTGCAGTCACTTCATGTGCGCAATTTGGTTTTTGTTTCAAAAGTAAAATTTCCGCAACTTTCCAATTTCAAATAGAATAAACCACGGACCTTGACTGAAGGTGAGAACATGGATAATGTTGTCGTTTCACAAGTCTGCGTTTATCTCCAGGTTCAATCACCAGAATGGTGTGCTATTTGCATGCTCAGGGACATTTTCGCTGCCTGAATACCAAAGTGTTTTCTTCACAGTGATTAGGGCATGGTTCCGGGCAGTTGCCCAACGAGGCGAATAAAACGCATACAATCTGTTTCCGAAATGACTTTCGAAATACAAGAACTAACAATAGGAGTTGACTTTGAAACTCAATTTGCCTCCGCCATCTGGTCTGATTTCAGTCGCAGATGGAGTACCCTTTCCGTTAACGTGCCATTTTGTTTGTCAGTCACGCCTTTACTGCGAGCTCAAATTCACTTAATGGTGTAGTCCCTGCATCTCCAGCAGCGTTCCCTTAACAGAGTCGGTGCAAGACTGGCTTTTTATATGTAATTCGTCCCCACCCATCGGGCAAGTTCCAAGGACTTATTGGGGGTACAACAGAAATACAAGAACTTGTATAGCAGCTAAACACTTGCACATAGCATAGAATCAGTTAAATTGCCATTTTCGGCTCCTTTGCCATTTCTCGGCATAGTTTCGTGGTGCAGTAACAACTCATTCTTCTGCTTTTTCTTTTATTTGTTTTTCAATTAATCCCCACCCTGCTACTCTTCTTGCAGCACCTCGTTGTCCTCGTCTTTTTATTCGTATCCAGATGTTCATTTCTAGCCACCATGTGTGGGTCAGAGTTATTCACAGCCGTGATGGAGCAGATGTGCTGTTCACCCTGCCAGTTGGTCTTTTCTTCGCAGTCTTTTTTCCTACCTCCCACTCGATCTTTCTCCTCCATCGCTTTCAGTTCTTCTACTTTCCATACTGTAGTCTGGTTTTTTGCTCGTCTATGTTGTCTCCTCATTTTCTTTGCTTTTGACCGAAGGAAAACAGTCCCTAACATGTCACTTTAGCCGTCCTTGAGCCTTGTACCTTTCAAGGCATTCTGTAAGAGTGCACTCTAGTCTACGGTCCAGTATTTCTTCAGTTTTATGTTCTTCTTCTTCTTCTCCATGACTGATTGTGGCTACTGAAGCTATTATTGGCCAAACAAGCCGCAGTCCTGCATCAGTCAGGGATTCTCTTTCAAGTGAAATTTTGTCAGTCATCCACTACTATGCAAATCAGTGTTTAAGCAGCCTGGTCGATCCTTCCAAATCCTGCTTGCATCGTGGACCTGAACTGCTTTCAGTTGAATAAGCAAAATGCCTCTGGAACTTCGTACTTCCAACTGCCTGCAACAAGCATGTGTTAGCATCCTCACTCAAGCTGTTTCATTTTGTCACCTT
Organism: Moniezia expansa; assembly: GCA_019097775.1. Taxonomy (NCBI): domain Eukaryota; kingdom Metazoa; phylum Platyhelminthes; class Cestoda; order Cyclophyllidea; family Anoplocephalidae; genus Moniezia; species Moniezia expansa. The sequence goes on from JADFDV010000053.1 coordinate 10,587,116, forward strand.
GCAGAGTCTGTTGTTGGCAAAGTAAAAGCAAAAACACAAGTGGCGCAAAGTGTTGTATACAAAAATGCAATGCATTCAGAACTTGCCTAGGGAGGTTCGCGTTATTGGTTAAACACGAAAAATTGTCGTTGATTTTATTTATAAGAACCTCCTTTAACTGAATGTCTCTGAGATGCAATATTTGAAGCTCTTTACCAACACATTTCCTGAAGCTTAGCGAAGATGCATTTGCATTAAGAAAACATTTACAAGGAATGTTCTAGGCTAACTTAGTGCTTGATAAAACAGGTCCTCGCACAAACACACTCAGGATGGAATTCAATCAAGACAAAATTACAAATTCAGTTGGAATTTGGGACACGGTGGAAGGACTGCTAGCGAAATTTCTAAAATGGCCATGGCGTCTCAACTCATTGAACTGTCATGCTACTTTGAATGAAACAGAGAAGACTGGGAAAGAAATAAAGCGCGTCTCCGTTGGGAAATTTTACTTTCGAATCTGGAATGTCTTCAGACATTTAGTGAATCGACATGGAAATGAGCTCCATATTAATCGAGGTCTTCATTCAAATTTTACGGACAAGCTCACCGGGATGTCTGAAACACTCGCCTGTTGGCAAGTCGTTGTTCATGGGGTGATTTGCTCACCAAATGGATGATTCTATTCAACGAACCATCAGATTCGTGAATAGGCACATCAGCCCTATTCAACTTACTGGCCGTGGATAAATGATTCAGTGGATGATTACTTTCATCTCAGCGAATTCGAATCGTCACAGCCGTGGTGGTATGAGGCAATGCAGGTTAGTTTCATGTTCGCCTTTCTCCTGACAGCCTAAACCTAAGAAGTTAGCTCTTCGCTGATGGAAGCAATGACCATTTCCCTAGCTGCATCTGGTTCAGAAGACCTTGAATGCTTTGTAGAAACAGGCTGTTTCCTTGGCTTGAAATCGCTTGTGCCTAACTCGTTGAAATGCAAAGAAATTCCCAACTCATTTGATTCGGTCCATAATATTGAAATAAATGGAAACTTTCGTGTTTATGTGTTCCCCTAACCAGCATCTTACATCCTTTTTAAATATTTTGGTCGATTGAAGTACCGCTAAGCAGAGACATTCAACTATTTTCTTTGGCCCTATTTCAAGTGTTTATTTGAGAACAGGTTTTCCAAAGAAATAGTAAATATGCAGAGTTATTGTGAATTAGTGGTAAATAAGTAGGAATTCAAGCTAGTCATCATAGCATCAATTCCCGTTCGAAGTCTACTGTAACTCAAATTCGACCGATGCTCCGCTTCGATGTGGCTCTAGCATTCTTTTCCAAAGAAGTTATCCCGAAACCCTTCAAGGTTGGATATCGCATTTTCTTCAGGCTTTGTACACAACCAAAAATGAGATCGTTTTGCCTCATAGTGTCTACTTGAAATTCGTATTTTGAATACATTCTATGATACTGCCGGTTCTATGTAGTAGTCCTCAAACGGACAATTTTCTGATTGGAATGCAATTTGAAATACAGTTAGTTCTGGACCCCGCAACTGCTGCAACTTCAAAGGGCTATTTTGTTGACGACTAGAAGCCGCGCATTCTCAGACTCTCAATTGGTCTACAAAAGGCTCATTTAAGAGAGCTCAATGCTTCTTAGCCTATTTCTTATTTGTAATAATATTTCTTCATGCTTTTCAAGCAGAAAGATAAACAACGAATTCACGCCTGAGGCAGAATACAGTGAATGATTAGCAACCTAAAATATTCACTCATTCTTTCGTCTGATCTTACCATAATGAGGTAACCAACATGCATAAATAAATTATGAATGGAATTGGAACTAGGGCAAACGGTGAAGGAGATCAGAGCATCAGCTGAAATGATCTTTTCTATCAAGTTATTTTTCCTGTGGACTGACTTTGGCAGCGATTCTTCTTTACCTGCTTCTAAGTTTCATTGTTCTGATTGACTGAATAATGGCGGTTTCGAAGATGCCAATTCAGTCATACGTGGAGCTTTTAGAACTGACGACAACTTTCTATTTGACAAGCGAAGGGTTTCGTTTCTCGCAAGGAGCTGTCGACAGCATTAGTTGTAAGCTGCTTCTCAGCGCTTTCCTCGCAACATGGTTTTCTCTCTACCATAGTCATGCAGACCATTTGTTCGAGAGGCAAATCGTACTTTGAGCTGGCTGTATAAGAAGGTTGCTTGACCAAGTGCAATGGCGGAATGACAAGGACCTCCTGAATCAGGTCGACAGATCGGGCACATAATAAAATGAAGGAAGCCCACATTCTCAAATGCGTTATTTTTACGGAAGTAGATTCAACAGCATTACAGCCTAATACCTGGAATCTCTGTAGTTACGCAACGCAAAAACAGGAAAAGTGTTACATCTAAATAGGTGCATAGTAAGCACAACCAAAGAGTTTCTCATAAAATTAATTTTAATTTTTAATTGAAAGTCTGCGAGAATACTTTGCAAGCCTTTCCACGTCTTAAAGTTGTCGGAGGTAGAACAAATTAGCCGACGTGGCTGAAATCCGCACCAGACCAATGAAAAGATCTGCTCATTTTTTCGAAACCTTTAAGAAAATGGAGGTGTCAATTAGGGGAGAAGGCATCCTGATTTAAAATTACTGATAAATTCATTGTAAATGACGTAAGTGGACCGAAAAATGTACAAATCTTTTCTAAAATAACGCAACAATCCAGTTATATGATACTTGACCATAGTTTCAATTGGGTCTCCCACGCAATTTCAAATTGCACTTTGGAGAAAATATCTCGTGCTTCAGAAATACTACCTCTGTTATCTTTAACCATCTACTGAACCATATGTGTGCTAGGTTTGAACAAATTGCACTTCTTTGGATCTTAAAACAACTTTTGCATCAGGTATTAACAGGTTTTGATAGTTTTGTCAGATACATCCGCACAAAGCCTCACTTCATTTTTTTCGGTATTAAAAGCCCTTTTTAACTGCTGTTTGGAACAGTTCACTTCCCACTCTCGCTCGAAGAAGATGGACTTGAAATTAAGCAGTCTGAAGACGACGAAGTCGAGTTGGTTAGCACGTAAGTGACCTACTCAGTAGGCCAGAAAAGTTGTTAGGGATACATGAAACAATCTGGAAGGAAGAAAAGTGGAAGCAACGAACCATGAAAGTAAGCAATAGCGTACTCTTCAGTTGCCATTTATCGTTTATCTTTCCGATTCATGAATTTTGATATTTTAACTTCAAAGGCAGAAAGATGCTTACATCGGATGTTCTCTGTGAGACCTTGGAGCTTCCACTGAACTGCGTCCAAACTACTACTAAGCACTGAATCTCTGCCCTCAATAAAACTGATTTAGGCATAACAACAACGATGACTTCGTGGTTCTATGCTCAACTTAACCTTCATTCCGATCAAATGAACAAAATGGCAGACGCTGTTTTAAATTTGACAAAATAGTGAGCTGACCTCCCAGCTTTTCAGAACTGGTGACATGATGAGCCAACTGACTCATCTAAACTAGAGTTTGATTAATAAAATACCTTAAAAGACGTATGCTGATTGAAATTTATGCTTTGTAACTACTGAATGCAAGGATTTCCGAGACCGTGTCATCATATGAGTGGGATATCAATGCAACGCCACTGAAGCTGAAGCTCATCAACTGGGATATTTTGATCATGGCAGTGTAAATTCGTTCAGATCAGCCGGGTTGTGGTAACGGAACCGCTGAATGGTTTCGATCATCTTCTAGAGCTCTCAAGTCATTATGATCTCGCTGACGGTTCTGCGAAAACAGAGGCTCGGACCTTCTTTTTCTGCCCAATGATTTGCAGCCTTTGGCTAACAATTAATCCAGTTCGTGGGAATTTCAAATGACTAGCCAACTAGCTGAAAAGAAATTGGCAAACATACGAAGCTTTACCAAGAGTTCTTCATGTAAATATTCGCACATGCATTATGCAAAGATCTCCCCTTGGACTTCACTCTGTACAGAGAAGGTCAGTGTTCAGTGTTGAGTGTTTTCTTCAAACGAGAACACAGCCATTCAGAAGTATTCAAATTATTCCTTTCCACACTTTGTAAGGAGCTCTAATTATTTGTCTCTCTGGGTCAAGGACCTCATCATTCAGCTATTTTGGAACGTATTGTGTAATTTTGATGCTATTTCCCACCAAATTAAACAAATAGCAGACGAAATTGGGTTTTGATGTCATCTCTTGCCAGTGCTCTGAAAAACAACAAACTGTCAAGTTTACACCCAGGCGTTCATGTCCTTTTAAGCACTAATCCACTGCGTATTTCCCTATTTCGCACTTTATGTGAACAATTTGGCTCGCCACAGAATAATGGACTCTCTTCGGGCACTATAATTTCATAAGTAGCCGGCAAGTGCTGGCATCCACAAGCCTCCTTAATCTGAGGCTGTTAAGGCTGTTAACTGTCCTATTTCGAAATGTAACTGAGTCAAGCAAATTTTCATCACTCCTAAAGAGAGCGTTTCCATCGTCGATGCGGCTGACTGACCTGCTGCTTCCATTCCACTTCGTGATGGAGATGCAAACTGAATGCTCTTGAATGCGGTCAATCGCGTTTTACCCCCAAGATTTCACTTGGTAACATTTAAAGACGATTCTCTTTTTCTCTTTCTTGGAAATAAAGTTTGGAACAACCTGATTTCACAATAAATCACCCACTCAAACTGCAATAGTTCCAACCATTATTTCTGATGTGCCGGTTCTTTTCAGGCCTTATTTGTCCAATGGAGTTTTCGAAGTCAATTCTAAACAAATATTTTTATACTTTGAATCGTTGCGAGAAACGCCTGTTGCCAAGCATTTCACAGCACAGTAATTCTCTATGGTAGCTACTTGGAATGATGATGTTAGAGTTGAAACCGAAATTAGCGGCTTTGCTACTTACGAAGACAAGCAAATTTAATACAATGGCGTTTGAATATGATTCTGTAAGAAATTTGGCACTCAGTGGAGTGCCTTCTCTTTTTCGACGTCAATGCTGAAATGAAATCTCAGCCGCTTGAATTACTACTTCTGCCATTTATGGTGCAATTTTATGCCCTAAGATGAGCAACTGAGCAAAAATGCACTTTATTACTTAAAGACGCTAAAGTAGCATAATACTTAATCAACTTGCATACAAACAATGAACGGTTTTCTTCTAAAAAACGCAGTCCACTAGGTAAAAGGGTGAGACCTGGGCCGTTATTGTGAAGTTGTTGAAATATTCGCCAAACCTACTCATTAATCGGAAATGCAACGCTGTTTGATTAGCTCCAGGCGGTTCACTCCAGGCGGAGATAAAGCAATGTCCCTTCACTGGCTATCGCTTTTGATTGACATTCATGGTTCTAGCTCAGAGATTTCAGTCCACAAATGCTCCCCACCCAGATGTAAATTGATGCTTATTTACGGCCCAGAGTCGGCCACCCTATTCGAGTTCATTTCAAGACGTTGACCAGTAAGAATTCTAATAGGCGAGGTGATACAGCAACTTCATCAGTTGGGACAGAATTTGTTGCTGCAATTGCATTCTCGAGTGAATGCAAAACTGTGAAGAGTAAAATCAAAGTCCCAGATTTGCAACGGTGGTGAGATATTTCGACGTTTAGCTAAATTGTGGGTCTAGCAGCATGATATCTGCAATTCATGGCAATATGCTACTGATCTTCAGAGCAAGTGATATTACACTGGTCTAGTGATTTCTAATTTTGTAAGTCATTTTCATACTTTTACACTGCTAAAATATTTTAAAATCCTTCCATCCATTTAAATGCATGATATTCGAGACGAATCAAATTGTTTGATGCTTTTCTTCTTAAGTTTCGGGAATTCGTGATTTAACTAGAAACTTGATGAAGATAATGTGGTAGTAAACCCGATCAAACCCTCGAAGTACAGTAGTCTTGATAAGCAAACCTGCTAAAATCTGTTTTTAAATGACCAAACAGGGCCAATAGCCTTCGACTTAACCAAACAGTCACAGTTTGAAGAAATATCAAGGTCAATCCGATCTTACTACGATTGCTGTCCTTAATAAGTTGCTTACAATTTCAAGGTTTCAAAGTGTTTGTGGAATTCGCATATCATCCTTCTAAATGACTGAATGGATCAATCCTTTCGTATCGATGGGTTGGAAGAACAACAAGCCTTGACCTTCAGAGAATCTGTTTATTCAGCAACTCCAAGCTGAACCTTACTTGATCTACAATTCACACTGTTATACAGCTTAATCGGTTCACATTCAACCCTGGTCGTGCGTAGGCCTAGCAGTTTGCTTTGATGTACATCATTAGAGATCGGATATCTGCTGCTTCGTATATTACAGTGCACCTCCGCAGAATGTATGCGCTATAAATAGGAACTAAAAACGCACAAGTATCATGTTTTCTCTCCATCTGGTTAATTCTGTTCATGAGTTTTTTGTTCCCCAAGTACTCCCTATCTAAACGAACAGCACCGCTTTTTACTTTAAACAGAATCCGCTCAATTATATTTTCGCATATTCAGTTCAAGTAGAAAATGCCACTCATTTAAAACTCCAGTAGGCAAAACTTTGATGGCGCTTCTCGGAATAAGTTAATTTAGAACTGGTAAAATGATGTCGGTTTTGATTTCGACCATTTGTTCAAAGGGTCTCCTCTTGCCTTCATATTTGATGCATTTCATATTCAAAAACTTGGTACCAAATAAGTGGTTCTGCTACATCGATTGTGCGTCAATATAATTGGAAGAGAGGCACGATTAGATTCATGAAAAACAAATTGAGAATGGAAAGGTGTAGAGGGAGAAGAGATGAGTAATTGAAACAGAGGACGCCTCTCTTGTTTACTTACCAGCTTTAAATAGCATCCTTCTGAGTACTATATGACCTGTTCTGTTACCGTTCGAGAATAATACCACAGCTTCGCCTTCAGTCAGTCATCTTGTCAGCTATTTAACTTTGCAGCCAGTACTCATTGGGTCAAACTATAGGTCAAAGTACTCTTTCATCTTTGCTTCCGCTTTACCTCTTCATCAAAGATAAACCGTTCGATGGTGTTTAGATGGTCTCAAAAGTGGTCAAGGAAATAGAAATTTATCATTTCTAATCCCAACCAGAACCCTACTTAGCTATCAGTTCTCATTCACCTGGGAGACTGGTTTTGGATTGTGAGAGGAATCGTCAAATGACATTAATTGAAGTCGATCCAAGCCCTCGGTTCCATGTTATGGTGACACCTCTGTCAGTTCTGCTTACTTGCATTTGCAAAACCATCGCACTTGCCAGTTTTAGAGCTAGACAGAACAATATCCAATGAAGTTTGACTACTTTGTTAACTCTAACAAAGCAATGCACGTCTACCGCAGGCTCTTACTTGTTTATTAATGCGGTTCACTCTTTACGCTCACAATAAAGAACAATACGACCTAAGATCTTGGTTGAAGGAAAGATGCCCAACCCCAGTTTCATGGGTTAGTTTCGATCACATTTGGTAGTAACTCTAATCATCGGATGTATGCTGATGACTTTTGTACCTTTGTCTTCCGATGAACGGTTGAATGAGGCCAGGTGAACTAGATCTAGAGAGAGAAGGCCTTCATACGTCTTCCAGAAGTCTGTTCGACTTTCTGGCAGAGACTCCATTCATTGCTACATGCAACCACTTTCCACAGTCAGATATCCAGGTGTTTACGTCTTACTCTGTTTGCCAAGCTTTACGAGGTTGTTGTTAGTCATGTGAGTTTGTGGAAAAGTTCATTGACTCACTGCACATTGGCCTCTTGGATTTTCTGACATGCCGAGTGCTGCCGATTTCAAACTAAACTACACGAACATGCCAGAACTATGGGACGTCCCTTTCGCAGTATATTTGCAATTGGTCTCCTGGTAGGCTGAACAACGCTGGTACTGTTTATGTATGAGCTCTAACGGGAGTCAGCCTGACTGGCGACAATTATTAATGCACATATAAATGCAGTGAGCAGCAAGAGAAATTATTTCTTTTTAATTATCGCTAGTGAATGCAACGAACAGGTCCGAATGATTGCATCTGTTCATGATGATGGGGGCATTCAAAATGATAATGCAGCCTGGGGAGAGGACTTTATCGGAAGTCAGGGAAATCATTCATGAAAATGGGTAGTACCGAGCCATCACAATAAGCCTCTACAGGAGCCTCGCAATTATTGCACTTGATTCACATGAGTATATAGTCGACTATCATGCATGCAGTGGGGTCGTCTGTCAGTGGCTAGCTGCTTGACGTCGGTGGAGGTCGGCTCTTTGAACATGGAAAATATTTACTACCCTCTTCCAACGTTTCAGTGTAGAAGCGAGCGATCCAGCAATTGTGACTCTGTTGTCATCGGTTTGTTATCCAGAGTGTTTGAGGCCTAATGTCGGAGACTGGTCGTGATTCTCAATGTAACAGCCTGTGCGAATATGCTCAGAAGTGCTGAAGTGAATGTAGTGAAATTATCAGTGATAAGCTTTACCACAGACGCTGATTATAGCAGCTGATCAACCAAAATAAGGGACGTAGGACTGTCTGGCCTGTTTAGCAGGTCAGGCTATGCAAGTTGGGATGAGAATACCGAATGCTGGAGAGAAGGAAGATTTGGAATAGTATTAGCAAGACAGTCATAAGAAGAGCTGCATACTTCATGAAAATGTGAAATAGTCATTTAGGAGTGCATCTATCTCCCATGGCGTAGGTGCCATTTTACTGCAAAATATCCTCAATAACCGTACCTTTTATTGTAGTTTAGCATATCGATGGATAGTGAGTTAGTTTACAGCAAGTGCTTATGATTTCCAGCTTACATTTGTTAACTGAACCTCTTTTTCTTTCCCCCATAGCAAAGTTCTATCCGCCTTAAAAATGTGCAGAAATCATGACATTTTCCTCTGATTTCTTATGAATGGTCCGATTCGAAAGGAGTTCCATTAGGATTTACACCAGACGGAACCACGCACTTGGTCAGCGGATGCACTCCCATCCAAAATGTAGATATTCTGACTGTGTCGTTGGAAAATGTGAGAGAAGAGACCAATTACGTTGCCCAATGAACTAACTGAACTCATTCAATTTGAAAGAAGCTGAATCTCGATGACATTTGCCAAGCTACAGTTTGTGTTCAAAGTGTGAGAACTCACTTACAACTTCTAAATAGGCCAAAACCCTTCTCCTGAAAGTATTGGTAGCAGGATGAATAAGCACAATTTACTTTAAGAGGATGTGTCCGTGATGCTGTCCAAAATTTGGGATTGTTTTATCTGTTCCCAAACGTGCATCTTCTCTACTTAGAACTAATTCAGTAGACTCATTAATATGGTACAACTCCAAATTGAGAGAATGAATACTTCAACGGCAAGAAAGATACTCGCAAATGGCTGCATTGGAAGCACTGAATAACTGGAATAAGCCGAAAGTGAAGATTACTTAGTCCTTCTGATCTTATACAACTAATATTATTCTAGATTAATTATATTTAGTGTAAGGTGAATTCACATATAATCTGCTAATTCTTTCCTGACTAGAGCACAATTAAATATGAAATAGTCCATCACCTACACAATGGTTCCTGGTGATCCAGGCATAGCCTGCAACTTCGACTCATTAAGTCGAACGGTTGCCAATCCACTAGCGCAACCACGGTGGTCAATCCTGCTCTCTACCTCCACATAGTCGGTGACCATCGGAAACCTCAGGGGCAACTCTGAGGGCTTCAAGGAGCTGCGACAGGATCGGAATAATCACCCACCAAGAGCCTCGTAATCAAGCTACGACGTAATACCTGGATTCATGATCTTAAAACTGGATTGTAAAGCATGCGTGCATGTAGCCATAAATGGAAACTCAACCAGATAGTTGAAGAGACCGGGTGGTGGGGCCGCCTTTCTGGTCACAAAAAGTATAGAAGCTGAATTTAATCCTGTCTCAAATAGACTTGCCACGCTAGCACTCTGAATTGGAGGAGCGCAAGTTGGGCTGATGGGATGCTCTGCTCCGACGGCGTCCAGGGAAGATGCAATGGTAAAAGAATCGTTCTACAAACTTGTGTCCAAGACCTATAGGTTACTCCTCTTTAAATGCACACAAATAATTATTCTTGGACCACCTCTTGTTAGCCTGACCTTCCAACTCATATTGGATGGAGCCTTCTCCTCATTTCATGGCACTGAGTTTCAGGTGATTGATCACTCGACCAAAAGTCATCTAGTAAGTCATCTAGAATACGCAGATGATCTCCGTCTTATTGCGCCAAATAAGCTCGCAACTGTCAGATTAATAGAGCAGCTGGCGAAACCGCTGCATAAATACGGAATGCCTATTCCAAACTGAGGCTTTTGTTATCGCCATCTACCAGGTTGAGGAAGCCTTCTTGCATCTCTTGGATGACAAAACTGGTTGTTCTGGTGTCATCGCCTATCCAGATTGCTCATTAGCTGCCAACTCGAGGACTGGCCTACTTCCTTTTGATTTGAAGCTCATTATAAGAAAGAAAATAATCTATGCCTCAGTGTTTATCCATTTTCAACGCACTTTTAGTTCCTCGATGGGCATTTCCTGTGTGCATATACGAAGATGCACAGCTGATATCAGAATAACTGTGGGACCTATGGAAGATTTTGGTGAAGTAACTGCGAGACGCATAAAACCAAAGAAAGTTTAAACCTGGGCTCCCAAGAAATTCTTGAAAATTGCTGTTCCATCCATTACCAGCATTTGCCACACTCCAGTGCCTCACAATACAAAATCGGCGTCCACAAGCGGTGCAATGTTTGACAGCAAGAATGAAGAGTCTTCGATGTTCTAAGTGTGATTGCTAACATGGGTATCGCAGATGGTCCATGAACCTGCATACAGCTGCGTTGGTATGCGGTAATCCTTTAAAGTTTCCAACGTACTCCTTTCCACGAGGAGAGAAGAGCCTCTGAACGGCAAATTTTCGTATGCTTTTCCATTCGGAGCAAACGAAGTGAGAAAGATTCCATTGATTTGGTGGCTCTGACACATCCAATAGCTCGAGTTCAAAATCTATCGGCTGAACATCTTTTTGGATGAAGTGAGCATCTGGATGCAGATACAGCTAATAAAAAAACTTCACGATTGGAGTAAAGGACTTCAATTTTATGCACTCGATCGGTCATTGGCTTTTATCCACAAGGCGATTTCCAGCTCTGCATGCAATAGTAGAGTTTGTGATATTTCCATAGCAGCAGTTTCACCTGAAACATGCGGTTTGGTAGCACATTCCAACGCATTGTCGCCACTAGCGTCAAAATGAGCTTCACAATCACCAGTCGCGATTTGATTGGAGCAAACGCTACGTATAGCAACTTTCGCTTACACCATGAAGTACTTGAAAATCAGTGCTTAGCTTTAAGGTCTGCACCTCAATCTCCTCTATTCGGACAATCCATTCAACATGCAGAATTCTCGTGAAGTTCTTGTTTCTGACGACGAAACCTGTTCCATTTCGGTCAAACTTTTCAATGAGCTTCGACAACAAAATCGCCTCATCGATGTATTCATTGTCGTAAGTCGTGACCACTTTTCTTGATAGCAACCAAAATCAAAATCTAGTCAAAAGAGGACTGCTACATTCCTGCCCACCGCTTGGTTCTATTCGCCCAATTCCCCAACATTAGGAATAGTCTCTTCCGCAGCCAAAGTGACAACGTGCATTTGCGTCGCTTTTCTACAGAGTAAATTCACGTATTCCCACACTCAAACGGTGCATTCTTTAGCCTGGTGCAATCAGCCATTCACTTTGCCTACACCGGTGAAATCCTTGTTAACTGCAACAACGTGACGCGTCTTTGCCTGCTGGCGCACAATTTGGGTTCGCGTAAACTGATAGAAAGCTGCTGGGAGTTCATCGAATCGAGGTCAGTAGGCGCTAAGTTGGTGTGTGTGTGTGTGTGTGTGTGTGTGTGTGTGTGTGTGCGTATGGACTCGTTGAAGCAGTTCTCGTACCTGCATTTCAGACTAGATCAACTCAACTTTGCCGAGCTTTGGTCTTTAAGCAGCATCCTCTCCAACGACTATCTGATACAACGCCTAATTCCCAAAGTTGCACTCGACTTTGATTCTTTCCTCAATAATCAGCCTTGCTTACGTTGCACTCACGTGGAAAACCTCAGGGCCATTCTGGACAGTCCATTGATGTGGACAGCTAGTGAAGAGCAGAAGTTGAAGGCGATTGCCTCTTGGATAAATGAACCCCCTTCGCCAGAGGAGCGCGAAGCCCGAGACGAGCACTTCACCTCACTCCTCTCTGCTCTCAATGTGAACAAACTGTCGAGGTCAATTATGATTATGACTGCAACGGGGGTAGTGGACGTTGTCCTAACAGATAAGTCAAGGTTTGAAGTCATTTCCACCTTCAATACACCGAGAGGAGTAAAATTGACCCACCTCCTTTCTTTTTAGACGTGCTTTGTTAGAGCAATGGCGAATGGCAGACCAATCGGAGAACAGGAAGCAAGTCTTCATATCTAAGCATTTTCTGTCTCTTCCACAGAACCACTTCCCTACATACACCTCTTATTTTACAGAGATACAGAAAGAATTTTCGTTGTCGCAAATGATACTCCTCACAGATGTGCTTTATCATCAATCGCTGACCTTAATCGTGGTGAAGCACATCGTGTTTATATCCCACGCCAGCTAGATGACAATGTCGTTTCTTTAAATGGTAAGAGACTCGTTACTTTTCGGTTCTTACACCCATCTCTTCCACTGTCTTTTGAGGTTTGATTTACATAATTGGAGGAAGCGAGGGTGGTAGAAGCAGTTCTCAAGTATGCAGCGTCAATCCATTCAGTGGCGAGACAGCCTTCTTGCAATCAATGATGTACCGTCGCAATGGCCATTCGATGGTGGCATACGAATCGCAAATCCCCGTATTTTGAGGTTATGACACAGAAAGTAATAAGATTCTTAATAATTGCAAGTTTCTGAGTCGGTATAGGATGGATAGGCATACCTAGATGCCGAAAATCTCTCTAGCGTAGAGTTGGATGTTTCAGATGGCAGACAATCTCAAGCATGCCAACTGCCAGGCACGGAACAGGCGCCACGCACGTTCCAGGTCTTGGAGAACTAGTCATAGGTGGGACAGATAGTTTATACGGAGACGCTATGAGCGAGGTGCTGCTACTCCAAGTCGATGGTTCGGCACCTCATAATAGCCCTATATGGCGCGAATTTACACCTATGCTGTTTGCAAGACTGCATCCGGCTGTGGAATTCTTCAAGGGAAATGTTTATGTGGCCGGAAACATCGACTCGACTGTACCCACCGCGGAAATGCTTTCTTGGATTGATGGTCAACACGCCCAGTGGACCCTCATTCCTCACTGTGAGTCAATCGGCTCTCATCCAGTTTCAATGTTGAGTGCAAATGGACGCCTTTTAGTTGCAAGTGAGTTCTCCCTCACTTGTTGGGCTAATTTCGGTAAGATGGCACTCAACTTTGTGTAAGCAACATTTTCTTCCCCACATTAGCCACCTCGGGATCAATTTACGAACTGCGGTACTCGCACACACACACAGATGCCGTGAGTCCAATTTCATTTGTAGTCCACAGCAAACCTGAAGGACTTTCCTGATAGAAAATGCCTTTGCCTGATGTAGAACGAAACTGAGTGCAACCATCTCTGGAGATTCCACGTCAGGTCTGAACATTTGACCAACCTATGTCTGGTAAAAGTATAATACATTCATTTATTACAAATGACAATTTTTTTCAAGTTGCCGATTGGAAGTACAACCCCGAAAACCTCAACAGCAAAAGTGCTGGATTTATTTGACTTAGCCTGAATCCAGAGACTTTGTGCTTGCCTTCGATTCACTAGACACTGCAGCGTCGTATAGACCAGGACTGTTACACATGTGTGGAAAATAGGTCTACTTAATTAAGAACATGAGTAGTGTAAACCTAGAGATGCCACTCACTTGCGAATTTGTTGTTCAACATTTGAACAGCTACTTCTGTGGAGGTGTCCAATTCTAGTTTGTGGCATGTAAGGACTACCTTGTAAAGTTACAACAAACACCATTGCAATAAAAGCAATAGTTTACCTGTTTCTTACCCTCCGTTTCGCCACTGAAATTGACTTCCACTTCGTAAACCAGATGTTTAAGCATGTTTGGAAGGTGTCGCTACAATTTTTCTGGCGAAGAATGACTTGTCATTCGCTGGTCAAGAGCTGGTTGTGAATGTCCAAATGGATTAATGGATGGATGGATGAACTACGTGGCACAATCTTGTCTAGTCGCTATTTGGCTCAGCTCAATTTTATGGAGCACCGCTTTCTTTAGCCTTATAGATACTCCCTTTAATGACTTTTGAGTGGCCCTCTGCTCTGAACACAATACCAGATGCATTTTCGTTTATTAAAATTCGTGCATGGTGAACCTCTCTGCTCAATATTTGGTCGTCATGTTATCACGCTGGTTTTGAGAAATGTGTCTTATAAGGGAACTCGTCACTGACCAGCTGGCCAGTGTTTGTTCAGCTTCCTTACTTGAGTGGAGTTGTAGAGCACCATTTGTGTTTCAGTGGCAACAAACGTGTCCAGATATGGCTTACTCAAAACTCGATTGTTCGGTTGTATCTGATTACATAGCGAGTGCTCGTGAACCAAACGTGACGAACCTTATCATGCCACAGGTAGAAAAGTGTCACTAAAGGAGCCCAACTGTACCTTTAGTCTCTAAGGCAGCCTCATTTTACAGAGTAAATAACACTCCCTAAGGTTTCACATAATCCAACATGAAATTTGCTGGTCCAAAAGCGTCAGTGAACTCTCCTGCCAACTAATTTCTATGAAATGGTACCAAAAATATTATTTTTACATTAATCTGTGGGATGATAGTCAAGTCCATTCTTTTAGGAGGAGAGGAATTCGGCATTTTTCGAGATACTATTTTTCATGGTCTTGAATGTGCGAATGAGTTGACAAATAGAAAATCATGCTTTTATAATCATCACCTCAGTCTGTATCCATACCTTCCTTGTAATAATGGAACCTGCTGCGTCTCTGGAACATGAAATTGTCCAACTTACAAAATCCGATTATGGAATTTTGACAAGAAAGCCCATCCATTAGATTAGAAACTGTTCGTAGTCATCAGCTTGATAGCTCATACACGCAGTGTTTTAGATGAGGCAAACCGTCTTAGATTGCCTATTTGACCTGTGGCAGTATCTCAAGCTTCCTAACTGAATGGGAGCTAGTGGAATAAGATTGGAAGTGAACAGCTCCTTCTTAATCCCCGAACAGCACCGTGATTCAATAGACAATATCAAGCGTGCCTATCATCCAGTCCTCAGTTATAAGAGCAGTGTTGGTTGTTGACTAGAAAGAAATTCTGGATTAACGTAACTTATTCCATCTGCTAAATGACTGCTGCTTTCTCTACACTTCACAAGTATCTCCCCCTTTAATTGACGGCCATGACATTCGCCCACTCGAAATAAAGGCCTTTATGAAATCCATCTTTATAAGCACACTTCCCCAGAACTCATCCGACACTCAGAAAAAGAAAGCATATCCTCCTTCAAATAAGTTAGGATGAGGCAATTTTCACAATAAAAGTTGTAGCCCCATTTTAACCTTGGAATCAGGCATATCCAAGACTCAAATCATCAAGTATTTTACTTTGTCACCCATTTAAGCTGTAAGTTACGCCAAATCGTGCTTTTCTTGAAGTTACTTGCTACTCAATGGCGGTGCATCGGGTCACTTCCACTTCCAACTATGCTGCTTCTGACAAACAGGGATGATAATTTCCCTGCGAAACTGTTTGTTCACAGCCTGTGACTGAGCCTGATACATGAGATAAAAGTAATTTTTGTGTGTGATAGACTGTTTTCAAACCAAACACCGTTAGGCATGCAGAAGGCATCTCTAACCTGGGCTTGCTTCTTCTAAAGACCATTTTTGATGTGTCTGCTCATTCAAGTTCAGTTACTCTCTGGGAATGGATCTTCGCAGATTGTGCTTTCCTTGTTTTCCCTCAACTCCATTCTTTCAATCAGTCAATCAATTCTTGTCTTTCGCGACTCATCCAATCATCGTCATGAAGTGGGCTCTCAGTTTAAACCTCAATTTGGCAGGGTGTCTCAAATTGACTACCAAAATTAAACATTATCAAGGTGATGAAAGCGTAATTGTCGTTGTTGTTGACCAAGCCGTTACTTAGCTGTGTTTTACACAATTTATGGCAGTTGTCTATATTTTGACACCAACATTTACTCCACTAAGCTATGAATGCAAACAGTTTATAAACCGACCGGACCTGGCCATACATCCAGAGCTTCGCCTAACAATCATCGTCAGTCAAGTAAACACAAAAGCGTGCACGTCTCAAGTGTAGACCTGTTTTTGTAGCTGTTGGTTATGCTCGTTTAGAGAGAATTTCTCCTTTCTTCTTGAATGTGATCTTGAAGTCAGAATGCAAGAAACTCCTTGCGTATACTCCCCGCAAAGCGAACATTTTAAATGATGAATCTTCTAGCAACCTCAAATTATGTAGCCTTAAATGTCATAAGACAAGCGTTTTAGCTCAGCACCAGAATACTTGAATCAACGTGAAGTTCTCCGAATGAATTTGAGGTTTCATGGTGACTAACTAATTTCTATATGGTAACTATTGTTCCGAGTGCTTGTTCTTCCATGCAACGAAAATGGATGCACTTAGTTTACATATAAAGAAAACAATTACACAAATACACTTTCGTTTGGTAACAATAACAGTGTCAATGAAGTCTCATTTTTAGACGCCTCCAATCCATTGTTAGGCAAACACACTCACTTTGATTGGGCAGTTATTACAAAGAATGCTCCGAAGTACGATGGTGCTTCTGGGCTTTGCAAATAGTTAGAGTAAATTCTACTTTAAACTTTACTAACATTTGAGTTTTTCATCATAGGCAATAAGCCTAACAAACAATTCAACAGGACTTCAAAAGACTGCAAGTGTCTAACTTAAAATTGTCAACATTGTAATGATTAGGCGAAAATAGGTATCGACTGAACAATACCGGATTGACCTTGATATTTCTTAAAACTGTGACTGTTTGGTTAAGTCGAAGGCTATTGGCCCTGTTTGGTCATTTAAAAACAGATTTTAGCAGGTTTGCTTATCAAGACTACTGTACTTCGAGGGTTTGATCGGGTTTACTACCACATTATCTTCATCAAGTTTATAGTTAAATCACGAATTCCCGAAACTTAAGAAGAAAAGCATCAAACAATTTGATTCGTCTCGAACATCATTCATTTAAATGGATGGAAGGATTTTAAAATATTTTAGCCGTGTAAAAGTATGAAAATGACTTACAAAATTAGAAATCACTAGACCAGTGTAATATCACTTGCTCTGAAGATCAGTAGCATATTGCCATGAATTGCAGATATCATGCTGCTAGACCCACAATTTAGCTAAACGTCGAAATATCTCACCACCGTTGCAAATCTGGGACTTTGATTTTACTCTTCACAGTTTTGCATTCACTCGAGAATGCAATTGCAGCAACAAATTCTGTCCCAACTGATGAAGTTGCTGTATCACCTCGCCTATTAGAATTCTTACTGGTCAACGTCTTGAAATGAACTCGAATAGGGTGGCCGACTCTGGGCAGTAAATAAGCATCAATTTACATCTGGGTGGGGAGCATTTGTGGACTGAAATCTCTGAGCTAGAACCGTGAATGTCAATCAAAAGCGATAGCCAGTGAAGGGACATTGCTTTATCTCCGCCTGGAGTGAACCGCCTGGAGCTAATCAAACAGCGTTGCATTTCCGATTAATGAGTAGGTTTGGCGAATATTTCAACAACTTCACAATAACGGCCCAGGTCTCACCCTTTTACCTAGTGGACTGCGTTTTTTAGAAGAAAACCGTTCATTGTTTGTATGCAAGTTGATTAAGTATTATGCTACTTTAGCGTCTTTAAGTAATAAAGTGCATTTTTGCTCAGTTGCTCATCTTAGGGCATAAAATTGCACCATAAATGGCAGAAGTAGTAATTCAAGCGGCTGAGATTTCATTTCAGCATTGACGTCGAAAAAGAGAAGGCACTCCACTGAGTGCCAAATTTCTTACAGAATCATATTCAAACGCCATTGTATTAAATTTGCTTGTCTTCGTAAGTAGCAAAGCCGCTAATTTCGGTTTCAACTCTAACATCATCATTCCAAGTAGCTACCATAGAGAATTACTGTGCTGTGAAATGCTTGGCAACAGGCGTTTCTCGCAACGATTCAAAGTATAAAAATATTTGTTTAGAATTGACTTCGAAAACTCCATTGGACAAATAAGGCCTGAAAAGAACCGGCACATCAGAAATAATGGTTGGAACTATTGCAGTTTGAGTGGGTGATTTATTGTGAAATCAGGTTGTTCCAAACTTTATTTCCAAGAAAGAGAAAAAGAGAATCGTCTTTAAATGTTACCAAGTGAAATCTTGGGGGTAAAACGCGATTGACCGCATTCAAGAGCATTCAGTTTGCATCTCCATCACGAAGTGGAATGGAAGCAGCAGGTCAGTCAGCCGCATCGACGATGGAAACGCTCTCTTTAGGAGTGATGAAAATTTGCTTGACTCAGTTAAATTTCGAAATAGGACAGTTAACAGCCTTAACAGCCTCAGATTAAGGAGGCTTGTGGATGCCAGCACTTGCCGGCTACTTATGAAATTGTACTGCCCGAAGAGAGTCCATCATTCTGTAGCGAGTCAAATTGTTCACATAAAGTGCGAAATAGGAAAATACGAAGTGGATTAGTGCTTAAAAGGACAGGAACGCCTGGGTCTAAACCTGACAGTTTGTTGTTTTTCAGAGCACTGGCAAGAGATGACATCAAAACCCAATTTCCTCTGCTATTTGTTTAATTTGGTGGGAAATAGCATCAAAATTACACAATACGTTCCAAAATAGCTGAATGATGAAGTCCTTGACCCAGAGAGACAAATAATTAGAGCGCTTTACAAAGTGGGGAAAGGAATAATTTGAATACTTCTGAATGGCTGTGTTCTCGTTTGAAGAAAACACTCAACACTGAACACTGACCTTCTCTGTACAGAGTGAAGTCCAAGGGGAGATCTTTGCATAATGCATGTGCGAATATTTACATGAAGAACTCTTGGTAAAGCTTCGTATGTTTGCCAATTTCTTTTCAGCTAGTTGGCTAGTCATTTGAAATTCCCACGAACTGGATTAATTGTTAGCCAAAGGCTGCAAATCATTGGGCAGAAAAAGAAGGTCCGAGCCTCTGTTTTCGCAGAACCGTCAGCGAGATCATAATGACTTGAGAGCTCTAGAAGATGATCGAAACCATTCAGCGGTTCCGTTACCACAACCCGGCTGATCTGAACGAATTTACACTGCCGTGATAAAAATATCCCAGTTAATGAGCTTCAGCTTCAGTGGCGTTGCATTGATATCCCACTCATATGATGACACGGTCTCGGAAATCCTTGCATTCAGTAGTTACAAAGCATAAACTTCAATCAGCATACGTCTTTAAAGGTATTTTCTTAATCAAACTCTAGTTTCGATGAGTCGGTTGGCTCATCATGTCACCAGTTTTGAAAAAGCTGGAAGGTCAGATCACTATTTTGACAAATTTAAAACAGCGTCTGCCATTTTGTTCATTTGATCGGAATGAAGGTTAAGTTGAGCATAGAACCACGAAGTCATCGTTGTTGTTATGCCTCAATCAGTTTTATTGAGGGCAGAGATTCAGTGTTTAGTAGTAGTTTGGACGCAGTTCAGTGGATACTCCAAAGTCTCAGAGAGAATATCCGATGTAAGCATCTTTCTGCCTTTGAAGTTAAAATATCAAAATTCATGAATCGGAAAGATAAACGATAAATGGCAACTGAAGAGTACGCTATTGCTTACTTTCATGGTTCGTTGCTTCCACTTTTCTTCCTTCCAGATTGTTTCATGTATCCCTAACAACTTTTCTGCCCTACTGAGTAGGTCACTTACGTGCTAACCAACTCGACTTCGTCGTCTTCAGACTGCTTAATTTCAAGTCCATCTTCTTCGAGCGAGAGTGGGAAGTGAACTGTTCCAAACAGCAGTTAAAAAGGGCTTTTAATACCGAAAAAAATGAAGTGAGGCTTTGTGCGGATGTATCTGACAAAACTATCAAAACCTGTTAATACCTGATGCAAAAGTTGTTTTAAGATCCAAAGAAGTGCAATTTGTTCAAACCTAGCACACATATGGTTCAGTAGATGGTTAAAGATAACAGAGGTAGTATTTCTGAAGCACGAGATATTTTCTCCAAAGTGCAATTTGAAATTGCGTGGGAGACCCAATTGAAACTATGGTCAAGTATCATATAACTGGATTGTTGCGTTATTTTAGAAAAGATTTGTACATTTTTCGGTCCACTTACGTCATTTACAATGAATTTATCAGTAATTTTAAATCAGGATGCCTTCTCCCCTAATTGACACCTCCATTTTCTTAAAGGTTTCGAAAAAATGAGCAGATCTTTTCATTGGTCTGGTGCGGATTTCAGCCACGTCGGCTAATTTGTTCTACCTCCGACAACTTTAAGACGTGGAAAGGCTTGCAAAGTATTCTCGCAGACTTTCAATTAAAAATTAAAATTAATTTTATGAGAAACTCTTTGGTTGTGCTTACTATGCACCTATTTAGATGTAACACTTTTCCTGTTTTTGCGTTGCGTAACTACAGAGATTCCAGGTATTAGGCTGTAATGCTGTTGAATCTACTTCCGTAAAAATAACGCATTTGAGAATGTGGGCTTCCTTCATTTTATTATGTGCCCGATCTGTCGACCTGATTCAGGAGGTCCTTGTCATTCCGCCATTGCACTTGGTCAAGCAACCTTCTTATACAGCCAGCTCAAAGTACGATTTGCCTCTCGAACAAATGGTCTGCATGACTATGGTAGAGAGAAAACCATGTTGCGAGGAAAGCGCTGAGAAGCAGCTTACAACTAATGCTGTCGACAGCTCCTTGCGAGAAACGAAACCCTTCGCTTGTCAAATAGAAAGTTGTCGTCAGTTCTAAAAGCTCCACGTATGACTGAATTGGCATCTTCGAAACCGCCATTATTCAGTCAATCAGAACAATGAAACTTAGAAGCAGGTAAAGAAGAATCGCTGCCAAAGTCAGTCCACAGGAAAAATAACTTGATAGAAAAGATCATTTCAGCTGATGCTCTGATCTCCTTCACCGTTTGCCCTAGTTCCAATTCCATTCATAATTTATTTATGCATGTTGGTTACCTCATTATGGTAAGATCAGACGAAAGAATGAGTGAATATTTTAGGTTGCTAATCATTCACTGTATTCTGCCTCAGGCGTGAATTCGTTGTTTATCTTTCTGCTTGAAAAGCATGAAGAAATATTATTACAAATAAGAAATAGGCTAAGAAGCATTGAGCTCTCTTAAATGAGCCTTTTGTAGACCAATTGAGAGTCTGAGAATGCGCGGCTTCTAGTCGTCAACAAAATAGCCCTTTGAAGTTGCAGCAGTTGCGGGGTCCAGAACTAACTGTATTTCAAATTGCATTCCAATCAGAAAATTGTCCGTTTGAGGACTACTACATAGAACCGGCAGTATCATAGAATGTATTCAAAATACGAATTTCAAGTAGACACTATGAGGCAAAACGATCTCATTTTTGGTTGTGTACAAAGCCTGAAGAAAATGCGATATCCAACCTTGAAGGGTTTCGGGATAACTTCTTTGGAAAAGAATGCTAGAGCCACATCGAAGCGGAGCATCGGTCGAATTTGAGTTACAGTAGACTTCGAACGGGAATTGATGCTATGATGACTAGCTTGAATTCCTACTTATTTACCACTAATTCACAATAACTCTGCATATTTACTATTTCTTTGGAAAACCTGTTCTCAAATAAACACTTGAAATAGGGCCAAAGAAAATAGTTGAATGTCTCTGCTTAGCGGTACTTCAATCGACCAAAATATTTAAAAAGGATGTAAGATGCTGGTTAGGGGAACACATAAACACGAAAGTTTCCATTTATTTCAATATTATGGACCGAATCAAATGAGTTGGGAATTTCTTTGCATTTCAACGAGTTAGGCACAAGCGATTTCAAGCCAAGGAAACAGCCTGTTTCTACAAAGCATTCAAGGTCTTCTGAACCAGATGCAGCTAGGGAAATGGTCATTGCTTCCATCAGCGAAGAGCTAACTTCTTAGGTTTAGGCTGTCAGGAGAAAGGCGAACATGAAACTAACCTGCATTGCCTCATACCACCACGGCTGTGACGATTCGAATTCGCTGAGATGAAAGTAATCATCCACTGAATCATTTATCCACGGCCAGTAAGTTGAATAGGGCTGATGTGCCTATTCACGAATCTGATGGTTCGTTGAATAGAATCATCCATTTGGTGAGCAAATCACCCCATGAACAACGACTTGCCAACAGGCGAGTGTTTCAGACATCCCGGTGAGCTTGTCCGTAAAATTTGAATGAAGACCTCGATTAATATGGAGCTCATTTCCATGTCGATTCACTAAATGTCTGAAGACATTCCAGATTCGAAAGTAAAATTTCCCAACGGAGACGCGCTTTATTTCTTTCCCAGTCTTCTCTGTTTCATTCAAAGTAGCACGACAGTTCAATGAGTTGAGATGCCATGGCCCTTTCGCAGTGGTTGCCTGAACTAAACTTCTGAAATTTTAGAAATTTCGCTAGCAGTCATTCCACCGTGTCCCAAATTCCAACTGAATTTGTGGTTTTGTCTGGATTGAATTCCATCCTGAGTGTGTTTGTGCGAGGACCTGTTTTATCAAGCACTAAGTTAGCCTAGAACATTCCTTGTAAATGTTTTCTTAATGCAAATGCATCTTCGCTAAGCTTCAGGAAATGTGTTGGTAAAGAGCTTCAAATATTGCATCTCAGAGACATTCAGTTAAAGGAGGTTCTTATAAATAAAATCAACGACAATTTTTCGTGTTTAACCAATAACGCGAACCTCCCTAGGCAAGTTCTGAATGCATTGCATTTTTGTATACAACACTTTGCGCCACTTGTGTTTTTGCTTTTACTTTGCCAACAACAGACTCTGCAAGGTGACAAAATGAAACAGCTTGAGTGAGGATGCTAACACATGCTTGTTGCAGGCAGTTGGAAGTACGAAGTTCCAGAGGCATTTTGCTTATTCAACTGAAAGCAGTTCAGGTCCACGATGCAAGCAGGATTTGGAAGGATCGACCAGGCTGCTTAAACACTGATTTGCATAGTAGTGGATGACTGACAAAATTTCACTTGAAAGAGAATCCCTGACTGATGCAGGACTGCGGCTTGTTTGGCCAATAATAGCTTCAGTAGCCACAATCAGTCATGGAGAAGAAGAAGAAGAACATAAAACTGAAGAAATACTGGACCGTAGACTAGAGTGCACTCTTACAGAATGCCTTGAAAGGTACAAGGCTCAAGGACGGCTAAAGTGACATGTTAGGGACTGTTTTCCTTCGGTCAAAAGCAAAGAAAATGAGGAGACAGCATAGACGAGCAAAAAACCAGACTACAGTATGGAAAGTAGAAGAACTGAAAACGATGGAGGAAAAAGATCGAGTGGGAGGTAGGAAAAAAGACTGCGAAGAAAAGACCAACTGGCAGGGTGAACAGCACATCTGCTCCATCACGGCTGTGAATAACTCTGACCCACACATGGTGGCTAGAAATGAACATCTGGATACGAATAAAAAGACGAGGACAACGAGGTGCTGCAAGAAGAGTAGCAGGGTGGGGATTAATTGAAAAACAAATAAAAGAAAAAGCAGAAGAATGAGTTGTTACTGCACCACGAAACTATGCCGAGAAATGGCAAAGGAGCCGAAAATGGCAATTCAACTGTTTCCATGCTATGTGCAAGTGTTTAGCTGCTATACAAGTTCTTGCATTTCTGTTGTACCCCCAATAAGTCCTTGGAACTTGCCCGATGGGTGGGGACGAATTACATATAAAAAGCCAGTCTTGCACCGACTCTGTTAAGGGAACGCTGCTGGAGATGCAGGGACTACACCATTAAGTGAATTTGAGCTCGCAGTAAAGGCGTGACTGACAAACAAAATGGCACGTTAACGGAAAGGGTACTCCATCTGCGACTGAAATCAGACCAGATGGCGGAGGCAAATTGAGTTTCAAAGTCAACTCCTATTGTTAGTTCTTGTATTTCGAAAGTCATTTCGGAAACAGATTGTATGCGTTTTATTCGCCTCGTTGGGCAACTGCCCGGAACCATGCCCTAATCACTGTGAAGAAAACACTTTGGTATTCAGGCAGCGAAAATGTCCCTGAGCATGCAAATAGCACACCATTCTGGTGATTGAACCTGGAGATAAACGCAGACTTGTGAAACGACAACATTATCCATGTTCTCACCTTCAGTCAAGGTCCGTGGTTTATTCTATTTGAAATTGGAAAGTTGCGGAAATTTTACTTTTGAAGCAAAACGAAATTGCGCACATGAAGTGACTGCAAAGAAGATCACTGAAATCATGACGCTTAATGCCATAGAGCGGATTCACTGCCAGAGAACAGTTGGCCAGGTCTCTGTCTGAAGCAATCTCTGGTTTACTCCAAAAATTTTCTCTTATTAAATGCATCTTATTGTAGGACTGAAGGCTCCCAAGCCTTGTATTGCATCTTCTCATGGAGTCTGGAAGTGTCTACTGAGTCCTTTAGAGGAAAGTTGCGTCTTCGAGCAAGGTAATGCACAGACACATATTCGACGATGCGATGGTCGTTAGAAATAAAGCTTAATTCGACATCTTCGAAGAAGTTCAGCAGGACGAAATTGTACCACGTCACAAAATATCAAAATACAGAGGATAATCCTGCTATACTAGCAACTTTGAACAAACGTGGAATTGAAATTTCTTTGAGCGACTCTTAGCCATCCCTCTTCTGGATGGACTGATGGCGATCTTTTTACAGGGTTGTTTCAGGCAACACTGAAAGTATTAGTCTTAAAGCAACCCCTAACCCTTCGTAGAACACAGAGCCCTGCAGGATTTGGGTATCAGCAGATTGAATTTCTTTTGTGTTGACATCTCAAGTTTGGCTTTCACGTGTCAGTTCTTGAAAGTGAGGGATCTTTCAAGTATTTCCACCTAAAGGCTCGCTTGTGTCAGCGCAGCTTTGCAGGATCTAAAGTATCGCACGACGGTAGCGGGTATTCAAACACTCAGGCCTCAGTCTGCTTCTTATAACTTGTGTAAAGCTTCCAATTTAGCCAGATCTCTTAAAGGGATTTCAGAATGGAAACTTTCCCAACGCAGTATGCTTTGCTTGCTTCAGCTCGGAACTTCTTCTTGACTGTGTTCTATTTTATCGAAATTTTTGATGGATAAATGCCCTGCTAATGAATCAACATGCAGAATGGATCTTAACAGGTCTGATCACCTCTTTGAA
Organism: Moniezia expansa; assembly: GCA_019097775.1. NCBI lineage: Eukaryota > Metazoa > Platyhelminthes > Cestoda > Cyclophyllidea > Anoplocephalidae > Moniezia > Moniezia expansa. The sequence continues at coordinate 10,612,562 of JADFDV010000053.1, forward strand.
CATTCCATTTTCAATAATACTCCCCTTCAGATAAAAGAGCAAACTAATTAAGGGTTTGAAATTTGTGTCCAAATCGATGCTATAGTCATCGAACACCTCGTTTCAGTCGAATGTGCTAAGCGTTAGAACTGGATCTTCGGCGTTAAACACCGAGAGATGGTCATTCCACGAGTGTGGTGCCATGTGTCTAGAAGATGACCTCACAGTCATTGAAACAAAACTGTTTGCCTGTTAGTAATCATCCAGAAGTATTGAAGTGTGTACCAGAGGTACTTTAGGAAGTTGGCATTCATTCAAGAAGAGTAAAGAAGTAGCTGGACTGTTGGCTAGTGCTGCATCAGGTGCGATCAGAATTCCTGCTGTGAAAGCACCCAACTTATCGTTGATTACTGGGATTCACAGAACCAGATGCGGGGCTGCTCTTATAATCCATTCCTGGAACCGCGGCAGCTCACATGAAATTTCATCCATCGGTCGGATATTTATTCATCATTCAATCGGTCAAAATGAAAAACGAAGTCGCAGGAAATATTTCTTTTGATATGATATTATTTAAATGCTATTTCATAATGGTGTTTGATTGCGTAATACGTTCAAACAGGTTAAAACACGAAGACGTCTGTTGCCATCAGCGTTACTTAAAATAGACGGGTTCCAAAGTCACCTGTCTCATTAAACTGGTTGAGAATGCCAAGATTCAACTCGAATCCAAGAAACTTCACATTAAGGTGCAGTTTTTAGGTGAATGTCAATAATGATTTCGAATTTTGTTTTCCTACCACGTCCATGGTAGCAGGAGAATTATAAATTCAGAATTCTTGGTGGTCCATCTCCGAGGAAGTAACCGTTCAGAGGTATTCTAGGCTAAGGACTGAATTATTTGATATTTCTCGAAATATTCCTCCCAAGAGGTACAAATACCGAATAAAGTGCTTTCCTGCTACTGCAAGTTAAGCTTGATACTAAGGTCCCTAAAAAGTGAAATGAATGACAGAAAGTGAATTCTTCCCTTGCGATGGAAAAAGATGCACCGGATCAAACTGTGAACTAGGAAAAACTCCAGTCCACATCTCGCTTCACCAAATATCTCCACCGAAATACGGTCAGCAGAGTGAATACTTTCATGCCAAAGCATTAATGTAAATCAAAGTATTACTTTTATCGTTAAATATGGTTTAATTGAAATACTTTCATTTATGCTCATTGATGAGATTCTTACTTTAGACCAATGTGATCAAAAGATTTGCAATGTTTGCACATTAATTGTTTAAAGGAGGACTTCTGTGGAGTATTTTCGAATCAATTCAGATTTTCATACCGATGGATGAGAAACGGGGTGGCCTGAACTTCAGTTGGGTCGTGAGTGGCGGAATCGGCATGTCCACCTGTCTCTACCCCGAAATGTGGGTTCAAGCAACTTTCACAACATGATCAGATCTGCTTAAAACCTACCACGGATGTTGTGGTGGACCTCCTGAAGGAAAACATGAATACGCAGAATAAGTGTTCGCTTGGAACGCACTTAAATTTGCGCTATTCACATAAAATATGAAAAAATGGGATAAACATAGAGTGCCGAATCTATTATTATCGAAGGCACAATCCGGTCCACTTTTATCAAAACTCGTTGGTAATGAAATCAGTCGAACTGAGGCCAAGTCTTGGTCAGGACTATCTGTTTATCCACCCTGTTAATCTTGCCCTGGAACTCCGTTTTTGAACGAGAAATCCAATGTCCTAGCAAATTTGCAGTTACATTTGCCACCCTGTTAGTGCACATTTTTTGGTCTAGCCCTCGGATCCAGTATTCTTGAGAACCTATTTTATTTGCCTTCTATAGGATTCTCAGCGGTTAGGAAGGTGTTTACGGTGGTCAGGGTAATTTCTGTTTTATTACTCTTTCCGATAGAGAAAGCTTTCGGGCTGACTGCTTGTGAGGAAACGATGTAAATTAACTGTGGGACTGAAGCAGCAGCACTAGAAAGGGCAATTTCGCTGGATGAGCGGACTTGATCGAAATAAGCTGAAGAGAAATCTTATCTGGTTGCTCCGTGAGGCATCGACGGATCAATCGAAGATGAAACAACTTTGAGTAACCAATTAAACTGTTGCATAGCGAACTTTGCTGGCATTTATTTCCTTTCTACCACCGCACTTGGGAGGACTTAACTCAGGAGAGTAAGCCATGGCCCCTTACATACTATTTGATTGAGCAGTTTGTGCAGCATCACAATCATCAGTACACCAAAGAAATGCAGTGAATATTTAGCCCGTAAGAAGGCCGGACTGCATTTGTTCTTAGGGAAAGACAGCCTTTAGCAACTGCGTGAATGGGGCACAATTCTGGCATAATGAACTATATTTTTCAAATAAAGATAACCATTTTGTCGAGAAGATTCAACCCGGATGTTTTCAGTATCAATTTGAGCAAATCAACAACAATAGAGAATTAGTCGTATAACTGCGACTTAATCCAAGAGTGGCTTTGCAGCCGATCAGACGTGTAGGAAAACCTGATTTTTTTTTTGTTTTCTCACCACCCTTTAGGGCAAGTCCCAAGGACCCATTGGGGGTAAAACAGAAGTACAAATAGCCTTTATAACAAGTAAGCACAATAGTTAACATAGAACACAGTAAAAACGTTTGTTCACGCCTTCGGCTGTCTTATCTCTTCTCTGGCGTGGCTTCGTCGTACAGATAGCAGTTCAGCTTCGTCGAGGCGCCTTGTCCATCTTCGTCCGTCTTCATGTCTCCTACCAGAAATCCGCACGATACATTGAAAATTCTGATGGCGACTTCGTTCATTGCTGCATGCACGGGTATTCCACACTCCAGTTTGAAACCATGAAACCGGTTAATTACATCGTGCCTCTTGTTCCAAGCTGTGAGAAATTGTACCTCTGCTGGGATAATCTAATTTAATACGTCCGGAGGGTGATTAGTCCTAACCGGCCGCCCCTCTCATTAGCCCCCAGAGTTGCCCCTGGGGTTACCGGTGGTCACCAATAGGAGGTTGAGAGTAGGTTTGAGCACCAGGAAAACCTGATGAAAATTTACGAGCGCTGAAGTGTTTAAGTTGAGTCTCTCATAGTATAGCCACGTGGTGACCGATGTACGTTAAATCACAACTGCAAAGAGCTTTCATTTCACTAAAGTAAACTAAATATCTTAGAAAAGATGCAAAAATATGAATTGAAGTATGCCCCAGTGGAGTTTGATTCATCGGATACCTAGGGAGCAATCCACATCAGCCTGCTTTCGGTGGCTAAAAGAACCGCCAATCCTGGCACAATATCGGCTTACTAACGACGACACGGTGGAAAGCCTCCCATCCAACAACAAGATTTCAAAATATATGAAAGCGTCGACTCACCATCTCTCTCTTTCCCCCCATAGCTGCTAGCACTGCAAAGTTTGTAATAAACATTGTTTTTTTGTTTTGGTTCGTTGAATACATGCAAAAACTCAAAGTAGTCTGGTGGTTGTTGATGAAGACAATTAAGAAATATTTGAAACATCCACTTTGGACGGTCACCAAAGCTCATCAGCGAAGCTGTCAGAACCAGTTTGAGTCCACTGTCTGCACTATAACTTGATGTTCGAAATCTCCTGCAGCTCTGAAATCCCAGGATCTTCCACTGATTTCAAGTGGCTAAACTGATGCACCCAACCACTTCGGACAACCATATTTATTTCCATGATATCCAGCAGCAATGAATCTTAGGTCTTGCTAGCTGTACAATTTTCTTAAATAAATAGTAATTTGTCTGAAAATGCACCCAGGTGAGGCTTTTTACTTGAAATGGTGCGTTTTGCGTTCAGATCCATGATGCTGCACTTAAAACAGAAGAACTTTGTGCATCTGCATACATTTCAATGCATCAAATAGCAAAACATAAACTCAAACCGGTTATGGAAACTGCTCAAGTTGATGGTTCGTGTATAAACAGAGCGAAATTCTGCGACGAATTTTCTTCCTCTTGTGTTTTAGGCGTTCAAAGTAGGCATCAAATGAATAAATAATCAGGAATTCCAAATTAGTCCGTTTCAATCACTAAGTTATTCGGATCTTTAACTAAACCATCTCAAGCTTATCTTCAGATATCCTAAAGATGTGCTTTAAAGTTCAATTTTACTGAAGTTAACTTTTTCTCAGCCTTCGCGTATTATTGCCACGTTGCTATGAAAAGGTATGCCATTATTCTGTTCGTCCGGCATTCCTCACTCCCTTGACAAGAAATTTAAAGGAGGCAGCATCATCAAGACAACATACTTAGACAAGGGACTTGGAGAGTGGGTCGATTGTGAATAAACTGACTTTGAGGTGAGAATATCTCGCTGCACTCACCCGGAATCGCTTTGATTAGGAGTTTATTGAGGCTTTTTTGTGTCAAACGATTCGTAGTAATGTCCTCGTTGATGGAAGAGAGAAGATGATCCTTTAGTTTCGAAATAGGTGAGATCTTAGTGTTCGAAAATAGAGAATGGAAGTGATCTCTTGTTGACGGATAGCCTTAGGAGCGTTACGCCTCAACTGATGCAGTCTCGTGCCGCACCATCACTGAACACCTCAGTGTCTGCTTGGAGACACTGCCTAGACTGCTTCGTCAACTACATGCTCATTCGACTTCATTCTCATATTTGCTGCCAACTTCTCGAAACCCCATCATCGGTTTTGCTTCCTTTCAACTGATCTTTACATTTTTTCCTCGAAACTGATTTGTAGAGGTCTATTTCGAACCATATTCGTACTGCGGCTGCAGGAGTCTCTGTCAATTGCGATTGTCAAATTTGGCGGCAGACATGTTCGTATGGATCGAGCACATGACGTGCAAGAACATGGATTGGCAGGTTCGAATTCCCTTCTTCACACACTTTGATCCACTCTTTCCAATATCACATCTGCTGCTTTTCCGGACACAAAACAGTAAATTTCACGAGGACGTTGTCTTCAGAACATGAATAATGCATTGCGTTTTTATGGATTCTGTTTAGCTTCTGTTTAGTGCCTCAATGTCCTCAATTACTTGCCAATGGAAGTCACCTCTGAACCAAGAATTCACCTCCAAAATTGATGTGTGTGAGAAAGAGGAGCAACAAAGATAGAGAAGATGGGGAATCATGTGGATACATCGAATCAGCCAAAGGCGAAACGGGCAAAGAATCGATGGAGCGAATAAAAGGCGTGGAAACGGATCGGGAAAGAGATTACTGGTGTTGGAGAAGAAAAATGCAAGCCATGAAGCCTTCAAACGGCACTAAGGCTGAGTTACTGTATATTTTTGTCAGAAAGATTTTTACATTAATTGTTTGGACTCAAAGAAAAACATTCAAATGATTTATTTAAGAGGAGACTTTAAATTTAGTTCGCAAATTTAGAAGTTGTAGAGACGATTTGTTCGTTAAACACCGAGCCAGGTTGTAACTGATTCTCAATTCCAGATACTTGAACTCCGCACCGTGGGTCAGCTCTTGAAATACGACTGGTTTGTTAGTAGAAAGCTGGAATGAAACAATGAATTCTGATTTGTGGTCTCTTGACTTTCTTCCAGAGTTACATGGCTAAGTGAGCCCCTTTGAGGCATCCAGAGTAGTGACAACACGGAGTGAAGAAACGTGCATCCACTTCAGCTGTTGACTTGACAGTGAAAGTACAGCGGAATCCTTGTGTTGAAGGCCTTATTGGATCGAGGCTCAACAGCTCTGATTACTGAAAACCTGCTGCTGGATGTCGGAAGTCGTGTCACCTCAGAATGATGGTGAACTGTGAAACTGCTGCCACAGCGAAGGTGAACTACTTCCGACACCTTGATAATTTAACATTATATTACTATGTCGAGGACTGTCATTCCCAGCCAGAGCTTCATGGGTATTGCAGTTCAGCTGAATGGGACTTGAGCGCGATGGCATTCAGACAGCATTGCAAAGATTAAAGTTTTTAATTACCAGTTCATAGTGAAAAATCAGACAATAATTTGAATTGTAGTGCGTTCGGAATAGCTTAGTGCACTTCAGTAAATGGATATTCTAGTAGGAAATTGGATGAATCGAGTTTAATTTTGGTCAAAATTTCGAGGACTCAGGCATCACCTATAGAATATGCAGTCCTTTCTTAGACCCCATACCTTCTAAAAAGGTCACTTAACTTTTCTGGTGCATCTGCGGACAAAATTCATAGCTTGCATTAGCGAGGGACATTTGAATTCTGAAGGGATCCTGCGAAAGTGGTTTCGCGTTTTTCAATAGTGCATGGCATCGTGTAGGAAAAGGTGTTTTATGGAAGTATCCTTGGATGCAGCCGAAATTGGATATCGTCAAGTCTCATAGTCGATCAAAGGTTCGGCTTAAATGGTTTTTTTGTCCGGGAGATTAAAGCGCACACTGATTTGAAAGGCACCGGAATCTGAAAGGCGTCGTCGATGTAAAGCAGCGCCTTTAGTCAACCGATTCAGTTGTTCACTAAGGAGCCCAGTAAATCAAATGAAGGTTTGGCATGAGGTATCATTATGTTTATTGCTTCCGCTTTTAATCATCCAAGTTTCTTTGGCACCCACGTTTAACTTTTTAAAGGTTACTAACCAGACTCAACAGGGAAATATATGCGACCAAGTACAAGAGGAAAGCTTGGACGATGGCACAAATTATGAATAAACCAACGGCTTTAATGCTGCCAGGCGTCACGATCGAGGAAGCGTTCTTTGGTACGAAGTCCACCGATGACGTGCTGTAAAGTACAGTAAGCTTCAGTGGCTAGGTTCCACCTTCAAGTTAAAGTCTCGTGACTGGCTCGGCAGTATCATCTGGTCTATTCCCCAACAGGCGCTTACAATCACATTTGAAATTGCTAAGATGTGAACCAATCCACCAACCAAAATTCCAGCCACCTTTAGATTTTGAAATTTCAGTTTCAATAAAGTTCCCTTGATCCGGCAAAAGGGAATGGCAACCGAGTCACTCCACTGACGTGCCTTGACTCATTATCGGCGAGACTTTAAACATGATACTTGCCGCCTAGTTGCGATCTACAACTCAAAGAAAGACTATAGATGGCGTAACTGTTGCTGGTATGAAATTTAAAAACATTTTTTCGTTCTTTTATCCGAATAAAATTTTCGAGATGTATTAAACCTGGGACTGTATTGTTGGTCATAACATGGATGCTCGGTCAATACCGTGCGAGCAGATGGTTGATGAAGTTAGAGATTTCAAGCTGACCAACCTGTTTGATGTGCTTATTCCAAAGCTCATTTTATTTACTTGGGTCTTCACCATAAATTATCCATCACGGCCTGCGAGTGAAAAGCAAACATATGGTGGGCATTTGAAGAAACACATGACCATTACAGAAAAATTATAGTGCAACTTATTTTGAGGAATGTGACGACGGCAGCACTTTTGCGTTTGAATTATTTGCTCGCAACTCCGTCGGCAGAAGTGTTGCTGATGCGCAAACATCAACCTCTTCGACACTTCTTGCACAACTAGAGGAATTCATGATTGCCAATGGGCTTAATTTGAGGATCGTTGGTTAAGCAGGCCATGGCACAACCAGCGCAGTTTCAAGAAGAGGAACACAGGTTTTTGAAAAACAAGCCTTCTTTAAAAGGTACTCATTACATTCTCGCCTTTTGACTTCGCCTTTGTATCGTCAACAATGACCCTGTCTGTCTTCCAGGGATTGCGATTTCTCTCCTGGCTCTTAAGTGGCGATTTGTCCATTACATGAGCTTTTCGAATCCTCATACACTTTGAACGTAGTTTCATTCAATAGTCCAGCAAAGCTGATGCTACTTAGTCGCCAGCCCTCCAGAGAACTCCCAGCGACGAGGAATTTTTCAGCATATTCGGTGTCAATGTCACCTCAGAACCAGCACCAAATACTGTGTTTGCGTAATTTTCAACAATTACTTTTAGGTTCAAAACTAGGTTTTGCATGCATGCATAATTGCGAATAATTTTCGTCAGTTTGTTGAAATTCTCGAAGTAGCGAGCTTTGTGTTTTATCACCTGAGTGAGTTACCAAACGATTGTATTTTGGACACTAAGAAATAATTATCCGTTTGTCCAAAAATGCATCTCATGGGTTTTGAAAAGCGTGAATGTCCTTGGCTCATTCGAGAGCGAAAAACATCCGTTGATTCACACGATACCTAATGATGTTGTCTAGGTGTGAATCTCAGCCACTTCATCGGATGAAAGCGCTTCAAGGTAGGTTAGGCTGAGGTCCAATTTCTAGAAATACAATGCAATTTTCTGATCATCAATTTGCCGAAAGCTGTTTGATCTGGGGTGGGAAGCAACATTTTCGCTAAATAAAGCTCCGAAGTGCCGATCATCAAGATGGTTTGCAGGAATAAATGTCGAATATTAGTTAGCGTCATGTCACTGTGGAAAGCAATTGGCGACAGATTCTTAGCCAGTTGCTTACGAGTCTATTAAACATTTAAGCACTCTTATGTCTGCATGCAACCTTGTGGCAGTGACATTTCGTTTGTCAACTCGATCCATTGTATAGACTACTTGTGGTGTGGTGTACCATTTTAAAAGGGCAATTTTGAGAGCCAACTTGCGTTGATGATTTAGAATGAGGGGTCATTAATTAAGCCACTTTGCTGGATTGCACAGTGGTTCAAACTCCGTCCCTTGTTGTAGCGAATCAAATAGGCGTGACCTACCAACATCACGCCTATCACATTCTTGTTTTCGCCTTCAAATGATCTTCAAGTTGCGGTCTGTCCTGCATGGAAAACAAGTGCTGTCAAATTTGACCTTGAATTAAGACAGAATGCCGCACAAGAACGTTCTTAAGTTAAAAGTTCCAGGTTCATAGCACCTTCGGTAATTACTTAGTGTTTGTTGTTTCGTTGCCAGCTGTGAGTCGCTTCAGCCATATTTAAAGCTTGTTAATCAAAGGCTTGGTATGAAAGGAGACTTCTCTCAGCATGTGCTTCCATCAAGTGCGCAGATTCCGAGAGGTACCGATCGGTCAATGGACAGGTGTTGGAATTCTGCTTTGTGGACAATATGCACCGAGATTTTTATAGAGGATCATAAATTATTTGCTACAAATAAGTAAAAATAACCTCAAATAGAGCGATTTTTCAGAAAAAATGGAAGAATAAAAGAGCTGCTGCCTCTGAACAAGAAGGAGAAGCCTTATTTGGATGAATTTGAAACAGCAAAGCTGCAACAGAAATCAAGAAATGCTCTGGAATGTTGGTTGAGAGGCTTAAGACGGTTCCAATTGAAAATACGTTAAAAGAACTGATTTTAATATCTGGTGAAGGATTAGAGTGTCTATAATTTAGCGGTAGCTCGCGTCCCCTATCATTCTCCAGAAGCACTCAGCCTAGTTGTTCTAGACTCTGATTCTACTTTAGAGTCTGGAATTAATAACTCAAGAGCCGCATATATAATGGATCCAGTCAAAGCAAACGTAAGATAGTTTCAATTTTGAATAAGCTGAAAAACTGCTTGTGTTATTTGTCGCGGTATACATAATTCGCCAAACCAACATTTGTAAGCGTTCAAGCAATGCTAGGGCAGCACACGATCCTAATCAACTTGTTAATTTCTAACAAACCTGTTATTCTGTAAACAGACAGTGAAGACTTTGGGGACCCAAGACGAAGATAAACCAACCACTAAATATTTGGAATAGTCTGCGCTTTTGGACAACTCACAAGTCTACTGCTTTTCATAACCTGAAAACTGGATGTATTTGCGGGTTTTAAAATAAAGTGCACAAACCTTCTTAACTCAGTGCTCTACTTAGCTCAGAACTTTGGGTCAAAAGTATTTACAACGACAGTTCCACTCACATTCTAACTACAAGTTGTCGGCGTTGAGGCCGCTCTGTGGACAAATAAACGCGATTGAGGTATTAGCCTGAGGCCACTGCATGAACGAAATCAGAGGTAAACGGCTAGCTACTGACTAGCGATGTTTTCAGGTGCTTTGAGAACCAAGAAAGTTACTTCTTGAAGTTTATTGAAGTCATGCCTAGCCTTGAAAGCTAATCGCAGATAAAAATGCTCCCACGAATGAATATTGCTAAATGAATGGCAGTAGCCGGAAGAATGGTCGACGTTTTTACTCAGTCGCTGTGTCCCGTTTTTAAATGCTTCAAACTGCTGAAGTTGGTATTGTTGATCTCCTCTAATGAAGTGTCAACTTTCAGCTAAGAGAAATCATTTACCGCGCGTCTTTGTTCCTGTTGGTACTTTAACATCAAGACTTGCCATGCAACTTCACGCCTCGATATTAACCAAACTTTCAATGGGTTTTACTACCTCAACTAAATAAAGCGCTTACAGAAGAGGTTACCTTTGTCAAGCAACTGATTGGAGAAGGAATTCAAATCCATGAGCTACACTGGCAGTTGTTAGTAGCGAGTTAGTAAATGACACTCGAGTCTCTATCTCTAGAGACCACATGGAAAAGAACATTTCATGAATAGACAGTACGGCTCCAACCATGAGCCCATAGTAGAATCCTTGGGAAAATCATTTGCTCAACAGACCATTCTCTTGGTAGGAGGAGAAAATTGGAAGAAAATCGGTGCAGAAAAGTGTTTGCCATTCATGGTCTGTGCAGCATCACGATTTTTCCATCTCCACTTGTTTGGAAATTTCACATTTTGGGCATCTTCTTTCAAAAATGAAGAGACAGCGTAACTTTTTAATTCATAAACATAAAGGAAAGTTAAGGCTCATGCAGCTTCAAACATTTTAGAGTTGGTTTAATAAATATAAAAGGTAGTCCACTTTCGCCACCATGATTTATTTTAAGAATTCTCCTAAATTTGTCAGAAATACGAAAAAGAGACATTTGCTTGAATGTTTTCTTTCAAAGATTTCCCCTTCGTAAAATCGTTGAATGCCATCTTTAAAATATGTTCTCTTGTAGTAATAATAAATCAAATAGCAAAGTGAACAAAGTAAAAAAATGCATTCGGAGGGGACAAAAGCAAATAAACAAGTTGTGCTGCTAATCCTGTGGACAAAAACACTTTATTCTCACCATTTTCAATGCCAACTTCTACTTTGATTACCGTAAAGGTCACTGAGGAAGCTTTGATGGCCTCCTTTAGATATTGAGAACAAGACGAACCATGGCTTTAAAGATCAGGATTAGTTTCCTAGATAAGCACCTTTGAAACTGGTAACAGCTCGCAGGCAAACAGTTCCACAGATCCACTTGAAGCTCAAAATACTTAGGGCCCTAATGTACACCCGTCATGCGTGATGAATTTAAAAGGCGTGATTAACGACGTGATTAGTGGGCCACCGAACCCATTGCAGTTCAATGGCCATGCCACTCTCAACTCCTTTGTGGTGAGACATGATGCGGTCTGCAAAAGGGCCACTACTTAGCGGTAGCGCGATAAAAAAGCACCTCCGCTAGCGTGGGTACATGAATCAGGCAGCAGCTTCCTTCAGTCCGACATCAAGTGAGTTAGCTAGTTACGTGATTGGTGGCATTTGATACGAAACAATGCAAACTCATATATGGAAGTGCAATCAAGTCTATTTGCAGATCAGTGGTATTTGAACCAGCATTTCAAAACATTTTCAAAGGGAACAGAGCTCGTCCTTGATATGAGCTGCAGTATACACTATTAAATATCTAAAGCCGGTTGATCTCGAATGGGTCAAGTCACATTGAATGCATGATTTGGTAATAAAGTCCACTGTATACAGATCGGAACTATCCTTGAGATTGCTGAAACTTTGTTAGTCAGATCACTTTCAATCTTCTGGTCTCCCAAAGGTCGGGTACATTTTCAATGGCCTTTGAGGAAGATTATTATGCGCAGCTTCAGATCCACAGGAATACTGCCCTCTCTTGGCAAGATGCATCCGAAAAGGCGGTTTACATTAAGCATTTATCATCAAGTTTGACAACATACCAGCTTTACGTCCTACCACTTACACTTAGAACAGGAAAGCACTAACCGGCATGGATGATTTTGAAGCACAGCGTTAAGTTAAGAGGACCAGAGAGAAGCCTTCAAGATGGATAGGTGCAAACTTTATTAAACAAGTGTGCTAACCATTCTGTACAATAAGACTAACTACTTTCTCTTGCCAATGGACAACCAATTGCAAGTGACGATCTGATTGATCTACAATCCTATTCTAAATGACCACGAAAATCAGTCCTTTTAGAAATAAATATGGTAATTTAGGCTCTTTAAGGGGATCTCCGGGTATACCGCCAGTGAATTAAAGCAGTCCTTGAGTATGAAAGACTTGAAGTAAATAGAGTTGGCAACTATTGACATGTTTGTTACTAACTCGTGTTTTCGATTGGTTTGCAACTCTCTCATACTGTCAGAAGGGTAGAGCAACTGCCGAAACCAATTGCAAGGTAAGCGACCAAAGTGACTCTAAAAGAGTGGTGTCCTACTGATGATTTTTATTTTCAAAGTCCTTCCAATGCATATCACACCAAAAATTATGCGAAATCTAGTGTTTTAACATTCCTTAATCTATAATGTTTCAAAGCCCACATTGGTCATCTGCTTCAGGTACCGACCAATTCAACCGGATCAAGACAAGTTCTTCAATACCTGAATGGGAGGCCTTATGGAAGATCCCCATAAGGGTGGCAGATTTCATAATTTGGATGATATTTGTATAATCTTTTGATATTGTTAGATTTTAATATTTGCATCATTACCTTTAAAGTGAATGCGTTGAAGTGCAAGCCAACACGAGAGAAAACTCATCTGAGACAACCTACCATCCCTGATGGCTCATCATTGATAACCTTGTGGCTGCAAACCCTGAAGTGCCACCAACAACATGCAATCTAAGAGGGAAACTTTTAGGGTTGACTGCGACAGAGACGCCTTTACAATTGAATAGCAGCGCGGTTTTTGTTTGAAGATGCCTTACTGGATTTCTTTGTTCAGTGATAATTGGACGGTTGGTGTTAGAATAATCTTCTGGTAGTTCAAGCCATGTGAGAACTTTCCTTGTGTTTAATCAGCGATCTCGGTGATTCTTGAATTTTCTAGGCTTTTGAAAGGCCTTTTTAGTAACTGTAGCTGATCAAAGATAGTTCCTGGATACTGCAGGTGCATTTCCGATTTCGAGGTTAGGTTGCAATTTATGTAAGCCTCCTAGCAGTTGAGGTATAAGAGTACAAAACATCTGGCAGGAGTTGGTCGTTTCTTCCATGAAGGCGTTGCATGACTTCTTTATAGCATGGTTTAATGCTATTCCATGCAGGTAAACGTCCGCCAAAAATGTGACATGCCTCAATGTGGGTAGAAAAGTATTCAAAAGTGAAGGACTTCTTCCACCTTCTAGCGCAGTGACTCTTAAACGTCTCAATCTTTTAAAGTGCATACAAGTACAGCGTCTAAAACACTTCACAGACAAAATCACAATTTATCAGGAAACAGGGCTGATTATACAATCACTCCGACTTGCTGGCGTCCACTGTCAGAGAAGTTGAGCGAGAAATCAGTCGCCTTTAAAAATGGTTAATTCGCCCTTAAAAAAGGAGCGTTTCTTGGTCAGAATAGTAACAATGAATGAAAGGGGAGTAGTTAAAAAGATGTGATTATCTTCTTCTTGCAACTACTTCCTTCCCAGGAATTTCTTGTAGGCAGCATGGCCTTGCCATTCTCATGAGCATTTTTTATTCAGTAGGCAACAAGAACCAAGATATAAGTGCGCTAGTCACGAAATATCCTTCTGATCGTAAAAGTTCAACCCCACTGTAGGCACACAAATATAAAATGGAGTATCTACGCAAGTTTGTTCCGAGTTTTACGACTGTTCCTACTCATTCACTCACCTCCATTGTTTCGTCAGTTATCTCGCCATTCCTAGCCAGACCTCAACACTGCAACATTGCGCTCAATATCAATTGCCAAGTCCTGGTTGGCCTTCAATTATCTTGAAACTTTACTCGACGACCTGTTTGGCCGCCCCATCTTGAGAAGTCAAGAGTTTATAAAACCAATTCAGTCTGACTTGACTTGACAAGACTTTTCTTAGATTAACATAAAAGCCATAATTTCGGTCTTTCAAAGTGAGGAAAAATGTTCATTCTGATTTGGCGGTTGCTGTTGACTGGTTGGTTGAAACATGATAACCGAACATCCCACGGTGCTTGCCTTTGCGTTGCTCTTCCATCACAAAACGGCTTTTTATTCACAAGAATTAGATGATTTCATGTAAATATCAATTGAAATTCTGCTTTGAAAGGCTTGCTGTTAACTAACGGAGTCATTTAGTTTAGCAGTAAATTGACGCTGAGCAAGGCAGGCAGAAGGCAAGTCTACACAAGAGCCCCACGCTTTATGTTTTGTCAGTTTAAGATAACATTCGGTGGAGAAAAGTCGACCTCAAGAGCGCATAATCAGAATTTAAGAACTCAGAAAGTTCAGTGCGAATCCTTGTGATAATAATCTTTTGAGCATGTAGTGCGACTGACAAACAAATAGGACCATGAAATGTTAAAATAAGTAAAGCATTAAGGTTTTTCGGGGCAAAACTAACTTCGCATATGACGGTAGTCGGACAATGATGATACTGGATGTATTTTTTCAGATTGCCACTGATCGGTCATTGCGTTGCGTGAAAGTCCTATGAGGCGGTCTCTATCTACTGTACATCAGGTTCAAGGAAAGCATGGCCTTCCAGCAAATGTGAAAATACGAACTAATAAGAATTTTGGAGACGAGGTAGAATTGGAGAGACCCAGAAAACAAACTGTCAGTCGAAACACTTGCTTAAAACATATTCAGCTTTTCATACCGACCTATCTACTGCGGTCCCGGGAATTCCATCGGACAGCGTTGAACTCCAGCTTATCAAATTTACAACCTTAGAAACAGAATTTGGACAGGCATCTTGTTTATGGTAGCGCCGAACGCACGGCCATTCACAACGAATATATTTTGACGTCAACAAGAAGAGATTGATGCCGTTTTCGTGCAGGTACTGCAGACAAATTAGTTTGCATAGAATGCCTCTCCCATTTTCGTGGGGCATTTTTCTTGAAATGTGACGATGGACCATGAGTTTTGCGACTAAATATAATTTGAACGACAATACCCATTGGTACATCAAAATTTCACTTAGATTGGCTTCATGGTTCAACATCCCTACATCGTTAGCGGGAAGAATTCGACAGTATTTTCATATTTCGAGTTATTAAGATCTGGAATCGAGAATCGGCACGCGGTTGTCTGTGAAGTATTTCAAATTCATCCTTTGCTCAAAGCACATTCCTGTAGCGTAGAGACTCATCAGCATCACTAAACAAGCAACTTTTCCAGCTCAATAGTCACGGATTGAGATTGGACGATACCTACCGTTGAATAGGTGAGTATTCTGGAATAAGGCCAGACGCTTTTGTTTCCTCATGGTATTGCTGGAATTCCGGTGAGCATCTCTTGGTAGACGTTGTAGCTCTACGCAAGCCATAGCTCTCTATTTTAATTTGACATTTTGGACGACTGCCTCTCATTTTACTCGAATTTCTTACTACACAGGCAGCTGTGCTGTTTCCTGGAAATTCTTTTCAAATTTAAGAGTGTGAGTTTAAACAAGCTTCTATGGATGTGCCCTACAATTGATTAGAAGTTTAAACCTAGCATGTTTTTGATTGTTCATTCAATAAATGAACTTGCTTTGACTCCGAAAATCCTTTTAAAGCGCACTGCGGAAGCTAATGTGCAATTTATGGTAGGCAAGTATACATTCATTGCCTCAGAGGTCATGAGTTCAAAGCCCATTAGCGAGCATTCAATGGCAGGAGCCCTCACATTTGCTGATTAATGCTGACCCTTGAAAGATGTGTCGAGTATGTTGCGACCTGGTCTGAGCGACACGACTGGGAAAATCGTCAAGATCTCGATAAATACTTGACCGAAAGACCCTCAGAATGCCGCGGAGTTACACATCTTTGCTCACTCTGTTTTCACTTGCAAAGGGTAGTCGACAGACAAAAGTCCTTTAATACCTCATTAAATACGCTGAAGATAATGCAAGAAAGTTCAAGCAAATGAGCTGTACAATCTTTAAGAGATACAGATCCAGATCGAGACAGACAAATGCGAACTTTTATTTCAATCAGGTTTCGTCCGCACCGGAGACTAATAAAATATCCTGACCCATTGCTTTTCATTGGAGTTAAAGGGACTTTTCGAGGGCTTCGCTGCCACTATCAGTGGTATGTTAAGTTATCAGTTGTTCCTAAATTTGTGGATTTAATCATAAAAGATATTTTCAGATCAACATCTACAAAAACTAATAGCTTGAAAATTCGGCAGAAATGAATCAAACTGTAAGTGTGGTCAAACAGGCACTGGTTCAAACCATAAGCCCTAAATACTACATTTTGATGTTCTGATATGAAAGATTCGCAAATCGACAGTACTCTGAAAATTTAACCACTATTTTCTCATGCCAAAAAAAAATTAAAAAAATATCTAATTGAAAACTGACTAAGAATAAAATTATCAACATTAGCTAAAGCATTTGGTTTTAAATTTGAAAAAAAATTTGAATGGTATGTTGGAATAAAAAGGATTTATCAATAGGGATAGGTAGCCGTGGGGAATTCCATACAAAATTTATCAAGCCTCACAATTGCTTTCTACAGCGATGATATTCTTTTCAACTCCTTGACGGTCTTCATTCTCGGCCTTGGGCCTTCGAGAACCACCGTATTTCCGGAGTGGAGTATTTTCTTCTTCCTGCTCTTCCACCTCCTCCAATCTGGTGTCAGGGATTTCTTCTTCGCATGCGTCGAATCGAATCGGGTTCACAGAAGGCAGAACATTGGCAAAAGGCATTAGAGTTCCATATTGGAATAGTCGCTCGAACTCTCGAAATCCTTCAACCAGCATGTCTACATCCACATTATCGGCGCATATAAGACTCCCATCAGCACCAGTTCGAAGCATTAATTTCTTGCTCTTAACCTGGTTTTCACTCTTATACGTTTTCATGAGCATTTGGGAGAGGCTACTACCCCTGTAATCCTCGATTTCAGGGGATCCACTTCGGCGTCCTTGGAAGCAGCAGGGAAATGACCACGAGGATGAATGAATGTGGCTGTTATCAGTAGAAGTCGTCATCTCTGAATTAAAAATCACCCTAGGCGGCGGCCAGTCAGTAGTAGTCATCATGGTTCGCCGGAGTTTTTGAGTAGTTCGCCGAAGTTGAGCTCGCGTTCGATTGAGAAAGAATTCGCTTTCTTCTGACTTCCAGACAGAGCCAGCGCCTCTGAGAGAAGGCATGATTGAGGAACGGTCCTTTCCACTTGTTTAAACCGCTATAAATTTATGCGCATTCCAGACTTTCTCCACTCGGTCGAACCTACATCCCACGTGCTCTAATTGGCTACCTGTTATTATGCGTGGACTGTGATTGGCTGAGGGCACCATGAAGGTGTGACTGTTCAGAAAATTCATATTAGCAGCTTAATTGGTTGCTTTGGCAACAGTCTAATATAACGATTTCGCTACTTTAGGGTCAAGCTGGTAATTTGGTGAAGTAGAACTGTCTAGTTCATCTAAACTTGCAATTTGGAAGTTTTAATGATTGAGTGAATGTTCATGATATGATGCTATACTGTCTTAAAGTTTGTTATTTCTGCTTTTTTAAGACTTAAAAATTTTAAAGTTATACTTAATATTCGATTAAATTGATAATGGAATTTAAGTAAAAAGTGCAAATCCATTACATGTCCAATTTGATCATTTCGTCAATAGAGTCCTCAGTTTATCACATATTCATTACATGGAAAGGAGTAAACTCTCAGGGCATAAACGCAAAAGATATGAGTGTAATTTGCATTCAATCATTCATTAAACTACTTGGTCCCAAAATGGGATTCAGCATGATCGAAACGAATAGTCAAACAAATTTACTTATAATGATAAGTAGGTCTCCGTTGTTGTAAATGAATGCATCAGCATGGAGCAGTTAGAATTGCGCTTCTTGATGCGAAAACATAGACTTGAAAAAACAATGACTTTATGTCATTAATAATATGCAAGACGCTGATCATTTCAATGGTATATGCTTCGGTCCGGACTTATGCCTAATTCACGGAAATAATGTGCACTTCGAATTCATTTTGGCTGACCATCCAGACAGAGTATCCAACGGCAGAATCAGTCACAGAAGGAGAGAATAGATTGAGCGATCTTCAAGAAAGTGAATTTATTTGTAAAACTTTACGTGCTCCCAATAGAAGACCGACTTCCACAATCTTAGTTACTAACCCATCGAAACAATTATCCACTCTTAAAGCCCACCGATTCTAGCATTTCACACTACGTGCTGTAGCCGTCCAAAGTCATAGCACACAATTGTTATTTTGATTGTAAGATATGATCGAGCACCTTCACCTGCTTCGCACCTCTTAAGGGAGATCCTCGATATGCATAATGCAGTAGGCAGCGATCAGATACAGTGTTGGGAGGGCATGAGAGGAGTGTCAATCCTAAAAAAGAAATAGCAGACGTGCACTGAACTCTGATGACTTCTGCAGTAGAAAGAGGCAGCGTTAAACATCGTCTCCTGGGCAATGAAATATTGGCGTAAGCCAGGCTTTCGCATTAAAATGCCCAGACGGCTTGATCTGTTTTCCCAATTTAAACTTGAGAGTGGTAAGATCTCCGTAGATAGGGTTGTGTTTATGTACCATCGGTCAATCGCTGGCTGGTATAATTTGACATTGTTTTCAGACGTTGCTGTTGAAGTGTTCTAGGGACTCTTGAACAAGGGGAAATGCAGTTTTGCCTTAACTTAGTTTCTCACTAAATCATCAGTTGCCTCATTTACCGAAAATATGAAAAGAATGCATTTTTCACTTTATTTATTTCAATTAACCAGTTCGTAAATCCTTGCACTCTTTGAAGTAACAGTTGCACCAGTAGTTGAATACCTACAGATCTGCCGATTGCATTCTAGTCAAGTCCTTAGAACCCTTGCGTAGACATGGCTAAAATTTAAATATTAACACAAGTGCGCCTTATGCATTGCTGCGATCATAAAGCTTTAAATTGGAGCCAACAACATGCGGGAAGTACATCGTCCACGAGGCGATTTCGGGAGGTGATTACATTTCAAGCCTGATGAGTATATTTGACCGCATGACAAATGGAATGCCATTCGAATTTCCTCGAGGCATCTGAGTGGGCCTTGTAGCGGATTGACATTAGTTTGACCCTGTCGACTGAAACGCAGCAAACGCAGGTCTGTCGTTAAGCTTGGCATAGCAGCAGTTGCATTGACAGAGAACTTGTCGACAGGCCTTCTTTTGAAACGTACCGTCACTCATCCTGCCAACGATGGTCCTTTGTTCGGACAATTGTTCGCAGCATTTTTGTTTGGTTCATTGAATGAACTAGTAAATTCTCCTATTTTCAGGTCTGTCTTTAAAAGGAGTGCTCAGATGCAATTCTTTAAGGTCACGTTGCAAATATGCTTATCGTCTCCCTAGTTTTCAATTCAATGGAGATACTTTGAAGAAACTAGAAAGTCGCATGTGGGCAACATCACTACCTTGCCCCAACCTAAATAATCTCTTCTTGAAAGGTTTGAGTTGGAAATGATTGGTAAATAATAGGGGCTGGTATTTCGTTGGTCTCCACTCTGGTCCTATTCATCTTCAGCGCCACATGTACGGCTATTTTGGTTTCCTTATCTATTTGTCTTGGGCGTTTCCTAAGCAGAGATTCTTCTTACCTGGCTCAGCCAGTAGTTAAGTGCATTGCTTTGTTTACCCATTTTTGCCTCAGTTACAGGTTTGAACAATTTCTAGACAGCACAGCACAGCGCATCACATGCACGATGAACAGTCAGGTTAAATCACTTGACGATGACCAAGTTTGGCATTGTCTGAAACCAGACAGCCATTAACTGTCTTCTATTGTTCAAATTGAGGCTTTGTGTAAGGGAATAGTTTAAGTAATAACTATGACAAATCAAATTGCTGAGTGAACATGATCGTCTTAAATGTGCTGGTGCATCGTTGCCTGTAATTAGGGGTTTTGATTTTAACTTAAACGAATGAGTTTTCTTCCAATTCGTGTCGAATTCTGATTTTGCTCATTATTGACCTGGTTCTAGCTAAATCGAATAGCACATAGACTAATGTCAATTCCAGATCTGGTGAACATGAGGGTCTTCACTCCATCGTTATCACTTGGCGACCACTTTTGCTAATCAAAGTACTGCGATAATGTAGTGTCATAGGAGGATCAAAGGGGTCAACGGTAATGCACAACAACAATGCGGGTCAGCCAGGAACGCTGAATGATAGTCAAATTGTGACCAAACTGCACCTACCCTCACATCAACACTTTAGTTGACTCCATTTCTGAGTTTTCAGCGAAATACCGCAACACCCATAGCCAAGCAACTCAGTGTGAGCTTCTCATAATCTCAATTTTTTTGGGATAAATGACCTGCGGAATATGCTTTTTGGATATTATTACCACTTTCAATGCAGTTGAGTCTATTGAAAAAGCACGCCCAAATTTGGCGACGGCAGTGATTCCGTTGGCTATAGTGAACATTCTCTAGGGAATTCAGCACAACTGTCGGCCAGGATGTGTGCAAGGTCATATTGCACGAAAATCAACCATCACCGGAGCATTTAATGGGGTTAAAATAGTGGGTTATCAGGGGTGGTTTTGAAGACTTTCGAACAAGATTACTTTGGAGCTAACGATTCATTTTTGGGTTCCTTTGAGCCTTCAATAGTCTTCAAGTCCTGTGAGATAGATTTGGAAGTAGATAATCATGGCATATGCTGTTTAGCAATGGTGATGATTTGGTAGTTTTGTCAGGATTTTTGAAAACTGCTTCAAAGCCCTTATAGCTTGATTTCCTAATAAACATGGATATTATTTTAGATGGCTCTGGTGTTGTGGCGTTCTAGAGCACTTCAGCACTTGAGCGACTTGAAGAAACGAGGAAAACAACTAGAAGACGATACTTGAATACTGCGAAATAAGCATCTGCAAGGGCCCTGCGAATGAAGCCAGTCGATAACGCCAAATCACTTTAAGGACCAAAAGACAACAATTTATTCCACAAAAGAAAAGAACTGCAAACGCATCAGTCTAGGAGATGTTTTCCTTTATCTTATCGTCATCGGGCAATCTTTTGCTCTGGAGGCAAATTGCCTTATCTTGGTAAATAGACAACGCAGTACCCTATTCAACTCAGCAAAAACATCGAGTTCTCTTAAGGTTCAAGTGAAAAAATAGCAAATAGATCGTAAAGCGACTGCTTATTTGCCAAGCTGTATGAGATGAGTGCATTGGAGTGGACTCAGACATGCGGATCTTCGCAGGTGGTCTGTTTGAGTAGGTCTGTTTTCAAGCCTTCTTCATAATAAACAGCAAAGGGCAACTCATACTCACCGAATTATAAATTTGTTTTGGCTACCAAGTGCATTAAAATGCATGAATTTTTACGCTAATGGCCATTCAGAAGAGTGAAACCAAATGTTATTATAAGACCTAGGGAAAAATAGAACGTTCAAAAGTTAAAGGGTCGGGGATCTTGTAGTTGGCTACCACGCCTGTATGGCAGTAGGTACATTCATTTCATGAAAGCTAATTCATCTGGTAATCAGAAAGTCCGAATGAGTCGTGCCTAGGGAGCTCGAATTTATTTCGAATGCACGTACATTCACCTTAATTCGATGTGAAGAGTTGAAGAAAAATTTTTCAACGACTCTTTTTTGCAAAATACGTCCATAATTTCGAATTAAGTACATGGCAACGAAAGCGAGCCTTAAGCATTTTCAAACGGAGTCATGGGATAAATCGAATCACTTGGTTACCGAAAATGTATGAACCTTTGTGGTGGTCAAACTTACTCTCAGCCTCCTCGTGGTGACCTTCGGTAACCCCAGGGGTAACTCTGGGGACTAATGGGAAGGGTGGCCGGATAGGACTAATCACCCACTGGACGTATGAAATTAGGTCATGACAGCAGAAGTACAACTTCGTGCAGCCTGGCAAACGAGGCACAACGAAAATACCTGGATGCATGGTCTCAAACTGGGCTGTGGAAAGTGCGTGCATGAAACAGTATATGGAATGTTAGCCAGAAAGTTAAAAGGACTCCAGGAAGAGGGTTGAAAATCGTCGAGGACGAACGAGGTGCACTATGAAGTGGAACTGAAGTTAAACTGCCACCTGTGCGGCAAAACCATGCGTGCTGTCTGTTGTAAAAGCTATTTGTACTTCTGTTGCATCCCCAACAAGCCCTTGAGACTTGTCCTAATGGGTGTGGAGTAAATGAAAATAAAATACAAAATGAACCATCTTAGAAAAATGCCGGTATCAACAAAAATGTCGAAATGATTAAGGATCTGGGGCTTTTCGTGCTAAATTTAAAAGAAAAATGACATTAAAATGGCGTGAAAATGTGCTTTATTGGGTGTGCATCAAATACTGTAGTGAAATGTGCTGTGAAGTAGTGCGCTGTAAGTGGCATGTCCAGGTACACGATCAACTCATTAGACGGCAGAAGTTCATTGGTGTTTGGTGAAGGCATCCGCAATCTAAAAATGGATCACAAAATGATAAATCTTTAATCAGAACTACCTTCATTCTAGTTGGGGCAACCGTCCAATGGCATTGCTGCTCCATATGGACTTGGTTCAGTTACTAATCAACGCAATTAATAAATCAAACTAAAGCCAAAACACGACTCAGTTGAGTTCATTATTTCCATGGTTGGGTAACACAAACCCTCAAAGCACCAATTCTTGCGGAAGAAAAATTTGGCGACTTTTAGGGCAGACGATCCAACGTGTGATAAGCACTTCTGATCTTGGTGTGCCAGGGTCACACCGCGTCACAATACATCGATCATTTGCTGTTTGTCACTTTACACACGAAAATGATCCGATGTGTGCTTACTTATTGTTAACTTAAAAGTTCAAAGTTTCGTGGGGACATTGCATTAGTTTAAAATGTTTCAAAAAAGTCTTTTATGCAAAACATTCTAACAAACCACGCAGGTCAGTTAGTAATAAGTGAGATCCATCCAAAAAATGTGCTTCTGAGGCAAAGCGCATTGCTCTGCTTTAGGAAGTTTTTAAACTTCAAAAACTGCCAGTACAGCAAAGGTACTGTACAAAAACCAGTATTTCCTATGGTATTTGTCCGTTGCACGTCAACTAGTCGCTGGAATGCCAATCTAAGTTCTCACCGAAATATTACTGAGATCCACCTTCAAATAGGTCTTCAATCTTTTGTGGCATTTCTCTTATTTCTAGGAAATCTCCAGATGCTCTAAATGGCCTGTTCTTATGTTTTCTTGCAATTGGTTGTGACTGGCGAAGTGAGGGATTATTGCTATGAGCGCATAACGAAATGTAAGTTGGAGAAACGAAGAGCTTAAAACAATGAAAACAGCTTTGTTTGATCAATGTCCAGAACAAATTAAAACAGATCAACTCATATAATTTAACATTTCTAGAACATCTTCAGTCGTTGCAAGTCCAACGTGGTTAATGTCGGTCGCTCAACTTCTAAGGGGCTACTTCAGTAGGAGTTCGCCTGTCACAAAAATCTAGTGCACATTTCGGACTACAAAGCTAGTGTTGACATGCGGTTGACTTCAAAAAACTGATTTCTGATTCATGTAGGAGCTGCCTTGGAAATAACTACTTTTAATGTTTTTGCTGGTACAGAAGAAAGAATATCAAGGCACCAAAGTTGTCGCATGAATTCAGGGAAGAAATCAACAGTCAGCGGGTTCTAACATCAGTGCATTGTGGATTAATACAATTTGAAAGCAATTAGAGCTTGCCAAAATGTGATAAAATGCTACATTATCATTGTTAAGTCGAAAAATTAATGAATACACTGAGGGTGTCGTGAAAGAGAATAGATGGAGTTTGGAAGAAGCCTAGTGTAGAAGCAAAGGATGTTCACCATTCAGCGCACTGTCTTCTTTCTTCAAAAGGTCCATTCGTTATCCGCTGTTGGCAATTCGTCCCTATTACTTGTTTTCAAGTAACATATCTTGGCATATAAGAGAGGTATATAAGGGAAACTTGGAAGTAAAAGTGCTTTTAATCAGCCAACACATTGAGGCAAATTCAAAAATCATAAATTATAGCAGATACTTTGACCAACTATATGCATTTCAATAAATGAAAACACAGTTTGATATAAGGACACAGCGAGAGGAATGTAGTACAAAATTTAAACAGTTTCGAATTGTCATTTGGTTTTTGGATGGCTACTTAGAACTGTCAAACATGCGCCAAGTTTTCAGCAACCAGCCTGAATTGTGCTTGACGGCGGATCCTTAGTTTACTTCGGTTTCGCATTTCCAATTCGGATGTGTAGAGCATTTCATCAGTTACTTAAAAGCATGGCAATCTCACGCCCAACCCGGTCTAGAAGGCTAAGGAGTCGTGCGATGTGGAACGTTAGCAGATTTTAGGCTGACGGTGCGATGGATGACAGATGGATGGCCAGAAATTTCTTTTGTTTAGGCGCACTTCTCTAAGTAAGCTACTAGTGAGTTATTAACAAACTCTGCCACTTACATATAAGATGCTTTAATCTTATTTCAGAAAATTCCGTCACAGGACTCCTCCTCTCCTATTACGAAAATTAGAAGCCAATTCATTAGA
Organism: Moniezia expansa; assembly: GCA_019097775.1. Classification (NCBI taxonomy): domain Eukaryota; kingdom Metazoa; phylum Platyhelminthes; class Cestoda; order Cyclophyllidea; family Anoplocephalidae; genus Moniezia; species Moniezia expansa. The sequence continues at coordinate 10,637,216 of JADFDV010000053.1, forward strand.
TTCTCTGGTGAATTGCAAATAATTCTAAGGTTTCTACTCCAGATCGCTCAAAAACATTACACGGCGAGGCTGAATAAACATTGTAAACTGATACACTATCCTTAAAGACAGGATACTACTCATCCGCTCTCTAACCGATTACGTCTGAGGTATCTTGGATCCGATAGACAGCAATATTTTTTTTCAAGTTTCGGTTTTTTTCTGTCAGATCAAGCATATAAGCAAGTAAAATCAACTATTCCAACTCAGCATTTTTCGCACCAGAAACACCAAACACTGCCTACTCCCAACCCTTGAACAAATTTATTTCGACCTGTTTCATGAGACGAAACTCCTTGCAGAGATCCTCTAAAATTGCTTAGACGCAATGCATTTGCAGTCAAAACGATAATGTTTCATATTAAGAAGAAATTCAGCCCACAAAACATATAGGGTTTTCTCTGTTGGTGATCTGTTCACTTCATTTCACGCCACTTTTTACTTGGTCAACTGACTTTGTTTTTAAGCGCTTAGATCGAGAGTGCAATTTTTTCAGATCCGATGGTTCAGCTGGACAATTTTATGGCAGACAGTGTTGCGTGTGCTGTGGCGACGCCAAAACAACTCATTTCTGACTATCAGAAGTTGGCAGAGGTAAAAATATCAGCCACAGAAGGAACTTACCGAATCTCATGCTTTTTTTGGAAATGTTCTCTCAACGGTTCCATGGCAATCACTGAATTTCGGTGAACATTTGCCGGGTCATAATCTGATACTTAGGAATATGTTTTCCATTAGTTTTCATCAAGATTTAAACGAAAACTGCACAAATTCAGGTTTTACGAACCATTTCTATTTGATTTCTGGAGTATATTTGATTCTAATAAGCTAAAATAGACGAGTGGTAATACAAATTTCGACAAATTCTGATTTCATTTCGCTCGATAAAATAGTCCTTATTTTCACTCACTTTTTAATTCTTAATTAAGTAGAACTAGTGATTTTCTTAAATCCACATCGCGAAGCTCTGTTCTGGTATCACCCACCTCGAAAATAGCTTGCTCAAGTGAACTCTGATCGGAAAATTGCTGTGATCTGGCGTATATGCCATCCAGTTATGAATAGAATAAGCGAAAATATCAGCTTAGCATTCTGTTTATGATAGTTTCTTAGTCGAGGGCTACGTAGTCGTAAAGGAGATTTCTAGTCGGTGGCTGAGGACGCAAGGAAAGCGGGAGAATATCCCTAGATGAAAAGATGATAACATCAAATAAGGCTCTTATGATCCAGTGCCTAGTGCCTGCCCACAATATTGTTGAGAGTCCTAATGTGCTGAACCACTGAAACGCAGCTGCATTTGCTTTATTGTTATCTAGTTTGCCTTAAGTGAAATATTTTTTTGGTGTTTGGTTTAATCTGCATACTTAAATAGCTGTGCAGTTTTACTAAACTTGGGTGTATAATCTTACCCTGTTCAATGAGTTTAACTGAACTCTTGTTTTCAATGTTGAACATTTGCCTTGATTACGGCCGGAGTGCGGTTCGCTGCTCATTTTTTATACTTCACTACTTTTGACTGCTTTCTAATTATGAGAGCCAACAAAAATGTGAAATCCGGCTCTTAGACCGTAAAATAGAGGATTTTTCAAATGGGCACGATAGATTTATTTTTCTCCAACTGCTGTCGTTAAATGTTACGACATAGTGCTCTTTTACCCACATTTGAATATTTATGACTTTTGAAAATGAATGACCACTAGAGGTGTGTCAATGAATTCCCTCTGGAATCTGAAGGAGGGACGTGAGGGAATATGATAAAGCCTGCAAACGTACCTGATTTTAGCGTTTTCTCGTGCACAATTTAAGCAGGAACGATCAAGTCTTACGATAAGGTAAATATGCTTTGGCCATTCTGAGCATTCGCGAATACTTCTGTCAAATATCGGCTTCTTTTACTACACAGTTCAAGGTTTCAAGCGTGTTCAGACGAGTCTGTTAAGGGCTACCGAATCCAAAAGATATGTTTTATTAGGCCGACGTTGTTGAGGCTTCATTCCCCCATTCCTACGGTATCTAGTTTTTCTCTCACTGGGAACAATTTAGAAGCGAATCGGTCTAACCGGATACCCTCGATGAGTTGAACTTCGCCTAATACTGGAGATTTAGCAGTTAACTTGCATTCGTCCAATCACTTATACCTTAATAGAGTACGGAACGAATTCCAACTCGTAAAGATTCCGACTAAGGGAGTCAAATTCCAAAACAGAAACACTTGCGGACGCACTGTTTAGCACTTAACACAATATTTCACCTCTTAAAAAACTATAGAAAGGCCTATTCACAAAGTATAAGGTTATGCTAATTTTCCTCAGAACGAAAAATTGACGGTCTCTCAGTTAGACTTGATAAGCTACAATCACAATGGGCGAATTTTATTTATTAAGTGGATGGGAGTTTCAAAGGCTGAAAATAAGAATTGTTCTATAAAGCCAGAGGAAGAATTTCCTATCAAAAATCTGAATCCGTGCCTCCTTCTAGCCGCCAATCCGATAAGTCTCCACGCGACATATATAAGAATGTTAAAGCTTTTGAAAGCAATTAGTTCGGCAATAGGACTTACGGGCAGAGATGTAACCAAGCATATGGGGTCCTACACGTTTATATTTTGGTATGGCCACCATTTCGCCACCGAAGCTTCATCATCGTACTATCAACATGTCCAGCATCGTCATCCTCGTCTTCAGTCGTGTTCTTAAAAGGCGTGTTTGTTAGCACCCTGAACCATAGCCTTAGTTGTTTCATATACCCAATAGATTCGGCTATGAATTATGTCTGTGGGAATGACTTTTCCATTTCTCTTAAATAACACCAACCTGAATTATTATCGGATCAAGATTTTGTAACCTACGTACTTCCGACAGCTCTAAAAGGCGTAGCACAAATGATCAAAAAGAGTCACTCTGAAGTTTGATTGAGATGAGCATTCTTGAACTCTATAGTAGACTCGCACATTTCTTCAATAAAAGACATAGCTTGAATATGGTTCTCAAATTCATGTTTATCGTTATGAACTGCTGTCACCATGCCGATTCATTCTTGACTAGCTGATAAGCCTATAGATCATGAAAAATAAAAAGGTTACATTTAGGAATGATGCGTAGGTATTCGATTAAAGGATTAAACGACTTTTAAACAGCCTTTTAAATATACTGGATTATTTTGCGTACACCTCCACCCAAATGATCAGTCTAAATGTGTTAAGCAATTCTTCTCTTCAAGGCTACCATATCACTTGAAAAGTCCCACGAATACCTCTGAATTATTTCGACACACAAACGACTTATTCTTGATCTACAATGAGCGTGGCCTCTACTTCCAACAAATAGTATACCCCACATTGGAAGAATATACCTGTCAGTTAAAATTTTTAGGTCAGAACCGCCTATTAAGACACTTCCTGTAAATTGGAATGCAGCCATTGCAGATATTAATTCCGATTTCAGCTCTACTTGGGTGAGATTGATAGATCAGACGCGCAGGTGACCACTTCACCAATTTGATAAAGTTTGAGATATAAACCCAGGCAGCTATGTCAGCCCTCCAATTTTCTGATGCTTTTCTCAAGAAGTCCATTAAGAAATCTTACATGCTGTATGGGTTATGGGGTCAGGACTAAAACGTGGAATTTAGAAGGCGACTTGTACAGTGAAAATTCAATAACCAGTGGAACATTCAAATAACGGTGGTGAATATGCGTTTGTAGGCCAGGCCATGATCATTGTCATCAATTGACTGATCTAGGCTTTCAGCCTTCAAATTCAGTTTGCAATCGTTACTCGTCGATTAAGTTCTATGACTTATGACAGCAAATTTTGTGGTTGGTGTTATAAATACATTCAGGATACATTCGCTCGAATTGCGCGACTGTTGAAATGTTATACTATCACATAAATACGGACTAATAGCCGTTGCAAACAATCAGTGTAAACGTGGGGCAAATTAGGAATCGAAATCGAAAGTAAGCGATCAATTCGAATAGTTAATTTCAGCCGGTGTTTAGAAAATTGAGCGGATCATTGTATGCACACAACAGAGTGGATTTGACAAGAACGAAACGCTATATGAACAGATATCTTAGCACATCTTAGTTAAGGTTTGCACAATTTCACACAATTTGAGTTTTCAACGTGTGTCCTGGATAAATCGAACGCTTCTGATACGTGAGGAATTGATGGAGACAGAAATTTAATGCTGACTCGAAAAGCATTGAATTCCAAAGTCACTTTGAATGAGCAATCAGCTAAAATACCCGAAAGCAATTTGAGTATGAAAATTTCGTCTTCAAATAAATCAAGGGACTTTTAAATAATCTAAAGAAAGGTCGTTCAGTTCAGCGCATTATTTCTGTTAACCAATAGTATCGAAGGAATAAGCCCACAGCATGTGATTATACATTTGCATTCACACTGGTACCCTTTCCCACGGGCTATGCGTATATTGTAATGTCAAATCGGTTACGTACAAATTTTGAACGTTCGCGTCCTGCCAGCCAGGTATTGGCCGTCAGCTGTCTTTCCTCTGTTCTCGGAGTGCTAATTACTCAACCTCTAGATGTTCTTAAGACTAGACTTCAAGCTCCTCCCATTCTCAGCACGTAACTCACTCCTTTCTCATAACGCTGCTGTTAGCCATTCAAGCATCGGTGTAGTCAGAACTGCTAGCACCCTATGGTCTGAGGTCCCATCTCATAACCAACTACGTCATCGGTTGCGAAATTTGTGGGCAGGAACTATTCCTTCCTTGTGGCGATCAGTCCCCGGTGTTTGTGCTTATTTTACCACCCTCAATTTCCTTCAGTCATATATGCCTGAGTAAATCGAGAAGTTCATGCTAACTATTATGCAATAATGCTTTCTTCCAGTAGTGGCTCTTCTGCTTTGAACTCATTCACTTTGGGTTTTACAAGTCGTTGCTTCGTAGGTGGGTTCCTACTGCCTTTCACGGTTGTGAAGACTCAGATGGAAGCCGGGTTGATCCGAAATCGTTCGACGCTTGAAGCACTGAATTGGATCTACAGGACCGCCAAATTGAAAGGTTTTTCTACCACACGTTTTATCTCTGGATATCACTGCTTTCTAAGTTAACCATTGCAGCACGTCACCTCCTGGTTATATCGTCTAATTGAGGTCATTGGTATTAATGTTTTTCTTGATTTTTGTCAAGCCCTCGGTTTCATGCCTTGTTCTTCGTCCCATATTAGCCGGCCTTACCAGATCGATTTCCTGACCATTGTAGGTGTTTACAGCGGTTTGTTGCCAACTCTGGCACGAGACGGTCCCTACTCCGGTCTCTACCTTCTTTTCTACAACCAATTTAAAAATCTCACTATTATTGGTAAGTTAGATCTTGCACCAAATGCACAATTGTGATTGAAATCGATATTTAATTACAAACTCAACTGTGTACCTCCATTGTGTCTGCATTTTTGTCTGCATAATTAAATATGAAGTTCCCTATCTTATCAAGATGGCTGTTGCGGAGAGGACATCCCATCTTGGATCGTTTGAGAAGGCTAAGCTTCAAGTTGCTTTCCTTAGTTATATTAATGTTTATAGTGATGCACGATTAATTCAAGACTAAAAGGTGCAAATCACCGGTGCGGTAGCATCGTTGATCGGGACGTTGATGCCTTCGAATACTAATTTGGTTAAAATAACTCAGAACACCCTTGCAAACAGCAGCTCGACGTATCAGTCGGGATGGGGCTATTCAGTTAACCCCGATAGCTCAGAGCCGAGTATAAATGTACTGAGTGAAAGTGCTGAAGATGCAACGTTTGTAGCATAATGGAGTTTTTGAAACTCTTTCATTATTTGTTAAGGTATAAATAGTGGAGAAGTAGCACCAACTCATCTGTTCAGTCTCTGCCCCCTTTTTGCCGCAATGTGTGCGACCGCTGTAACTCAGCCAGCAGATGTGCTTCGGACAAATCGCCAGCTTTCCGTCATCATGGCAAACAAGAATTCGGTTAGTTAAAACTGACGCCAGTGTTCTTGCAGAATAACAATCCTACCTGCTCGTTTCGATTAAAGGCGGGTATACGGACGACCTGGATCAAAATTCTTCGGGAAACGGTTCAAATCGATGGCCCAACTGGACTGTGGCGCGGATTTTACCTCCGGCTTATTCGAAGATCCGTCTTCGCTGTGATTACTTGGACCCTCTTTGACACAATTTCTACTCCACAAGGAGATCTACGCTCCCGTTAAGGCGAAATCCACATCACGAACTTTGTGATGCTCGACAATATTTTGGTGTTTCACTACAGCCAGTTAACCGATTACGACCAGTATTTTGAGACAGTTAGATTTCAACACTGTTTAATTAACAAATTATTCGATTTCAAAATTAAAATGCAACGATCACGGCCTTAATCTAGGTATAAGATACTGGCCTTGGTGATCAATTGGTAATTGCCACAAGGAGCTCCTCAGAGCTCCCTGGTATATCCCAAGTCCATTTAAAAGCCGATCGGATAGAGTTGGAATCAGGGGAGCAAGTAGACAGCCAACTAATCTGAGCGCCTCCAGAGCCACTCCCACAACTGGTTCGGTGGATGCGGCCCTATCCCATGGACGATGTCTATCCACGAAGGCGTTGGTGTGTCGGATCGCACGCATCATAGCATCAACGCTGAGATGGGGCTGAAGACGATCAAACCAGAGAGAGTTCACGGTAGCTGGAAGGCTCTTGAGGCTAGACAAAAATAAAGATAATTTGGTTGTTGCCGTTCTTCTGTACTACAGCTGTCGGAATGAGCATGGATTAAATCTCAGCGGTTGGTAGTGTATTTGCCACATCGGTTAAATTTCAGTTTGCGAATCGCAAAGCCCCAACAGGGAGTACCACTGCATCTTTCTCCTATCTCTGACCCATTGCATCAAAATACATGGATGACTCGTAACAGTCAACGCTGAGGAGACAGATCAAAACTAAAAGTGTGTAAAAACAGATAAGAATTGCTTTTCAAAAAGCAAACACCATTTGACGTCAAAAGTTTCTTTCCAAAACTGAAAGAGTCTAGAGGTTTGGAATCTGATTATAACTTGCGGACCCGTTCATCCTTTTTTCTAGTGAGGACTAAAACGAGTGAATAAGAAATCCAACAGAACACTAGACATTGCCATAGTCAGTCAGTCTAATGCACGCACACCAATCAATAAGGGAAAATGAGGACCCAGCCAAAGTCACTGACGAACCTCGAAAGTACCATAAGGTTCAATCCGAGGAATGCAGCTATGTGGATAGGGGACAACAGGGCACTATTAACTAGGCAGACGCGACAGCATTCGGCCAAAGCCTTATGCTTTGATGTTCTACTTTTTCAATAAAATGTTCTGGCTAAATGACCGACTTGGTTTCTCTTTTCGGGTTTGGTTCAAGCCTTTTAGCATCGCTCCATCTTTGACTGCCTTACAAGTGAGATGAAAAACACAAGTGAACTCACTCATTCAAAAATTCGGCATCTGCTGGATCCGACAATAAAGTTTGAGCCTCCGCAAGGCCGAGGGTAGGTACGGTTTGAGTTGGAACAACTTTCTTCGAAGTGATCCTACCGAAATAAAGATCGTAAAATTTTAAAATAATTATGTCATTTTTAAATATTTGAGTTATGAAACTAGAAGACAACGCGTTAAAAGGTACCTGGAGAGTAGATTTCCCAACCAATTCACAAGTTCGGTATTCACTATTTCGATGGCTAACGGAAGACTGAAGGAGGCATCTTCCTGCAGGCAGACGCTACGAATAAGACAGTAACGAAGGCAGTCCGCTGCCATGGATTGTGATTCTGATTCGGAGAGGAGGTTATTTTGGGTTAAACATGAGGCAAAGTGATAGAGAATCTCACGCGGACTCACAACGTTGCCCAAGCTCTTTGACATCTACAATTCGGAAAAGGATTCACGTACATTTTAGTTCCCCCGAGTCGGGGCATCTTGGAACAGATTATGCGCATTCTGTTAAGGAGACATTCAAAATAGTACCTTTGTACCTGAAACAAGAATATGACCATGAGGAATAATCAGCTTTGGAAGCGGTAAGTTCATAGCCATTAGAAATGCCGGCCAAAGGATAGCGTGAAATCTACAAAACAGAACAAGAGTGTCGTAGCACGTTCTGCAATTTTGTGGAATACGATAATAAAAGCATTATGGACCAGTAAATAAATTTGGGGTTGACTAACCATAGAATCCTTCTCAGGCAAACGCACCCAAGCAGTTGAAATTTTAAAATACTGGGAAGCTTTGAAGTCTTAACAAAATTTAATGCGTTCAACGTAGTGAGGCAGAATTTTCGATCAACTGTCCAGTTGCGCACCGGAGTTAACTAAATGACATGCCGCTGAGGGAAAGTCAGCATAACATCAAAATTCTTTCAGTCGCTAATAAATACCTTTCGAGGAAGAAAACGGAGTACAGAGAAAGACTTGCTACCGTAGGTTGATCCTTATAAGCGTATAGAAAAACCCCCGAAAAATGAAAACGTAAAGATAATACTCACCTCAAGATATCTTTTCCAATTAACTGACAATCAGGCGGCCAGGTAGCATCGCTATTATCGGTTTCTGAGTTTAACGAAACATTGCCGGCTGTCAAGTAATTCAGCAGTGCGTCGAACCACACATAGATCTACAAATCAAGTAGGCTGTGTTCAACCAAAAGTCATTCGTAAAGGGCCTCCTAACAAGATAACCAGCGTACAGTTTGATCCGGTCTACCGGGGACGGGAATTCCCCAAGGAACTCGAGAACTAGGTCGCGAAACTGACGGATCTTCAAGGAGATCCAAGGTAGAATGCATCAGGGCCAACAGACGAGCATGCTCCTGAGACTCCTTCGGTAGAACTGAAAAATAAAAAGGCATTCAAGGAATTGAATAGGGTTCATCGTCTCATTTATTCGCTTCGAGCGATATTCCATATACCACCTCAAGATCATGCTTCACAGCAAGAGAGGTGGCATAAAACTCGGCTCACTCTTAATCAAAGACGATAAAATTAAATTGTAGGGAGGAGAGGGTTCACCGATAATAGCAATTATGGTTACAAGGACATGACGAGGTTAGAAAGGCTTGGGCTCTTGAGAAACCGATCGGTCTCCATTTCAGGCTGTGTAGTGCAGTCTACTAATCGATTCAGAGAACATAAGGTACCGCGTGGCGAACTTAGCAAAGTTCACTGTTTTCAGCTCGCATGGAGACTACGTACAACCCTCTGCAGCGGCTGACGAAAAAACGTTTAATAGCAAAACAAGTTTGAAACTACTAACAGATAAAAAGAGACAGGCATTTCAATTAAGGCCTTACAGATCCTCATAGAAAAATAAGGGAAAAAGGATAACTCACCTCCAGAATCCAACCATTCATGAAGACGAGGCTTGAACATCGACAGTTGAAATCTACAAGTCTCCTCTTCTATCCATTGGACCTCATTTCCGGAGTTCTTCGCAATTTTTACGCCTTTGTCGAAGTCGTCAACAACCTCCCAGTCAGCATAAAAAGCTTCGTCTGTGGTCGAATACCATCCAGCGAATGTGTTCCAATAGAGATAACCGTGTTTTTCAAGACGTCCCTTCACGATTAAAAGGAATCAATCTGCTTACCCAAGCATCACGAACAGTGACTTTGTGCGCCTCGCTGGACGTGCGAATAAATTCACTCGTTGAGATATTAAGGCTAGAACAGAGATCCTAATAATGGTAACAGTAGCCATTAATACTTCGAGAGATAAACGAGAATTACAATATGAAACTCACCCTAAACGACAAGGAAATATTGTCACACAACTGCTGCGGTGAACAACCGCGTTCTTTTGCAGATCGAGCGATCTAAGCTTCAGAGGTAGAGTTTAAATTAACAAAATTTCGGACACCTTACTACCGTGTTCGTCAACTCCCGTGCAGAGGAAAGCGGTACGCGATGGTGGTCGCAAAACAACTCGGCGAGGAGGAAAGGCCTGAAGACTGGGGTGGTATCTGATCGCAGAAAAACGGGACCAGGCATCAGCCATGCAAAGAGTATATGCATGGCCAAGATGCGGCTCTAGAGGAAGCAGTAATTGCAGAATTTGTTTAGTGCTTTATTAAGAATTCAAGTGAATTAATAACTGCAATAATTCAATCAAATTAGATGTAAATTAAGAGACGCTACTTACTTGCATTAGCGTAAAATATCGGCGTCGTGACAAAGTATCGCATCACTTTTGAGAACTACAGTACAAAGCAAGGTACCAGAAAATGATAAAGAATTTTAAGTAGATAAACTAATTTATGCTCCTAATCGCAAGTGCATAACCGATAAAAAGCTGGGCGAGTGCAAACACCTACATGGCGCAAGCCAAATCCAAACGGGAACCACACCCACGTGGTATCGACAAGCACGAAGGACACTGAATTCACATTCAGGACATGGTTAGGTTAGCAACCAACATCAAACTACTTTAAAATTTGCACATTCTAATAACTATTAAAGAAATTATGTTCTAAAAAGGTATTTACACCCAGTTCTTTTTCGCTTTTTATTAACTAACTAAATTTTACTTCATTTTTCTCGCTGGCTTTAAAATTATAAAACAATAATGATAGGTATCACATATTACTTAATGCCTATGTTTATGATTGAATTTTACCTCGATCACAAGGTCTGAACTCCTAGTTTAGGGGGCTGTCGTGTTGGCGCTACGCTATTGGGTTCCACGCTTGCTCTTGTTAGTACTTACGATTATTTTACTTTAAATAAAGCTCTTAGCGTACATGCATCTGGCCTCGTTATACTATAGATTCTTTTTATTGCGTCTTTGCATGCTGACTAACTTCTTATCTAGTTGGACCATTTTATATTTATTATCGATCGATGCTTCTACGGTTTCATTCTCGCGTAATGATGCTTAATTGGTCAGTGCCCATATTTTGTGTGGAGAATTGTCGTTTGATACGATCATCAAATAGCATTTAGATGTCACAACTGCTAAGCTTTCAACTTATTTTTTCTTCTAATGACGAATTGTGTGCAGCTACATTGCCTGAAATATTGGCGCCGATCATGTAAATTTTAGCATCTATGTGCTGCGGAAGACTGATCGTTTTGCCCGAGGCGGCATTTGTCAAGCTTTATCTATTTAATTATTTTAAATCCATTGTTTTCTGTCCAGTTCGTGTGTTTATGCTGTATTGTTTGCTCGATAGCGGTCTAGGTACACAAATAAATGCCAAGTTTGTATAGAGAGTTTCTGTATTATACTTGACCAGACAACGAAGAATATCAATTTTACTCATTAATTGCTTATTTGGAAATCAATAAAACGGTAATTGGATCAATAGTTCCCATTTCTTAACTTTCTTTGATTTATCTGACACGGATTTTATTTTTACTTTTGGCGAGAAATCGTAAATTATGCTACCGAAAGTTTGCGCTTCAGATTACACTCAATAATATTTTTTTCCGCAGTGGCTTTAATTAATAGCGACTTATTTCAACCCTTCTATTTGAGGAATGAAAGTCGGCAGAGGATATCAGCTTTCGAGGCCACACTCTTGAATTCTCTCCTTCAGTGTACATGGGGCAATTCAGATAATTTCTGACTACTTAGCGCTGCACTTACTCACTTGGCCTGGTCGCGTATGCTTTTCAAAAAATTGCATTGCCTGTACTAATCCTTCCATCTGATTCGCACCAAATTATGCATTAAGGGGCAGACTTTTGCTGATTAGGGTGGTGATCGAGCAGCCTGTTTTCACTCTAAAACAGACCCCTCCATTTTGTGTTTTCGTCGGGTAACTGGTATCACTTAACGTCGTTAATAGGTTGGATTAACTCGTTTCGCTGCTAATACCTCTATTACCTTTGTTCATAATCTATCAATCGGTCAAAATCATTCAAACCATTGGTTTTGAATTACTTAGTTCGCAACGATTTTTCATTCGGTGCTCGCATCAGTTGTGAAATTAGACTCTCTAAAATGGGTCCTCAGGCTCATTCCTTAGTATTTTGAATCGCCACAAGGCTGGAAGTGCTGCAGAAATGACCCTTAAGAGTTTAGCTTTGGAATCCTAGTAAAAGAACAGTACTAGAAGTATTTCACCTGGTATCCACTCAGAGGGGCATTAGTTCTAGCAATCAGAAAAAGTGAATGGCTCGTTGCATTTTTCTCGTAAAAATGTTTTGTTCAACAGCTCTTTCCAAGCAGATGCTGGACATCGTAGTCTCCGCTCAGTTTCTGCAACTTGTGTTTTGAGTTTTGCGTCCGTTTCTGCTGCTGTTTAACATTTCGAAGTTGCTGTCATTTTTTTATTACTCCCCACCCTTTAGGGCAAGTCCCAAGAACTTATTGGGGGTACAACTGAAATACAATAAGTTAAACATTATAGCATAGAGCATAGCATAGCATAGACCCGCTGGTCTTGTCTCAGCTTGTTTGTGTGGCGGGATGGCACTCGGTTTTCCTGCTGCATCTCGTGGAGTACCTGGGATAGAGTTCTTCCCAGCCGTGATGGAACAGATGTGTATTTCATCCTGCCTGAGGGACTTTTCGTTGCTCCCTATCTTTCACTTTATCTTTTTTTTTCGTATTCAGCTTTTCTGCTTTTCTAATTCAGCTAGACTGTTTCCTCTTCTCTGTTTGTTTCTCCCTTTCTCTGATTTCGACCGAAGGGTGACAGTTCCGAATATGTCTTTCTAGCCACCCTTGAGTCTTGTATCTCTTAAGGCAGTCTATAAGAGGGCACTTTAGTCTATGGTCGAGCATCTTTTCAGTTCTATGTTCTTCTCCGTGATCTTGTCTTACGTGCATTCTCATATCACTTATTTTGGCGAAGGATCTTTGGCAGTTTGCGTTGGTACAGACAATACCACGTTGCCTTTCTCCTACCAATCTAGGTTTATAATTTTAGTCCCGAACTTTAGGGCTTCCCTTTGGATCTAGTAGCCATGAATCTGAGTGCTCTTGCCGTATTTCTTTCGCATCCTTAATTAATTGAAGCATCCAGTTCCTTGTGTGTGAAGCTTTCCTTGTTTCGGCTTTTTCAAAGTTACTGTTAAGTATGGAGAGTATCAGGCTATCTTTGTCCATCTTCAAGCTCTTCCATAGGTTCAACTTCTTAGTCTGTATAAGACTTGCCAGGTCACGCATCGGGAGTTCCTTTCGGAGTTCCTCAACAGTTTTGTCTCTTCGCAAATACAGTCCAAATATCATACGGCGAGCTGTATTCTGCATTGCTTTAAGTCGATTGTTATCTTTTACTCTCAAGACAATGGTTGATAATCCCTGAATGATTGCAGGGTCGACAAAGATTCCCACCAATCCGCTTTTAGGGTGTTTTTGAGACCTCTTGAGCGCAGAAATGGTCGCAGTCGTATTAGGTGCCTTTTTGCTCTGGCTAAGTTTGCTTTTATTGCTCCGTCTGGCTCACCGATGTCTTGAATTATGGAACCAAGATATTCGAAGCTTGAGGCACGTCGGAATGACATTCCAGCTGCCTCAAGAGGCGTTTGGTCCTCACCGTCACCAATTTGAAACCAGAAGGTTTTGTTCGCTGCGATTTGCATTCCGTATTTTGCATCGTTTTTGCCAGATGCTCTATTAATCTGACAGCTGCGGCTTTATTTGGCGCAATAAGACATAGGTCATCGGCGTAATCTAAATGATTTAGCTGCCATCTTTTACCGCAGTGATCGATCATCTGAACTGCATTGTCCTTGAGTGAGGGGAAGGCTTCGTCTAATATGAGTTGGAAGGTTAAGTTGAAGAGAAGTGGCCCTTCTTTTGAGCCTTGTCTCACACCACGTTACATCTCAAAGTAGTCCCTTGTTCCCCTCAGTTTTCCCTTCGGTGCGTCCATCAAGGACTTTACTGAGTGGATCATTTGCCAAGAGCAGCCTAGATCTATCATTCGGTTGATTATTGCAGCTGTAGGCAGCGAGTCAAAGGCCTTTTCCAGATCGACAAACACTAGCACTATTTTCTGCTTCTGGTCCACGGCTTTCTGTATAATGGTTCTTACTCCAAGAATAGACTGTTCGGTTGATCTTCCTTCACAGAATCCAAATTGGGTTCTTGAGGGTAGTTTGGCAAGATGTTGCTTCAAACGTTGGCACAGAATAGATGCATATAACTTACCTAATGCATCTAGATGGAAGATTTATCTATAGTTTGCAAGATCTGTCTGCGAACCTTTGCGCTTGTAGATGCTTACAACTTCAGCATCAATCCAGGCTCGAGGTATAGGAGTAGTCCCATTGTAAAAGTCATTGAACACTTTTAGAAGGTAGGCATTCAGACGCTGATTATCCCATTTCAGTAGTTCGGATCTAATTCCATTTACGCCTGGACTTTTACATAGTTTAAATCTATCTTTAGCTGTCTCGATCTCCTCCATTGAAATAGAGGAATCTCTTGGTAGATGAGCATAGTTTTTAATTTCTTCAGTGGTTCTTTCCTTAAACAGTTCCCGGAAGTGTGCGACCAGATCTTTTGGTTTAACTAGTGTCCTTCCAGTTTGTGTGTTCCATGAGGAGTTTTCCTTCATTATGTCCTTCAGCAGCATGAAGGCTTTTCGAGGTTGTTTCTCTGCGAGATGTACAAGAAACTTGGTTAGTCTCTCTTCTTGATATGCTTTTTTCCAGTTTCGTATCAGGTTGTTCACTTTGTTTCTCTGCTCTCTGTACCCCATAAATGTTTCCTGAGAGCCCATTTGCTCTCATTTGCTTTTGGAGCAGTAGTTCTCTATTTTCCTTCTCGCAGATAGCTGGATACCATCCGATTTTCTTTCGTTCAGTTTTTTGCCTTGTAGCTTTGGCGGCTGCATTTTCTATAGATTTCAAGATACCTTCGTATGCAGTAGTCAAAGGGTCCTGAGGTAGTTCCCTTTTGAGATGTTCCTGGTATGTTTCCTTCGATTTTCTTATTTGTTCTATGCCTTTAGGCAGTTGCCACCGTTGCTTTTGACTATTTATGTCCTCCTTCAGTGTTCTGTTCTTACTTTTTCCTAAGTTTTTTCTGAGACGTGATTTGAGCTCGAGGATTACTGTTAGTAAGCAGTGATCAGAGTTGGCGTCAGCCTTTCTAGAAGTTCGTTTATCGCTTATTAGAAATAGATTTGATCTCCTCATCAGAACAAAGTCAAGAGTAGCACCTTTCCCTGTAGGGTGGTACCAGGTCAGTCTTCGAGTTGTTGGTTTCCGAAAGAAAGTATTCATCACGTGTAGTTTATATTCTTGGCATAGTCCTAGCAGCCTTAGTCCGTTTTCTGTAGTGTCTTCTTGATCAGTAAAGGGACCGATTAGTTTGACACTAATGTTACGGGCATCAGATCCCAATCAGCAATTGAAATCGCCAAGGGCAATTATTTGTGCGCAGTTGGAAAGGAGTTGCTTGTAGGTTTTGGCCACAAGTTTGTAGAAGGATTATTTAACCATTGCGTCCTCCGTACACTCGGTCGGAGCATAGCATCCCATCAGTCCAACTTCGACTCCTCCAATATGGAGGGTCAGCGTTGCAATTCTGTTTGAGACAGGGTTAAATTCAGCTTCTATGTTCTTTTTGACCAGAAAGGCGACCCCACCATTTGGTCTAGGGCTTTCGCTGTGTTCAGAGTTGAAGAAAGCGTAGTTATCGATAGTTAAGGAGTAGGATTTCATTCGAGTTTCCGTTAAGGCAACAATTTCCATATCTCTACCAGAAGTCTCTTCAGCTATCTTGCGGATTTTCCAATCATTGCTACAGCCGCGCACCGTTGGCATAATAATGAATTTGTACGTCCGGCGGTTTATTAGTCCTCTCCGACCGCCCCTCTCTTTAGCCCTCTGGCTTGTCCCAGAGGTTACCAGTGGTCACCACGTGGAGGCAGAGAGTAGATTTGACCACCAGTTGCTGTCAGTACTCTTTCTCCAACTATTTTATTTTATTTTGCCCCCATGAATCTACGAATGCTAGGCAACCTTCAAGGAGTGTTTATTTGCAGTTTTTCTGATGCACAATAGATACCAGTCTGCTAGACATTGCATCTAAACAACTCTCACTGGTAGATTCAGGTTTCATAAATGCAAAAATCTGATTAATAGTAGACTTTCTTCCTGGTGCTGACCTCTGTTTGTTTGGTACTGAAGCTTAATCTTCCAATCCTTTAATGTTGCTACATCATCCTAATACTAATCTCTTACAATCTCTGGCACTGAAATTGAGCCAAAGTCTTCTCTTGTCCACCGTCACGATCAGTCTTTCTTCCAGATGATGGCCAAACCAAGTGGTGGGCGCTCACCTAGTGGCCAACCAATGGGAACATCCCCACACTGTGAGCTACTTCCACGGCAAGATCATCCAAGACCAAGCTGAGGTTACCCTTTTCTCCCACAAGGCTCGAGAAGGCCTCTTCCTCCTTCGAGAAAGCGTTTACAAGAATTGTGCCATCTCTATTTGTCATGGCGGACATATTAATCACTACAACATCAAGAAGCAGCCGGATGGATCATATCAGATCCGAACGGGTGAGTGTCTAAATGTTAACGAAATGTTAACCACTCCACAATCGCTTTTTAATTGCCTGAGATCGGGGCTACCGTTCTCTTATTTAGATAAGCTGATATCATTGCGCGCGAGATCAACAGCATATTTTTCACTGTTCTGACATTCGTCTTCCATATCTCGATTTATTACCGACTGTAGGGAGATACCACAATGGCATTTAAGAGGACTTTCTGGTACTTAACATGCTTGTTAATTAGGCCATCGCAGCCATTACTTCCATTCATATTTTCGTTTGAATGAAATAGTGCTTATGTTTACGTTATTCTCCTTTATGAAGTCGCTAGGAGACAAGCGACTGTCCATTTTTACCGCGGTCAATGATATTGTTTCCTTTATATTTTTTTGTAGATTGCTTTAATGTCATTTTTATGATCCCTTTGATTCCATACTTTCATGCCTATTTAACTTCAGTGCATCCGACCTTTTGGTTATTCCTCTCTGTATCTGAGTAAGAGACGTGGACTGCTGAATGTAGACTAGATGCTCCCTATTGCAATTTTATAAATATTGTTTACAACGTCAATAGAAAGTCGACTTTCTTCAGTGATTTCTATGTGGGTATATCATATCGCCACAAACAGATATTAACGCTCACATCTGCAGTTCTATACGAGAATTTTTCTCGAAAAATTTGGCGGTTCAAAAATAACTTGAATTATATACAAGCCACCTGCTTAAGTTTGAAAGCCCGATTCATACTCGTAGTCCTAGGTCCTCAATACACCTTCGAATCCGCCGTGGAAGTTTCCATCTGTTTCTCGATTCCCTAAAAACAATATGTTTTGCGCCCAAAACTCACCCCTTCCCCTCCCTGACTTTTTCACTTTCCACCAGTATTTGCTCATCGGGCAGGAGTAGTCACACTCTCCATTAAAATAGTGGTTTCGTGTTGAACGGATAGGAATGTAAAATTCCACTATTCTCCCAAAGTGTCGGCACTTCTTGCCCTGTGTAGATCAGTTTTATTCGCTCTAAACCCACTGGAAATGCTGTCCCTGAAGTGTGTATTCAGCCAAAAATGTTTGTTAGCTTCTTTCAATGCAAATCGAAAGTTTTGTGCAAACCACTACCCTTCCTTCTGAGATAATCAGTTCCAATTTGCGTTTGGGCAATGATGCCAAATTTTGCGGAAAAACGTGGCCAACATCAACTAAATGAACTTCAAACGCCGCCGATTAATAAGGCAGAATTTTAAATTAGGAAATCAGTTTTCTTTCGGCCCCAATTAAATCCCTGCTGCTTTCATTTGACCCGCTGGCTCCTTTTAAGGTCAGTTTGTATCCCGGACCAGCAGTTTCCACTAACAGGAAAATGTGTTTTTACCTCATTTCCTGATTAAGTGCTCTAACATTCCGATTGGTCCAATCGAAAACTATTCTGTTAGTCAACTTCGTGTCCTATCGGAAGGCTGAACTTGATGAAATGAACACCCCACTACTCGAAAAACCAAGCTAATTCATTCTGATTAGGTCTAATATGAATATTTGAAACTCTCTTAAATTTTGATTTAATGCTGCAGCTCAAAGAAAGTAATAAGCTGTAATCTAAAAGGCTAGCGTTTGTTCCCATTCCACCTATGCTCTTAAAACTTGTTGAAGACTACAAACCTTCCTCTTTTTTTTTTTAAACCGGTAATTCAGTTAAATTGGAGTTGATTTGAAATTCAATTCGGAGGATCACTTGATAGCCAACACTTGTTAAGGGCATGGTTCGCCACATTGCAGGGTGACTCGGCGTAATAATAGACGAAAGGACTTTTCAGGTCAAGGTTGATGAAGACGAATTTTTTCTTCAATATTGTCATTAATTGTTTATTGCCCCTCAACAATTTAAAGTTTTGAAAAGTATTGAATTCCAAGTCCTTCATGTCGTTCATGACCTTCTGCGATACTAGACGATCGTTCCCTCTGTTT
Source organism: Moniezia expansa (assembly GCA_019097775.1). NCBI lineage: Eukaryota > Metazoa > Platyhelminthes > Cestoda > Cyclophyllidea > Anoplocephalidae > Moniezia > Moniezia expansa. The sequence continues at coordinate 10,655,686 of JADFDV010000053.1, forward strand.
GCTGCCACATCGGCGATTCTAGCTGGCACATTGATTTATTTGGTCTTACTCTCTCTTAGTCTTCATCTAAGCCATGGCGTGAACTACCTTCCATTTGGAAATCGAAAATAGTCCAAATTTATGCATCTTAGATTTGGACCATATCATCTTACAACAATAGATTCGTTAAGCATCGTAGGGGCACTGTCCTTTATAAATTAAAATGTTTGACATGTTCACTTCAAACCGAGAGACAGAGCTCATCTATACTTCATCATTGACTCTATTCTGTTCCCAACTCGCCTGCAGTCTCTGTCTATCTTTACTCCCATTCTCAATGTGTGAGTCCAAACAAAAGCCTTGTTGCGATTCTGTAAATATAACTCCGAAATCGAAGTAGGTAAGAGTGGGTGGGAGCAAGAAGCCTTCTTTATAGTCCGTCGACTTTTTACAAACTCTGGTGCAACTTCACCTCTGCCCTTTGTTTCTCGTCGTTGGTACACACTCTTCAGAGTGTAACGAAGCTTCTTTAATGCCATCTTCAAACCTGCGTGATTTGTTTTGTTTGTTTGAAGAAGTTAGCTCAAATACTGGAAAGATGATATGTATAGTTGAATAGTTTGCTCAAAACAACCTCATTAAAGTGTAGGTGGAGAGTGAGGAGAGTTTGTTTTCTGAAAGAGGAGGAAGGTACCGCTATCAATTTCAACCAGCCGTTATGTGATAATATATACCACTATAGTTCAATAGAGAGGTACTTTAGGCTGTTCAAAATGAACATTCGGTCGGTTTACTGTGCACTCTTGTTTGCTCTTTCCAGTTTCGCGTTGCATTTTGTAAAGTTTTTTGAGATACCTTTTGACAGCCGATGTTAAACAGAGATGGCTCATCAATAGTACTGCAGTCATGGCTCTTTTGAGTCTTCAAGGTGTTCTGGAGAGAAATTTAAAAAAAAATAAGTTGAGTGAACTATTCAACCACCTGAAAGTCTAAGTTTGCAAGCGGAAGTCACTCGTAGATGGACATTTATTTAACGGAACGTTTATGGTCGGAAGACCAAAGCGTTATGGAGGTACTTTATCTTTCTCTCAATGGATCTAAGAAACCGGTTGATACGATTTGATTTCTTTCCAAGGACGTTTGTGTCCAAACTTTCGTACCAGTCAATAAGTCAAACTGATTCTGTTACCTAGAACTGCTGAAGATTTCGTCAACTACCAATAGAAAGCTGTGAGTTGAATTGGACTAACGCCATGGAATAGTCATGAAAGTGGGAATAGCTTTGGGCTTCTGGCCAGAATCGGTGAGAAATGCTAATAAGTGCGTTGATGAACAGGTATTTTTCACCTGTCAGTCCTAAATGAATATGTTTTCCTATAAGTTGATGCAGGGCATTCTTGTAGAACCGCTTGCCTTTTTGCTGAACTGATTTCAGAGCGTCAACTGTGGTTGCCAAATTCAGGGCCAAGTGAGAATGACTACTTTAAGGTTAATGGAACAGAGATTCTGTGCGTTATCATCGTTCTTTCCTAACAGATGTTGTTTACACTAGATGGCCTTTGAAAAGTCTTACGAATCACCAGGCGACTTCTAAGGCTATGATTTGTTCATACCTCTGATGGACTGATGGATCCGATCCCCCTCTCTTCCTCGGTAGGATCTTTCACTGGCGTGATGTTAATCCCTGCTCTCTAGTTCAGTTTTTTTTTTTAAATTACCTCAACATTGTTCATCTTTTCAAAACAATCAGCTAATTGAAGTGCCATCCACAGTTTGCAATGACTTGGATTAAAAAACATTTCCAGTTTTTACACTTTCACAAGAGTTGCTGCATTCTAGCAATTGTGTAACATCTACTGTTTAAATGCTATTTTATTAAAGCATTTGACCAGGGAGAGCTATATAGATTTAGTTTATTTTCTTGGATATTAGCCTCGACAGCCACTTTTGATTTCTTGACTTCATAATAACTACAGTTTGGACAGTTCAACAGTGTGTCAAATTTCCGTTTTCGATGCATGACGGGTGATCTGACAGCTTGTTACTAGCTTTGTTGCTTTCAAATCTAATGTTATTTCCCTTCAACAGGCTGGTCTAACGTGATGAATTTTCAAAAAGTCGTTTCACGCGCAATAGTTGCATTAAAGAAGTGCGATTTTACTTCAGAAACAACAAAATAAGTTCTTCAATCTCGGTTAATTGAGCTTGAAATTCAATAAATTAATGGACTGAACCACCGGGTTAAAGTGATTTTACTAAAAAGAAATAATTTTTGTTCTAGAACACGTTTTTCTTTTAAACAGCGTCTGAGGATGGTTCGTAACTTCTGTTGGATTAGCCCAACATGTTGTGGGCTTAAGGTAACGCCAAATTCAGTATATTACTTCTACAAAGGCACGCGTCAGAAGACAGAGTCAAAGACAGAATCACAATATATTGAGTTGTAACCAGTTTGGGATTCAGGTATGCTGGTGGAAATGTGACTTCAATGATAGACTGGAAGGGGCAGAGGAGTAGACATTTCGACGCAGACCTGCACATTTGTTAGCAGATAATAGCATATGACATGTCAAGGAAGCGGGCGACTGAGTTGTTTGCGATTTCCTATTGCACCCAAATATTCCTTTAGATTTTGCGGTATAAAATGTATATGTATATAAAGTATATACATTATTGTTAGAATTTCAAGTAGCTATTCACGCACATTAGTTTGAGTTTATGTGATGGAAATGTCTCTATGTTCAGGGGCAACTCTGGGGGCCACTGAGAGGAACGTCCGGATAGGACTAATTACCCACCAAACGTATAAAATTAGATTATGCCAGCATTCTGGTAAACGAGGCACGACGTAAATACCTGGATTCATGGCCTCAAACTGGACTTTGAAAAGCGCGTGTATGTGACAATGAATGGAATCTCCACCAGAAAGTTGGAAAGACTTCTAGAAGAGGTATGAAGATTGTCTGCCTTGACAATGTCGAGGATGGTCGAGGTGCCACTAAGAAATTGAACTGCTACCTGTACGATGAAACCATGTCAGAGATGTGACTAGTGAACCGAAGACGTCGACAAACGCTTTTACTGTGTTCTGTGTTTACTGTTGTGTGGTACTTGCTTTAAAAGCTATTTGAACTTCTGTTGTACCCCCAGTAGGTCCTTGGGACTTGGCCTAATGGGTGAGGAGTAAATAAATAACAAAAATTTAACACAAATAAACATATTGGAGAAAGACTTTCCGAAGTAAATGCAGTTGCAATAGAATCAAGGTGCTACATTTATAAACTAATGGAGCAAATATGCAGCGAAGCAGTATTTGGAGATATTGAGCCACCTCCACATACGCTATGTATCTGCGATTTCATCTAGTGGTTAATACGAGTTATGGTAGGCATACAAGACAATGAATAGGTGGTAGGAGGTGAAAATGAAAACGATACGTTAGTTATTCAGGAAGACCTTGAAGCAGTTGACCTCAATGACACCTTTTCCGGATTTGTTGCTGAATTGAAAAAATATATGCAACACGCTAGCCCTCTTTATTTTACTTCTGTTGGTAAGAGCTCCTCCGCTCGGTGGTGGTCAGTTTTTATGGACCTCAATGGTGGACGTCGTAGAATGGATGTGTGTGTTATTATTGAACTGATTGTTTGAATTCCAAGTTTAGGCTTTTTGGATTCGCGTTGGTGTAATCAATAAGGCCTTTTGCATCCAAATACATTTAATTCAAACATTTTATTTCGATGGAATTTAGATGACAACAACGCGGATGATTTTGCTCATAACTATTCAGTTCATCCGAAATCCTTCTTGTCATTTTGTAGTAAGAGTCTTCATCGATGCATTCCTCTTGAATAATGAAACTTTTTCTCGGTACAAAATGAATTGAAATCAAATGCTTCAACTAATCCCAATGTTCTAGAATATTAGTATCATTTTAATGCGGTTTCATCTAGCGCTAATCTCTATTACGGAAGCTAGTGTTGATGGGTACTTTACGGATAAAATCAGCATCTTAAAGTCGATGTTTTTGAATTTCCCACTTTATTGAAGTTGACTCCAAGCGCAGATAAAGAAGAAGATAAGATGGAGGGATGAGAGGTTAGAAAAATGCTGGTAGAAAATAGGTGAAGGGGAATTTTGAGTCGGGTATTGGGTGGGTCGTCGTCGAGCCGCTACCTCATTAGGAAAGGGCTAACACTGGTATTGACAGTGGGAAGAGGACGAACTATCAGCATTAGGGTTGAAAGTTAGGAGAATACAAAAGAAGCTGTTACGTGTAGTGGAGTAGGTTAGGGAGGGGATAATGGGTGGAAGGAGGAATGTGAGAGGAATTGTATAGGGTGAGATGTGAGGGCAGGATAGGAGGAGGGTAGAGTTGTGGATGAGTGGAATCCGTGAGGTGAACTGTAGAAAGTGCATTTGTCTGGGGTTTCGTTATCGCGTGGCAAGATAACTAACTTATCTGAATGATTTGAATCAATTTGAACATTTGACTGTACGCCGAAGTGGAATAGCAATGACTTCCTCCTCGTTGCGACTTGTTATTCCAGAATATCTCACTCTTCTAGCTTGCTTCAAACATGTCTCAATTGCTCCAAGTGATAGGAGATTTGTCTTCACACCAAGCGAGCACAATTTCCCAGATTTTGCTGCGAAACACCTCACTGGCTGTACACTAATTGTCGATTTCGCGACACACTGTCGTCCATCGGTATTCTTGAGTGGTTCAGCCACTTCGACTGGCATCGCCATATATTCCTCGGATATATGTGGGCTGTTTGGTCCCTTTCCAGCATAAATGGCATCTCTAAATGGATCAACATGTATTCTTGAAACGTGGCTGCAATCACTTTCCAGACTCTTCATGCGCATCTGCATGCTCTGATACTTTCGATAGACAGCAAGGTACTTATTCGCCTCATTGGTTAATTGTTGACGCAGGCTCTGGAATTCATTTTCCATCTGTGACCGATTGAGTAGCAATGTTTGTAAATGACATGTTGGAGTAGAAATTTTTGTTTCGGTTCTGATCAACTGTGGTGCAGTTTGTATCATTATGGAAGCTTTGTTCTCATTTGAATTGGCCCGGTCTGTTTGCATATCGACTGCAGGCGAACTGCCGACGCCCACATCTCGACTAGGGCTGCATCTTGTACTGACAGAGCATGATCTGCTGCAACAATGGTTGTGGCAAGTTCTGAAGCAAGGGCTGGTGTCTTGGTGCATGAAGTTGGCATCTGGAGGAGTAAAAAGGCTTTTTTCCGCAAATCGCCTTTCAGATTGTTCTGCCAAGTCCAGTTCCACATCACAAAGTGTCACATTTGATTGGTGTTTGCTTGTATCCACTGTTGTCAAGAATGGGCGAATAATTTTTCCCAAATCATCAACGTAACAGAGAGCTCGTTTTAATAAGTCGGATATATGAGCGTTTGCTGAAGCACTTGAGCAATGATCCACGGTAGCCTGGAGCAAGACAGACCTCAGAAGATGCTGGTATGATCGTTTAGTAGTGGATGAACTACCAGTGCCGCCATTGATGCCACTGATGTCACCGTCATCGTCGCCAAAACAGCTAAATTTGGTTTCCCAATCAGTTACACTTGAATGCTTGCCAAGAGAGGCCACTTTCAACCTTTCCTTTTGCTCCTGATTGAGAACACAACAAGCTTTGCTCACTGCTTCCAAACCGTCCTCGTCAAATTCATTCGTTCCTTGAAGGAGATTGCGAGCAAAATTGTCAGCAACCTCCTCAAGATATTGCGTTACTAGAATTGGTATTTCAGGTGCCGAGGAAGCCGGTAAAATAAAACGAACCTTGCGCTTGGTGGACACTTGAGGAGGTATTTGTTTTTGTTCGCTATGGCATTGACGCACCAATTCACATGCATCTTGTGGTGATGTGTTGCAGTTTAAATTCGACGTCATTCGTGGTGCTGCAGTTTTCGTTTTCGATTCCACGGGAACGTTTATTGAAGAGCTGGGGTCGTTGGGACCAGAATTTGTATTTTCCGACCATTTAATAAGCTCAGTATTTTGAGACATTTGCTTTTGCTGTGGATCGCCCAAATTCGTCATTTTCTTTTCGTTTAGGACTCTATTCCTGTCCATAAAACCTGGAGCAATATTTTTTGTTACATCTCTGAGCTTGTGCAACCCCTTAACTTTCGATTGTTGTACCAATGACCCTGGCGGTGTAACTGGAGCTTTAACCCTGCTCAGCACAGTTGGCATTTTGCTCCGTTGTAATGGAATTACACGGCTTGCTTCAGAAATACCTTTTGATAAGTGAGAGCTTAAACGGCATCTTTTTTTTAAATTTAACTCTGCAGCATTTAGTGAATCTCCCAAGCAGGGTTTAAAGGGACTTCTAACCGCAATGACGTCACCATCGCCTCTGGTATCCGGTTCTCCACCACTCAACTGCTCTTTAATTTCCTCTTGGTTGAGCACTGAGCACACCTTGCTCCTTTTTGCCACTTCCCCTTCTTTCACACCTCCAGTTTGATCGATAAGACTCCTACCGACATTGTCACCGAGTTTTGTGTGATTTGATGATGACTTTGGAAAATTGAACTGCACTTTGGTTTTAAGAGATCCTGATTCATGACGCGGCCTGTTGCGAGCTAGGTGCATTGGTTCAGCAATATCTTTGGATATTTTGCAGCTGAAATTCCATCTCTTCGGTTGTTTTACGCTGTTATTAGCGGAAGCTCGCAGACCTGATTCAAAAGAATATCGATCGACCGTACTGGCTCTTTGTTTTGGCAAATCTTTGGTGAAACCTCCAGTAGCTCTAGGCTCCGAACTTCTTTCACACCGATGAGACTTCATAATGTCGAATGTAAGATCGCGGTAGTCAACAGTATAATGAAATAATTTCAATCGCACTTGCTCAGCATTTGAAATTATTGATTGCCATGCGCTTACATTCGAAAATCAATGCGATCAGTGGAATAAGCTGCTTTTAGTGGTACAAGACAATTCATCTGATAAGAGGCTGATTTCAGCGTCATTTACCACCACTTTCATCCACCCCATGTAGATCTTTGGTTCATCTTGGAAGTAAGGTGAGTTAGAAACTTACTCAGCAATTATTTGTTGAAAAAAAATGAAAATCGTGATTAGGATCCGGTTAGTTTGAGGCTGTAAATTAGTTACCTTGCTCTCTGCCCAGCATACTTTCTGCATTTTGGCACCCGGGCTGTATGGATTTGAACCGCCTCTTGAACGCGAGGATGTGTGCATTTAGAAGACAATTCGTAGGAGTAGGATGAGACCATAATGCGGTGACTTAGCTCATTAGCGGTACAACAGTCGGTGGGATGATGGCGCCTGAAATACTCGTCAACATAATCAAATGAGGCCATTGACTTCATGCTTGAATAGGAGGTCACGTAGTTAGGTGAAAAACACACTTGCATTAGCTTTAGACATACTCCGACTGAATAGGTTTCCACACGAACTCGTACTCTCACGCAAGAGGGAAAGTTGTCACTTGATTGGCCTATATAATTTGAATTGCATTAACTTTATCTCAAATTTAATCCGAAAATGCGCGAGGCAATTGATGCTGCTGCAGGTAAAAATGTGCAAAATTTGTCCCTTTATTTGTTAATTTGGGGTGTAAATGAGGAAATTATGATCCCATTTGACTGATTCGCTGCTGTCATTCTTGAAAAGGAGGAGATTTCAAAGATTGACTTAGGCATCAATTATAACTTGCAATACAAGAGGATACAAATCTCGCTTTTTAACAATAAAATGATTAATGAAATGTGACACAACCAAAATTAACTTTTGGCCATAAATTGTGCAAAAATATTTTTGAGCCAATCCATCCAGCTGCCAGCCACTAGTCAGAGACTCTTTAATATAAGCTGCACCTATCATGCCAAAGCATCGTGAGCTGAAGAAATGCATGACTTCGTGAATGTTGCCGAGCATGTTACTGCCGGTGTCATCGAAGCGACAGGTCGAATCGGTGGAAAGGGCACGGCAAATAGAAGCAAAGTTTGTCGAAAACTAAACAATGTGGAATGGAGGGGCTGAAATTGGCTGCCCTCGAATGAATATCAGCCTAATGGTAGCAATCCATTGAAAGGGCCCTTGCTGGCCTCGTCAAAATCAAGTGATCTGACTCTAAAAAAGCGGCGGGTAGGAATTTTTGATCTGCATAGAGAATAATTTTATTCTATGGAGAAGATTATGGAGGAAGGAAGAGAAGAAAGGTTCCGACAGGCAATGATACATGGAATTTCAAAATAACAAACCTTACTTGTTTCTGCCCGCTGTATCCCTAGAAATTAAACACAAAGTAGTAATTGGGCATGACATTTATGAGGAAAGCTGCACTCCTTCATAGATTCGTTAGATAATCGGCCGGGAACGGATCTATCTTTCATGGATAAAATGCCATTTTATTTTAAGGTACCTTTAATAATCGAACTCACAGCAGTACATATAGAGAGGAAGGTGATTAGCATGTGCATCTAAGTATAATATTTTAAAACGAATCTTCTATTCTAATCCTCATTCAGAAGTTCTTTCTAGCATAAGCATTATGCAGAAAAGGTGATATTTTTCTCTGATCCCTTAAGGATGATAGATTTTGAAAGCCCCACACTTGCATCGCCTCCATCGAAAAGCTAAATATTCTGACTGTGTCGTTGGTGTTTGTATGAGAAGAGATAGTTTACTTGGCCTACACTCATGATGGAAGATAATGAAATTTGATAGTATCTGGGATTTCACAGTTTATGTTCGATGCTTGAGAACTCATTTACAAATTCTGCTGAAAATAATTCCTCTTTTGAATGTTTTTTTCTGGCGGGATGGATAAACGCAGTGTCAATTTAAGAAGAACTATCTGTGATGATGGCCCAATTTAGGGATAGCCTATTCACTCTACTTATAACTAGTTCAGTAGAATCAGTATTGCGGTATAACTTCGATTCAAGAAAATCAGCTAACTTAGGTACTACTGCAAATGAGAAAGAGGTATCCACATATTGCCTCTTCGGAAGCACTGAATAACTAATTGGTGCAAAATCTACAAAGAAATTAGCTTTACTGAACTTATGCAACCAAGTTAATTCCATAATAATAATCCTTGGTGAAAGACAAAATTGAACATATTATGTTAATTTTTTTCTTAACTGGTGTAATAATGAATATGAAAGAATTCATCGCATGCACCATTTATATGGTTCATAAGGTAGAACGGTTTCAAAACCGCTAACGCCCGCTTATCAATCATTAGTTGTTGACCGAAAGCAAGAAGAGGGCAATAGTTTTGTTAATATGACTTGGACGTCTCAGACGCGAAAAAAATGGAGAGACAATCAGTCACGATGTGGATATTGTCAACTGGATGTGTGTGGCAGCAAATAATTAAAGGTTTGAAGGTTTGTCTATACATTATCCACACCTCTATAAAACGGGTGGTTAACATTTTCAATCCCTTGGTCTGAGTTTTACTAACGTCAACTGCAAAAAGTGCCGCATTCGTCCAGCAACACCCAACACCCAATACAGAGCTTGAGTGGATACATCAGTAGTAAATCTCTTTTGATACCGTTCTTGTCTGAGATGGATACTGCGAATGAACAGCAAAAATCAGAGGCAATCCACTTACTACAATTTCAAAGTGATAATTTACACCATCTAGAGCAAGTTTTATAGATTTGAATTTTCGAATGTGATTGGCCGGCTATTAGGACGCCGCAGATCTCGATCTTTACTTAAATGCAAACGCAGCACAACACCAGAATTAAAAATCTTGACAAAAACAGAATGAGTTTTCACTAGAAGTAATGAGGTTCTTTAAAGGAGCAACCGATTGCAAAGATATTGTGAGGAAGTGAGCATAGGACTTTGTGGCAAAAAGAGGAATATCTCGTTTGAGCTTCAGTTTGCGAAACTGGCTAAAAAGTCATTGTTAATCCAGTCACATATCCAAAGCTCAAATAAGAAATAAGGCGGATTTCATTGATGACAAGCTATTGTCAAAAACGAAGTTATTTGACCAATTTGAACATATTTCTCGGTGGATGTAGAAGTTCTAGCAGTCTGGAGGAAGCATTATTCTGCCCCTAATTCTTTTCCTTGAATCTTAAATACAATCAAGCAAATAGCAAAACTCCTCTACACATATTACCTCTAGCACAAGAGGTCGTTTTACTCTCTGTGATGCGAAATAGTGTCGGCGGCGCTCCAGCAAGATCGCTCGTTGAATAATAAATAGCCTGTTGAAATTCCTCATTAAGAATGAAAAATTTTCGGGTTTCTTAACTTTGATTTTAGCATTCGTTTAACTGAGGAAAGCTCAAATTCAGCACAACTAGCACAGTGGTGCTCATTATCAACAATCGTACTTCATAGTCATAGATAGTAACATGTAGTTGGATGATTTACCTCAATATAGATTTGTGCTTGCTTTTATGCATGCGTTTTTCTGGATTTGGTAAAGGAACTTTGCATTTATATGATGCGTTCACTTCTAATGATGACCAGAGTTGGACAAAAATCATATATTCTATCTTCAAAGCGGTGATTTATGACTACTTTCATATTTGCATAATAAAGAGTAGTTTATCTCAGTCCTCACTGAGTTATGGATACATTTTCACATCACCATGGGATATCATGAAGATCAGCAAATTTGTATCGGACGAAGATCCTTTTTTTTGATGAGGTATACATAGCATTGAAACGAATGGTGCTAGATGTGATCACTCAACCTCACTGAATGTTCAGAACTGTGCTTAAACAAGCCTTATCAGTCTCATGGCTCTTCAAAGCACTCTCCAGTCTTGGTGCAGCTGTAAGCACCCAACGCAATAACGGTGGTTCTTCATCCAACAATGAACTCTTCCTTGTGTATTCCCATCAGGCGAATAACAATTGAGGACTCTAAAGTAGTGGGCTTGAAAAAACCTCGGTCTGAATTACCATTCGTATGACGCCATTGCCCATTAGGAGTAGTCAACTCCCCGAATTTCAATAATAGGCCATCTTACTAACACAAAGCAGCTGAATATATTTAAAGCAGCAAAGTTGTCGGATGAGGAGGCCCTAATGGGAAAATTTGCAGAAAAGAGGATTAAGCCCACCACCATATATTATATTTGGCAATTATTAGACAAGAAATAATTGTCTATAACAATAATGATGATTAATACCAAAACTACAGCATTTGTCCATCAAATTAAAACCACTATGATTCTCACAGTACAATCATATTGACCAAATCAAAAATACTACTTCTTAAATACAATTTTTTAGCATTAGCAATCATTTGCAAAAAGTAAAGCCTTTCAGATTCTTTGGGAATGGTGGATTTTGAGAGCTCGGTGTTTGCTGTGGATGGAGGCCTGCACCCGCTCAGCAAAGGCACTTTCGTCAAAGGCGTAGGTTTGTTGATTATGTCGTGAGAGTAACTCACGGAAGAGACTTTTCTCCTCATCGTCGCGTTTACGTGCATTTGATAATGTCAAATCGCCTGCTGCCGTATCATCCTGGAAATTAAGGGGTGCTAATGGGTAAGTCCAGTAACATTCAGTTATATCCAAAACGTCCAATGTGTGCCTACCTTCAACGAATCCAGTACCAGCTATCTTTGGCACAAAAGACAAACAAAAGGAAAGAAAATGAAGGAATTAATTCGAATTATGGAGGACTGAAACCTGACATGAGGTCCTACTTTGCCAAATATATTTCAATTTTTTCTTTTTCTCCTTATAAAGCTAAGTTCCTGAGAGCTTGAACAAATCAAATAACTGATCCTTGCCTTTGAAAGTTGCCATTTCTAGACCATCAATATGGACAGGAAGGCGATGAGGCGTTAAAGGATGGATAAGGTCCCAATACAATAGCAAGTTAAACAGAAAGTGAAAATCTAATGGACTAGCTCCAGCTGAAACCGATGGGCAGCGCGAATTCTTCGCAATTTTCGTCGTTAAGGGACTGACGAGTCGTAAATCCTTCATCTGGAGGGCTTCATTTATTTCGAGCTTGAACATTAATGCCAGTGTTTGCGTAAACCAGTTTCATCGTAATTATAGTGCATGCTCGCCTTGAAAGTGACAGTTTCTGGCATTCTTTTGCCTTCAAGAGGCGTATTGCGCTAGTTCAGGTGACAACACGAACATCAGAAAAGTTTTGTTATCCAACTGCATCAGAAAGTGAGAAGAAGGTCAGATGCAAGCAAGGAATATCGTGTTTCTCCTAAGATATGTCAAGTTTTATTTAGTTGCCCTCTTTTCATAATCTTTTTTCTACCTGAAACTATACTCTAAACAGTATTTCAGTAATCTGCAGTTCGTAATTATTTGATTTGATTCCTGTCTTTACGATTCATTTCAGAAGAATGGTTACGACAAATTTACATCTCCTCTTTAGTTAAAAGCGATAACAATGAAACGATGATGCCTTCTCTTTTAGATCTCTACAAAAAGAAATTGGTCGATGACTGCAACATCCATGTGAGGGATCCATTTGTAAGACTTCTAGAATTACTCCAATTGAAACAGATGCTCTTTCTTTTTATTTTGTCTCAATTTCTAGTGCAACTTAGAAAGTGCTTCCCTTTTCAATCATTGAATTTTTTATCTCTAACTGTTTCATGTTGTTAATGGCGCCTACATATCAGTCCCCTGCAGCTCAGAGCTACGACGAAACTCGAAGGACTAAAACACAAGATCTTCAGATCGGGATGCAGTGGATGAAGATGTCAACCACGGAATCAACCATGGTGTAGACTCACCACTGATTAAGTAGGAGCCATCGAGACCTGTTCAAAGGCTTGTGTATAAATATCTTATCGTTGTTGTGAGAAAAGTGGCTGGCTAAGGGTCTTCGCCCAACAATTCGAGCCAAACGAGTGACTTCGAATTCGGGAATAATCAAACACTAATTACGACATGCAAGTCAGCGAAGACAGTCAGCAAAGCGCGTAAATAATGCTGATAAAGTGGACATCGTAGATGTGCTGAGGTGATCCATAAGATTTTTCATAAAGGTGATACATACGGCACAAATAGGTATTGTACATGCACGATGGCATGAACTATGATTGTGTGGCGTTTTCTAAATTTGTAAGTATCGCTCACTCATGCAGCACACTTTTGCCGGAAAATCATCGGAGAAAGCAGCACAAGTCTTGAATAGTCCAATTCCCGAACACTTTTATCAAAACGTCTCCATTTTGTCGTTGCACCGTTGTGAATACGTCTTCAGGAGGAATTTCAGGTCATAATGTAAAAGGAAGACACCGCCTTCATAACCATTTTAATTCAGACTGTTTGAGAAATCACTTTATAATATAAATAAAAATGATGAATTGCTTGCAGTCACAAGAGGAACGCAAATATAAATGCGTCATCCATGTTTAAGCATTTCTTTGAACTATCCCTCGCCCTCAAGTTGAGAAATCATGCAAACCAGGTCAATAGTGTGAACTTTTTTTCTCCAGTCGATGATAAATGAAATAGCAAATAGACTTACGTCTGAACTGCTCGTCAGAGAGGTGCACATTTGATACAGTTCTGATCTATAAGACCATGGATAAACTACAAACAGACGCAACACCCTCCTTTACCCCTATTTTATCTATGGTAGAATTTCGGTTCATTTTTAAATAGCCCTTCTTCTTAAATTGAAATCAGAGGATTGTGTCACTTGAAGTGTATCATGTTTGTCCATACGTCAGTTATTTTCAAAACAAAACTGGGATGTGGACACTAACTCCAATTTCAATAAAATGTTCAGACGATGGGACCAAATGAATGCTGTAAATTGCAATATTTATAAATAAAAAACATCTAAAAACCAGAATACCACTTTGCGCTATTTGTCAAGACAGCCTGTCTTTAAAGCCCTAAAGTTAGGAACGTCTATGATAAAAATGGTTCCCCGAACAAGGAGTAGAGCTGGAACGTTCGGTGGATTACTGGTGCGAAGAACTTTTTGGGCGTGGGAGGACAAAACCTTCGGGTGGAAACTGGCGGAATCGGCTTCCAGGAAATGACTTGCAAGATCTGAAAAGCTCAGCTCCAGTGAGATATGACCTCTCAAGACTTTAACTATCCCAGATTTCTTAATGCAGACGGATGATGGGAAGAGCGATTTTGGAGGACATCGTAAGAGTACTGACACAATAAATTAAATTAAGAGTATCGAAGACAACTGGCGCTCACCAATAGCCTTGCAATTATTTTCCTTAATTTCCGAATAAGCTCTCAGTGGTTGTCATGGAGCTACATTAAGCTTCCAGGTCACTTATAGGTGCATTTTGCTCGGAGCAGTAAAAATGCCCATACATAATGGTATCCATAGGTGCCCAAGTGCTATCCATATAATGCCTAGTTAAATGCACTCGTGCATCTCCAAGCAAATAATGTGGCGGCACAAAAGCAATCAGGAGGTATTGAGTTTGATTTCAATATACGAAAACAGCAATATTCCACATTAATTCGCAAATGTTGAGGTGATTAAATATTTCATTCGACGTTTTAGTTGGTTGTTCTTCGTAAGCTGTGGCAAACCTACGATTAGAGCAGAATTCTGGAATTCGTTTTACAGGCAAACGGCTGTTTGCAACGAGAGGTTTATTTATCGAGCATCATTTTAATTACTTTATAGCAATCGCTGAAATTGAGGGAATGTTCAAATAGCCTAAGTAATAGAAGGTGTGGTTCAAACTAATCTGAAGAAATCATTTAAGATCAACAGTTTTTCTTCGACAACAAAAGTCGAACCCGAGTTATTGCTTAACGCATTTGAAAGTGTAAGAACTATTTATGAATCCGTTTGGTGATGAAAGTTCTAGAAAAGGGTGATTTAATAATTATCTACTTGACATCTGACTGAAAGCTATAAAAATAGACTCCTGACATACGTCTCCATAGATAACTCTCAGTGTAATTATGGAAACCGACTTGGACATAGTCATGTCTGTTCATTATATTAACTCCAAATTAAGCCGCAGAGATAGTTGGGATCTCTAAAATTACTTACCATAGGAGCAGAATTTAAATCCATCGAATCCAGTGATTTATCACATCCACAGCAGAATTTCCACCTTTTCTTCTCATCGGAAATGCAAGTAGTCTCTGTCGTATCTGGCGAATTCCAAGCTCTCCAGTTCTCGTCTCGCGAATGTTCTTCGCATTCTATATCATAGAAAGTCTCCAACTCTGAACTTTCATTGGCCGCACTTCCGGATTCAGATGTTGACACTTCTTTGGACGTCCTCTGAGAGCACTGATGATGCGTGTGGTCCTGATGTTGGCCTGTGTCCGTGTGGTCAGAGATGAGGTCAATATGGTGAAGAGGAACGTTATGAAATGGTCTTAGGAGGAGACCGGTCTGGTTGCTATGGCGAAAGTTTTGCTGCTGGTAGTAAAATGCTATTTTGAGCTGCGGACGCAAACGACGGAGATGCAAACTGACTGAGTGACGGTCCTTGGCTACGGAGGCATGGTGCAGAGCTAAAGCAATATCTGTGTAGACATCTATGATTTCATTGTGTTTGCGGGGGTCGCGAAGTAGCAAAGGACAGAGGTACCTACAAGAAATTGTTGATACCAAGTGATACCAAGTGTAAAGGCAAATTTGGGGTAAAGTCGCCTACTTCGAAACAAAATGTAGCTTGAAAACAGCCTCTGCTTTTATGTCACGAAACGTACTATGAAGGCACATTTGAATTCAACTGCAACATGAGCTTTTGGTCAAAAGGATAAACTGCACTAGTTCTTCATATCTGCTAACCAGATATATGTTTCAGAAACAAAAGTAATGAACAGTTTTTCTAATTGATTTTGGAAAATTTGAAGTAAGGTCATTAAGGGGTGGAAATAGCCGTTTATAGGGCATCGGGAGTATTTTTTCAGGTAAAAACAGAACTTTTTGGGTCAAATAATTTTTTTACAGCTGTACAAGAGCTGACTACGTAATTGCGATATTTTTTCTGATAAAGATAATAGAATTACTTCACAAAATGCCCATATCTATTCTTTACTGATATAACACGCAATAATTATTGAAAGCAGAGGTATTACAATGTCAGTGACTCAATTTGGGTTCGAGAATGGTAGTAAACTCCTCAGGAAAATGTGAAAAAGTTTCGCCCGGTTATCATTTGCTATTAACTAATAGCAGGATTTGTCCTAAGGATGTATTCGAAAACTTCAAAAGATTAGGGGAAATGCTATGGAAGAAAAAAAATTATTCCACTTTAGCTTAGATTCTTTCACTTTGTTTATAATGCTGATTCTCGTTGACTGATTGCAAGCTGTCAAAGTTGTGCTTTAAGAATTGAGTGGCGTTTCTTAAGGTGGCCCTTTGGCCATCCATGAACTTTGCAAATATCGAAGCGGCTTCCCTATAATACAAGAAAGAACTCGTTTGTTGAGCTACTTTTTCTGACAGTCTTTTACGTGTCTGTCAACTTTTCAACCTATAGTAAATAGTTTGGGTCTCAGCATAAACAGTCGCATGTTGAAGATTTTTACTGAAATGGGTTTATTCAAAAACAGTGACTCTTTATTTATTCCCATCGTCTTGACAATTTTTTTAAACTAAACTTCCTGTGGGCAAATTTTTCCCTTGGAAAGCAATGAAAATGCTATATTCGAGTTGTTGATACTTCAACAACTTCTAGGATATGCAAGTAATGCAATTGGAAAAGAGGGCTCACCTTTTGTAGAGCTTGGCAAGTGTTTTCCTCAATACACTGTGATTATGTCCAATAACGTCAGTCACTGCGTTGCAGGCCGAAAGAATGACTCGGTCAGTAAGGGTCTCAAACAAACTTAATTTCATTGTTTCAGAGGAAAGAAGCTTGTAAATTCTCAAAAGCGGTTTCATTGTAAGGCCAATTAAAATTACGTAGAAGAGGTTTATGAAAACTACTGTACATCGAAGAATTGGCAAAGGGATTCCCATTGTAGCGGCTGCTTGTGGAGAGATTATCTCAACCAGGGCATGAGCCACACTGCCTTTGAATCCCCCATAGGATATGAAAAACATCATACCCAAGGAGATCTTCTGTCTTGTCCAAAGAAAGTAGTTGGTGAGGAATGACGCCATAAAAGTGAAGATAAATCTCCAGAATAAACAAAGAAATGTGGTCCAAACAATGAATCCCGTCTGCCAAACAAGTTCATGAGTGGCTACCGAGAATCCAACATAGAGGAAAATTAACGAATCAGTAACCGCACCAGTCATCTGAGCAAAGTGTTGGATGGTGATGACGGATTTTTGAGAGATGTTGAAGAACGTGAAAGAGGAGAGGATCGTACAGAAAGAGATCAGGTAAAACGTAGTTGGCCAAGAGAATATGTAGGTGATGATATAACCGGTATAGCAAAGACAGAAGACTATAACAGGTTCCAGTGTAGATTCATATGCTGTCCATCTAGTAACGATGCTAGATAAGAAACCAAAGAAAAGTCCTATTATGGCCGAAAAAAAAAGCTGGAGACAAAATGAAAGAAGCATGAGACAGAGCCATGGTAACACACCAAGCTTATCAACACATCCGATATGGAAGGTGACTGCATTGTTAGTCATCGCGAAAAGACTCACTGAGACGCCGTCGTTGACTAAAGACTCACCAATAAACAGAAGATAGAGAAATGGGTGCACTTTCAACTTTCCAAGAAGACCAAAGACAATCGCAAGATCAGTGGAACAAATAAGGCTTGAAAATAATATGAAGGCAATTGGTTTTATGGTATAACTTTGCATTCCCATCAGCTCAAGTGCGTAGACAATCCATAAACTTAATGCGGTAAGAATAAAATTGAAAAAAGATCCAAAAAGTCCAAACACAACGGTGGAAGGAAAAATTCCATTCTTGAATATCTGGTTGAATTGCAGGGCTGCGTTGATTGCTAACGGCGGGTAAAGAACTCCAAAAAATACAAATTCATTCAAAAACTTCATTTCACACTGTAAAACTTTGGAAAGATAACCGAAAAAAATGCCAAATAAAAGCAAAATCGCTGGTTTTTGTAAAATAATGGTATTTTCTTTTAATTTACTATAGAAAATTTCAGTTGCGCAAAATACGAATAGAAAAGAGACAGCAAGTAGGAGAATGATGGCATTTTCCCACTGGTTCAAATGCCAAAAATTAATTTTTATCGCATGCAACGCGTCCCTGTAATGAGCACTATCCATTTTAGTTCACGAGTATGCAACTTCGCGCTGAATATTTTAAACAAATGCATCCGATATGCAAATCTCAATTATCCAAGATTTAGATAAAACGGATGCGTTTCAGCATTTTTTTATTTTAACCAATAGTTCACGGATACTGTAGAAGTGGACTTTGAACACAACGTTGAACACCTGTCGGGCCAATGATTTGGAGGAATTATATTGTTCAGATCTAAAATTTTATGAGTTTTCCAATTTAGACAATATAGCCTTTGGGTATTGCCCTGGTTTTGCTGAAATAATGGTTGGACTCGAATTGTAGGAATGAGATGACTTTGACATAGCGAATTAAGATAGCCTACCTTGTCGCCATTCCTTCATTTTGTTAAACAGAGATAGCTCTTCTAGCGTATTAATTAATTTAATCATGGAGAACAAAGCACGCATTTATAATTATGCTAACGTTCAATGATTGATAAACTTTTTAGACTGTTCTCTATCAAATTACTGCACTCTAATTTCTATATAATGGTAAAAATATAACCTCATTTGGCGTCGAGCACGTAAACTTCACTTTGTTTACTCTCGTTTGTAAATATCTACATTTAAAGCTAAAGTTCAACGGCAGTCGAGGATATAGATATTTGGTTGAGGAATGCCCTAGTTTGCAACTATTTAGTAAGGCAAAATATCTAAACATTTGTCAAAATTGGCACGGTTGCCTTGGAGTGAAACGCGCAGGCTCTTTTATTAAGATTTATCGTACAAGTCTGCGAATGTTAAGCATTATTTATCTTCGACTTATCCAAGCCATTCATTGTTCTATCATTTCATATCCGATTTCAGCAATATCTAAAATTCATTCCTCATTCCATATCAACAAACAGAGCAATGAAAGCCAGGTTTCTGCCATTTTTTTCTGTGGAAAAATAATTAGCTGGAAGAATCCAGAGTAAGTTGACCCCTTTATGTTTCCCAATGGAACCATTAGTCGAATAAGAAAGTGACAATCGATAAATATTTTTAGTTGCAAGTATTCAGTGTGATTGTGGAATAATTTGGCTAGCCAGCCAGCAAATTTTTTGCATAAGTTTTATAAGGTGGCTACTTTGACCTATAAAACCTTATCTAAAAATCTAACTTTAGTGTGTAAATGTAAGTTATCGATGAACTAAATATCAGTTATGTTTGAATGCATTGCAGTTGTGAAATTCACTTTGTTGACTGTTTGTAGTTAGTAATGTTAGTAATGTGAGGCCATCCTCCAGTAATAAGCATGAACATTTGTGTGCACTTAATATAGATTCTAAAAAGCATGGGATAGTATTTTTCTGGTCAGGTATTTATTAAGAATGGTAAACTGATGAAAGCACCATACACTTTGAGAAGTAATTTTTTAAAAAAGAATATGCTTCGTTGGCCCTAATTACAAAAATTTTCACTAGTCCTGAACAGAATTTTAGTATGCACCTAATTTATTTGATATGGTTATGTAGATTTTGCTCTGGTGATTGAATGGCTCCTGTATATTTGTACCTCACTAGAGCTCCGTTATTCCAAAGTTGAAGGATTCTAGGGTTGTTACTTATAAAAGTGATAGTAGTCAATCCATGCGTGCCATCAATTTTCCTCATTCTTTTTGCTCGATTAGGGTTAGGGTTAGGTAGCGCTTTAGCTACCAGTGGTAACGAGGCTATTATCCGTTGCTAGACATTTGTTAAAGAAATCCATAATGCCTGTTTCTAATAGTGAATACGCAGTACCAGATAAAATTATTTGCTCTTTTGTTAATACAAATTGTTTGATAATTGATTGATGATTGGTCATTTTTTTATCACCGTCCTGCATCTTTTTCAGTGTTTTCGACGGTTATGATGGTGTCTAGGTGTTCTGATTTTGTTGCTCCATGAGTTTTTGAGCATTATTCTCATTAATAATGGTAAACTCAACCCATAACCTGGCTTCTCAGCTTATATTTCTAATTTGCACTGTAAGTCTGGAGTGTTAATAAATAACCTCAGATTTTAGTTCGGATTTGAACATCTCCGAAGCATTGAAATAAAGTGCGTCTTATTTCTGCTTGTCTAACGAATTTGTGGTAGTTCCATATTTGTAGCAAATAGACTAATTCTTTCTAATCACGAGAGGAGCTCATTAGTTCGTTTCGTTCAATTCAGTATTCGCCAGGACTTACGACTCAGTAATCATTTGGCTGGTGGCTGATAAATTTTTTTTTTTAATTTTCTCTTGAAACAGCCTTTTGTCTAGCATCCAGTATCCATTCGTCTGATTGAGAGCCTTGGTGTCATTCTTGGAGCAACTATTTGGCTGGTATTTGGTAGAATTAGCTTTAACAAAGCATTTCATCTGTTCGTCCATTCTCTCCGCCTCAGTAACGAGCCCAAGTTCTTGGGCTCAAGTTCAAGAAGCTCAACACAGAATCGTGGAATATGAATCAGCGGGGTGCTGTGGGTGAGAGGTTGGATGTTTACTTGAACTGTCCATAAATTATTTTGAAAATGCTAAGGCTATCAAACAGGAGGGTTTAGGAAAAGGGTTCATCTTATTTTTGAAAAGCGCTTTGCGGCACCCACATAGGGTTTCTTGTGAAACCCAGTGGACCAACTAGGATTGGTATCCTCCATTCAGGTTGCTGCAACAAGCAGGACGAGGATGATATTTTAGTAGGACCATGTGGCCTTGGCTTACAATTTCGACCAGTTTCAACAGCCAAAGGTGTAATACAGCAACGCTGACTGTATATAAATATTATCTGAGAGTGAATAAACATTCCGACATTATTTGAATATAAGTGCTCTATCTTTAAAAGGCTCATATGTTTCAGCCAAGATCCGGTTCACTCTCCTACTTGAAAGTCTATCACCCTTCTCAGGATGAGGACAATTACTGAGAACCAAAAGAAGTCACTTCCAATAAAATATGATTTGTTTGTCTTATAAAATGCTCTTAAAAGTAGTGAATAGAACTCCGGATGAAGTAAAGTGAAACCTTATAATAAACGTCGGGAATGAAAATCTCTTACTCCCATGCGCTCCTACACCACAGTCGGAGGTATATAAATCTGAATGACTTCAGGTCCTTTTATCGACCATTCCTAGTTATTCCGCTGGATTTCACACGAAGCCTTGTGCGAGTACCACAAAGTGCTTTTCAAAAATAATGTTTAAAGATGAGCCCTTTTCCTTAGGCCTCTTGTTTCTATTTAGCAAAACGATCTGTTGAAAGAACTATTAGTTTCAGTTAAAATCTAAAATGATATGAAAATCCATTCGGAAAACACAAATATGTCAGTTGGATAAGTGCGGTTGAAGAATTCTAATGTTTGAGATTAATGAAGGAGGTTGTGGAAAATTTGTGCACATTTGCTTTATGTATGACTAAAGCAACATTATTGAAAAAGAAGTAGATCTATGGTGTTCGAACCCGATTTATAAATTTATTTTTAACCCCTGTTAATTTGTGTGTTAGATGTACTCAAGTTAGAAGTCATCAAGTATCCAAAACTATTTGTTATCTTTTGAGAAATGGATAGCCACTCTTGTGCCACGTTGAAATTTGCCTACAACTCGATAGACTCATGTGCTCGACGGTACATTTGTGAATATACATGTTACTTTTGAAGCATAGAGAGTGAAACGAAGGTGCCGGATTTTAGCCGGGCAACAGGAGCCAAAATGGACGAATTCGATAGAATGACTAATTATTGAAGAACAAAATCTAAATGAAGTCATAGAGGAGGCCGGTTACATCGGGAGAGAGAACGGCTGTAATTAGTCAAATGGAAACGTATCTGTCTATTTGCCCATACGAAATTCTCAATCGTTGTTTCGCAATGTAATCAATTTCCATGATCTTCTTTTACTTATCAAAATTACTATAATCAGGTAACCAAGGCAAAGATGAGACAAATCTGAACAGAATTGGCGAGGTGCTGACTTCGATATGAGAAGAAAGAAGGGTGATATTAAATCTTGGTTCACTCTTTCACTATGATACTTAAAATGGGAATCTTTTAATTAAACAAGTTCACTATTGACCGATTTATTAAAGTGATTTTTTCCTGTTTTGTTTGAGGAATAAGTAAAGTAGTGTCAAACTCCTTTGCTCTCACCTTCAATTAGTGTTAGTAGTGATTAGTGATTTTCGGTTTTTATAAAAAGCACCAGTCTCCAAATAAATAAAACAACAATTCTATTTAAGAACAAACTGTTTTAGAAAGTGTTGACATGTCCAGCCTATTTAATCATGTTTTGTTTTTCAATTGGCAAAATAGCTTAATAAATTCCTAAACTAATTAGTAAGATACAAATTATAAACTTAAGAGGGAGAAAAGTTATTCTTTCCCGACTTGTAACAAAACCAATGCGAGTGGAGCTCTGGATTTGAGCGAATGAGCGTGCCCACATTTAGTCCGTACGCATATTCCTTCCTCTAACCAATCAAAACTGACCAGACGCAAACAGGAAACGCCCACGGAGAGATTGGAAGAGGGTGGGAGGATTTAGCCATCCTATCGCGGCCGCATCGATGCCTGTAGAAGAAGCGGAAATGGGAAAGGGGAGTGACGTGTTTTGAATACTCAGCCATTCGCGTTTCCTGAAATACCGGAATGGACAAAAACAATTCCAACTAAGGTGAGTTCTCTGCTCCGCCAGCCCTCCCTCTAAGGTGCGGCCGTTTGTGTGCGTGTATGCAGAGGATATAATTAATTTCAACCGGACACTGGTTGTCAGCACACTAACAGAAGCCGCCTCAGAGTCTACGCGTTCTCACCGCCTCTCAGATTCAGTTTGGCGCATTTCCTTCCGTAGTTGATCAGTCACTGTAGCAAGAGAAGTTACTGTTGCAGCTGTCTTCCTCTTAGCTACTCTCCAGAAGGGATACGGTTCCGTTGTGTTTGTACCATTATTACTCGACAAGCAGTGCTGCTCACCAAGATCTATATCCGGATTTCCTTTTCCGCCAGATTACACTGAAATAGGGAGTCCTCTTATTTACAGGAAGACAGCGATCTTGATCTTACTTTGCAATAAATCGCCTCTGTTGATCACAGTGCCCGGAGTAGGCATTTCCTTCCGTCAGTAGTTGAGACAGGGCCAGAGAAACAGAGCATTGTGAACAGGAAATCCCTTTTCTGCTTCTGACGACCACTGTCTTTGAGCACGACAATTATCTACAGCGGAAACAAATCACCATGGTTAGGCACAATTTCACTGGTTGATTGTGCGCCTTTAGAGAACTCGACACTAATGTCCTTATAATACTTTTCAGGACGAATCCGGGAATGGAAGCATTGAAGAGACTATGTTGGTTTACTCCACTGCAAACGCTTCCACAATTCCTGGTATCTCTGATCAGTTGGGGAAGTACCCTTTTCCGGAGTACTTTGGAAACCATTCTGAATTCCCTGGAGGAGTGTATCCATCCTCGATTTCTTATTCATCAAGTTCAGATGGAGCGGTATGCTATGAACAAGACCCAAGAAATAATGCCTATTCAAACCTTACGCGCCATCATAATTCCAGTGGATACTGGGGTGAGAATGACCAGTACCATAATGGAGGGTGTCATTTTGATGGGGTATCAGCGTACCAGCTTGGAGGATATGGGTACCCGTCAGTTACCGGAGCGACAAATGGAGCCTACCATCATCCAAATCATGGAGCCTGGCCTAATGCCGGATATCAGTATGGTCGTTATGCTGGTGTGCAGTCGTCAATGATTTACACCTCCAGAATAAAGAGAGTGCGAACCACTCAAGGAAGTTTTGATGGTCAAGTCAGGGAAAGGGGGAAGGCATATGGGCCCCCAACCCCTCCAGCGCCTCCGCTTCCACCGGCTCAGACTATGAATTCCGCGAAGGGATCACAAGCGTCACCTGCTGTTCAGTGGAGACCACAAGGTAAGTTGAAGGAGAACCTTGCTACTGAGTAGACAGATTTACTTATATTTTCCCAGAATTGAAGCAAGTTATTTTGTTTGAATTCATGTAACTGTTATTTGGCATGAAATAGATTGAGTACTGTTTATATTAGACGCAATGAATTAATTCATCAATCGGGAAAACTGGGAATCAGAACTATTAAATTTTTGCAATAAACTGTCTATTTATCGAATCGTTAAATGCATTGAAATCGATTGCAAAGTGAATTTAGGAGCATTTGGATAATCTGACAGATGAGAATTTCTTAGAGCACATACAACGGTGGCATGTGGTCTTCTGACACTGCAGCTTTTAACTCGCAAGTACGGCATATTCTCACCATATTAGTGAGAAAATTTAACCTCACATTAGCGCCCCTCTGTGATCTAATTCTCAAAGGGAGGTAGGAAGGGCCGAAAATGTTTCGCATTTCCCAAGCGTTTCGCCTTCACTCAACAAGGCACTAACATAAATACCTGCAGGTTTCCCACCGTCAGCGGGTAATTCCATATTGCGATGCATTCCTGTCGAATCAGTTATTTTCTGTTTTCTATCCTCATATAAAGAGGAGTCCAACTCCCCTTCTGCCATGACGTGATTTCCGCTGCTGTTACATTTGGCGGACTGCACAACCCCCTCGCGCCAGGTTTGAGCACACGTGGGCATGTGGGTTTGAATACCCCCCCACCCTCTGGTTAGCCGGATATATGCATGCGCAGAAAAAAATCTACTGGTAGTCACCATTCTCCCGCACAATAGGAATCCGTAGTACGAGGGTGGCTGTAGACCCCATACCCGCATCATGTCCTAGAGAACTTGTGATGAGCAGCACTTTAGATTATGCTTTTAGTAATTGTAATAAATGTCTACCCGCATTCCTGTCTTGAAAGAGGGTATGTGAAAATGAGATGGGAGTTGATAAAGATGCTGAAAGGTGCTTATTATCTAATATTGAATGAGTGAAATCTGTTGACTTCTTGTAGGCTCTGGACAGATCCAACTATGGCAATTTCTGTTGGAATTGTTAGCAGACAGCCGAAATCTGGCATGTATTACTTGGGAGGGCACGAATGGAGAATTCAAGTTGGTGAATCCAGACGACGTTGCGCGACGATGGGGCGAAAGGAAGTCAAAGCCAAATATGAACTACGACAAATTGAGTCGTGCTCTGCGCTACTACTATGACAAGAATATTATGAGCAAGGTTGGTTGGTACCATGTTGCCAAGGTTTTGAGGGTTATCGATTTTTTGGGGATCTTTAGAGAAATAAACTGACGTATTTATTAGGGTATTCGCTGGGTCTAACAGGGTTGCAATAATAACCGATTTTGTGTGCTGAAAGATAAGGTTAGAGCAATGCTTATGCTACTTTATGCACGGTAGATCAGCCTGAAATGCTCCTAAATCGACGCAGAATGTTCAAAATAATCATCAAGGCGACAAAAGGAAAAATTTATTCGCATTGAAAATCTAATCTTTAATCACCTGGTTCAACATTATTTTAACGCTCCGCGGAATTTTTAAAATGGTTGTAATGTCTAACTTCGAAACTGCGATTAAAATCCCAAGCGATACTTCAAACCAAAAGTCGATTTCGAAGAAAAATATTGCTTTTAAATTTATTATCATTTACGTTCTTCGAGATTTAAAACATTAATAGATCAAAAATTGGTATGAAATTTGGAACACTTGAAACAGGTTTCGAGTAAATCCAAACAGTGGTAATATATTGATGTATTTAAGATTAAACTATATAAAAAATGTTTCAACAATCTGCCTTCATCGGAAGCAAGTGTAAGAAATAGACTTCTGGACAGGTGCATCTAGATTTAACATTTTGGTTAGAATATACTGGCGAATGCTGAGGATGTCATCCCATGTGTTAAAATCTATTGCTTGGTGCTAGATTCTAACACTATTTCCAAAAGTTTGGTAAAAAATACCTTTCCAAATCTCGCGTTTAAGCATTAAAGCCTCATCATAAGTCATTAATAAGTAAACCTAAAACAAAGATTCAGAATTAGAAATAGGGAAGGAAAGAAATCGTTTGCAATAAAGATGCCTTTCAGCGTGCCCATTTATTAACTAATCACTTGAGCTTGAGAAATCGATGCAACGCCCTGACCGACCCAACTTTCTAATTATTGGTTAATAAATTTACGCTACCTGCTCTTCTCTCTATATTGATTGGCTGGTTAACCGGAAACTGCGAGCAGAATTCAACCAAACCAATGAAGCGATTGGCTGGCGGCCACGACCACAGTGCATTGTTTAGCAGGAAAAAGCATGAAATCCGTTTCAGAGAAATTAGTTTTTAGTACCTTCTTGACAGGCGATTTTGCTTCTCTAAATAAAAACTGGAATGGTTATAATGAAGACAATTAAGTCTATCTGAGCAGTCTCGTTGTCGGGATGATCACCCACACTCGTTAAACGCTGGTCTACGAAGAGAGGCCCCAATGACCCATAAAAGCCAGGAAATTCGCCACTTCCACAAGCTAAACGTTCGTCTATTTACCATTGTATACATGAATGGCAAAAATTGCTGTTTGATCTCGTTAAAGTAACTTCGAAACCAATCCTCTGCTAGCGGGGTTCTGTGGAGTCGCTGTGACGACATTTTATAGTTTTGCCTCAACTGATTCGATTTAGTTAGTTTTTCCCCATTCTCTTTGACTGCCTCAGGAAGTTGACTGTCTTGTTTCACCCGCAGATCCCTTTCGAAGTTACAAGTTCTGACACTATACAGGAAGAATGAAAAGGAGGATTTTGAGGGAATTAAAGAGTCTTTAGAAAATAAAGGACGCTTACACCACCACATTTCGTATTCTTACATTTGCTACGTGGATCCTTGGATCGGCCCAACTCATTTGATCCCGGAGTTCCTCATAATTAAGGCCTATTTGTCCCCATTTATTCGATACTCAATATTCGCCCCTCTAACAGTGATAATATGATCGAATAGGGTCTTTTTCAGTTTAATTAATCTAGCGGTGCATGTAATGACGTCAATGAAGCATCATCTGTTGACGATCTCATCGTCTTTCGGCACTAACTTCAGTGCCACTTGCGTCCGAGTCACAGTTCTTGAGTTCTTTTAGACTGAGGTGTGAATCCACTATGCCTCCTGTAAGATGACGGAGTACTGAAATATCGGCGTGTATCAGTTCACTCACCTCCACAGGTCCGAAGGTCAAAAGTTTGTTTTAGATTTGACACATGATTTGAAAGTAATTGAACATACCACTCGAATCGCTTGGGGAAGCCCATAGTTCCTAACCCAACAATTAATTTGTTATTAAAGCTTTATACTGAGAATGGGAATGAACGACTTCTCATGTGGACGTTAATATCTACCTATGTCAATATAAATTTTTCCCCATTCGTCACTAGAAAATAGATTTTCACGGTTAAATTTCTCTAGCAATTCAGAGGGTTAGAAGAAAGTTAACTCAGAAAAATAAGTCGAGGTCTCTATGGAGATTTGGTCTTCTATTGGCTAGTCCACCCGCGCAATATAAAGTCCTACCTTGATTACACATTTTCGAATTATGAATTGAGATATCCGTCTCAACTAAGGCCAAAGATGGAATAAGAAAGACTTTTAACAAATAAGTTCTTCAATGGATACCGCTCCTAGTTGAAACGGAATTTAGAATTAAGACTTTATGAGCATGTGGTAAACGGTTAACATTCCCATGTAGGTTCATGGTAAGCGTTACGCCTACAAGTTCGATTTCACCGGACTGGCTCAAGCAATGCAACCCGCTTCGGCTTGTGACGCTCCATCCTCTAACTCGACTGCTTCCATCCCTCTCGGTCTCGGATCAAATTTTCCTCGCGGACTCATAGAACACGCTCCCACCTCCCTCTGCTTTTCCCGCGAGCCATCTCCAGAACAAAATCCCACTAGAAAATCTATCGCCATGAAACGTCCACGAGAACCCACCCCGCCACCATCCAGACGAGATTTCGAGAATTGTGATGTGAAACAACATCAACAACAGAACTTTGGAAGCTACTCTACCTCTCAACAATTTCTGGCAGCTAGAGCGGCTGCTGCAGCGGCCGCCTGCTTCTTTCCGGAAATCCATGGTCAGAACTCGAACACATGCTATGAAAACACGCAGGGCTTTCAAAGTCAAGACCAAGCTCAACAGCAGCGACAGAATGGCTGCTATAGTAATCACCAACAACACCATTCGCCGGATTCGTCGACAAGATCAGCCAACTACTGTCAGGTTACACACCCTTTTGCTATGACTACGGTGGGATACAATGTGGAGAACCTAACCAATAACTGTGGGGTGTCGGTAGCTACGGCTCAGGCGCCGAAATGATGAACTGATAACGCTTCACCTACTGTTTTTATTTATAATAATAATAATAACAATAACAATAATAAATGTTATTTGCATGTATCTCGATTTACTTTGTGAATAATTACTTGAGTGAGAGGAGTAGGAAGAGGAATAAAGGTAATGCAGCAAGATATAGAAAGACTCATCCAAACTGTGTCCACAAGTAAACAGGATAGTGTCCGTAAGGAAAGCATAGTATAACTGGCGCATATGCTTTGAACTCATCAGTGAACATGCTCACCGCTCAATGCTCGCCTAAAAGTCAACATCCACCCCATTCAAATAGGTTCCAAGGCGCGTTCAATCACCACAGGACTAGGCAACGTACAAAACTTATACAGAATTGCTGATTGGGCGTTCCAGCTACCGACAGGCTTATATTGCCTTAGCATTTATCGTAATAGTCAATTTAAAGCAAAAATAAATGAACCAACATCAGAATTAGCGTTTCTAGTTCATTTAAACATATTTAATCACTCGTCAAGAAAATTAATAAGACTGGCTATCATTATCCGAGAAAATAAGAGCAGATGATAGCTCACTAAAGGATATGGCATGATTTCAGATAATATCTTAATTTCTTTGTGAAGGTTGACCATATGTTTTCTTCAACAAGTCACGCAATAACAAATAGTTATTAAATGCGAATTCCGGTTATTTTACCCGATCGTAGTTCAAGCGCTCTTTGGCGCATTCAATTAAATCAGCCTAACTGTTTATGTGGCCCCGAAAATAGGATGATAAGTATGCAGGCACAATTTTCGAGAGACCGACTGGCTTGCGCCGTTGACCACTTTATTGATTGCAAGCTAAAAGTGGCGCTAAAACGGACACAATTTAAAAAAAAAACACTCAACACGACGCCCCTTTGACTCTCAATGAACCAAACTCTTAACCAAACTTTACTTTGGAAGTAGCATATCTGCAAGAATCTAGACCAAAGACCTCAAATTGCTCGGAATCCATCGAAGAAACTTTAGCTGGTAATGGTGGGAATAATACCGATTTATCAATTTTTCTTTCCATCGATTGATAGTATTTATTTGAAAGTGATAACGATCGGATTATTCATAAGCGCTCCTTATTCCAATTAGGTTTCTCCAATAAGCCAATTTCATTTTGAATTATATGACTTGAGAGAGTCAACCGGTGTTTAAGTCACATCAAAATTATTGCATTCAAATGCTATAAAATGTGCATTCACAAACCCAAACGAAAGGTGGTAATAGAGAGTACAATTAATAGGCATTTTCGAACCACAGAGTGTCGATAAGCTCCAGTACGTGGCAGTATATTATCGGAATTCCTAGCCAAAGACAAAACAAAGAGGCATTACTTAAATGGCGTCCGTTCGAAAATACTCTGGCAGTAGTAAATAAACGTGAATAAGAATAAAGGGAGAGTAAAATTACCACCGGAGTTTTGAACACATTCGTAGACGAGACGCTTTTCTATGCGCATCGGCTTCTCCGCAGACAACCTCATTATCCATAAGTCCGGAGTAAAGCTGAATTTCAATAAATTGATAAAAGGATTGAAAAAAACACGTTTAAAAAAATTTAGATCAGTCCTTCGCCCGCATAGATAAAATGGGTTTTAATCTGTACGACGCATGTCTGCCCGCTACGATTCCGAGATGATAAAGGGTGAAAACTTTATAAGAATGGTACAACAAGAGCCGGATACTTAGAATAGAGGGCCTCTAGCCCAACTCCTTGATGGTCCTGCCAAGTGGCCAATTAAGAAAATATGGTCTTATGTCCGGAGGAGAAATCGAAGGTTGGGTTATTCTGCTCAAACACTACGATGATGTTAGGTGAAAAAGGCAAGGTTAGCCTAACCAATAAATTATTCCGCGGTATTAACATCGGCCCCTGATTTAGAACCGGCAGCTAATGAGGCTTTCGAGTAAGGTTGGAAATGAGCATCCATTCTCCACTAGCCGGGCAGTATGGCGATTCAATAAG
The DNA here is from genome assembly GCA_019097775.1 of Moniezia expansa. Classification (NCBI taxonomy): domain Eukaryota; kingdom Metazoa; phylum Platyhelminthes; class Cestoda; order Cyclophyllidea; family Anoplocephalidae; genus Moniezia; species Moniezia expansa. Next base: position 10,686,100 of record JADFDV010000053.1, read on the forward strand.
TTTGAACTTTAGGATTCGGTTGTAAATAGTTAATTTACCTCCGAGATCGTCCGAAAATGAATTTTAGGTACCCTCCAGGAGGTAGCTAGGGAGGCCATATACTAAAAGAGGAATGGAGGCCAGTACGAATTGCAGTGTACCAAACGAGACCGTATTAGAGGATCTAATGTCCTTCCTGTGGGTATAGCATATGTGGGATCCGCAGGGATTAACGCAAATTTTCTCGACTGTGAAATACAACGGCGATAATGGAAACAGGGTTCCATCTCTTTGGATGGATCCCAAAGCACCGTCTGATCTAACTTGATCACCAAGAGAACTAGAAATTCAAATTGCACAGCGGCCGGCAAATTTGCTAGACACGCTGGCTAACCAAAATGGGCTGAATGTTAAGTCCAGATTCAAGAATGCCAGCAATCGTTCTAAATTTTTTAAGACCTACTTATAGAGAGACTGGAAGACATATCTAGAGAGTTATCCGATGGACCTCTGATGATGCGAAATCCCCCTTGATTTCATATCACTTCTAGTTATGGGGCCTTCAACCATGACGCACGCCAAATTATGAGTTGCCCCAAAACACAATGTCGTCGAACTTCGAGTGGCAACATATTACAAAATGCAAACATAGCGGAGTGAATATGAGCAACATTTTTACAGATCAAGTATGTATAGAAGAGGTCAGGATAATCTTAGGATCACTCCTCAAACCGCCCTAACGAAAAGGTAACACATCTTTTCTCTCTTAGGCCTGATTCGCTTGAAATTATCTTACGACGTACTGAAAAAACCATCTATCCATTTCACTTCACCACACTTTATTGTTTCTCAATCTAGGTGATGTTCACGCTGCCATTCGAAAGTTAGAAGTAGCTAAACAGATTAACTAGGTATTTCTACATGATTATAGTTTGTTATACGCTTAAAGTTTACCATAGTGCCAATTCAGCATAATTAAAAAACCAGAACAATAGATAATCGTGGGTTCTGCGGTATCAGATAACCAAAAAGCCCACAGAGTAAACAGTTACTAGGCTTAATCTTACGGATAAAGATAACACTCACTCGGTAAGTTGAGCTGTGAGGTTTTTCAGCAGAGTCGTACACTCGTGAGAGACGATCTGTTCCGTATCCAGCACTTCTGAGGCCATAAATGAGTTAAAGTCCGCTTCAGAGCTCTTTACGTCCGATAAGAGATGTCTGCAGAAATCATTAAGCTGGGTACTACACTAACCCAATCTCCTTTTCAACGACGCACGACTTGGCTATGGATCCAAGAGCTACTGTTAGACAAGCGATTCTATATAGATGGTGCAGAAGCTGAAATCGCTTTTCCAAACTAGTGTCTTCCCGGAGAAATGTATTAATGAAGGTCCACTCCATGTGTGGCGACACTGAATGAAAAAGTTAGACTACTCAATTCTGATCAATAGACATCGTTACAGTGCAAAACGCACCACCATTGATAACTGCCAGACAATCGTTAGTAACTTTGAATATGCCCACTTCGATAAGCATTCGCAGACCTTGAACATCAAAACTGTTCACCTCACCCTGACCGGATATGATGTGATTTCGCGCCAATTTTGCGAACTGTGTGAAGTTTGAGAGACTCACCTAAAAGGTGATGGAATAATAATTATGAACCATTCAAAATTAGCTCATATCTTAAATAGTTAAAGACTTGATCTGTTCACCGATAAAAGATTTGGCTTCTCTGATAACAACTGGAGAGCAGTTAGGAAACCCTTCCGAGCACTCCGACGATCCGGAACATCTTTGAGAACTTCCCATATACGTTCTGTAGGATCTAAATCCCTTGGTTGATGCTCAACTACACGATGAAAAAATTTGGATAAGTTATTTTGAATGTACATTACAAAAGGGCATACCTCCAGCGTTGAGATAAAGGGCAATCTTTTCTTCTAAATTCGAAGGGGAGTTTAAGCCGCCCAGTGGTATCCAGGTATCTTCATTTTGGTGGGCAAGGGAAAGACGCTTTATTCGATCCAAATCGGATTTAATGAAACTCAGAGGAGACTTTTCAGTTGAGTAAGGATATACCTTTGTCGTCTAATATGATGTAGAGAGAACCATGGGAGAAACGTACCAGATGCGCGGGTGTCGAAATATTTGGGTGAGAGAGCAAACCATTGGAGGGTGACAAAAACTCCAAATGAAGATGTGTAGAAGATAATGTATAGTCAGCTTCGTAAGAGACTTTAACTTCTTCACAGAAAGGCATGTGCTGAGATTGAAGCTGTTCTAACTTCAAGTCACTGTTTGCATCTATTAAAAGAAGATCAGTAGAGAATAATCCGAAGGCACGAACTTGTGATAGTGAAGATACGAAGAATTCGACGAGTCTCCGGTGAAGAACCTGATAGCAAAGCTACTAATTCAGATGGACTATTATCGGAACCACGGACTGGAAGAAGAACACCTTCACCAACTTTTGAGTAAAACTTCCTGGAGAAAAAGAGTGCAAAGCAACGCTCAGGTTTGAATTAAATTTCAATTTAAGTAATCAACAAAAGTTATTTCAATCCCACCTTTAAAAAAAAGCTGGCGAAATGGACAACTCACGGTAAATCGGCAGGACTGATGGGCTTATACTGTTCTAAGTTAAAAAGACGAGAAGCTGCAGCTTCACGATTTAACGTAAGCTGATCTTCGAGCGCAGAAAAATCGACGATTTCATCAAGAACAAGCGGATTTCCGCATAAAGAAAGGGACTCATCTTTGTGAACGAATCGATCCGTATGCTTCACATCATGTAACAGTCGAAACTGGCATGGATCAACCTGTAATTTGAAGATTAATAACAGTTCCTGCTAATAACTAAATTACCTTGCGTTCTTCTAAGAATGTAGTTGAAATCGAAACACCAAGTTGGGATCCAATAAATTTCAGCATGACACTAAACAGAGAATCAAAAGATACGTTGAGCATTGGAAGAACAGATTCACTTAGAAATCTACATTCATACAGCATTCATGAAAAATGATATGGATTTTTACGCAATGCTTATGAATAAGGCTATAGCTAATATTTGGGTGCAGATAACGGAGCTTCGAAAGAAATTTCGCTGATGCGAAAATGAATAGTTGCTGAGGGGGTATATCGAATAGGGGAGGCGAAAGAACGTCGCGGATACCCAGACATCACCAATACGATTGGCAGCAAAGTGAAATCACGCGAGCCGCCAATCAATTTCATCGTCTATGTTGATGCGAATTAACGTAATAAAGTTTTAAAAAAAGTTTCATATAATATTCTTTGCAATAGAATCAAATGGATTTAAGTTATCGTTACTCTTTCATCGAAATGTTCTCAATGGTACTTTTTAATGCAAAATAGTTTAGAGATTTCTGTTCTCTACAATGATGTCAATAAAATCATACAATGCAAAAGTCGTTAGAAAAGCCAATTAAACAAAGTAGACCATAACTTTGTTTTAAGCATCAGCATTAGTTGTAAGTTTTAGAAAACTTTTGGGTTTGAGGTGACAGCTGCGTTCCGATGTACTTAATATAAATGTGATAGAATCTGAATGTTTTACAATATTTGTCATTTATGTAGAGATAAGGAGTTTTGTTTCTCTCTCTAAATGCGGACATTGCCTTGACACATATTTCACGAACAACGTAATAGCAAAAAGCGATTGCTCAATTTCTAAAGTTCTTTCCAAAAAAACCTATTTTGTTATGCCTAGTTTGAATTTTCTGATCATTTATACTGATTTTACTAGTTGTTTTGTTACCTGTTTTCTATGCATGCTTTACATTTTATATCCAGCAGCAGACATGGTTCGTTAACAATGATCAAACCCACTTTTTTGGAACTCACGACCTCAACAGCTTCTATTGTACCTGAATCTTGTGGAAACTATGATGCTTCTCTAAGCGTTAAAAATGAGAAGCATCACCGACCATTGGTCAATTATCATGATCTTGATCGAGAAACGTACATCGGTAAAGTGATGGATAATGTATCACCGTCGTTTCCTGAACCCCCAACTGATGTAAACAACATTTTTCGCCCAAATGAGGCTTCTAATGAAGTTAGCAATGGCTTTCTTAAAGGCGCTCCCTCTGTCACCGAACACAATGTTAATTCACCCTCAGGTCTAGTCACTCCTCCAATCCTTCCCGGTACTAACTCTGACGATAATCAGCGTGTTCTCCTTGAGAACGTTGCCTCTCGTTTCACCTCTGTTGAGGATCAGGTTGATGTAACCAGTTCTCCCAAAAAACAACCCGAATTTCCCTCTAATTTCGAACTTCCCAAGTCTCCCACGACTCTCCATAAGGAGCTTTCGACGCCTACCCTACCAGACAAGTCTACTGATAACGACACCCCATCTACTGTTTCCCCTCCTGCTTCTCTCCCGATTAACACCGCAAACTCCGTTGCAGTGACCTCTATTAAACGAGAGGACGAGTCAGCCGCCTCTCCCAACTGTGACGACGCTGAATATGCAGCTGCTGCAAGGGCCGCCGTGGACAGCGTCGTCTGCGCTCTGGTTGGGAATAAGGCCCCCTCCACCACCGCTCCTTATGATCCATCTCTCGTCGGTACGGGTACTGACCGTCTCTACTCTCTCAGTCTAGCTCCAGTTGGGAAAACTGAACCGGTCTCACTTGTAGACATCGTTCCATCTACGGTTGCCACGACAACGGCAACCATTTCTGTGTGCACACACGCTCTCCTCCAAGCTTCAGTGTCTCAAGCGAATACCGAAGGATTGGCCACCCTCTCCTGCCCCACATGTGCTTCTATGGTTCCGGTGCAGCAGCTCTTGTTGAATCAAAGGTCTGCGGCAGAGGCGAAGCATGTTTGCGAAGCTTGTGGCCGTTCGTTTGTACGAGAGGATAAACTCAAGCGACATATCATTTCCATTCATACTCTCGAGAAACCTCATGTATGCCAGATTTGCACAAAAGCCTTCGCAAGAAAGTGAGTTGACTTCCTTTAAACATTTCTTTGCGTTAATTTCTTTCATATTTGCTGTCTATTTATCAAAGTCTTTAGTTTTATCGTCCTCGGCCATTTATTCGTCACCATTAATTTGTTCCTGTATTTTTCAAAAAAGAAAAAGTGGTCATGATCATTGAAAAACAATTTCATCCGAGTTTACAGAAATTCAAAGAGGACGAGTTTTGTGAGTAAATCCCTCAAAATGCTCGTTTATGCAGTTCAGTGTTCCTTGGAACTTGTCCTGTGATTCTGCCGAAGCATCGATTTTCAGAGTACTATGACACATCATCAAACTGAAGACCCCTTTTAGTGCCTGTACACCATTTATTTTGAATACGACTGATTAGGCAGTGACCAATCGAACAAAACCTCTTATCCAAAGTCTTCTGCAAATAATAGAAGGTTTAACGTCACCCTAAGGCGTGATGGGAGTCGAATCCGCTAGTTTTAAACTGTCGCTGTAGTAGTAAAACAGTCATCAGGTTTCACCATTCGAACTAAGTATTCGATTCTTCAAAGATTTTATGATTCATTCAGTTATTAATCCTCTAGAATCTAATTTAGTTGCTACTGCATACCTGGCTTACCATCCCAGAAGGATATCAAACGCTGGCTCAGATTTCTCTTTAAACATCTGTATCATGGTTTGGTTTTAGGAAGCTTGGATTAATTATAAATATGTGATTAACACCTACGCTTTCTCCAGTCTGAGGGACTGCTTTGAACAAAGCTAGTGGTAAAAATATCAAAGCAAACAGATTGTTATCTCCAGGGTTTTCTTCACTTGCTTCTGTATCTAGTTAGTGTTTGCGCCGTCGGATATCTACTACATCACTCCCTCTCTCTACTCTACTCTCTACCCTACTCCTCAATTTTAACGACTACGATTCTTGACCATTACAATATAAACTTTCATTTTGCTTTTTCCTTATTATGAATTTGAGATTTATGGCCTGGATCAATATGTATGAAGCAGTTTAATTTGGATAAATTCTTCTGGTCCTTTCGTTTTCATTTCATCTTGGTTGTAGTGATCATGGGGCTGGACTTCTAGCAGATATTTTCATCTGACAAAATAGGACACGTAATCGTTATTTATAGCTCTTTGTAATCCGTCAGTGGATATTTCTGCTGGGGATTCGCTCCTTAGGTAAGGTATGGTGATACGTTTCTTTGGTCACGTGGTTTCAATGATATTAGCACGATCTTTTTTGACCGGTTCTTCATTTATAAACGTTTCTTGCAAGGTTCTTAGGTGTGGCTTCTATTTTTCAGTAGCATCATTTATTCTCATATGGTTCTGAGAGTACTCGTCCTCTCAGAGAGCAGTAGATTTGTTCCATAAAATCTCTCATTTATGCAATGTGAATTTCGCTTAGTTAGTAATCCTTTCGTTAGAGAAAATTTATCATTGAAAGCTTTTTTTTTCCCTCATGAAGATGCTGATTGGAGTTCCGTGACATTGGAAGTTTTTTCGTTCGAAAAACAGTGTTTCATTTATGTCGGGTTCGAATATGTATGCCTATTTTCTCTTAGTAGTTTCTAGGGCGTCAGTGAAAGCGAAAAACTGTGCTTCTCAAAGCACGGGGCAAGCCAATGATAGAAGTCTGTTAGAGTCTGGGAGTCTCATGGGAGAACGATTGTACCGAGCATGGTCACCTAAGACTTGGGCTAGATTACCGTTTAGACAACCTCCTCTTTTTTAGAACTTGAAACATCCAAACTTTCAGAATCTGAGTCGTGTGGAGCAAGCTGATCTCACTTCACATGGGGGTGTATTCAGAGTAAGTAATAAAGATATTTAGAACGCAGATGATGGCATTTGTCTGCGTCAATGATTATGAATTTGTCAACCACACGAATCCATGGATATCTTCTGCTCTGGAACCATCTTTTAGTCTATCTGCAGGTAAATAGTGTTCGATTCGAACATGAATACAATATTGTAGTCGATTCATTAAGCTTATTGATTTTTCCGTTAGTTCTGTGTTCAAGCAGATGCTTGCCTTAGGGACTCAATATAATAGCTGTTTTGGGGCTTTGTTCAACCGCACGAACGCATCCATTCATTCTGATTTACCATCAACAGGCTCTTGTTTGAAGAACTTTATTTTTTCTCCCCGGTTTTAGTTATACCACCGATTTAGGGATCAAAGCATGGAAAGTTCAAAGACGGAAATTAAAAGGTATTAGAATAGAAAAGAAATTTGGGAAATGGATCGCTCTCGTTGTTCTCCTTCGACACGTCCCGCAAATTCATTCTTGTTGCGTTGAAACTTGTACCAGCAATTTTATCCCACCGTTTCCATTTCCATTTCAGTGCTCCTTTCTTTCGGATGGTTGGTCAGCAACTCTATCACGAATGGATTTACCGTTATGCTGCAAAATGTTAAATTATTGATGAGTTCAGCCGCTAACGAACGCGTCCACGAGTCTAGCATCCATTTCATTTTAAAAAATATTGGTGAAATCTTATTTCTTATTGTCGATCCTTTCGAGGTCTAGAGACGTGGAAAGGTTAACACGCTTTCAGCTGCTTGATAAGATCTTAAATCGTGAAATTCGAAATCTTCAGAACTTTCCCAGCAGTTGAGTGTGATATTGGTAAAATTGGCTGGTTTGAATTTGTAGATGGTTGTAGAAAATGCCTATCTTAATACTGAAGATTTCGCTTCCTTTGATAGCCCATCTACTAAAGTCGCACTTTAAGTAGTTTATTAATTCTCTTGATGGACATGCGCTCACAATATATGCGTCGATCCTCTTACACGACTTAGAATAGCCGAGTGTAGGAACTAAACCCCTTTCACGCGTGCCTTGGTCAAAACCGTCGAGGTTGGGGATGACAACGGCGTGTGCGCACCATAGGATATTCTAATGTCTTTCGCCATCTTTCCACTAGTGGTAGCTGCAAAAGCAGCAGCATTAGTAGCAGAATTTGCACAAGAGGCAGGCGCAAAGCGCTAAACCCTACCAGCTAGGGGTGTACATGCTTGCTTTGTAAATAGGCGCGTGGAGGTGCGTGAATATGAACTTTGAGGCATCTGATTGGTTGACAGCGCCCCTTTCTCTTCTTGTACATCCACGTGCTGGTTGGGCGCGCGGGGGGAGGGGTGACTCCTCTGTTCCTGCCTTTGCCTCCCTCTCTCGTGACTGCTTTCACCCTCTTGTCCATCCGCTTCTCATCCGTGGCTCTCCATGTTCTTTTTATACACTCAACCCATTGTATTGGTCTGGTGACTAGTTTTCCTGAAATTCTTCTTCTACAATCGCAACACTGAAATTGATATTTTCAGTTGTATAATCTAGGCCAAACCGGTAAATAAATGCTTTCATCTAGTTTAGAATAAATACTCTCCGGCGTAGTTTTTCTTGGTTTTCGTAGACAATGAAAAATCGGTAGAAATTCTCAAAGTGGTCTCTAAGACAAGATCATTCTTAGCTGAAATTAACTGGCAGGCCGGAAAGTAGATTTCAATCGCATTTCATTGAGAATTTAGATGTCTATTCTTCTACCGGGCTGTTGACTTGTATGGTCATGCAGTCTCTTCATATCACAAGGTGCCAAATCTTTCTAGTTTTTGTTGAGGTTCGTAACCATTGAAGGCGGTACATTATGTCAGTCTGTTTTTCTAAGTCGGTATTTGTCTTGAGCAAGACTCGTAAATGGCAAAGTATTTTCAAGAATAAAAGAATGAATAAGCTATCGGTTCTCAGTACGAAGCATCTGTGTCGACGTTGGGGTTGGTTGCAGCCTTGTTTGCCTACTGACAATGGGAATAATGATGAACCTAGTTTTGCCTAGAAAGAGTCCTTACATGCCAATGATGTTAAAGCGAGACCTTATTCAGTATCTGGACGAATGTAGATGAGTCTAGCATTAGAATACCCTCAGCAAGCAGAAGTACATTTTCGAACTGGACTTATAAGCCATTAACTCAAATCTTCACTAGAGCCGAAATTGTGAGTGACATTGGAGGAGTTTTGTTTAACCGAAACTCCGACGGATAGCTATATACAAGACTACTAGGGTGCTTAAATTGGAATGCTGTTTGTCGTAGTTCAGTAGCTAACTACTTATCACTTATTCGACAATCTTGCATCACTTCATTTTATCTACTGTTCATTTGGTTTAATTCATTTTATGAACAGTTTAAGCAGACCCATGCAAACTTGACCTATTATGGCCCTTTATTTCCCCCATTCGAATTCGAGATCCGCCAGTCGCCTTATCGTCTGCTGAGGCAAATTTCACAGCTCGTGTGCGTTATTGACCTGTTCTACCTAATGCGCCTGCGCTTATGTTGACTAATTCCCCTTTGGTGATGACTGTTCCCCCCTCCTACCCTCTTTTTAGTTTTGTGTCTGTGCCTTTGTCCGCACGTGTGTGTACTTGTATGTGTCTTGCGTTTGAACTGGGCCTCGTCATTCTGTCCAGACATTAGTTCTAACTCCGTGTGTGCGATCTGGTGTTGGATTGGTGTTACGCTTCCTCCTTTCTGCCATTCTACCTGCGAGTTTCAATGTGCAGAATAAATCACTCGGTCTCCTCTTTATGGTTGTTGGAGTGGGTAGCATACTCGTAGTCATCGGGTCAACTTGGTAGAACTTGGAACCGAAAAGTGAACTGTAAAATTTAAGGGGTATGAAGAGTCCTGACATTCCACGTCTGTCCTGCCTCGACCACGCACATTTCTTGAATTTACGATAGTTCAAAAAAATTCTTTTCTCCGCTCTGGGTGTTGTGTCTGTTAAACGAACTAAGCGATTGTCCAGGCTCAAGAGGACACGAAAGGTTTTCGACTTATATCCTTCTTAGAGGCCAGTCAGATATCTTCTGCCAAGTCAATTTCTTCCAAATAACTACGACCCTATCCTAATAACGGTTGCCACGTCAAGATCCGAACCCTAAATGTAGAGTCTCCATTGGCCATTCATCTAAAGCGAGATCGATTTTTATTCAGTGGTACCACAAGGTAGTGGAGGTTGGTTTACACCATATAGCCCTCAGTAACTTTGCTCTACTTAATCCGAAATCTTTTCGTGAATAAGTTGCTAGGTATTCTAGATATTTTGCCTTTCTGGATGTGATTTTGGTCGAGATAGTGGCTAACGCTGATAGCAAAATGAATAGCGCATTTGATTTCTCAGAACTTTTATACGGTATCCGATCCCTTCATTTGTGGTTAAAAAGAAGGATTAATCTTCGTAGTCGCTCTGAGAGAGTTCAAGTTGTAAAAAAATGTTTAACTAAAAGGTGGAATGGGTCATTAGAAACAGAATTTTTCTTTCGGTGCTTTTCCACTTATCAACTTCCACTCTTTGCAGAGACCTTTGAATATTCGTCGTCGAAAATAATTTTGACGTCCTGTCCTCTCACATTTCGCCGCCCAACTTTCGAATTTAATGCCCCCTCAGCTCGTGGACCTAGCCTCTCATCAGATGACAATTTGAGTATTGCTGTATTGTTACTGTTTATGAAATCGTTCAGCGATGATCCCAATAGGACATTAAACAGTATTTTCAACTTACTGACCCTGGGTTTCATCTTGCCCAGATTTAGAATACATACCATCTTCGGCTCGTCTAATGACTACCGGATGGCCTGGCCTTCGTTTTTCCAAGTCTTGTTTACCGACAGTTATAATGTTATAAAAGTTTGTTCCTTGCCTCTTTTTGCTCTAGTCTCTGTAAGTTTCTTCTCGCTAGAGACTTCTTGGCGACATTGACCTTCAACACTACGGAACGGCAATTTTAGCTGAGAAATCGCGAACCTAATTCACTTGGGAATGGTGCTCTGGAGCAGTGAAAATCTCCTAGAAGCCGGAGTCGACCGATTAATTTTTCTAACTAGTGCTTCTGGTCAGAATCTAGCTAATCGCAGAACGTAGTTCAACCACGATTCATCGGTTCAGGTTAAATCTGTATCTCCCTTCACTATAAGCAGCCAAATCGTCAACAAAATCACGCATTTGGCTCTCCTAGTGACTTAGCCACCACTCTGTAAGTACCTTTAAACCAAACCTTCTAGGAATACTAGTAGCTGTGCTAGTTAAAGTTGTTGAAGAACTTAACCGACCACGGTCTTCCTGCAGATCATCGCCAAATTGTTGGTGGGAGTTTTCTAATTTTTCGCAATGGTAGCTTAAAATGAATGTTTCGGCAACTGATGATGCTGGAATCTTATAATGAGATCTTATTATGAATCGTCCGCTAACTGGAGACCATCCTTGAAGACGGCGGAAAATATTTCAGAGTGAGTTTTCTGATATGCGCCAATTGAAATAATAAGAGTATCCACGGTTACGTTCGGTCGACGCACATCCACTTAATGAAATGACTACCCAGGGTAAGTGCTGGAAGGCGTTTTTCCTTGCCATCTCTCCACCCAATGTAAAGATTCACTTTGACCAAAAGCTCCTACTCCACTGAATATTATAATCGATTACTCTCACTCCCCTGTTTATTTAGACTTCAAGTCGTTTGACTGCTGCCAACGGTAGGTGCAGGCTCAGTTTCAGTTGCTTTCGTTCTCTTATCAACTCTAATCACAAATGAAAAAGTTCCACTTATCCTTTGACATTGTTATTTACCTTTATCTTTAGTACGCATTTGTTATCGTAAAACTGCTGTAGTATCTTTTCTCCCGATTCGATACATGGGCTGGTTTGACTGTCTTATTGTCTGGTCTTACGACATCTCAAACTGTTGACAAAACGACACAGTTGTGAGTTTATTGGTTTTTGTGTTTTTTAGCTTTACGGATTAGCGTTCGGGTAAGCTAAACGCTTCCTAGTGCTATAGCACCTTAGTATAGGTGTTTCTTAAACTGGATGTGTCATGACTTACGCTGTTGTTTTGAAGAGACAAACTGAAGGATCATCTTCGGCACCACGACCGAGCTGCCCGTACCTTCGAGTGCTCCCAATGTCTCTCTCCATTCGTCCAGAAATCCGATCTCAATCGCCATGTTCGTGGTGTCCATCAAGGCGAGCCCGGTGTAGGAATCAACATGACTGTCCGTCGTCGAATGCCCGGTTAGATCGCCCGCTCTCTTATCGGACAGAGCAAACTTATTTAAGGCTGTTTTTACCATCTATTTTGACTCGTAGGCACATCTCCTGCTGCTAATCGCCAACCGAAAAAGAAAAAGATAACTACGGAGGCTTGTGCAACTACCGCCGACATCACTTCACAAATCACGCCCATTGTATCCACCTCAACAGCTTCTTCTACCATTCCGGGAGCAACCGATGCGGCATTAGCTCTCCGACTCTTTGGAACGACGGCGAATGCAGCAACAGTCACATCGGTAACTCCAGCTGTTCAGCAGGTGCACCAACAACAAGTTACCGCTGCGGCAGCGGCGGCAGCAGCCTATCCTCAGCATCAGCTTCTCGCTGCAGCTAGTATGGTTCTTCCTTACTATCATCCGACTCCAACAGGACATCAATTTGTAGCCGCTGCTTTGTCTGCCCAGAAGACTGCTGTAGAGCAGCAGCAGCAGCAGCAGCAGCAACAACAAGCCCATACCACTACCGTTGATCAGCAACAGCAGTCTTTTCAACAGACTTCGCAGCACCATCAAAATTCTGCCTCGGCAGCTCCCTCAATGATGTTCCTTACAAGGATCGCGGCTCATGCGTCGAATCAAGCAGCTGCAACGGCCACCCCAACTCTGGCAGTTTTGCCATCAGCTGCTGCAGCCGTTGCGGTGGGAGATTTCTACTTAAGCCCTTTTAGCAGTGTGTCTACTTATTAATACATCAGTAGCTAGACTTGGTGCTACGATAAGGGAGCTAACCTCTAGAAGGGGAACGAATCAGAAGAATAAAGTATTATTTTAATTTATTTGCAATATTCTTCTTGGGTTGAAGTTTCCTTATGGTTCTGTCGATTTACCGTCAACTTTCATTCTACTTGAAACTAGGAGTGAAAATCGGTGAAATATCTTTTGTAGGACCAGATGCAACTTTCCATTTGCCCGATGTGTAATTTTCTGGTAATCGTTGCCAGATGTCTCGGACAGTCTGGGCCTCGAAAGATTAGGTCTGATTAAATTTTGGTGAGATAATATCGTTCACTTTCATTACTAAGGCATTCTCTTGTATCGACATGAACCTGTCAGGTCCAGTAGTTTGTATGGGAGCAATGAACATTATCGCAGGTGAGCTTATTTGTTCATAAAGAGGTTTTCTGGTCTCGATCACAGGAGTTAGATTACTTAAAGGAATTCCGAATTTGAAGATACGAGATCATCATCCTAATGATGTTCTCGGTGGCTATAAGGTATCCGAAGTCTACCAAAAGGATTATGAAGCATTTAAAACTTTCGAAAAATTTTATTCTTTCATAGAATCCAGCGGGACAGCAGTGCGAAACAACCTCTCAGTCTACAACGACGACAGCTCAGGTTGATCAGCAACAGGCTTTAGTCCAACAGCAGCAACAGCAATATCAACAATCCCAATTCACCTATCAACAGTATCAGCAGCAACTCCTTCAGCATCAAGCTCAGCTTCAAGCCCATAACTACGATCTGAATAGCTACTACCGTCATCAACAGTTGGCAGCCCAACAGAGAGTTTACCAACAAGCTCAAGGCTTCCTTCTTGCTGCCACAGCCGCAGGTGGGGCTAATATGAATAGCAGTAGTTGTTCAGGTGCCGCGAATACTGCTAGCGCTGGCACGGCCTTTTTTTGTCAATCTGCGGCAGCAGCAGCAGCGGCAGCGGGGTCAGGAAGTGAGAATGGAACAGGGGTGATTTTGTCCGACCCTACGACGGCCCAACAGTTGGCCCAGTTAGCGGCTGCCGCACAGATGCAACAAGCAGTAGCTGCCAGGGGTGGGCTACAGGTACTTTATGTCCTCTCCTGCTCTACTTTTGAACGATTTGAATAGTTTACCGGCATCTCACTTTTTCATAGGTGATGGCAAACGTGATAGCTGGTCAGCAACAGCATCCCACAATAGCTGCTCATCAGCAGACAATAACCCCACAGCAGATGACACAACCTCAAACGGCTTTCTATGCTGCTTATCAACATCCTTATCAAACTGCCACTGTTCAGCAACAGAGTGTTCAACAACAATTCCAGCAACACCAACAACAACAGGTTAAGCGTGTTCGTGCGGTCCTGGGTTAAATTCAATTGACTAACTTGATTGTTGTCACTTATTTCAGCAGTATCAGCAACAGCAAGCCCAACGCCAGCTCATGCTGCAGCAAGCCAATACAACCGCCGCCTACCGTCAAGTTGTCATGACGGCTGCGTCTGAAGGCACAAATAACACTTCAAATAACCAGGCGCAGAAGGCTATGGTGGTTCACGATCCTACTAGTGGATATCAACAGCAGTTAGCAGCCTTTTACCAACAGCGACAGGACTTCGTTCTTGCCTATCAGCAGAATCAGTGTCAACAACAGACTATGCAACTAACAGTGGCAGTGACTGGTTCCGCCGTGGGACCACAACAGCAACAGCGGTAGTTCATCCTTGAACACCCCCTCCATATCGTGGCCTCTCCCCCTTGTAATATTACTGATATTGATATATGAGTAGCAGTAGTAGCTGTGTAGAACCTTTTTGTACAGTGTAAGCATTCATTCCCGGGATTTGTGTGTATGCGCTTCCCTGCATTTCATCGGCCCGCCCCCAAACCACTCGAAAATCAATTCGCCGTCGCTACTACCTATCATGCATTTGACTGACAGAAAAAAAGAACCGGGCTCACCATTATGTTGCGCATCGCACTGATGTCAATAAATACAGAATTTGTTAAGTCTTTATGCTGAAGATTTGGATGTATTTGGTAGCTCAAATAACTATCACCAAGGCTAGCTTCCTAAAAAAATTGGAGGGCAATTTCAATTCTTAGGGCTTCTAGGAGATTCGAGTTACAGATTAACAATGTATTCTGAGTTTCGGGTTCTCGAAGAGTGGAACGGTTCTGATACCTAGGAAAGCTGTTTGTGAGAGAATACCGGAACTATCCCATTGTTTCCGAGAAAATTACGAAATCAAATACTGTCAATAATTGCATTGCCTAGTAAAACAAAACGACACGCTCAAACACATTACGGAAGGGGTTATAAATTTACATCGCTATTAGCACCATTTAAATGACTGCTCAGGAACACATTGGGGGTGACGAATCGGGGGTCGCAAGGTAGGGAAAGTTATATTAGTACTTCTTTTATCGATTTCCACCACCCAGCTCGGTAATTTTGTCATCCACTGCGGCGAGTCTTCGTCGGAGCTCATCCAGTCGTGCTTCCGTGTTGAGAGCTGAGCCGGAGGAATCATGGAAACGCTGTTCAATATCGGTATCTCGTCTTCGACGGTCTTCGAAGGGCGAACGCGACCTTACGGCACCTCCGCCGCCATGACTATCACGGCGACGTCCGTTATCACGGAGGCCAACAAATGCCCGATCATCGTCCACTCTGCCTCCGCGAGAACGGCCGTAATGAGTCTCACCCATATAGTCCCGTCCTGAATATATTTTAGAAACAATGTTAAATTACATATTTTAAGGAATCTTCTGAACTGTAAAAGTAGCGCTCAGCAACTTACCGCGATCATATGAGGCAGGATTACGGTCATTTGTTCCCCCACGACGATCGAAGCGATCGTTAGACGATGGAGGTGGCGGACGACGAATCCGGTACCTTTCTGGTGGGGGGGCACCTCCTCGTGAAAATCGATCCGGACGATCGTTCTGAAAGTCACCTCGACCATGTCGGCCGTCACCAACACGACCTATAATCGCAATGTAATGGGCTATTGTAAGCCTTTAACTTCAAAGCCTTCCAGCCAGAATGGTTCTGGACAGCGCAGTATACGTTCGCCGAGTGATTATCTGTAAATTAAGATAAGTCTGCGTCGAAGAAAGATACCCTAGCTAGGGCCATTCATGCAATGATCAACCAAACAGAGGTTATCATGGGAAAGGATGTTGGAAAAGCACAAGTGATCCTTCGAACTAGACAAGTTGTGGACATCATTCTTTCTACCGAGAACAAGAGATCAGGAGTGGAAACCAAGCGATACCTATACATCTGGTGGTCAAACTTACTCTCAACCTCCTCGTGGAGACCCCAAGAGCAACTGAGAAGGGCAACCGGATAGGACGTATGAAATTAGATTATGCCAGCAGATGTTTAATTTCGTACAGCCTGGTAAACGAGGCACGACATGAATACCTGGAAATTCATGGTCTCAAACTGGACCGTGGAAAGTGCATGCATGAAGCAATGAATGGAAACTCCACCAGAACGTTGAAACGACCTCTGGAAGAAGTATGAAGATTGTCTGCCCTTAGCAAAGTCGAGGACGAACAAGGTGCCACTACGAAATTGAACCGCTACCTGTACGATGAAATCACGCCAGAGAAGTGGCCAGAGAACCGAAGACGTCGATAAGCGCTTTTACTGTATTTTGTGTTAACCGTTGTGCGCTACTTGTTGTAAAAGCTGTTTGGACTACTGTTGTACCCCCAATAAGCCCTTGGGACTTGCCCTAATGGGTGGGGAGTATATAAATAAATAAAGACCTGCACATTATTTCTTTTCCTCGTCCCATGACAAGAACATACAGCCATGGATACTTGGATACACAGAGATTAAGGGCAGACTTTTGTATGGGCATTAAGAATGAACAGAACTTTCATAGCATTGAAAAATAGAGATATATGCAGCCAGTGTCATGAAAAAAGGGAAGAAGCTTAAATATTAACGAGCAGAAATAAATTTGATAACAAAAGCCTAAATAAATGGATGGTAGTAGTCAGAAAACAGTGATATTTTAATATACCACACATGAAACGATAGGCGTCAGAATACACGATATTATGTAACTACTAGCCTATTTAGAAATTCAATCACCGTTATTGATTAGTAACTCACCATGATTAGGTCCTCTTCCGCGCATTCTAGAGGGAGGAGCTTCATCAGGGTCAAACCTCCTATTCCGCGCGTAGAGTCGAGGTGGTGAAGGAGGCTGGCGTTGGGGACGTTGAGGAGAATCAAACCCACCTGGAGAAACGGCAATATATCCGGCGGCGTGACGCATACGTTTAGAAGGCAGAGGACTTCCACGTTTGCCACGCCGACTCCCAGCAGGTGGTGAGCGAGTCTGGCTGCGACCCCGCCTTTCACCTCCAACACTGCTAGTTGATGAAACAGGTGAACCCCCAGCAACACGGTAAGTAGAAGTGGTAGTAGTGGTGATTTGGGGGTTTTCTCGTGGAGGTCTGTCAAGAGCACTTCCTCCAACTCGAATACGGGGAGCAATCGTGAGTTTCACCCCAGGTCGAGTAGAAACAGGAGGCATTTCTCTCGGTGGTGCAGCAGGATTCACCGCTCCCGCCAAAAGCGGCACTGTCTGCTCAAATGGGACCGACATTTCGCCGGCGCTAGGTGCTCCTGTTGATGCCGGAGGTGGTGGATTTCCAAAGTAGCTGTCAGCGAAAGGACTCCGACTCTTGCGCCGAGAACCTGCCGCAGCTAAAAAAGTAAACGAATGGCAATTAGAACAAATACTTTTTGCGAGTATATCTTTGCCTCCTCAATGACTGTACAGCGTTTCCTAGACGGTGAAGTCATCGACTGGAGGGGGCCAGTATCTGATGGAGTTGGTTTGGAGACAGAAGCTGACTGGCGGCCTCTAGGCTGCGACCAGGAAGTGATATAAGTAGTGCTGCCCTCAAGTTCCTCATTAGGTCTAGACCGTGAGCGGCGCGATCTCTGATGCTGTGGTGGTGGTGGCGGTGGCTGTCTAGGTGGAGGTGATCTCTGACGAGCAACCGCTAAAGGAATTGAATAGATATAATGAAGCGAAAGTATTCGATGAATGGAAAACCTCAGTAAAAATAAACTGAAATTACCTCTGGGCCTTGGTGGTTCAGCGACCCACGGACGTTTGACTGGACGATCAGCCGGCATTAATGGAGGTCGGTCGGGACTTCTGATAAAATGAAATGAGAATCTAAAATATTTTCAGCCTTTCCTTTGACTAAGGCATAAGCATTACTTGATTAATACTAATATCTAACGTGTTAAAACCCAAGTTAGACTTCAGATCCAAATTAAATCTTCCACTAGATGGTCTCCAAGCAACATTACGGATAAATTAACTAACATAAAAGCTCGTATTCGATCAGATGATCCTCAAGAAACAAAACCCATCACGGGTGTCAAATAGAAGGTTATTTGAAGGCCTCTGAAATCAAGTGGTTAAAGTGGCCCATCTAAGTTTGTCATCTAATTCCATAATATAGAGAACGTAAATTTGGGGGTCGATCAGCAGAGTCTGCTGTATGAATTCATAAGGAGAGCCTATACCTTATTCATTTGCACTATTTCCGTTCTATGTTTGGATAACCGATTCTATGGTTGCCACCCTTTTGTACGCTTTCATTGTATTCTCAGATGCCCACTTCACCGGCGGGACAGCTATTCTAAAATATATACTTTTGACCCCTGTCCAAATGAAACGCGCCAGGCAGACAGGTTGACTCCTAGCGGAAAAAGGAATCATCATTAAAAATCTTAGGCGGTAAACTGCCACTAAAAGAGGATGACTGTACGCAGGTGAAACCTAGACTAACCTATTGGATGATTCACGCCAACGATTTGAGTCACCGAAACTTCTCCGATCTATGTGAGATGAGCCATTGTCCCCGTCTCTAAAACCACCACCACTGCCACGATCAAAATTAGTCTGCTGGTGATTATATCCACTGATCGGGGGCATCGTAGACTGTTGTGGCTGACGCTGATCTCCATACATTCCAGGGCCACGTCTAGTCCCTCTGGGGGGTTCTGCAACACAACCCAAATAATCACTATTTGTAATACAAAAGTCAATGAGGAAAGTAAATAAACTTTACGTACGACTATCAATCCGAGGTCCTGCGAACGAACCCTTTCGATCACGATTTCTGGAATAAGGACTATGAGAAGCAGATCTAGAGTGAGAACGAGATGATATGGAAATGCTCCCCCGGTTCCGTTGCATTGGCTTCTGAGCGATAGGTTTCGGTGAAGAACTACGAGAACTGACCGAGGGAGAACGACTACTGAGAGAACTGCCAGTAGTGCTTCCAAGATGTCCACTGCCTTCATCACTGCGATGACGCCTGCGTCGTCGACGGCGTTGAGCTTCACGATCCAAATCGTCAGCCAGAAGAAGGTCCGGCACAGCTAGGTATATGGAGCCTGCGAGAGAAGACAGGGAGGAGGCGCGAGAACCGAAATTCGACGAGACAGTTGACGGGGATCTCTTCATAGAAGAAGTAGAAGATGGGGAGGAAGCCGATGTGTCCTTGGAACGAGAACCGAGTTTTGCGAGGCTTTTCCGCCATTGAGTAATGGTGTTCTGGGAGGGAGGTGCTAAATCGCAGGGAAGAGCCCGTTTACAAGTAAGGTGACTGCTCCCGATGATGGACAGCTTGTGGTAGTTGAGCCAGCTTTAAAGTGATTTACAAAATGTGTTAATCGTAATATTCATCAATACCACGTTTCAGATGAAGCAGCAAAGATATTCAAAAACTAGTTGTGAGTATTCTTGCTCTAACTAATTCACGCCCGCATCCATAGTTAGAAAAAACTCAAGGTGAGTAAGACAGCAAGCCTCATAGTTTCCATTTTATATCAGCTCTGCATAGCAAGAATATTCTTGGTCACCATCCAAACTAACTCAGGTACATCGATAGATAATGTAACGCGTTGAGCCGCAATGATACAGCCTACGATAAAAGAGCGAAAACTTTAAAATATGTAGTATTTGAGTTATCTGTTGGATAAACTTTTGCTTATAGAAGAGACGACAAGCATATCCGCTAAATTTATTATCCGTAAAAGTTATGCGAGGTCGCATGCGCTTTTTACTAATCAGACAGAACGGCTTCTGAATGTGTACAAAAATTAGTTAAGGGGAAGACGGTCTAATATGAGACCGAGAATACCTCCGTCTTACCAAATTATGAACAGAAACAATCATTATTTCGATACAGAGTTCGGTTACTTTCATCTGCGGCGACCAACAAGAGTCCAAGAATTTTATAGAAAAATATGACATCGGCTAACAAGTCAATGAAGGGATTTGACATTAGCAAGAGAATAAAGCAACACATGATCACAAGATAAAGACGCAGAATCATGGATTAAGATATACTCACAAAATATCCGAAGGATTAGAACGACCCATGTCACAAACATCAGCAAAAGTGGCGTCTTCAGTGGGATCCGGCGCGATAACCGTCAAATTCAACTTTTTATCCTCCAAATCAGCGTCTGTTTGACGAAGCATTTTGGCCTTCCTAGCGCGCTAAATGAAAAAAATGAAGATGATATTAACAAAGTTGACTGAAATCTACGTCTCGAGCAAGACGAAGTCCGCGTTCCCACGGCGTTTCATTGACAGAGAGAGAGCGACCATCACTGCGGTTGACCTGGAAGAGGGAACTCAAACGTAGCACATAAATGAAATTTAAGCCAAAGCATAAAACATTTTGAGAGATTTACATCATCAGACTCCCCATCACCGTCAGTTGTAAAGCCCTCACTACTACTCGATTGTATATCCTCCTCGCTATTTAACTCACCCTCATCCTGATCAACATCTCCTGTGGGAAACGATCTAGATTCATACATGTTACCTATGGACAAAAAGTTTCCGTTCAAAATAACGAAGTTATTATTTGGCAAAGAGAGTCAAATTCAAATACACAAACAGAAGCAATTAAATGAATGATGCAAGACCAACTAGTTAAGATTTGGGAAATAAAAACTTAGACATCAATTACTATTCCGGAAAGTGGGTTTCTTTTACATAATATTACCACAAACAATCATCCGACGAAGTTTTGAAGTGTGCAACGGATCCAAACAAGATGTAAGAGTTAAATGTGTGCAAAACAGATCCCCTGTTTATTTATTTTTAAAAAAATTATAAATATTTTTATCAATAAATGTATGTGGGATCTATGAAACGCGGTGTTAGATTCGGTCACTCGGAAATATTTCGAAATGACTTAGCTCATTACTATACATGAAAAGAGAAAAAGAGTCTGGATTTCAGTAGCATGTTGCATTAAATGGGGCTTGAATTGGCTAGTCTAGTTTCTGGTCTGAGATTTCCTATATGCTGTATTTGGTTTTGGCTCGATTATTAAACGAATGTCATTTCGGTTCTTTAATATATATATCTAAGCCAACAATTTCGTTTTAATTAGTTATGCATTTCCGCATGCTTATGAATCCTTATAATGTATCGATTTGTCAGCTCCCCGTAGCCCTTGCAGTCCTACATGCGGTACACTTTTAAATTTGGCCGGTCCCTGAGAGGTGCCTAATATGTATATCGGACGATCGGGATTACGCTATTTCCAACTTTTCTCAAAAGTAACCTTAGCTTCGTTTCCGAGAAGTATTTCTTCATTTTTTGCCCTAAAAAACCGAGAAATAATTAGCATCCGAGGGAAAGCTACCGTCGATTTCCTCCAAGGACTAACGACCAATGACGCTCGCCTTCTAGAATCTAAATCTTCTCTCATCTTTTCCCTATTTCTAAACCCTAAGGTAGTGTTTGTCCTGATTCTTTAATTATCTAGTAACTTGTTCAGGGCCGTGTTGTTAGCGATACTCTTATCTACCGTGTAACTCACGAATTTACCGAAGAACCTCTTTTCATGATTGAATGCGACAGTAAATGCAAGCCAAATTTGCTCAAGTATCTCCGCTTCTACAATATTCGGAATAAGGTTAGTCATTCCCATATTTTGTTATATGTGAACCTTTTTGAAGGTAAAAATTTTGGAAGAACCATCGATTCAAGTTCTCGCTAGCTTGAAACCTTCCCTGGACGAGGTAGCATTTGGTAGCGCTTTGTTCGTTGGTAAGGATCCCCGAGCCGTCCCCGGTTGGTCTTGGAGGATGTTGGTTTCATCAGGTCAATTTCTTTTAAATGATTATTTTCAAATGGCATTGTTGATGCATAAAGTTGGTTTTCGAAATAACGTTCCACTTAAATGTATTTAAGTAGGACTATTTCATTCTCTTTCCTAGATACTCCTCTCCATCAAAATGAATCCATTACTAAGAGTGAGTCTCTCTATAAACGAGTTCGATATTACCTCGGCTTGCCAGAGGGTGCTGCGGAGTTCAAAGCGAATGGTGGTTTACCATTAGAAGCAAATGCAGACATCTGTTGTGGTGTCAGTTTCAGTAAAGGTTGCTATGTTGGACAGGAGTTAACCGCCCGTTCCCGAATCGGTATCGTCCGCAAACGCGTTTCACCCATTGTGTTTGATTCTCCGGTAGATCCTAACTCGTAAGTTTCCGTCACAAATAGATGGCGTATTTTATGTCCAGTACATATAAAATCGTTCGGGATTTCAAATGGTGTAGTGGAATGAAATATGGAAGAACATAACTTTGGCTTATATTATCCTCATTTTTCTGTTTTGGGTTGAGATCATGTTGACCGACCATCAATTTCCATTATTTTGCCCATCAATTGTTTCAAATTGAATGAGGGTTTTTAACTATACCTTAATCCTGTAAATTCCCACTTGATACACAAAAGTTTTTCGCTGTTTTCGATCGTTTCTTTTGTACCTATTCATTTCTCTGTGGAAGAGTTTTGATTCCAGGTAGTTTGCAACCCTTTTCTGCTGATCCTAGATGCATGTTGTTTCTTGAAATTGAGGATTTGTCATCTAGATGCGTTACCTCGGTATCGAAATTCTTGCATTAACTGAATTTGTTCTGTGGCACTTATTTTCTAAACTTCTGGCGCCTTGTGGCTTTCTGTCTATCTTCAGACTTTTTGGGTGTTGAAGTAATCTCTTGTTTGACACCCCAAGGCAGTACGTTTTTTTAGTATCCAAACACATTTCAACTTTCCTTCTCAGATTTGGCTTATGCGAGTAATTTCTTGAAAACATGACAATCCTGGAGTTATCTTGCATCGTCATGATAGTAGCTGGCTGTCAAGCACTGATTCAAGTGTTTTTGCATGGTCATTGCTCTTTTGTAGTGTTCCAGTCGAGTCACGTATCTATCGCATTTCCAAGTTGGACAATACCGTGGTCGGCAACCGTCCAGTTGGATGGATTCGCGGTATCGAGGATCGTGACCTCGATTCACAAAAACCGCAGATCGGACTTGCTCTACTTCGAATTGCCGAGTGTGCAGAAGCGATCGCCAAGGGTGACTGTCTTTGGGTGGATGTGTCCGGTGCTGCGGCGCCTGTATCGGCTGGGGTGGTAAATGGATCCGTTGTGGACAAAATTATCCATCCCTTCGCTCCATTCTGGTGGGAAGACAGCATTGCCGTGGGCTTTCCACGAATTTGCAATCCGCTTTCTTTGACGTAAAATTAAAGCCCCAACAGGTCAATGAGACTCCTTTTCTAGTGGCTTTTGCCAGTACTATGAGGCATGTTTGTTTTGTAAAGTTTTATGTAAATATTAAACAACTTTTTCTTCAGACCACAAACAATGCCCCCCTCAAGGTCGAGTTCCATCAATCCATTTTTCCACATTAGTGCATCAGTGATGGAAATATATTGTTACCAAGCTGTTTAGCTTTTCCAATTCTATAAGTCATTGCAGACTTGTTTTGCTGGTCTTCGACCACCCTGCCGAAATGCAATTTTGGCATGGCTGTGGCATCATTCAGAGACTACATGGTGGCAAACACAAGTTGAAGGGAAGTCAGCTGATTATGTTTTGATTCCTAGACAATGGTAGAACTTTGTGAAACATTCATCCAACAATATCGGCTATAGTGACTGTCGGCTTCAGTATCAAGAACGGTATCATAGAGTTGGATTTCGGGAGGGTACTGACCGCAAATGTATTGACTGGAACCACTTTCCATCCATCTTCGTCTTTCAGCAATTAATGAAATATAATTGCTCATATTTTATTATTCCATCCAAAATGTGTTAGTAATTTTTGGTCTAGGTGGCAAAATTAGTCCAATTGTGAAATCGCTGAACTTTAGACAGGAGTCCGAACTTCGATTCAGTGGGTTTTCGAGCAGGATGGTGAAGGAAATTGTGAACGTGGCTGCTTAAGTAATTTTTCAAGGAATGAGAACATGGGGTGCAGAGGGAATGGTGCCCAATATAAGCCTGCAGGATTGACAATTCAAACGAGACCTACTTATTGCTAACCACTTTTGAACTTATTTTTTGGTCCCCATGTTTTATTATTAATAAGTGCGGAGTCCGGTTACAAAAAGTATGGAATCAAAGTGACCATTTAATATTTTACTTGAACTCTGGATCGATTAACTACTCATCTAGCCGGTGATTGAAACGGACATGCACAATGGTTAGATTTTGTTTCGTAAATGTTTAAAGACCTCATTCAACTATGAGTCGGGTCCTATGAATTAGGTTGGCTCTAGTTCTCAATCAGTAGGGGAATCATTTTAGAGGGTGATGACGAGGATGTTTGCATAAATTACCCTCTTAGGAAAACAAATTTGGCAGTAAAACGAAGCACATAACAGCAAAAAAACTTTGAATTTAAAGGAAGGATTTTATTTCAAACGACAGGCAGATTTGAAAATCTTCACGAAACCGGATTTTCAGTTATTCTTTTATTCAGAAAAACTATTGGTGTCAAGGTGAACTCAATGCGATGAAGATAACATCAAAGTACACCATAGTTTGCTCACCTAATTAGCATTAATAATCGCATACACCCCACAGCAGTAAAAGGTATTTGAAGTTTGATTTGATTTGATTTCATTTACTCCTCACCCATTGGGGCAAGTCCCAAGGACTTATTGGGGGTACAACAAAAGTACAAATATCTTTTATAGCAGTTAAGCACAACAGTTAACACAGCACAGTAAAAACGTTTTTTGAGGTCTTCGGCTCTCTCGTTGCTTCTCTGGCATGATTTCTTTGTACAGGTAGCAGTTCAGCTTCATCGTGGCACCTTGTCCGTCTTAATGTCTCCTACCAGAAATCTTTCAACATTCTGGCGGAGACTCCATTTATTGCTACATGCACGTGCATTCCTTGTGTACCAAGCTGTAAGAGGTTGTACTTCTGCTGGCATAATCTAATTTTATACGTCCGGAGGATGATTAGTCCTAACCGGCCGCTCCTCTCATTAGACCCCAGAGTTGCCCCTGGGGTTACCGGTGGCCACCACGAGGAGGTTGAGAGTAGGTTTGACCACCTTAATATACTTATGGTTTTTACACCAACTGTTTAATCTCAGTAGTACTTGTAGATATTCAACTACTAAAGTACTAATATAGTGACATTAAAAGTAGTACGTGCATTTTGACTGGACTGGCATTAAGCAAATCTTTAAGTAATGACTGCAGCTTTCCATGACTGTTCATATATTCAACATCATATAATTAAATACGAGACTGTTCATGTACATATCTGAGGTCGAGGAATTATGTGCCTAGGGCTCTTCATGGATTGGTGCATTTAGCACAATGTTTTGACCCCAAAATCGTCTTAAATTCGCTTGCAGCCAAAGTATTCAGACGTTGTCATGTCCCTTTGCTGGTAGTATAAACTTCATAAAATTCTTCACCTAGTTAATATCCATTCTTGAGAAAATAAGTTTAGGAAGGTCGACTCACCCATAATCTAACCGTTTTCAACATTTGTCATGGCGTGAAACTAGACATCGAGACACATTGTTTCTACTAAAATGCACTGGGATACCGCTACCTCAACAAATGAGCCTATTGCAAAAGCTCCTTTAATATAAAAAACAATGGTAAGCTGATCGATTCGACCACATAGATTAGTAATTTCTTGTATGAAGACCAATTAAAATAATATTTCGTCATAAAATCTGTTGCTTAGACTCCAAGTTGGAACATCTCAGATTTCAAGCAGATCAACACTAATCTAAATGACTACACGAGGGTGGTGAAAGTTGAACTTCCAGTTTTTGATCACCCTGCTCACTCTTGCTAACCAGAATCATTGATCTGATTGTATATACAATATGCTCCCGTTTGTTTTAGACATGGGCCGCCTTGTAAAACAAATAGGGACATTAATGAAATAGCACCAAAGGCAAGTTATCTACATAAGTAGCAATAGAGTGCCACACAGATTCCCGCAATACAAAAAATTTACTAGCTCATTGACTCTTATTCCTTCGTCTTCGCTTTCAGCACAATTGGCAAAATCAAGGAGATCATGAAGGCTATTTGCACTGCCATTTGAACTTCCTTGCTGTCATGCCTAAGATAATTACAACTTAAAAGGTGGATAGAAAGTCGTTTATTTAATTAAATTCATTTAACGAGTTATTTAATGACAAAATCATATTCATTGGGCCCACATGCATAAACCAAAGTGAAGCAGACTATTCCTTTAATTGTATATCATGCCTACTAAAAGTTCTGGTTCTCTACGAAAAGACGGACGATTTGCCTGACCACAAGACGACTTATTTGCACCTCAGTAACATGCTCGGTACTCCGAAGCAAGATGGGGACTTTGGTATTTACCAGACTTGGTACATGAAGGCACAGCAATGTCCTCAAATAATTTCTCCCAGAGACGCCAAACTAGCTTGTGTACCTAGTCGATATGACATGCAAGCTAATTATGGGTTGTCGACTCGGAGCGATAAGAGCAGAGTGTGGTTCAAGCTTCGATAGCACGATCAAGTCCAATGTGGATTCCGCAGATAGGCCATATAAATATCGTTTTATTGTGGTAACAGAAAAGACGGTTTTTACTCTGCGAGTCATTTGGCTTTCCCCTGCTTGCATCTAGTCCATCGCCATGCAACTGGCTGTCGGCGTTCATAGCATTATCTCTTAGACTTAGTTGGCATCGAACGCTTTCTATCGGGTTGAATAACAAGCGTGCACTGTAATATTCAGTTCGAAGAGAAAAAAAAATAAAAATTCAAAAAGTAATTTTTGAAAAAAATGCAGTTTGAAACACGGACATTCTGAAGGATCGCAACTGATGGCCTTTGTACTGGGAAGCTGTATTCTTAAGCCGCAATAGTAGTTATTTATTTCCTTGTAACTTAATAGATATTGCAATACATTTGGGTTGACCAGCCTTATAAAATGTACCATTTACTCGGGTTAATCGGCAGTTGCAAAAGGACTGCATTAACTGGTGCAGCAGTACGCCCTTTGAATGTATAATTTGAAAAAAACGACTCGCCGCTAATGGAGCCTACCAGCGTCGTGTTCCCTCTAATGCCTTTTCCGAAACATATTGGACAATTAATGAAGCTAGCAGAAAGCAGATATTTACGAAAAGGTTGTTAGTGGGCCAGATATGGTCCTCCGACGATATTTTACAGGAATTAATAATGAATCACACGGGTTTTGTAAGTTATGTTAGCCATTTGGCAAAATGATTCAGCACTAAAAGGCATTGAAGCGAAGATACTCCGACTTTATGGTGGCAGAGACTTAAACTTGCATTATGTGATGACAGATGTCCAGAGGATGAAGAAGACTTGCTGGGAATTACTTCGAAATGAAGGAGACGACTGACTCATGGAAAAATGTGTCAAACTTCACTCACTTTAGAAGTTTACAACCTGCGGCTCCACGGTCTCTCAACCTCAGGTCAAGTAGGCTCAAGATGACCGATGGAAAATGGAAACAAAAGCGGAGTAACACATCCGAAGATAACTTAAATGTAAAATATGCACCTTAAATCCAGGTCGCGAACTCCTATTTATAAATTGGAAAAAAATAATGCCAACCAACAAGAGTCTTAATTGCTCATACGAAATGCTAGGATTTAAAGTAGAATGGTACCATTTATCTTTTATGTACGCCATGCATCAGCCACATCTGAAGGACAAGGCAAGATACTAACTGTTTTTTATTCGGTTAATCACTGATTGCCAAGTTGAAACGCTAAAAGCCCAATTAGTACAGTTCTAAGCCTTGAAAATAATATAGCATTCAAGGTCATTAATAGCAATATACTACAACAATGCGGGCACTGTTGATTAGGCGAGGAGGCTGCAGTATTTTCAAGGCCTTGGAACCAGCCCAACCACTATGCTGTAATATAGGTTTTTTGCTAGGATGGATGAAATGAGTAGACACTATAATAACGACCACCAGCCGTAAACATGGATATTTGTAAGAATATCATCCTTTCCTTCTAGTAGAAAAAGCACAGAAGCTAACAAGCATTCAGCAAGACCTGATGAAGTCATCACTGCGAAGAAAGAAGAGCAACCATCGAAGGTGTGGTTCAGGCCACTCCGAAGGTCATTTCATTAATCAAGAGTAAATCTCAGGATTTACTAGTCCACCCAATTTTTTGATCATTGAACTATTAAACAGCAAAACTTGGTGCCCTCAAGTCCATGTTTTGTTCTCCATGCATAATGCAGCCATGTACTCCAAATGCAAAAAATAGATCAGGAATGAAAACTAGATGCCCGCGTACCTGATCACAGCAACTAGACGTACAGGCCTTCAGCTGGGATCAACCAAAATTTAGTTCCGCTTGAATGATTGATCTAAACGAATCCAGCCGATAGTCGGGAGGTCTTGATATTTTGTTCCGTCAGGGGTGCGATTACTTGGCACAACTCACATTTAGCGTTCCTTTGAAACTAGGTTTCATCTTTCACGTCCTCGCAGCGATTAGCGCGAATATAGAGCGAGGTGGCCTGAGTTTACGGTCAGCGTTCGCGGCTCTAGTGCACTACCGTTCCGCTCCCAAGAGACTAATTAAATATCTATCCGATAATAATACATTTCCAGCCGTGACACCGGCCGTGTGTCTGGCCCGGCACTTCAAAGTAGCTTCATTAGGTCACAGTTCCTGAGTATCGTAAAAAACGTGCAGAATTACCACTTATTCCTTCTTACCATAGGACCACTTCGCTGAAAGTTTATTGAAATAATGTCCAAGAACTAACAATCCTCATCATTGATCGTTGAATTGTTGATTCAGTGAATTCGCAGGAAATTCAATCCCCATTTCCTTGCGCACCCTTGGTATCAACGTCAACCTCATGCGTGTATGGAAGCTGACGGCTGATGAGGGCCCTAAACATGGATTCATTAAATCTTAGCAGCCTGATAAGCATTCAATCCGAACGAGATAAACCCGTGCCTCTAGATTTAATAAACCCTGTTCATAGATGCGAATCTATCGCGATCGACCTCAAGAAAAAAGAGGAGCGAGTTACACAACCCTCATACCAAATAGCGACTTGAACTACGACTACCACGTTAAAAAAGGTTAGAATTATTGAATTTCAGAATCAGAGGAGGATAGTGAGTAGACAGAAAGAGAAAATGGGGAGACCAGGCTAGGGTTTTGCGCTATCTTATCAAATGTACGAGAATCAAGAGAAAATGCGGACCCACAAAAAGGCAACAAAGAGAGAGGGGAGGGGGGAGAATCGAGCATGAGATTGCTTGGTTGTACCAGTCACTGATTGCTTTCGCGACCCCTTCTTTGCACAGACTTTATTGTCGTGGTTGATATCAACATTATCGTCTTCATGAGGGCAGAAAAAGACAAGAAATGCGTGCAGAGGCAGACGTAGGTGAAAGGTGATCAGGAGGAGCTTAGTAGAGACCGCAGCCTCGAAGATTATTAGCGATGATGACGTCCGTGACAGCGTCGAAGACGAATTGGATATTGCTGGTATCAGTAGCACAGGTCTGGTGGCAGTAGATCTCCTTGTTCTGAGACTTATTCTTTGCTTCAAAGGAAGCTTGAATGTAAATCGCTGCCTCTTCATAAGTCTGCTTACCTGCAAATTAAAATAAAAAAATATGTTTCTTTTCAAAAGAATCTGAAACTGGTTCCTTTTCGTGATTGTAATGTACTTTTTCTCTTCTCTTGTAAAATCTAGCGAAAGAGTTTCACGGTTCTACACTCTGGATAAAAATGGTGCAAGAAGTTGGCTCTGTTCGCCTTTTGCTACAGAAGGTAGTTCATACCGTATCATAGACTTAAATACCGCTAGAAGTGTTTCAATGGACTTTTTGAGACGAAGATAACGCTTGATATTAGGGAAGAACCAAGGAATTCAGAAAGCGTATTTTAGCATAAAATACAGAAAGCTTAAGCAGGGTGGTTTTACAAATAAACTAATTCATTCTGAACCAGATCTCATTCTATTAGTCACGCTTGCCTACAAAAGATTGCTTTTTGTGAAAAGGGTAACTTTATCCACCTTGTTAGAGATGCAACTTGAATGCTACTTGCGACAGAAAGGTCGGTTGATCTTGTACGTGGATTAGAAGGCTTATAATCTGAATCAGTTGCTGGATGATGATCCGAATTCCGATGATTGAAAACCAGTTCGCCAGGAATTCTCCAGAGAAATGAACATCCGACATTTATTGTTGTTAGAATTAAGAATAATTTACTCAGCGATGTTCTTCATTAGTGTCGACCCTACTACATTGCAAAATACAACCAACGGGACACCATGGAGAAAGGCTAATGAGGCCTCCATGACTTATTGTGATGATGCCATGTCGTCGAACAAATGTTCCCTTTCCAATATTTTCATATTTTGTTCTTTATTTGCAACTCATTTTATAGTCTTGAGACGCCCTTCTCAATAGCTGACATAGAGTCGAGAGAAACGTTATGAGGCAGCAATAAATCCAAACTATTTGGCGCCCAACTAAAAGTAACAGCAAAAATTACATCTTGAAAGTTCACAAGAACTACAGTGCCGTAAAAGTTTCACGAGGAATGGGGGCGTTAGGTACTCAAGTATAGCTAGTGGCAACAGTATCAATAAGAGCAGAAGCATTCGGACATATGCTATAAACTATTTTAAGGCTAAAAGGGGTAGAAATTCGTACGCACTTTACTTATTTGCGTGTTTAATGACTGTAGCATACAGGAGTAAGCCGTTTCAAGGCGATCGGAATAAACGAGACCCTACTCAACGTAGGGCGGCGGAAAAAAGATGTGCATATTTATTTCTTAAAAGCTAGCTATGACAGGTTAAATACCTGATGCATAAAACTGATCAATCCCAATGAGTTAGGAGGAACACCGAACACGATTCGGCAATCTAAAGGTGTACTCTCCCATAGCGATAAATATCATCCTCACTTCGTGGTCCTGTGAGAGTAATGCCAGCCACTCATTGCTTGCCGATAAATACACATCAGCACTTGATTTATCCCCAAAGAACTAAAGGTGAGAAATAATCAGCTAAAAAGGCGGCCATATACTGTGAGAAGAGCATTGTTCTAGTGACCGACATCCTTCCATGAACTGCTTTCCTTTCAATCCGCTGTAATAACACTGTGTATGTATGTATGTATGTATGTATGTATGTATGTATGTATGTATGTATGTATGTATGTATGTATGTATGTATGTATGTATGTATGTATGTATGTATGTATGTATGTATGTATGTATGTATGTATGTGGTATGTATGTATGTATATTTAGACCTACCACTGTTGTATTGACCAATTACTCTATAGAGGAGGGCTATGCACAGCTACCACCATCTCTTACCCCCTGAGTTTTTCCTTGTGAAGTACCAAAGGACAAAGAGTGCCTAAGAATGTAAGAAAAAGGAAAGATTACAGCCTGGCCGAAAATACTTGAGCTTAAATTGTCTAATTGGCAGAAAGAGGAAATTAGAAGTTTGATGGGATGAACGCGGAGTAAACCCGGTTAATCCCTCAGATCACAAAGACATAATTTCACATGCATTAACGAATGTGCAGAGTGAATTTGAATAGGCTTAATTAAAGAATATACAGAATAATACGAGCACCTGGATATTCTGGGAAGCAGACGGTAAGAGGCGATCGCTTGATCTTCTCTGCAAAGAGGTCCTTTTTGTTGAGGAAGAGGATGATGCTGGTATCGGTGAACCACTTGTTATTGCAGATTGAGTCGAACAGTTTCAAGGACTCCTGCATTCTATTTGTAGTCTCATCTTCATGCAATACCTGATCGTATTCACTCATGGCAACGCAGAAAATGATTGCCGTCACATCTTCAAAACAGTGGATCCACTTCTTCCGCTCAGACCGTTGACCTCCCACGTCGAAGAGTCTTGAAAGCAAGTAAAAACGAGTGCTATCACCGTTGCTCTTGTAAGTAATATTTTAAAACGTTTCCAGGAGGCTATGTCATTTCAAAATCCAAACTAGCGATCCGTGTTACTCTTTCTTATTTAACAATGCAAGGCAAACTTACAGTAATATCTACTCTTCATTTAAAAAAAAGCGATCACGTAAATTAATAATCTAAGAAGCGGTGGAGGCAATAGAAATTAGTTCCTCTATAAAGTGGTCCGATAAATCAAATAGGAAGTATTATATCAAGAGGATTCAAATCAAGGATTTAGCAAACGTGTCACCTTAGGGCAATTGCAATGTGAAAGTGATCTCAATTTGAATAGTTGTAAGATAAAAAATCTAATTTTGTACTAACAAAGGAAAGTGCCTTTCAACCGCCCATCTAGGGAGGAAGGAAGGTACCCTGGTACCTCTCCGACTGGCATTCTCGCATTCGGTCGTACTTTTGTGTGGATGTGAGCCTATAGGTTTCATATCCAAGTCGTTTGATAAGTCGAACTCATTTGCGATTCAACGCTACCGGTACGCAGTGATCGCTATACCAAACAATCTGAAGTAGTCAAAAACCCGTCAACGTAGCTATACCCTGAAACAAAAAGCTTTCTTAAGATAATTTCCTTGCAGTACTCAATTACGTTTTTGTAAGTAGTCTCTAAGACAGTTGACTATATACGATTCCGCTCTTTGGGCTTGCGATAGTTTTCGACCGCTATGGGACTTAGTAGCTGGAAGCTGTTAACATCTCGTTTAACAGCAGTAGACGAAAATGGCCATCATAGACCTTTTGTCGATTTAGACATTCGACGACCAACATCCAAGACAGTACAAACTTGTGATTTTTCTTTTTAGATTTCAAAAAATCACGGAAAACAAGATTACTTGACACAGTTCAGTGGTCAAACGCCTCTCTCAAACTGAATGTAATCGAAGAGATACTCACTTGAAATTCATGTTCTTGAACTGAAAGTGAACCTCAACGATACCGGTGGTCTTGACGCGAGTTCGAAGAATGTCCTGCTCAGAAGGCTGGTAATCTTTCGCACCCAGACGATCTAAGTCTTCCAAGAAACTAAAGAGCATAGGTAATGGATACCAGTAAGCTTTCTAGCAACATGGTGCAAATCATGGAGCTTTAATTGAATTTTCTTCAGGTTTTTCATTTTACTAATTAAAAGGGTCATTAAACCTCCCATGCGATTGGTGTATGCAGAGAGTAGAGTAATTTATTAATAGTAATTTATTAAGATCAGGCCAGATGGATAGAAAATACGGATGTTCCTTGCCACCTAATTATCAGACGTGATTGAAGTTCAAACTATTGAAGCCCTCCAGATAGCAGACGTTCAGTAGAACACTTCAAACACTTTATGGAAATGGGAAAATAAACAAGTGAAAAAAAGCCTGCCGAATTTGAATTCGGCCTTCTGCTGGCAAAGTGTCCGGACAACATTCAGCTAATTGAAAGAATTGATTTATGTTGATTTTTTTCTGCCTATAAACCGGAATCTAGCTGCTTGCCTTCAAGAATCATTGGGAAAAATGACCTATGCTAATAACTCCGTCTTGATTGAGATACTCAAAGTTAGAAGGACAAGGGCTAAAAAATCATTGAGTCCTTCGATGATTACAAACTTCAACAAAAACTTAACAAAGGAAATAAAGAGCTACCCATAAACTTGAGTTTTGGATTGGGCACTCCCGTGATGACGCGTGGAAAATGGTTGTTTCAGATGGGTCTTTGAGATTCGCTCTACACTATTAGTTCAATAAAGCCTATCCTCTTTCTAATACAAATCAAGGGATGAGCGATCCCTTTTCTACATCCCTAATGTGGTTGTACACAGCCCCTTTTCGTAAGCAACGAGTTGATGCATTACTAAAGTAGTAGTCAATTAGGGACTGCTATTCCCGTAACACGGCTGAAATTAGTGATCCAATAGTATGATTTGCATTGAAATCGATGATACCTCTTTACTCATTGATGATAGGTGGAAGAAAGTAATTAGCCAATCATCAAGACGGCTACTGATAGCTGACCTACTCACAGCTGGCCACCCGCAGTTCAGCATGGTCTCACTTCATCCGGTAATTTGCAAACGTAATGGCCACTGCAAAAAAGACCATGCATTTTGAGCTTCAGTATCAGCGTATTCCGTGTGTTTAGGGCTGTATACACTCATAGCAGGCCTTTCAAATCCAAAACTCACGTATCTGTGAGCTTTAATGACGTTTCAGACACTTAAATGTGCATTTGTGATTACCCATCATATCTCATCGTTTTGTCTATTGAGTACGCTCGATTTCCTGCTCTAAACCACCTTGAACTCTCGAACGCTAAAATATTTTGTATGAACTGTTCAAATGCTAGGAATTATGAACAGCAACCTATTCCATCTAGAGGGAAGCAACAGTGCACCCTACTTTTCCTCGACGAAAGCTAGTAACAAAATTGCCTACGGAGTTCTAGATCAGAAGGGTTAGAGCTGATGGTAAAAGAGGATGTTTCTGGGTGGAAAATCCCGAAAGTACCAAATTCTTAAGAACTGACACACTAGAAATATCAATGTGTCCTTTAAAACGATGTAGGCTACAGCATAAGAAAGGCTTACAAATTATGAGTCCCTTTTGCATTCCGTGAAAAAAGGGTCAAATGCCCAAACAAATAACTAAGAGGCTGTCATCCATGGCTTTAACACAATTTCATCCAACTACAGACACTCTCCGTTTAAGCTGCTTGAAATAGGACGGATTCGTTGTTGAACTAAGAATGTACATTCCATTTTTTTCTAAATATAAACTTAAATAAATGAGTGAATAATGGCCAAACTTTTTAACTATTTGGCGTTTAGTTTTCGACTCGGGTGCCGTAAAACACTAACTTTCCATGCTCCCCTCTCCATCTTCTAAATTCCATAATGCTAAAAAAATTTGCCGTGGAGAAACGATTCAACAGGATTGTGATAATGAAGGCTTTGAATTTCTCATTCAAATGAGCTTGATGTGTTCTCTAAGAGACTCTTCACCATTATAAAGTCTGTTATCAATCTCATGTGAAAGAGAAAACCAAAGACATTTGAATGCAAGTTACCTTTGAATGACACTGGCCTGATTTGAAAAGTGCTAACGATTGACAGCCTCGCAACCTTTGACATGGGCACCCTAACGGATAGACTAGTAATTCAACGATTATCCTTAAAATTATGACTTTAGGTAATGCCCTACCACTGTGATATTTGAAACCATAGACTAGTCAATCTACGCTGACGTAAGATTTAATTCAGGTGAGATGTCTTTTCGTGCTGTACCATTTCCTTTCTATACGTTTGAAAGCGCAGGAAAGGTCACCGAGACCAATTCTACCATTAGCCTAGGCCTGTTCATGCTTTTAAACTATCACTAAAAGTGGACAATTAAAAGAAATAGCTTGCACTCAAAGCATGAACTGTCAGCTGATTTTAGACGAATATAAAACAGGTTTGAAGTGGCCGTGAGATAAAAATGAACAGCGTCTCTAGAAGTGCGCAATTATGCTGAATTCCACTACATTGGGAAACACTAACATTCTAAAAATTAATGTGGCACCTATTTGCTAATCTGGAAACTTACCTTTTAAGAGAAATAGGCATTAAGGCGCCATTGTAAGAGGCGCTTTGGTTGAGATAATCGAAAACCATACATTAAGCCACTGCTGACCTTAAGAAATATTTTTAATAGCATAGATCTCTCAGTCTATCACAGTGTGGGCTTACTATTTGGCGGAGTCGTTGAGTTGGTATTCGTTGGATCGCTGGAAGCACTGCTGGACACCGGAGTCAGCCCAGAGTCGCTTCATGGCCTGTAGAAGTTCATCAGAGAAAGGCTCTGTGTCGTGTATTGATTGAATAACTTCGTTAACCACCCGGGCGTCCTCTGACTAAGGGAACAAATGAAATATCATTCGATGGATCATCTAATGGATATAACGTTTTATTAGCGTCTGATATCAAAGAGATTACGAAAGTGCTATCTTAAGAGTACATGCAGTTAAGATAGTCGGGTTAAGTGCGTCATGTTCAAGAAGCTGTTAGATGATGTACCTTTGACGCTTAACTATTGTAGGCTTAAGGGTAGAAAGCATTCATAGTCCTTAACTCTTCCACACAAGCACTCAGCAGTTTTATAGTAACGCTAAACGATAGAAGGATGATACTGAATAGCCAACGGCACTAGTCACACACCAAATATACAAACGAAAGCTAAATTAATGGAATGCGAGCTAGGTCGATATTTTCATCGGGAACTCTAAATGCAGGGGAAGTGACAAGAGGCAGGTCAAGTCAGAGCGACTGACGGAAATGAAAGCGGTGATCAAAAACTAGACTTGCCCTGAAAAATACAAAAGTGGTGGAAT
Source organism: Moniezia expansa (assembly GCA_019097775.1). Taxonomy (NCBI): domain Eukaryota; kingdom Metazoa; phylum Platyhelminthes; class Cestoda; order Cyclophyllidea; family Anoplocephalidae; genus Moniezia; species Moniezia expansa. The sequence goes on from JADFDV010000053.1 coordinate 10,722,556, forward strand.
AAAGGGGGTCTTTTTACTTGTGGATCTTTCTTCAAGAATGTACACTTCCTAGTCAGGTTGTGGGTGAGTTTTCCAGATAACTCTGCAACTACGACCTCTGCCACAGTTTATAGCATTGTCAGTAATTGCAATTTTAACAATGACATGACGACTAACAGCCTCAGTGAAAATGCCCACAAAATGCCTTTTAATCTTGACCATCAATGAGTGAATGCTGCCTTGAAACTTCGTGCAAACGAATATGCGCAGTGCGACCCTAGAGATTATCTAGATAAGAGGTAAAAACACATCTCCTGAAGAGAGGAGCCACCCTAGAGCCTCTGAAACCATAAAATTAACTCACATTCTCATTTCTGGATTCAAATATACCATGAAAAATGGAAATTTTGATCTGATCCCTCATCGGCTGCACCAGCTAGATCGACGTTGTCGTCTGGAAGAACACGGCAGATGGTAAAAGACATTCTCCTCCTGCAGAAAACCAAATCAGAGGGTAAACCGGGCACAGAACAAAGCCTTTGCGTTCTAATGAAGAAACCGAGTTCAAAAAGAACCATTTAAAGTTATACCGCCATGCTTCAATTTGGTTGCTTTATGGCTAAGTAGGAGGGGCTTTTATGCGAAGAAGCAGCATAGAGTGCTGATGTGAAATTATGTCTCAAGAGTGACCTTAGGGTATGTTTCGAACCTCCTAGCCTTAAGGTAAATGGGTGAGCGAACCATCGGCGAAGGTGTGAAAGGAACGAACCAGAAGAGAACAACGAACAAACAATGTAAGCCTTTACAATTTCACTTGGATTACGATAAATTGTGTAAATATGAACTTGCAATCACCAATTATAAACCGGATGGGGGCACGAGCCACAAACCTCGTCAATACGATGGCGTTCAATTTTGCAGATCCACAGCACATCTTTCTGAGCCCCCCACGATTGAACAAAGGTTTGCTCGTGAATACTTTATTGATAATAAGATGAAACTTTCCAGCTGCGAGAGAAACTTGAACATTAAGATTCTTGCACCCCATTTTGTCAAACAGGACAAAACGTTTGAATTCTAAATCTCACTCTGCGGTTTCTCAAAGTGAATTTTGGATGACCCTTACAGAACCTTTCAAAATCACAGCGAAAAGGTTGTCTCCCGTCATGTCAAAGAGCATGTGAAAGCATGCAACTAAGTATATGGACCACGAATCCTAAACCCAAAATAGAATGAGATGGGGAAAATTGATTGACTTTTGAAAATCCCACATCAAGAAAGTGTGGCTCTTCCTTTTTGACCAAAAAAATTATGAATTCAAGAGGTTATTAACAAATCACATGCGATGGAGGATTAAATTGACATGCAAATCGTTCAAAAATGCATCATCACCCATTCTTCTCAACTAATATACCGTTCGATCTCCTAAGCACAGAAAGTGGTTGAAAACTGCGTCACTCGGGCGATCGCTGAAAATGCTACCTACTACAAAAATGGTTATAAAGTTGAGAGGGAAGTGTGGCAAACTGGACTGCTTTGACGTTTGTTACTGCGCAATCTAGTACCACCCGATGTACACTTTCATCAGATAATAACCATTGTATTAGCTATTCAATCTGTATTGAAACCAATACTTGTGAGATCAAGTCCGACAGCCCCCAACAAGTGGCAAAAATTAGACGATCAGTCATTAGTATGAGTGATACATAAAAGAAAATCACCGTTTGAGTACCACTTTATGCATCGAATACTCTATTTGGAACCTACTTCACGACGATTGCATTGTATTTAAAGGTTGTCAGAATACGGCAGTAAAATAGACATTTATAGTCGGCATTCACGCTTATATTTAAGCCATTTTGATTACTACATTTGGATGGATTCCGAAATTATTCAGATGTCCTTCGGTAATATCCGAAATCTTGGATCCTTAAGAGTCACAAGCTTTGTTCTCTTTCGGTCAAACAACTAAATCACAATGAGAGCAGTGCTAGTAGCAAACGACCATTTAATCTGTGGGACAGTCCCACATTATAACCATAAGACTCAACCCTAGATTGAAAGAAAACACTTCACAACCCTTACTATTTGGCTATCGCCTTGAAAACAAGAATTGAAACCAACTGCTGGACTTTTGCTAGCAGGTTCCAAGCTCATGTTATCTAATGAGTTAAATGCACACATGCTCACTGTACCATCGCTAACGCAGTTAAATTTAACTAGAGCCACACCAATGAACATCCAAGACCACCAGAAGGTTTTTTGTACACAAAGAAACATCACCAATCACCTGCGAGGAATGACTTTTCACATACTTCGGTAGCACAGAAAAAAAATCCCAACTACGTATAACGAAGTCGAAACAATTTCAAGCGGAGTAAGGAGAGAACAAGTGCCTGGTCCCTTTGCCAGCTGGATTTTGTTACAACTCCATTAATGTCTATTTTTAGAATAGAATAATGAAATAACATTAATCAAGGAATACAAGGTCGTATTTCTTATTTTTAGTCCACGCAAAATTCCAGTTGTGAAGACAAGAAATAAAAAGCTCTGTTTGTAGGCACAACAAGCCAAAGTATGAATAAAAAATAGGTGCGGTCAACAAGGACTAATTCCAAGGGAAGGAAAATGGTCCAGAAAACCGTAGACCAGATACAGAAAATAGTGCAAGTGTTTGTTGATCTGAAAATAGCATTTGATTCACTGCTAAAAGCCGCGTCAATCAACTCAATGATCGAGCTTGGCTGCTCTCAGCAAATGGTCGATTCGACAAAGTCCTTCATGGACTCACCAATGGGGAAATTGAGGGTATCAAAGGACTGCTTCGTGATCGAACGTGGTATGAGACAAGGCTCAAAAGAAGCACCACTTCTCTTCAACCTAACCTTCCAACTCATACTGGATGAAGTCTTCGCCTCACTCAATGACACTGCAGTTCAGATCATTGATCACTCGGCAAAACATGGCTGCTAAATCACCTGGAATGTGCAGATGGTCCATGTCTCATTGCGCCAAGTAAAGCTACAGCTGTCAGATTATTAGAGCACCTGGCGATAATCTTGCATAAGCACGGAATGCGAATTGCAGCGGACACAACTCTTTGGCTTCAAGTTGGTGTCGGTGAGGATCAAACAATCCTCGAACCTACACTTCGAATACATTGGCTCTATAATCCAGGACGAGCGACAAAAGCAAACCCAGTCAAGGTAAAAAGGCAACTAACACGACTACGACCATTCCTGCGCTCAAGGAATCCAAACACCACCCCACTACCAACTCTGGTAGCTATTTTTGTTGATCCAGCAGTCACTCATGCATTATCTACTTTTGTCCTCAGAAAACAAGATAATAATCGACTACAAACAATTCAGAGTACGGCTCGACGTATGACTTTTGCATTGTACTTGCGAAGAATCAAAACTAGAGAGGAACTCTGAAAGGAACTGCCGATGCGTATTTTAGCAAGTCTTATGCCGACAAAAAAGATGATCCCATGAAAGAGTTCGAAAATGGACAAATACAGCCTGATGATACTCTCCATACTTGAGAGTAACTCTGAAAATGGGGAAACTACGAAAGCCTCACACACACACACACACATACACACACACAAGGAATTGGATGCTTCAAATAATTAAAGGTGCAGAATAAATATGACAAGAGCACTCCCAATCATGGCTACTTGATCTAAAGGAAAGCCTTCAATGTCGAGATGATAACTGTACACCTATATTAATAGGCGAAAGGCAACGTGATATTGTCTGTACCAACGCAAACGGCCACAGGTGCTTTGTCACAACAAAGTAGGTATGAAGAGGCACGCAAGACAAGATCGTGGAGAAGAAGGATACAAAACTGGAGAGATACTGGACCGTAGACTAAAGTGCCCTCTTACAGACTGCCTTAAAAAATACAAGACTCAACGGTGGCTAAAGAGACTTATTAGGGATTGTGTCACCCTTCAGTTGTAATCGCGGAAAGTGATAAGCCAACAGAAAAGAGGCAAGGACCAAACGACCCAGTAGAGAAAATAGAAGAACTGAACACGATGGAGGAAGAAGGTAAAGTGAAAGGTACGAAAAAGGACTACGAAGAAAGAAATATCCAGCAGGATGAACTACACAACTGCCCTATCCCGGCCGCGAACAACGCTTACTCAGTAGGAAAGTAACCATGAATCACTGTTATGAGAAACACAAATGGTCGGCTATTAGAAAAGAATACCTGAATAAGGACAAACAGCGACCACAAAAATGTCGTGTCGAGGATGGACGAAGTGCTGCAAAGAGGTGCAACTGAAGCATGAACTGTTACTGCACGGCGAAATCATGCCGAGGAAGGGCCAGGGGGCCGAGGACGTCAATTTAACTGTTATATTGCTATATTGCTCAAGCTCTTTGTATTTCTCTTGTACCCTCAATAAGTGCTTGGGACTTGCCCGATGGGCAGCGATGAATAAAAAATGAAAAAAACATTACAAATATAGTTGTCTAGAGAGCCCTTTTGGAAACGAATTCTCAAAGATATCACTTAAGTGTTATACCCCAAAATTAAATAATCCGACTTCTGCTGAACAAGTTTAATGAAGCATATGTCACAGACGCATAGTGGTAACAATGAAGGCAGAAGAATGCTGTAGCCTCGAGGAATTTCAATAAACAGTTACTGGATTTTCCAAAGCATTCAGGGGAAGGGTGATTATGATGTCACATTTCGACAGAACTCAAACCGTGGGTCAAAGAGAATCAGCAATCTTTTTTCCAATGAGGTCGCTCTATTTCATTTATGGAAAGGAATTGAAAAAAATTGCTGATCCACTCTTACCAACAATTTGCAATAGCTGGTAAGAACAAAGCAGGCAGGTGTCTCAAGACTACAGGTGAAGAAAAATGGAATTCCTCAATGAACGTCGAACCATGTCAACTACCGAAATGCTGAAAGCCAAACGTCTTCCATTTAATCAGTACCTAGGTGTGCTGCCTACTGCTACTTAGCCATGGTAATATATTGTGCTACCACTCCGAGTCCTGATTCTCTATCTCGAGGCACTCATTTTATTTCCGTTTGAGTTGGTGGCATAGTTCTTGACTGTCTACAATCAGAAGCAGATCGGTACCCTTGTCAGTATTTCCAATTAGCTCAGTAAGTTAGATTAGGCCAGATACCTAGCTGTAAGACTAAAGTGCTTACGGGAGTCTCGCATCTATCTCAGAACTTGATCCTTCGCATCTCCATAATCGACAAACGACAACATGTAAACACAATTTGATAAGATCGATTCCTCATCAACATGAAATTTTAAAAAGCTCCACCCAGAAGGGTCATCATTTTAAAAATTAGAAAGCTACATTGGGATGAAGTGTTCAGGATTGTCCACATAACTGTTTTAACAATTACTTTTCAGTGTCTATCAAAAATCAGGACCAATAACTTAAAAACTTATCATAATCGAAAAACAGAAATAGTACAAGCAGAAGGAAAAAGAACTTCATTTAGGGTGAGAAGTGGTTATGCATGGGATGAAAAAGAACCTACTTCGCTTTCAGAAAATTAGGCCAAGCAAGTGATTTTTCATGAAATGAGGATGGGAAATGCAAGAATGAAGATTAGAGGTTAAGAATTTCGACGATTCAGTTTATGAACAACTTGAGTGAACTGTCAGCCCATATATTATTGGAGTTATCTATTTAAACAATATCAATTAATTAGACTGAAGCGTTACACCTTGAAGGGCCATTACACAAAGAATCAAGGCTTTAGTTATTATTTCAACTGACTAGACTAATTTATAGAGTGAAAGTGATTGCTGAAACAATGTACACTGAGTAATACAAGACAGGACAGGATGATCATCCAAAAAAACAGTAAATTGCGACGACATATGAATTATGGGGGGGGGGGGGGGGGGGGTTATGGATTAAGGGGGGGAAGGCGACGGAGAGGAGGTTAGAAAGCCGCCAAAGTTTCTAAAAAGCTTAAGGCCCCTGAAGAAGACTATCACGAACACTGGAGTAAATATTTCGGCCTAAATACTGACTTTACTTTGTAACTAGTAGAGGGATGTAAACTTTTCCTTCCCCAGCAATGCACTTAATTGCTGGAATAATAGGAAAGACTAAAGGCACTCAGAAATGCCAGGAAATCAACATGACGGAGGAACATGACAGGGGAGATGCCAAGGGAATGGCCAAGGAGGACAAGGGTGGGGGTTGAAAATGCAAATCCGACTCATATCTGCAGGGCTTCATTATCTCCATTAGACTGAAACACCGCCCAAACAGGAAGGCTGGTAAGATTTCCCATAAATGTGCGTTTAACCAGCAATATTAGGTGGTTAAGAAAACACTTACACACTGTCTGGGATTTCCGTAGGGAATGCCTAAAGTATTCATAGCACGCAGAATAGCCGCAATTGATTGGATGGTGTTACTGTAGACTACGGGCTTGAATTGCTTGTTATCCTCTTGGGTAAAACCACCCTCATGAATAATTCTGGGTTGAAAAGGAGTCAACACGAACTAGAAAAACTCACCTCATTTGTTTGACGATCGTACTCTTTCCTGATTCACCAGCACCTGAAATCAAAAGCGGAAAATGCAATGCTAATTTAAAAAATTCGGCTCAATTTCTAATTGAAAGGACTGTCCTATCAATATGCTTCAGCAGAAGAAACGGTCAATGTCCACTGGACAAGAAGTGACTGAAAAAGGAATGTCCACAGGGAATAAGATTGAAAAGCGGAGGGTGCCCATGAAAATAGCCATTTTTAAAGAACTCCATTCACTAAAACTGCTGCATTCAAAGTATTCGTGCTAATATCCGATTCCGACGCTTTCTACATAGTTGAACTACGAATAACGCAACCTGTGACAGGTTCAAAAACATATCAAACATCAAAAGTACCAAAAACGCGAGATCGTAACAGAGCTTAGAGCCAGGCCTGTTGATTGGCAGACTTACAGGTGTAGCACTCTCAAGAAAGCTTCAAGTTATCTTATTCTATTGGGAGAGAACGCTAGAAAAATACCATGCAATAGCTAGAACGACAAAAGGTGATAAAGTGAGCATAAGCGCTCATTGATTAAAGCAAAGTTAAGTCCGACTTTGGAAAGGGCCTACCCAGGAGAAGCAATTTAACGTCCTTAGCGGCCTGGATACCATCCTCTTTGAGTTTTTTGTCTATATTCCGACTTTGTTCAAGGGCTTCTCGGTCTTCTTTTGATAGAAGGCAGCCCATTTGGTTTAGTGGATAGGGAAATGCAGTTCTGTGAAATGTCCCAGTACACGCGAAACGTCGATGAGCGAATGAAACCAGCCGTGAGGATAGCAAATAGATTAAGCTAGGCTGAAACTGGTTATAGTCGTACGCTAACCAGCTTAGCCGGTATGTTCCAAAAGGCCAGGCCAAGCCAGGGTGTATAGTGATTGGTCTCTCATGAGACATTGCGCGCTTCCCATTGGTCACCTGCTTCCCCCTCAAGGAACGGTTAAAAGTGGCACGGACAGGCAGCTGACATCGCTCACGCGTACACCGAGTTGCCCTTAAGTTTCAATTGGTAAGTTGCGTTTTGGCGGGCGAAACAATTTCGAAATGGTCAAGCGTGAGCTCGGAAAGTGATTAGGTTTGAGTGCTTTTTGAGCGCTATTTGAAAATGGTATGAATAGCAGAGCTGACTAAAAAGATGCTTTCTATACAATTCGTTGGTCAATTCCAGAAAACGTTTTTCCAGGCATTCTCAAACTGTTGCTTCCGCACAAATTATGTTTAGGTTCTGTTAACTAGCGCTAGTGGGTCTGATCTCGAGATAAATTGGACCGACATTAAACTAGCTGGAACACAACGGCCGGGATTTCTCGGACAATTCCAACGCGCTTACGCAGAATTTAACGACCATGCCAGTTAAACTGCAGCGCACCAAATGCTGCATGAGTGAGCAGGAGGCGATCGATATCGGTGTGTTTATCTTGGCGCTCGACTGGTAGCCCAATGAGGAGGCTGCGTTTCACTTACATCTAGAACGAGCAATAGCGCTTGGAATTGCAGTTTTGGGAGGCGAGACTATTTCCTCGACATACGTGGATAGCGTGAACAATGGTTGAAGATGAAGCGGCTTTTCCACTGTACATGTTTGCCATGCTGTAAATTTTTCTCCAACTTAATAATACTATCGAAGAATAACTATGAATTCCGCTTTTAGTGAAATGAAATGGCTCTTCTGTTTTGTTTTAATTCTCTTCCCAAGGCAAGTAATTAGTAGACTTTTCATAAACAATAGGGTTTAGGATAGGAAAAAAAGGCTTTGCAACAATACCAGCACTTCGCCCTGAAAATATTAAACCGAGTCTGTTAAGAGGCCAGACAACAGGACGGTCTTTCCAAACACATGCCTTGTTTCCAGGTCAGGCATGTCGGATTAAATCTGGAAGGGCAACATTGCATGAATGCTTTTTGCTCACCCCGGCTATGGTCTACTGTTGTACTAAGCGACTCCATTAAATTTGTGTCAGAATCTAGCTCTCCTCTCCCAGTGGATTAACATCCATTCCTGTGGTGCATGGGGCCAATAACTAAAATAGCTCGAAAAGAGAAATTTTATGATTTTCCTGACCATCCATGTTCCCAGTCATAAGAGGAAAAACGTCAGGCAGAAAAATCACCAATTCTGGGTCCAAAATGTGCTCGTTGAACCAAGGGGCAACGAGGAACATATCGAGGAGGAAGGGTTGGCCTTGGGGTGGTAATTGATTGATAACGAAGCTTCTGCCTGTTTCAGGTGGAAATGGGGATGCCAATATGAGTGGTACGAACCGACGGGGAGGCATTGAGGAGATCCGAGAAGATTTTGGTCTTCGTAATAAATGATGTTGTTATCTTATATTTTGAAAGCAGTATCTTTTTCTAACACTTATTAATCACTTTGAAAGGAAACTTCTTTCTAACGTTTAGTAACTTTCTCAGACCTACCTATTTCATCTTGACTTAGGGTGTCGTTTGCGGGATGACCGGGTGAATAAATAATGTCGATCGGTCATTCCCATCTTCATCAAAGAGGATTGGGTCGGCAGAGTCGCTAAGAGTCTGTCCGAGAGCCCCCTCTGTCGCTGCAATCCCAGCGAAAATGGGGAGAATTTAATTCCTAGAAAGAAGTGAGATTGGAGGTTAAGGGCTAGATTTTAAAGACCGATGATCTCTTCCGATTCTCCACAAATTATTCTGGCCATCTATGGAATCTGCAGATTCGAAATATTGATGGTCATTAGGAAATGCGGTTTTTTTGCTCAACCCACGTTTAGTATTAAAGGGCGTTGGTCGCCAACGAAGAGTGGTTGGTCCTCTTTCCTCGACTTCAGCGTCTTTTAAGCGCAGGAAACGCCTGAAGTTTGTTGAAGTCAGTGGGACGAGAGATTAAACTTGGTGACAGTTGGAAGAGTACCGCCTCGAATGTCATACTTTTGTAGATGCCAGACATCTGGAGATGGACTGCATGGAATTGATGCAATTTGTCTCGTCATATTTGTACTTATTTTTTCCTATAACGATGAATCGTTTCTCTATTTTTAGGGAACATATAGCTACTATCGACATTACAAAATCTTGTGACTGTGTGCATATCCCTTCGCAAATCGACCTATACATGAGATCTTTTTTATTCCATTTCAGGACAAAAATTAATCGGTCCAACCTAAAGCTTTCATTGTTTCTTGGCTGATATATCCAAACTGGTCTGGTGTATACCTTCTTCCTGGACCATATGACCAATCTGGTGGAGTTTATGAACACCTAGTCAAATTGTTTTTCATTTACTCTTATTCATAAAGACAGGCCTTTAAATAAATAGCGCATTGCAGTGAGAGTGACCGACTTTTGAGATATTGGGGAAGCTATCTTCACAACAACGATGGCTTTATCTACCAGTTATTTCTAGTGAACGGCTGATTCAATATGATCGTGATTTAAGTTTAGTAGACCACAAGGTTCCGTCCAATAAATACCTTGGTATTTACGTTGGTATTGCATTGGTAATTTTCAACGCAACTATTTCCGGCCGACACTTCGATTTTAGTAATCGGCATGGTTGAATATTTAGTTCATAAATTTATCAGAATACCAGCGAAATCAGTTCAACAGATGTTTTCCACTCTTGAACCTACGCCTGTAGGTTCCCAATTTAGGTGGTAGACTGTGGACGCCATTAGACCCCAAGCGTTGCCTCGATCGTTTCGAGATTTGCGTCTGAATGAATGTAGCACTTCCGGACTGCCCACCTTACCTAGATGGATTTAGCCATTCCACGTGCAGAGGAAAAATGTTGGAATGATTATTGCGGAATACTTTTTGGAGCCAAATGACATGAGCTGGTTTGTTACATGGTACATGTGTAAAAATAACCTTTTGCCAATTGCGGTTCCATTCAATGTCATCAGACACGAAGGAATGCAAGGAAAGATCCTTGAATCGTGGTACCCCAAGGGGAGAAGTTACATCAAGGGGTCCAGTTATTAAACTGATAAATCGAAAAGTATATGTATATTTTGTTACCTGGTATATTAGCCTCAAAGAGGAGCAACCAACGTTCAGGATGGTTATTTAGTCAAGCATAAGAGCCAAAACAAGCATGACGTTAATTACTAGCCGATGCTAAGCCGATCACTTGCAGAAAAGGCAGGGTAAGATTATGTGCCCCCAGACATGCCTGGACGCTGAACAGGTTACCTGGTTATATACTAACGTTCCTCCATTGTCTTTCATTTAAATTAGGCTTTATCAAGAGACCTGCTTAGGTAACTCTTTCCTCCAAACTAATAAATATCCGTTATATGTAAAGTTTTGACTAAACGTTACCTTCTAAGGATATTCTTGTGACTGGACACATTCCCTACTCTCTTCTCGGTGTTGAAGACCTGGTGCTCCATTTTCAAGATTCTGGAAGGCCTCCCCCTGCCACTGCAAAAGCCGCCTAGAGTATTGCCGGGGGATTAGAATAATATTACTATTTCGCTCTTGAAGGAAATATCCCGCTTATCAGGGCATTTAATTAGGTTGTAAGGACTGACGAGCACTCAAGGCAGGAACCATAAGCAAGAACTATCTGTAAGAGACCTTTCTAGAGCCATTCGCAATCTTTTAGTGTCCTAGGTAAGATCGGTGACCCTCACTGTGCTCCCAGAACTCATTAAGGCAACATTTTTCACTTTATAATGAGATCCACTCAATGTTTTTCATTGCATCACCGCCTTCCAAAGGGCTCATCTGTCTCCTTTGAGTCATCCATCATTGTTCCGAATTCTTTGAGGGTCCTTGAGATCTTCGAAATTGCAGTTATAGCGTCTCCCTTAGAATGGGTAAACCTGATTTTGGAATGGCTCTGACCTACTGCTTCTGTGCAGTCTTACTAATAATTATTATTTCGAAATGTTTGAAGTGAAACAATAAAATTTGTGCTGGTTTAAGCAGATTGAAATATGTTTTAACACGGAGGCCGGAATTTCGTTGAGTATCAGCCCGCTTTCTGCTTATTAATTTTCCCACTTGCTTTGCACCCAATTTGCTCCGTAAAGAAAGAGTATAAATAAGGCCAAATGACACAGTTCTCGATTCATTGCATGCAGAAGCAACAAGAGTTAGTAAATACAAGCAAAACGGACAGAAAAATTTCTGGAAATACCTGGGAAGTAAATACTCTAAGAAGCCTCGATTCCAATGCTATTCTTTCCTACGCTTGCAAGAACTGGTAACAGACGATGAATGGTTTGCAATAATACATGTTATTTTTCGCAGTACCATCAAGAAGATGCTACCTTCCTCAAAACCCGTCTTATTTACTCGGCTTCTGATTCAAAAAACGTGCAGACCAGAAACTATATTGTGCTAAGGCCGAGCTTTTCAACTCTTATTTCTATTGACTGGATAGGAAAAATTTTGACCTTATAAGCCTCAATGTGTGCGATCCATCCTGGATGGAGTAACTGTAGAAGTGGCCTATTTGTAGAAGAAGGTCAAAATGATGCATGCGATAATTTTTGGTTAGCTTCGGCAAGTCTCTTGCGAAAGCCCTAGTGATTGACTGGACGATTCTTAGGGCTTAAGCTGCACACCCACTGGCCAATGCGTATCTGCGTCAATAAATTTTTTTAATCGCAAAATTATAATAAATTTTCTGTTGAACTATACTACTAAAATGTACAAAGTAGAATCCTTAAGTTGTGTGCTCATGATAGACAAACCATGCTGAAAAAAAATTGGGAGACGCACCCACTGCAAACGTAAAAAATAGACTCATTTATTAAATCAGTAAGGTTCTTAAAGGACCAAAAATAGAAAAGAATCAAATACAAAGACATTTGCAGCACTGGTTGGAAAGCGATTCTGTGAGAGCTGTAAATTATTCGCTGATGTCTTTCAGTAGGTTAATTTTTGTCTGTTCATTAGGCCTTCAACTATGCTGACATAACAACTGAAATTAGCAGCACGCTTTTATTGGAATAAATGAGAAAATGCGGGCACTGACCTTCTTAAGTAACTAGAGGGTGTGACAGAGGTTAATTTCAGCAAAGGAAAATACTGAACAGGTCCCTACATGTCGGTGTTGAATAAATATTTCTTAATGTCTAGGGCAGCAAATATTGAGAAGATTTATCTAGAAATGCACTCCAAAGGATCTGGCCACCAAGATTCGAAGGAGGCTGAAATTAGGTGCGAGTAAGGCGTAGTTATTAGTACAAAAATAAACAAACTTCGACGAGCATTATGAATAAGATTCATTATTAGACATAGCTCTCTGATCCTTCCTTGGATTGGTTTCATCGTAAAGTAATAGTTCATTCTTCAGTTGCACTTCTTTGCAGCACTTCGTCCATCCTCGACACGACATTTTTGTGGTCGCTGTTTGTCCTTATTCAGGTATTCTTTTCTAATAGCCAACCATTTGTGTTTTTCATAACAGTGATTCATGGTTACTTTCCTACTGAGTAAGCGTTGTTCGCGGCCGGGATAGGGCAGTTGTGTAGTTCATCCTGCTGGATATTTCTTTCTTCGTAGTCCTTTTTCGTACCTTTCACTTTACCTTCTTCCTCCATCGTGTTCAGTTCTTCTATTTTCTCTACTGGGTCGTTTGGTCCTTGCCTCTTTTCTGTTGGCTTATCACTTTCCGCGATTACAACTGAAGGGTGACACAATCCCTAATAAGTCTCTTTAGCCACCGTTGAGTCTTGTATTTTTTAAGGCAGTCTGTAAGAGGGCACTTTAGTCTACGGTCCAGTATCTCTCCAGTTTTGTATCCTTCTTCTCCACGATCTTGTCTTGCGTGCCTCTTCATACCTACTTTGTTGTGGCAAAGCACCTGTGGCCGTTTGCGTTGGTACAGACAATATCACGTTGCCTTTCGCCTATTAATATAGGTGTACAGTTATCATCTCGACATTGAAGGCTTTCCTTTAGATCAAGTAGCCATGATTGGGAGTGCTCTTGTCATATTTATTCTGCACCTTTAATTATTTGAAGCATCCAATTCCTTGTGTGTGTGTATGTGTGTGTGTGTGTGTGAGGCTTTCGTAGTTTCCCCATTTTCAGAGTTACTCTCAAGTATGGAGAGTATCATCAGGCTGTATTTGTCCATTTTCGAACTCTTTCATGGGATCATCTTTTTTGTCGGCATAAGACTTGCTAAAATACGCATCGGCAGTTCCTTTCAGAGTTCCTCTCTAGTTTTGATTCTTCGCAAGTACAATGCAAAAGTCATACGTCGAGCCGTACTCCGAATTGTTTGTAGTCGATTATTATCTTGTTTTCTGAGGACAAAAGTAGATAATGCATAAGTGACTGCTGGATCAACAAAAATAGCTACCAGAGTTGGTAGTGGGGTGGTGTTTAGATTCCTTGACCGCAGGAATGGTCGTAGTCGTGTTAGTTGCCTTTTTACCTTGACTGGGTTTGCTTTTGTCGCTCGTCCTGGATTACAGAGCCAATGTATTCGAAGTGTAGGTTCGAGGATTGTTTGATCCTCACCGACACCAACTTGAAGCCAAAGAGTTGTGTCCGCTGCAATTCGCATTCCGTGCTTATGCAAGATTATCGCCAGGTGCTCTAATAATCTGACAGCTGTAGCTTTACTTGGCGCAATGAGACATGGACCATCTGCACATTCCAGGTGATTTAGCAGCCATGTTTTGCCGAGTGATCAATGATCTGAACTGCAGTGTCATTGAGTGAGGCGAAGACTTCATCCAGTATGAGTTGGAAGGTTAGGTTGAAGAGAAGTGGTGCTTCTTTTGAGCCTTGTCTCATACCACGTTCGATCACGAAGCAGTCCTTTGATACCCTCAATTTCCCCATTGGTGAGTCCATGAAGGACTTTGTCGAATCGACCATTTGCTGAGAGCAGCCAAGCTCGATCATTGAGTTGATTGACGCGGCTTTTAGCAGTGAATCAAATGCTATTTTCAGATCAACAAACACTAGCACTTTTTTCTGTATCTGGTGCACGGAGTTTTTTAGAATGTTTCTTACTCCAGGTATAGTCTGTTCACTGGATCTTCTTTCGCATAACCCGAATGGGGTTCTGGAATGCATTTCGGCAAGGTGGATCTTTAGACGTTGGCACAGAATGGGTGAATATAACTTGCTTAATGTATCTAAAAGGAAGGAAGTTTGATCTATAGTTTACAGGATCTGTCTGCGAACCTTTGCGCTTGTAGATACTTACAACTTCCGAGGTATCAGAATGGTCCCGTTGTAGAAGTCATTGAAGACTTTTAGATGGCAGGCATTTAGATTCTGACTGTCCCATTTCGGTAACTCAGATTCAATTCCATTTTCACCTGAACTTTGTGTCGTTTTAATCTACTTTTAACTGTCTTTATCTCCTCCATTTAAATTGAGGAGCCTCTAAGTAGAAGACCATAATTTTTATTTGCTTCGGTTGTTCTGGCCTTAAACATTTCCTGGTAGTGTATGGCCAGATCTTTCGATTATGCTAGTATCTTTGCACGTTTTGCTTTCTATGAGGAGTTTTCCCCCATAATATCCTTCAAGAGCATGAAGGCTTTTCGAGGATATCGCTCTGCGAGGTTTCCTGGAAAGCAGGTTATTCTTTCCTCTTGATGTGCTTGTTTCCATTTTTCAATCTGTTTGTCCATCCTCTTTCTTTGCTTTTTGTACCTCAAGAGCGTTTCTTTAGATGGATTTGAGAGTCAATTTGTACTCAACTGATTTTGTCTCCCTTCTCGCGTACAACTTTATACCATTCGGTTTTCTTTAGCTCAATTTTTTGCCCCGCAGTTTTGGCAGCAGCCTTTTCTAAAGATTTCTGAATATCTTCGTGTGAAGTAGTCAAAGGGACCTGAAGTGCTCCTGGTATGTTTCCTTTGATTTTCTTATTTGTTCTATGGCTTTGGGCAGTTGCCACCGTTGCTTTTGACTGTTTATGCCCTCCTTGAGAGTTCTGTCCTTTCGTTTTTCTAAGCCCTTTCTAACAGGCGCCTTGAGATTGAGGATGATTGTTTGTCGGCAATGATCAGAATTTGCATCTGCCTTTCTAAAAGCTCGTATTTCACTTAAGAGGAATAGATTTGACCTTTTCATCAGAACAACGTCAAGAATCGCACCTTTCCCTTTAGAATAGTACCAAGTCTGTCTTCGAGAAGTCGGTTTTTGAAAGAAAGTATTCATCACGCTTAAATTATACTCTTGGTATAGTCCTAACAGCCTTAGTCCGTTCTTTGTGGTGTCTTCCGATCAGTAAATGGACCGACAAGTTTGGCGCTAATGTTACGGACATCAGAGCTCAATCTGTAATTGAAATCGCCAAGGATAAGTATTTATGTACATTTAGAGAAAATCAATCTATAGGTTGTGGCCACGAGTTTGTAGAAGGATTCTTTAACCATTTCATACACCGTGGTCTCTGTCGGAGCATAGCATCTCATCAGTCCAGATTTTACTCCTCCAATTTGGAGTGTTATTAGTGCAAGTCTATTTGAGACAGGGTTAAATTCAGCTTCTCCGCTCTTTTTGACCAGAAAGGCGACCACGCCATTCGGTCTAGAGCTTTCATTGTGTCCAAAATTAAAGAAAACATAGTTCTACATATATACGGAACTATACTTCATTCGAGATTCCGTGAGGGCATCAATCTCCATACCCCTACCAGAAGTCTCTTCATCTACCTGGCAGAGATTCCATTCATAGCTACGTGTACGCACGTTTCACAATCCAAGTTTAAGACCACGAATCCACGTATTATGTTGTACTTTGATTAAGAGGCTCTTGGTGGACTCAGACTGTACTTCTGCTGGCATAATAATGTCTTTGTGCGTCCGGTGGGTTATTAGTCCTATCCGGCCGCCCCTCCCTTTAGCCTTCAGGGTTCCTCTTGAGGTTACCGGTGGTCACCACGGGGAGGTAGAGAGTAGGAATTACCACCAATCAACGTCAATTCAACTTTTTTTATTGCAAGTGTGCCCTTAAGACTTGCCTAATGGGTGGGGATGAATAAAAAAAGTTGGACATGGCTAAGCCGAATAGCACTCATGAGGCAGCTACCACATTCGCCATATCATATCAATCAAGAATGAAAGCCGCGTGCCTTATCCATAAACACCACAATCTGAATTAGTCAGGATGCTCCTTCACATGGACGATGAGTCGGAGTGTACTCAGCTAGTCATTTCCTAAGGACTGTTGAATGGATACATTAGAGCACTATAAGGAAGGGGCTGATGGTCTTGGGACCGCCTCTGAATCCTTTGAATGTGACATTTCACTGACGACCTTTTCTCACAGATGATCCTTCTCTTCAACAGACCGGTAATTACGATAATAGACTCTTGTTAGGTGGAGAAAGCCCGCTTTGCAATGCCTTTGATTATTTTAGCCTTCCACATATTGATAATAACAGACCCAGCATAATTTAAGGTCATACCAGTTAAGTAGAACGCAAGATTCTCTTCAAAAGGTCTATTGGATAATGTTTGGTTCAATGAATCAGTCTGCCGATTTGTTACTAAGAGACATTGTCAGAAAACACCAATATTTAATGAAGGGAATTCGCTTTCAACTTTGGATTCACTCATTCGAAATTGTCTCGACGAACGCCTTCTACTTTTTGAGGTGGTCCTGGCCGAATTTTTCGACTATCAGACTTGTTCCAAGTCCTGGATCCGCTATTTGTGCTTTACCTTAAAGTTCATCTAAGACTTCCATTGGAGCGAGAATTCCCATGATACGTTTGTTATGCAGCCAAGGTTTTACCTTGAAACAACCATTTCAATGGCATCCTATCTGTCAAAGGTCTTTGAATTGTTTCGATGTTCATTCAGGCATCCAGAGTGTACTTGCATGGCCAACTATAATGCGTCGTTATACGTAAATTGCGATACGCGAGAACTGCCGTCTCAGTATGTGCAGGCCTTAACCTCTTTACCAATAGCTCAGTTCGTTGTCAGTACGGTTACTGGCATAAACGCTGCTTTGCATCCACTAGTATTTTGTCCATTGAACGGACACTAAATGAATAAATGAATTGCGCCACTTCGCGACGGTCTCTGTTGCGTTTCCAATAAAAAAATGCTTCGACTTTCGTTTCAATTTCTTATTAAATTAGCTTATCTTTCAATCTATTAAAAATATTAACTTCGAAAAAAAATTTTTAATTAAAAACAACCGGGCATAGGAAAAAACGAGTTAAAAACGCCATAGGTTCTTGCCAATAGGTTGAACTACCTTATGCTACAATTCTACGTCGATGCTTCCGATGACACCTCCTTGACAGAGTGTCGTGAGTGGCTCGTTAATGTGATTAAAAGTCCTGCCGCTACTCGAGTATTCATCTCCACGGAGTCTATTTCATGGAACCACTCCACCGAACCCCATCGCCGTTCCTAAGAAGATACAAAAGGTGAAGTAAGCCTTTTCGATTAGAATTGTTAGTTTACGATGCGTAGAGCTAAAATATAACTACGTAAATGGCCGGAGATCATGTGAGTAAAAATAAAATTCAAGTGCTTAGGAATCCACTGCCAGTAATATACCGTCAAAATAGTATATTAAGATTAAAAAACAAGTTCTGTGGGCAAATACTTACCTGGAATGTTTGTTCTAGTCGAGAGAGTTCAACAGCACGTCGAGAAGTGATATAACCATTCAGCATGGCTAAAGTCAGCCAAAGTGACTTGAGATTCTCAACACAGGTCTGGATGCCTATCAGTATTTTAAGTTGAAACTAGGCGATGGTTTTACCAACAAGGCCCCATCGGTTGTAGGAAAGGAGATGGCTACTTATTAGATTACGAAACTCTGTGGGAATAGGTTCGAGGCCAAAACCAGTGGTGACTGGAGGTCGGAAATTATACTGCATTTGTATAATATCCAACACTGGACTCCAGTGAGATTCCTGTTCGGCATGCAGCTCCTCGGGAACCTCGACTCTGTAGCTATGAGTGAAAATAACGGGTGTGAGTAAATTTGGCAAACCATATAGTGTCGGTGTCTGCGAATTCCATTATACCATCAACAATCGTTTCTTTGGAACGCTCAGTGTTATTGTCAATAACGTTACCACATATATTGGTCTAAAAGTTATGACTGATAAGAATCAAGTAAACCAGAGCGAGAGTAAAACGCTCAATGTTCTGTTTCTGAGAATCCCATTCATGAGCAATTGCAAGGGCTAGACCTTCGTGAGGAACACACAAAACATTTCCTCCAGGGGTCCGCAGACGACTTTTGTCAAGAAGAATCACATAACCAGGCTCACTTTTACCATCTATTATATGATAAATAAAGCATTAGCTTCACGAAAAAATGTGCATAATATTAACCTAAACGCATTAATAGATCAATCGAAATTAAGAATAATTTAATATGTACCATAGGATGCATTCTTCGCAATGCTGACATTTTTATAAAACCGCTTCAGGTGCCCTATATGTAAAAAAAACTTATTGATCAGTAATATGTCTTACCATGAGTAGAAAATCTTAGTTTCTGAGACCAGGTAAAGCAACCCTTCGATAGGAAAAAGGCCAACTTCATTCCGGTTGAATAGCAGCATGATAGAGGTCACTCAAGGTCAGTCCTCGCCCGCTCCAGTTTTGGGGAGACGTCTTACTTCTATGACGTCTATAGTATAATGATGATTAAATTAAATAATTCAATGACTGCAGATTGAGTGAAGTTTTACGACAGTGATGGAATGCATCACAACATGAGCGCGGAGGCCAAAGCAAATGGTAGTTATTTTGAAACTTTACTTTCGTCTATCTTGTCGATCCTATCGACCCTTGTTTTACGGTTTATAAGAGATATTAAAATAGCTGGAGCTGCTCACTTCGCGGAATTACTGGGCAACCACTTTTGGTCAGTTTCTCTACAGAAATTCACACAAATTCTGTTAATACTAAAAAGATGATGGGTAATAAATTTTGAGGTTTGCTCCTCCTCCTCTTCATTTAAATCTCAACAATAGTCATAATGATAAGCATTTCACCCTTTCAGCTGCACCTGCTGTAGGAGGCACAGTTTGTCCGTGCTGCAACCAAAATCATGTCAGAGTTTACTGTTAGGATTGCGATGAAGTCCACATGAATGTGCATTCGCAGTAAAGCACATGTAGCAGATATGGCGACGGACCATGTTAGTTTTATGCTAAAACGGATAAAAGATGATTATGTACACAAAAATGTTCTCAAACCATCTAGTTTGAGCGGTGTGAGCAACGAACCAGTACTTTTCGAGGCTAAAACTGCTACAGTAAATTTACTACACTGCTTACGATTTCTACTCTTAGTTTATTGTGATCTCGGATCCAATTAATCTTTCAACGAACTGGCTTGGTGTTTTATGGTTGTAACAGTAATGAATTTCTAGGTTAGTTAAATCACATCGAAATCATTCCCGCCTAGGTTGAGTGAGCGGGTTGGCCCGTAGGAGGCATGCTTTCATCTGATGAATCGGAGGGTGAACAGTGAGTGGATTTCATATTGCGTGCAGTTTGACTTCTTTGGTTCATTGCTCATTTCGTTTATTTTCCAGTAAAAATCAGTCCATATTTGATAAATCAGAGGATGAAAGAGTGCACGTAAGATTGTCGTTTGTAATTAGCATTCTTAATTTATCCACTATCAAATTCGTAATATATCAGATGCATTACAGTGATAGACATTTATTAGTTGATAGTGATTCTAATCCTCAACTTTTGAATTTTGCAACTTAGCGCCAACGCACTCGTCTAATGTCTTTCAATTGGAATGCTCCGGAGCCCGTCTTACGCGTCGGGAGACGTACAGTCTTTACTCGTGGCCGTCCACCATGGTACAATCGTGAAGGAAAGATAGATAAATGTTTTGTTGTTGGCATCTGCGGTGGTTCTGGTAGTGGTAAGACCACTGTAGCCCAAAAAATAATCGAGAGGCTCAATCTTGCCTGGGTTAGTATACTCAGTATGGATTCATATTACAAGGTAATAAACATCTTTTTGAAATTTTACGTCTGGATTTTGTTTTCTTTATCTAAAATGAGTGCTAAGTCTAGGCAAGCCTTAGCGTCACTATCCACAAACGTTGATACAGCTTAGGCTGTTTGTTTAACATTATAGCAATTGAGGGTAAATTTTCATTCATCGATTTCTTTGGATCGCAGTGCTTGCTTCATTATTGGTGAGAAATGACCTTACTAGTGCCCTTATCTACTGCTCTTCGTTTCTAAGTCGTAGGTCCATAAGGATTACAAACACGTGCCAAAAAAAATATTAATTTCATCTGATTTTTTATTTCGGGTCTAGTGTATATGCTTTTCGGAATAGGTTCTTTCAGAAGAAGATAAATTATTGGCCAAAGAAGGTCGGTATGATTTCGATCATCCCTCAGCAATCGATTCTAAGCTTCTCGTCGACCACCTATCACGTCTCAAAGAAGGCAGAAGCATCCAGGTTCCTGAATATGACTTTTCCACCCACTCTCGTGCTGCTAAAACTGTAAGTTACATCTTTTGTTGACCATGACCATAACCACAGTCACTTTCATGGTTTTTATGTTCTAGCGAACACTGTATGGTGCTAATGTTATAATCTTCGAGGGAATTATGGCGTTTTGTTACCCTGATCTCCTCAAGGTATGCTTGTACCTTAATCTAACTTAGTTTCATATCGTTTTTTTTCCCTACAAGCTTACAAAAACGTGATAGTTAAAGTCGTCTGTCTGAACTCTCAGATAATCTGCTAGCTCATTAAATGTGCAATTTTTTATCCTCCTCTTTAGTTACTGGATTTAAAAATATTTGTGGATACCGATTCAGATGAACGTCTTTCGCGACGACTAATGCGCGACATTTGTTGTCGAGGTCGCCAAATTCAGGATGTTTTACTCCAATATGAAACCTCTGTAAAGCCGGCGTACGACACCTATATTGCTCCAACAATGTCCATGGCCGATATTATCATTCCCGGGGGTAAAGAAAATGGTGTGGCTATCGATTTGATTGTCCGTGTTGTTGAAAAACGGTTGAAGGAACATTCACACCAGCTTCGCTCTGAACAGGCAAGTGGTTTTCGACAATCCTTTAATCAGCTCCGCTTAAACGGGTCAACCGCATCTGCCGTGGCTAAAAGTGCTTCGCCAAATGGAGTCGGAGAAAATTCATCTGGTCCTACCCCCGGAGCTCCCGAGGGTACCGTCTATCCTTGGGGTGACGAAGCTGCTGGTGGTAATGCTCCTCTCATTGACCCAGCCATCATTCCAGCTCGGGTCAATGTCCTTCCAGTTACCCCTGAATCACGTTGTCTACACACTATGCTGCGAGACCGTAATACCAATCAAGACGCGTTCGTCTTTTATGCCGAGCGACTCATGAGGCCAGTCTGCGAATTCGCTTGTCGACTCCTACCCTATGAGGTAATCCATTCATCACGTGGCGTTGCTATCCCCCATGCCAAGTCGAGTGGGTAGTGAACAGATTTATGATCGATATGTAATGCAGTTTTTTTTTCTCCTTTCAGGACGTCGTTGTAGACACACCCCAAGGAGTTCCTTATCATGGCCGTCGATTGGTTCCTGGTACCAAAATCTGCGGAGTTTCAATCCTGAGAGCCGGGGAAGCTTTTGAACACCCCCTCACAATGGTGTGTAAGGACGTGCGTTTGGGAAAAATCCTCATTCAAACCAACCCAGAAACACTCGAACCTGAGTTACATTACCTTCGATTGCCAAGTGATATCAAGGTGAGTTTCTTTATGAGCGATGTTAAAGAAATTCCTTAATACTGTTGGCGTGGTCATCAGAGCAGAAAGTGTTGCTTTCTACCTAATTAACGGCGTCTTATCCTAATACCGGATCACGTGCCAGCCATTGTCAAGCTTTGAGACTAAATTCCTTAAATTATATGGCAATTCTTTGGGTACTGAGTTTGAAGTCGGTCGTACTCGTGCATCTTTTCACCTAACTTTACTAAAAATGTTTTGGCTTTCCTAAATTTACTTCCACTCTAGGTATTACTGTCGGTGGGACGTGATTGATGTCGATTGACTTTTTTGACCAAAATACACTTATCTGCTATTTAGAACATTTATGGAATTGTTATTGGTGATCCATTTTATAGCGAACACTCTTTCATCATTTTCGCTTTTAAAGACCAATTTAATTCCACCCATCCAAGTAGATACCTTCCATTTAATTATGATTTGGAATTTCATTGCGTGGTAAATGGATTCCACTTCGACATCTTGCTCAAAGTTTTACAGGACTTGAAATTTTTATTTGACCTAATTGAGACTACATCTTTTTAAGAGCTTGGCCGGTTGGAGGCCGACCTCACAATCTCTCAAGCTCACATTCAACTAAACTATTTAGGCCACTTATGCTGATACGCGTCATTGCCAAAAAATGGGCGGTTGAGTTTGTCTCGGGCCCCACCTTGTCTACAAGACGTCATTAGTCGTACGTTAAGAAAGGATTAGATTTAGCAAGGTATCAGTTTTCACTGGTGACATTCTCAGCGGCCGTTCATTTCTAACCGTCTTCAGAATTTACTTCATCGATGTAGCTAAAATAGTCCTAGGGTCCCTCGGGCTGTAGGTTTCACAGTTTTAGTTCCATTTCGATAGATCAAGCGTTATATCAAAGCCTTCCACTCGCCAGCTCCTCATCCCACTTTCTTACCATTGCAGGGATAGCTCAGCTAGAAATTGGTATTCGGAGCTAGATTAGAACGCCAGTGAAACTGGCTAATTATCTAGGAACCTTTCAATCGATAACCTTATTGACCTAACTGGAACTAACTGGCTAGGTGAATGCCCTCAGCGAATGTTTACTTAATCCTAGCAGTAGCTTGACCTTGAAATTCTGAGAACGAACTTATCTTCAAAATCATATTGGTCTTTGTGTCTAGTTTTAATGTTCAGTTGTCGGAATCTGATCCAATAATGCATTCTTCTAGGACTGTTACGTAATGCTTATGGACACAACAGTCGCCTCTGGAGCCGCAGCAATCATGGCGATGAGAATTCTCGTGGAACACGACGTTCCCGAGGATCATATTATTTTAGTTTCCCTCATCATGGCCATCCAGGGCGTGCATTCAGTCGCTTACACTTATCCCAACGTGAGTTTCTAGCCTACTCTATCCATCCCCGCTACCTTGTTTGACCTTTCTCGTTTTCAGGCACATATCGTGACTTCAGCGGTCGATCCCGGTCTTACCGATGATTACCACATTCTTCCAGGTATCGGAAATTTCGGTGATCGATATTTTGGAACCAGTCCCATTTGAGTGATATCATCTCGATTATGCCTTTTCCAGTATTCCTAACCCTCATTATTCCAATCTTTCTCCTGTCCTAATATTCATATTTGTGTATTGGGTGCTGTTTTTTCTCTTCGTCCTTTTATCTAAAGCCTACCGCCCGCCCCTTCTCAGTTATAAGTGTATGTGAATGTCTAATTTCGAGAATGTGTAATGGTGTTTCGGTACAAATACATCAGGGTTTCCTCTGTTTAAACTCAATCCTCATCGCTCCAATCATCCACGTTCACTTTTCTCGAATTCACCCTTTTCCTTCTCTCAAAAACTGTCTATCTATAAAGTAAATCGCACCTATCGGAGAGGAGTCCTTCACTGAAAACAGTCATTTATGAAAACGAATAGAAGGCGAATGCAGGGCCAATCTTCGGAAAGTGGGCTAGATAGTAGCATCGTTGTAGCTACGAACCGAAAGCCTAATGTCCATGGTCCACGGTGTTGGTAACCAACTTGGATAGCTGAAATCTGATGCGCTCTACAAGTATGTAACGACTGGACAAAGATTATAATTTATGTTTAAGTTAAACTCAACAAAGACCAGCTAAACTATACACCAATAAACTCTTGCATAAATAGCAAATTCTGCCCTTTCGTTTGTGCGCGTTAAATTTGCTCTAGATACAAAATTAAAAAAGGACAATTTTATTGGGAAGTATCTACTTGCGTAAGATGATGAAAAGAGAAACATGAGTTGTTTTCCCAGATATTTGAGTGTGGTAGGTTAACCGAGTTTAGTGCCCCAATCGCTTCCCCTGGTTCCGTGAAATTCCAAGGTTTGAACCTATCTAAGATGACGTTACTGCCATCGAAAAGCCAAGAGCGTAGTAGAAGCCAAAGTAGTCCTCCTGGTGAGGCTTAGTTTCAAGCCCTACCGGTGGGGGCAGGCAAAGGTAATATTCCAAAATGGTCGACGATGACAGTCCTGCGTAATCTGGCTGTGTTGGCGAATCCGTCAAATATGGACGAGTGAAAAGTGAAGTAGGCATGTCGGCACCACAAACTGGGTGCCAATATACGACGTTGACAAGAGTAGAAATGGGTATTGAGTTAAGACGAGGGAGTTGGAGAAGTGGTCAGGGATGAAATTTTGGGGGAATCTTCAGGTGGCCGCAGTGGGGAATTCTGTTTTAACAACTGACACCTGGAGCCTCCTGATCGAGACACCTTGTAGATCATGAATTCTGCCTCCTATGTCAAAGTGAGTTTTTCTTACTGTTCTTTAAAGAATGTCTAGTAGACTATTTAAAAGAATTCCTTCAATATAGATTTTTGACGCCTTTAAAGTGTTTTTGAAGCTAAAAGACTAAGCACCTGCTCTAGAGTTCTTTGGAGGGTCTGTCCTTAATCCGCGTAGGCAGGGACTTTCTCAATCTCTGCGGATCTTAAGTATACATGGTTCACTCTTCTGGCTCATTTTTCGCTGGCTTCAAGATAACTTAATCCCTCCTCATGGTGAAACCAGTCTGTGCCATCATCTTCATTTCCAGTTCATCCTAGCCTTGGGTGATTGATTTTTTAGAAAGTTGTCTATTGTTTTTGCTTAATCCCTTTCGAAAAGACCAGTCAGATGTGCTTCTTCTGATTGATCAATGCATCAAGTCGGTTTTTGTGGAGGCTTTCGTATTAATCTGGAGAAAACCCAATCCTGCTTGAAAATCCATGGTTACTGTTAGCCACCAGCCGCCTAATTGGAGACTGATATTGCCCTTACCAGAAAAGGAAGAGATGGTAGAATTTGTTCTGCCCTGCATTACACCGCAATTACCCGATTAGATGCATCTCTCACGCACGAAAAGAGATCGTAATTGGCAGCGTCTAGCTGTTTTAGCTGAAGAAATTATCGAAATTGGGCACTGATGTATGGTCATTAAACCATACTACTGTGGGGCGGAACAATGTGAATTGTAGTCATGGTTTTCTGGATCAAGAGTGATGAGGGTCTAGTCAATAAGACTCACAAGATCCCACTCAACTACGAAGCTGCGGGTACGAAGTCCAGCTATGATGCGGTCATCGTCGATTGGGCAGGAGCTGCCCAATTTTTGCCAGAAGTTTATGTGTAAATTCTTCATTTCGATAGTATAGTTGGAATGTCTCATTGCTCGAATGACTTGACTTTTGATCCGCGGATCTAGTTCAATCATATGCACTGCCCAAAGAAGTAAGACCGATTATCTCATGTGGCATGAAATACTTGAAAATTCTTCCTCTGTAAGCACTAAGAGGAAGATCTCTGAAAGAGGCTCTCTTGAAAAGATAATTTATGATTAATCGAGAAAATTCGACTCAGGAAAACGAAAAAACTAACGTCTCTTCACAACTGCACGTAGCATCCTGAAACCTCGAAGATGGATTTAGAAGGCACTTCAGCATGGAATCCTAATTTAATAATTATTAACAAGAAAAACTCCTGGGAGGTGGAGGGCCGATCTCTTTAGGAAAATATTTTCTTAAAACACCTCACCCAAAAATGAGTACATAATTTTCATATCCGATTGTCCATTTCGACGGCGGCTGATTTCAGCAACAAAAGTGAAAAGTTTCCTTTCTCAATAAAATGAGGTTAGTAATTCCGTGTCGAGATTTCTCCGCTTAATGTGAATAGGCCTGACACCACAGGTTGATGTAGAAAAGCTAGCTGGTACTAAGTGGCTGGCATGGACTTATAACAGATTTCAAAAACAATTTTTAATGTAAAGATTCATTATTCAGAACGTTTGACTAGGATTTCATCTAGGATTTTTGGTATTGCGGACCAGATCGATCGCTACACACTACTGTCACTGAGGGCCAGGATGGAACGATTGACCAAATTCAGTAAAGTTAGACCGGATAGGAAAGGCCCTCATATGAAGGGACGTCAGGGTCCCAGAAAATAGTGGTTGTGTAAAATATCTTCCACCGAAGACAAATAAGGTTGGCATGAAGTATAGTCCAGAGGCAGAACTTTTGTGCCAAAGTGTGTTTGTTTTCACGCTTTGATGTTTGGACGCATAAATCGCACTTGAAATGAAGGCCGGAAGGATGTGTACGAAGCCTAAGTGGCTCCGTAAGTGGCTAGGTGAGTGATAATCTGATCATGAGGTTATACGATACTACAAGAACATGGAATTCAGCTGGATTAAAAAAGAAACTTCCAATGAAAAGCTAGTATCAGCTGTATTACTCGCGTCAAATCGAACAGCTCCTTTGAATTATCATTCTATCTATAACGAACAAGCCTATCCATCTGAAACGAATCGTTTCATTGGCTTCACTTTCTTTCCCCAATATTTTTTTCAAAATATAATCTAAATTGGTCAAATCTATTTGGAATGGCTGGAATAGCTTTCCTCTTGAAATAAATGGGTAAGTTCGATTGTACAATTTTGATTTAATATCACTTCAATTCCAATTCATAAGACGTGACCGTTAGATCTCGCGTCGTTTGCTATCAATTTCCGTTATCTTCCGGATTTTACTATTCGAATAGGTGCTAATTATGGTATTTTTAAAATCACAACTGCCATTCAGAATGGAGAAAGTATCATTTCAAACTGCTAAAATCACTCTCTGTTATGCTAAAACGGAGTGATAACGCTTCATTAAGAGTATGAGACACGTTTGCACCTTCATATTAAATAGCAGAATATTTCCAAAAGATAGTTTCCACACTAATAAATCCAGGCCAAAAAATTTCGTGAGGATTGATGATTACATTTATTTCACCCTATATTTTTCCAAAATGACGAGGAAGTTGGTGCCAGGTCTTCCAGATTTTTCTGCCTTCTCTGCAGATTGTGCATCAATAAACTTTGAACTTATCAAGAAGCGACTGTTAAGCAGACTTTAGAAATACCCAATACATTATACGCAGAGTATTGCATTCTTTTATACCTTCTCGTTTAATCGTTGCAGAGTTTTAAACAATCAAACTTTTCCATTGTTCCGCAATGATCAATCATTTATAGGAAGAAAAATATTCATCTAACTTGTCTCGTAGGAAGGTAGAGTGCCTTGATGATTATCCATTCGATGAACTCCCCTTCTATTAGCAGGCTGGCATTAGCCACTGTATGTTGTTATTCCATTAATTAGGTGCGAATCAAATGGTTGAAAAATTCAGGGCAACTGCTTCAGGCTCTTCCATAAGTTCAACCTCTTTGCCTGTGTAAGACTTGCCAAGTTACGCATCGGCAGTTCCTTTCGGAGTTCTTCGACAATTTCGGCCCTTCGCGCACACAATCCAAGTATCATACGTCGAGCCGTATTCTGTATTGCTTGTAGTCGATTGTTATCCTTTACTCTCAAGACAATAGCAGATAATCCATAAGTGTTTGCGGGGTCGACAATTGTGCCCACCAGATTTGCTTTCAGGGTGTTGTTGGGACTCCTTGAGCGCAGAAATAGTCGTAGTCGTAGTATTTGCCTTTTGGCCCTTCCTAAGTTTTCGATTATTCCTCCGTCTGGCTCTCCGGGGTCTTGAATTATGGAACCAAGATATTCGAAGTGTGAGGCACATCGGAATGACATTCCTGCTGCTTCGAGAGGCGTTTGGTCCTCACCGACATCAATTTACAACCAGAGGGTTTTGTTCACTGCGATTTGAATTCCATATTTATGCATCGTTTTCGCCAGATGCTCTAATAATCTGACAGCTGCGGCCTTATTTGGCGCAATAAGACATAGGTCATCTGCGTAGTCTAGATGATTTAGCTGCCATCTTTTGCCCGATTAATCAACCATCTGAATTACCTAGTCGTTGAGTGAGGAGAAAGCTTCATCCAGTATGAGCTGGAAGGTTGGGTTGAAAAGAAGTGGCCCCTCTTTTAAGTCAACACAAAGTACTGCTTTTTTCCCCTCAATTTCTCCATCGTTAAGTCCATCAAGGATCTTACTGAATGGCTCATTTGTCAAGAGCAGTCCAGACATATCATTCAGTTGAATATCGCAGCTTTAGGCAGCGAGTCGAAAGCCCTTTCCAGGTCGACAAACACTAGCGCTATTTTCTGCTATTGGTAAACGGATTTCCATATAATGATTCTTACTCCAAGTAAAACCTGTTCAATTGATCTTCCTTCGCAGAACCCACCCTTGGTTCTTGAGTGTAGATCGGCAAGGTGATGTCTCTGTTGTGTGTTGTACAGAATGGATGGATATAACTTGCCAAATGCATCTAGAAGAGAGGAAGTTTGATCTATAGTTTGCAGGATCTGTCTGCGAACCTTTACACTTGTTGATATTTACAACTTCAGCATCAATCCAGGCTCGATTCAGAGGAGTGGCCCCATTGTAAAGGTCATTGAAAATTTTTAGAAGGTAGGTATTTAGACACTGATTGTCCTATTTCAATTATTCGGGTCTAGTTTAATTTTAGCCGGAACTTTTATTTGTTTTCAGTCTACTTTTAGCTATCTCCATCTCCTCCATTGAAAAAGAGGAGTCTCTTGTTTGAAGATCATAATTTTTAATTTCCTCGATGGTTCTGTCCTTTAGCATTTCCTGGTAGTGAGAGACCAGATCTTTCGGTTTGACTAGTGTCCTTGTAGTTTTTGTTTACTATGAGGAGCTTTCCTTCATTATGTCCTTCAAAGCATGAAGGCTTTTCGAGGTTCTCTCTTTACAAACTATACTGGAAAGTCTGTTATTCTCTCTTCTTGATATGCATTTTTTCCAGTTTCGTATCCGTTTGTTCACGCTGTCTCTTTGTTCTTTGTACCTCATGAGCGTTACTTGAGATGGATTTGAGACTCAATTTGTTCTCAATTGCTTTTGTAACAGTAGTTTTCTGTCTCCCTTCTCGCAGATAGCTGTATACCATCCGGTTTTCTTTCATTCAGTTTTTGGCCTTGCTGTTTTGGCTGAAGTTTTTTTCTATAGATTTCTAAATGTATACGTATGTAGCTGTCAGAGGGTCCTGAGGTAGTTCCTTTTTGAGGTGTTCCTGGTGAGTATTTTTCGATTATCTTATGTGTTCGATGCCTTTAGGCAGTTGCCACCCTCGCTTTTGCCTGTTCATGCCTTCCTCCAAAGTTCTATTATTTCATTTTTCTAAGCCCTCAGTCAAATGCATGGAAAATATCGGAATGCCAGTTGATGTTACCAACAGCTGTAGGCATGCCTTTTGTTAGTCATGCCCGAAGGAGTCGTCTTACGCGATTGTTCAGTTTGACAGGTGAAATTATAGTTTTGACTAACGAATATTAGCTTCAATTTTGCTTAAATAGTATCTCGATTCTGTAACTATTCGTTCGTTTGCACGCATCTTGAGGCAACGAAAATGATTGTGACATCTTTGAATGTTCTGCCTTCATCTCCATAATGGGCACTTAACTTCGTCAATGACTTGACTTTTAACCTAATCAAACGATCAGGTTAGCTCATTCATTCGCAACTACAAACATTTTTGCCACAAACAAACCACTGACTGGGTCGTTACTTTAGATACAATCTCTTTTTGCTAGATGGCAATCTATGTCTATAAACTACTAAAGCCGTATGCAATAGGTGGCTGTATATGTGGGGAACAATCGACTCTATTTAGTTGTGTATTAATGCTGTTCCTGCCAAAGTACCACTCTCAAACTGGAGCATCGTTACAAAGCCAGTGTCCGTATTTGACCAGAACTGTCTGGGGTGGTTACATCAACAAAGTTACATGGAGGATAATCACCTGAATTCATTTATTCTATGCATCAAATATCAGGCACGCAATAGTTATTCGCAGGCGAGAAGTGATTACTGACGGATGCCTGATATTTCGATATGAGATTTTAGAAGGACAAGATAATTCGACTGACCAGAAATTGAACAAATATTTGGAACTGGTTCATGCTTTGCCATCTTGATATGAGTTGTGCTTCAGAGTTCAATGGGTTCTGTCTGTTTCATAAAACAAATAGACCGACTTTATTGACTAATACACTAAGTGCAGACCATAAGAGCACATAAGAGAAGTGAAAACACAAATTCGCATTTTGTCGTGTCCCATCGAACACACGACGAAGCATCAGTTCGACTACGCGTTGGTTAATTAGACCTATCCGAACGCCCCTCTCTTTAGCCCTCAGGGTTGCCCCTGAGGTTACCGGTGGCCACCACGTGGAGGTAGAGAGTAGGACTGACCACCAACTTTCCTGCTACTGGTCTTGAGGCGGCCATTTTGCATAATATTATTGGTGGGTTGACAACATCCTTAGTAGAAATAATTAGAGCCTTAAAAAATATAAACGATAAAATTTGAGAGAATTGTCCCTTTTCATTTCATCCATAGGAGTTCATTTACCACAACCAAAAAATTTAAAATGTCGAGAAATATAACACAAGTACTCTTCCCTGGTACAGGCATCACCTTCGTCACCTAGTTATCAACTATCATCCTTTCGCAGTAACATTCGAATTTTCACTAAAATAAGCACTTTCAAAAAGACTGATCTGCCCTCGACAGCTTTCTTTGCTTTTACTTTATCGAAGCCGTTTGTTTAAATAAAGTTCTCTTGAGAGAAGTGCTTTTAAAAGGAATTTAGAGATGATTAGGACCTAGAGGAGAGAGACATGAATTCGGTTCGCCGTTTCGCATCACATCAGGCTTGCTACCCATATTAAATTTAAGCCCATAGAGTTACGTTTTCTTACTTCCTCTTCTTTCATTATTCATCAACCTAGATCTGCCACTCCTTAGACTTACAATCCTTGGATTCAGCGATCTTTGTAGAGACTGACATCCAGCCTTAATGGGTGGTCATTCTGATCGTAAAACTACAAATAAATACACTTTCTAACAAAATCAGCTTATTGTATGAAAAAAAAATGGACCAAACAGTGGATATCTCTAGTTAAGATGTTGCGACGTTGTCAATGACCTTATATTTCCCTCTTCCACTCCAACAAGTCCTTCGCCATATTCGAGTGCGAATATATAAAAGTAATAATTACACGCCGAAAACATTTAGAACTATGTTGACACAGTGCTATTTTGTATAGTTGAATTTAGGTTGGTCACAACTTGAGTTAAATCTTTCAGTGCATCATAGAGGGTTTTGCGATGGCCCATTTTATTATCAAATTAACGAGACATTTACAGGCATGGCATTAACCAAGCATTTCTTCCCGTTTCGCAAAGAATCAGTATCTGACAAGATCGTTCTTTAGTATTTCTAATCAGTTCTTTCGCCTCGAATTTTCTCCTCGCTGTTCATCCACTAGATACGAAATCTATCCATTTTGTTCTTTTTCAAATCGCCACATAACTCTTAGACTGGAAAACCTTCGAAATTTCGATAATTCCTCTCCTTGTTTATCATCGAAACCACTAAATGTACTGTTTTAGTATCTGTGATGGGTCTAAATGCAGTCGCAATGGCCATCAGCAACGCTAATAGATGACAATTGGACTTGCCGTATTCATTTTCAGTAATAAGCCCAATAATGGATCAGAAAGTTTAAGAGATCTGGCATTGCTTGTTCCCGCTAGATTTTTCACTATTCAGAGTAAGAAGATATCCAACTGTCAAGTATGTCAGAAAATAGTCTTCTGTAAAATGTAGTCCAAACTCGATGAGGGACATTTGGTCCCTTTCATAAAAATCGTGGAAAAGCCATAGTTTGTTGACAGAAGTTAAAAATTCCTAAAGGCAAACAGAAAATGTCAACAAGAAAGCCTAATAAAATCTTGGCTCCTTAGAATCAAGGAACAACGTTCCAATGATTGTAATGTAGGACCCATTTCCAATGACCCAAAGAGAAGAGAGAGATCTCGAAATAATAAAGCAATCGAATTGCGGTAAAACAGTGACAGCGTTAAACCAGTAAGATTGCGGGTCGACCAATGTAGCCAAATTGCGACAGTAGTATGTATCTGTGACATGGTGTCTAGCATGGCATAGGAGCCCACCAAGCAAACTTCATTTAGCTCCAAAAATCTGCCTGATTCACTATTATTTACTCGATCTCCAGTAACATGCATAATATTGCTTCTTCAGGAAAAGACAGCAACAATGTTATTGCAGCGACACATTCTTGGAGCTCTTACGTAGGTGCAACCAGTAGATTACAGGGGAGCATGTTGGTTTTGAATGAAAATGTAAGATGTTGTCCCGTTTTGAAATGTCTACTATTAATCGAAAATATTTTACTTATTAAAAAAGGCATTTTAACCTCCTGAATGCATGACGCTTGTGTGCCCATTATTTTTAAAACACATCGTGATTATCCAAATGGTCATTTCGAACAAGAGCAAAGATAAGGGCTTCTTTTTTGCTGTCCTTTATCAATGTTGCCTCGTTCGGGGTCAAGATGAATCATGTCTCCGTTCCCTTTTTGTTGAACGTTTGAATTCGGTTTAGCAGTGCTAAGCTTCTTCCTCGAAACTTTGTCTAAATCAGTGTAAAATATTTTTCCGATTTCCTTCATTATATCCCATCTTTGCGAGTACTTAAACTTTGTGTCTCTGTATAAGTTGCAGACGTCGCTTGTGGTGCAGGTGGTGTGAAGTAACCTGAAGTTTGATCATTTATATCTAGTAGGTCCTAGCTGCTGTAAAAGAACCATTCGGTGAAGAAAAGGGCTGTATCTGAATGAATTGATATTAATCAACGTAAAATCAGAAGGAACTCTGACCCATCGATTGTCTTTACTTCTTGTTTTAGACGCACACATTGCTAGAGTACACATTCAAATGTAAATTACCCATCTCGACCGGTCTGAATCACACTTCGACACAATTTGAGAAATAAGTGCGATTTATAACCATTTCAGGCACATTCGAATCTAGATCAGATCTTACAAAAATATATAAAAGGTATTTTCAGCTAAAGGAAGCGAAAGAAAGTTTCAGAAGGAAAACGTCGAATACCACGCTTCAACAGAGCAAAGTTTCAGTAAGGTCTCCTGAAGCCAGCGGGAGAGGAGCGAACTTCCTGCAGTGAGTTGTTGGTGAGCCCCGAAGGATACTAATTTTCCCCAGATACTTCAGCCCTCACTCTCTTCAGAATGAATTCTTTGTTTTGATTGCCGATCATTCAAAACAAACACATCACTTTTGCTCCTCTCATGAATTTTTATTTGCTTGCTAGCCTTTCCGTTGAATTTACTCAGTGCTCAGACCTTGACTTTTATGAAGGCTTCGATTTCAATTTTTAAGCTTATGCTCATATTTAAGAATTCATTGGAATAGCTTAGTTCATGCTAGAAGCTACATTTCAGCATTTCATCAGCGCGTAGCCTGGGTTTGAAACATAAGTTTAATATTTTTGTTTTACCATACGCCCAATGTAGATGACAGTGACATTCAACCGACTTAGGTGCTTAATTGTTTGCTATCTGGCTGGAACACGCACATAAGTGGACATAGATAAACGTACACCAGCCAAACGCGTCGATCAACATCAGTGATTCAACTATATTAATGAATATTTAAAGGGAAAGTCAGCATGGAGCCATTTACAAGATAAATGGTTCCGAGGCCATCTCCGAGCTGTGTTATCAAGCCAACAATTCATCTTTTATATCAGGTTGAGGTCTTCTTCAATTCATTAAAAGGGATGACCTCTTGAGTACAGGAAAGGCTCCCAGACTGATAGTGTAACTTTGCACTTATCAGCTGTAGGCATGTCAATCTCAAAAAATTCTTCCGGGAGCTGATTTTGAGCGTTGCGGCCCGCCACCTGAACTGATCAAACATGCCCTAGCCATTGGCAATTAATGCATTGCGTCAAATCAAAAATAAATTAAAGATTTTCAGTTGAGGTCGGTCTATTTTGTTCAACGCGACTGCGACGATTGCGAGCGGGCTCCGTTCGCTGCAGCAACTGCCTTAGCCATTTCTGCGTTCTCTGTGTTACTTCATACCTCACCGTTGGTTATAAGTATCTCCCTAGTCTGCTTTACCCTGGTACAGTACTTTTTAATGCGAATTAGGCGGTTCTTGAATTCTATAGGATTCGCAAAGATAGAGGAGAAATACTGCACTAAATCGATCGAATTTTATTCAAGTATTTGATATTATTTACAGGTAGGAAAGAAGGCATGAGCGTAATGATAATTCCATTTTAAATATGTTTTGAATTCTAGGACAAAGTTTCGTAGGCGTATGAAAGCAAATCTGTGTATCATTGGTTAGCGGTAATTTAAGCGAAATATTTTGGCTCAGAGATTTCCTCCGAGTGCTTAGCACTCATTTAACTCCAGATATGCAGAGCATTTCGCATGAATGTTCACAGGATAATTAATGAGTTTTGATACTGACAGTTTGCAATGTTTAAATTTCTTTTGATGTTGTCTACATCTGAGTAATCTGCAATGGTGTTCATCAGTTATCAAAGCCTCAAGGGTATGAGGTCATCTCAGAGGACGAGCTCAAACGATGAAGAAAGTTCTTTCTAAAGTAGAAACAACTGCTACTAGTTTGAATTGTTGATCGCACTCCATAAATGCATAATGAATTATGGCTTAAACGAATTTCGATTCACTTGTATTTTTAGACATTTTCTCTGTTTTTAGGTATTTATTCTTGGTTTTCATACCTTCGCTTAAGTTAAGGATGAATTCACTATGATTTGCATAGTTCTAAGCCTTTCTTTAAGGGTTTCCTAGCCACGTTAATAGAGGCTTTTTATTGAATTGCTTTCAAAGACTATCTGGTGTGTGGATGAACTTGGTCAATCCTTACTTTTCAGTTAAATTATTTATGAAGAATAAAGAACCCGACTTACTGATGTATGCTGATTTTATACACTCTGTTATCAACGATTTAGCTCACATTGGAAAGATCGGAATCACGGTAAATATTATCAAGAAATATTTCATCGAAAACTGACTAATTTTAGCAAAGCCGTCCGGTACCAATATTCATGGCTTTGCGGAGTAGGGTACAATTATTATTCCACCTACAGACAATTGCGGCGCTATTATGCTAAATTTAGCTTTGATTTAGTTTCATTATTGGGTAAAAATTTGTCTTTAAAGAATACCGTCCCGGTTTATTTACATTGTTTTATACTATTCGATACGCCCCGCAAACATTATACAATGGATCGCCTCAAGGCCATCTGTCGTTCTTCATGTGGATGTCATGTTAAACTAGCCGGTGTACTAGGTGCAACTGCAGTCGCCGCATTAGCTTACAGCGCTCATGGTAACTCAATATGCTGCATTTGAAGTTAACTTTAGGTTTTCGGGATGATGAGAAAACCGATCATAGATATCGAACGTTCAAAAATGGTGCGGATATACAAATTTTGCATTCTTTGGCCCTTCTTGGCGCACGAGCTTCTCGCTACCCGAATTTGGTAGGTATTATTGCGCTTCCTAACTCGTTTAGACGAGTGCGCTGCTGCTGACTGGGACCGTCCTGTTCTCCGGAACATGCTACTATACTGCTCTGACCAAAGACAATAGGTTCGTAAACATCGCTCCTGTTGGTGGATCCACTCTTATCGTTGCATGGCTTTCTTTCGCTTTGTAACTGATCTTATATCAAGCTTAGCGCCTTTTGAAATATTCAATAGCAAACTGTAGACCCCGATTACCATTTAATAAATAGTATTTTGTTGTCATCAGATTTATTTATACTCGGCACTGAATGAAATTCATTCAAACTCAAGCAATGCTGCTTGAAATTTGTCTTTTTGCACATAGAAACCTTATTCCGTTATGTTTCGTGTCCGTTTGGTTTTTTGTCGGTTTTAAAGTATTTTTCAGATAACCTTTTGCCTCCTTCGGGTAGGATTTTCAATGACGTGCTGTTTTTTGGATAAAAATTCATGATAAAGTACTTGCCAAAATGACTTTGTTGGTTATTTTCGACTTTTTCAAAAGTAGTGTCTTTAGAAAGTTGGTTTCTTCTTCCGTTTGGTTAAATCGGGTTGTTGATGACATGCGTTTGATACGTGTACTCTCAATTCCTTTGATTTGTACTTCTCTGCAAGCGTGTGCTACTCTGGTAGCGTCGAGGTGGACATTGAACGACGTAACTTTATTCCTAAAAATTAGTTGCGTCGTGCTCTATGTGTGCAATGGACGGTGCCAAAAAACGATGCTTAAGGGTATTTGCAGTTTTAAATGCAATCTAAACAACTCGCTATTCGGATGGCGGCGTGCTACCACGATTTCAGCACGTCCGGTTTGATAGAAACCGCAGTGTTTACTTAAAGGCCGGCTTATCAATTATCCTTTATTTATGAAAATGTCAAGACTACTTCCGTAGCCTGGTGTTCATCATATCAAAAACGAGATCAGTTCTATTCTAAAGGCTTGCCTTTTCACCCACCCTAAAATAACGTAGTTTGACATACTGAATTTCACTCTCAATGAAAGGATAAGAAAACAACTCGAAAACAGTCGAAATAATGAAAGCAAATTTTTTAACGCCTTGTTTTTTTGGATAGTGTAATAGAGATAGAGGGTGAAAAAATCATTTACCAAATCTGAATAGCGCGAAAAACGCACTTTATTTTGTTAATTTGACTGCCCTGGTATGGAAATATGCACTGGTAAGTCCTTTATTCATGTTAGTTCCGGTAAGATTACCATTGGGAAACCAAATCGGAGACAGGACTTCAGAAAATGTACTCCAAGGGAGTTCGATTTGGGTGCAGAGCATGTGCATAGCATGAGCCGAAACATACACTTGTAGACAGAGAGCCAGTTTGCACATGCGTTATTGTGTCGAAATTGCACTATGCGAACTCGCGGACATAGGCAAGGCTGCTGCACAAACAAGCAGGCTATCCCCGCCCCTTAACGTTCTAATAAGGCTCACTGGCTTATTCCGGAAGGATGTGATTATCCTCGGCCAAACGTTGAAAATAAGAAAGATCCTTGAAACTATTCAAATGGTCCGTGTTTTCTCAGATTTCCTAGGATTTTTGTTCTAATTTTGCTCAAGAGATGTTAACTTTCCTTGTAGATACGAGTGACTTAATTGAGAGTTCTCTAATCTGCCAAAGGTTATAGACGGAGTCTAACGGTTATCCAAGGTCAACGATATCACTTTAGTCAAGTACGTAGAGAGAGACGTCGATTTGAATAGTCTAATGATGCTTGGTGCACAAGCAACTGCGAACTCTTGACATGGTCTCCTTATCGTTAACATATTTCCCAAACTTGATTGAGTGTACCTTTCTTCGGCAGTTCCTTTCTGATGCGCTACTTACGTAGCGCAGGCAGATGCGATTCCCGAGTTATGCAGGAGCTTTATAGGCGGAAAATCAATAGCAACTCAAACCATGCAAGGTTTATTTAGATATGTTATACATTAACTAGCAGTGCATTGACTTGGACCCAATAGTTACTGCTTTTCGAGCATAATTGCTATTCTAATTGGCACTTAAAGCAACGAAATTCGCCTAGATAAGTGCTCTTAGGGCGAAGAAGCTTCTTTCGAATGCTTACTATTTGCTTCTTAAGTTCATAATGAGAAGAGTGTTTGACATCATTTTTACTGAACCGCGGCAGAGTCTGTTTGTGCTTTTAGGGTGTTTTTCAATATTATCCATATTTGGGAATTTTCAGATATATTTATTGGCAAGTGCGAATCCTCCGCTAAAGAAGAATAAGCAAGTTCTTAAGGGAAATAACTAAACCATTGATTTCACTCCTTATATGAGCAGTGGATTATAATATAGGCGAATTTAAATCCGCCTATTTATGAACGTACTAGAATGGCTTTAGTCTTTGAATTAACTCTGGATCATCCATGGTATAGTACTGTTAGGCTAATGCTAAAAGCCCATTCTTAATCAGTGCCCTTATTTCAAGCTGAGCATGTGCGAAAAGATAAAATATGCGCGGATTCTCATACAAATGGAAGTTGCAAAAATTCCTAGAATTTCAGTTATTTCAGTTTTTGCTGCTATAAAGCACGTCACCATTGAAGCGATATGCGCAAGTAGCAGTGGATAATTGAATGGAAATACTGCCATTAGTGCCTCCGAAATACGGTGCCATCTGTTGCGCGAAAGCACTTGTCGACAATTCTTTCGTTTTCAGTATGTCATTCGCCTTATGGACTGAGATTAGTTCGTGTGAAATAAAATTATTTGTTTTATTAAAACTATTTAGCTATTTGTGAAAGGTGTCATAATCAAAATTTTGGAATTGTTTTATGCTATCCAGGTCACACCGCATCCAGTAAATAGGATGGGTAGCCAAGAGGTGGGGTCGTTCACTGAGGATGCCGAAAAAGTGCCCAAAGTTCCAGTTAGAACCGCTGATGGATTTCATGTTAAGCTTGCCGGCATACTTGGTGCCACTGCAGTCGCTGCATTGGCTTACAGTGCCCATGGTGGATGAATTTTTTTAACGTAATTTATTTCTAGGATTTCGAGACGATGAAAAAGCTGAGCGCAGATATCAAACATTTAAAAATGCTGCGCATATACATATTTTGCACTCTTTGGCCCTTCTTTGTGCTCGGTCTTCCCGTTACCCGAGATTGGTAGGTAGTCCCGCGTTCACTGACTTGTTAAGACGACGTCCTTACTATTTGCTGGAACCGCCCTATTTTCCGGAACTTGCTACTATACTGCCCTTAGCAAAGATGATAGGTTTGTAAACATCGCTCCCATCGGCGGAAGTACTCTTATCCTTGCCTGGCTTTCTTTCGCATTATAGACAATTCCGCACTGCGAATAGCACCTCTTTGAAATGATTTATAGGAAACATTGGTACTCCTTTGTTTTGTTCCAATAAATAATGTCTTTTTCAAGCAGTTCGTAACTATGCAGAGCAAGGGTTTGCACTGCTTAAGCGAATCTGTGTGCATGCTTTTGCAAGCCATTCCTGTCAATTACCCTCCCAAATTTGCATAGTCTTTGTGTTCTGTGATTTCACAGTACTTTGGGAGGCTCATGCTGCGGGCATGCATAACCTCATGGGATATTCACGGAGAGCCAGTTGTAAAGCGAATGATCTCGAACTATCTCGTCATGCTAAGGATTTGGTTTTTTTGTCTACTAGGATAAAGTTAATTTCACTTCAGGTTACTTTGACTAGCACGTCTGGAAAATGTGTTAACACACCGGTAGTACAACTCTACACTCGTAGCGTGGCCTTCCTATTCTCTACTAGCATTTCGATTGCAGCGGAAGTAGCTGTAAACTGATTCGAAACACGTCAGGACCAATCACATCATTATTAAGAATGAGTTGTCGGTCAATAGAAGGCCCAAGACTTCTGTACCCATGCATTACAACCTGTTCTCTGGTTCTGTTGCATGGTTCCTTGCAACCACTTTAGCTTATATTATGTTGATCCGTACTGCTCTCCCCTCTGATACGTTAGAACGTCTCACTTATTTTTAGAAAGTCGGTTCCAACCAGTTTCCTGCGATACCCAAGCTCTGCACGGTCCACCAGTTTAGAGCAGTTATATTAAATAATATTACTGGTATTATCTCCTGATAGGAGTTTTATTATCAAATACGATTCATCTCAAATTTATTATTTCTTTCCCAAGAGGTAGGTTTGGCGGTGACATGGAAAAAGGTATCTGCATCGTCTCTGAGGCGTATTAAGCGAGGGTTCGCTGTGATTAAGACTAGAAATTTCGCAAACTAATGTTTTGGAGGTGGATTCGCTAGGCTTATCTCAGGTGTCCATTAAACCATTTCAAATTTCACATGTGCAAAGCCATAACACGTCAGTTTACTGATTGACTAGCGGGTGTTTGGTGCAGAAATCTAGGACTTTATTTAATACCCTCAACGTAGCCCCAATGAGAGAGCTATGTAGGGTATTTATTAATTATCGTCATTGTTTAAAAAAAAACTTGCTCCATGACGTGAGCAGAGAGGCCGCTGAACATTCGAGTTCCAGGAATATATCTAATAATTCAAGTTGTAGACCCTACTTAACCGCACGATATTATCAGGTTAACAGACATAAATCGATTTTGGTTGGTTTACTATTTGGTAACACGATCCCGGAATTCTATTTGTTCATTAGAGTTCCGCTTGTTTCAATCGTGTGCTCTTTTGGCTTTTGCTAAGCTGATCCGTGAATTTTGTCAATGCATGCTCTCTTTTGATCACCTTCTTGTAAATTTTGATGAATCAAAACTGTTTATTATCACCGCAATTTCTATTCAGCCTCTTCACTTCGAGCGGTTTTTTAAAGTCTGGCTTCAGCACATGGCAAATATACCGAAAACAGCATAAATTTATACATTCTACGCCATTTTTATTTATGAGGAGGATATTCAGGTTTTCAGAGAGGAAGTATGATCCGTCTTCTGCTATTCCCTTTTGTGTTTCAATTTATATCAGTTTTTATACGTAGGATTGTTTACCATTAAGTCATCTGAACAAAGGTTTAAGACAGCATAGCAGAATTTTTTAAGCATTGTTCCATCATTAATCTGGTAAATATATCGTCATCAACACTTAGGGCTTTATTTTCTGATCTCTTTTTTAACTTAGCTAATCTATTTCAACCCTGGGATTTATGAAAAGATGAAATGGCTGTGGTTG
Organism: Moniezia expansa; assembly: GCA_019097775.1. Lineage (NCBI taxonomy): Eukaryota > Metazoa > Platyhelminthes > Cestoda > Cyclophyllidea > Anoplocephalidae > Moniezia > Moniezia expansa. Next base: position 10,763,769 of record JADFDV010000053.1, read on the forward strand.
CTTGAATACATGGGAACATGGCAGACAAAAATCTTTCACAAAGATTTTCACTAATAATTTGTACTTTACGTGTTCTATTCAGTACCAGTAATTTTCATTAGTAAACCAAAAGTTCATTTGTAGAGTTGACATGCATTATATGATCTTTGTTTTATTTTATGTAATACGGCCCACATTTATTAAATAGAATGGATAGCCTGAGGGCCGTCTATCATTTTGTAACTTGGCCGGTCACTCGAGTTGCCGAAAAGGTGGTTGAGGTGCCTCTTAGCTCTGCAGGTGGATTTCACGTTAAGCTAGCTGGCATACTTGGAGCGACTGCAATAGCCGCCTTGGCTTTTAGTGCTCATGGTAGACAGACATGTAATAACATAATTGATTTATAGGTTTTCAGGGTGATAAAAAAGTTGATCATAGGTTTACGACATTTAAGAACGGTGCGGATATACACATTCTGCACTCTTTGGCCCTTCTTGGTGTACCGGCCTCTCGCTACCCTGAATTGGCAAGTTATTCGGTTTTCAATAATCTGCTTAGACGACCATACTGCTATTAACTGGAACCATCCTATTTTCTGGAACTTGTTACTATACTGCCCTCAGCAATGACGTTAGATTCGTGAACGTTGCTCCCGTCGGAGGGACCGCCCTAATCATCGCGTGGCTTTCTTTTGCTTTGTAGCTGTCTACGCGTCGCGTTTTATATCATTTTGCCACTTTATTGCCACTGCGCAGATATTGCTGCTTATTGATTAAAAACTTCGCTATGTAGAGTACAGAACGGGAATTCATTCAACTTGAGTCTATTTGGGAGTCTTTTGTACAGATAGGGCCTACATTCGTTCACTGAGCAGTTCCTGTTCCTTGTTTTTCCATGCCTGCTCGGCTTTCATATGTTGCTCTTTTACAGTACTTTTCAGATATTCATTGACAGTCCGCTTATCATCTTCAGACAGCGTCTTAATCGTAGTGATGAACTTTGAGAACTTTTGGTAGATCTTATCCATATTTTTCTTGGTTTGGTGGAGCATACCGCGACCTTAAATGAGAAGTAGAAGACAAGCCCGATACAATGTTACCTTGTTTAATTAGCTCATCCCGGACGTCACCAGTGACAATGGTTCGAAGACGAACTGTAAATCGGGTCTGATCTACATCTTGGATAAGATCTGGGCACGAGGAATTGGCCTTCCCTTTTTTGGGATATGGAGCCCCTGAATCACCGGAAATGTATTGAGATACTGCAGTTTTGGCAGCGGGTACTAAGTCCGGTCGACCGCTAAGATCGATTAGAATTTGGGAAGTAGGTTGAATAGCATTAGGCTGAGCCGTCTGACTTATAATGGCGGCGACGTCGCCCAACCGAACGCGCTCACCGGGAATCTAGTTAAGTAAGTACCTTCTTCAAACGTTTAGAACTTACGGTGATGTTGTAGAATATTTCAGGGGTTAGCTTTAGGCAGAGTCTGCCGTAGAGATCGTCTTCGAAACGTTCTAGTACTTTCGAGTACTCATGAATCATTTCTTCGTCCCTGATTGTTTGCTTTAGTCCCTCCGTCAAACTAATAAGTTTGGCTTAAGACAATGACGACTTAGTTGGGAGTACCTGGATTTTTCTGCATGCTTTTGCCTTTATAACGAACTGGTAGAATATTCGGCTGCAGATAGTGTAATTTCGGGAGCTCCCATACAGAGCCGGATCGATTTGAGATGGAGCCTGATGATACACTTCCCAATGCACTCAAATACCGGGAGCTAAAATAAATGACGCCAAACGTCCTTAAAGTTATCGATTGCATCCGTATTATGAGCACTACGGCGGTCAACAAACGACCCAAGAAAGTTGAGACCGGGCTAATTTGGCTTCTGTGTGTTAGCCAATTGGCTGTTCCAATGGACCACCTCTGTGAATGTCCGACGAAGAATATTACAGATGTGCTTAAGATCATTCGTACCCATCACATTCGGCTGGGATTTTAATCTAACATGATACGATTCTAACCGCTCCCTTCCTCTTTTCAGATCCATTAACAATTTCACCGTCCCTATCTTTCTTTCTATCTGCTAAGCGATCTGGTTTACTAGCCTTCCATCATGTTTCTTATTCTCCTCGCAATAATCCACCTATTTACTAATAAAATAACCGAAAATTACTCTTCTTGCATACAGCAAATAAGAGTTGGGAATTTCAATAAGTCCTGAGAATTCAGTAAAGGATTTTTTTCGTCAAAATATGGAAAGTGAGCGTAGTGAAATTAAATAAATAATTATACAACTAATGAGGCAGCTGTTTGCATACATTATGACCTTAAATTTTTAACATATTTTCAAATTGTGAAACAAGAGTAAGTATTAATTTATTCATTTCAAGGCAAATTCAAAATAAATTTTCCAATAATGCCCCGATTTGCCTCTATTTTGCGTCATGTAGATCGTTTGCTGGTTCTTCCTTTGGGTCAACTAACTCATAATTTTAGCCTCCATGGGTGCTCGAAAGCTGACGGAGACGTTTATACTTATGCGCAATAATGCCATTCAGAACAGGCAATTCGCTAACAATTCTCGAACGGTAAGCCGCATTTCCTCATAATTTGCCTTAGCGTCCGTCTTACAAGGAGAAGTTGCCCGGTGAAATGACTGATATAGAACTTGGTCCGACAAAATCAAATGAAGGTCTCCAGGAGTGGCGGAACATGGTCAAATCCATTAATTTTGAGTTCTCTGTCATTCGTCAAAAAAGTATGATCATGATATTTCGCTTAACACTATCTAGTGAAGGAATTGGTAAATCTGCACGATCATCATATAATGGCCGCTAAGTTGGATGACAACATAGATGATGATAAAGAGATCGAATTGCAAACCAAGGAGTTGACCCAGGTTAGGGTATTCTTTTCATTTTGATACTTGTTTTTAGTTATTCACTTTGTGTCATCGGCAACTCTCACAACTCACTGCGTTGAAGCGAAAGATCCAAATGGGTAGTCGTGCCCAACCCGAAACTTTGATGACCAACACAATTTCATCTCTAGCAAGAATACTTCAAGAGCTATCTTTGACATTTAGGAAAGTTCAATCACACTATCTTAATGGTAAGGTTTGTCTTATTATATTATTGTTTTGCATTCGTCAGAATTGAAAGCAAGAGATGAACGCATTCGTGGATACCTGAACACGACTCTGGGAACTGAACTGACCGCAGATGATGTGGCTGGTTTGGCTGAATTCGACCTGCTGGAGGTGAGCTTTTTATTGATCAATTTCAACTATTTAGCCAGCCACTGGAGATCAAACACAGATGCTTCTTGCGGAGAACACAAAGGCTGTGGTGCGAAGAGAACAGGAAATAACGCAGATAGTACGATCCCTGCATGAACTCAATGAGATCTTTCGCGACGTCGCTCAACTTGTTGTCGATCAGGCGAGTTGACCTGATTTTGCAATGGCTGTACGGCCTCAGTTGTTATCTAAATCCGGTAAACCCGACTGGAATTAGATTTTTTTGAGCATTTAGGCCAGTGAATACCTTCCGAGAATGTGCGAATCTGTTGATATTAACTGCTTCATGCTGCGTCGTCAGTACCGTTCTCGTCAGCTCTGTATGTGCATTTTGGTTCCTCGCAAGTTTTACGGGTGGAGGTACCAGCCATAATGCGGTTTAAAATCATGTAAACCTGCTGCATTAATGTCGCTCATAACTCTTGTGCTACCTTCGGGTTTTGCATTTTTATTTTCGAATAGTTCATATGTTTTCAGCCTCTAACTGGGAATATGTGATGAGGGTTTGTGTGGAGCGCCTTGGAAGACTGAATCATTGGCATCAGAAAATCGGAACTGCCCTTATCTTCTCGCCTGCACTCAAAGCGCTTATATCGCCTTAGCTTCACAACCGATTAGCTGGACTTTGGAGTTAGTCTCGACTACTTTCGTTTCATCGAATCGGGACATGATGAGGCACGCGCGAAGTGCCACGGATATGATCATTCCAGAGAGAGCACTCGTTCACCAAGACTTGCAAGCTCGCTTATTTCTAAATCAAAAATCCTGCCTTTATTCACTGTTAGTTGTTCTTGAGGGCGGTTTTTCAAATCTCAATTGAGTGGTGACATGCCAGCAGCTTAGCGTTGGTTTGCGCATTTGGCTCATTGGTGGATGTTATGCTATCGGCGCCTTTCTACCATTTTAGTGATCACCAACATCAGTTAAATAGAACCAAATGGAGCATTACTAGTTAGCAAAGGAGTGGAAATACACTTTGCTTTCGAATTCAGGCGTCTCTTTGAAGCTTACTATCGGTTGTCTCCTCACCTATTTTATTGGAATGCTGTATTTGCGCTCAGAAAGCGTTTTTTTTCTGTTAATAGGCTTCTCCTTTACATAGACAGTTGAGGGCAAACCGGTCTAATTTAATTTGCATAGTTTTCTTAATTTTATGAGGTTACCCTCAACCCTCACCCATTAGAGGAAATCAATGAAACTTGATACTTCGATATTTCGTTACTCATGGGCATCAGTAATTTTTCTTATCTGTTGTTTTGCGCTGCGCCATTTTGCAGAACATATTCCTACTTGAGAAGGACCATTCAAATCAGCACCTCTTGGTTACAGCCGTTTATCGATTGAAATTATGCACATTTTCAGTTATTTGTGACTTCAAGTACCTTTCGTTTTAATTTACTTTAAACAAGACGTATATTATTAGTTTTTCAATGGTAGTATAGCCGAATTGAGGTCCCTAAGTCAGGTCCCAGAGGACCTTCCATCCTCCCTGGTTAGATGTGATGTTATGAAAATCGCGTTGAACGCTGCTTGGTAGCGGTCGCACATCTATTTGACTCATCGAATGAAACGCACTATTGTGACCACCTGCATTGTTTTCAAGGAGGGCCATGTGGGAATTCCTCAATCAGGAAAGCTCGGCTTGCCCCTTCTGCTTCTTGAGGTAGATACGAATTTTGTCTTGTTAATAGGTTAGTCGGGTAAGGAAGGGGCCGGTCGATTGGAACTTTCTCGATTTCAATACTCTTGTGTGTCCTTATATAATGGCGCTACTGGCATTTAAAAGTTTGTAAGCATTACCACTCGCTGAGACTGGTGCCTTCGTACTAAGCACAGGGAAAATTTTTTCTCCGAATCCCAAGTGGAAGTTAAGGATCTTCCCATTAAATTTCCTTTAATTTTTCTTTTATTTACCTTGTGACCTAGAGTTGAAATATATTTAAAAATTTGATTGTCCAAACAGTAAAGATAGATACTTAAATTTTGTTAAGGAATGAATCTCCATGCTTAAATCAGTAACAAAGTAAGGCTTATATGAAGGCTTCAAACGGTTAGAGAAGGAATGGGATCTGTCGACCTTCCACTTGGCATTTAAAGTATTTCAAGTTTCTTCAATAGCTTTCTCGGTAATCGGTTTTCTGCATTCTCATTTTTCATACTTTTGTCAATGCTATTGCTCAGGGTTGGCTGAATTTATTTATTTATTTTCTCCCCACCTATTAGGGTAAGTCCCAAGGCCTTATTGGGGGTACAACAGAAGTACAAATCGCTTTTTTAGCAATTAAGCACAACAGTTAACACAGAACAGTAAAATGTTTGTTGACGTCTTCGTTTCTCTGGTCTCTTCTCTGGCATGGCTTCGTCGAGCCACCTCGTCCGAATTCGTCCGTCTTCATATCTCCTCCAGAACTCAACTTTCTGACGGAGATTCCATTCATAGTTATTTGCACGTGCAGTCCATACTCCAGTTTGAGACCACAAATCCGTTTGTTTACATCGTGCCCCCTTTACCAAGCTGTAAGAAGCTGTACTTCTGGTGGCATAATCTAATTTTATACGTCCGGAGGGTGATTAGTGCTAACTGGCCGCCCCTCTCATTGATCTCCAGAGTTGCCCTGGGGTTACCGGTGGTCGCCACGAGGAGTTTGAGAGTAGGTTTGACCACCAGGGTTGGCTGATATCCCATTTCTCGCAGTATTTTCCACCCAGTTTGGACTTGCAGGATCCGCCGTTCGGATTGTCAGATCCTTGAGCTTTAAGCTTCTTCTGATCACGTTTCTTACAACGTGATCTGAACCTTAACCTCTTTCAATGAAATGGGGAAACTAGGTTTCATGAAGGACTTGGTTCAGTGACATCTTATGTGATCAGATCTCTTCGGATCTTTAGGCTCAGTATAATCTTGGCTATCTACAAGAGTCTAGGGTGTATTTTCGGTTTCTTCTTACATCGTATTCCATTCACTTCTGTAGGGTACACTGGTGGATCGTATCGACTACAACGTGGAGCAGACTCAAATTCGTGTTAACGAGAGCCTCAAACAATTGACAAAGGCCGAGTCGCATCAAAAGAAGGACCGAAAACTCTTTGTCATCTTCGTATTGACCTGTTTGGTTATGATCCTCGGTGCTGTCCTGGTTTTCACCAAATTCATCTGAAATCATTCAGCTTCTCTTCTTTCACTTATATCTGTTTCTCTGTCTTTGTCACTGTGCAGTGGTAGTACCTGTGTCTTTCATATCCCTATTTGAATTGATTTCCCCCCTCAGCACTCATTCCGTTCTATACTTGCGTTCGTTTTTTTCGTCCCATATCTTTACACGGTTGTACAAATTACACTAGTCTATCCAATGATATGTCTATGTGCATCTTTTTTCTCAATGTGCGTGCCTAATGAGGTGTTTTATCTTTTGTTTGCAGAACATGTTTTCTAGCTCCTATCTTGTTTTTCACCGTGAGGATCTTCAATTTGGCCTTCTCGTTGCAGACCAACATTAACCAGTGTGGCTAAGTGCGTGCCGGTGGGTTTCGAACTCGTGTGCGAGACCGTTACACTATGGTTATGTGCAACTGATGTCATGCGTAGATCTTGATCTAGTACGCCAATTGTGCCGGACTCAGGACTTTAATAGGGTGAGACTAGTCTATCCTACATAACTCCTGCAATGGGGATCTGGCTTTTGTCAGCTTTTATCTAATCGCGCTTCGTCACAAATAGATTCCATTGCTTATACCCTCAACGATTCAGGAGATAGTCAAGATAGTGAAACTGTTCTTCATTCTATGTCCACCGGAGCAGATGGTATATCGATAGTTTTAGGATCAATTTTCTTCACCTCGTGTCACTAGCCCATGTCTTTGGGGAATTGTGCAATCGATGTGTTGATGCACCATCTGGGATTCCTGAAAGGTAGGAGAAGCTAATAAAGTATGGAACCCAGTCACTTTAAGCTTTTTTGTCGCTTAAGGTGTTTCCTTGACAAACCTTGGTGTTGTACTATTACTGTGCTTAGGTCCCTCCTCCGTTGGTCTTTTTTCCAGTACCAGTTTGGGTGTTACGATTCTTGTATTAAAATTCCCTTGCTTGCATGATGGCGTTCATTTATTGAATGCGGGGTGGGCTCTGGGTTTTACACCCTGAGGTGTTATTACTCCATGCCTCTAATACTTTGTTCGCATGATCAAGCATGCAGCGTAGGGATTTCGTCCAATTAAACGCTAAAGTATCAAGGTGTTTCGTGCTAGTTTAGTTGGCCTATTGGTTCTTTTTTCATGAAGGGAGTCTTCCTAGGCGAGCCGATGGTCACAAATTATTCATAATTAGAGGGATGAGATTTCAGCCAATCTGACTGGTAAAGCTTCGGTAACAACACGAGACAGGCATAACTACACAGCTCATACCACCGACCAATCGGGAATGTGGGGAAAGTATTTATTCAAAGGCTTGTACGCAGACACTTTGATAATCCAACGGCAAAAGAGCTATTCTTAGGATTACCTCCTAGACATTATAATTCACTCTATAATGTCAGTGACATGGCAATCGTTTACGCTATTCCTTGTCCCTTCGTTATTTTAAACTCTTGTCGTATTGGTAGAAAATTTGCCGGACCCGGAGGGACAAATTAAGTTATTCCTGAAGGTAAAAGGATTCCAAGGATGCACTTTGATTGAAGTCGTTCCCGTCTACCTCATGAGCAGATTCCGCAATCGACGAATTCCATTGCATCGCCTCTGTGGGGAACCAACTGTGTACTAGTGTGCACTGAGCAACGTATCCTATGCTTCTACAGTTGACGAAAACAGATAACCCGCCTAACTCACCAGAGCTCGTTACGATGCCAAAACTTTCAATATGGTAAATTGGCAAGAACAATGTGGGGCACAGTAGGGTTGGATCTGGTGTGTTAACAGGGCAGAAAAATGCTACACGGGCGTATAGGATGGAGAAGCACGTCTAGAGAACCCAGTGAACCAAAAGGGGATTCTTAAATGTGTTTAGAAGGTGCTCTTAACAATTTGGCATAGATTTGTGTTGATAATTTTCTGTATTCATTTCCACAAGTAGCAGCGCATTTTTTGTCTCGGAGACGTTCTTCTTCACTAGCCTATGACTTCTCCTTTGAATGTAAGACATCTGTGAGTAGTAAATTCATTCGATGACAATAAGGACAATCTAATGAGCATAGACTGCCTTATATAGGAAGCTTCACACAATCAGAATGACATCAAGCAATATAATCTATAGAAAATGCAGCCGCCAAAACTACAAGGCAATAAAACTGAACGAAAGAAAAACGGATGGTATCCAGCCATCTGCGAGAAGGGAGATAGAGAACTACAGCTACAAAAGCAGCTGAGAGCAAACTGGCTCTCAAACCCATCTCAGGAAACATTTATGAGGTAAGAAGAGCAGAGAAACAAGGTGAACAACCTGATGCGAAACTGGAAAAAAGCATATCAAGAAGAGAGATTGACCAACTTTCCTGTATATCTCGCAGGGAAACAACCTCGTAAAGCCTTCATGTTGCTGAAGGACATAATGAAGGAAAACTCCTTCTAGGTGCATTAGGTAAGTTATATGCATCTATTCTGTGCCAAAGTTTGAAGCAACATCTTGCCAAACTACCCTCAAGAACCCAATTTGGATTCTGTGAAGGAAGATCCACCGGATAGGCTATACTTGGAGTAATAACCATGAAATAGAAAGCCGTGGACCAGGAGTAGGAAGTAGTGCTAGTGTTTTTCGACCTGGAAAAGCCCTTTGACTCGCTGCTTACAGCTGCAATAATCAACCGAATGATAGATCTAGGCTGCTCTTGGCAAATGATCCACTCAGTAAAGTCCTTGATGGACGCACCGAAGGGAAAACTGAGGGGAACAAGGGACTACTTTGAGATGAAACGTGGTGTGAGACAAGGCCCAAAAGAGGGACCACTTCTCTTCAACCTAACCTTCCAACTCATATTGGATGAAGCCTTCCCCTCACTCAACGACTAGGTAATTCAGATGGTTGATTACTCGGGCAAAAGATGGCAGCTAAATCATCTAGACTACGCAGATGACCTATGTCTTATTGCGCCAAATAAGGCCGCAGCTGTCAGATTATTAGAGCATATGGCGAAAACGATGCATAAATATGGAATTCAAATCGCAGTGAACAAAACCCTCTGGTTGTAAATTGATGTCGGTGAAGACCAAACGCTTCTCGAAGCAGCAGGAATGTCATTCCGATGTGCCTCACACTTCGAATATCTTGGTTCCATAATTCAAGACCCCGGAGAGCCAGACGAAGCAATAATCGAAAACTTAGGAAGGGCCAAAAGGCAAATACTACGACTACGACTATTCCTGCGCTCAAGGAGTCCCAACAACACCCTGAAAGCAAATCTGGTGGGCACAATTGTCGACCCCGCAAACACTTATGGATTATCTGCTATTGTCTTGAGAGTAAAGGATAACAATCGACTACAAGCAATACAGAATACGGCTCGCCGTATGATACTTGGATTGTGTGCGCGAAGGGCCGCAATTGTCGAAGAACTCCGAAAGGAACTGCCGATGCGTAACTTGGCAAGTCTTACACAGGCAAAGAGGTTGAACCTATATAAGAGCCTGAAAATGGAAAAAGATAGCCTGATACTCTCCATACTTGACAGTAACTTTGAAAAAGGCGCAATTGATAAAGCTTCACATACAAGGAATTGGATGCTTCAATTAATTAAGGATGCGAAAGAAATATGGCAAGAGCACTCAGATTCATGGCTGCTAGATCCAAAGGAAAGACCTACAGTTTGAGACGAAAATTATACACCCAGACTGGTAGGAGAAAGGCCAAGTGATATTGTCTGTACCAACGCAAACTGCCAAAGATCCTTCGCCAGAATACGGGATATGTCAAGGCACGTAAGACAAGATCATGAAGAAGAAAAATTTACAACTGAAGAGATACTGGACTGCCTTAAAAGATACAAGATTCAAGGTCGGCTAGAAAGACATATTAGGGACTGTCACGATTCGGTCGAAATCAGAGAAAGGGAGAAACCAACAGAGAAGAGGAAAGAATCAAACTGAAGTAGAGAAAGCAGAAAAACTGAATACGAATTAGAAAGACGATAGAGTAGAAGATAGAAGAAAAGACTGCGACGAAAAGTCCCTCAGGCAGGATGAAATACACATCTGCTCAATCACGGCTGGGAAGAACTCTATCCTAGGTACTCCATGAGATGCAGCAGAAGAACTAAATATTATTGCGCCACGCACCCATGCCAAGAAAAGACCAGCAGGTCGATAAACGTCAAATAACTGCTCTATGCTATAATATGTAACTTGATTGTATTTTTGTTGTACCTCCAATAAGTCCTTGGGACTTGCCCTAAAGAGTGGGGAGGAATAAAAAAAATCAAGCAATATACTGAACGATGTTACAATGAAGGATCGAAATCCAGAGTTTCGATCGCCACAGATTTACAATGAAAAGTATGCACTTAATCCATTGTCAATGAAAAGGGTGGAACCCTGGTGCTTCCTTGATTGAAGATCGCCTAATCGGAAATCCCGGTATTAGCCAGCATAGTGCATTTTGAATCCACGTTGTCTGGTGGGTCGAATCGCAATACAAGTACCACACCACCTTAGGTAAGTTCTTTTAAATTTTTCTTATGATGATACCTCGAAAAACATTTCAACAATATTCACCTTTATTTCCAACCAGTCAATTTCGACATGTCATCGTTTATGGATGTCAACAACAGTTGCAAAGAGTTTCTTTTCGAGACAATCATTGGAAAATTTTAAGTTAGTCGCCAATTTCGGACAATTTATCTATCATAGTGAATTGGTAACTACGTAGTTTTATAGACCTAAAGTTTGCCATATCGCATCTAGGTAAAGGCTGAATTCTGTAATAAGAAGTGGAGCAGTGTTAGTAATAATAGCAATAATAATATATATATATATATAAATGAGATGGACTATACACAGAAAGGGCAAAAGACTGATTCAAAGAGCTTGTGAGAGATTTTGAAACAGCAAACGGGGACGAGCTGATAGCAACCACTTCTTTCGCGAGTGGAATACTGGAATAGGGAGTAGCCAAAGTAGAAGACGAGAGAGAGAAGATAAAGAGAGAGAGAAACTGAAGAAAGAGAGTACTCGAGAAAGAGAGATCAGATAGATGGAACCTCCCCCAGACATACTACTGAGGGTTCTCGACTGACAGTCTGTCTCTCTTTTTACCCTGGCGCTTTGTATATGTGTGTGATAAATCCTTGTCTTTGTTTATATTTGTGGTTGTGTACAAATAACCAGAAGTATGTTGGAGTGAATAAATTAACCCTGTTTACCGAACATGCATGGGTATGGGGTAGCGGGAGCGGAGCGTAAAATGAACGTTATATCGACGAGAGGGAAAAAGCTTCTATTCCAACTCCGGCGAAGATCTGAGAGGACACGAGGAGGTGCTAGGAGAGATGTTTCCACGATACACCGTCGAATTGGTGGTTGAGACTGCGGTAGCTGCGTTCGAGGTGGCGTTAGAGACCTCTTCCGTTGAGGTTGTCTTGAAACCCATGACGTCAGCAACACCGAAACTAAGCGGCGGTGCCTCTCGTTTCATTCGAAAATCCCCTCCACCGTTGGTAGAGACTGTTGCAACGGTCGTGGCTGAACCCCCTAACATCGTAGGTGATGAGGAAGTGATACCCTGCTGTGTTTGTGGTTGTGTTAGAAAGTTGTTCATCATCTTGGGATAGGTTATGGATGTGGAAGAATTCGGACCCTGTATTTCTCGAAGGAGTTGAGACTTCGGTTCACCCTGTGATAGAATCATCTCAGATGCAGAAAAACGGGAGGACGGTATACTGATCGGAAATGTGGGTACTACTGCGCTTCCAGAACGCGAATTTGAGGACCAGTAGTTGTTGGAACTATCAACGGAATTGCCTCGGTAAGAGGGGGTTTGTAATCTTGTAAAATTACCCTGTTGTTGGCGTGGAACTGCAATGCCTGTCATTGAAAACTGGCGCTTGTACCTTGGGTAGGATAATACCACTTAATTCCCCAATGATGGATTTTGAATAAAAGATTTAAGTAACTTACCCGCTATTGCCTAGAGCAAATTGCGCATAAGGGGAACTTGAAAACTGCTGGGGCGTCGATTGGCGCGAATAAGTGGTCGATCTTTGTGTCTGAATTCCGGAAACCCCATTTCCGGTGCAACCAAATGATGAGGGCAAGAATCCCTGTTGAGGCGGTTTTTGAATTGAGTAAGGAGAAGCTCCACTGACTGCTGCAGCATGACGTCTGGCAGTATTGGCAAACATTCCACAGGGAGTTCCTTGAGGTCCTAATTGAGTGGAGTGTGGGGGCTGTTGGGGGTAGTGATGGTTGAAGGCCACTGTTGCCGCTGCAGAATGCGTTTGATAGGCTGGGTGGGAATGAGATGGGACATGAGGCTGAACTCCGTGATGGGATGACTGATGGTGTCCATGGTGCGTCATATAGTCCTCTACTTCGGTCTCAGATATGAAGCGAATACACTTCTTCTTTCGCCTGCAATCATACAAAATAGCAAAAAAATACACCTACTGATTTAATTTCAGTCTCTTTATGGGATATGTTCAAAAAGTAGCCCATTATTTCATTTCAGGTTTAGGGTTAATGAGAATCATCTTTTTTCTCTTCAAAATTTGGACGTCTGAAAGAACACTGACTAATTAACGCGTTAAATCGTTCATTTTTTTAAGCTAAAATGGTATGTGGCGCACGTCCAGTTATTCGCCAAATCAGAGGGAAAAGTTTGTTTCCATAATTATTTGCATAATTTGTTTGCATAATTATTTGAACTACTTCAATATTTTAAGTACATCAGTTGAAAATCTGTTCAATGTGCAAAAGGACTTGGCCATTTGATACTTTCATTAGATAATTGAAGTTAAGATATATGTGTTTAACATGAGTATTTAGGATAACAGTCGTGAATAATTATGAGCGCCTAGTGCCATTACGAAACCTGTCCTCTTAGCAGGATTTTAAACTTGAAAATGAGATGGTGAGGTGGACGAAACTCGGTATTGTGGTCTATCAGGCTTGCTCTTCCACTAAAAGAATCAAAGATCAGTCGTCCAAATCAATGAGAGTCAGGTTGAATTCCTTCTACTCTTTCAATCACCCTTGAGTTTTCTACGTGAGTGTTCAAGATATGACTTGCTATTAGAGTAAGTATCTGTTTTCGAGTTCAGCCGACTCTTTATATTTCTTTTAGGCCGAAAACAAGCTTTCAGCAGATAACGTTTAACTGTATATAACAATGGCCAAAATGAATTAAGAGTTCCTAACTCCGAATTTATCTCTGGTTCTCTCTAGATACGTTCACTGTTTTCTTATGGAATGGCAGAATATGAGCCAGTCGAAATTAGAGATGCACGTCACTCACGAGTTGTAGCCACCTAGCCAGTCTAATTCACAGGCCTAAACAACATGAGGGTGTCTAATTTCAGAGGTGCGGATGAGTGGGAGCAAATATTACGCTGAGTATCTAGAGCCGATCGATCAGTGGTAAGGCCACAGATACCTTATGACTTTGAACTTAGGAAGATGACAGTTCTTAGCCTTGCTTTTCAAGCCCCGGTTCTGATGTGCTAAAAACCGCATTGACTGAGTGGATGAATAGTAAAATGAAGAAGAACTGGACGTACCGACAAGGCTTGCACCACAAATTTTGATGTTCCAGACCAAATCTCGCGCGACACTTCTTCATACTTCCACCAGAGAGTTCGCCTACAGCCATGGCAGCTACTGCCGCTACCGCTGCAACAGAATCACTATTCATGGCAGCTGCCGCGCTCAAATAAGGGTTTCGTTTGACTCCCACACCAACACTTGATGGTATCGGGCCCATCTGTCCGCTCTGGTAGCCCCAGAAATTAGACGATGACTTTGATATCATACCTACTCCTCTTCCTCCCTGTCCATACATGGCACTTGGTGGTGGGTAGCCAAGTCCTCGTTGAGAAGACATTTGAAGGTACTGCTGTTGCGAGTGGTTGTGTGGTGGTTGGTGAGAGGCCTGATTGTAGTGTTGTTCAAATGCAGAACACGCTGACATGGTCAGTGAATTATTGGCGAGGGTAGGATTTGGCCTGGAAGGGGGGATGAAACCCTGTTGAAGTGGGAGCGATTGAATTTGGGAAGGAGGAACAGCTGTTGAAGGTGGCGGTGGTATCACAGACTGAGGTGGCACCATTGAACGAGGTATTGCTTGGGGCACCACGGGCTGGTTATCAGATACCCTGTATGTCGATGAGTTTGAGGTTATCACTGGAGATTGGGACGGAGGAGGAGGAGGAGGCGGTGGTGTCAAAGGAGACGATGACGTAAGTCTTCGTTCCAGCTGCGGAGAATAGATATCGCTAGCAGAATGAGGACGATCTAGGAGCTTCTGTGGAAGATCTTGAGCCCTCCGTTCCTCGTGGAAACTTGAGGACCGCAAACGACTGCCTGGAGAGGCCTTGGCAAGGGTATTTACAGTGCTGGAACTGCTCGTAGTCTTCGTCGAAGCGAAAGACCGATGGTGCGAAAACGCTCTACGACTCCGCCGGTGACGTCTTCTAGCATGATGAGCGTAGTTATCTCTCGCAGACCATCCAGGATATAGTCGCTGATGTAGCTCCTTCGCCCGACGAGCCATTTCATAGTATTTGGTCTGCTCCGCTTGGGAGAGTTCATGCCATTTCTTGCCTAGGATCTGGTTTATTGCTGCCGATTCTTTGAGAGTGCATTCCTCCTGAACACGAGGGCGCATCTCTTTCATGAAGAGCATGAATGCATTCAATGGTTTCTTGATATGTGTCTTCTTTAACCGCGATACTAGACGATCTCCATCTGGTTCACTCGATGCATCTTCCTGTGGAGAGGTTGTCATGACACTCTCAAAGTCGCGGTTTGATTTCCTAGGTGAAGGCAAATAGAGATAAAATGTTACCCACCTTCAAGACGAGACTGTCACTCAGGCGGTGATTTACCGCTAACAGAATCACTTCACCACAAAGCAATTAAGTAGTAATGAAATTATAGACTTTGTAGTCGGTGCTGACACATTCGCAGACAATGTCTGGGTCGCCAATTAGAGAAAAGCTAGCGCCGTCATGTTTACTGACATTCTGAAGTAAGCAGAGCGTCCAGGAACTGTGGCGAGTGAAATAATTGACCCAAGAGGGTTAAATTCCCAAGAAAATTGAATAGAGAATGATAGGGAGTATTTTGAGTCACTGGGCTTTTTCTTGGCTGCTAAACGTTTATTCTCCGCTACGATATTTTTTAGGTCCATTGCGTGCTTGTATTTGCGGCTATTATTGGTGGTGGCGGTGGGAGGAGGTTGCTCACAACCACTAGGGGGTTTGTAGTAAAGAATTAAATAAGATGGGACTTGTAGGATAAGGAGAACCTATGGGGGGGGGGGGGGGGTGCAATCCTGCGTCTTTGTGCTGCTGCTTCTTCTTAGTTTTACATTCTTCTTCATGATAAAATGGACCACAGTGGAAGAGAATACATTAAAATTGTAGATTGTTAGGGGAAGAAACCAAAATAAATGCTTGAAACAATTCAAACACTGAAATAATTTGTCCTCTGCATGTGAAATTGGCCTATTTCCATCGGTAATGTTGAGATAACTGTAAATTCATGGAATCGCTCTTCAATAAAAAACACTAGCCACTTGTTATTTAAGCCTCCCTCATTTGAAAAGCTACTATGGAGTCGGCCAACATAAGGTGCACTCGTCAATCACGATTAGGCCCCGATAGTATGACAACAACGTACAACTCTAACTCTAACTCTAACTTGCGTGGTTCCACAGCAAGCCGTGATGCACATTCAGCTCCAACTGGACAAGAGGTGAAATGTTTTTGTATAAACACCTTAAAATGTTGATTTTAAAGCAACTTTTCCGGTCAGCAGATTGAAAACTACTTGAATGATGATGAAGGCGTTCTTGTGGATAGAATTATTTTGAGGAATCAGGTAGCAGAGTTTCAGGATTGAAAGAAAATTAGACAAGCAAAAAAGTACCCGAGTTCTCTTTGACACCGTTTGTGTCTAAAACTAATTTAGTTAAATTCTCTTCGATGCTACGCAAGTTTTCAGGAATGACGGCTTGTCAAAACACTAACAAGCTCCAAAATGGGGTCCCAAGAATATTGGAGTACAGACAGAGAATAGCGTATAAGAAAGAATCTCAGTTATAGACTCTTCGTTACCCTGCATGATGAGTTGACACCCGCGTATCTACCAAAGACTTAAGAAATTCCAACAACTCACAGATCTGAGAAGGCCGAAGATGACTGCCATGGCAAGTCGTGAATGTAATCATATGACATCTCGGCGAGATGGATATAGAAAAAGCTAGCTGGAAGGACAGTCTCGAACGTCTCCCACTCCTTTGCCACCCCTCAGTCTGGGACAGGCAGCAATTCCAAGGCTAATACATTTACTATGACACATTTGTTTTAATGGTATCCCATTTACAACCAAGGAAATCAATCAACTCATGAGTGCTCAGCAATAGTCCATTCTTCGTTTCTCATGGAGACGATTAATCAACGGTCTTAGCATCTCCCAAAATGCGGACACAATCACGCAGTTAGTGATCACACAAGTCAAATTGTGTGCGGAGGAAAAATGAACGTCTGAATGAACGTGTAATTATTCATCTCTTTGAAATGGAGTAATTAACGTGAAAAATCGACTCTATCGCCGAGGCATTGTTGCTGCTCCTGAAAGTTGAAAATCTCGAGATACCCAACCTCATTCATGTATCAAACCAGCCAAATGGACTGCATACGAAATGAAGAGGAGGTGGGTGCGTGAGAGCTGTCACATTGGAATAGCAGGTGCGAAGTGATTATTGAAGAGAGGACGCTAAACAACGAGGAACCCTAGGAAGAGCAGTGAGCTATTCACAGCCAACACACAATTTGCATTTGGAGATTTAGTGCATACACGCACACATACGAGTAGAGAGAGATTTGTGGCATAAATTAATCACGTAAATTTACACTCTTGTGTATTCACAAATACGAGCTTTTAGGGAGGTGGCGGAGAGCGAGGAAGAGGCCCTTGTGTTTGCCAAGCTAGTCTGATCCCAGCTGCATTACTTCGCTTGTGCTTGCTGAAGTTATGCGCATAGGTGGCAGCGTGTTGAAGATCCAACCTATTTAGGAATCTTCCATGTGTCGAAAAGCGTCGAAGAAGCTGCCGACCTGAATTCGGACAAAGGAGGCACAGAACCGGAACTAAAATACTTTGTATGCTTCAAGCATTTGCAAAAGGTGGTTGATTTGGTCAAATTCGCTTGGTCTTTCTGGGCCTTGTGTGGAATGGTCGAGATATTTCGGTTAATATGAACTTCATTTATTTACGATTCTAGTCTATTCAACCTTATATATTCCGGCAAACTTATCTATCTAGCATAGGAGGCATTAAGATAAGGGAAATAGCACTGAAATTGTAATATCTGTAGTTTGATACACACAAATCCACTCTGCAGTATCTCAAATGCTGGAATTCGAAGCCCATATTGCAATAAGTCTTCTAACCAGATGACCGCAGATGCATCAACTGTTACTGTCAGAATAGCCAACTGAGATATAATCAATTAGAGGCCCCACTTTGATGCATTTGGGGCATATTAGTTACAATAATACAATGGCATGGCAAAATCATGGACTCCCCGATTAACTACCTGCCAATTTAGAAAATTATTATGTGAGAGACTTGAACCGCTTAGGCATTCGGAACGTCTACCCCCGTGGAAGGTATATTCATGAAAGCCCGTTGCAATTAATGAATCATTTTCGCTGACCTCGGAATTCCAAATAGATCCCTCACACCGTAGGAGTATTTCAGTTTCACTATTGACCGCTTCTTCCCAGTAGCGCGATGGTATATGATTAAATTGAAAGGGATCTAGTTTTCGGAAAAGGACGCTACCCTGGCAAATTCATCGTCACCATACAGAAAGCTAAGTGGGGGAAATTTATGACTGAAAGGAGGCTTTCTAGCTTCCACTTACCGAGCAGAATTTTGCCTTGTTAGATCGAAACCCTTCGGCGTCATGCTAGACGCACTCACTCGTCCCAGACCTGACGGAGTGTTTGAGAGGGGAGATGCGATAGTTCCCGCTGGGGAACTCATTGGTAGACTGGAAGCGGCGGCAACAGAATTATCTGTCGGAATACTCGGCAGACGGTTGGTAAATGAAGCTGCCGCTGCTGCAGCAGAAAGGAAATGCATATGTGCCGCTGCGGCTGCTGCAAACATACTGAAAGGGATATATATTTAAAAAAATTAGTTCTGAGCTATACAATACTGATTGGAGTTTAGAATTATTTAGAGTAAACTCCTGTAACAAAGAAAGTTAGGAACAACTTATCACGGAGAAGTGTCTTTTCTCTTCATGGAGTGGGGTGCTTTGGCTGATGACCTCCTTGTGGTGTTTAGAAAGTTGCAAAAATAGAAAAATGACTACATTTCAGACGGAGTCTTTTAAACGATTCTATGAACGTATACCCATGCAATTCTGTCTGCCGCCAACTTCAATAAAGCTCATCCAAGTTTAGAAATATCCTGTTGATCGTGTGACCAGTTTACTTTAGGTCCGAATTCGTCGATATAAGTGTTATAAGCGTGATTCTTTTAAGAAAAGAAGGTATGATTTTCTACGCAGGAATAAAGAAGCAGGTTCTTCTGAATGATATAACCAGCACTTTTTCCCTAACTTTAACTCGTGGACTAACTTTGGCTTTGTTGCAACTTTGTCCTTTTTGAGAAACTGAAGCAAGAAGAAGAATCAGCTAAACTTAACCTCAATCACCAGACAGGCAGTGAATGAAAAACTGCATTTTATGTGAAAGCAGATGGAAGGAATTGAAAGAAACGAGGTATAGGGGCGTGGATGAAGGCAGAGGGCCAGAGAAAAGAAGAATAGTAGAACAGAAAAACTAAGTCACAAGCCTTTAGTCATGGCCTCCTACTGAAACCCAAATCTCTCTACCTAAACTAACAAGGCTCATGCGAGCCTGACTTTTCCACGGGAGTTTTGACCTCGCCAATTTTTTTTAGAATACTGTAAACACTATCCATGATTGGAAAATGGGACCATTTTTTGATGTTAGCTGCATGAATAACTAGCCAGTGAACGCAAAAAAAATTGTTAACTCTATATACAAGATGTTGAGGTCTGACGAATGGAAGATCATGCAAGCAAAAGACGTTCAGAGGTTAAATGTTTATGAATTATGTCACCCAAGGCATTATAGTATACTAAGGAAGCTAGAATTTGGACGTTTAATCTGCGATGGTAGCTGGAAATGTCGAAAAAGAGGAAAACTGAAGATCTGAATTTTAGTAGGCAAGGAAACGCAATTTGATTGCGGAAAGATGAACCGACATCCTGCTCTAGGAGATAGTCCCAGGTGAAAGGGTACCCGTGGACATCGATGGTGATGACGATTCGAAGAGTTCATAAGGAGTTCAATAGAATAGCACTTCAACCTTCTAGTCTAATTGAATTAAAAATGGATACAGAACTTGCAAATAATCACCGAAGCCACTAAAGGCCCAACGAACCTGGTAAATAAGTCAATCTAGCAAAAATAAAGCTTTTTTCGCTGGAGGGAGGGAGAGTTAAAAGAGGATACTAATGGAGTTTGTAAGTGGTATTTGCAGTGGCAAACAATGTCCATTTCTTGATTCTAATTTTTCCTCGTCAAGGCACTCCAAGCGCACCCCGTCAATCCGGGCAGTAGAGTTGAACGAAAGCAACTAATCTAGTATATATTTATGGCAAATCACACGTTGCACGGTAAACAGGGTTTTCTAGACGGAATGCCTTTCCACGAAAGGGCGAGGATGAGAACTGAAATCGATGGCCCCACAATCAACGCAGTTGCGTAGATAAATATCTCATCCCATGGTGATGAAACTATTTCCTCAACTATCTCATTACTACTTTGGTTACCAGATGCCAGACCGTAGTCCGGTTACAACATCCATGGGCAAAGTACTTGCAATTGTCCATCTTCGTCTTCCTAACTCTCAGTAGTTTCCATTTACTGGGTGAAGAGAATACGGGAAAGGAATGCTTGGGACCAGATGTAATACACAGAGTCGGAAATGGATACTCCTTTCTCGCAGCAAGTGAAAGGCAGAGAAAACTATGTGCCCGATATAGTGACCAACATCTGTTACGGTGAAACAAACAGAAGATTGTAGTGTTTGAATTTGAAAAAAATTTCACTCGTTTTTTACCTCTACGTCTTTTGATCAACGAAACTGTACACTCCTGCTGTTATTAGAAGAGGCTACGCATAGCTGGACCATTCTTCATTCTGTAGGGTTTTCAAGGCGTTCAAGTGTCGCAGTTGCTCGGCTATCTGATAAGCCTACGCCTAGAAGTCTGCTTAAGAAAGGCCGACGGAACCAATTTGAATCTTTTTTTGGCTGTTGAGGACAAATTTGACCCATCTGGAGGGTGAAGACAGGAAGAATTTAGATCGTAGCTCCTTTATTGACCTCCTGAATTACGTCAAAGCAGCCCTCCGGCAAAGGCCCAGTCTGCATGTACAGACTTAATCTAGTAATAGGGCAAGTCTAGGCGGTTCAAATAAATAACAATAGATCAGAGTAAAGGAGAACAGCGCATCGAGTTTTATTGCGTTTATTCTTGCATTCATGTTATCCTCTGAAAGGAATTTGCTTTTTTGCAGCTGGATGGCACACAGCTTTCGATCCTTTAAGTGCCTTTGTTGGTCTTGAAGAGGCGCACCACTTGTCATGCGAAAGCATTTACCTTCAGAGAGACATCCTTTATGTGCTTACAGGTTTCCCGATTGCAAATGTTGCCCTTGATGATGTGGCTTGTTCAAAAGCATCAACGATAATCGAACCTAACGCAATGGTCGACAGTCATTTAGCCTCACAGGGTCCTCGTATTTCTTAAAGTAACCATCCACGTGGTATAGGAAAGGATTATTTTGCAGAGAGTTTTACGCAGTTCTGTTCTTGAAATATTTTGCAGGCCTTTCACAGAGTATGAACAAAACCCAACAAATACAAATTCAGTCTCCGTGGATAGTTAAATGGCGTCATATTGCATTTGCGTAGTTTCCCGAGGATATAATCACCCTCTCTCCCATTCTGGGCGAATCGTCCACCCACCCCCTCCAACCACTCCTTCCGACTGTGAATACATGTAGGTATCTAGTCATCATCATCATCATCATCATCATCATCATCATCATCATCATCATCATCATCATCATCATCATCATCATCATCATCATCATCATCATCATCATCATCATCATCATCATCATCTCTTTCTCTTGTATAATTCTGAATGTGGATGTGAGAGTTGAATCATTTCTTCTAGGTTTTGTGTGATGTATTTGGCCTGGATATATTAGACGCCTCTCCATAAAGCGCCATTTTGCTCTATCAATTTAGCTCTCTCGTGTTGACACTTCTTAAAATGGGTTGAGTAGACACGCACACTTGCCTTCAATAAGATGAAGGATGGATGAGAACCGTGAGAAAAAAGAGGATCTACTTAATCCACCTAGCTGCCATTAGTTGGATGCTCACTCTCTCTCTCTCTCTTGGTTTAGCATCCATCACACACAAGAGTCTCTCGCATATTAATCTCTTTGACAAATGTGTTTAAGCAACCGATGCTTGGCATATACAGCTAAGAAAGCCAAAAGCCAACAGTTTTACCACTTACAGAGAATTTATGGAAACACCCATTGTTCTAGTTCACGAGTTAACAGAAAATTAGCATTTTGGTTTCGGTAATGACCGTCGACGTAGGTGTAGAGGAAGTCATGCATTTCTACTTTTTAGTTCTTTGTTGAAAAAATCGAAAGTACATCGTCAAGTCTGGAAAATCGGCGGTCGTATGGTTAATAGTACGCATTTTCAAACATATCAGGCCTTCTTTAAACACCAATTCTATTGCTAATGAGGCGATCTCTAGAAATATCTCAAAATGAGGAAAAAAATTAATTCTGCTGAGAATTGCTTTGAAAAATTACTGTACTCTTACTCCCCACTAAAGCGCAGGTCTGCAATTGTTATTAAAAACAGTCTACTTTATGGTACCTAGAAGTCATGAGATCCAGTTATAAGTGGATGATTTTAGGTTTAAGAACTCAAAAGGAGTTTTGAAGATCTTGCTGGATAAACTTTCTTAAGAAAATTTAACCTTCCTGATCCACAGAAGAAGACTCTAATTCCCATTTATGAATTAGAGAATTTCCAGACTGTTCGTTACTCTCGTACGAATTGCTGAATCTGAAATACATGCATTAACCCAAAAGTATTCCACTGGATGAGGACTCCTGAAACTACTTCGTCAACGATAAACGATATGCACAAGTCACCTTTTAAATAAGCAGACAATGGGACCTAGAGAAATAAGGCCCCTTTTTTAACAAGTGGACGGTTATCTCAGCACCTCCAAAATCACACGGGTGTGTCAATCAGGTCAGTAAGTGGAAGAATTCAAACTTAGTGTCAACGAATAGTTATAAGTAGGAATACTCGAGCCACTACTGCTAACTTTAGTTAAATCTTTGGAACTTGCTCTGCAATTAGATTAACTTTATGCATCTTATTTTCGAATAAGGACTAGTCTGAGTGAATGTTATAACTACTAGGTCAAGTGTTTCGAAAAATCTAACACTACACAAGAGGTTTCACCGCCAGATACCACCTTTGGGTTTGGCTGCCTATACCTGTGGTCTGAGACTTGTGTAAGATGAGCTACTCCCTGAAATTGACTATTTATTCGGTGTCGACTGACAATCAGGACTTTTGACAGTCGATGTATCCACCATGATGAACTCAAAGTAACTCAGGCGCAAAAAGGAAATTTGTAACTATCAAACTTTTAGAATAATTTTCGAGTACGCTTTAGGCCTGATTGTGGCTATCATGACTTCCACTAAAATTGGGGTTTGTGGATTGGAAAGAAGATGATGATTGAGGCTAATTAATTGGGAATAAAGTGGCTTTACAAAGAAAATGAACGGCTTTAATCAGAATGGAAACGCACCTCGGAGAGTAGGGACTTTCCCCTGTGTCTAAGGGCTTGTTCTTTCTAGCCATGGCATTTGCATCAACTTGACTCTTCCCTAGAGCCGTCGCAGCGGTAGTATTGCCTCCAGGAGCGAAAGAATCAACTGCTGAAGTCGCTGTTGACATCGACTGACCTCCCCAAGAGGCTACGGCAGCCGCGGCCATTACTGCGGCATAGAGTGAGGTATTCGTGGAAGGAAGAGCCGTTGTAGAGGCAGTGGAAGCTTCTCCGGCTGCGGAAGGGAGGTTGGGCTTGAAAGTAGAGGAAGAGTCCCCTGAAGTAGAATCTCCTCGCCAGAACTCGCTGGATGGATTCGCGGCCCCCGGATATCCTCTCAGTCCATCTAAAAAATATGAGTTTGAAATTTTTTGAAATAATTTAGGTAAACCGCAGTTTAAGACAAGATTTTCCGTTTGATTTTAAACCACTACGATCATCTTTTGTAAACCTTTTTGTAAGATTAGCTTGATAATTTTTCGATCACTTTTAATTGCGTTTTTTTCCTTGTTGAGCTTTCGTACACATTTTACCGCATTTAACTTCCTCATAGTGCTACAGTCTATCGGTTGACACAATTTTAGCACTTTGCAATAACCCACATGACCAGGATTTCCAAAATCATTGAAAGGAGCCGGCGTAGCAGTAGCGGTAGCCGTACCGAACACAAACCGAGATAGCACATTATCCATTTTGGCAATAGAATCTGAAACAATTCATTTAATCCAATGTGAAAATTGTATGGCTTCACGATTTCGAGGATTAAAGAAGGAGTAAACTAGGATAGGGACCATCTTCTGAATGACTTTAGTAAGTTACAACAGTGAATTCATATTATAACATTTGGAGTGTGGGAGTAACGCGAGTTTTATGACTCCAGCCATCCGAACTCTCTCCAGCACTCTCCTTCAACCCTAAGATTGAGAAATGTAAGAGATCATAAATGAAGAAAACGGTCACGCATCATTTTCAATAAAAATCCCAACTAAGAATTTTGAGTTCACCAAAGTACTGTTTGTTTACTTCCCAAAACCTCTCGTTCTGTTTGCAAAGTTTACGTGCTTCTAAGACTCCCCTAATCCTCTTTATATTCATGTTTCGAAAGGGGCTGAAATGCATGCTGTTTTTAAATAACCCTCTACTATAGTAAATACCAATTACTAAAAGGACAAGTATAACTTATATCCAAGGTAAAGCTGACTCTACGTGTTTAAATAGTTGGAGTGGAGCAATAGGAATCAGTGAAACAAATAGACGCCTTTTCTTCCTCTAAAAAAAAAGCGGAATTGACGGCGCAATATTTGATCAAAATGGTCAAAGAAAATTTTATTGTACCAAATGCTAGCACAAAATTAATTACAATTTTTTCATAAATTTTACAACATGACATCTCCCCCTACATCAACATCAGCGCGAGGTGGACATTTGGTGCCAGTTGTTAGCAGCCCATTTTTCGAGGCCTCTTTACACTTCATTGTGGATTTGGCGCCACTCCGATATTAATCTTCTTCCACGGGTGTGAATTTATATGTATAAATTACGGAAAGTTAATACCAAAAAGCTATGGTGATAGGTATGTCAAACTGCTTCAATTCGAAATCTGAGTAAGTATGATACAATATCACCTCCTCCCGGGAGAATGGAGATTAGTGCTGGTTGATGCAGCCTGATTCTTGCCGAATGAAAATGAAAAACTCTTGAATCTACAAACCTTCCCAAAATATTGAAAACCATATATCCTCACTCGTAATTCTAATTTTTGTATATCAGTCTTAGCCCTTATAATGATGAAGTTAACGAGGGTCCTGAATCTGACCCTAATCGGTCCTGTCGTTGAGCGAGTCTCCGAACTAAGAGACTTCGGGGCGAGATTTCTGAAGATGATTAATTGAAGTGGTCATCTGAGAGGAGACGGCTGTGAACATTAACTCAATATGATGACAGCTCTGGTGTGCTTTTTGTGAGAGTTCTGCAAAGGAATTGATAGGCTGTGATTTCAAAGACCAGTTGCTGCCTGCTTTCGTAAACTATTTGATGAATTCAAATGTTCCACTGAAGCATAATCTCCAATCCGATTAAGAAAATACCAGCCGCCTTCCAGGACCTAATATTTGAGTGCAGAGCAGAATTTATAGAATGGATCGCATTCCCAGCCCATCCAAAGAGGATATATGGCTTAGGAATTCGAGAGCACAGTAATAGTAGAAAATTGCGATTTGAAAGAGTTTGGGAATCACTTATATCATATATTTAATTTGTACAGAACAGTGCACAAAAACCGAGTTGTCAGTTTTTGGTGAATGAAAACTTTTCTTTACTTTAACTTCCCATCCATCCGATGATTAAATTTACATGATTTCTCAATTTCCAACAGAGCTAGGGAACGTTTCCATGCAACTTAGTTACGCGTTTGAGGAATGGATAGGATAATCTCTACACTTGGACGAAAACCTGCAATTCATGAAGGTGATGTATGTCAGAACAAGGCTTGAGAGCACCTACACCTTGAGATATGCCTGCAAAGCGATAGTGGAAATCTTTGCAGGTTGTTTGTGCGTGTAGGCACGTAGCAGCATTTTTACATTCTGGTTCACATAATTAATCATCTATCTCGCTGCTGAAAGCTGTACGAGTGCATTCTTGCGCTGCCGTGCTTGCATGCCTGTGTACGCCACCACGTGCGCACCTCTGACCCTCCTGTAGCTGAGATGCAATTGTGTGCCGCATCTACGCGGGCGCACTTTAGGCGCGTACGAACTCTTCTCGAGATATGATTGCACGCCGAACATGATGGATATACACGCACGCACACAATTTCGTGCGTATGAGCGAACGCCGAAATGTGATTGCACGGTGCAAAATAAGGAGCATACCACCGCACACGTGCACGCGCAGATCATTATAAAGCCTCGACCAAGTGTGCGTCCGTGCTACTCAAAAGGCAAAAGAGTCTGGACACGCATTTCAGTAAATAAAACGGAGCACATGCTAAATCGAGAAGAGGAACAAAAGAACGATGTTACGCAAATAACATTTGTGGCAGCGTGACTCCATGATGCCACTATTCAGTGGCGGTTCTTCAGAGTGAACAACACTTCCTAGAGACTAATTAGAAATAACTTAAGACCTCACGAATGCAATATCTATTGGATATAAGGGCTATACATCAGCTTTAACTTTCCACTGTAGAATAACGAAATTGGTAACTAACAAGGGTTTCGATTCATATTACTGGAGAGATATTTCTGTTTGGATGGCTATGATTTTATACCAACCTTTTTAAACTTGTCAGCGAGTCAGGTTAACGTCCATGCCATCAAAAATAGACACTTAGTTAAGTCATATTGTTTCAGGCAAGTAACTTTTGTCAAAGTTCTGCCATCGCATGAAACTTGAGAACTTGAAGTTATTAAACATGAAACTGCTAAGTTTTATGGTGATTTACCTTGTGCCACTGCCTGTCGAAAAGCATGCAAGACTAACCTTTCAATCCGGGGTTATTTTGAGTCGACTCAAGGCCATCTGTGAGTCTATTCAGAGATGGGTTTCGAGCTCCATCCCGAGTTCCAGATGAGGAAGAAAGGCCTCGCAGGGGATTGTGGTAGAACGGTATGAAGGGATTGAATGGATTCGATAGAAAAGGCGGCAAACGGCTTCCCGACTAAAAGATAAATTAACAATCGAACATAGATTTGAAAATATCCACTCTTTCCTCATAAAATGCCGTCGGTAGAGCATCATCTATAACCTAACCCAGAAACAGCCATTACGTCATGTACGCAAATATCTCTTAATAAACTTAAAATAACGAATTTCGGCATAGAAATTATATTGCTGGAAATTCCAGGGACTACCTCCTTTACACGGAAGGTTCTGCATTAGCCAAAATCTGAAGGATTAAAACAACACCAAATCTGCCTATCTAAAATGAGTGGATAAGAGAGAAACCGGCACTGAAAAATTGACTCTTAATAAACGAAATCCCCGCGTACAGAGTGAAAAGTTGTCCCGGGTTTAGAAAGGTACCTTGAAGATTGTCAGCCGATTCCTCAGTCACTATAACGAAAGTTGTCACGTTGAATTCTGCTATAAGGTTAAGTTTGTAGAACCTTTTTAGAGGGTGCCAATTATTGTGAAGCAGTTCCCATTTCAGAAATTTTGTCCATATACATGCTAATTTAATCTAAACGAACCCCTCAGCCTAAAAAAAATAAAACAAAAAAAGGTGGCTCATGCCGTAGTACGAACAATTTTGGTAGAGCAAGACGAACACGAGAGCTTGAATGCCGAACCTTCAAGGTAATGAAATCGGACGAACCTGTATCAGTGGGTCTCTTTTGTTTGCTCTCTCGCTAACCAACGAAATCGCTGCAACAATGACCAGTTGATAAGCAGACGAGGCAATCTGGAGTGGTCAGGGGGGAACGGAGAGGGCATATGCATGTGGATACAGACAGGTATAGGCATGAGTTGTTAGATAGCTGACTGCCAAACGAATTGATGCGCCATTCTGAAGAACATCGATGCCTCGACTGCAGCAACCAATGGTAGAAAAACACAAATGCGATTCTAACTGGTAGCTGGAAGGTTATGATGGAGCCGCCATGCTTGTCTCGACTTCTTGACCATCACGAACAGCGAACAACAGCCATGAAGAGTGAATAAACAGGTAACGGCAACAAGAGACTTTTCGAAATTACAGAAAAGACTACGTGGCGAATTTCAATGCGTACTTTGTGCCATCTCTAGATGTTGAGAATCTTACAGAAGAAAAGAATCCCACACACAACCTATAGATAACCGGGTTCTAAAACAATTTCCCCAGAAATCAGTAAAAACAGCAGGCATGTGCCTAGAAATTCGAGCTGAAGGGAAAAGAAATTTCATGTTGAACGTCACAAACCAACTCTTTCAAAGCCCAAAACGCTAGAGGCTATGCATCTCCAGAACAAGTGGTATCCAGGTAAAATGACTTCTAGGCATAATATTATAAGTGCCAAACAGCCAATTTTTCGGGTTGAAAAGCTATTTAAGCATGTTCTAAAAAGCATTAAGCTTATGTCATTTATTTTTTACTCATCACTTTTATCAGACGGAGGGATCATAAATCAGCACAAATTGCCGCTGTGATAACGGAAGACGTATCCGAGGAGAAAATAATTTGACAAACTCACCCATGAATGTGATCTGTCAAAATTGAAACTGTGGGAGATTCTTTGTTACAATAAGGCTAATGTTGTGATATTGAGGAAGTGGTCGCCAGAAGATTGCGCATCGAATGCTGCCGAAGCAAAAATATCTGGAATGGTTGATGCGAGATCTTACGTATTCCTTCGTCCATAAGAATTAAAGGGAAGGTAGGCTATACACCAAACAAAACTATCTGAAATTGATATTGTGAATCGACTCTTCTCACTTTTATTCCCATTCAACCTTTCGGAAATCTTCAGATAAGTCGAAAGGACTTGTGCTGCTGTTGAGGCAAGTACTTGAAATCCCATTTTAAAGAAGACGATGATGATAGAATGAATATTCCCCACATTGTAAGTTCCTCAGCTAAGTCCTTTGATGATGCATGCAAGATAGGGGATGTAAAAGTTTACTGAAACAAGGGCAAATTATTTGTTCTGTTCTTTTCGGCGGTCATTTACACTCTATCAGCTGAAAGAACATAAGCCACACTTCTAGATTTCTTGCTAACCAGACAGACAGCTCTTGAAACCTACAACAATGTTCCAATCCCGTTCCCGCCCCAAGGGCTCGATCTTCGATTTGTTTGTTTAATTCAATTCGGATTCTTAAGAGAAATTCTCGTCGCCACATGGACGAAGTTTTGAATTATACCGGCTTTATTTTTTCTCAACGTATAAAGAACAATGAGGAGATGTTTGGAGTATAGCGGAAGACCAGGAGGTCATCGATGAATTTCAGCTACGGTGGGGAGGTCATGGGATTTCGTTTGCACATAATTATTCAACATAAGTTGTCTTACCTGGCAACACTGCAATCTGCATGTGTTTGAATGTACTAAAATCGGTATATTCTACTATACCCAAAAATTTCGAAGTCTCCGCAGCACACCCCACACGTGCAGCCTGCAGCTCGTGAGAAAAAACTTAGACAATTTATAGCCTCTTCAAGGTGGTAATTCATCAGCTTACATTTATGGGCCGATGACTCACGATAACATCAAGACGAAAACGAAGAGATAGTTATTCCAGAAAGCTCGTTTCAACAAGGAATGTGTAGGTCTGTTCTAACCCTAGCACCATCACCACCACCCTAGTTCCAAAACCCCTAAGGCTCGAGCGCTTCGGGTTTGAATTTGAGTTAGTGTCATGGGGGCGGCAACTTTGCAGACAATCATGGCAGTAGTTTCATCAACATTCGGACAGGTGTCAATCAGGCAGATATTTGAAAGAAGCTACGAAAAATACGGTTATTCATCTTTTAATCTGATCAGGTGCTTAAAGAATTGGATTTTCCAGCACCAAATAGCCCCATAGACACTTCAAAACGAGGCAGAAGCGATACCTGCTCAATAATGGAGTGTTATTGAATTGATGGCGAAACTTCGTTAGAATTTCAGGCGATGAAAACATACTTAGAAGAGAGTAAAGATTTGAATGGTCTTTTTTTGTCAGGAATTTGCAATGGCCGAACGATTTTGCACCTGAAATGAAAGATCAGCAGGAATATGCCTGAAGATTGGAAAACGACTTTTAACGAATTGATATTTGGGGGTGTGTCCAAGCGACATTACATCAGTAGTGGTCCAACTGATTCAGTAACCTTAATTCTAATGCACCAAAAAAATCCTAATATGATTCAAAAAATAAGAGGATAGTTTATTTAGAAATAAAATTTATTACAAATTCCCGAAGTTTAAACGGGCATTTAAGATTGTGAGTACCATTGTAATACAAGTTCTTATAATTTCAAATTACCAAACAATTGTGTTAAACAATTGTCAATTCATTCCATTTGAATAATATTTAATATTTCGAAAAATTTATCAAATTCAAATAATTATTCAATTTTCGATAACTTTTAGAGGTTTAATAAAATGAGGTACTTCGTCACGTTGTTAATTTTAAGAAAAAAATAATTAGCAGTGAGAAAATTGAAATTGCTCGTATTCGAGGTGACAATGCTGGGAGTTTGTTTGGCGCGTCGTTCGAGGGAAAAAAATTAACTCACAAAATTCACCCCGTTTTCCGGAATTTTTTCTGGGGAAAGTTGAATTAATGAGTGGTGGTTAAACATAAATAACACTATTGCCTTTCGTCCGACTTTTCACTACTCATGCGCCTATCTGATTTAACTAATTTGATAATTGCGCGCCAACATTGAACCGCATGTAAATTCGTCGGCTCCGAAAGGAATAACTGAATTGAAATATTCTGAAAAAAGGAGATCTACTACCGCTAGAGTGGACAAAGGACGCAAGAAAACCATTGAAAAAAGGATGGAAAAGCACGATGCGAGAGAAAGTGAGAACGGAAGGGCAATATGCTGTAAGAGAAAAGTAAAATCTCCCGAGGTAGGTAAAGAGTGGCAAAAACTGTTGATCAGATAAGTCTCTCAACGTGAAGGTTCAGTTTTCCCATGTTCCTCCCAAGAAGTAAATGAGGAGAACCAGGAACAATTCACCCTTCTAATCCTCAACGGAGAATATTAACAGTTGAGTTGAATCCGGAAATTGGATTCTGAATGAAAAATTGTCTACCTCACAACGTTTAGGTGGATCTGGACTGGAATTGACTGCTCACTCTCCGCGAATTGAGAAGATTAGAAAGGAGACTAATTAGGGAGTGCCAATATCCATATTTTTTCAGGGAATTTGTTAATATTTAATGAGGACGAAAGGACTCCCCCCTTCCCCCTCGTAGTTACTACTATCATTACGGCTCCGACACTCGCTTGTCCGAAGTAGGAAAAACGAAATAAATGAGAATGCAAGAAACAAAAGTAATCAAAGAACATTTAGAGAAACTCATAATAGATGTTATCAAGATAAACCCGTTGATCCAAATCTAGACGTGAACTTACAGGATTTGAAAGATAAATGTGGGATATTTGGAGTGAGAACACCGAAATCAATAAAGGCCTAATGTTTCAATCATAATTAATTGGTAGACCGCAATGACTCTTTCCCAATGCATTGAAAGACCTCTTTGCAGGCAAGATGGGTGTGAAAAAATTAGGGGGAAGAAGGGCTAAAAATGTGTGGATATAGAAGGAAATATAGGTTGAACGCTCATGTTTGTCGGGTAATGGATGAGTGATTGCGATGAGGGACTTGAAGATTTCCCATCTTTCTTTTTGAAGAATTGAAAACGAAGAAAAATGTTACGCGTGAAAGTTTCAAATGGTGCAAAAATGTTTCACGAAGAAGGTGAAATATTATATTAAAAGGTTAGTAGGCCCGCTTTTTGTTGGGGGCTTTCGGTTCCAGTATTCCTGTTGGATCACTCCTAAATTTTCTTTTAGGATACTGCTTCAACGAGCAAAAGTCTATACGCAGTTCTTCAGTGGGTTGACATTTCGATTCAATCAAGATCACCTGTCTACCTCCAGTGCGAAGTGCCAACGTTGACCTTTAGGGACCGTATACATCGGCAGAGGAAACTGTAGATTAAATAAACACAGAAAGAGGACTTATAAGATCGAGGAAAAGATCTTCGCTACAAACTTAGGTCAAATCGGGAAATTCGCTGCTTTCTAACCAAAGTAGGAACCATCCATTCACAAGCCGAACGCAGACTTTGAGTTGGTCATTTGCGCGCCAAAATGCGGATATTCATATCGCCCTGACTGTGCTCGAAAATGCGCGGTTGGAGCATCTGGACAAACAATCCTGCTGCAAAAATGCATGCAGGATAATTTTTGAAGATATGACTGAAAAAGGGCTGAACTTTCTCAAAGTACCGAGGCAACCAGATCAGGCGAAATTAGCCGAATATTGTGCACAGGCGTCTTTTGATGGTAGTGAGAAAGAGGTTAGCAGATGCAGATATACTTTAACATACTTACAAAGAATGCTAACGTCTGATCGCAATTTGAAATACGTGAAGAACAATTCGAAGGATGATTAGCAAGGGAGGTAGTTGGTTTTCGGGTACGTTGGAAATTCTCTGCAAAAGACACAGTAGTAAGAACAAACTTTGCTTTCTACTCTTTACTGCCTTATCCTTTGAGAGAGAATACAATCCTCAAGGTATCACCGTCATGTAATGGTACTTTCAATATGACGATTAAACAGACTTTCAGACTTTCAATCCGAGGAGAAGAATAAGGCGAAAGGCACTCAGATATAAGGAATGTGGAGCTGGCAGCAATATAATGGGTGAAACAATAGTCGAGGAACTCGATTATTGTTGAGGAAAGCTGATTGGTTTCAGTTAAAAGAGGAGCAGCCCTATCGGAACCCCAATATAATATCTTTTTAAGTATATTAACGATAAAGAAGGATTGCTAAAAGTTAAGTAAGTATGCAGACATCCAGCTCCCTCTCATCGCGAAAAAGACAGATGTATATTGGCTAAGACGAGAAGAGGCAACAAACAGACCAGGAGCAGAGAAACTGAAATAAACTTTTCAAATTTCGGATGGTGAAGAACACCATCAATCGACTCTCCTCGAACCGTTATCTTCTTATGAACCTAAATCATTTTGATATTCCATGATCATGCTCCAAAACTTAGATTTGTCCTACAATATTTCTGAATTCTAGATAGTTCAGTTAACTTGTATTCTTACACAAAATGCCGAATTAAGTGGGTCAAAACTACGACTGAGAGTGTCTACCAGGGAAAATCTTGGGACTTCCTAAACACCGAGAAATTTGTAGTAGCCAAAATCAAGAAGTTGTTACCTGTCAAGACCTAAGCAGTGCAGGGCTTTTTTGCCAGAGATTCTGGAAAACAATCATGATAAAAAATGGTTCTCATCAAATAAACCTCTTTGTGTGCAAAGTGGAAGATCGTTTTACAGCCTACAGGATCTAAAATAACTGCAGAGCTTGTTGTACTAATTTAAATGAATGGCGTTGCAGTGAAACTCCTCATAGTGAATGTCTCATTTTAGGTTCGTAAAAATGACGATCTGGTTGTAATTTTGAGAACCTTTTGTTCAAAAAACAAGATGGTAGTGATTGTGCTTGTACAGCTCCATAAACTCTAAGTTGGAGCTATTTTTCAATATAAAATACGAACCCATGAGCTACCCTTATTCCTGAAATCGAGTCACTTATCGATGAACGGGATCCTACTTCTGTTTGAGGATTGAGTGCGTCTTCTAAAAGTACTCTTTATATAACATTTATCTCCATTATAAACCAGTAACCATTGAATTTCACTCCTCATCAAGCTTTCAAGATGATAAAAAGAGATATCCTTATTAATAATTGCAGCACCTAAACCATGAGGGCCGAGTTGCAAGGTGGTCAAATAGTCTTAAAAAGTAGGCAAAAAGCGATTTGCAATACCCATCGCGAATAGGGGAGACAACTGGACCTAACTATGGATATTGGCACACGATGTTTTCGTGATTTTGTTCCTCATCTTCTCACTGCCGTATGAATAATTGAGCAATAGCAGGTGGACTGGAGTTAGCTAGACAAACCCCTTGGTGTACGGTCTGTCTCGAGAGGGAGTAGAGAAGAGGGTGTATGTCCGTTCGCAACCTTCCAAAAAGGAGTGAGCAAAGTAAGTAGGGTGAAGTGTGAAAATATGGCGCGGAATTAAGCTAGTGACTCGCTCTAGTATCTGTTCTCGAGATAAGAAGGGCTGTTTGAAAAAAATCACATTCTGATGGTCATTTTAAGTCCTTTGAATATGGCCATACTCTGACGCTGAAACCCAATGAAATGATTGGTCAATTAGTTACGTTTACATTAGACGAAACCATCTGTAAATCATCCATCACTCAATTCGCGAAATTGAAAGTATAATTCTTTTTGCAGCTACAACTAATAGTAGCTGGTGAAAGTTCCAAAAAACTGTGAGCTTGCTAAAGCACCAAGATACGACGAGATTGAAACGTATTTTAATCCAAATTAATAATAATTACTGTGGTATTACTACTGACGCTAGGCCCTGAAAACTCAACTGTATTTTCTTTTTAGAAAAAAACTGTGCAACTTAATTATTTAACATCTAAAGGTTATTTTGCAAATCTGTGGATTCCTTTGAAATGTGCCATTTGATCCTGACCACATTTGGCCTTGCCAAATCGTTGATAAGATAAACGAATGTAATTAGACTATTAACTAGAATGTTGCGTGTTTTCATTTTTAAATAACAAAACTCACCGAACGTGAATTTAAACAGTAAAAAGTCAATTCATACTTCGATGAATACAGCCAAATAGAATTTTTTCAGTGAAGGCAAGGGAAATTTAGACAAAATGAATTATTTTGGTTCCATAAATTTGAGGGGTATGGCGGTTTGCCTTGGGTCGAGATATCATGTTCCCCGAAAAGCAGGGAATGAGTGGAGGAAGAGGGTACCACATAACTCTCCATTGAGACTGACTTGCCTCCACTTTCTGCTCAAAAGACTTCTGAGCACAGTAAAGTATTCAAACTATCTCTAAGACATCAAATTCAACCACAGAGGGGACTTTAAGATCTCTGAATCATCAATCGTTTGTAATTTCTGCTTTTCAATGTGGTACAACCTCACGCAAGATGGTATAACGGATGTATGTTAATCTAAATTAAGATGAAAAATTAACGAAGAAGGTGATTTTCCAATTTGTTTTCCAAACCGAGATGCCTCAAGAAACTGTCATTTGGGATTCAGGTGGCAACACTTTAAGTAAGAAATCGCACAGAAACCCACTAATGCCAAAAAATAGTGACATTCAAGGAGAGGAACACCCTAGGTATCGTAGTAGCTCGAACTTCTTGTTAAATAATCGCATCAATCAAATCTTCTGGGATATGGACATTGGAAAAAACTGATGTTCGTGAAACAAGGGTAGTGGTCAGCTCCTGTTTTTAAGCAAATGGTGTGATTATGCCAGTTGTTAAAAACTACACGAGGTAGAGTTCTTGATTTGGACAAAATATTGTTCAGTTAAGCTGAAAATAAACTCACGAAAGCGTTAGCCTGTCCAAAATCATCATTTGAGGCTGTTCGTTGAGTATCGGTGTTCATGTACTCATCTCCGGTGGTAGCTAAAGGTGATCCGAAAGCTGATGTTGCGGTTCCTGTACCCATACCGCCTTGAGAGTCCCATGGAGGCGTGTAAAAGGTAGAGTTCGACTGAGGTGGAGCGGAGGCGCTAGGTGACGCACTGGATGATGCAAGACCACTAAGAAAGCCACCACCAGTGTTGCCGGGGCTGTAGTCTGTTGGAGGCATACCACTCGTTGGAAATCCATAGGCTGGAGAAGGAGACGATCGCATAGCAGCCATAACTGCTGCCAGTGCAGCTGGGTAACCAGGCAAAAAGTAACTGGCAAATCGGGGATCTGTTGGCCAAGGCATCTTGAGGACTGCAGAAGTAACGAAAATCAAAAAGCATACATTGATGAGGCCTTTATAGGTTTTGAGTTACTTGTTTATGAACCAAAAGTTGATCATTAGACAGTATGGTTTCCAAGCCTACCATCTCAAAGAAAAGGGCGAAATCTAGTATTCAGCATTCTTTTCCATGTTCGAGCATCCCAAACAGGTTAGCGACAAAATCAACATACGTTGATAAGTTGGTTAATTTTTCTAAGTTGATGCGAGTTTTAATTAGCCTCTCTCGTTTAGGTTTTCTCATAAAGTCTTCTCTTTAAGCCATTGGATGACGATGTTCTCTCACTTTTAACATCTCGAATTCGATAAATTTTCTATCTACAACCGTTGACGCCAAATGATCACTAAAAGCTGAAGGCAACCTTTTATGCTTTTAAAGTCGAGGTTCTTTCCTCTATCCTCGCTATCTTACTCTCTCATCAGTTGAAAAAAAAACGGTTTTGTCGCTGTCCTCGTAAACACGTGGTATCACTCCCTTTCTCTCTCTCTCTTTCCATTTCGTTCTTAAGCGTTTTTTTTTGGAATCTTAAAACGAAGGTCCATAGTGAAGATACGCCGAACAGTCCTCTTTCTCTTTGGCTAGTAATGCTATTCTACCCGAATTGATATTTGGAAGAGTGGGCATCTCCGAGCATCACCTCGGTGGATGCACTACCATTGAGGTTCGTAGACAGATGTGCTTCTTTTGAAATACAATTCTACATACTTTCAAAGAGTCTGCGTTCTGTATAGATATTCGATGCTCCACACCTGCAAATGAACTCTGGAGCAATGAAGAGGGATCCCTCAGGGAAGAGACAATAAATAGAAAATGAATGGAACCCGTCGATCGTCACGATATTTAATGAAAACGTAAGGTCGAATTATACCAAATTCAAAAAATAATTTAGTTATTTTTCATCGTGGACTATAGATCTTATCAGGGTCCCTCTAGAAAAGTTCTGAATAAGTGGTGGTTCAAATGGGTGAATATCGATTTGGTACTACTTGTCAATTGTCGTTGACAGGTTCCCGTCTCCACATCTGTCCACAGAAATGCAAACGTGACCAGATTATAAGAAATTGTTTGTCATTTATCAAGGCGGATCCGAGAGTGCCAAATGCTATAACTTCATACCGATTTGAGACGCGTTCTGCCAAACCAACAGATGATTTGGTAACTTTTAGGCATTATTGATAAAAGTATTAATCTAAGTAGAAGCTAATCCCGAACTGATGTGTCTGACGAGGGTTTTGACTTTCGGGTACGCTACAGGCCGTCGTATGAATATATCTGGGGTCGTTCATCATTTCATTAGGTCGACTGACAAGTTAAACAAACCTGCCTATAGTCAATTAACATGCTAAATAGTTCAATGAGCAAAATCATAAAGTTGGTGGTATTGAAAAGGTTGGTAAATTCTCTGTAATGAATGAGAAACGATCCATGTAATAATCACGTCGTTACTGCAGGAAAGACCAGCAGGCGCTGCAATTTACGACCCGGTCCGAATGGCATTAACTACGTCATCTGCACCACCTGACACTTGTCAAAAGGTAGAAGCCTTAATTACTGCGATATCTAGAGCTAACCAAACTTAAAATCTCCCTTGTCAAAGTCCAAGTCAATGCCACCTTTGCAGATGTGCGTTCTTACACATTTGATATCTAAAAATGACGCTCTATGCGCGAGTAAACAAGGTGGCAAAAAATTCCACAAAAAAACTGGACGACTGATATCTGTCGAAAAAGCGCAAAGTTTGGCTTACTGGATGATCCATTTCGCCCAAACAAATCGAACAACCGTGGTACCTGAAAGAGCAGAACACAGTTTATCACGAGGAGAACAATTTGTGGTTGATTAAAACTTTAATCTTATTGAGAGAAAGGTGGAAATTGAAAATAAGATAATTTTTTCGCTTATTTCCGTCAGGAAACCGCTGATAGGGTGAGAAGGAGAGGATTGGGGAGGAGGAGGAGGAGGAGGAGGGGGCAGATATACACGAAGGGGTGAAGTAGCAAGTCTGACTCAAAACTGCCTGTAGCTGATTGGTCTCGTGGATTATTTGTTTTTTTTCATTCTGCCATGAGGAAAGAGAAACAACCTTGTAGGAAAATAGATGATGAAAAAAATACGCTTTAAGAAAGCTAGGGAGGAAAGAGCAGAAATTTTAGTCAGTTGATCTTTAAAAGCAAGTATGGGACATGGAAGTAAAAAAAAACTAATTTGTTTACATAAAGTGACCCAAGCTAGGGCAGTTTTTGAACACCGCTCCCTAGCCCTCTCGCTTCTTATTCATAATTATTTTCAGCTACTTCAATCTGAAAAGAACTCTATCAAGTGAGAAACAACCCTGGGGCAGTGTTCAAGAGGTACTAGCTCATTACAGTGAGTAAAATCTGTGTGGATGTGTGGACTTCAATATTTAGGTTATCTGAGCGTTTTCAATGTAGTCAGAACGGAAAATCCGATTTCTGCTGACCTTTAAACACTTGAAGAATTTGGATTGTGTTGTCATTCTTCGTTCTCAGGTGCCACGTTTAAAATGCTTTGAAGTGCTTCTGAAAGAATCCCGAAAGGGAGACTGAAAGTAGCCGTGGTTATTTAAAAAATGAGCGTACTAGTCAGGCCTCAACCTATGGAAACGCTGGGACCTACTTCGACGAACTAGATTGAAACCCTGTTCTTGAAAAAAAGCCGGAAGTATGGAAGCTATGGTGACCACGTTAATTACTGATTTTGAATCTAATATGAGTTAATATGGTCTAGAAATCGAACGAAAGAGGATGTCAATTGAAGTGAACGGTAGTAGACAGAGTCTTCTTCCCGGGGGCAAATTTAATCATGGCGCAAAGAGGAGCTTAAAACGTTGCCCCTAGGTTCCAATGATCGGTTAGCCCCATTCGCCATCTCTTTCAATAAAGCCACAGGCAATGCTAGTGCCTTTCGAATCGTTCGACATAGAGCGTCTGTATATAGCTTAGAACCAAAGCATTTTAATATTCACGAACTTGATAATAGCCTGCACTGCCTGGCAGGCTTTCTTGGAGATGGCGTCTGTTGATATCATCACTTACGCGACTTCTTTGGGTAGTCTTGACTACTTCCTAAGGCAGGAAAACTCGTGACCAACAAAGTGCTGCATTTCAAAATAACACGGGATTTTGAAATGAGCAGAATGTAGGGATTTAATCGTAAGGATGGAGGAGGGGTGCAAGGAAGCAATTAGGACTAATATGAGGATGGTGGTGACTCCTCTCTCAATCTCGTCTCCATCGATGTATACAGCGAGGGCGTTAATTATTGACTTCCTGCCATGATAAGCAGAGAAATTGCCGTATCTTCGCATTTTGAACCACAGTGGGAGAGGGAAGGCAAAGAGCAAAAGATGATTAACACCGACTAAAATACACGAACACCGATGATGTTGCTGGTAGTGGTGCTGAATTCAACGCACCAGAAAACTAATTAGCTTAAGTAGTAAGTAGCGATAACAATGAAAAAATATGGGTTGGGAGGAGAAGGAATAGCCTCGATTAGAGAGGAAAATAGTGGATCGAAATTAGAAAAGGATATCAGCAAGTCTGATCTGAATGATTAAGACCTACATCAGTAGATTTTCTTTAATCACTGAATGATTTGAGAGAATTTCTTTGATCTTGCTATTTAAAAATGAATTGTTATTTGGATAGAGAAATCCAGCTTATCTGCAACAATCTCTGTTGAGAGACGATTTCTTGAGGTACACATTCATTCTGACCTATTTGGGATCCTCAGACCGTCTGAAAGTAAGGTTCTGCCTAATGTTGGATTTATATTTTCTTAGGATCATATCGGGAGGCATTCAGTGACAATAATCAAGTGCTTTGTTTCTATACTTCGGCCATTCGTTCGCTTGAGCTGATGTGGGACATCATAAAAAGCGAAGTTGTTTCCTGATTACCCAACTCTTTCACATCAGCTTAGGTAAAATGCTCAAGTTTCTATAGGTCTTAAAGTCTTTCTTTCGTTTCTTCAGCTATAACCTATTTAAAGTTTCGTGAATTGAGGCCTCCAAAAGTTCCGATATCGCCTAGCCTTCTGGAACTTTGAGCTCAAAGTTACGACACAATGACATCCTCCTGCGGAAAGTTACTGCCTTAGCTGATGTTTGTATTCTTAAAGTTCATAAATTCAGGCAAAGTAGAAATTCTTTAATTACACTTAGAAATATGTTTGCTTTATGATTTCCCAGGCATATTTTTGCGCCTGGTAGATTCCCGAAATCTTAGAGCTTTTCGGACTTCAGAGAAAATTGATCCTAGTCATGAGAAGCTGATACAAGAAGCGTACTGCAAGGTTCCTTTTCAGAATTCTAGCTTTCCTGGTTCCTTAAATCAACGACTGAACTCATGATGCTGATGCTGCTGAAAGCCTGCCTCCATTTTTTCTTTTAGTGAATAAATGCAAGAAGAGTTTAATGACAAGGAAATTTCGTGCCAGGAGGATTGAAAGTGGCGAGAGAGGGAGAGGGAGAGAGAGAAAGGAAAGTGAGTAGGAAGGAAGCGAAAACTGGAGAAAGCGTGTATGATTAATGGCTGCTCCCCACAGGCCTATTTGCTGCCTCTTACTCTTGGTTACTCTGGAGTGAGCCAAAAGTACGGCAAAGTAGGGTCTAATGGGGTGCCTAGACGAATGATTCTCAGAATATCCCATTGAAGATTGGCTGATGCTAAAAAACTATGATGGTTGATATCAGTGAGGATCTATTCTGACCGAGTGCGAGTAGAACTTTTCTGAGGTAAGAATTTGGGAGTATGGAGAAGTTTTATAGTGGAATCCCTGAGAATACCTTTCGGGCTGGCGATAACTCGCATCACCGAGGGGACATGATCTATTGAGACTTTTTTCTACAGTGTGAGAAATGAATAGACACGAAAGAAATGATCAACTCCTCTTAGATCAAATGCACGTTAATAAGATGCTTAAAAGGATTGAAATAGTTTCTTTCACTTCGAACATTAGAAGCTGACCTGTAGACAACAGGTTCAGATGGTGGTCTTAATGCAAAAGTAAATCTAATGGAAATCGGATAATTTGAACTGGTACTTTAGCAATCTTTTCAACAACAGAAGTCCAGATGTAAATTAAGATTGAGTTTAACGAATGATTGCTAAACTATACGTCTGGACAAAATACAATAGCAGTCTGAAAGTGCGGGGTTTGCGACTATTACTGCCCACAAGTCTGGTATGATTTCGATTGTGAAACTGTTTCTTTCTGTCACTAAACAAATACAAATTGATGTAATAGGGACACCATAAATCGGCATAACTATCAGGGATTAAGAATAATTTCATTGCATCGTAGAGGTGCAAATAAAGACTTAATGGTCCAAGATCAGGGAAGGTGCTAGCTAACTTAGGACTCGTGATAAGATTGCTTGAATAATAAGCCGGACTTCTAATCATAAACGCTGGAAATAGCAGATTTATTATAAATTGAAATGTCTTACATCCTTAAAATAGGGCATGAGTTCAAGTTTTGCCAAGGCAATAAGTAGCGTAGACTGAATAAAACAGGTTCCTCCGAGGAATGGCGAGGCATGACGAGGAAGGAGGGTGAATTAGAGGCAGCGGGTGCAGTAGTTGTGTGTTTACATAACTTAATCACAGGGGAGTTAGGAGGGGGTGGAGGCGAAATGGATGGTTTAATCCAGCAAAGAAAGAAGCGAAAAATGATAGTCAAATTGCATTCCAATTGAAGGTCTTTTTAGGCTAAAAACTCATGCAAAAGTCGACTGGTACGTTTAACTGCTAATTAGACTATGAAAAGAATGCGAAAAACTGTAGGAGCATGTGTTCACTGCTCCGTATATGTGCCGCTTCAGGAGCAACACAACACTCCCAAATCGTGGGATAATCAAGACCAGGTGTGAGTTGACTGATGAGCCCTACTGTGTCGGGATGTATGTCTACAAAGATTGAACAGAAATGTATTCTGTGCTTAAGGTAAGTTCTCTCTAGATTGAAAAAGACGAATTATAAGGAGTTTTCTGTTGTTTTGTGTCGATGATAAGAACGTCCGTGCGGTCCGACGCAAGCTCTGCGCTGACTTCGGTTACATTTCATGAAAATATTTAACGGTACGTTTGTAAAGTAATAATTTTGCTAGAAAATACGATAAAATCCACTAAATTTTTAAAATAATGTTTGACTGATTTCCATGTCAACATAAAGGTGTAGTTTTCTAATTGGACACTACTTCAATAACAATGACGTTGTCTAGAAGACATTGTGGGATGCAGGGCACGCGATTCTAACCCTCAACCATGAGACCAAGTTCAAACCTCAATGTAAGATAGCAAAAATGATTAGTTCAAGTGTTGAAATTAACACCTACAATAAAGAGAGATTGTTCAGAATTCCTCAAGACAAGGGGAAAACTGGATGGAACTTAAAAGACGCCATCATCTCTTTGCCTCTTCTTCTCCTTCTTAGTGGAACAAATGTTCTTACGATTGCGGCAATGTAAAGGGAAGATCGAAACAGGCAAAAAGCAGAGTCACATTAACACGCAACTTCTCGTTGTAAGCGCTGCTTCTGTAGAATAAAGAGAATAGAGGGGAGAAGAAGACACAAGAA
Source organism: Moniezia expansa (assembly GCA_019097775.1). Taxonomy (NCBI): domain Eukaryota; kingdom Metazoa; phylum Platyhelminthes; class Cestoda; order Cyclophyllidea; family Anoplocephalidae; genus Moniezia; species Moniezia expansa. The sequence continues at coordinate 10,806,317 of JADFDV010000053.1, forward strand.
TGAGAACTCTAGAATGGAATTATATTTCGGATTTTACTGAGTTGCGAGAGGAGGGGAAGCAGGCCTGCGAATAAGCGAACATTCAACCGCACTGTTTGTATGCTGAATTCATTCTTTTAACCTCAGATTGCAGTCACTTGTCCATTATCTGAATATAACATACGCGGTAGAGTGAGAGATGAAACGACCTTTTTTTGGCAAAGATAAACAGTGAAACGGGTCTGATTATTTGAATAACCAGAGGACCGACTAGTCGGCTGCCATTGTGACAGTCAGGGGTCTCTGATACTGAAATTTTGAAAGGTGATACGGGCTCGCCAAATTACAATTATAATTGAAGAGTAAACAACTCCGTGTCATTTACGAACCGCTAATGCTAAATTTATTGGCTCGACCATCAATAGAGTAGGCGGCTGTTTCTGTTCGCTCCACAACTTGCTAACAGACGATCTAAAACGCAGTAAATAATCCATTTCTCTCCCTTGAGATGCTACAGAGTATACTCAGAATATCTAGAGACTTTCGAAACATTGGTCTGATCGACCAAGACTGTATCTTTTTACAAGCCTAATGTGGGAAGCCACTGATGTCCACTGCTATTTGAGGAAGAGACCTACGGAAAATCCAGTCTGTCATGGTGCTACAGCCTGTATCTCGCCACAAACAAAATAACCATGCAAAGATTAGAACTCTTAATTACATAGCTGCTCTCTGTCACCCAACTATGGTACACTAATATTACTCCGAGTGCTATAGAGATAAAGTCTGGACGAAAGGCGCAGAAAAGGTGACAAAGGAAGAAAGGCGATCATTCCCAATTCTCACCGAGGTTTGCAGATATATAATTTCCAGTAATGTTTATGTCAGAAGAGCGGGAAATTAATCAGGATCATCTGACAAAATGAAGAGTACCGAGGCCGCCTGGCACGAAATAAAAGCAGGAGTCTGGCATGAGTCAGAGTGAGAGACCTACCGTTGGCTAACCACTTCAAATGTCAATCATGGCCAGGGCTCGCAGTGACGGGGGTAGGTGAGACGAAACGTGGGGTGTTGGTGGGGTACGAGAATGGACCAACCGCCCGAGTAAAGCAAGCTGGCACGCCTCACTTTGAGTGACGGCTAAAGACAAGAGATGTATGCAAGCACGAACACACAAGACGGAGTTACAAATGCATGGATGGCTGGCTAGCTGGATGAGTGAATGATTGAGAGGAAGCTTTCTCTCATTTTCTGTCCACATGCCGGAACTTACTACGTAAGGATGATTGATGGACCCGCTTCGTCTGCTGGGAAACTAATTAGCTATATATAGGTTATAGGCCACTTCCATGAATTAGGATCAACGATGAACACCATTTATGCATTCGAGAGGCGAAAGCATGGTTCCTTTTAGCCATAGTGCTTCTGCAAGTTCAATAACTATGCACTTCAACTTAGCTTTCACTTGTATACTCTGAACGAAATGAATAAGGAAGATTTCCTTGGCGATGGAAAGGTCACTTTTCTAACCAGACATTCACAAAGATGACCTCATTATTATGATGCCGCTGAGTAGCTGTTTGCCTAAGCGCCTTCAATTTTAATATTCGCCATTCGGTGAATGAAGAATATTCGACGTAGAAAAGTAGTTGAACTAGTGTCGGTAAAGTCGAGTAACAGTTTACTTACTGAACAAGTATTCTGGCCATTTCTAACTAGTACCGTTTTATGGACTAGTAATTCAAAAGCCAAGTTTTCAAATTGCAATGTCTCCAACATTCCTTCTTGAACAATAAATGAGGACGTTCTGAATTAAAGATTCTGCTAAGGCCCAAACTGGGCATGACTCTTTGCTATAGTAGTGAAAATGGACGGACACATGAGAGACACTCATTGCATTTCTTCGTGGGTCGAATAAAGGTAACTCCTAGACTTAGGAACAACCAAATATCAATTTATTCACCAAGAAGAATGGAAACTGATTGTCAGTGAAGAGGGAAGGAGAGCAATGTTTGAAAGTGTTCTGAGTGTGTAGATTATTCCCTTTCTAATCGGCTGAAATTTTCAGGCATGTGCTCATCAATACCTACCCTGCAATTTAACAAATTTTATTTGTTTTCTTGCCTACCCAAGATTTGGAAGAATGAAGGCATCACCTTCTACTCTCTACCAGTAAGACTTAATCGTGCTACCTTAGAACACCTCTAAGGCAATAATTGTTGTCTACCGCTCTTCTAGAGTCGCTCTCAATTAGAATTTAGAAATGGAATGTGATGGCATTAAAAGCAAAGCAAGGAAGACGCTTTGGAGAGAAGAGGGAGTCTGGAAGAACAAATTTATCAGACCGCTCAGCTAACTTAAGTGCCGCAGCTCGGTGATGCTTGATCTCAATTTATGCTCTTGGAAAGGGGGGTTTTAAGGGTGTGGGAGAAATCATGTTCATTCAAATTAGGTGGTGATTCGTGGGGAGGGCTCTGTCCTTCAAATGACCTTTGGCTAACGAGGCTTGACAGACAAATAGGAGGCAGAAATGGTCCATAATATGGAGCTGGTTGGACGATTGAGGGGGTGATAGCAACACCTTTGTTAGGAGAGGCGCCATTGGCGATAAATGGAGTAAAACTCACGGAGCCATGTAGGGGGAGATAGAAAGAGACTAGCCATTAATCTCAATTAGGTAAATCGCACTTCGCGTACATGAGAAGGTGGAGGTGTTCTGAGGCCAGAGAGAGGATGCTTAAATGCAAGCCCACACATGCATGTACTAGTTGTACCTGTGATTTTGCTGTTCCTCCTATTTGTGGAAAATGGGAAACAGCCTACCAGAGCTAAAAGCTAAACTACTGTTGGCTAGATATTGGATTTTTTTATTATTAATTTTTCACTGACCTACCGAGCCAGTATTAAGCGAAAGAGAGGGACTGATTCATGTCACTTTCTACACCGTAGAAACTCTTTCGCAGGCCTTGTAATGAGAAGCAGGAGCATTAACCGCTCTCTACGAACTACACAATGCAAGTGATAATTAATAAGGTTCCTTAAACCCATGTGCTCTTAAAGAACAAATACTTTGGATTAACTATCAACAAAAAAGTCCGAGATAGACCAGTTGGCCCCTCTGAAGTTATCAAGGATCATGAAGTACCTTTCTCAGAACGGTGCGATGACTCAGTTTGATGAACGGTACGAGGCTTATGGAGCCGAAAATGCATGAACAATCTGAACGTAGAGCTGGGTGATACAGGAATAAAATGTTTGACATATCTCATGGGACCCGAACTAATCAAGGCTCTTAACACTGTCACTGTCAGACCGAAATGAGTAGATGCTTCAAGAGCTTCGGCTTTAGACCTAAAACAGGGCCTTCCATCCACTCAAACAAAGTAAGAACGCAAATTCTTTTCATCAAGGGCCTATACTGAATGGTTTACTGAATAGAATATACATTTTTTAGATAAGTCCAAATTTGAGCTATTCGACTTATGCACTAGTCTAGAAAACAGCAGACATAAACAAGAAAGAGTACACAAAAGCCGGATATTATTCTACCTTTCGGTAGTGTATTCAATTAGAACGAACAGACATTTCAGATAAATCGCTTCTTACTACAGTCAATCAGTTTCCTTTCTCTGAAACCAAAAATGTCAGTGTTTCATTAACACCGAAATTAGTATTAATCCCATCCACCTCGTTCAATAATGACGCGAGAGCCAGAAGTCAAACCGAAAATAATCGGTTAGGATAGACTGATTTCATTAAATAAAGCTAAAGGGTAGAACTAAGTGAAGCTGAATTCCTTAATATATTTGAAAAGGAATATCCATAGTATTCTAATATAGACATGACGTAATAGATATCTAAAGGCATACCCCTAAAATAAAATGATTTTCCAAGCAGTTTGAAGCCTAATCAAACCTTAGTAGATAACAGAAAGACTAGGGATAGAAAGGCAGAAAAGAGGAGAGTCACAAGAGAGGAAGAAGATTGGGGAAAAGCATACCCATAGGGCCAGTCAGCCAGACAGGTACACACACACACTGGCTCTATCTTAAATGCGCCCAATGTGTTCGACCCCAAGGCCTGCCAGCAGGTACACTAAAGTGTATGTATAGAGGTCTGTATGATGATGCGCACATGTACGGACACAGGGCCTTTGCCTGTTTTTTAGACAACCTAGCTAACCAGCCATCTAGTTGGTCGGACTGCAGTTCGCTTTCCGCAAATTCGGTCGCAGAGTAGAAGATCGGACACCAAGATTTGTCAATCTAAATTCTGTAAGAAGTGAAGGGGGTCTATTAGCGCTATGTTTTGGGATTTCTCTCCCCTCATTTTGTCCTCATCGTTTATGCCATTTCACTAGCTTGAGAGCTGAGGGGACTGTTTGCTTGGCCAGATAATCAACATACGCTAAGAACTTACAGGTGAAGCCGTCACCTTCGTTTGTAACTCTTTTCCTATTCACAGGTCCTTCTATTTACGCAACCAAGTTGGCTCTTCTCACGCCTCCTCCACCTCCTAGTAATGACGGAAATACAGCGTGTCGTTACCATGACAACCATTGTCACAAGGACCAGCCAAACTGAATGGGGATGAATGAAAAGGAGGGAACGAAAGGAGTGATGAGTACTATTAATAATGGCGGTCATGTTGCCAATCACTGTAAAGATGGCATTACTAATGGTACTACTTTTAATCCAAACTTTTTCGTGACGTTATACTCGGAGGAATCAAATTAACTCCTATAAGTAGGTTTGTTGTTTTGTGTGGCGTATCCGACACAAACAGAAGGCAAATTGAGTTGATAATGATAACCCGATCCCCTGATGTGACCTTAGATGACATGTATGATCCCGATCTTCTAAAGCGACGCAGTCTGGAGAGAGTGGCTTGGAAGTCTACCTGACATTTGGTCACTTGAGTACGTTGTGAATCTTTGGTGCAGGGTATACTACTGAAATATCGGGCACATTAAATACACAGTCATCGTCAACAACAGCAACGATGTATGTACATGCATGTGTATGAGTCACCGGAGAGGGGGGGGGCAATGCAGGCAGACACGAAGAGAGAAAAAGAGAAAGATAGAAAATGAGTCCATGATGCTGTAAAATCCGCTTGGTTGTTCCAAGCTATCTAGGTAAGAATATTTTAAAAATTTAGTGGGGATCCATCTTGACTGCAGCATTAGAGTCACTTATGCGTAAAGGAGGGCCTACACGCAAATTTAATGATGAGTAAGTTAAGTCGCGATGATAAAAATAAAAAAAAATGTGAAGAATGAAGGCGCACGAAGAAGATTATAATGATTTAATGTGAAATTCGATTAGGTATGAATCGCGAATAATAAGAGATGGGTAAGAAAGAGAACATAGAATGTTCATTATGAGTTGCGGAAGTAGCAAAATAGGGCACTGAAATGATAAATATTAACTAATATCCGCAAAATGATTTTTGCAGGCAACATGAAAATGTTAAGTAGGAGTGCTTAAATTTAATGCTTGAAAAAATGCAAGTAGATACAAATAAGCTAACCAAATCTCGGGAAAAGTGTCTAACGAATATAAAGACAATGTTTTCAACTAAAATAACAAAGGACCGTACAGAACACATATTACAATTTTAAACTAAGTTAAGCCTAACAATGAAGCCTAATTAATAGAAATGAAACAAATAAAAAAAAGAAAAAAGGTAAAGCGGAATAAAAGTTACCTGTTCTTCACTTTCAATGACGAGTCCGACCTTATCCTCAGTAAGGTTTTCAGATGATTTAACCTGTTCATCCTCTTCCCCCTCATCATCATATACTTTAATTTCATCCGTGCAGGCAAGATCATCTTCAGAAACGCTATTCATATTATTTAAATGGCAATTTTGCTGACAAATGTTTCAGTTTTCGACGAATAGAATGTTGGATCGAAGGGATAAAAAAATTTAGATGCTTATTACATTGGAAATAGAACTGGTAGATGAATTTGCCCAAACGCAGCATCAAAATTTTTGCAAAGTACTTTTGATTCGTAAAATGGAATCGCACGGCCAATACATTAATGAGAATCAACTGTATTAAATGAAACACTGAACGTGCAAAATGGAATACCCACACAGAAAAGCCGCCTTTTCAAGGTTGATGTTTTTGTAATTAAACTCATGTATACAAACAACGCTCTTCACTAATTTTTTGTTTTTCAAACCCAATTTTAATAATTGCTTTGTGTTTTATTTAAAAACATTATCTTGAAACTGTTGACAGGGTATTTTAGCTCACGACATCATAGCCTTACATGATTTTGATCTTTGTATTGCCTCCAATCACGGCTATTATCATGTCCTTCAGCTTCTTGATCTGGCATATGATTTCAATTCCTGATATCTGCTACTATTTTGAACTGGTGAATTTTAAAAATATGATTTTACAGTGACTTTGACGAAAGATACGCAGGAATTACTCTAGTAATACGATTTTTAACATTATCCTCATGTAGGAGAAAGGCTTAATTGTTTACTCCATTATGTCCTCACTATAGTCAAGCTCATTTTCATGATTGAAATAACAGCATTGCATTATGTTACATGCAGGATACGTAGATTTCCTCGCACTTAGAGTGACTTGTTAGTTGGACTAAATGCTAATGCGAAAACCAACGAGCCCTTTCTAACCTGACTGACAGAAAAATTTAATTTTAGGAATAAAAGGATATATGACCTTTTAAACTAGACAGGATGTACACATAATCAGAGATTTTAACTTGTAGAAGACGCTCGTAATGTGTTAGTTCATATAAAGTTAAACGTTACTTAGACCTAAAACATTTAGGCTCGACTCTGTATTCATTCGACACAGTACCAAGTTTGATAGCCACCTAAAGTGTTAAACGATGATTTAATTTTTCACGCATCCCTTTTAGAATGTGGCGCCTCCTTTATTTAAGTTTTCGAAGTGATAGCTCTTTGATTCAGTCAATCAAATTAACCTTTTTCTGCTGTTAATAAATCATTATAGTGCAAAATAGCTTTCACCGTTCATTTGCCAGTGTCTGAAACATTTTTTTCAAATATTTTGTATTCGTTTCTCCTTCAAGTCTAAGCGGTCCACTCAAGATTGGCTTTCCTCCTTGAATGGATGCCTTAGCATCTTATGGGACTTCGTCCGATGAGGAGTCGGATGAACCCCAAAGTTCTCCTAAACTGATTTCTTCATCTTCCTTGATTCCAACTGTTAACGTTACCGCACCAGTTGAGATAAAGGAAGATGTCCTTAAGATGGTTCCTGTTGATCCACATTCTAGGGAATTGGTTCATAACCCTCGTTTTGAGCAGCTATTTGCCCCGAAGGTATTTTTTCATTTTAAAATAGAGATTGTTATTCGTTTCATACTTCACTTATTCATATTTATTCAGGTTGGGCCAGAGAACCCATTCGCTTCGGAGAGTCAGCGAGCCCCCAAAAATATGCTTACTGGATTAGTTGAGCAGACACACGTCAATACATTCACTTTTGAAAATCAGTACCGCACTTTTATGCGATATGGTTATTCCGACGATCCCAGTATACTTGGAGTAAACAGGGGCAAAGTTGTCGGCTCTCCTGAACGTGTGGACAATGAAGAAGGCAATTTAGTGTTATACTATTTTTCTCCGCCGACTTTCAAAAGCTTATTAAATTTGTTTCTCTTTAAGGCAAAACGGTAGCTGAACGTAGGGGTTCTGGTAAAAATAAGAAGCGTCCCCTAGCTTCAAATTGGGATCCCTCCAGTGAAGATTACACTGGTCCTTGGGCAAAATACAAGGATGAAGTGACGGTTTCAGTTCCGTCAGAGGAAGATCGAGTCTATTTAGAAGCATATTTGGCCAAAAAGGCCGTCAAAAAGAAGCGGGTGGAAGAAGCACCAATGAGTGAGGAGAAAACGACTCTTCACATTTCTACTCCTTTGGATTATCAGGTGTGACATTGCTCTAACTCTCTATTTTATCTGTTTTACATTTTGCAATCAGTCCTGAAATCGTTTGTTGTAAATAGGGTCGTTCCTTTCTCCATCCGCCTCATGATATTCCTGGAGTGAATTTGATCACGGAGGAACCCCCAGAGCGATGCTTCCTCCCCAAACGGCTCATTCACGAGTGGAGCAACGCCCATGCTCGCGGCGTGTCGGCCATTCGTCTCTTCCCCAGAACCGGTCATCTGCTTCTTTCTGCGGGTATGGACAGCAAAATCAAGGTACTTTTCTTTATCATTTGAACTTTCAGATAACTCGGGTTCGAAATCAATCGGTACACATCCATCCATTGGTTAATTGATGCTCTTTAGAAGGTCTTTCAAATGGTGCATAATTCATCAATCCCCACTGCCACAACCTTGAGGTTACCGCTTTGTGCCTTCTTGACGTTCCACGTAGCTAACCATGTCTGCTTTAAATTCTGACATAGCCTCTAAATCTGGACAATGATTTCAGATACCTCCTTGTGGAGTGGTGCATTTCGTCATTACACTGATAACTTTGACAGCCCTTTCGCTACTTTCCTTTCAATTAGCATCCAGCTCATAGTTATTGAAAAACCAAGGCCATTGGCCATTAACGATTTGGCCTATATTTGGCGGTCCTTACATGTTCAAGCTAAACAGATATGCTCCTAACTCTAACTGTCAGTTTTCCCTTTTTTTATGGCTTACCCCATGTATGGTTTCTGTGATTAAAAGGGCCTTTTTGAGCTCGTCATGGTTCTAGTATTTTATCCTTTCATCTGTTCTGTGTCTGTTCTTAGTGTCAACTGCTTTTAATTATCTTCAGACGTAATAGGATACAACTACAATCCACTTGTTTTTCCGTGCTTTTTTTGTTTTACACCTGGTTTCTTTCACATTCAAAACCAGGCGCTTTAAATGTTAACGGTGCTGAATGAGGTTTAATCTAAAGTTGTAGAATTTCAATCCTAATTTATGCTTCGTCACCACGATATAATCGGTCTCTGTCTTAGATGTATATTAGTTGCTTCTCTGTTTCACTATGACTATTAGACACAGTGATGTGTAACTAGCCCCAGTTTGTCTATCCTCCATTTCACGTAATTTTAGCTCTGGGAGGTGTACGACGATCGTCGGTTGATTCGCTCTTACATTGGCCACCGACAAGCTGTTCGTGATGTTACCTTCAATACTGCCGGAACTCAATTCCTTTCTGCTTCTTATGACCGTTTCATCAAGCTCTGGGATACTGAGACTGGCAAATGCTCTGGTCAGTTCAATCTCAAGAAAGTGGCTTACTGCGTGAAATTCAATCCTGATGAGGACAAACAACATCTCTTTTTGGCCGGTTGCGCTGACAAGAAAATTCTGTGTGTAAGTCACTCACAGTCGCAATTATAAGTCGTTGAAGCGACAGTGATTTATCACATTCTACTTTGTTCATTTCAGTACGATGTTCGAAGTGGTGAAGTGGTACAGCAGTACGATCGTCACTTGGGCGCTGTTAACACAGTCACATTCGTGGACAACAACAGGCGTTTTGTGTCTACCTCAGACGACAAATCTCTGCGTGTCTGGGAATGGGATATTCCTGTGGATTTCAAATACCTCGCTGATCCTTCACTCCATTCTATGCCGGCAGTGACCCTTTCACCAAATGGTATTCAGGATCCCCTGCTCCTGATTCTCCTTTATCCATTTAATTCCTAACTTATGGTTCTTGTTATCTCCCTGTAGGTAAATATCTTTTGTGCCAGTCTTTGGATAATCAGATCGTGGTGTTCAATGTGTTTGCGGGATACAAGCGGATGCGCAAGAAACTCTTTAGAGGTCACACGGTTTCTGGTTACGCCTGTGTACCAGACATGTCACCTGATCTGCGCTACGTCGTCTCTGGGGATGGTGATGGTCTGATTCACCTCTGGGATTGGAAAACCACTCGTCTTCTCACAAAGTGGAAGGCGCACGAAGCTGTGTGCATCGAGCTTGCATGGCTCCCGCATGAAACTTCCAAAGTTGTTTCGGCTGGTTGGGATGGTGTCATCAAGTTATGGGATTAGTCGGCACACTACCTCGCCCCGCTTGTGTACAGAATTCATAGTTGCCAATGCAGCTAGTAACTATTATTTGTATAATTGAAAATTTTAATACCAGTTTTTGTGTTCATTCCTACTTGTTTTGATTGTAAATGGTCCTGGATAATTCTTACATCGATTTGGCCTTGAAAGACCCAACCATTTTCATTTATGTATCGACATTTATAATGAGATATTCTTCCTCCGGTCTCCAAAATCGCTTTCACTTCGTCTAGGAGTTCTATATTACCTTGTACCTGTTTTGTTAAGCACTTAGTTTTTCACTATGCCAATTTAGGACGAGGCACCTATAATTCACGCCTCCATCGAACCAGAGGGGTCGTTTTGGATGGCAATAAATGGCGGCAGGGTCTTAGAATAGATATTTTTTGTACAAATAATTACCTGTGTATATTTAGAGAGATGATTTCAAGATGATCAAAATGTTGAAGTCAGCCATCTTTATTTTTTGTGGTAATGGGAATAGAGGGAGGTTCCTCGGCAAATTCTGCGTGTCCTACTTGCTATTCTCCATCATTGGTAACCGATTTCAGGTTTCACTTAAATTAAGCCGAATGAATGGCTTGAAAATGATGACCTTTCGATTTCCAACTAACGCACCAGTTTACGTCGCGGCTTGCTCAGACAAGAGCTGCACCACTCGTTCCTGAACCGGAGCCATTATTAGTCAGTGTGACGTAGATGCCGCAAACGTGTTTGATTTGCCGGGTGAAATGGCTTCGAGACCCATCGGCACACATTCAGCAATTCGAATTGCCGCCAACATTGGCTGAAGATTGGTCTACACAGAAATGACCAAATTCAAGGTTCTCCCTCTCAGAGACACCAAAGCACTGTTCTCAAATAAACAGGAAGGCATTTTCTAATAAAAACCATTTGATAGTCGGTAGTGGGAATGAACGTTGTCACTGGCAAGGAATGGTTTAAGTATTGCAGGAGTGGATATAATAAATAGCATTAATTATAGGGGAGGGAGTGATTCAAACTCTAGTCCATATCTGATGACCAATAGCGTAAAAGATATAGCAGGATCCAGCCACGAACCATCGATCTGGGTGACATCATTTATCGCTGAGGAAATGAGTGTCACTATGCTCGATCGGAAAAGAATATTTTCCTCCTTGAGCCACCCTGTGGCTAGTACTCTGAACATTCACGTCAATCACGTCAATCGACCTCTTTATCATCAAAAACTCGACAATAATGGTTGTACTTAAAAAACAAGAATTGAAGAGATCGAGTAGTCCTCCGCATTTCTCATTGAATATTGTTAGCCACCTGCTCCGCTCGGACTGGCTCCCTAGACCGCCAATCGTCACATCGTCCTCTAACGGCTTCTATCCGTCGTCCATCCATAGGTCTCGGTTCTCCCTTCGAAAGCTCAGACTCTATTAGGTTATGAGAAGATACCGTCATATAAAGTAGTCTACTTATCTAGTGAAGTCAGCTGGCTCCTAGTGAACTACATTTTCTACCCAGAGCCTCGTTGCCATCACCTCTAGGTAGCTAGCACGATTTTTGATGACCCTTACCACCATCGGAAGTTAAGTATTTCACTAGTTGACAGTTCTAAACTGTTGTGCTTATCTTTTTTCTGTTTCCCTATAGAAAGCGTCTGAAAGTTTCCGAAACATACTCTTTAAAACAGATAAAATTAATCAAAACCCCTCACGTCTAATGTAGCAACCGTATCAAATAGACAGTTCCAGAAAACTGATTTAAATAAGTAACTAAAGTTTGCCATCTATCGGAAACACCAATCGCGGCAAATTCGGAGGCATCGCCAGCTGGCGTGGAATCGAATTAGTAACTGCCTCGCCTTAATGGATATGCATAACGATGTTTGCTTTCCATCACTACCACTTCGACTCACCTACCTATCCAACGCTGAGACTACTTTCAAGTCGCCAAGCAGCAAAAAAGACCAAAGAGTCATGGCTTAGATGAATTAAGTGAAAAATGAAAGAGAGCTCTGATAAAAATTTTATGGTTTGATTATTCGTAAAATGGTACCTTGCATGAGCAAGGATGGAGGAGCAATGATGCAGAAGGCATCTGATTGTCGACTGAAGAGACAGATCCCTACGCCGATCTTCCATATCAGATATGAAGTATCTGATGCGGACCCAATCTTGAAAGGGTTTCTACCACTACCATATTTCGAGCTATTCGAAATGACTGATATCAATAAAAGGCATCATAGTAGTGAGGGAAAAAACGTACACGTTTCTGATAACTATTTGCAAAAAGTGAAACGCTACGATGAAAGCCAAGAATATGAATCTTTAACTTCCCAATCGGAAACTTGACAAATTTCCAAGAGAAAATTGTTGATGGGTTTTTTTTATTCCTCCCCACCCTTTAGGGCAAGTCCCAAGGACTTATTGGGGGTACAACTGAAATACAATAAGTTAAACATTATAGCATAGAGCATAGCATAGCATAGACCCGCTGGTCTTGTCTCAGCTTGCTTGTGTGGCGGGATGGCACTCGGTTCTCCTGCTGCATCTCGTGGAGTACCTGGGATAGAGTTCTTCCCAGCCGTGATGGAACAGATGTGTATTTCATCCTGCCTGAGGGACTTTTCGTTGCTTCCTATCTTTCACTTTATCTTTTTTTTTCGTATTCAGCTTTTCTGCTTTTCTAATTCAGCTAGACTGTTTCCTCTTCTCTGTTTGTTTCTCCCTTTCTCTGATTTCGACCGAAGGGTGACAGTTCCGAATATGTCTTTCTAGCCACCCTTGAGTCTTGTATCTCTTAAGGCAGTCTATAAGAGGGCACTTTAGTCTATGGTCGAGCATCTCTTCAGTTCTATGTTCTTCTCCGTGATCTTGTCTTACGTGCATTCTCATATCACTTATTTTGGCGAAGGATCTTTGGCAGTTTGCGTTGGTACAGACAATACCACGTTGCCTTTCTCCTACCAGTCTAGGTGTATAATTTTAGTCCCGAACTTTAGGGCTTTCCTTTGGATCTAGTAGCCATGAATCTGAGTGCTCTTGCCGTATTTCTTTCGCATCCTTAATTAATTGAAGCATCCAGTTCCTTGTGTGTGAAGCTTTCCTTGTTTCGGCTTTTTCAAAGTTACTGTTAAGTATGGAGAGTATCAGGCTATCTTTGTCCATCTTTAAGCTCTTCCATAGGTTCAACCTCTTAGTCTGTATAAGACTTGCCAGGTCACGCATCGGGAGTTCCTTTCGGAGTTCCTCAACAGTTTTGTCTCTTCGCGAATACGGTCCAAGTATATCATACGGCGAGCCGTATTCTGTATTGCTTTAAGTCGATTGTTATCTTTTACTCTCAAGACAATGGTTGATAATCCCTGAGTGATTGCAGGGTCGACAAAGATTCCCACCAGATGCGCTTTTAGGGTGTTTTTAAGACTTCTTGAGCGCAGAAATGGTCGCAGTCGTATTAGGTGCCTTTTTGCTCTGGCTAAGTTTACTTTTATTGCTCCGTCTGGCTCACCGGTGTCTTGAATTATGGAACTAAGATATTCGAAGCTTGAGGCACGTCGGAATGACATTCCAGCTGCCTCAAGAGGCGTTTGGTCCTCACCGTCACCAATTTGAAACCAGAAGGTTTTGTTCGCTGCGATTTGCATTCAGTATTTTGCATCGTTTTCGCCAGATGCTCTATTAATCTGACAGCTGCGGCTTTATTTGGCGCAATAAGACATAGGTCATCGGCGTAATCTAAATGATTTAGCTGCCATCTTTTACCGCAGTGATCGATCATCTGAACTGCATTGTCCTTGAGTGAGGGGAAGGCTTCGTCTAATATGAGTTGGAAGGTTAAGTTGAAGAGAAGTGGCCCTTCTTTTGAGCCTTGTCTCACACCACGTTTCATCTCAAAGTAGTCCCTTGTTCCCTTCAGTTTTCCCTTCGGTGCGTCCATCAAGGACTTTACTGAGTGGATCATTTGCCAAGAGCAGCCTAGATCTATCATTCGGTTAATTATTGCAGCTGTAAGCAGCGAGTCAAAGGGCTTTTCCAGGTCGAAAAACACTAGCACTACTTCCTACTCCTGGTCCACGGCTTTCTATTTCATGGTTATTACTCCAAGTATAGCCTATCCGGTGGATCTTCCTTCACAGAATCTAAATTGGGTTCTTGAGGGTAGTTCGGCAAGATGTTGCTTCAAACGTTGGCACAGAATAGATGCATATAACTTACCTAATGCATCTAGATGGAAGATTTATCTATAGTTTGCAAGATCTGTCTGCGAACCTTTGCGCTTGTAGATGCTTACAACTTCAGCATCAATCCAGGCTCGAGGTATAGGAGTAGTCCCATTGTAAAAGTCATTGAACACTTTTAGAAGGTAGGCATTCAGACGCTGATTATCCCATTTCAGTAGTTCGGATCTAATTCCATTTACGCCTGGACTTTTACATAGTTTAAATCTATCTTTAGCTGTCTCGATCTCCTCCATTGAAATAGAGGAATCTCTTGGTAGATGAGCATAGTTTTTAATTTCTTCAGTGGTTCTTTCCTTAAACAGTTCCCGGAAGTGTGCGACCAGATCTCTTGGTTTAACCTGTGTCCTTCCAGTTTGTGTATTCCATGAGGGGTTTTCCTTCATTATGTCCTTCAGCAACATGAAGGCTTTACGAGGTTGTTTCTCTGCGAGATGTACAAGAAAGTTGGTTATTCTCTCCTTGATATGCTTTTTCCCAGTTTCGTATCAGGTCGTTCACCTTGTTTCTCTGCTCTTTGTACCCCATTTGCTTTTGGAGCAGTAGTTCTCTATTTTCCTTCTCGCAGATAGCTGGATACCATCCGATTTTCTTTCGTTCATTTTTTTGCCTTGTAGTTTTGGCAGCTGCATTTTCTATAGATTTCAAGATACCTTCGTATGTAGTAGTCAAAGGGTCCTGAGGTAGTTCCCTTTTGAGATGTTCCTGGTATGTTTCCTTCGATTTTCTTATTTGTTCTATGCCTTTAGGCAGTTGCCACCGTTGCTTTTGACTATTTATGTCCTCCTTCAGTGTTCTGTTCTTACTTTTTCCTAAGGGTTTTCTGAGATGTGATTTGAGCTCGAGGATTACTGTTAGTAAGCAGTGATCAGAGTTGGCGTCCGCCTTTCTAGAAGTTCGTTTATCGCTTATTAGAAATAGATTTGATCTCCTCATCAGAACAAAGTCAAGAGTAGCACCTTTCCCTGTAGGGTGGTACCAGGTCAGTCTTCGAGTTGTTGGTTTCCGAAAGAAAGTATTCATCACGTGTAGTTTATATTCTTGGCATAGTCCTAGCAGCCTTAGTCCGTTTTCTGTAGTGTCTTCTTGATCAGTAAAGGGACCGATTAGTTTGGCACCAATGTTACGGGCATCAGATCCCAATCTGCAATTGAAATCGCCAAGGACAATTATTTGTGCGCAGTTGGAAAGGAGTTGCTTGTAGGTTTTGGCCACAAGTTTGTAGAAGGATTATTTAACCATTGCGTCCTCCGTACACTCGGTCGGAGCATAGCATCCCATCAGTCCAACTTTGACTCCTCCAATTTGGAGGGTCAGCGTTGCAATTCTGTTTGAGACAAGGTTAAATTCAGCTTCTATGTTCTTTTTGACCAGAAAGGCGACCTCACCGTTTGGTCTAGGGCTTTCGCTGTGTTCAAAGTTGAAGAAAGCGTAGTTATCGATAGTTAAGGAGTAGGATTTCATTCGAGTTTCCGTTAAGGCAACAATCTCCATACCCCTACTAGAAGTCTCTTCAGCTATCTTGCGGAGTTTCCAATCATTGCTACAGCCGCGCACGTTCCATAATCCGAGTTTCAGACCATGGATCCAGGTAGTATGTCGTATCTTTTTTAAGGGGCTGTTCGTTCGGTCTAGCGAGAAACCCCGCCGAGATTGTTGATGGGAAAAATTTTTTTAGGGATCTAAATGAAGTGATGAATCGGCTGCCAACTCAGTGCAGCAGTAACATCTACCAATAATACTTCCACGCTCCAAAGAAATCCGCTACATCAATGAGTACACGTGAACTGATTCGATCTTTTTTCTCCGAAAATTTTGAAATATTAAGTGGTTTCCTGAATCTCGCTATTTCTGATTTGTTAAATACTATCTTACTTAACTATAATGCTAGCTATAAATTTCCAGGTATTAATTTTTCGATCTTAAAATTGATCCAAGCATTATTTTCTTAAATCATTTATTAAACAGATCACAAAAAAATCATAAAATCAATGTTTGGTTAAGCTGATTGTGACTGAGTGGTCACTCCGATTAGCAGAAGCTCTGTGATGGGGGTGACATAATTGGCCCGAGCCATTGATTGGCAGAAAGCGGTGGAGGAACCGCAAGGGGATTGGCAGTCGAAGAAGCGAGCAATGATTCGACAACCTGTCGCAAAGCATCATCACCCGGTGTTGGAGTATATAAAGTCACCGATTTGACGTCGCTCTCAAGATTTTGAGAGATCAAATTTATCATTGGTGCTGATGATCGCAGATTTAAAGCCGAAGATGTTCCGGAAGCAACAGTAGTGTAACTGTTGTTCGAATGAGAAGCCTGCTGTTTTGCTATAGTTTCCATGTTCGCGAGAATCGACTCAGTCGCTGGATGAAATGCCCAGTAGGGACTAGTTTGAAGGATTCGTTTCACAGCCATGAAATTTCCTGCTTCTGCAAGGAGCTCCAAGCCCACAGCTGTCTGTCGTTTCCATTTCGTTCTACAGCAAAAACATTTATATTATAATCAGACTTATTTACCAAAACGACAACATTTACTTAAAACTGTAAACCTAGTAATTTTGTAACCATTTTTGAATCACCTCCGATTTTGATACCAAGTTTTCACTTGAGTATCATTCAGTTTCAGACGATTTGCCAGTTGAATTCGATCCTGGACGCTGAGATACTTTTGCGATTCAAAATTCCTCTCCAATTCACTTAACTGGGAGTCCGTGAAAGCAGTTCTTGCTTTCCGTGGCTTTTTGCAGACTCCGTCCCCACTGCGAAGCTGCTGTTGGGAACCATCTGATGGAGTAGAGCATTGCTGACGATGCTTCTGCGATGATTCGATACTTTGACGGTTGGGAGAGCTTGGACTGATAGTTTGTTCAAGAGGAGGTTCTTAATAAAGACAGTAATGGACATTGGCGGGCATTTATAACGTGGTGTTTCCTTCAATCAGTTTGCCCAAGTGATTATATAAGTTTTAACCAATCGCCGTACAGCTCAGTTAATACAACAATTTTAATTAAGTTATGTATGCAACCACTGTACCACTGAGGTCCCACTGTAAGAAGAATGCATTAATTGATAAAAATAGCCCAGCAGTCTTAGTGGTGAAATGAAAAGAGTCGGAGCTGAAATCACGACAATTCGACAAATAATCAATTTTTTGTCTTAATTTAAGCTTAAATGTTTGCGATTGGCAGACAATCCCTGATTTCGCTTTTCAAGTATTGGGTCAATTTTTCACATAGCTGTATTGTTCTGCTTAATTTTGTTACCTGAAACCCTCCACAAATATATTTTAGGGTTGGCTCAGCATTATGACCTTGCGACGTTTCGGTGGTACCTCGCAGTTATCCCATGCCGGGTCTTGTGTATGGAAGCGTTCTCGATACAAGTCTTCGCAGCTGTTTTATTCCATTAACAATATCCATTTTGAACCAAACTGGCTTAGAATAAAGATCATTATAACAGTGAATGCGTGACTTGCAATTTAGATTGTCTCGTTTCAAATGGAATTTTAATTTAAGTGGGAGATTTCCGGCATGGATGTTGGTGGGTTAGTGTTTTCCCTAAGTGTGTGATGCTAGTCTGCCCACTTATATTAAGTTAGTCATAGCAACGATGATAGTTTGCCGAATTCGGAACGGTATCAATGAATTAATGAACGCCCGTGTTCTCAATAAAGCCATGTCAATTTCAGCATTTCTGCTTAAACGTGATCTTGAAATTATGCCTGATAGAAAATTCAATGTTTTGATGAATTTTACTTCTTTGTGTGACCTTTCAACGGCATTTTCCAGTGATGTCAACTGAAGCTGTATAGTATTAAAAATTTTAATAAAATGCACTAGCAGTAAGAATAATTAATGAAGGAAAAATCACTCCTCGGATGTTTATGGCCTCTCGAATATTTATTGCCTCTCCATTTAATGGTCACAAATAACCATACCATGAAGGTCACCAATAACATTTGCCTGCAACAACACAAAACAGGCTGAAATATGACTACTTTGATTCGTTTCATATAGACAATGATCGTGCACGACCCTCAACTTTTCCTACAACTTCCCATCTTCAGGTTTTATGGTAATATTTGCCGTTTTGGCTCAAGAAGGCCATTTTGGTGATCGAGCAAACGAGGTTTTCAAATCCTACTCCGTTCCAAAATGTATTTCCTCGAGCGAAATGGGATCAAACCTATTGGTTTATAAAAGTAACAACATGAACCTGCGTAATGCCATCATAACGGTAAAATCCAACTCTGTGATAGGTAATGTGCACTAGAACATTTGGCTCCATTCAATTAGGGACATCGTAATTACGGACTGATAAAAGAAGCCTGTTTGACGAACATACTGGATGTCGCCTTATAGACAATTTTGTGGCTACTTTGTTCTCAAGGAGGGATACAATCTATCACGGGCGATGCTTTACAGTCCTCCTTGCTACATCGCTAAGAAACAAGTAGCTTCGAGAACTAAGAGAAGCGCTTTTTCAAGAATGCGAGATCCTAAATTTATTGTATGCGCCCAAAAGGGACTCTTCCGCTTGATCAACCAGACCATCAACCCACAAGATCCTATAAAAAATTATTAAGAAGAAAAGGGTGTTAAAACCTCTCCTTATTTTAGTTCCTCTCAAATTTTCTCGAGTTATTTTTCTAGGATTTAATTTGAATGAAGCTTGAATTCAATAAATAAATAAATAAAGATGGGGGTTGTTACCCATGTTAGATGTAAAGACAAAATGGCATCTTTGGATTTCACTACTAGGATACTCATCCGCAGGAAAGCTGTGCCTCTCAGGGCGTAAAATGGGTCCTTCTTTCTATCCTTTAGTGAAATTGACGACACCACATTGGTGCTGATATGATATTCATATTGAGGGGCTCAAATGGCTTCAAGTGGTTAAAAATGGCGTCAAATACAGTCACGGAGAAGGCCTTGTCTGCGAGAGAAGTGCTGTCCACTAAAAATTATGACCCGGATTTCAAAGCCTCGGTGGAATAGTGGATGACTGAAGAAATAAGAGCGAAAATTCAGCTGAAAAACTCGGAGGCCCTCCACATATAGTGGCCTGACATGCTCATCAAACAATAGACTGAAATCTGACTGATCCCTGGGGCGAGATTGCAAACCCTGCCTGATTGAATGAGCGAGCAGTACTTTGTTTAAATGAAGCAAACAATGTTTGCCACCATGGGAATTAATTTTTTTCGGAAAAGATGAACCTGAATGATCCAGAGAGGTAAGCAAAATAGGACTGCCGTTAAAACATCAAACTCCTACTCTTACCGTCGTAAGCGAAAAACGATGTGCTCTCATCTATTTGTAACCTAGTCATCTACTTCCAATTGTGACTTTCAATCGACAACGCAGTGTAAAACATTGAATTAGTGAAATAGGTTCTTAAATACATTTCCTTAATTGTATATATGCTCTTTATCCTTACAATTTATAAAGGAAAACGATCTTAACTTGGCAGGATTTTGAGTTAAAGAAAAAGCGGGCAAGCCAACACGAAAAAACCTATAGGCGTAAAGCGAAGAATGTTGATTTTAAAATATATAGTTAAACCCTGGTTTCGCCTTCATCATTCAAAAAAAGTTATTAATTTCGAAAAGGATCTGTACAAAGAGAACAAAAAAAGCAATGGATGGACAGGGAGATAACTGCTACATCATATTAATATATACGAAATCCATCTTAAATATCCAAAATAGCTCCAAATAGTTTACCTCATAAAAATCAAGAGCATGAAAATAAGCAAGTAAAAGAGAAAGTACAGTATCTTATCCAAAAGTCATACCTATTTCGCTGAAGTATTCACCGAAATCGTCCTCCGCACTTGTGGAAGTGCATGTAGTAGCTGCAGTTTCGGAAGTTAAAAGATCCTTAATCATAAAAGATGACTGACTTTTGGTCATTTTCGGAGAAGAATAGCGGTTCAAACCTTTGAAAAGCTCAACTCATTAATGATTTAGAACCATTTCCTTTATTCTATTAATTGATAATTTTACCCAATTAGCATATGCGGAAGGCAGATATTTAAGTGGCTGCAAGACGAATGCGTATTTTTGCACATTAACAATTGGCTGAATTTTCCGCCAATCAAACGTCGCCGTAAGATGAAGGGGGATGCGTGAACGGCCGTCTTGAGATCATGTTACAAAATTTTAGATCAACGTCAATTAACAAGATCTTCTTAAAGTTCCTTACGCTATCAGACCAATATGGAAGATGTTGAGGTTCGTAATAAATTGGGCTTATTGGGGGTACAACAGAAGTACAAATCGCTTTTATAGCAATAAAGCACAACAGTTAACACAGAACAGTAAAACGTTTGTTGACGTCTTCGTTTGTCTGATCTCTACTCTGGCATGGCTTCGTCGTCCAGATAGCAGTTCAGCTTCGTCGAGCCACCTCGTCCGAATTCGTCAACTTTCTGGGTGAGATTCCATTCATAGCTACTTGCACGTGCAATTCATACTCCAGTTTGAGACCACAAATCCGGTTGTTAACGTCGTGCCTCCTTTACCAAGCTGTAAGAAGTTGTACTTCTGGTGGCATAATCTAATTTATACGTCCGGAGGGTGATTAGTCCCACCCGGCCGCCCTTCTCATTAGCCCCTAGAGTTACCCCTGGGATTACCGGTGGTCACCATAAGGAGTTTGAGAGTAGGTTTGACCACCAATAATTTGGTTAATAAAAAATAGGCAATTATAAGTGTAAAGCATAATCGCTTGTGTGGAACTGTAGTTTTCCTTTATGGTAGCTAGCACAGTTGCTTGGCAAACATTAGGCAAGCGACCGGCTTTCGGAAGGTTGCTATTAGTTTTGCATCCTATGGCTGGTGGTTTAATGGTTTTATTTGACGAAAAAGATGTAGTTCATCCTCATTATATAGCTAATCGGTCCAAGAAAAGCAGGGTTAAAAGGTCACAGACATTCTGGATGCCTAAATCTGCATAGTCCTATCTGGGAACACTTCTTCATGCGTTTGGTGGATTTCCATTCTTGTTTTCCTCCAACACTTTCAATTAGGTTAAAAGTTTAAACTTACCGTGAATATGATTTTAGTAGCGGTAGTATTAACCAACTTTAGTAGCAAATAACTGGCTGAAGAACCGCCAATCAATTAGATGTCGAGTTAATCGCCATAGTGCCATTGATCTGCAACCGACAGCCTGTGAAGATGGAAACAAATAAAAAAATTGATAGAAAAACAGAAAGTATTTAGTTGCTTATCGTGCGCAACGAATGAGGGAGATTTGTTTAATGACACTATGGGTTAACTTGGATGAACTGATTAGGTTTGAATGCTCAGAAATTCTCGATCTGGATAATTGATTCCCACCAATTCGACAAGATAGACACATCCCGTGTAAATGCAAATTCCGAACTTTCTACTTTTTAAGTTGTTCACCTATAAGAAAAGCTTCATAGATAAGAGTGCATATAGAGCAGCAATTCACATCTTGACGCATATGCTAAAGACAACTGGATCTCATTCACTTCCACCACCTTAAAAGGTATCTTTAATTTAAGCAGTTATGTAACCTCATTTCAGCTGGTCCTATCTTTGTGCTTTGAGACCTCTATTTTGCCATAAATCTTTCTTCCATACATCTTTTTCGAGGGGTATATTGCGGTCAGGATGTAAACTAGTGATGTTGCAATGCTGCCTTTAACTCTGATCTTGATCAAGACGCAGAATTGTATAGGGGCCACAAAAGTTAACAATCGAGGAAGGAGTTTAGGGAGAGCGAGGGGCTTATACATGTGAATAAAGGGTCTCCACTATTCCGCGCTTCCTACAGACCTTTAGTGGGCAGCACTTCCCTCACAAACAAGGCCGCACCAGATTTTCTCCTTCTGTCTCATCTTCTTCTTCTTTATTTTCCTCAGTCACCTAGCTCTCGTCAGGCGTCAGGGTAATAATCCCGCTTGTGGGAGTTTCGGTTACTGTGGCCCTCATTTCTTTATCACACCCACAACAAGTCCACTTTCGGCTTTTCGCTTATAAATTGAACTTTAAGGTTCTGATCACAGCACTCGTTGTCCGCCAGTTGTCAGTCAATCAAGTGATCGGGAGTTAGATTTCCTTGAGATTTCTTTTATGACAATTTAAAGTCCACCAATTAAAAATTGTCATTTGGGATGAACGGAATTGAGAAGGAAAATGAATTAGTCTGTGCCTTGCAATGCGGCCGTCAATTTCAAATAAGCGCCATGTGCGATCACCACAATGCGGGGAAACCACCTAGTTCAGTTGACCCAGTCTTTACGAGTAACGAAGAAAACAGGTTTTACAAGATAACTTGTGAGGATGATTCATATGATATTACAATCCTTTTTATTCCGATTAAATCATTTTCCCGATTGAATTTATTGATGGGTTGGTCGAAGGCATTAATCGCTTTCTGTAAATCTGACCTAATCTCGATTTAACACTATCTCTTTTAGGTTGATTTCATTTTAATTTTCTTATTGAAAGATTCATAATTATAAAAACCTGAAATAGTATAATCTGAAATTAATTTCCCGGTGATATGCTCCCGTTGATTTTCATGCATTGATGACGCCTAGAAGACATTCTCATGTTGCGGCTGTGCTTTAACTCGATTGTCAAGTAATCGTTCCATTAATATTGCTTCATATTCTCAAATTCTGACAAAGTTCAACGATTTTAAGAAGGTCTCAGTGCTAGTTACCTTCATGAAAGAGTCAAAAAGACCAGCTCAGTAATTGCCGGATAAGATGATAGAGGGTTTTGTAAAAAGACACTGTTCGGCCGTAGAATTCAAAGGCGTTTTAGTCAGACGATTATACAGTACGTTCTTTTCATCATGATGGCTGATTGTGACCACGAAAATCCAACCCGCATTCCGGGCCCTCTGTGCAGCAATTACTTGCGCTTTATGACCCGGATTTCAAAGTCCGGAATAACTGCTCAGATGGCTTAATATTCGCATGCCACCGAACGACCAAGGAGATTGTGGTCTCCAATGACAAAAATCCAAAGTATCTTCTTTCTTCCTAAGGGAAAAGATAGAAGGTTCGGACAAATGTTCAAATAGTTATGCGGGATGTTACAGTTGCGATTTTTTTTATTTACTCCCCACTCAGGGATTTATTGGGGGTACAACAGAAGCACAAATTGATTTTACAACATGTAGCGCACAGCAGTCAACATAGAAAACAGTAAAGGCGTTTATCGGCGCCTTCGGTTCTCTGGTCACTTCTCTGGTATGGTTTCGTCGTAGTGGCACCTCGTTCGTCCTCGACATTGTTAAGGCCGACAATCTTTATACTTCTTACAGAAGTCTTTTCAACCCCTTTTCAACGCGCTTTGAGACCATGACTCCAGGTATTTACGTCGTACCTCGTTTGCCAGTCTGTACGAAGTTGTACTACTGCTAGCATAGTCTAATTTTATAAGTCCGGTGGGTGAATAGTGCTATCCGGCCAACCCTCTCATTAACCCCCAGAGTCGCCGCTGGGGCTACCGGTGATCACCACGAGGAGGTTGAGGATGTGACCGCCACATCAGCGATAAAAATCTACACATCAGCATCATTTAACAGACATCAACCTCGTTTCTGATTGGTCTGTATTCACTTAGTTAAATCCTAAACTACTTTTGTGACTTGAACTCGTGTTGAATATAATTTTACCTCGGTGTGTTTTCTATCTCGGCAAGGGTAATTGATGCTTTCGAAAAAATCTATTCCTACAAGCACTATTTATATCTTTATTATTCAATTTTTAACCCATAAGTCTAGTTTGTAATTAATTCGTAAAGACTAGAGAAGAGAGGGGTCCATCACTAGATGCTAAAGTAACTAGATTTCTAATTCGAGCCCCTCTAATCTGCCGACGGACATTTACAATCGAATCCTTCCTTATTGATAATCTGGTTCAGCAATCTGCCTTAACTAGTACACAGCCGGAGATTGCTCGAATTGTGTCCATAAGGGATTATTTGGCCGTCCATATCTTTTGGACAACTTACAAGTCCAACTCTCAGATTTGGTTCCATACCCATACTTATTTTCAGGTAAATAAGCTTATAAGTAATGACTACTCACCCCAAAAATGATGAAATTAG
Organism: Moniezia expansa; assembly: GCA_019097775.1. Taxonomy (NCBI): domain Eukaryota; kingdom Metazoa; phylum Platyhelminthes; class Cestoda; order Cyclophyllidea; family Anoplocephalidae; genus Moniezia; species Moniezia expansa. The sequence continues at coordinate 10,830,648 of JADFDV010000053.1, forward strand.
TCTAAGTTTTGACCTGTCTGCACTGGTTTGTTTATTGTTCAGTGCAATTGGTCAGCAGCCTGCCTTGATTTTCCAAATTCAATCATAAATCAAGGCGGTAGATGTTCCTTAATGCAGAGCTACATAATACAATACTTTTGATGAACCTTAATTGACATTAGTTTCTAGCCCCCATTGTGTTAAGAAAAAAGTGGGGCTTACGTATGGGCGCACGCAGTTTCCCAGAACGGAAGTCCAGGCTTGTCTCTCCACTTTCTAAGCATGCGTGTCTGCTTCCACGATAGACTCTAATCCTTCGAACCCTCTCCCAACCTCTTCCGGTAGTTAAATATCGGCATTAGTTCACTCCACTGACTACCTTGGTCATAATGGAAGGCTGGCGATCTGCCATTGTTAATCCACTCTCGTCCCTTCTCTCCAACCGCGAGAGCGGGAGAGCGTTTCCGGTGGTGTATTGTGGTTTCTATAGCTACGAACGACTAAACGATGTGCTTAATTCCCTGAAGTAAGAGAGCGGGTAGGGAGTTGGTTTTACGTTTGTATAAACACAACTGCGGAAACAGATCAGACTGGCTGATAGAAAGAGGGTGCTTGTAGTTCTCTAATGAGGAGAAATAGCCTCCTGTTGTTTCTACTCTCTCTGGCTGAGTGCCTGATAAGCTATTTCTGACTACTGGGACTCTTACAACGCCTTCCGCTTTCTTGCCATAAAAAGACCCAATCGGTGGCTTGAAATAGGGAGGGGCGAAGTCCAGTCCAGTCTTGGACCATCCCCAATTGGCCTCTTTAGCAGCCCCCAAGTGGTGCAGCACGCGCGTTCATCCCTAGTTGTAAAAATACAGAGCAATGGTGTTGTTTTAAAGGTAGCGTTATAATTAATCAAATAGAATGGGCGAATTAAAAACCGACAATCAAGATGATAGAAGCTTATTTAACTACCGGTTATCAAAATGTAGAGTAAAATTTCCAATAGACTTAACTGAAGTGCAGCTGCATTTTCCGGCGTCTTCCAACTCACAATGATCTACTGCTACTCTGGTCGATCTACCCTACTTCACATTACTCTCTAGATAATCTTAAAAGTGAATCCAACCAACGTGATTGGATAGACCCTGACTCCATTGTGTGATCTCTGTTCTGGTTAACCATTAACTCTCCTAATAAACCCAAACACTATGCTCCAGGTTCCCCATCATTTGCTCGTACTGCATGCCCCATGTCGGTGAGGTCCATAGGTGATTGAATTTGGCAGGTAGTGAGAGGCCTCCCAAAGATCCATTTTCCACAGCAGAGCATCAAGATTAATGCCTGAATGTAATTTAACTACATATTTTTCATTATTAACCAGAAGACAGAAATTACAAGGTCCATTTTTGAGTTGAAATTGCGATTGATCAATCCATCCAGGGCAGACATTTGTACTTGTGCCATTTTATTCCAACTGCTGATTTGCCCGATGATCAGTGATTTAGTTAAACCCTACGTCACTATAGCAGCACTAGCGATGCACGTCTGCAATTTATGCCAGAGCGATGATTCGATTTCATTTTCTATATGAAATTTCTGCTGGATAGACCCTGTGTCATTTAAAAACAACTTGATTGTTGGAGGCCTTGAAACAACTGTTCATTCGGCACGAAAACGGATTCCCCTGAAGAGCGAGACAGACATAGGGGTTTCTATTCAAAAGTTTATTCTGCCCGCGCATAAGACTTTTTCACACCGCGTGAGCATAATACGCATTCGAAAGCCCAGCTTTTCTTTATTTTAATGATTAACAGGCCTCATCAACTACCTTCACTTGCGAGAAGAGTTGTTCTGGCGTTGGAGCTTGCCGATGCTATTGGATGCCATCGTTTCAACTGGAACTCTATTCACACCTCCGTAAATGAACTGAAGTTAGCACACCATTTGCGATTTTCAAGTTGCTTCATTGGCCCTTTGTCACCGGCATTTCCAAGTCTCTCTGGATAAGTTCCAAGGCTTTGCTTGTGGTCCAGCTACAGTAGAGTTGAAATCCACTTTTTTTCTGCCAAAACTGAAAGGACAGTACATCCGATATAGAAAAGAAATCACCTCGAATTAACCTTAAGATCAAACGCTAAAATTCACATTGTACAGTGTCGTTAAGCCCCTATCTCACCGGAGCATCAGCTCCATATTAGGCACCCTTCATTGCTCACCCCCGTGCACAATTCTGAGGGCCGGAAGTGGACGTGAAAAGAACCTTTAAGAGCATTGTGTTCACCCGCGCAGCGCCTAATCACGATACAAAGGCGGAATTATGGTGGGGGAGACTTTACACCTGCTCTGACCCCAATCCCTGTCTCTGTCATATCTCCTCAACATCTCTGCAGTTGAATTAACCATCATGGGAATATAACAGGATGTGAATGGAAGGTTTTTTTGTGTTTTAATTGACAGGAAACTCAGTATGAACGTGGGAATTTGAAAAGAGCTTTTTCATCAAATGCAACTGACTCCAAAAATACGCATTTGTTGAGAGGACTCAACCTAATAACAGTGCCGGCGGCGTGGCAATTGAGTAGGGATCGAACTCATTCGACTACACGGGTTCTGATGGCCAAATGGGAGACCTATAATTAGAGGTGTTTGGATTTAAGAACGCAAATGACACTTTTAACGGTTTCTTCATTAAAAACGCACTTTGTTTAGCTTCAGGGCCCGTGAGGATGCGGGAACACCCGTGAAACTACCTTTGGTCCAATTCATGCCATATTTGATCTCCACTCTTATATTCTGGCCTACTCAATATCAAGGAATGAGCCCTGATAACTTACCTAGACGGAAGTAGCCGGATAAAAAGCCTTTGCTATCCTAAATTTCTTTATCTTCATTCTTTTAGAGTTAGGCCTCCTTCTCACTAGAGTACTTTGCAGAAGCACTACAGGGTCTTCAGGAAGCCTTTGTGGCTTCCACCCTAGCATGGTTGTTTCTTCAGTTTCTACCGATTCCCTTCGATTCAATTAGGCCCTACACGGTCTGAAACCCGACCTTTTGCATCTCCTTGCAAAGTTAGACGTGTTCATTTTTCATGGAATATTCCGTTTATTTATTATGACCTTTTGAAATGTGATGAAGGCGAAATTAGTAGAACATAGATTAGTACAGATTCAAAGTCTTGGACTCATTCGTCATGACCAAAAGAGTTGATCCAGCTGCCGATCTTGTGTAGATTAGCAAACAGTCGCATCCATCCTTCTATGCAATCGACGAGCTGTTTCGAACGTTATTTACAAATTAAGGCAAGGTTAGGGCAACGAGGCGAACACACCAATTTTGAACTTCTTGCGGTTTGAGTAAATCCTATTACGCATAAATGTGAATACGGTCGGCGCCGCGCTTATAACATCACCTTGAAGTAGCACTTTGTGTAAGATGCTACGTGGAAATTCAGAAAAGCCCTATAGTTAAACATCTTTGCCACAGCTATTTCCAAAACTTCAAAGCTTCCATTATATATACTTCTCCGCTTACAGAAGGTGCACAAGTATATTTGAAGGTACTAAGCACCCCCAAAATTTATGTATAATTTCACATGTAAGACCTTTCATTGAAAGGGGTATCTTATGATCTGTCATGAGAAGATGCAGAGAAAATTAGACCAAGGACGACACCCATGATCGGTCACTTCCCAATACTGCTTTTATCTCCGTCTTCAGGACAATGACTTCCACAAAGATAACGTCGAATCTAGCTCGTGAACCCAAAAGGCTTCTCAGAGAGCCAACTCGCATTCCAGGTGAGTTTTTAACATTCCTACTACTGAAAACAAAGACGTATGATCATTAAGAACTTCCAGTAATGATTGCACTCAGAGCAAAAGGAACCCTCCACAAAAACATTGCCCATAAGTGTCTTCATAGAGTAGTTGAAAGGTGCCATTATTTCCAATACATACACGCTCTACTCGCTGTCATCCAGTAAAGAAGACCGCATATCAATAGTAGCATGTTAATAGTAGCTTGAAATAAGATCGGCAATGAAATATTTAACATAAAGGTAATTTAGTTTTTGCAGTTGTAATTTGTTACAATTACATACAAAGACACCAGTTGATGCCTTTACAAGAGAAAGAGAAATCGAGAAACTTACACCCAGGCAAAGTAAAGAGATTCGGAAGACGACTCTTTTTGAAAAGGTCAAATGATCTTGTAGACAACCTCGCCACCTGATACCACAGAAGGAATAACTGTTTTACAGTTCAAGAGAGTGAGATTCGATTTGGAATGCTGATGATTTTCAGGAGTGGATGTTGATGACTTTTACGAGTAAATAAATCGTCACATAATGTGTCGACCAAATCTAACCACTCATGAGGAAGGAAAAAAGTTCGGAGGCAGAGGAGGTGCAAGACTGACCGCCTTCGGTCCACTGCTCACTCCCTGTTTGGCTAGAACGTTAACATAGCGAGAGCGGATGCTGCTACTAACCCCAGATGCTCGGACGTGTGATGGTAGAAGGGGAGGTGATGCTGTTCCACTATGGGTGCTGTTTTGCACCTCTGCGGGAGCGGAAGGTAGACTTGGCGGTGGAGGTATGGAATCATCTATGTCTCCACGGAGTTTATCACGCCAGCGTCCTGTTGCTTCGTCCCAAACGATCTAGAACATATTCAAGGAGCTCATTGTGAATGAGAGGTAGGTCATGCAAATGTGTAATGATAAAGTAGATATAGGTATACGGAGTCGATGCACTGAACGAAACCGAGAAAAAAAAACATTTTTATGAACTAGGAAGCTTATCTGACCTCAAAAGTAATCTTTCAGAAGAAATTACAAGAAATTTTCATAACGAAACCCTATTTTCACAATCCATTGTTGATGTCATCTGAACTGAAGCTGATAAATAACTAATGACTGAAAAGGGTACCGCTGGAAGAATGCAAAATAGACAGAATGATGTGAAATGAACCAAGGTCACGCCTCACTGACCTTTCGATTGTTCTAACGACTGATTTTTATGATTTACGCTTTCAATTATGGAAGTGGAAACCGAATCATCCATAAACTTCGGTATGACAAATCCGCAGTTAATTCGTCAAGCTGCATAGCTAGTGAGCCATGAATCGCTTCTGTCAATTTTAAGACAGATTTCTATTCGCCATGTTGAACTGACTTGGCTCCGTTGAATGGAGTCATGCTATCGGTGGATTTGCCTGTTGTCTATACAGTCAATTATCCGCTTCGAATCAATTTCGCCTATAGACTACCACGCCGAGAAGGAGGAAATGCGCCCTAACCCTCATCTTGACAAATAAGAGGGTGTAAAAAGATCATTAAAAGATATTTGAATTTGGAAAATAAACATTTTAGGAAATTCAAGACAAACGAAAAACTGGAAGACAGTCGTGAGATGAGACACGTTCCCTCTGATTCTCCTAACTCTCTTTCATATCCAAATTTATGCTATTGAGTATGCTACCACAAGATTAAGCATGTTGTACAAGTTACTCCTAGTAAAGGCTGAGGAAAAATACTAAAGCTAAAGCTAAAAAGTATTGGCATCTGATAAGACCGACCGATGGATTCGAATCATCAGGCAAGTAGACCTCCTGTCCAGAGCCCTTTATGCGTCCGAAGAGACCGGAAAACCATCCAGTCTAGGAACAGAAAGGAAAACAATTATTACTACTTATGGATTCATAAATCATAGTACACTCAATGAAATGCCAACCTTTCCAACATTATCCTTCGCCTCCCCCTCCTCCTGCTTTTCAGGCTGAGCTTGCTGAGATTGTATAACTCCAGAGACCTTCCGACGATTATCAACAGAAGCAGGTGAAGCTACGAAGGCCGACGTGTGATTCATGTTCGCGTCACCACGGCTATTCGACTGACTCGGTGCATTTCGTGATCGATGATCCCTCATTAAAGCCTAAAAAATCAATAGTTCTATAAAGTACATAAACACAATACAGGCACAAAATGGAGGCGACTTCTGAGTAGCGAATCTTAAGGGAAAACTAGAAATAAGGGCAAGGAAGTGGTAACACAACATGGGATGTCACGACAACGACAGTATCGCTATTACCCTCTGTAAGGACATAGGAGACAGACGGGGAGTGGGTGTTCGTTCGCCGTTACTCGTATCACAGCTGTCACTCAGTATGACATGACGATGACTTGAAGGCGAGCGAGATTTCAGACCAGGTCGTCTGTGGACTTGGGGTTCGCAATCATGCAAGAATGTGTGATTCTGGAATAAAATTATCTCTACTTGAAAATGCTAGTAGCACCAGGTTATATTAAAATATCAAAACAGGAACTAGAAAATTTTAGAAATAGCAAGGCAATCCAGTAGTCTTAGTCTACGCATTTTATGATATCAAATTTTACGGAACACTCTATCAGCTCTAAACCATCGAACCGTGTTAAAAATTAGCTCATTCCTTATTTGCGAATTTAGAGTCCTAGATTCAAACCCCGAATTCCGCGGTGCATTCTGTATGGATTAGTATTAGGGAAGACTAGTTTCATGCTTCTAGGCAAAGAATATGGAAAGAGGAGTTAGTGAATAAATGTTGCTTATTTCGAATCAGGCGGCCACAAGACCAGTTTAGCCCCAAAAGACACGTTGTAAGACTACATAATTTTGTATTAGAGAAATCAAAAAAAGTGGCTGGAGAGAAAGAGAAAGAGCACAGAGAGCAGAAAAGCGAGGAGAACAAGAAGAGTAGCAGGCTAACAATAAAGCCGTGGATGACTCACTCCACTACTAGTAGCTACAGCTGACTGACCACCCGATAACCTTCGTTGAACCTGAGGAGGCAGCGGACTCGAAGAGGGAAGCATTCCAACACCTCCACCAGCTGTTGAAGGAGAAGAACTAGAGGGAAATGTTGAACCATCCTGTGAACTCGCCATCGACACTGTGCGAGAACGAGAGTCCGGCTACCAAAGAAACAGAAAACTCGATAAAGCATTGGAATAACAATATTTAGGACCAAATTCGGACATGCGTATCTCGCCTGAGAGTTGGCTAAGCCAGCAAAATAATCATAACCCGAAAAGGCTGGCGTTTCACCAGATCCGACGGTGCTATTCCCACTATCAATGGCCCCAGTAGAGGAATCGAGAGTAGGCACAAAGAACCCGAGATTGGTATTCCCGACGGGCGATTTCTGCTGTTGCTGCTCCTGTTGATGGGAACGATTATCCGTGACCTTATTAACGGCAGTGGGAAGAGGAGAGTGAGCAGAAGACTGTTGTTGCTGCGATGGGTGACTGTGTGCATCACGAGACATCCGAACTTGCTATTGAAATGAAATAAACGAAATCTGCTAGACAAAGTTGGTAATAAGTGGATAAGTCTCTTGGTCGCTCGGTACCTCTTGATGAAAAGTTGGAGAGGTGGATGGTTGGTTCTGAGGTGAAGCATTGTCATGGATGATCGGCTGATATTGGGGCCGAGGATTAGGCGGAGTTTGAGGTACGGTCGTTGGCTTCGGCTGCTGAATCTGAGGAACAAAATTATCGGTAAAGAATTTTTCCTTTCAAAAGCTACGTATGCAAAACCGAAAACGTGTTTGACACACCTGAGGAGGAGACTGATGATAGACATTCTGTTGTTGCTGATTTTGCCGAAGTGGTGGGGGATTTTGTTGGCAAGGCGGTTCGGATTGACTGTTCCAGGACGAAGCCTGTGGTTGGGCTGCCGAGGCCATGGTTGTTCGAGCTTGCTGCGATGTCTGCTGTCCATGCTGCAATTGTTGCTGTTGTTGTGGTGGTGGCGATTCTTGGAAAGAGGATGCGCGCAAAGGATCCACATAGGGTCGCTCAGAGTTTGGCAAACCCAACTAAAAATCAAAATCCAAACTGACAGAAAGACGATCATCAATTAGTTTAAGGGCTCTTAGATCAAGTCGAACTCTAAAAAGAGTGGCGGAATTGCCTCGTACTATTAACATAATAATTTAGAAAACTTCGGACAATGAAAAAAAGACGCATGATAAGCTACATCTGTGAGAACTTGATTTACAAAATAAAAATCATTTTGAGAGATCCCAGATTCAAGAGGCATTAGAATTCGATGACTGCACTAACAAACAATTCGTTGGAGAGGTCACGTGAAGTAAATTGTTCGAAAAAAACAATTGCCAATGGCCTGAAATCCTAACAACGCCTCAACCGATTCCTATTGCTAGAGGGGCAACCAATACGAAACAACTACGCCAACCAGGAGCCGTTCGAAGCTGGATCGTTAAGGACGCAGCCAGTACGATTCTAAAGCCTCAACAACACAATATCACCCAACTTCAAAGATGTAGGTACAACTTCAGAGCAGCTGAAATGTAAAAATGCCAATGGTAAAAGGCCTTTATATTACATTTTTCACCCACGAGTACACTGCATTGGTGAAATGACTGTCTTCTTCTTGGGCCTGGTCTACATCATTTTGAACATACCTGAAATCACCATGTAGAATGGCCGAAAGGAGGCCCTTGCAGGTGGGCTAAAACTACAAAGGATTTCTAAGAGAATAATAATTCAAATATATGTGCTTCTGAGGGCCAATACTTAGCGGCTAACATGGCACTTTTGAAACAAAGTTTCCGGCTTACCGCCGAAGAAACGCGTTGTAACACGCCATTTAATCTCTTCATCCAGTCGAGACAGGGCGAGCTAGCATCACTGGCTCCAAAGGAACCATCTCCATGATTACCGGTGGCTGATTCAAAGCTACCGACTTCAGGGTGGTGACGCAACCGCTCGGAGAGGCAGAGACACTGGGAAGCGATCAGGTAGAGAGCGCGTAGATCGACTGGCGAGAGGTCATACTCTTCGACTTCCCGTTCGAGAAGAGTAGAAACAGAATCGCTTAACACCTCTAGATAACGGAATGCCTTCTCAATTAAACCCGCGTCGATCAGACGCAAACAGTAGGCAAACTTGAAGGGCTAGGAGAGAGGGATAATCACTTTAGAGGGAAATAAACATTATTTAAATTTATTAATAAAAATTTAAGACTAACTAGGAAATTCGGCAAAAAGAAGTGTTTATCTCTTGTGGCCAGCGTGAGGGCGAATTCATAGACCTCAGTGAACTGGATAGCCTCAGTGGAAGCTCGCTCGACTTCGGGGGTCATCACGAACGTTCCAGTCTCCTCGGAGAATTTGGCGGAGGGGGCAGCGGCTCCAAGGAGCCAGATACGTGAAGGCATGAGCTGAGTGGTACCAGAAGAGTTGCTGGCTGCAGCGGCGGCGAGAAGAAAACAGAGGTGGGCTGCGAAGAGAAGTCGACGTGCGAGGAGAGACTCACCCATTCTCTCTAGGGATTCCCGAGCCAAATCCGCATGACCTTCAGGGGCGGAGAGCAACATTGCCAAATGGGGACGCCAGTCGCCTGTATCTGTTCCTACAGAAGAAACCCAAATCAAATCAGAGTTATCTGCCAGGTAAAAGATAGGTGATAGAAATAATTGAGATGGTGATACGTTAGCGGTCATAAGGTCATAAACATTTTGAAGCAGTAACCGGAAAGGGCAGACACAAATGCAAGTGAAAATCGCATCATTTCACTGTTGCAAATGAAACAAGTTCGAAACTTGCCAGAGATTTAAACAACCAAATAGCAGAGCCTCAATCAGAGAGGCTCAAAGGCAGCTTTCCCCCTTTGTAAGGCAATATTTGGAAAACGATTTCGTTCAATATGCCGGTCAATAAATTTAACCCGTTGAAACAATTAGAAACACTATTCTGTGATACTTATATAAATAGGGCACATCTGACCAACATTTTCAGAGGCGACAAAACCGAAAACCGAATAGAAAAGCGGCAAGGCATACAGTGTGCATACAACCAGTAGGGTAAATAATGACCTAGTTTTGATGACGTAGACACAACTCTTCACATGCTATTGATAGTTAAGCCTGAGACTACACATTTTGCTAACTTTACGCAACAGAACCTAACCCATGAAAAGCACCAAGCAGTAGATTGGAGCTCTTATTTGGCAGTACATTTAAAGAACAACTGGTGTGGGCGGCCATTATAACCAAAGGGTGATGGGTCAGACGGATACGCCACAGGTGCAGTGGAGATAACGGAATGCTTACCACTAGCATAGGCGAGTTGATCGACGGAGCGTGGGATTTCACCGGCGGTGAGTTGGTAGAGCGTGAGAAGAGGATCAGAAAGGTTGACAGAACGGGCGAGGAACTTCTCCATGACTCGATCTAGGGGTCCGGATCCCAAGCGTAAAGCCAGTGCGAAGGCGTGACCCCAGAGCCGAGTTTGACAAGCATGATCCAACGCCTTCAGCGGGTGACCATGCATTAGTAGCTAAAAGGCCAAAAAAGTAGTCTTAGCTAAGATTTCTATCAATGAGACTATTTACTTAAGCATTGGCTCATTGTAAAACCAACTTATGAGTAGACTATTACGTCACAATGGCTCGTAACCTCCTATCCGGCCCACATTCACTGATTGTTAAATATTAGTGTTCAAGTGAATGGCCAATTGGAAGGTGTCTCCTCTCAAATAAAGACAATTTCAAATGAATTAACATGGTTACTTCATTAGACCTAGCTTTACGGATACGCAGATTTGTATCAATGTGCTTATTGTATTGATAGATAATACGCAGATAGAGTATGTACTAAACAAAGTTAAATACGAACAGCCCATATCCATTTCCCGAACCCCAGCAAAAGCCCTTCACAACTGGACTTTCAATAGACTACATTCCATCTGTGTTGACACTTCTATTTTGGACGATACAGATCACTCTTTGGGAGTAAGACAATTCCAAAAGTTCTACTGCATCAGCTTCTTTATCTACTCTATCCAGTATTTTCTGCGAGCATAGTGTAGAAGCACCGAGTTACTTTTCAACACTATTCCTGTAGGAGAGCACTCCAATTCATTGAGACATGAGAATTCGTTCCTCTAGAAAATTACCTAGTGCTTGGGACATTCAGTGGTAACACGTGCTTAAAAGGTTAAATAGATTTTTCATTAGATATAACCATTGCGATTAACTTGGCCCTGTGAAATCGCAGGAGCCAGATCTTCTATGAATAAGGTAAGCATGATAATCCAAACCCATATTGAAGGAAATTAAAATTCAAACTCAACTTCAAGGGCTTTGATGAATTAAAGGTAACTTTCAATTAGCCTACGCATTGCCAAAATCGCCAGTTAACGTAGAGTTCAGCTTTACTGACAATGAGAAGACTTAATAGACGAGAAACTGTGCAGTCCTAAAAAGACAAATGCATCTCAGCCGGATTAAAACTAGCGAAAAGCATAATCACTATGGGTAAAACAGGTCAGCAGGTCCACGTAAACGTGTATAAAAGCAGTGTTTTACATTAGAAAACGTGATTGAATGAACTTAAACGAAAGCGGGCGAATAAAGTTGTATAAAACAAACAGTAACAATAAACGATAGTAAATAAGTTTATGCGGGAACGGAAGAAGGAGCAAACAGAGCCAATGGAAAAATCCACATTAAGATCTATTCTAGAAATGAAACCATTGTACAAAGCTACCCTCCAATCCAAACTGTTAATAACTAACGGATTATAAGCCGCGGAGTCTAAAAATACGGATTTTTGACAGCAATAGTTCCTTGCCTCCCTAAACCGTTGGAGAGCAGCAGCCTCGCGTTCTTGAGCATTGCCATACTCTACCAGGAGGCCCTTTCTCAATGATCGTGAGAGAGACACACCCCCAGTAGAAGAAGCTGCCGTGCTTCCTTGTCCACTTCCCTGTTGCTGTGACTGGAGTTGTAGAAAACCTCCCATCGAAGCGGAGTGAGTGAGGATACGAGGAGACGCCCGACCGGAAGTGGAGTCTAGATATAAACCGCCACCGATTCCACCCCCTATTGCCGCGATGGGAGGTGTAGTAGAGGTGTACGTGTTAAAAGAGTTCTGACGAGCGACACGTGTCGAAATATTAGGAAAAGGAGCTACAGAAGTGATGGTGTTTGAACCCGTAGGGTAATCGTAGGTTCGTGAATTGTCATTGCCCAAGAGAAGATTCACCACATCACTTGGATGGACAACCTATAAAAAAGAAAACACAAATTCAAAGTAGCTGCTATTGAAAACTTCCCAGAGTGATATAAATGCACATACTCCGCTGTTTTTAACCAATAGCTCAAGGTAGGAGAGCAATAGGCCTGCAGAGTCCCAGTCAACCGGCATGCGGTCCTGAATGTCTTCCATCTTACCACGAAGGAAAGCTTGCACATCGTGTTTCAGTGTTGTGCACTGAGACAGAGGTCCTGGGTACAGAGCATGATCAGTTCGATCCCAAGCATTTACTAGACTCATATACTCCTCTTCCTCCCCGTCGATATCGTCAATCCTGGAATCACCTTCATCGTTTGTGGATGCGGCGAGACCGCCATCGCTAGAGTAGGAGTTGGGGAAGATTACACCGTGGTGGTGAGTTGTCGATTTTCGTCCGGTCATGTTAACTGCAGACAGACGAGACGTCACCTCGGCTACCACATCGGAGGCTAGATGACTGATGTCTAGCAGTTCGATTCGTCCGGGTTCACCGTCTTGTGGACGGTTCGGCAGAATCTACGTAGTGTAAAGCGTCATGTGAAATGTACTTGAGAAAAATTGATCTCATGGATAGATTCTCATGAGAGCCGTTAGTAGGAACGATTTTACTGGAAATTTCATCTGATGAGAAATGTCGATCTAAGACTTACAACACGTTTACACGTAGATCGCAAATACTAACACAAGGAACGATGAGAATAGATAGATCCTAACTTGAATTATGTGGTCATAACTGCCTTGAAGACACCACGCACTTGCTTACCGTGTAAATGGAGTTCGGAGTATTATGTACTTTTAATGGTGTTAGACTGGAAAAAGCTCCAGTGATTGGCTTAATTAATAGTAAACGGCCGCAGAATAGTTGAGGCGACATCATGTTCAGATTGTAATTGAGTAATGAAGCAATGTGAACGTCATGATGCTCAATGCAAATAGGGATCTAATAAAGTAGAATACTAAAGTACCAATCCGGTAATCGCAAATACTCGTACATTAAAATGATTCAGATCGGAAAGCGACCATAGAGAAGACCTTTTAAATACCGAGTTCGTTGGCTAATGCCTAAACGAAAGTTCTGTACCTTCACTCAGAACAAAAGCTGGCTGGAAGTTGAAATGGTAGAATTCGATCCATAAAATAAAATGGTCTAAGCAAACTCCAGCACTGGTTATAAGATCAAATAGAGAGCATTCAGACAAAGGAACATCTAAAAGGGGATCGAGAAAACAGCGCTGACTTCCCACAGGCACAAGTTTATCGAGACATGGAGCAGAATCGAGAAATACTACATCAAAAAGACTAACTAGTTCCGATCACACACGTCTAAAGTGATTAAAGGGCGCAGAGTTCTTCTAATAACCTCCACAAATGCTGCTAACCAAACGAAACTTTGATATTAACAGAGGAAAATCAATTCCTTGGCATTAGACGATTAAAAGATAGCCAAAATCCTAAAGCTAGTGAAACCGATGACAAACTGCGAAAAATCACCTGAATCAGGAGTCCCGGCGTGACCAAATTGGCACGAATGTGCGGTTCAATAAAGATTTTGGGAGTAGTACGTCCAGTGGGCATCGGCCAACCGTTGGCGGCTGCCCAAGCGCCCATATAGTACTGGTAGTAGTAAGCCGCGTACTCAGGCATCTGTCCATAGCCCGGCAACTGCATGTGAGGCGGATTCGGAACTCGACCAAGGCCACTCTGTGGCGAAATGGGTGGCCAAGAGGGAAAACCAGGAAAACTGAAAGGTAGCTGAGCTTGCATCTGCTGCTGCTGTTGTTGAGAAACTCGATTAACAGATTGTGCTGGGGGCTGAGTCAAGGGAACCACACTTTTAGGGGCATGTGGCGCCACGTGAAGTCGATGATGCGCTTTCGCAGGACTTTCATAATCGTAACCAGGGTAAAATTGTCTATAGTAGCATTGCATGACTTGATACCACTGAGTGTAAGGATCCACTTGAAGGAATAAAAGAAATCGTAAGGGCAAGACTAAAAGCAACAGTCACAAGTAGCAAAAAGTTGACCCAGATGGGGATCAAAATAAACAATTAGCGTAAACGATTAAACACTCAGAATGTGAAGATATGCACTATGTAGCGACTTTAGACATGCAGGTTTTGGTCATTCGCTAGGACGAGGAAACACACCTGGCAGCGGATCGACCATCGCTTGAGCTCTACGCACTTAGATAAATATTTTATAAATAATATCTTCAATATGAAAAGAGTACATAAAGTCGTAATGACCTACTTTCTGAGACAATGCTTTCCGGGGAAGAGCAGCGATTATTGGATAAGTCATCGAAACGATTTCTACCACGCTTATTGCGCTTCAAACTTCGTGTTTTTAGAGGTAATAGAGATGAATGCCCCATCGGATCTTCTTTGCTCAAGTGTGGCCTTTGAACATCTGCACGTACGGGCTGAAGGCCGGCAAAGTCCTCAACGAGAGATTTTGAATCTAGGGCAGGACTATAAGACTTTTCTAAGATAGAAGCATCTTCAGGCTTATTCGGTACAGACAAATCGATTAAATCCAACAGATGTTCCTGAGGCAAATTAGCATCAGGAGTGACTAGATCAGCAATAGACCCACGTTGAGACAAGTTACGCCGTGAAATAACCAATTCCTCCCTATAAAATTCGACTTATAGAAAATAGTTGCTTACTGAGGATCAGAATTGCTTTCCATAGCGATATAACAGAACCCCAAATATCACAACTAACAATTTCAGAATGACGTCGAGAAATTTCATATAGACCGCGTTTTACTTACATGTTAAAACAAAAAATTAATAGAAATGTTATTAATAAGGATCTCATAAGAATCATTTTAAATCATTGTTGATTCTTTCAGCAAAATGTTTCTTTTAAATTCTGAGACAAAAGTCAAAAACGATTTTCTTCCCCTTATTTTATTCAAAATATCATATTTTATTAATTTTAATCTACTTTCTATCTTCAAAGTCAAAATTTGTCAACCTTTATTCGATTTCTTCAATTCCTATAGGTCGTTTCTCTACCCCTCGCGTACCTGTTATTCATGGAATCTTCGGAGCAGGTCCTCGCACTTTCTGAGAATTCGAAGACGAAAGTTTGTGCTGTATGCTTAGTTAATGGGGCAATATACACATGTCCTCGATGCGCTATGCGCACATGCTCACTTAATTGTTGTAAAGCACATAAAGTTACCTACTCCTGCTCGGGCAGGCGTGACGTAGCTGCTTTTGTGGACAAGAGGGACTATAATTATTTCAATTTTTTGTCTGATTATCGGTTTCTAGAATCAGTTGACAGACAAAATGAAAGTCTTGCATGGAAAATTAATGAGGTATGTAGTTCTCGTGCATTTCCCTGATTTTATCTTGTTTACGACTATGTATTTGCTGATTTCTTTTTCGATAGAGTCGCCGTCTTGCGAGAAATCGACAGAGAGTTCAGACTCGAATCATCACTATGACGCGATCTCTCGGTATCTGTTACCGTTCTTCTAAATCTGCTCTTCTGACCCGCGCGAAGTTAAATCAGACTTGCATAGCAGGTGATGAGTCTCCGTACATTTCATGGACCCTTGAGTTTTGTCTAATCCGCCCTTCTTTGGTTGGTTCCCAAAACGATTCTCGACCGTGGTCAGACTCTGCCCTCAAGCCGATTCACATTCTCCTCCACCACTGTGATTCTAATTCACTTATATCAGTTATCTGGCAATCCAGAGTTGTTGATCTGTCCAGCAATGAACAAGATTCTTTGGCGGTTAGAGATCTCGAGTCTTTCTCCGATTCGGAAAATCCTAATCCCTCCGTAACAAGTTGGACGCTGCCATTAGGCGATAAGCTCCCCTATTTCTACATTGAATGTCTCGACAGAAGCACAAAACGATACTCGAAGCACGAAATTTTTGCTTCTTCCACGAGTCTTTTGGATGTTTTAAAGCGCGAGAACTACATCGTGAGGGAATTCCCCACAGTTTGGGTTTCACAAAAAGAATTCACTCTGTGAGATCTGTTGGGTGTACATTTGGTTTGTCGATGGTGATCACTGGTGTTTTTCTATTAAAATATTTTGTTTATTAATGGTACATAATTTCTCTCCAAGCATGGTTTCTGAATTAAGTAATGCACTGCTGGGTTTGTAGGGTATCTTAATTCAATCACTTCGATTATATTTTTGTAGATAAGTGTGAGTTTCAACCCTCTCAAATGACGTTTAATTAAGCCTCTACAAGGGCAAGGTCGTCGAGCTTATTTTCTTGTTTTGGTATTTCACTATTAGACCTTGCTAAAAGAAATTGGTGATGTCCGCTTCAAGTTGATAAATAACTCTAAATCGTCGTATTAAATGCCAAAGGCCAGTTATGAGCTTTTATTATGCATCTTAAGTCCCTCATCTCTCAAACCATTTTCCTTCTAGGAACTATTTTTTCGTCCAGATTTGAGGTATTCTAGGAACAGCACAAATTCTGTTAGAACGAGCGAAACGGTTTCTAAGTGTGACAAAATGGATTCCAAAGTAGGTTTTGTGGTTATATAGTTCGCGTGAGGAGCCCCAGGAGCAGACCCATTTATTCGCTTTAAGGCACGTGATTGTACGGTTCTTTTACCAGTACAAGAAAGTATTTAAAATAATCAGATTACATTATTTTTTTATGAAGCCGGTCAATTTGGCCAGACTTGTCAATCACGAGTTGTGGAGACTTGGAAAATCATGGGCCCAGCCAATTTGAATCACAGGATTCGAAATTATGGAATCGTAAATGTTCAGCGGTACAGCCGTGATGTGATGAAATCACATAGCTCATCCCGTGGAGCTTGTCACTATAATGAAAATACCGCTGAGTGGACATATGGTGTTTTTGATTAAACTTTTTGTATAAAAGCTTCATTTTTTTTCTGACAATAAAACGGGGCAGTCTTAGGACTGAGGGGCTTGGATTTTCTCGTTCCCAACCAGTGAGGTCATGAAAGGAGAGAGGTGTGAAGATATACATTCTTAGCCTGCTCGTTTGGCGCGGTTTTTGTGGAGAGCTTATTTTATTTTATTTTTTTCATTTTCTCCCCACCTATTAGGGTAAGTCCCAAGGGCTTAATAGGGGTACAACAGAAGTACAAATAGATTTTACAACAAGTAGCGCATAACAGTTAATACAGAAGACAGTAAAAACGTTTGTTGGCGTCTTCGTTTGTTTGGTCTCTTCTCTGGCATGGCGTCGTCGTACAGGTAGCAGTTCAGCTTCGTGGTGGCACCTCGTCCGTCCTCCTCCGTCTTCATGTTTCCTACCAGAGATCATTCAACATTCTGGCTGAGACTCCATTCATTGCTACATTCACCTGCATGCCATGAATCCGGTTATTTACATCGTGCCTCGTGTACCAAGCTGTAGAGAAGTTGCACTTCTGCTGGCATAATCCGATTTTATACGTCCGGAGGATGATTAGTCCTAACCGGCCGCCCCTCTCATTAGCCCCCATAGTTGCCCCTGGAGTTACCGGTGGCCACCACGAGGAGGCGCAGTAGGAGAGTGAATATTATTTCCTTGATGGGCCAACAAATTGCAAGGTTAAATAGGTGATATATTTTAAATTTGTTTACCATTTTCAGCTAAGAACACACTCCGATCAGTCTGTGGCTACTGTCTATTAAATATGGCTAGCTGCAGTTTGAAGTAAATGAGTATAACATTGCTAATGACGTAGCGTTTACGTCTGTGATTGGGTCAAAAGGTGTTGTGAGTTTAAAGGTCTTTTAGGGACTCTTAGTTTGTTTCTTGTCCATTGAATGGTTAACTTTCCAGATCTCGGTTTCAAAATATATTATGAACTCCCTCGATTAGATTTTGAATATATTTTCTAGGATATAGTATTTGCGAATAAAGGATCCTATCGAAATGGACAAGTTGTAAACAGGAAATATGTTTTAGGGTTTTTTTTATTCATTCCCATCCACTGGGCAAGTCCCAAGGACTTATTGGGGGTACAACAGAAGTACAAATCGCTTTTATAGCAATTAAGCACAACAGTTAACACAGAACAGCAGAACGTTTGTTGACGTCTTCGTTTGTCTGGTCTCTTCTCTGGCATGGCTTCGTCGAGCCACCTTGTCCGTATTCGTCCCTCTTCATATCGCCTCCAGAAAACTTTCAACATTCTGGCGGATATTCCATTCATAGCTACTTGCACGTACATTCCATAGTCCAGTTTGAAACCACAAATCCGATTGTTTACGTCGTGCCTCCTTTACCAAGCTGAAAGAAGTTGTACTTCTGGTGGCACAATCTAATTTAATACTTCCGGAGGGTGATTAGTCGTAACCGGCCGCCCCTCTCATCAGCCCCCAGAGTTGCCCCTGGGGTTACCGGTGGCCACTACGAGGATTTTGAGAGTAGGTTTGACCACCAGTCGATTGCTGGATATTCTTCGTAGTCGTTTTTCGTGCCTTCCACTCTATCTCTTTCCTCCAACGTGTTTAGTTCTCCTACTTTCTCTACTACATCGTTTGGTACTTTCCTCTTTTCTGCTGGCTTTTCACTTTCTGCGACTGCAATCCTTGAGTCTTGTATCTTTTAAGGCAGTCTAAGAAAGCGCTTTCGGATATGGTCCAGTATTTCTTCACCTTTGTCCCCTTCTCCATGATCTTGTCTTAAGTGTCTTCGCATCTCTTTAATTGTGGCAAAGTATCTAGGTGAGTAGTTATCACCTCGACCTTTAAGGCTTTCCTTTGGATCAAGTAGCCATGAATCGGAGCTCTCTTGTATTTATTTCGCATCCTTAATCGAAACTCGCATAGTTTCCTCGGTTTCAAAGTTTCTCAAGTATGGACAGTATCAGGCTATCTTTTTCCACTTTCTAACTCTTCCATAGGTTTAACCTCTTTGCCTATGTAAGGCTTACTAAATTACACATTGGCAGGTTCTTTCGGAGTTCCTCTACAGTTTTGCCTCTTCGCGAGTACAATCCAGGATTCATTTGTCGAGCCTCACTCTGATTAGTTTTTAGTCAATTGTTATCTTTTACTTTCAAGACAATAGTAAATAATTCAAATGACTGCTAGATCGACAAAAATAACTACCAGAGTTGCTTTTGAGGTAATGTTTAGACTAATTGAGACTACTTGGTCGTAGTAGTGGTAGTCGTCTTTGTGCCCTGACTAGGTTTGCTTTTGTTGCTCGTCTATCTCACCGATGTTTTGGATTATAGAGCCAATGTGTCCGTAGTTTAAGGCACGGCGGAATGACATTCCTGCTGCTTCGAGGAACGTTTGATCCTCACTGGCATCAATTTGAAGCCAGAGGGTTTTTTCCGCTGCAATTTGCACTCCGTATTCTCTACTGATCTGAGAGCTTCAGCCTTACTTGGCGCAATGCGACATAGATCATCTGCATATTCCAGATGATTTAGCGGCCATCTTTTGCCGAGTGGTCAATCATCTGAACCGCACTGTCATTGAGTGAGGAGAAGGCTTCATCCAATATGAGTTAGGTTAGTTTGAAGAGAAGTGGTCCTTCTTTTGAGCCTTGTCTCACACCACGTTCCATCACAAAGTAGTCCTTTGTTCCCCTCAATTTCTTCATCGGAAAAACCATCAAGAATAGCCCAGATCGATCATTTGGTTGATTATTGCAGCCTTAGGTAGCGAGTCAAAAGCCTTTCACAAGTCAACAAACATCAGCCCTGTTTTCTGCTTCTGGTCCACGGCTTTCCATATAAAGCTTCTTACTCCAAGTATAGCCTGTTTGGTGGATCTTCCTTCTCAGAATCCAAATCGGGTTCTTGAATGTATTTCGTCATACAACTTGCCTAATGTATCTAGAAAGCAGATTGATCTATAGTTTGAGAACCTTTACGCTTGTAGATACTTACAACTTCAGCACCAATTCAGGCTCGAGGTATAGGAGTCCTCCCATTGTAGAGGTCACTGAAAACTTTTAGTCGGGGCTTTTGTATAGTTTTAGTCCACTTAGCCATCTCAGTCTCATCCATTAAAGTAGAGGAGCCTCTTAATAGAAGATCATAATTTTTAATTTCTTCGGTGGTTCTGTCCTTAAATAGTTCCTGGTAGTGTATGGCCAGATCTTTTGATTTTGCTAGTATCCTTGCACTTTGTGTATTCCATGAGGAGTTTTCCTTCACTATGTCCTTCAACAGCATGACGGCTTTTCGAGGTTCCCTCTCTGTGAGGTTTACTGCAAAGCAGGTTATCCTTTCTTCTTGATATACTTGTTTCCATTTTCGAATCAGGTTGTTCACCCTGTTTATTTGCTCTTCGTACTTCAAGACCGTTTTTTGAGATGAATTCGTAGCAGGAGTTCTCTGTCTTCCTTCTCGCGTATAGCTGTATATCATCCCGCAGTTTTGGCAGCAGCCTTTCCTATAGATTTCAAGATATCCTCTTTTGTAGTTGGCAATTCCCTTTTTAGGTGTTCCGGGTAAATTTCCTTCGAGTTTCTTGTTTGTTCGATACCTTTGGGTAGTTGCCACATTTGCTTTTGACTGTTTGTGCCCTCCATCAAATTTCTTTCTTTTGTTTTCCTAAGCGCTTTCCAATGTGCGATTTGAGCTTGAGGATTATTGTATGTCGGCAGTGATCAGAATTTGCATATGCCTTTCTAGAAGTTCGTATCAATTATTAGGAATAGGTTTGACCTTTTCATCAGAACAAAGTCAAGAATAGCACCTTTCCCTGTAGGATGGTACCAAGTCAGTCTTCGAGAGGCTGGATTCCTAAAGAAAATATTCATCAGGTTTAAATTAAACCCTTGGCATAGACCTGGTTGCCTTAGTGCGTTCGGTCTAGAGCTTTCACTGTATCTAGAGCTGAAGAAAGTGTAGTTATTTATATACAAGGAGAAGGACTTCATTTGAGTTTCCGTTGGGGCAACAATCTCCATACCCCTACCGGAGGGCTCTTCAACTATCTGACGGAGCTTCCATTCATCGCTACATATACGCACGTTCCACAATCCAAGTTCCGGATCATGAATTCCAGGTATTACATCGAAACTTGATTACGAGGCTCTTGGTGGACTCAGGGTGAACTTCTGCTGGCAAAATAATGTGTTCGTGCGTCCGGTGGTTGATTAGTCCTATCCGCCTCTCCCCCTCTTCTTAGCCCTCAGGGTTGCCCCTGAGGTTAGCGGTGGTCACTACGAGGTAGAGAGTAGGAGTGACCACCTGTTTTGAGGTATAGCTTTTGTTCACCATGGGCAGCAGTTGCAAACTATCTATCAAATGAAAAGTGGTACAATGTGACATTAAAAATACTGAGAGAAAGAGGGAGAGGGAGCTTTCAACCGACTTCTGGATCAGGCGTCCAAGTGCATGCTCTATTTCTGCGATGGAAAGTAAATAAACATGACTGAAGCAATAACGTTAACCGCGATCCGTTGAGTCGGTGATTGCATATGTTTACCACATTTTAACCACTCAGCACGGGCGCTATTTTTGTGAAAAGTTGTTTTCTGATCATTCAGGCAAAACTAATCCCAGTATCTATCAAATTGTCCAAATTAACTTCGGATAGTAAAGTATGCCTGACCAAAAAAAGCTCGAGGCATTTATCTCTCAAATTTCGAGCTGCTTCTCACTCACTTGCCTGCAAAAGGATTCTTTTGCTAAAAAATCGGAGCTGATCTTCATGAGCTACAGATTTCGCTAACTAACTGCAGGAAAATTAGAGTTCTATTGGGACTTGAGGATATGCAACTCAGCTATGAAAGGCCTATCCGATGGAGGAGAAATTCTATGGATTTTGCCCTTACGACTATGAGCAATATGTTACCTCCATTAGCCGCTTTAAATCCTTTTTCTCTCCTCTCCTTACAGAAAATGCCTACAAACACTTTCTCGAATCACCGCCCCAATCTCTGGGTCTCTGCGCCCAAGAAGACAGTATTTCAGAACTAATCTTCAAATAAGTCGCCATCACTGCCACACTGAAAGCTATCCTGATGCGGCACACAACGTCGTTTCGAGCTTATAATCGGAAGAGTTCAAAGAAATTTCAGAACCTTTGGAGGGGACTGCAATCAAAAAATATTCTTAATATTCCGAGTGGTATGGAAATCAAGAGGAGATTTCAATGGATAAACACAAAAGGAAGCAATGATTGCGAAAACGATGATTATTTGATTGCAGGAATGATTTGGCTGCTGCCTATAGACGTCAGTGGAATAAGATTTATAAGCTTGTCAGGACTGCGAAGAAGACAATTTCGGATTAGCCAATTTTCATAAGCCGCTTACTAAGAAGGAGTCCCAAATAGCCTTTGAAAACCTTCAGTCAATTAGGCCATTGCTTACCAAGGGGATGCAAGGAGAACAGACTCACCACTCAAAACCTTAATTTAACGCGCGCTTATTCATGTGCCGAGTGGAAAGTTTTTCAAAACCCTTACATTTCAGATGTGGCTGAAATGACAACTCACTGACCACTTTTGATATCTTTAACAGTATCATGCCTTCACTTTTAATGTACTTCAATGTTTAAATGTTAGTACTATAACCCAAATCCATGCGTCTGGCTAGTCCCCTATAAATATCACTTCGACTAGTTATTCCAGGAGTAGAAAAAGTAGTTAGCAGAATCTCACCACCTAGATTATTTGAGATGAAGGCAGAATCACTGAACTTGCATTTTGTATTTTCTTGTTGTGGAAAATTATTTTCGTTGTCTGACGATTTGAAAGCGTTTTATGCATTCGGGTGATTGATTCACCTTGGGTCACACATCTTAAAACATAAACTAGGGATGGTAAAACTTAAACAACTCCTGCCACATTGCGTAATGCTTGTATAAAAACTGTGTGTTGGTGTAGGAATTCGTAACCAATATCGAATATGGATATATCCTTTGCTTGAGGCAAATGGATCAGGATTTCACTTAAAGTGTGATGACCAGCTGATAGTAATGGGATGAAGAATCGGTGGTCGGTGAAAAGCGTGCTCACTAATTGATGCAGGTTATCGCAAAGAAATTAAAGGCGAATGCAAAGTTTATGGACCTAATCCTAGTAGACTCAATTTTCACACAGACTTAGAAAGGATAATATAGCCTGATTCACAGTGTTTCGATTAATTCTAAAAGTTTCATTTAGGATTATTTTTCCTTAAAATAGCAATTTTATCATGTTTGCATTTTCGATCACTGATTAACTTCGAACATACTAAATATGCCACCGCAGCACTTAAGTGTTCTGAAGGTCCATAACTAGCTGAAGTAGCCATGGGCGATGGAGCCGTAGACGGAGATATTCAGAAAGTAAAGCTGTCATTTTATTTAAAATGTAGGCTGTTATTCAACTGAAAGCCAAAACAGCTTCGTCAAACCAGCAGAAGGCTATTATAAACGCTCAAATCGAGGCTTTGTCAAAGCAAGCTCGCCGTTCAGAGCTAGTAACCGAGGAAATAAAGACAATGCCGGAAGACATAAACACATACTGTGCAACTGGTCGGATGTAATGGACCCCTTCTTAGCTAATCATTTCCTTAGGTTTATTCAGAGAAGCATTCCAGACTTGGTTTCCGACTTAGCATCTCAGCGGGAAGAATATAATAAGACAATCGAGTCTCTCAAAAAGAAACTGGATTATGTAAATAAGGAACTTGCCGATGCTCAACAAGGATTAAGAGATCTTATCAGTGCAAAGCAGCAAAAAATGTAGGATTACCAAATACACCTCTGTTTTAATAAACCTGCCTTGTTGCCACCAAAACAGCACCCTCTGAAACAAGAAATCAAGTCATATCACGTTATATTATTGGAAACATAAGGATAATACATAGATAAGCCGGTTCTCAACCTGACTCGTCCTCATGGCGTTGCCTTTCGCTTCGCAGCAGTATATCGCTCCATGTACTAGACCAAAAAAGAATATCGATAAATGTATCCTGATCGACTAATATCGTCTTTTTACGCCTAAATACACAGAGTTTTGCACTAAGCGAGCAGCTGTAAAGCGGGTGCCTCTGATAAAATGGGTTAGCCAAACACCTTTAATTTTAGAAACGCCACGTGCCAATTACTACTTATAAAAGCCAGTAAGAGTTAATGAGGCGGAAACTGCACCTTAGCATAAGCCGGGAGGTTCTGAAGGGCTCTTATTGAAAGTGGATTCCCCTCAATAGAGAGGAGTGATATGTTGGAACTCTCCAGCAGAGCCAGCGGAAGGTCGCCTTGTCGGATTTGATTATGTGCCAGTCGAAGGACTTTTAGTCGAGAACATTTTGCCAAAGACGCTGAAACAACACTGATTTTGTTTTCACAAAGATTCAATTCAACTAGCTAATTGCAGAGAGGAAAAAATCACAACGTACAGTAGATCGAAAAGAGTACGGAAAATAAACAAGAGCCAACCTGAAGGGAACCAGCGCAGTCTGGAATGATGGAAATTTTATTTTTCGATAAATCAAGCAGTTCTAAGGGGATTTCACTAGAACACAGCTCGAGGGGAAATTCTGAAATCTGGTTATTCGATAGATCAACCGTTCGTAGATGCCGCAATGAGCTGAGATTGACGACGTTTGGAGGGTTTATAAATATAGTCATTCGGTTGTTTGAGGCATTGAGTGTTTCTAACTTGATTAAGCGTGATAATTCAGCAGGTAAATATTCTAAAATAAGGATTATTTGTAGACAAACCCAAAATGAACCAGAAAAAAATTTTGCCAATTACCTAGTTTATTAGAGCTGATGTTTAGTACCTTTATCATCACCAGCAATCCAATCCACGACTCTAAGCTATGCAGCGAATTGTTCGATAATTCGAGTACCCTCAAATTCGTCAAATTTTTAACGCTATCAGGTACCTTGAGGGAAAAACGATTGAACGAATTTATTACCTTTTTTAATTTCAAATTGCTTAACTGCAATGAACCCGTTTTCTTGGCATTTTCGAACCTCGAACTCGCGTTATTACCCATAAGTGATGACCCAGCCTTAAATGATCAAAAATACGCTTGTCTAGCTACCGACTTTAAACAAGGCATAAAAACTTAAAACTTCTTTTTCAAAGTTCATAAGCATTTTGTATTTCTCAGTCGGCATAGCATTCATGATCTCTCTGAAAGGTGTTAAAGCGTTTCGCACCTTTGTTAGACTAACTTATATTTCGTCAAATTATGAGCGTGAATTCTGATTATCCCGTTATTCGTTTCCCCATTTATATTTTCAGATTTTATCAAAGCGTTATAAATATGATATCTGCACTTCATGTATCTCTCATCTATCAAGAATTTATTTCTTCTGAATTGTATTTGAAGTGTCGGATGAAGTAATATTCTAGGTTTGATTGGACCGGAAATGGTTTTTAGACCAGAATGCAGTTAATTTTGTACCTTGAAGTAGCAAATCCAGTCAGTTTTGTGCGCTACCGATTAGCAGCTTGCTCATGGAGTCTTTAAAAATTTATATCTGTTTTCCAGAATATAAGTTTTTGATCGTTGGGACCTGTTGCGATTAATTTACTATCTTTGGAACTTTAGTTGAGACGGATAAACAGCGGATATCTTACCGTCGTATCCTTCACACGCCTATTTCAAGTAACTAGAAGCTTATTTGCAAGTTCAAGAAACATTAAATGAATCTGAGTGCATGAAAATTAGTTTCAATTAAGTTGCAGAAGCACCTTTTTATAACCATTATATTAGGATGGCAAGAGGTCTCCTGACTCTCTAATTCAAGCTCACTCGCTAAAAAGTGGCCGAAATCCGTACTCATTTTTTCACAAATCTCGAAATGGATTCAGCGTTAGTATCAATACAGGATAAACAGATTATGTTTCCCTGATTTCATCATCGGTTGTAATTCACTCGAAAAGAAGGAAGAGATTTTACTTGACCTGTGCAAGGGTCCACAAAGGATCTGAGATTATTATTTTATGTCCCCATTGTAGGTATTTAAAAGGCATTATTAGAGCCTGTTTCACGAGGACAATTTTCGCTCCGAAAAGAAAAGTATCGGAACCATAATGATTTACCACCGGACTAACAAAGGGTAGATCATGAATTAATTTTAATTTGCCTATTCAAATACTCTTTACCGACTTATGTAATACCAGGTAAGGCTGCATTATCAGTGGCCATTATCATGCTATCTAAATTCCTTTCTGAGTGTGCTAATACCAATCGGTCCAGTTGAAATGTTTGGCTTCGAAAAAACAATGAGTGCTTTTTTCTACCGTATGTAATGCTGGCCTTAATAAAACATTTCTGAAAATAAACAGCCGTATTGGATAAAATATATTTAAAATCAGATGTCTGCTGATTATGACACATTAATTCTGGCAACTGCAAGGAAAGTAGTCCAACTGATTCCATGCTGATATGCCGAGCCAAAGATTTTGAAAAAAAATTTTTTGAATAATGTGATTCTTCTCAATTAATGAAAAAAGCAACAAACCTTTTGATACCATATTTTCTGCACAGCACATTCAATGGGGTATTTTACGTCATAACACAAGGCCAGTTAATGTAACTGAACTGCAAATCTATTTTACTCTACGTGGTAAATTTCAGTAATTAGGTGAGGTGAAATTATTTTTTTTTATATTGAACTACATGTAGCACATTGAGAAACTACAATTCGAGTTTTTCTTGGAAAATATGTTTGATTTATTATATTACCACTGACGGATGGTAGTGTCAAACAAATCGCGTATTATTTAAATCGAAGTTATTGGCGTTAAATATGAGAGGACACAAACAGCTCTCTCTCTCTCTCTCAAACTCGATTCGCAACACTCACTTAAATGACTAAAAGCGATAGTTGAACCCGTTATCCAAATTAATTTTAGCATCGTCTAAAAAATACAGAATCATTTGAAATTAGATAACAATTTAACTAGCACAGAATTGTCAAAAGATCGGCTTCACTCTCCATTCCCTTTCGATTAATAATAAACTAATATGGGGTTCAACTGTTCCCTGGCGAGAAGAATAGGCTCGCTTGCAAAAACTCGGATTCCAAAAAATTAGAATAAATACAGCAAATAAGAGTTTAAAAATCTTTTAATCCTTAGTACAAATCAAGGTATTTACCTGTAGACCAATCCAGGAGGTGTGCAGATATAATGCACTTTCACCGTTTCATTGAATATCATTTTCTAAGTTAAATTTTTAAAGACAAATCAATTGATTTGCCGTATTTTAACCACCAACCCCCAATAAATTTTGAGTTGTTTAAGTTGTCATTAATTTGGCATCCTTTGGGTATAGCCAGGTGACAGTTAGCATCATCGGACATTACAGATGCCTAAAAATAAAGGCAAAGGTGGTAAAAACCGGCGAAGAGGAAAGAATGAGAACGAAGGCCAAAAACGTGATCTTATTTACCGAGAAGAAGGTCAACGTAAGTGCAGCCTGAATGCATTAATCTTTATTTTCAGAATATGCCAAAGTCGAGCGCCTTCTTGGTAACGGCCGTCTAGAAGCTTACTGCTTCGATGGTGTTAAGAGGCTTTGTCACATTCGCGGAAAGATGCGCAAGAAGGTTGATAAATTTTAGACATACTCAACTATATTAGTTTCTTCTGTGTTCGTGTTTTTTTTTGTAAACACTTGTCATTAAATTTAAGGTGTGGATCAACAGTGGTGATATTATTCTCGTGAGCCTACGAGACTATCAGGATCAGAAAGCTGATGTTATTTTGAAGTATCTAAATGATGAAGCCAGACAGCTGAAAGCCATTGGTAAAGCTCGATCGAAGACCGTTACATTTCTCAGCCAACGTTTTTTAAGCATTGTAATTAGTCTTTTTGTTGTAGGTGAAATTCCAGACACTGTACATCTTGATGAGAACAATGACATTGAATTTGATGCCAATGCAGAGATGCCCGACGATGAATACGACAGTGATTCTGATCCAGATATGCCTCCAAGGTCTGAAGACGGGTCTTCTGACGAAGAAGAAGAAGAAGAAGAAGAAGACGATGCAGATGAAGATAAAGCTAATGAGGATGGTGACGAGGGGGCTCCATTCGGCGTTCAGCCTCACTACAAGGGTGAATTCACCGGAAGTATCAATCGATGGAAAAACAAAAAAGCCTACAAGAAAAGGCGCTGAATGTAAGCTTTAAGTAGTACTTTTCACAGGAATGAAAATTTCTTTTTTCTCCGGTGCCTGTTTGAGGGAGTGTCCATCTGAAGTGTTGCTTTTTGAGTTGGTATATTCCAATCCAATTTCTTAAACTTGTTTAAAGTTGTGCAATTTCAATATCGATGCTTTAAGTTACCCCCACTTTTTTAGATACAATGTCGGTCGATGACAATGTATAGTTTCCCAGTGGCTTCCTCATTCTCGTCGATTCTGCTCTATTCATAATCCCCTTCTATGCTTGTGTATACTTTCCATCCTTATGCGTTGATGAAACATGAAACTTCCAGTCTAACATCTTGTGATTTTGCATATTAGCAGTATTTAGTTCTTTCTGTATTCTTCCAGCTAAATGAATGATATCATGCTAGTAGTAACTTCGTGACGTAGCATTTTTTTACGGGTTGGAATGTACTCCCCTTCGCAGTCTCTATTTGTTTTTAGGCGTCGCGGATATGAGTCCTACTATCGGCCAAATGTGGTGCCTATTCCTAACGTTTTAGATCGCACGCATGTTGCCGTCTTGCTCTGAGTGGTTGCTTCTTATTTTGAAATAGTCCTAGAATGTTCTTTGAAATCGGATGCTTTGATTTGTGATTCGCCGGCACGATCACAAATTTAAACACCACTAACTGACCTCTAGGCTGACATGTCATTTAAAAATCGCAATCTTGGGAGACCGGCTTATATATGGGGAATGTCAAGCGTAATGCGCTACCTGGATGGCCACCTCGCAATCTGATCTGATGTACACACTGCGAACAGTTGGCCCTGTCAGCCTTCGGCGGGCCAACCGTTCTCATTCCTATGGTATTTATTACTGCTAGGAACGAACACACAAATTTTCCTAATGCAAATGATCCCGATTGGGCGGATCGAGCACGGGTGCAATCGCACGTTCGATTAGAGTAAATAATAATTTCCGGCATTTCATGGTGGCAATCTAAATTTGATTTGAGGCAAACAGCACCCTGGTTCTGGTATATACGACTCCGGTTAACATCTGGTCAGGTCCTTAATTGGTTTATTTTGGTCGTAAGGTTCAGTGTGTCAGTTACCTGTCATATGGCAACGGACTCAGATACACCAAATTATCGTGTTCCATATTAAGTCGATTTTGTGACGAAATTGTGGCACCGTTAATTCCATACAGATAACTCCAGATATTCCGGTGTGAGGATATCATTCTACGTGATTCTTGAAGTTAGCGATCCCCTCGTCAGCGCCTGACAGCTTTTCACAACGTCGCAGTTGAGCGTGTCTCTTGAGAGCAAACCAAATTCTGGGCCTTTCACTGATAGATGCCACTCAGGTTCACCTATGAATCATAGTCGCGTGAACCAGTGAATATCACGAAGCTTCTACATTTCTCAAATCATCTTTAAGGTGATCTTCATCTTCAGAGCATTATTTTTTAGCTTTTTTTGTTTAGGATTTCGGAGACGCGGTACTATGACATACGAAACCGTATAGAGGTATCGATTTGAGAAGGCGTTAAAGAATGTAGTTTTGGAAAGGATGGAAAGCGATAAGATACTTATCATTCATAGTAGATCGAATCGATGAGAACGCCAAATAAAACTCGATGTTACCAATGTCTTCCAAGTCCCCTCCTTCGAGCATTGTAGATCTCCGTTTTATCCGAATTAGAAGTACAAGTTTGGAGTTTTCTGAATGAATTGCCGTGCTGGTTAACCATTAGCCTATCATGAGAGGGCCAAATGGATGTTCTCAACCAGACATCTCGCTTCCATTTGATAAATACGAGTCAAAGGCGCACTTATTTTTATTGTTTTTACAGGGAATAGAATCGTTTTTTAAAGCAATCAGCTATTAGTTGAATTCATATCTCAGATTTCCTTTCGTAATTGAAGGCCCTTCGTGTTATAAACTGCGAGCAGCTAGGCATATTAATCTTGCCAATCTTTGTAAATAGAAATATCCTTTGAATCACTTCCCGACATTTCTGCCAGGGAGCCAATTGAATAAGGCAAGCCATCCAACGCTCGTACTAGGCTTAACAAACTGAGTCAATCAACTGGTGATGGCAATAGTTTCCATAGTTTTGTCTTCCAAAAGAAACCTCTTTTGCCTTGACTGAGTCAGGTAGCTTTTCTTTTTTATTGCCTATTCAGTCTATTCTGAGACATTAAAGCGCCAAAAATCCCGATGGATTGGTAGTCATCCTCAGTTTTATAGCTTCGGTCTGCCTTGAATTCCTGGTAGCCTACAGCCACTGCTTCCCCGGCTTTTGCTCACGAAGTGCCGTTGACACTCCCAAGAGCACCTTCTAAATCGAACTGATGCTCAAATAAGTGTACACAATCCTTCTGTGATCAACCACCCATGTCTCCCCTCGAACAGTTGCTTGCCAAATGTAGCCGCACACATCTAGAATTTCTCTTTTATTCAGATGTCACCTCCTCGAGGATTATCGACTAGCAAATAAACTGATTTTCTGGAAGACTTAATAGACAATCGAACTCGGGGCCCATCCGACTCCCTATCTTAAAAACTGGTGTAATCGCACCTTAGGGGTCAAGATCGTATCAAGTGAAGTCTCGCCAGAACTTCATTGTGAAGTAGAAAACTTCATGTGCACCGTTCATTCGGTTGATGACCCTTGCGTAGCTGCGGTAAGTAGGGAGACCAACGGATGAACCAACTATCAGACTGAACAGGCGCAGTTTCTATTAAATTATCAATGAGAGTTTAATCAAGTTACAAATAGATCATTCGGAAGGAATAAAATTTCTAAAAAAAATATGAAGCGAGACGCACTATTTTTTCACTGAATATTTACGCCTTCTCCTTTGACGTTGGCGAAGGCTTTCCCGTGTTGTTTTGGCGCCTTCCTTGGCAAGGTTTCTTAAACGATCGCGTTCAGCAAGTGGGGGCAGACGACCAACAGAGCGCAGCCGGTGAA
This sequence comes from Moniezia expansa, assembly GCA_019097775.1. NCBI lineage: Eukaryota > Metazoa > Platyhelminthes > Cestoda > Cyclophyllidea > Anoplocephalidae > Moniezia > Moniezia expansa. The sequence goes on from JADFDV010000053.1 coordinate 10,861,700, forward strand.
TTATGACGGGAGTGAGCCATAGCGTTAACATATAGCGCAATGGTCCAAGTACTTTGTAAAGCACATAGGCAGATGCAAAGACTCCCACAGAACCGCCTGCGGCATTAAATGGCTTCAACATCCACTGGGGAGCATGAAGATTTTCCAGCAACTCTTGGACGTTAAGACCACTAAAAGGACGAACACATTTGGCGAACTTTGATTGGTTCACAGATTGACCAATAAGATTACGGTCGATCGGCCATTGGTCGACGAGCAAACTCGAGCACTGTGCTTGATCAACCTTCTCTACCTGGCTAATTTACCACTAACTTGTAGCAAAACCATATGCGAGGCCAATCTGAGTAAAGATACTATCAAACTTACTATCAAAACGTAATCTAGTATTAACAAAGAGGTGACAAACGAACAGATTATTTATTATTATGCTTATTAAATATATTTAGCGATGCATATTTTTTTGGAATGAAAAACAGCGGAGCCGAGCGAGAATCAAGTGATTACATAAGCGTCCATTGGTCATTCATTACTATTCATTAGTAGCAACAAGATGGGTAAGATTTCTACACAGGAAATCTAGATTTCTCGTAACACGATTCAAATATTATCCTGCAAGGGGAAGATCTGCGCACCGAATACTCGCCCTTGGCTCCATAGTCAAAAAATTTGGAAGAGAGCGGAACCCTTCACTCTCCAGTAGCAAAGCATAACAAGCTAGAAATCTTATTTTTAAACAGAGTTACAACCATCCAAAGACTAAGAATTTATCGCAATTTCTTTTATTTGTGTACAAATCAAATCTATTTCATTTCTATTAAGTAACAAGTTCATGAAGTTTACACGAAAGGCTTTTTTGGCTGGCGCTTAGAGGAAACCGTTCTCATCCGAGCTCGCATTCGATTACTCGATTGAATTATGCGTTTTCGGGAAAGTTGAACACCCTGACGGGCGAGATTTCGCAATCTGTCCTCCTCGGCCAAGGGTGGGATTATACCGTGAGTACGCAATAGACGGACAACGAAACGTGTGACAGCCAGCGTTGTCAAGTAACGAAAAGGGGCATTGAGCTTGTAGAGAATCAGAGCGGTAGCCCACAATCCTAGACCGCGAGTCAGCATTGGCTCGATGGCCCAGTCTAGAAATTTCACACCTCTCATCACCGAGACCACATCTATGCCACTAAAAGCACATACATAGCGATAGAAGGGACTAATGCCAATTGGCAGAGCATGCGGCTAGGCGTACGGACATGAAGAAACCGTTTTTTAAACGCATCCTCAATTACTCATACACGGGTTCTCTTTCTGAGGACAATGAGAGGGTAGCTGATTTAAATGGGTAGTAAAAGGAGAGCGCAAAAAAGGAACATGACAACCCAGTGAACAAATCTGTCAAATGAAAAAAAAATTAGCAAGCGATTTAAGTCACCAGAGGATTCAACCTGGAAACAAGACATTTACAAGTAATTACGAAAGAACCTAAAAGTCGAAACAGAGCCCAAAATCGCAAATATTAATATACTATGAACTGAGAAAGTACGTACATAAAAACAGATTTAAATCAAGATGTGACAAGGAATGCACTAAGAAACAAGGCATTTACTAGCATCTAAATAAGTATAGGCTGTGTATGGCGATTCTGGAAATATGACTCTTAACAATTACTCCGAAACGCAGGCGAAACGAAAGCAAAAAGCCAAATAAAGAATCACCTGTAGGCGATAAGGTAGAAAAGTCCGAGCCACGCAACGGAGGTAACACCATGTACAATGATCAACACCTTGCCGTATACTTTGTATGCATTCTTAAAGCGTTGAACAAGCGAGATTTTGCCATCAGATTCATCATCAGCTTTCTTCTCAGTAGAAAAAGGCTTAGGAGGATCAGATTGAGTACTAAAAAAATTTGGATGTTGTGAAAAAATGCTAAATTGGCCGAGAATTGGATGAGGAGCAGGTGAAAACGGTTGACAATGAACGATGGAGGTTACAAAACACTGGTTCCACCGGGATGAATAAAAAGCAGATGCTGTTGGGAAATAAGGCCTAGCGAGGAAAAGCCGCCACGTCCCACACTTCAAAAATACAGACGCTTCTCTCGAAAATGAGACAAACATCAAAAAATGAAAGCCCGATTTAGTCGTGCGAGCCGCCCCTTCGTTAGCAGTGGCAAAAGCGAAATTTTTAATGATCACAATTTATATGAAACGTGTTTGCAAAGCCTTAATTTATTGAAAATAATTTATGCTTCACCCAAATCAGATTTAATACTCTAGATACTACCTTTAAAGCTGCACAAAAACACTTCCCATTTATGACACTTTTTTCAAATAACAAACGCTGTAGGATTCGATCAAAGCCTTAACATAGCCACAAATGTGGCTTGTTCCTTTCCCATATAATTTTAATTATTTGCTTATTTATAAATTAATCCGTGATTTTGATTGACTAATATAGGCTCTGAAGGTAGCAAAAACAAGTTTTTGTTACTTATTCATCCTTCATGAGAAGTAGCCAGTATAGACCTTAATTGTCTATAGGTGTTCCGCAGTTTTTTTCTAAAATTTTTCTAAAATTTAATATGACTCTCGATTGATACTGCAATTGCGCATTATTAAGTAATATCTCGGTCAGACGAGAATTTCAATCCAAGTGAAAACAAAGGGGGCAAACATTATTCGAAGTGGTTAGACCATTACTCCCCAACCTGCTGCGATGGACGTGTTTTCGTTCCATCTGTTCCATCTACTCTTGCTAACGCAACATAGTTGAAACAATAAAGCACTGGTTGGGAGAATTCTCAAAAAATATAGTTGTGAAATGAAAAAAACCAACTATTTTACTTCTTCAAGTATGCAGGGAATAACTCTTGTTTGGAGTTTGCAGAACAAATTACGCATTTAAATCTAACTAAATAATTTTTTAATCACGAAAATGGCATAGATTCAATAGACTAAGTCGAAATTTCGCAAACTTTCATTATGTTCTTTGAAGCCAAAATGAAGTTTTTTCTTACCTTTGGATTCCTCTTGGTAGTCAAATTCCTTGTCAATATGAATACTAAATGAAAACCAGCACTTTTCATAGGTTACGTAGAAATGAGCAGTCTGATGCTGCTATAGCACTATCTTTCTGTTCTCAGGATAATCATTTGTGTGGAATGTAGTTGCTGGATGCAGCCAAAGTTCAAATTTGCGTCGATAATCCATTTCTCAATGCTTTGGAAAGATCGTTAGTCTCCTGGCTTAACAACTTACTAATGGTCAACAAAAATGTGCTAAAAAATGGTACATAGCGAATAATTCAAGTGTTTCTGGGATTTTCATACAAACTTTCCGCACTTAAATGGAGCTAAACGTAATTTTCGATTATAAAGTCACTTTGATTAAAGTGCTTAAAGTTACAGCATTTCTTCAGTCAAAAATATCTCATTAATTTCAAAATTATATTAAATAGAGTGCGAAACCGATAACGGATGGAAAAAATTAATGGCGGAAAGGGAGATTTCAGATATAGTTCAACACAAGAACACAGACTATCTAGAAGCGTCTGAAGCGTTATTTTTGAAAGACCACGCTATCATCTATCTAAGCCTCCTCTGGAGTCCTCTATGATTCCTGATTGAGCAAAATTCGTGGATCTATGCCCTTTTAACTAAGGGTCTATCACGGTTGCCTCTCCCTCTGGGGTACATTCATACATTGAAGACTGATAATGCTAATGTTGATCACGCTCATTTATTCAGCGCATTAATCGGCTGCCGGAGAATATCAAGCCATCTCCATTTCTACCTAGGGTTCATAGGGGCCATTTGGCGTAAAATATTAACATTACTATCACAGGATCATACAAAGCTATTTAATCTCTGCCTTGTGGAATCAATGTAAACTGAATTTGCCTTTAGGTCAGTTTCTATACCTGGAGACCAAAACTTCGAACAAGTAATGTTGCCTGGGGAATTAGCGTGTTTCATATGTAAGAAGTCATAAGGTCGTAAAACAGCAGGAATCTATGAAAACGGAAACAAAGAGATGATGAATCGCAATGCATCGTCTTAAGGTAATGCTGAAATGTTGATTTCAAATGGTCCATAATTACTTGCCGGATATATGGGTTCCATTGTTGGATTCAATATAAAGTTATGAAGATCAGACTCTTGATTACAGCAGCCAATCAACCGTACTCCGAGGCAGTTAGCACTTATTAAAGCAATCATATGCGCTTAAGCCTTTAACCGAGATAAACTAGTGTTTACCTGAAGACCTACAGGTGAAACCAGATTGATTACTGACTTGACGGCTTCAATGAGCTTAGAAGTTTAAATCACCTTTAATACTTGGTCAATCCCACAGACTTGGAGAGAGATCTGGTTATGAGGGCGTTCTAATTGACCCTATTTCTCTAGGTTGAGTTATTGAAATTTAATGACAAATACTGAATTAACTCGATCTTGCTGGTCAACCCCGATGGAGTATGTTCTGCCAAATCTTTGATACTGGATGTTACATGTCGAACGCAAATACAGATTGTTGATATAACCTGTAATGTTCTACCATCAGCACTATAGTGTCTGTGCCCATGAACCATGGTGCCATAACTTTCCGTTTACATCCAAATTCCGAACAAGCAAAAAAGCTTGACCAAAGAGAAATTATTTTCAGGCTACACTGATTGCACGAATTTATCTAATGGACAATCAGTATAGTGCTTTTAAAATTTAAAAACGCATTTGAAGGGGCATAATTCAAAAATGTTTGGGATCCATTTATTGGGAGACTGAAGCCTTGTTTCTATTTGTACTTTTGCCGACCTGGTGTTTGTCACACAATTTTCCTCCCTCGCCAGAAAGGGCTGCAGAAGTGTTAAACTCAGTGTTACTATCAAGTACCTCATCCTTCTATTCTGTGAAGAGCGTCACAGACGCGATAACAGATCAATTAACATCGTGTAAAAGCAAATTAACGAGAGTAGCTGAACAAACTTTTGCGATCTCTCCTTGTGGTGACCGGCTAATGAGAGGAGCGGCCGGATAGGACTAATCACCAACCGGAGATATAAAATTAGATTGTGCCAGCGTATGCACAACTTCTTACAGCCTGTTAAAAGAGGCACGATATAAATACCTGGATTCACGGTCTCAAACTGGACCGTAGAAAGTGCGTTCATGCGGCAATGAAAGGAATCAAAGACGGACGAGGTACCATTGCGAAGTTGAACTGCTACCTGTACTAGGAAACCATGCCAGAGAAGTGACCAGAGAACCGAAGACGTCGATAACCGCTTTCATTGCCCTCTATGTTAACTGTTTTGGGCTACTTGTTGTAAAAGCTATTTGCACTTCTGTTGTACCCTCATTAAGTCCTTGGGACTTGCCTAATGGGGAGGGGGGGGGGGAGTAAATAAAAATAAATGGTTAGATTTGCACTACAATATGATTAACTCTGTAGATTCGCAAACGGAGTGTATTTATGGAATCAGCTTACATGAAATGTGCGTGCTGAACCTTAGCTTTTCAACCCGAAATGATAACGGCCTGGCCAGCCTGACTTGCAAGCCATGCTTTCGTCAGACTTAACTACTTCTGTGATTAGGCTGGAGTGGCATTAGAACCATTTCGAACTGTGTCTATGCACGACTGACTTGGTTTATCAACCCTTGAGCATGGATTTGTCCGTTTTAATCGCCCACGATGGATCAAGTTACATCGCAGATCAGCAGCTTGCTTGCTAAAAAGGATACTTGCTAATAACCATTTTTTGAACAATGAGATCAGAAGCATTGATACATGCTCAAATGAACCAATCAAATCACGATAAGTTCTTTAAACAACGGGGAGTAATTTAAAATAAAAAAATAGTTCATAATTACTTGAAATCAAAATCAATTTGTCAATCACGTTTTGAAATCTGTGTATTTAAGGAAGAACTGGAAAATGCATTTAAGTGTTTGAATTTCTGCCAAGATTTGTTATAACATTTTTCACCACCGGTCTGTTTAAGAGTTAGCATGATCACTTTGGTTTAGCCGTTTGAGCGCCATGGACACCGAGAGAACTGATGGCAAGACAGTGCAAGAGAGTAAGTCTTTTAACATTGGAAAAATAAAGGAAGCAATCCTTTTAGATAGTGGAGAAGAATTCGTCATTCCGCATTTGGATATAGCTTTTATTACGAATTCTACAAGTTTCTTGGAGGTTTTGAGAAAACCATACCTAAGCATTACCAATTTCTCAACTCTGGCACCAGATTTACAGTTAGCGGTTCTTGAGCAGACCGGAAAGGAGTGGCAAAGCCTTACAATCCCACTATTCACCAAATTGTACTATGCGAACCTTACCCAACAGCCAGTATTTGCTCCTGAAGCAGCTTTTTCCATAGCCAAAGGTGCTGATCAGCAGCAAAATGCAAAACCTCAAGAGAATAAAAACAACCAAAGGCGAAAAAAAAGCCATCGCAAAGGAAAGGTAGTCTCGGCACCATCTGAGAATGATGTAGACAAGTAATCTTTGTTCATTATGTACAATTAACCAACTCATATTTTGAATAAACATATTTACAACTCAACAAATCGTTTTTTTTCAATTGTTCAATAAAATACCGAAAAACTTGGGATAATTTACGAGAATCTTGATATCTTCCGTTTACTTTAACCGAAATTCCTCACTACTTGCAAAGTGATAAAACCCTTTTTCAACTCCCAATTTTAGCTCTCAGGACTGATTTTGCACGTCTCATTTAGGCCATCTTCAAGTCAGTCTTGTACAAAATGCTGTGTTTGTCTACGCGTTTAATGCTTGGGCCCGGGTTCGTATGCATACGTTTCCATTCGATGTTCAATCTTTCATTTATTTGTTCATCAGTGTACAAATATAAAGTATATCAGTTTAGTACATTGTATAATACAGTCTATACAAATGAATGATCACATTTTAGGCAGAACTTCCAGACTTTCATTTCACGGATTCATTCGGCTCGTTTAAACAGGGGATGCTCATTGTAGAGTGCGTCATGCATAATATGCAACACGAATCGACCAATAATGACTTTCACCTTTCACCTCATTGGCATGACCCTAGAGGCATAATAATAAAATGAGTAAGGGTTTTTTATCTTGTTTCAACCACGCTACAGCTTGACATTACTCTAGCTCTATTAATCGCTCCAAGGTATTGCCGAGGTGATTGGAACCTTGGAATTCAGATTCAACCTTGAAAAAAACATTTTCTTCAAATCTGTTTTTTCTAGGGTGTCGAGCAGCATGACGTGCATATGTTAGATTGTGAAAGGTCATGCCAACAAACTGGGTGCCCGCAGGTCAATCAATGTTCCACATTGAGTATTCATTACTGGAAGATGTCATTCCGTTTTGCAATTCAGCTCTCCACAGATGATTGACTCAAATAAATGATTCAAAATCTACTTGAAATTCCCTCCGTATATGCATATCTTATTCATTGCTCCATCGAAAAGGGCTTGGAATCGTTGAAAACATTGCGCCACTTACGATCTGGGACTTCTCCAAGACTTCCGTGTGTTATTCTTATGAACACAGAGCGTTAGACATGAAAAACAGGGTGCGAACATTACATTATAAGTTCATTTATTAAGAAAAGCATCCCCAAACAAGTAATGATTATTTACAAGAAGTGCACAGTAAGCACAAATGGTAAGAGAATGAAGCACTGGTGGATAACCTGCCAAATGATGTGATCGAAATCGTTGGTATCACAAATTTACTAGATCGACGTCGACAATGCAGTTAAGTGCGGGTATGCGCAGAGAAAATCTTCCCGATTTGCCTGTGGAAAAACCTTAAGGCCCAACTCACTCTGCTTTCATTCGCTCACCAACGATCATCCTCAAGACTGCAGTTTAGGCGTAACATTCGTATTCGTAATATTGATCTGATCGGTGGAAGACAAGTTTGGTGAAGGTCGACTCATCTGGTTATATCAACCCAGCTTTAACTACGCAACTTTTAGCTTCATATGTTCTACCAAGTGTTCCTGATTTAAATTTTTTTTCAAATTACTTGTGTAGAGTGCATAATATTCCAATATCATCCCTATTTGTGCTCAGTTTATGAAAACGGATGTAGTAATAGCGGGGAGTTCGGATTTTAAAGGCAAAATATGTACAGGTAATCCGTTTATCGCGATTGGAAGTCGGAGAAAGTCTAGCCATACTCGTCAAGATCGAAGGAATTTGAAGGAATAATGCACCTCGCGGCATTCTATGGATTTTTTCTAATTCCCAGTTTCGCCACTTTTTACCGCTCAGAGTAATGCCGAACTTTAAAGGTTACAGCATTTGCGGTGATTTGGAAATACCGCAGGATCATGCTTTTACCTCAAATGTTTATGCAAATGTTCATAACTGATTTTTAACATTGTTTGTTTGTGTATTTACATCGCAGTACATAAACACTAAAGTTACAACATAAGGTTACATTATGGCTCTAAAGGGGTTACTGGGAATCTGCCCGGTTGGAGAGGGAAATTGGAGTCGAAACGAGTGGATCAGCACATTTGATTGGTAAACATAGAACAAAGTCACGTAGTTGACCATATGCAAAATAGGGAGAGATTGAAATGAAGCCTTGCAAAATGATGTAAAATCAGTTCAAATTGGTACCTTGCAACCTCTAAGAGATTTTGTATACGTCAGATTAAGTGACTTCAACGTTTACACCTATTAATTGGCTCACTGCAGGCGATGTGGCCTGTGAAAGCGTATACCAAATGAGTGAATGATTAACATCTTCACTGTCCATCAGTGCCTCCCCTATACGTGGATATATCACGAGCTGGAATTAACGTCTAAAACAGGATATAATTATGCTTGCGATTAGCGACAGAAATGCATTTAAATAACTTTTGTGCCATAGTTTGTGGCCATCCCTACATCTAAATAGATTGTGTTTCAAGGAACGACAATTAATTTGCGGTTAAAATTCAAGTTTTTAGGCAGAGATCAAGTGATGATCCCTATAACTTAAAGGTTTCAGTCTTCGTGGCTGTCAGTAAGCGCTCATTATGAGATTTGGTTGTTTTTAACTTCTAACTACAGGTTTAAGTAATCTGGACAAGGAACAACCCGAGCTTTTAGTTCGTTCAGCGAGGCATTCAAAAATAGAATGTTATTGCGCCAGTAAAGTGAACTATGCTTTACATCAGGGCGGTAACGTCAAGGAAGTCTATGCTTAGTGTCCCGGTAAAGAAAGCCCAACTACTTGAACACGGAACACTTGATTGTTTGCTTAGAAGTAAGAGAATTGCTGTTTCCAGCGACTTTGCGAAGCTGACTCCTCTGCAATAAGCAGATACCTATCCTTAAATAAATTAAGCCAACACAAATTACCTCTTTATTTATAAGTCTCAGTTAAAATAATACTAAAATACTTAGCGATGCTTAATCTTCGTAACTGCTCTTTCGGGATAATGATAATCTATCCTGAGTTTTGTGTCTGTTCATACAACATATTTTCGAGATAAATATGAACAATGAACTTAATATCGGCGGGTTAATTTCGATTAGAACATCTGATAAGTACATCATTTCGCTTGCTTCATAATCTCTCGTATCACCATCGATAATGATGACCTCTTCAATATGGTTTGTCTTCTCTCAAACATCTCCGTTTATTTACTGAGGTCTATAACTTGAGAAAGCAGAGTTGCTGTTTCTTTGGAAATTTGGATGAATCAGTTTTCCTTTGGCAATGTTAATGAGCTCTACCCATGATGAATCACCAAAATCATTTATTTTTGCACATAAAACATTCAAGTTGACTTAACTAACCCCTAAAGGGTAGGCCAAAGTGCGGTTTGCTTTCCTACTGAATAGTAACCTGCTACTGTTAAATTACGAAAAAGGACTTCATCAATAAACAGCATACTTTAAACGGAGAGATAGCAGCTTGGCCACTGATGAAGAATGGTTTTTTAGTAATCGAATTCGTTCCAGTAGGCCTTAGATCCACGCCATCTGATGGTTTTCGCATCAGAAGACGCTTCCATGCAAGGTACCTTGAAGCAGCTACATTCAAGGCTGCTATCAATAGATTACACGAAATTATTTCAACTTGAACCGAAGGATTCGAAAATTATTCGTCAACTTTTACAATAATATTAGTTTCAACTAAAAGTATTATTTATTAGATTCTTACGTCTTTGATGCAGTAATCGTAGACGTATTCGACTCATCAAATGTCATGGCCTCGGAATAAATCCAATTGGAAAGGTGCCAAGGTTTATTCCCTCCTCTTTTTCATCATCATAGGCTTGGGTTTTTATTAGTTTTTTAGTAATGGAGTACTGTGAGTTATATCAGCCAGGATCGGTTAAAAATAGAAGTTAAAATACATATAGACTTACTGATACCAGTAAAATGTTATAACATCGTCTGTCCTATCGGTGATCAAGAATCGCCTTTTAAATGTTAATTCTTTGTAGGTATTAATTCAAAGCCAGCATTATTGGAACATGCGGCTTTAGGCCTTGGAATACATTTTTAATAAAACAATATTGCAACTATCGCAGCTCCAACCAATTGTTGCATTTATAATCAGAGGTATGAAGACCTTGCCTCAAAAGTGGCCTACATTACCAACAAAATCGTCATGATGAAGCCTTCACTGTATAGTAAGGGAAGTAATTCTACGACCATGAAAATCAAATGTAGTTACCGTTGTATGACCAATGAAATTCAGCAGAATCGAAATGACCTTTAGGCGTTTAAAGATTTTTTTACTAATCCCAATAGAATAAAGCATTCATTAATCAGATAACATTCGTAACCACGTACTTTTAACTAGCGAAGAGGCTATCATCTGCGAATTATTTTATTTACAACAACGTACAACATAGGTACAAATAGCTTGAACTACATGTAGCACACGACAGTTAACACAGAAATCCTTTGAAAGCGTTTATCGATGTCTTCAGTTCTCTGGTCACTTTTCTAGCATGGTTTCATAGTACGCCTCGTGGCACCTCGTCCGCCCTCGGCATTGTTAAGGGCAGCATATCTAAACGCCTCCGTCGGAAGTTTTTTCAGGTTTATGGCGAAAATTCCATTCAATGCCGCATGCACGCACTTTCCACAATCCAGTTTGAGACCATGAATCCAGGTATTCACGTCATGCCTCGTTTACCAGGCTGGACGAAGTTGTACTTCTGCTGACATAATCAAATTTTATACGTCTGGTGGGTGATTACTCCAATCGGATTATCCCTCTCATTAACCCCCAGAGTTGCTCTGGGGTCACCGGTGGTCACCACGAGGAGGTTGAGAGAAGGATTGACCACTGCGAGTCATATTATTTTAAATCACCTATTTCGAAATTTTTACTGCCGCAATCTAGTTAACATCATTGCTATTCATTAAAGACACACTTTAAGGGCTACATCCGAAGCTGGTGAATTCCCTAGCGATTGAAATAAATCGCATTGAAATTAAGAACAAAGCTAGGCTCTTTAAAAATCATAATATGTCGATATAAATGCATGATTACTAATTAGAGGATTTAATTGCTTGAAATGACTGAGCTGAAATCGACTTTCTTCTAAATATCTTAAGGTGCTTTTTATAGAACTTGTCGTTTGTTATCTATACAGAAAGCAGTTTGTACGAAGAGATATCGGCGACCCATAAGTGGATGAAGTGAACACCCACTTTTTTATCTGTCTATTTGGATTTATAGTTAGGGAAGTTGACATCCCCTGTGATTTCTATGGTGTCGAGCTCTATTTTTATGCGCGTGCTTCTATCCAGTTGGCCCACCAATCCACGAATTTTTCCGCGCATTTCCTAATGGGTTCAGCATATTCCTAGAGCTCTTGCCTGCACCCATATTGAGCACTTATTCAACTATCCATTTTTAAGCTAAAATGTCCATTTTTTCTTACGCATAGGCATGACGGCATTTTCGGACCTGTAGAAGCAGAAAGTTTTTTAGAGCATCTTAGAGGGTAACTTCAGGTGCAATCTATATTGTCTTCAGTTATAATAATCCACGCAGAAAAAAAACGGTAAGGTTATATTAAGTGGTAATTTAGTATTTTATAAAGCAACTTAAGCAAATCAAATCAGAAATAGTCTTTTGATCAGCCGGGTTAACGGGTTTCCAAAAAGATAATTTTAAGGCCACTAAGTCACTATAAAAACGTGTGAATAGGCACAAGAAGAACATAAAACAATATTTCGCAGAATTTCTATTGCTAAAAATTAATATGCAATTTTTCCTCTTTAGTCTAAAGGCTACCAGACAAAGATGTTTGCAATTATTGGGATAACGGACCTTGAAAAACGTCCTTTACTTTTAAACAGTTTAGAAGTAACTAAGGTACCAAAAGTATTTTTTTTATATTCAACTACCTCGGGCTTTGAGACACGGTTAACCGAATCCACCGAGGCAGCAGATATTTCTCCTTTTTCCAAAGTTTTCTTGAAGAAAATAAACTATACTTCCAGTCGATAGAATTTTCTGTTCTATAACAAATGTTATGAAACTCTAAGTCGTATTTTTTGAAAATAATAAGAGAGCGGATCATCAGTCCCTCAAATAAAACCACATTTTAAATTATATTATTAAATAAATCTACGTAGAAAACTCTTGTAGTAATTTGATAAAGTATCTATATGTGCCGCAGAGTAGCTTAACTGTTGATCTTGAGCAACCAACAGAAGTAACCATTTGACGGTTGTGCATTTTATAAACGACTCCGCTCATCCTATAATCGTTATGAAATCGCAGATGCAGCTGGACAGGTACCCAGACCTGAAAGCTCAATTCATTATTTAGGGAGGTTCCTTGCAGGGAAATCAGTGAAGCCAGGCAGCCCGTCATCACTGGGTCGTGGTTAAAACGAGTCTCTGTGGACACCTCATGTCCGAAGAGCCTGAATAACCTCAATTGCGGAAAACATTTTTCTTCAGCTAAGCCTAGTATGCCAATTGCCGAGATCTAAAACAGCTAAGGATTTTCGCATAGGCGGGTGGTGAACAACTAGCTTACAACAATCACCGGAGAACTACGCTCCAGAATTCAAAAAGCTCGTGGGCAACCAGAGATGTTTAAGAGGCTATAATCAAATTAACTAGCCAGGAAATGGGAGCTTACTCACTCAACAGGACCCGATAGCTAGACAATAACTTCGGCCGATTTCTTTCTATCTCTTCCCAAATATTTAGGGATTGAGGTGAGCCTGCAAGAGCTCATCCTACTGCCCATGAAACTTTAAAACTAGATAATCCAAATAACAATAAGGCAAAACAAATTCACAGAGCAGAAATGCTAAACTTAAAATCCAAAAAGTGGTAAAGACAGGCTCATTTATGTACATAGTATAATGATGCATGATTTGGTGGCCTTCTAACCCGAAGGCAAATCCACCACAGCAGGACCACTTCCATCACCCTTCTTCGGTAGCAGGGATATACGTCGACGTCGCATGAAGTTGAGGAATTCCTCCGCTTCTCTGTAATCTCGGTGCATCTGACTTACTCCGAAGGTTGGATCCGTCAAGAAGATATCAAACCGTGAGTCGTTTTCGCTAGCACCGGTCCACTGAAATGATGAGACGGTACTAATAAAGCAAATACATTTTACTACTGGAGGACTAAAGTGGGGGAGACCTAACGGGATATGAACGCGAGTTTGGTGATCCATGATAAAACAGAAGTTCAAAGCCAATGAAAACACACCAAGTCCTTCAACTTCTCCCGATTCTTCTCCTGCTTCTGTTTCTTTATCTGTGCCTTTCGGCGCTAAAAAAAGTAAACAAAAATAGGAAGACAGTCAGATACGAGGGAAGTAGCAAAACCCATTATTTCGCGAAACTTACCATAGACAGTTTGCGTTTTTTCCTCTTTGTCTCCTTAGACTCTTCATTATCTCTACCATCCTCATCAACTCGTCGTCTCTCTCTGCGCCGACTAACAGCGCCACCTTCATCACTAGCATCTGACAAACGGTCCATATCATCGAAATTGAGACTCGAGTCGGAATCTTCACTATCCACAGCTTCTGGCATACATTTTTTAGAAACCGCCTTGCGCCCACCCTTGGAAGAAAGAATAGACGTTTTTTTGCTTCGTTTATTCTTCGATGCCATGCTTTCATCTTCAGCGGTAAGATCGTATTCCTCATCTTGGGAAGAGGAGGCCTTACTGTCCGAATCGTTAAGATCAAAAATTTCTTCCTCCTCAGAGGCGCCAGAACCTTGGCTGTATTCACCTGCATTTTTATTACCTTCTGTGTCAGGCTTCTGAAGAAAAAAGAAGTCGCATCAGCCAAACCTGAAGACATGAACTGTGCAATTCTGTTCGTCGTCAAAGGTCAGATAAATAAATATATGGGAGATGATTATCAGGCGAACGATTCTCAAGGGACCCACATGTCAAGATCAACAAAGCCTGCATTCAATCTTGAGACTAGAAGAATCGTAGTCAAATAGTAAGATTTCGTAGCTGAAATCGAAAAGCGAAGGGTTCTGGAAAAACACAAAGTCACATTTTATTCACCTTCAAAATGACTAAAGCCCATACTATTAATTTTTCCTCGAACAAAAGCTGGGATGAATTACGATAAATGGAATATTTTGCAATATCTTTTATAATCGGCAAAATCTTATTGTTCTTGAAAAAGAATAACTAACCACAAAACTGTCTGATATAACGTTATCAAGTCAAATTTCAATGCAGAGCCGATAGACAGAGTAAAAAAGAGATACAAGATACAAGTAGCAGGTAATATGAATCGGACCAAAAGCAACAAAGCATATTTGTGCTTTAGAGGAGTAAATGGATGAGATTTTCATCAGGACGCAATAGACGAGTAAGACCACAAATTTACAATATGGTATGGGACTAAATGACAGGACAGACTAATAACAAACGAACCTCAGTCGCGGCGCTACCATCATTAATAGCGGAGAGAAGGGCAGCTCGCAATTCCTCGGGGGGTACCTTACGCGGTCGGTGGCGATGAATTCGAGGTACCGTCGGCGCAGGACCTGGTTCGTCTACGTCCGAAGGCGCCGCTGTGCTCTGACCACTCGATGACAGAGCTAAATACTCACTCAGCTAAAGGAAATTTCAACTTAAAAGACAAGAGCAAGAGGTATTCTATGAGCTTTAGCAGATGGTCCTTACTTGAACCTTACCCTCGGTGAAGAGTTTCTTGGGTTCGGCTTCAGCCTCAAATTGTTCACGAAGCCACTGTGTTCGAGCTGCTGGCGTCCGATCCCAGCTGAGAGTAATGCGTGTTGAGTGGAGGGCGGTGTTTTCTATAGTCCGCGGTTTGTACTTGGTCCGATTGACCTCACGACATTCACTCACTGCGTGGGACCATTCAGGTGGTACCTAATAAGTAAATAATTGCAATAAACTAGGCGTTAATTTTAGTTAAATGACCCATCGAAAATTCGCAACCTACAGAGAAGGTTTCCTCATTCCTGACAAACCTTAAATCGAATCTAACGCCAGTATTGGCGAATTCGACACCATCACAAGCCTCATAGACTGCAGCAGCTGTTTCTTTGGAATCGAACTCTGCGATGGCGTAGAAATACTTTAAACGTTGGAGCTGATAGCGACGAAGACGACGACGCATTTGCACTGAAGTGACCTTCCATGCTTTCTTCTCATCGGCATCCATGTCAGCGGGAAGCTCCAAGTTCTCCCCGAGTTCCGCATCATCCATGATTTTTTTGCCATTAGCATCGTCACTATCTTCCCAAATATCCTTTGGACCATACTTCTCTTCCTCTGCCATTTTTCGCATTCCGTACTCCGAAGGATAAATCTACAGTGAAATACAAGGTGATACAAATAATTCACTCTTTGTCAGAGATTAATTTACAAAATCATTTATTCGTCCTGCCTTACTGGTTAATAATCTATGCTTTGAAATAAAATGATGACGTTTCTCAGCTCATGTAGAGCATACATGCTTTATACGAAACCAATCTGTCGATAACGCGTCATCTAAGCAGCATATGAGCTAAAATCTACTGAATGAACAGTGAAATCTAGCTAATAGAATCAAAAGAGATAGCCAATTACCTTCATTTGGTGGAGAAATATAAGTTAAAAAGACATCAGTGCAGGAAACATCATGGAAGAGTTGAAGTGATTTAAAGTATTGAAATTGATCGGCAAATACAGAGGAAACCCAAATGAACTTTTCAGTGAAGAGGCACACCTCAACGATGGATTTAAAGGTTTAAATTCCAGGGGAACATCTGGAAAACCGTTGACATCATGACAATCATAAACACAAAAGCATCACTTACCGTAACTTTCTCTAGAGTAGATCCACAGGGAAGAAATGATTCCAATGCTATGAAAATGGCTTCAGCATTTGAATTATCCCAATCAAAATGAAGGACTGCCAGTCTGCTTGTCGCCTCTTCAACTTCTTCAGCATCCTTCACTAATTCACACCAATCAGCCTCTATATGTGAGAATATGATATAAATATAAATATATATATATATATATATATACATATTTCTGAAAATGTAGAGATCAAAACTACCCTGTAGATCAACCAAATTTTCTTCAACAGCGCCTCTCCCCGATGAAGATATATCAGACCAGTCATTCGAACCTTCTTCGGAATCGCTTGAAGTCGTATCACTATCAGAGTCCCTTTCTAATCTTTTCTGCTCCGCCTCCGCAATCAATTGCTTGGCATATTTTAGTGGTTTACGAGGCCA
This sequence comes from Moniezia expansa, assembly GCA_019097775.1. Lineage (NCBI taxonomy): Eukaryota > Metazoa > Platyhelminthes > Cestoda > Cyclophyllidea > Anoplocephalidae > Moniezia > Moniezia expansa. The sequence continues at coordinate 10,878,421 of JADFDV010000053.1, forward strand.
CGGTCTGCCACGTTTGTCTTTAAAGGTTTCTTCTTCCTCTAGACCCTCAAATAAACTTTTAAAGGCTTCTTTTTCTTTCTTTGTCTTCTTTTTTAATCGACCGCTAAACCTCGGATCACGGGAGATCTCCCTTAACTCCCTATCATCCATGGCAGCCCAGCGCTCAAATGATAAACGCCGAGCGTCGAACGATTCGTTTGGACGCCGATTACGGTAAGTAAAACAAATCGGCTGGAGAATTTAATGGTTTGAAAGTATTTTAACCTTATAGATTAATAATACACTTTCCGTTTAAAGATTGATCAATTCTTACTCATATTTTGAAGATGTTTGCATTCTCTTATATTTATTTGTATCTCCAGCAAAACATTTCGTTAATACGGATTTGTTAAGAAGAAAAACTATGCATCTGCAAAAACGGAAGGAATGTTGCAAAATGGCGCTTCAATCAGCATGTAGCATAAGCAAAGTGCTTCCCTGTAAATGAGAAGAATTAACCATTAATAAAACTTTTTACGATGGCATTTAAGACGATTGTTCTTTGCTGGAATCGGGCGGTCTTTTGCAGATTGGCCGATTATGTAGAAACTATCCGGCGGCGCTCTAATTCAATTCTAGAAGCGAGCATAACACGAGGCTTACTAAAATTTATTCTCTAAAATGGTTGCTCAATGCCTAGAAGTCTTTAACGCGAGCACCTTCAAATTTCGAAACAGAAATATGAATTTCAGGCTTGTCTGTTCTCCCCCTTTTTTTATAAAGTTTATTGGAGATAATATTTTTTGATTCCTCATAGCTTATATAACTAAGTGCGACTGGCAGGGTTTTTCCTAAAACCAAGCACTGAAATACAATGGGACCTAATTCTTTATTCAGTGAGATAGCTGAATTTACCTTTATACGACGGATAGTTACTTTTTATTGTTAATCTCTTAGTTGAATGGCTCCTAGCATTCGTGAAAGGCTTTTATTTATTTCTTGGTCTTACTACTGAATGCCGGCTAGTAGAACGCCTTAATCACCCTCGTGAAAAGTTTAAGCCATTTCTAGCACATGTGAAATAGCGTAGACAGGATCCTTTTTGCTTTTGAAAGCTTAAAAAGCTTGCGATAGAGAAGTCATTTGAGTCACAAAGCATTATCTCTGTGTTACCTCGCGGTGCACACTTTCAAAATAATGCCTTTTTTCACCACACCAATAACGGTTGAAACTTGTTTACAAGCTACGTATTATTAACCACGAATCATAATACAAGCCCAATCATGAGCTTGAATGAATAAATTATCGAATAATATTTTTTAAATTACCAGCTTTCATTTATTAATCGGTTCAATTCAGATTAGGCTCAACGTTAAACATTTCAATTTCATCCCACAAGAGCGTGCTTCTATTTAAACATGAAGCGAGTTTAGTAGTAGAGGTTTCTAATATTTTATTTAGAGTTGGTCCACGTTTTAAATGGTGATGAACGTAGGATGGGATTCGATAAAATTTAGGCGAAATGATGAATTCCACTAAATCTCCTCGTGTTTCCAGTGTTGTGAATAATCCCATGCTTTACCGAGTTGAACTGCTTTGCTGGGTACACATATGTAAACAGTCAGTAAGCTTACTGAAGATCACGAGGCCTTTCCCTCCGTGGGAATGGGAAAAGTAATCGATGATTGGCCTTGCAATTATGAAGCAAAATTCGCATCTGCTTTCAAATTCCTCTACGCAGAGCTTTACAACATGGTAGAGATATCCGTCAAAAGGCTAACATTATCAATAAGGCTAAAAGAGTAATTAAGTCAAATATGTTGCTGTTCCTAATGCTAAATTAAACTCCATTGTTCTCAAGCATATAAATCGGTTCGAACATTTTCTTAAAAAAATTGAGTTTATGTTTATGCTCACAAACGTGCAAATTCATTCTTCAGTGGGGCGACAGTAGTAGACTGTTCCTGAAACCACTGACGGGACGATGCCACCGTGAATCAACCACTTTTAAAATCAAAGGTCTTCTTGTTACCTTGAAAATAAAAAAAGATTCATTCTCCACCGGAATTTGAACCAGTCAAGTGATTTATTACGTATAACCTTTCGTTCGTGTAGGCGTGCATTGTAAAATCCATTAGTTTCAGATTTTATTTTATAATTGATTCCTTAAAGTTCAATTTATTTCTTAACCCCCAAATGATTCAAATGGAGTCAAAAGTACAAAAACAGTTAGGCAGATAAACCGCTGAGACCCGTACTTGTACTGGCTAATCGATCAATCAATACTTTAGTGGTGTAAGAACTAAGTGCACGTTAGCAGAGCAGGTGAAGGCGACTAATTTCTTACCAATCTACTGGCTACTTATAAGGAGTGTTAGCTAGTAGTCTATTGGGTTTTCATAGGACTAAACACAGTTGCCGCGCTGATGTGACAGCCGCTGGAGCAAGGAGGATTCTCTCCAACTTCATAGCAGTAGTATTGTATGATAGGCACATAAGGCTGATTCACGCTAGACGGGACGCACCACACCAACACCGATAAGCCTCCGCTATGGATTCAATCGACTATTGGTTTGCGTCGAGAGACGTGAGACTAAAAACGGAAAATGAAATAAATATATTGATTCCACCAAAACTGATCATTATTCCTAATTAATTTTCTGCTAATTTATTTAGTTTAACAAACTAAACAATAATTTGAAGTGAAACATTAGCTTTTTAAAAACGCTTAGCAGATATTAAAGGAAAACATTGGTTAACGTAAACGAACTACCTAAGGTGAACGACCACGTTTGCTCACTGATAGCGTAGTTGTGCCAGACAAATTTTTCTAATCTAACCATCCAATGAGGCAGTATTTTCGTAATTTTAATCTATTTGAACATATAATTAATAAATCAATTAATTGATTAATTATCTACGTGGAAAATTTAATTTGCTATCGATTGATATCAAAAAACATGGTAATTGTGAGTCAACTTATTAATGTGCGCTACATCTGTGTTATTAGTCCGCAGGCGGACTTCTGACAGGCTGTTGGTCTCTGCAACTAAGCTATCTAGCTCTTTCAAATAGCCTCGTACCGTGTATGAACCCTCGAACGAGAAACTAGTCGTATTCGCTGTGCGCCGTCGCTGTAGTGTATCACGTGTATCGTAGCAGTAATGCCACGCTTTTCCATATGCTTGGCTTATCACCTATACTCCGGACTCTAACTTGGCACCTACAGCAGCGGTTAAATAAGAGTGGAAATATTTTTTAATCTCCCGATTGCTTCCTTTATAACTAGTGAATGGATTATCGTTTTTCCTCAAATTCAACGTGTTCTTAAACCCATCGGATTTATTATATGAGCTTCCAGAATAATCAGAACGGCTCAATGAGCACCCAACAGGGTTACATGACAAATCCCTCCCAATCAGCACCTTCCTCTAATGGTTCCCAGTTTCTCTCGGACTGTTCCAATCAATTTCGTGGGCATCCTTACCAAGGCTACCCAAATCAGGAGTGTCCTGCCGATATGCCTGCTCCTAATGTGGCTGTCGGTCAGCCAGGTCATGGACAGGCCTTGACGTTGAATCAATTGCTCCTTCAAAACAATTCGCCCGGTCCTCAGCCTACTCGTGTTCCTGGAGCGATGTCGCCAATGGGCCAACCTAGCGGATACAGATATGATCCTTACGGATATATGCCAAAATCCAGCGCTGTTAGTCACCAACAAGATGGGAATTCGGTAATTATTAAACCTTACTTTTCTTCTTAGTTGCCATTTTAGACTATAATCAAGAGTATTATTCGAATTTCCGTGGTGTCACTGAAAGTATTACATTAAATTCAGGGCTCAAATCATTGTTACTGCCCTTAACTTAAAGGCGGTTCAGTTCAAAAGAATTCCAAATGAATTTTCGTAAGATCGAAAATTTTCTCAAAAATGCGATTGGTTGCTGGCTGGCGTATATTTCAAATCAGCCTATCGGTGTAGAAGGATTCGTTTCATTTTATGTGCCATGTCATGCGCATATTCTCTATTTATTGCATTATTTTAAAGCCGTAAAATTTTCTTATAGGACTCGACTACTCAAGAGAATATGTTGAGATCTTCCCGTGCCAATACTCCCCAAGAGGGTAGTTCTGCACCCTCCGTCTCTCAACCAGATCAACAGTCTCAACAAATGGATCTGCCTGGGTCAAAATCACAACCAAATCGGACTCAACGAGGTCCCTCGCCCTGCCCTGGATATCCATCGGGAATGCCTCCTCAGAGTATGCCCATTCGAGCTGGTGCCATGCCACCAAGCGGCTTCCCTCCAACACGTCCTGGATACCCCCCAGAATATGGCCAAGATCTCTACAGTGCACCCTATACTCCAATGCAGAGATATCCACTCCCGCCAACATCGCGCTATCCAACTCCAGGCGGTGGTTACTCGATGATGCCGCCCCCTCCCCCTCCCGGTTCAGCTGGTTACTCTCCCGGCTCAACTTCTGAGTACCAAAAGATTTGGCCCTACAACATTATGCCAGATCATTCTCAAAATTATCTACGACCACCCTACCAACCAGAAATATACGGTCGTGGTAGTGGTCCCTATCCTCCGATGTCTAACGGCGTATCGTCTCCTCCTAGGGGACCCCCACCCCAAATAAGGTACCCACATCCTGCTCCCCCTTCCGAAGGTATGATGCCTCAACCGTTAACATCTTCACAAGATCAGTCTCCTGCTGGCTTTCCAGTTTCTCAACAATCAAACAGGGCCGAATCAAGAGGTTAGTATGCTTATTTGGTTAATGGCTAAGAAGAGCTTCCTTAAGTTGTAAATCACCTCTTGAACCACTTTGTACATGATTCCAGTGCATCGACATATAAATAGCGAAAAGTCCAAAGCCCCCTAATGTATAACTTTTTGAGCTTGTTTATCGCCTTCGCCAGTTTTGTTTTCTGTTCTCAATGGACAACAGCGTTATCCACACCTGAGTGTTTTCCGTAAATTTAAACACTGCTAGCTTAATACCAGATCATATATTCAACACTTCGCTAGTTAAAGTAGATTTATAATCATTTCCCTTGATAAGGTATTAAAACACGTTAATTGTGTTATTATTTACTAGCACTAGCTCACAGTCATTCCGACTTCAACGCTTGGAGAAATACCATTCTTAAAGCATACTAGGGAACTGTTCAATAACCAAGTAAAGTTATGAAATATTTATCTGTGTAATTCAGATGAGTCGATGTCCTCAAGGGTGTCCTGTTCTAGTGAACAGTCATTATCATTATTGCCGCCTGGAGAGGTTATGCCTCCACGTCCGCCTTCGTCTTCGCCAGCTTCTGTTCGAACTGGACTTTCTTCATCGCCCAAGAAAGAGGAAGATCCGTCTCAGCAACAGCCACCTCAAAGCACCATACCTCAGCATCACCAATACGTGATGCAGCAGCAACAGCAGCAACAGCAGCAACAAATGCATCCCATGTACCGCCACCCTGGTTCCAATCGAATAGCGCCAAGGGGTCCTCATCCTGGAGGAGCTTATGGTTATCCCGGCTACCCTACCAACTTTCCGGCTCAGCAACAACAATATCCACAACAGCCCTACCCCGGGGAAGTGCCTCCCAATGTTCCTCCCATGTATCATCAGCTCCATCCGCAGTCATCGGCTCACTATGTCCACCAATATTCTCCTTACAATCGTGGGATTTATCCACCCTCACAGCCTCCTCAACAGCCACCATTATCTCAAGGTATGCATGCAATGGCCCAACCACCGCCGAATCTAAGTCCACAATCTGCTTCGTGCTTTTCACGACTCATGGAGATGGGATTCGAACCGGAACGACGTCAGTGGCTTGAGCATTACTTCTTCTTTATGGAAGAGGTTGGGAAACCCCTTACAGGCCTGCCACAAGTTGTCAAACAGCCTTTGGATCTCTATCGCTTTTACTTGGCTGTACGAGAGCGTGGTGGAGTGCTGGAAGTTATTAAAACCAAGAGGTGGAAGGAGATCAGTCAACTCTTTAACATCAACGCCTCAGCGTCGGCGGCTTACACTCTTAGGAAGAACTACTGCAAGTATCTTCTCGACTACGAGTGTCGGTTCGATCATGGGCCTGGTGGAGCGGATGTTCGTGCTGTGGCTGCACAAATTGAGACACTTTCTGGAAAGAAAAAGAAAACCTCTGTGGGTTCAATTGGTGGTGGTGGATCAGAAATGAATGAGTCGTCAACATCAAGTTCAACACCATTTCCTCCCCCCTCACCGGTGGGAAGTCAATCGTCGGCTTCTTCAAACCTCATGCCACCCGTTCAACAGCCTCCTAGCAATGGGGCTTCAACTGGCGGCGTTTCGGGAGTGCTTGTAGGTAGTGCTATTGAGGATGGAGGGGGAACTAAAAGTGGATCACCTTTAGGAGGAGGCACAGCTGGAAGTGGAATGTCACCGGCTCCTTCATCTGCTGCTGCTTCACCATATCCTATAGCGCCTCCTCCCACGGCATCGGCCGCATCTTCATCGATGTCTGTGGATCAGCAGCAGTCACCTGTTTACCCAATGGCTCCCGGTGGTCCTCCAGTTTCCGCCAATGTTGGTGGTGGTATGCCTTGGCGACCGCCCTCAGTTGGTCCGAATCAGCGTTCCCCATTCCCACCTCCCGGTTATCCACAATCTCGTATGCCTGGTCGTAAGTTCAATTAGCATTACTATTTTGCATTTTTTACCTTATTTGCACTATCAGCGGGCGTTTCGAATTGTGCACTTCTTATGTCTTTTGTTGTAGAGTCTTCATTGCACTAGTGTTAGGCCTCATTCATAGGTCTACGATAACTTCCCCCCATTATAAATTTATATTAAATACCATCAAACGTATTAGTATGACTGAGATTAGTATTGCTCAAGATCCTTGCATCTAGTTCTGGTGGACTTGGTTCAGTTATGCTGTACGTCTTTTCTGACAGCGGGAGTTGGCTACGGTTGCGACATGGTTGGTCGGCATCCTTATCCACCACCTCCCACGCCTTATGGCCGACCTTCAGGTGGTCCTAGTGGAGGTAGTCTAATGGCAGTGATGGAAGGAATGCGTGGCGAACCTGCTCTTGATGTATCCACAAAACCACCACAATTGGCTCCTGGGGGCAACACTGTCCACCATCCCCCCCAGCCTCAACAGCAGTCCATGACGTATCACCATCAGCGTCCACCACCTCAGCCCTACATGGGTATCATGGGACCTCAACAGGCACCCTCTCAGCCAGCTCAGCAACAGTCACAACAGCCACCGCCACCACCTTCATTCACAGCGCACTATCAACCACTCGGTGTCCCTCGACCTGGGATGCCTGGAATAGGTGGTCCACGAAATCCAATGCCGCCGTTCGGTGGGTATTCCGGTGCTCAGGTGCCTCCGCCTAACACGGTTCTCATGCCTCCTTCGCAGGCCCAGCAACAACAGCAACAAACAAGAATGCACCATCTTCAACCACCACCGCCTCAGTCAACGTCTTTGATGGCCCAACAAATCCAGCAACAACAACAGGGTCAGTCTCAACCGCAAGTACCTCAGCATCCCGGAGTGATGACCCAGCAGGTTAGAACACGCTTCTTTATGAACACTTGTTGTGGAAGATCGGTACAGCTGGTTGTTTAGCGACTATAAAGTTCCCCTGTTTAATTTGAACTAGCATGACTACACATGTGTCAATTCAGATTGCACTAACACTGCTCGATCACCATAACTTTTCTTGATGTTCCAACTCCTCATTTTCTATTTTCTGCGGTTTTCTAATGGTTCGTATGGATTTCAGCGTTCCTTTCGACTCTAGGCTAACGTATATCCTCCCAGCCAGCTAAATTTACGAGCGTGCTTAAATGAACAGCCAAAACTTCACTTCCTGTTACAGTAAGAGTGTACGCTAAAAACGAACGATAAACACACGTGCGTTGGTTTACTTTCTAAACGTTTTCTACTTATTATTAACAAACGCACGCACCAAGAATTATAGAGAATTGTTGCTGTCTTCCCTTATATTCAGATTTCTCTGTCTCAAGCAACAGTAAACGCCCATTCTTAGGCTTCAACAAATATTTGGCGAACTGGCGAGGTATTTTCGCCCCCCAAGTCGAACGAACACTGCTAGCGTGCACGCAACCCCACTGCTGGCTAGCCACTTCGCTCGCAATTCTGCCTACCTCTGTACTCATTGGCTCTCTCCTTTCGCGTTTGCCTGATTGGTCAGGACCTGGTGATGCGTGTTTAGAGTGGGTGGGCAATAGCTGTGATTACTCCTGCGCAATTGGTCCACTCCTTATAGCCAATCTCTTGCTGTCAGGTGACTCAACACGAATCTCGGCCAGTCTTATTTCCCCCCTCCTACTGGACCCTTTGCTTCGTGCGTGTGTGGGAAGTGCGTCCACGTTTTTTCCTCACATTCTGCGTTCCGTCTCCGTGCTACTAATATGCTAGGTTGATTGGTCCTACTATATAACCTTTCTCTACTGAAAATGCATTATGTCTGCGTGCGTGTGTTCGCAGGGCTTTTAATCACTCAGAAATGCCTAAGCTCCCTTAATTGAGTGCCTTCGCTAAAATGGTGAAAGTAACGAAGCATTGTTGCATTTGAATCAGAAACGGGGGTTTTCGAAATAAAGCTTTTCGTAATCGAAGTGCTCACAGCGTGGGGAGGACTGTTTTATGTTCCTTCTGTGTCAACTAAAGGTTTTGGTTTGTTCTCATGATGGCGATCCTGCCCTATACGCAATAACGCAAAAGTGCTTGCCAATCAGGATTTTTTTGCTTGGGTTTTATTATTATTTGTCTGTTAAAATAGCGTCCTGGAGGTACCTACGTAACGAATGCGGCAGCCGCAGCTGCTTATTGGAAGCGTCTGGAAGCTGCCCACCTTTTCCCTCCTGGATGTGTTGAGGCGACACCCATCGATTCTGGCCGTAGAAAGCGCTATCGAATCAAGGACCTGGGTAGGTAGCTATTTTGACGTTGTGACAGACCAAGTTGCTTCTATAGGTAAAAAATAGCTTAACGGTTTCCTTTTATTGCAGGAAATTTGACGGCATCCAAATTGGTGATGGCGTTGAAGTCAGGCCTGCCGGCTGAGACGACCTGGGCATTAAATGCGTTAAATGTGATTCTTCGCGATGAGCCGAACGTGTTGGAGACTTACTTTGCCCCACCTGCCCAACAGCCACTTTTTGCAGTTAACGCAAACACTCCTACTTTGACAACTCTAGTCACCTCGCTGACTGATCATCTGCGTCGTGCGGCCAATGAGCTCTTTCCACAGCATCGCCTCATCTCTGAACTCGAACTGCCACTTCATCTTGATTCTGAAACTTCGCCATCATTTGGTTCAACGGATCCACCTCCTCTGGATATACAGACGTCTTCTGTTGTCCAGGAAAATCGACTCATTTTTGTAGATCTCTTCGGTGAAGTTGTTAGTAAAAGCAGGTGTGTGCAAAATCAGCCCACTATACCACCAAACGGTCTTGTTAATCTGGAGAGAGAAATTGCCGGTGTGGCTCACTCAATGAGTGTATCCGTTGGTGCCCTGCGAGAAGCTATCAAACAACTACTTCAAGGCAAAAACGCAGGGCTCCTGCTCAAAGCTTCTCCACCGAAACTGCCCAAGCCAACCCAGTTGGCTCTGGAGTCGAGTTTAGACAAACCCGGTAGTGGATCACTAGGGAAGCGTGGACGTGGTAGATGTTCTGCTTCGTCGCTTCTTGCGGAACATCTAGCAACTTTTGAAGCAACTAATGCCCCATCTGTCCCAACCGTGACACCGTCAAAACATGCGACTGCAACCTTATTGGTGAACAATTTGTCAGGACCTGAGGCTCGTTCAAACATTCGACGTCTAGCACTATTTGTTTTGGATGAACTAATAGAAGGAAAGGAGTCTCCTCCACCCATACTTGTTCCAGCTGAGGATGTTGGTGTTGAGTTGATATCGCCTCCCAATTCACCACGTCCTTCATCAATGCGAGAGGTTTTCTTACGTGGAGGCTCAGATTCCACTGCTTACATTCTTCCCCATCCGAATGGATATCTCACTACCGACGCCGACGTATCAATCAATCGGAAGCGGACTGTTTCGTCACGTGAAGCCTCTTCTGGTTGTGAAAATGCCTCTAAAAGAGCTCGTTCTTCGTCCTCGTCGTCTCTTCCCATCCTCTCTCCACAGAAAGTAGATCCATCCACTGACAAAAATGAGACAGATTCTGTGCCGGCTGTGACTGAGCCGTTGGCTGTTGATGGAGAAGATGATGAGGACAGTGAATTGAACAGCCACCGGCTGATGACAGACTCCCGGGGTTACTGCCCTCTTCGTGCGCGGTCAGAAATAATTCGACAAGGTGATTCCGCTCTCTGGCCGGTCAATTCAGCCGCTGAACGAGCGGAGGGTTTTGCGCTGCGATGTCTATGTGTTTCCACGGTGCTTCGTAACCTCTCCTTTTTACCGTCTTTTGAGCGAGTTCTTGCGAATCACAAGGCACTTCTCGCTCTAGCTGGACGTCTCCTCGCTGTTGCGCACACGCATTTTGATTCCCCTGAAGTCGATTGGGCTTGTGTTGAAGACCACTCCGTTCGCTATGATTCAATTTCTGCATGGTGGATGCCGTGGTTGGATGAGCTCTGTGAGAACATCCTTGTTCTTCTAGTTAACATTTCGGGTCATTTGCAGTGTATTCCTCTCCATGAGTCGATAATTAGACCCATTCTCGAGGGTCTAATTCACTGGGTGACTTGTCAAACTGCCGCGGCGACTGACCCTCTTCCTGGTCATCGTATCATTTCACCCTGTCGTTTGGCCCTTGAATCCCTAAATCGACTCTCTGTGAGCGACTCAAACGTGGCCATGCTGCTTGCAACAATGGACAACGAGAGCGCTCGTCGTCTTTTTGATCGTCTCGCCTCATGGTTATCCTTACCTGAAGATCAAGTGACTCGAGAACTTGCTCTTTCCACCATGCACTACCTCTCAGAACCTCCGGCAAATATCTGTCAACAACAGGTTGATGGGATTAACGGGTCTACGTACGGTCTGTCGATGATAGCAGAAGCAAAGCCTTGTCCAGTTACAGGCCTCATAGCGTTTATCGAGATTATGGAAGCAAAGACACGCCGCATAATTGATCAGTATGGGGTCCAGGCACTTCAAGAACAGCCAGAGCTGATGGGCACGTCTTTGGAGCTGCTTCGGCGAGCTGGAGCCCTCCTGGAACGTCTAGCAGCCAATGCCTTCGGACGTAGTCGGTTCACTCCTGACCTAGAGTTGAGAATACTTGGTTTGGCGACGTCGCGTGTCCTTGATGCAACGGTAGCTCAGTTACTTTCCGGTTGTCTCCTGAATCTACCACAAAGAAATAGCCATTCAGATGGAATCTGTGACCTTATTCCGAAGATGCCGTCCGCAGAAAAAGTTGCGGAACTCTTGAGATCTCTCGAAGAAAAAAAAGTAAAAGATGAATCAGCCAAGAAAGAGGTCTTGAAAAGTTTTGAGATGAAGGTAAAAACACCAGAGCCTTCAACAGACACGAATAAAAGGGATGAGGTAGAGAAGGAAGAGCCTAGGCAACCTTCGGGACAGCCCTCTACGAAGACTTCGACGAGCAAATCAGAGGTTGTAGCCGCTGTATAGACAGGAATCCCCGAAACCCCATCTGGCCCGGTCCAACTAACTCATTCATTCTCCCACTCGGTGTTTATGTGTAATTTCCCTTGTCAATTTGACGAAGTCCCACCAACTGTGTATAGCTGAATCAAAAACCTCGTACCCTTTTTTGATCCGCGTTGAACAAAAGCGTTTTATTGCAGTCCCCGTCCGCTAAATCGTCATCGTCGTTTTATTTTGAGATGGCGGGATGAACGCAGGAACGGCGCAGAAGTTGAGAGTTCATGTCTTACCTTCCTATTTCCCCTCCCCCACTTATAATCATCCAAGCGCCGATTCTTCGCATTGCTACGCTAGCCAACGATGAGAAAACAAATATTTTGTCCTTTTGGTCCGTCCCAGTCCGATTGGCCTAGACCACCAGATAGAGGGCGGTCTAACATTATTTTCCCTTACCCGCCGTCCCGTTTCCTTTAACCCCTTTGCTCTCCTTCCTTCCTCTTCCTCAACAACGAATGCCCTTGAAATGTATGCATTTCGCAAAATGAAGCGGTTTTGTTATTCATTTGTTCTGGTGTCTGTTGTTGGATCTGAGCTGCTTAGAGTTGCGGTATTGGTTTCAGTGAATGCTGACTAGTGATGTTGCTTATGTGTCGCGGTGGTTTATTAATGGGTCGGAGGTTTTAAGGCCACCAGTAGAGGTTTTTATCTCGTGGATGTTTCCTCGCTTTGGTTGCCATATTTGAGACATACGAAGCTCCGAGTTCATGCAATGACATACTACTAAAATGCAGAGTTCCATCGAAAGCAAAACTATCCTGCACCCGTAAGTAGGGGATTGGTTAGATGAGCGCTATGGATGAGGTAGTGAATGTGACCATCCCCTTCTGACGTCTGCTCCTTCGGGCCATTTATTTTAGGATATTCATTTTGGATTCAGAAATGACTAATAATCGATTATAACTGAAATCTCGCATGCGTGGACAGGAGTAGTGGAAATGTAATCATTCTCCCATTAAGTCTTGGACCACTTTGGCATCCGACAACTTTTTCTGAATTAAAAACGGTGAGAACACTGATGAGTGGTGCGCAAATCGCGATTATTGATTTCCAACATAATACTAAAGTATACGGGTTTCAGCAATAAAATCGATCGATTAAAATCAAGAAAAAAATCGGAGATGATTCTTATGTAGGATATGGTGCGATTCCTTCAGAAAAAATCCCATTTAGTCACTGCAATTGCTTAGTTTTCCCACCCTTTACTTCCCACAGGCAGTGACATAATTCCATGGCTGATTATTGAGGGATATCACTAGTTTGTGCGCCGATGGGTTGGGTCTAAATGCAGGTGTTTATGTTGAACTCTACAAGTACGAAACATAAGGTGGGGAACGAAATGCTCTCTTTATAAGATCGAATTTCTTCCTATACACTCCCAATATGTTTAAGGATCCAAAGTGTGTGTAATTAGGGTAAGAACATTAATTCTCGAAAGTTAATACCACAGCTTGGTAATTCAGTCTAATTCATGCATCTGACTTGAAAGCCAATTAATTCTAACAAGTTAGTCTAGTAGATAACAATGAGCAAAATATACATCAGAGTGTACTTCAAACAGTACATAATGAAAGATAAAATGCAAATAATTGATCTAGATGTCACTAAAACTGCGAATTCGGACAAAACGAGATGGCGATAATAGATGTTAGAGAGGATTCTTACTTTGAAAGAAAGTTCAAAGGTCAACATATATTAAATTCTTAGTAATTTGTTAAGCAATTACTATATAAGATTATTATATCTAGGTTAAGAACATAAAGGAATTTATATTTGTATGAGTTGCCAAGATTAAATGACCTCTATGATGATTGCGGTGATTTGATGATCGATTCCTGATGCGGCTCGTTCCTGTTTGTGAAGTCGCAATGTACATAGGCTATCTGTGTTTATTGGGTATGCTATTTCTCGATTAACGATTAAAAATATTTTTATTCAACATTATGTTTAAAGCAAACAATTATATTAATCCTTTCTAATCGTAGTTATTCGAGATTTGGCGTTTGTGCAGTTAATTTGTACAAAAGGGACCTTTTTGCATGAGAATTTCTGCATTTCTTAAAATAAGTGGATTTATCATTTGAATCAGGTTTTATATACTGATCCGGCTCGATTGTTATTTAACTTAATTAGACCGCTACCAATTTCTAGTGCCGACTCTTCTTCTAAAAAAGTTCTTTTTTACACATTGGCGCTTAGAGTTCAATTTATTCAATATGAGCATTCCATGAAACCAAATTAACTCCCACACCACTCACCCTTTCTCAAAATGCGAACCTAATTTCTACTAATTTTACGAGCTTCCTTGTTTTTTGGTGCAACTAGATCTCATCCAATGTTTCAAAAAATTTAATCATACGTTAAGACGTTCGAATCATTTTTTTTTATAAGAACAACAGAGTTAGTAGGGAGCTTTTGCTCTTCACTTAATCATAATGACCATAGAATAGCATGAAGTCTTTCGAAATTTCATATGATGACTAAAGATTACGGACACTGACTCTTGTTCATTATTCTCCATGTGGCCTTACCCCCGACTCTTTATAAATCTACTAAGTGGAAAATAAATCTAAAATCCACAGCATGATTTGTACAAATTCTAGACTGAATAAGACTACCGCTTTTTTTTATTGCGTGTGTCAGAATTAGATCTTCAGAATTTGGTTGTTTCTCCGATCGCAAGTCTTATCCTAGGAATTTTTTCACAGCTAGCCATTAATTTGTGCTTAATAACACGTAGACATTGCGTAAGTGGCTTATCAACTATTAATTTAGTTTATGAAGTTTCTCAAAACAACGACAAAGCTATCGTACCTACGCTTAGAAAAATTTAGAAGAATTCCCTTTTGATTGAATCTTTAGAAGGGAGAAAAATAGAGATTTGTTCTTTTTTTGATACCAAAGATTTTCTCTAAATACGAAATAAACGTGATAAACAAAATTGCTTTCGAGTCCTATTTCTTCTGAGATGTTGCAATTCTACAAAGTTCTGGTAGCGTATTATGTTACTATAGTTATATGTTGCATTGTCAAGCCACGAAATCTGTCATATTTGCGATTTAAGTCAATTTAAAACCGTAGGCCTGGAGGAATGAGCGTGGTTGTTGCTGTAACCCACGAAACGCAAATCGTTTCATGACCGTCTGGCCGCATGAATCATCATTCTTGTATACCGACATCGAGACTTCCAGCCTACCACTCAGCCAACTAACCAAGATACACCTCGGCATCATCGTTCTTCTACTTAAATCAGTGACTATTCTCTCGAGCACTTTTATCAGCCAATTCGAAATGACTTCTAATGAATGTGTTGACTGAGCTCGTGGTTAATGACGTCCCATTGGAGTTAGCCAATTCGATCATTGACAGCTTAATTAAGCAGATAATCAATGCGGACGCTGCATTGGCCCGATAGCCCGGGATGTGTATTCCTCCCAGTTCTCTGTCCAGTGACCTTTAGTCGCCAAACCCATATTCTTCTAGAGCACCACGTGTTTACTTTATTCCACCTTGAAAGGCGATATTGCCACTTTCAAAGACGCCAAGGATAAGGCCTGTACCAGGGCGTGCAAATGGTGGGATTTAAACTCAGAATCTTTCTCGGAGCACACACCGATAAATAGACCACATAGCTAATGGATTAAAAGTCGTTATTTCTAATCTGTAACAGTGTAAAATTAGAGCTCTCTATTTTTACCGTGTAATACAGTTTTTGGAAGAGACTAGGCTCCAAGTTTTATGCTCTCATTTCATTTGACATTCGTATCTGTTTTTGCAAAATTTCGAGCTGATTTAAGACAAGTGTCATTTGATAGCTGTTAAATATCGGACTTCTCATTCATTATGTGTCTATATTGTTATTTTGAAGTAATATTCATACCTGAATGGGTTAATCAGCTTCCTTTATTCTGGAGTTCGCCTAAAAGTTGTCCCAAGTAAGCTGTTTGGTTTTTTCAAATTGTTCTAAATGGGCAGGCGAGCTATCGTCCCCTTGGCATGATCTCCAATACTGAAATATAAAGAGGATATGGGTACGAGCATTTTTAATCAAAGTAGATTCGGAACGCCAAGGATCTATTTTGCATCCGAGTTATGTGCCAGAGAAGGCGTCAAATAGCGATTTGGCTTTGAAACTGGAAATATTATTGAGTGACTCGCATTGGTAAATTAACTATTTATCATCCTAATCCCCACTGAATACTGTTCCTTGACAGGAATAGTTTGCACCACGGTACGTTTTGTTTATTCAGGGGCAAAGATATGTCGTACCCATGGCATACTTACTTGGTGTGAATTGGTCAGCTGTTATGCGCGTAGGTTGAGACAAACGCCCCCAACTAAATCGGATAGGATTGAATAATTCGTAAAAAATCCTGATTTCTAACATGTTCCCATCTCGATAATAAACGCACTATAAGCCCATACCCCCAATCTATATATCTATTCAGTCCGGAACATTGTGAATTCGCTCTAGGTTTAATTATGAATTTCCTAAAATGGGCTATCATTAGGCAAACTAGTGTTCATCTGAACTGCATTAGAAATGAAATATCTGCTTAACGACGTGGTTTTTTTTTTATTTTTTCACTCACAAAAGGCCTAGAGCCTAGGCTGCCATTTCAACTTATACACTACCCTACTTTGTCTAGGTAAATATTTGAGTGCATTCGGTTATCCTTGGGTTTTGTAACCTTCGATGTTTTGAGCTTTGTAGAGATAAGTTTGTGTGCACATTGTGGAATCCAATTTCTCGTCAGATCAAGCTAATGAGCATTCAATCGTTTTTACTTTTGCAGGGGTCCACTGGAGCTTTACTCAGAGCCTTTGAAGAGGAAATTGTCGTTGGATCCTACTTATCTAAGGAATGAGTAATAGTCAAAAAACATGATCCTCTAGCACTTGTCTGCAAAAGTGACCACTAAGGTGTTTTTTCAAGGCTTTTTACGTTGGTCTAATCAGCAGATTCACAGTCAGAATAACGATGAGGGACTTGAGTGTGTACCCTACCTTAGTTCTGCAGTTTTCTTCCATTTTGGCGTTATGAAAATCCTCAAAGGATTCGATAAGAGTCACGGTAGAACCTTCGTGAATCCAGAGTGGCCATTAAAAGATTTATCTAACTTTCGAAGTTTTTTTATTTGAAATGTCGCTGAAAGGCTTTAACAAGTGCCTTGTTTCGGTTATCTGCCGTATTTCCAAATTTTGAGCTGGAGAAAAGTTGCCAATTTTCCTACTTTATAATCCTCAAGAAGTGAGCAATCTCTTAAAGGCTCTTTTATTTAATATATTTGACGAACTTCTATGACTTTTGTAGGAGTATGGTTCATGAAATCGACTGAAGATGAAATAGTGTGCCCGTCTAGTTATTATCGCCATGCGCACGACGTGGTCTTAAATAATGGAAGACATTTGAGTTCTGAAGACGCTTTTGATTTACGATGTCTGCGAATATTATGACCTATTTTCTTAATGTGGGCAGTGTTAATTTTAAGTTAATTTGAAGTGTAAAATGGCACTGTTTATACCAGTGTGTTATTGACCGTAATCCTGTTTAATCAGAGGAATCCAAGATTTTTCTTTATAGGGACCAATACATTAAGGGTATCCAAATTCCTTTGTTCTCGCGATCCGTCCATTTCTCCTGTTGTTGTCCTCAATCATATTTTTCCATTTCAGTTTGTTGTTGGCTGATTGTTGATGGCCGCTAATAGTGTTTTTTTTAGATTCTAATAATTTCATTCCATTCCATTTGGGAAGATGGTTGATATCATTTCTGGTTGTGGTCAGCGCCTCTTCACTTTGAATTATTTGAGAGACCGAAATAACACACGCCCCTATAAATTCAAAAATTGACCATTACCTATCACGCCATTATTCTGTTTCAATAGTTGACGTAGTTAAGTGTAGATTCCCATAGTCCGATTATGAGTTTGGATGGTTATTATTCATTAGAAGACTCATCCCGTTCGATTTCCTCGGTGACGACACAGAAACATAGTTGAAGATTAGGCCTCGTTCCGATGCTTTACCTCCATCGAACCCTATCGCTTACTCTCAAGACATCTAAGTGTACGATATCAGAGCGAATGATCAACTGGTAACCACTGGAAGTACAATTTGGATTTATTGTAGGGACAAATATTGACCTTTAGTATAGACATTTTAATTGGTACATTCAAAGAGATTCGGAACGGCTCCATGCAAGTTTACGTCAACGAAAGCTTTCACTGCTTGAAATCCATCATTAAAATTGCCCGAATTCTTGGAATTTTTGCCCACCAACATCTGCTATAGTATATCACATATAGTGTTATTCTACTTGTTTTCTTGAGCGGCCTGTTATTTTCTGTTTATCTGCTAAATAGGCACCGGAATTCAAAACGGTTTGATATAAGCTTTAGATTTTTACACCCTCCTCTTTCCTAGCCCAGTCATTGTCGGTCAGCTTCGAGTGTTGTGGCTGAGGAATTAGGTATAGTTCTAGGTTCTTGCTTCAAATATTAGGGTGATAGAGATTTTGAAGGAATCGCTCTCTTATCATCCTGCGATATCTATTTATTGAGCAACTCATCTGATGTATTTCTCCCCTCTGTCGGGTCTTGACAAAGAACACCTTGGCTTTTTGATAAAAAGACGATTTTCTAGCTGTTCTGAAAGTTCTCTCGCGCAAATATTTGCCTTAAGAACCAACGTGCATTTGAATATTACCGATAAAATGAATGCCCAAAATTCAGGTTGCTTCTCTTACTACTTTTCCTAAAAACGGGTTCTCTAGATCAAAAACCTATTACCTTGACTGAAGTAGTCAATGATTCTAGCACCACATTCATCATAATTCGGCCGTTTTACATTTGCCAGTTTGCAAACCCAGACGTTGCAAGAGTACATCAGCCAAGCAACGAATCAGACACTCCTTATAAAAGTTACCCTACCAGATAGAGGTGGAATGCAAAAAGAGAAACATCAAATAAAAGGGCACTCTGCCCCAGATGCACCGCATGCGCAAATAGCTGCCCGTTCAAGGTCTTTTAAAAAGTCATTTAAAGTGCTTTTATGGCAAATAAACGACTGCTAAATTCATTCTCTTCATTCATTTCGGTGTCTTTTATCCATCTCAAACACTTAGTCATTCATTTCAGTAATACTGGTTGGGCTCTTATTGGTCCGGGTCTGGAAAGTTCAGTATTGGTGATCATTTTCCGGATATTCCATGTTTTCAACAATCTACCTTCTATTTATCTACTTTAAGACCATCCAGTAATAACAACAGTAGTATTGAGGAGCAAAAAGGGTCAGAGGGCTCCCTCTAAGTTCTTCTGTGTTTCGTTTCCAACCGTTCACCGGTTTGAATACCCCGGTTATTGGTGACCACCTCAAGTTCTGCTATCTCAACATCCTTTTATCTGTCATCTTCAATTCCAAATTGGAGCCTTCTATCCAACGAAATCTTATCAATCAGCCGTCAATCATTCATATTTTTGTATTTTTTTGTTTATGTACCGCATATTCATTAATGTTATAAGAAAATCCTTTATTCTACCTTCTTTAAAATCTCATTCTATAACCAAAAGGATGTTTGATAACTCATCTCGGCATTATACATTTTGCCTGCCACTCCATTCCAATGAAGTGATTTTCCTCAAGATCTCCATATTAATACAATCCTGGGACATAAAAATGACCAATCGCATAGTCTATTCATCTCCTGTACCTATTTCGAGGTGCATTACTGTATAAAGATGGAGTGCAATTAGTAAATGTTTTGAATTTTCTTTCGCAAAATGGGTTTTTTCTGATACTAATCTTTGTCGGCGCAAAGTAATCATCTTGCACTTTGTTTCCTCTTGGCCTTAAGTTTTGGAAAGGTCTTCATTGATCCAGAGGAAGATCTATGTAAGGTGACAGGATTCTGTGGTTTCAAAATCGGCCAAGCTTGATTAGCCAATTGAGAAAAGCTTATTGCACTATTTTGCCGACTTTTACACCTGATAACTTGTCAAAAAGCCAGTTGTGAAATTTGCATAGTTAAAGATACTAAATAGCGTAGTTGATTAATCTTCCTTCAACGAAAGACAGCCGTTATCACGAGCCTTGTTGATTATCCTTTCAGTCCAGGAAACCATGGTAATTATTTTCGAGCTAGCCATATTATCATTATCATTGATGTGATACAAATTATCGCCATATTCATGGGGTTCGAAGCATCGTTTAAACAAAATTGTTGCGGGAAAATTGGTTTGGAGCATAAAATCAAAGCCACTTTGAAGCAGCCTTGACTGTCTTTTTATTGAATTGAAAAGCCTGATCATAAATGAGCTTTCGATTCAATAAATTAGGAGCGCATTTTCTACAATCATTCCGGCTTTCAATCAGAAACAAACTGTACATATCTAATCCCGATGATAAAGCAGATCCTGTAAACTCATTCCCGGACTTAAACACTTGGAAAGGAGTAAACACAGATGAACCCAAACGATCTGTCAGCCATAGTTGTCTTTATCCTTGCAATTAATAGCCACCTTGAATGATTCTAATGGAAGAAGAGGAAAGTAGTCCGAATACTAAATAGCTAACCATGACAGTTGGGACCTCATCGAATCAATCATAGGTGTCACTAATTAGATCACTAGGGGATTCGACCACTTAATAGGCATTGTCACTCAAGATCACAAAAACCTTTAAGGAGGTCATCCGGAAGACCAGACCTGGATGGTATGGAAGATTCAACAAGCAACCTTTCACCATGGAGAAGTTCAGGCAAGACTTGCCGAACTCACGCCCGAGTGTTTATCAACCGGTTTTGGAGCAAATATTTACTCTACATGCGAGCCAAGGTAGTCACCGAAAATTCTTCTGGTGAAACTGCCAATTCATTTTTCTTACTATTTGAGTAGAGATTTTGTTAGTTCAAATAATTGCTGGAGGGGTGAATTCTCCCGACAGACAATTGTCTTTCATTAACTGAGGATTTATATATCCTATGGACCAGATTCTGGTCGATCGTTCCCTGACTCTCCGTTTCAAAAAAGATAAGTGCCTAAATTATCACCCCTATTTTGCCGATCGCCTCCAGTTTGGGCAAAGGTTCGTCATGTTAACAGATTCCACAACAATTTGGAATATTCTGGTCCACCGCCGTATATGACCGCACCAATTAGTCAAGGTTCGCTTCGCGAATAACAACAAAAATACTCCGACATATCACTACAGAGACTTTTATTATCCTCTTCATTTCTGTGATTTCCAAAGCATCGGTAGACGCTGAGTTCGATTAAATGCCCGAACGCCGAACTTTTCAATAACGTCAGCTGCGCTTTTGCGTTCGTTTTCCAAAAAATGTCTGATACATCCGGAACCAACTTAACTTCTTGTTTCCTTTTCACGCCTCTATTTCTACCGGTACGATACAAATGCTTCAACTTCTATTGCCTCCGAAATGGCATCGGATCTAGGATGCTTAATGACCCGTTTAACAAATCATTCGTACTCTTTCTTCTATCTTGAAGTAGATATCTTAATGATAATCATGGTTTTTAGGCATTTCCTTGCTAAAAAGGTCCGAAATTTGAAATTGAGAAAATAGGTTGTCAATAAATAATTACCTGACTGAATTTTGCACTATTTCAAAATGGAGAATTATGTTAAGCAGCTCCTCCTTTGTACTTGAATTTCAGCGCATCTAGCTGTTACTGAAGGGGCAAAATATGCCTATTGGTCCATATTAGGATTGGCACCCCACATGACCATAACATGGGCCTGCCGTGAACAACTGCCGTGGATTTTAGGAGCACCTCAACTAATCAGGGTGTTTCAGTCCAACCACGCTGCAAGAATCCGATAGGCATAGTCCCTGAACCTTGGAATTTTCTCTTCTAAGTGGTTACACTGTGAACCAATAAAATTAAGAGTTGTGAAACAACAATCTAAGTACTTTTACTTTCCGTTTTTTTTGTGATCAGTTCAGTACCCGTTTTCGCGCCTTTATGCCATTATATGGTTCATTAATTTATTCATTTCAACTACTGTCAACGGGCTTGTGCATAAATTGTTCGGCATGTATGCAGTCTATTTATGTGCGCCTGCCAAGTCTATTTAAATTTATTTGTCAGCGGTGTCAGTCATTCTGATCTAAGAATGATTGAATGTGATTTCATTAGTTCAATTGTCCTAGCCTTTATTGGAAAAAGAATGTACATTACTGTCTGTGTAGCTATGGGGACTTCAGAAAATTAGAGAGAACAGCACAATCATGGAAGGCGAACGCTGTGAAGGTTGATCTTAATCATGATTCAGCTACGAATGGGAATGCTTTTTTTTACTGGTCAAGTGATACGCACATTCATGCAGTTTCCGCAAACTGGAACAGGAACGTATTCCTAATCCTAGTTTAGGTATAGTTCTTAAATTATTTCGTGGCTTTTAATGACTTATTTTGACCACTGAAGGACCGACCGATAGTACATTTGGAACTCTAATAAGTATAATATCAGTATATCTGGTTACCCACTCCATCATCCACGTGTATCCATACTATATTTGAAAATCCCTTTCCTACCTTCCCATCGTATCATTTATTTATGCCTCTATTTATTCACCACATTTTGATCCTAAAATCTCTGCACTCTCTTATTAACATCTCTGATAACTTCTTAACATTCGTTTCATCCTTGCGCCGTTTTGGTTCATTTGAGTGTGCGATCTTATCCAAATGGCATAATCTCATCTACTGGCAGTTTTGTTTATCTAATTCAAGGTAATGTCCATCTAATGCAATCTAATCTCTCTAATCACGTGTCTCGTTTATGGTTGATTAACAAAATGCATCCTTCAAAGATAATTTTGACAAAGCAGAAAATCCTACTTGATGCCACATATTACTTAAATAAGTCCCGGTTTATTCATCTGGTTTTGTCGCCGTAAAAGTAGGAATAGGCTTTGTTGAAAGCGAAAGAATGTTAAAATTCCAAATTTCTTTTCAAACGACGTTCCTAGACAGCCACTTTTAGTCTTTCACTTCGACATGGTTCTTTTCAAACCCATTTCCCACGCCGAGTGTCAACTTAGTTCGTTCACTTTAATATCTCCTATTCGGCTTTCTCGATATGGTCTTGACATACACTTTTAGTTGATATCTACCAGTTTAGTTAACAATTTTACATAATTCCTTTCCTTGAATTTACGCTCCAGTTAAAAAGAACATTCAGGCGAAGAAATTCTCGGTCTACTTATGCTACCTGATGATGCTAAGTCTCTTTAAATAATTTTAAGCCAACCGTCTAATCTAGCATTAAAGTGGACCGGAGTTGGCACACTGATAAATGCAGATCATTAACCGTTCTTAGATCAAATTCAAAGAAACCATTTCCTTTAGTACCTAGTTGAGCCTTCTCCTTTTAACAAGTAGTAGGACCTCTACTTAGTTATGTTGCAATTATTGCATTATATTTGAGAAAACTAACTAGTTTCTGGGAACTGCGGCCGCATCCTACGTCTGCCCGCACTGAACCTACTCTTGTTGCTCTTGAATTCATCAGCATATATTGTTTACGTCCGGAACTATTTACCTAAAGATCTCGCGAACCAAGATTAATATGGCCACTATAAACTGTGCGTACATAACTGAGCCATAAAACACCATCCTAATACAGCGCACCTCAAATGTTTCGGGCATAACTTTCAAGATTTTTAGGAAATTGGTCGTAGTATTTATTTCTGAAAAAGTCGCTCTTTCATCCTTTTTTCCACTCTAAAAGAATCACAGGAATCGCTTGAGCCAAAATTAGGAAATGATCAGATACCTCGCGTTTGTTGACCTGCTCATTGAATGGAGTTTTTGGCATTAAGATTAGTTGATATTCCCTATTTATCGTAGACCCTACTTGATGCTTTTAGGCTCATTTAACCTGTAACTGTGGCATTTTTAACCCAGTCAGGCGCACTTTTTACCTAATAGATGAGAATCATTTTCACTCATTTACTCCCCACCCAGTGGGTCAAGTCTCAAAGACTTATTGGGAGTGCAACAGATGTACAATAGCTTTTACAGCAGAGAGCATATAACAGTTAATGCAGAAAACAGTGAAAGCGTTTATCAACGTCTTCTATTCTCTGGTCGCTTCTCTGGCATAGTTTCGTCGTTTAGGTAGCAGTTCCACTTCGTAGTGGTACCTCATCCGTCCTCGACATTGTCAAGGGCAGCATATCTAAACGCCTTCTCCGGAAGTTTTTTCAACTCTCTGGCGGAAATTCCATTCATTGCCGCATGTACGCACTTTCCTCAGTCCAGTTTGAGACCATGAATCCAGGTATTCACGTCGTGCCTCGTTTACCGGGCTGGAAGAGGTTGTACTTCTGCTGTCATAATCTACTTTTATACGTCTGGTGGGTGATTAGTCCAATACGGCCACCCCTCATTAGCCCCCAGGATTGCCCTTGGGGTTACCGGTGGTCACTACGAGGAAGGTGAGAGGATTGACTACCAAAAGATGAGATAAAAAACCTCTTGCTGATAAACCAGCTAGTGAAAGTTTGACTGAAAGCACTTATCTTTAAACAAACAGGACGAGCTTAAATACTTTCGTGGCGGTAAATCTAAAACGTCAGGAAATCAAAATCAAATTCATTTTGTTCTAATTTCCATCAGCCCATGGTTGGATAGAACGGGGAAGCACATTAACTAATGTTTTGTTTTTCAGATGTATGTGTCAATGCATGCGGTTAGCATACTTTTTTGAACACTACGTTGTCCACGAGATTCAGATTACATGGCAATTTTTCCCCATTAAATTTTGAACGTATTCAAAGTGCGCGGAACGATTGTTGATTTTTTACTGGCTGAACCAAAGTTCATTTGTTGCCTTTATGATATGCATATTTAATGCGATTTCACCTTTTCGGACAATTTTAGCCTTTTTCTTGGGAACTGTGCAATCTGAGGAGTGCCCAAGTGGATTTTTCAGGATCTCAAACTCATGCTACTTTGTAAGTCATTACATATTCTACTTTTGTATGCAAATCCCCTGGCCTGAAAACACTTGTCTTAACAAATTACATTTGGCTGCGAGTCAAGCAATGTTTGTCTTGGATTTCGATATTTCATTTGTAAGGCGCTTAGATTAATGGACTGAATTCGTAACAGTTCGTTCACGTTGACTTTTTATTGAAAAGCTGGCTTGATCCAAATTAATGCCAAATAGCCGGATGAGAAAAGAGATAGAGAGTATGTATTTGTTCCTAAATACCACTATTTATTGTGGTGGAGCGATCCTAAATGAACATGAGTCAGAAGGCTCGTCTGAATAACACCGAAATGTATTATCTTTTATGATAGCTATAGAACCTCACGTGAGTCAGACCCGTATATTTAGGTTGTCTCTTGTAGCTCACGGCATATCCAGACCAGGTCAATCCTGAATGCCAAGTCTGGGGAAGAATCAGCCTTTGGAATATATGGGTTCCACTGAGCATTCTCTGCACCTCTTCTCCTCTATGTCTCCTTTAGTTACTATTCGTCTGGAATTGTCATGTTGAATGCTTCCTTCTCCATCTTACGCCTAAAGACACTGTTCATCAAACTTTGATGTCCCCAAAAGTGAGAACTTTGGCATTCATCATGAGATTAATTCGGCCTAGTCGGTCATTTGGTGAAAACTTGAATCAGTAAAAGTGACCAATCATAGTTGGTCTCTTAAACTGAGCCCTCAGTCGGTGTGCCAGATACATAGGGAGACTGATTTCAAATTTAAGATCGTCTGCAACAATTTATTGTTAATCAATGGCTAAACAGAACATCTAGAGATAGAACAGAGGGAAGGACCGGCCAACTTCTCGGCTGAAAATGCAGGCTGTTTTGGGGAAAAACTCACTTAATACATCAAGACAGAAATAAATAAACAGAACATTGATGTGAAGAGTTTTGTTTCAGAGACATTTCAAACTGCATAATCTTTAAACCGTAATTTATATTCATGAATGACATATTTTACTATTTGAATTGCACAAATGAAGAGACTGCCGTGGCGGAACTCTTGATTAGTGACTGTTAAGTAGTGTTTTTTCTTACACACCGTCTTAGACGCACCAAGATGAAACTGTACAATGAGGCAGAATTCCGTTATGAATATCTCATTTCCTGAGGATTTACAGTGCGGTAGGCTTACTCTGTGACGAGAAAAAATTGGATTTTGCTCTTGGAGTTATTATTTACGTGATACATGTATAAATATTACTTAGATTTCGTGAATGATGTGTCATAGCTAATTGCAAACTTATTACAAATCGGTCACAAAAAGCTCTTTATTGTTAGATCGTAACACTTATCTATGAAGTGGACCTTTTCTGGTCTGTATTATGATAAAAGGTTTCAAAGCTATGGTGGTATGCGGCGCTGGTAGAATAGCTACGTACATGTCGAACTTACCAGATGAATGGAGAATGCTTGAAACCTTCATCCGATTTTTGCTCGAAAAAACGTGATAGTTTGTTCTTACTTTTTCTTTGGTTAAACTGATTCAGTTACGAAATCTCTGCTCTTCTATTCGTTAAGAGTGTGGGGTTGCTCACAAATGGTCCTAGAAAAGCTAAGTTTCTCCTTGATTTGGGAGATTCTGAATGACTGAACAGTGTCTCCGTTAATAAGCGTCCAGGTCGTTTTGCTGTAGCTATTTTCGTATTGTGTTTGCGTAGGACAGGCTCCAGATCTACAAGCTCTCTTTCGATTTTTTCCTGAAGTTTTAACGCATCAAACCCCCCGCTCGGTTATTTAAATCACATCCACTTTTCGTTCTAGAGATGGATTTGCCAAAGCAAAGTTCATACATCATCCAAAGGACTAAGGACATGCCTTATTATAAATGTCCTAATTTCTCCAGAAAAGACTACTTAAAATTTTCCTAAGTGCTGATTTAATTAAAAATTAGGAATTTATATTTCTTGATAGCATAACTGGCTGGCAGAGCAAAATGAAACTTGGAAAGCAGTGATATCTAGTGAGGAGATAAGTCCTATGCTGCAGCTATCATCTATACTGAATGGAAATTCTTAATCCTTTCGGAGGATCTGTTCTGGTATGAATACATCTTCTTTTTCTGACTAAATAGAACCTAAAAATTAGGCAAAGTGAACACAAAACTTTCGATATGGATAGCTGAAAAAGAAAAATAGCAAAAGAGGTAAAAGAGAGCGCAATTTTCTCCGCCACATCCAGGATCGCGTGACCTCGTGTACACGGATGGTCGAACGCTGATGACCCCATTTCGTGCTTATATCTAATTTAAACAAATTTCAATCGGTTTCTACTGCTTCGGTAGAAAAGTGACGTTTTAGCTTGGACTCTGTGTCTAAGGGGTTATTTTTGCTTGGCCCATTACTTGTTCATCCGTTAAGACAAATAGTTCACTTAAGCAAATGTTTGGGCAAATTACTAACGGTTAAGGTAGGTATCAGAAACAGGAAAAATCCAGAATTCGCACGAATATTCATTTCGTTTTCTGTTTTTCTCTGTTCACTTGAAATTACATTTACTCTAACTTCGACATTAGTTCTCATTTTTCCACTTTGAGATGCAAATAGTGCCCTATTTTTCATATATTCCAACTAACCAGCGACTTCACAGGCCTTGAAACGTCTTTTGTCTGCAGATTGGTTTTCTGCTATTCGCGATATCAAGGAACTTACACATTTAGGGGTTGAATTTCTCATATAATTGTGTTGGATTTGCATTTGACGCTGAAAAAATCACATTTGAAAAGTGAATAGCTCTATGATTTTTCACACGATTGGACTTTTTGAATCTCGTGCTAGGTTGTTAATCAATCTGGACATTCTAGGTCTTGAAACAGCCAACCACTTTTCGAAAATCATTTGCTCATTGATCGCTTCATGTGTGTCTTTTTATTCCCCCAAAGAGTCCTACACAATTTGGGTTTTGGAAGATTCCAACTTCTTTCCCTTCTCCGGAAATTTCCTCCTAAAATCGCTTTCCTTTAACACCTTAGATTTCTTTTGCATTAGCCAGAACACATCAGACCTAGCAAGTGATATAAAAGTAATAGGCCGTCAAGTTGTTGAGCTTGTTTCTTGACTATTCTTATGGGGAAATTCAATTTCTTGAAATGTCAGACTGCTAGTTCACTACGTGAAAATTGTCGCCGTGAAATCTAACCGAAAACGCAAAGAAGTCCTATAGATTTTGTTGGTCATCCAATAGGTGTCTATTTATTCTCCTTGTATATACATCAACGGAGTTGTTGAGATGACCATTGATTTTCATGGCTTTCACCTCAATTTCCAATTACAGTGGCTTGGCTGCAAGCCTTCAATAGCTGAACGAACTAGAAACTTTTATTAGGATTTAGTGAAGGTGCTGAGAGCTTCGAGAAAGCTATCTGCTGCTAAGCAAGAGGTGTTGACGCAAATAACAAAAGATTTTTCTGACCAAAATATTTCTACGATTGAAGTACCTAAAATTGGCAATCCCACCGCCTTATATCAATTCAGTCATTATATATTCTATCACAAAATGAAATTTCAACTTTAGGTTTATAATGGAACAAAAGATCTTTATACTTGGAGTGAGTCTCGAGAGCAATGCAAGAGGCTTCATCCAAGCGCTGATCTCCTGGAAATCCACGAACAACAAACACAACGTACGATTGTTTTTATTATTCTATTCGGTCATATCTTAATTTGAATAAAAAGAGATGGGCATATTTGAACTGTCAGAAGGACAAGACTTATCTAGGAATTTCAAACAACCAATAGAGGCGGATAAGCCAAAAAAGATTAAATAACATTGGTTACTATGTTTCCTCTGTTTCTAATGAGTAACTGTGTCCGTACTGCTGGTTAAGAGAGCAAAGCTATTCCTTTACGACGACAGACAAACGGACGCATCTTTCGATAATCAAGCTTCCTTCAGAAGCTTTTCAAACGTTTGTTCGTTCTCACCCAACACATGACAGTCCGGATCTTGAAGGACGGCATACATCTTGCATCGACTATTCATGTTTGGTCCCTGTGAATCGTTTCTCTGAAAGGGAACAGTGTCAGATTTTTCCACCTAGAGGTCTCCTCGTCATTGCTTTTCAGCTATTTTGTTTCATTTTGCTAAACTAAAAGTAAATCCTTTGTAAAATAAAACTCCTATGTCATGAAAATAAGGAAAAAGTTGCTTATTGTGTTTATACTTTAACTTTTGAAAAAAAAGCCTTCCGGATTCGCCGTGTTGTATTCCGAGTTTGAGTTAGTTTTATAAATTTTCCACAGAATTGCAAATCGCTTTGTTTTCTGCCCAAAAATTCAGTTTGCCAAGCCAGATCAATGTACTGAAATCGATTTGAGTTGAACTGACAACTGACAATTGATTATTTGATTTGATTTCGCCTGTCATTTTCTATTGCTCTCAATTGTTTTTTACATTTTTATTTTTATTTACTCTCCACGCATTAAGGCAAGTCCTAAGGACTTATTGGGGATACAACAGAAGTCCAAATAGCTTTTACAACATGTAGCGCACAACAGTTGACACAGAAGACAGTAAAAGCGGTTATCGACGCCTTCGGTTTTCTGGCCACTTCTCTAGCATGATTTCATCGTACAGGTAGCAGTTAAATCTCATTGTGGCACTTCATCCGTCATCGACATGGTTAAGGCAGACAATCTTCATACCTCCTCCAGAAGTATTTTCAACTTTCTGGTAGAGATTCCATTCATTACTACATGCACGCGCTTTCCACAGTCCAGTTTGAGACCATAAATTCATTTAGACTGTAGGAAGCTGTACTTCTGCTGACATAATCTAATTTTATACGTCCGGAGGGT
The DNA here is from genome assembly GCA_019097775.1 of Moniezia expansa. Lineage (NCBI taxonomy): Eukaryota > Metazoa > Platyhelminthes > Cestoda > Cyclophyllidea > Anoplocephalidae > Moniezia > Moniezia expansa. The sequence goes on from JADFDV010000053.1 coordinate 10,907,904, forward strand.
GATTAGTTCCATCCGGCCGCCCCTCTCATCAGTCCCCAGAGTTGCCCCTAGGCTTACCGGTGGTGACCACGAGGAGGTTGAAAGTAGGTTTGACCACCTACTTGATTCATTTTAAATTAAATTCACATTACTCATTGGTCATTTTAATTGACCAAGTATCCTTCAACTTGGTCATAAAAGGTAGGGGGATAATCTGTTGTAAAATAACGTTTAAACTGGTGGTTTTCCGCCAAACACTGGTTGATGCTCATTAGTCAATCATTGAAGGATTAATTTTATATAGATTTATTTAGGATTTCAAATATATTGTCATTAAGTTGCTAAGAGGCAAATATTTATTGCATTCGCTCTTCGAATCGTTCAAAGTAAGTATTTTATCTCTTGTTTTACCTAATGCACAGTTTTTTTTTCTGCTCCACAACAAAAACTATTACAATAGATCACTGAAATAGATGATTTTTAGAATGCAAACAATCACTAGTTAGAAATGCTATTTAGCTAACGGGCCCACCTATGTCCGACTTCCAATATCATAAATGTTTATTTACCACATCCTTTTTTCTATTTTTTACGCTGATAATGGAAATAACAAATTTAGGGAATAATTCTCGAATTCATGAGGCTGCCACACTGCCAAAGTCCTATAAATTGCATAAAGTCTGATTGTATATTCTGTGACAGCTCTAGTTATTAATCCACTCTGACATCTTCAAAATTCCTCAGAAAAACGGCATTCTCGATCAGAAACGTTATATAATGGTGCTAAAAAACCTCGAATCTTAACCGTTTTTGAGGTCAACTTGGAATGACACAAAGGACTTCGGGGAAAGACTATTTGACACTAGTTTAGGATGTTCAATCGAAGTAGTTGTTAAGCGCTGCGTTTTTTAACTATTTTGACCCTATTACAACGGTCGAATTCTTCAAGTCACCTTTAATATGCATATCTTTTTATCTATTCGCTGAATATTTAAAAGTCCATACCATGATTATACCTAGAAATTCCTTCGGCAAGCGTAATAAATCACGTCTGTTTTGCGTCTCATCAATTAAATATAGACTAAAAGGAGAGCTGCTGATTTCAATGTAATCAGACATATTGCGAAATGGTCGCTCTGATGGCCATATTGTTAAGAAATTTTCGTTCTTCTGTGGCTTAGCAGTCTCTTCTGGAAGTTTTTTTTTTCTATTTTTTTTTCTATCTGTTCAGTTTAATAAGGTGCATGCGTGAAATTGCAACATGCTTGGCCAATCACGTAGGTGCATCGATTTTTGTTCACCCAATGGAAAAATCGTTTAAAAAGTATCGTGAATTTCGTTGAATTTCTTCCAATTCAGCTAATCAGACATCACTTTGACGGTACCTCAGAGGAGGAAGTAAATGAATTTATTTATTTATTTAAGTGGAAATATTTTTTCGGATGAATATTAATGAGCATCCTTCTATTGAGAAAGCGTCAAACTTATCCACCGAGAATCAGCTACCGATTTGTACGGTTGTTTTCCTTTCTCAGTCAAAAGTGAACAGCATACTTTTCTCCACGGATGCTAATAAGAACATCTTCTCTTCCCGCTATCGTGCCAATTCGTTTTTTTCTGGCAGTAATATAACTCATCAGCCATATCTACTCATTTCGTAGGCCACGAGAGGAAAATGAATACGTTAATTTGTGAAAATTTTTCATAAAAGGGATAATAAAATAGGAGTATATATTTGCCTATACCCCGATCAACTATTCCTTCGAACTTATAAAATTTGATCCATATCGAATCGTTCTCTGATTTCTGCTTTTTGAATTCACGCGGTGGGCTTACCTCATCTACATCGAGCAAAAAAGAAGTCACTCATTTTGTTATCACAGCAGGAAGGTTTGAGAGCTTGAGCCTTTAAACCAAGAACAATTCGCCTTTGTACTAACCAACCGTCTGGGTGTCCATATCCTTGTTGATTTTAGAGAGGTGAAAAGTGGTTGTATACTCCCGCCAGCATTTCGACTTGTGAGTCATGGTGGCAGCATTCCAAGTCTAGATAACGTGTATGTTATGCTGGTCGGTGTCCTAACAGCTTGGATTTTGATTTTAAAACCTGCTTTTGTATCACCAGTCCGTTAGAGCGACAACCTCTTTCAGAAGTTTTGACCATTGTGTTAACACGTAGCGCCGGCATCATAAATAGGCCCTTTCTTGTTTTTTTTTTTATGAGTGCTTTATGAGCTAAAATGTCAGATTTCAGATGCGTTAGCAAAAATAAGAGGCGTAGTTGCGCAGTCAGCTTAAGCGGTGAAGATTTATGTTAGCGAACGAATTCGAGCATTCGCTTATTTTCTACTTGGGTGTCTATCTATTTCGTTGCTTTTCTTAAAAAGGCCTATATCAGAACCTAACCTCATTAATGAAAAAGACATGCCCACTGTTTTTATTCATTCATTTATATTATTGGTCATCATTTAGAATAAATTTACATTCATATTATCTGCGAATAACTAATAAAAATCACACTCACTTTCTACTGTTTGGTAAAGATATCTTGCTCAATTCAAATTCAACTGCCATGTTTTTAACAATTTTAGAATTCCTAAATGTCATAATTTCTCTGATAACCTGGCCTATTTGGATTGGACTTCGCACCAATACGTCTTCTGTTCTTGGAGCTGCTGCCTACCGATGGATTTCTTCACGTCAACGGCTCGACTTCACAAACTGGGCCAGTGATGCCTTCCTCGCCGGGGAGGTAAGGATGATCAACGCGAATTCGACTGAGGTTGTCCAAAAGAGGGAGAGTTAGTCAGGAAAAATAATGAAGTTTTGCGAATTCTGAGTTAGGAATGTGAAGTGATCAGGGGCACGGTGTGGATCAGATTTAGGCGAGCCAATAAGAGTTATTTGCAAACAGTTTTGGAGTGGGTAGTATAGCGTTCCATTTTATTGTTTTAAAATGTATAAGCATAGGCCTTTAGCAAAACTCTATCACTACCGTCCAACCAGCGTTGTTGTTGGTCAGCAATGGTCAACTGTTGAAGTGGCCAACCAAATATCTAGCTCTGATGTAGTTGCGAAGCCCACAACCTCAGGACCAACATAAAAATAATGTGGTTGGTAGATTTAATCGCCCAATTAGGTGAGCGCTCCTAGTGGTAGTGTCTAGTCAATAACTGGAAAGATCAGTGTTTGACAGCCTCCCTTACTTATTTGCGTTTTACTGAAATATCCATTGCAGAATTTGAAAATCTCTACAGTTTTGTTTTTAACTGAATAAGAAATTCGATTATACTAATTTGATTCAGTAGCAGTATGAGTCGAAGATGGCTTATTTTTGAAATTTGTTGTTAGGGCTTGCCAAATGGGACGGGTTATTTGAGATTTGTTGGGAGAACTGAACTGAAGGATTAAAAAAATTCAATTCATATTAAATGTAATTGTCAAGGATGCGGCACAGAGCATTTCAATTGTTTGCGGTTAGTCACAGTTGCTGATTGAATACATCCGGTCATACTGACATACCGGAAGTAACGACGGCTTCAAATGACATGTAAGCACGGAGATGGTGTTTGTGGGGGATAGTTATGCGGATGGACGACCAGATTCAACTACACACAGAAAAAGATTGAAAGTAAGACACTTTACTGCGGACTCGTTTCATTGGCCACTTGTGAAAACGGTTACGGCACCCACGTACTGGCTAGATTCCGCAGAGAGGGCTAATTAATTGCCGAAATGGGTTGATGTCGCACGATCTGAATGGTGAAATATGGTGCCATTTCATATTACCCCAAGGTTTTCTTACTTGTGTGAATACCTTGTTTTAAAAACGTTTTCTACATTTTCCATCATTATTAGCCGATTATAATGTCGCGCTAGTCTTGAAGACATTCATTCGTCTATTCGATCACACTGGAATTCCGAAAACGTGTTGTCTATTAATGGGGTTCTGAAGCCATCGAAAGTGGACCATTCAACAAAAGTTTTTGCGCCCTTTTAGACTCGTATGTCTATTGGTGTTGGTTCCCAACTCGGCTGTTAAAGATATTATGACTGACTAAAATGGAAAATGACTGCTGCCTCTTTTACTGACGGCTTTTTTCTTAAACAAAGAAACGCCTAACTGTCGAGGCCATTTATTTTTTAGATAATGGCAGAGCATGTGAAAAATGTCATTTAGAACGATTTTCAATGGGGGTTTAAGGAGGAAAATTCAGGGCGGGTCAGGATCGCTTTTGGACCTTGAGAAGTGGCTTTTCAAAATCAAAATTCTGAATGCTTGATCATCGCCTAGATAGGCTAAGCTGACTCACAAAGGACGCCTCTCAGTGATAAATTCAAGAAACGGCTTCCATTAAGTATTTCTGAAGATTTAACACAGGATTAAATTGAATTAAATAAAGAATATTTAGCTTTAGGCATTTCCTAATAACCTGGAATAATCCCTTGCAAAAGAGTGGTTTTCGATAAGGAGGTCATACACAATGGTCGCCCAACTGTATTATTGACATGAAAAATACGTGTATTCGAGATAGCTTAGTCATGCTGTCTAGCCTTCTAACACAGATGATGGAAGAGGATGTCACGGAATGGAATCCCCTCGGCCTACCCCAGTTCCAAGGAATGAATGCATTAGTCAATTCTGAAAAGTTATTACAAAACGGATGCAATTGGTCAAACACCAAACGGTGCAAGGCGTGCACATGACAAGACATCATCGAAAGAAAAAAAAGTTGGAGATGTGGACCTACAGATGCCGGAGAATTTCGTAATCCATTTCTTTTATTAGAAGAGAAGAAAATAGCTCATTTCTTTTGCAAATCGAAATCTCTCCATCTTATTCATCTCTCATTCTACGCAGTTTGTCGACCAATTTGAAAATTTTGTTTGACGTTGGAGCTTCATTAGCACTTCTTTTTTTCTTCCGCTATTTGAACCCTTGAACTATATCAGGGGGGGGGGGGAGTCAAGGGCCAAGGAAAATATAGAAGGATCTATCGGCTATAACTTGCTCGAATGGCATTCTGTTTAATAATAGAGCAACATTTCTTCACTAGATCGGTTTCGAACGTCACTGCGTATTCCTTTCAACATCGGCTCTTCGAGTGGGAGCCTGGGATCTCGGTGACTGTGATAGATACCGAATGGGGTTCGGATGCGAGGTTCCCCTGAATACTCCATCAACTTCCAACGTCTCTTCTATTAATCTCAAGGGCGCAAAGCCAATCTGGCATCAACCGGGAAACTCCGACGGTTATATATGCTACCTAGGTACTTGCTACCGTCTGCTTCTAAATGCCTCTGTTGACAGTAGCTTTGAAGAGGCCAAAGAGGCGTGTGGAAAAAGTGCCATAGCTCTTCCACGGAACCCCCTCGAACTTTCTTTCCTGAGGGCGCGTCTGGCACATACATCAAGCTCTAGTCGTGCATGGATTGGAATTGAAGTCACAAACACCAAGGATAGACTAGAATTCACACGGACCGCTGCAGTGACATCTTGGGTCTCGGCGGCCATACGCCAATCACAGCCAGTGTTCGTAAACACACCGTCTAATCATTCAGACAAATTGTGCTTCCAGTTTGACGTGAACGCTACTCTAGTCCCAGCCCCCTTCCTTGCCGTTCCATGCACTGACGATGGAGACGATGAAGAGTGGGAGGAAGATGAGGAAGGGTATTATGACATGGATGAGGCCCCCATGGTGACTGCCTTCTGTGCTGTTCCTGAAACTTCTGTTGTTGGTGACTGCCCTGAGAACACCGGTATCAGAAAATATGTAGAATGGCGCGCTTTTGAAGATCAGTGCTTTGCCGTGATGGGGGACTGTGACGGAGACTCAACTCCTGCAAGTTTGAAATACCCTGAAGTTGATGCTTTCGTCACTTGGCTGCTGTCCGCAAATCTTCGATCAGGCGACTTTCTCTGCTATTTATCTACCCATAAGTTAGACTAAAAGTAGTAAACGTGTTTTCTTTTTAGATGACGAGGTTCTCATCGGTGGTATCGTGAATAGAACTTGTCCCTTATCCATCACATGGTATGCCTTCAATATGCAAACGGATATTTGCTGCATAGATATAAAAGTAATGTAATAGACATTTTTTTACCAGGTTAGATGGTTCTATCGGGGAATTTAATCGTCTAAAACCAATAAGTCTACAGGACGATGTTTCAAAAGACGGACTTTGTATAGCAATTGAACCCGGATCCGGCTGGTGGGTCCTTCGCGAGTGCAAAGGACACAGTGCCCCTCGCCTTACACTTTGTAGCGCTCCAGTCCGATCAATTAATTCCACTTTGACAATTCTCCCCCTTCAGACAGCTGAACCGAAGTAATCAATCTTTAAAACAATATTACTTTTCCTTGCCTTCATTGTGATTAATACTTTTCCATAGATCCTTATGTCCAGCTGATTACCTAGCCCTAAACCACAGGGATGGTTCGCTAACGTGCTTCCGCGTATTTCTTGGTGGTTCTCGATCTCATAGTCATGACTGGCGAATGTCGGAACGAGCGTGTAGGCGAGCGGTAGTAACTCCAGGTCAGAAACATCAATGGCAAGGTCATTTAGCCAGTCTCCCTAACAGGACAGTTTCTGATGACGTCATCAATCTTCTTCAAAAAAATGATTTCGTCGCAGGGATATTGGTCAGTAACCGTCTGTAGCCTTATTAACTGGAATAACTTCAGAGATATTTAACTGCATCTCAACCTCAAGGATGAGGCGAATAATCTACCGGCGCACATGCTCAAGCCTTCTGAGTTCGTCTGGATTGGTCTTTCTAAACCTTATGGCCAATTTTTTTGGAACAACTGGACTGATGGATCTCAGGGAGATCCCAAATTCTATGAGAGCCGTGTTCGACACCAGCAGTCATTTTTTACTGATGAATCCAATTATTTCTTCAATCATGGTTCCTGCATTGCTCTGCACTTACCAACCGGTAGAATATTTTGCGTATACAACTTCTTTTACTTAAATGAATTCGGTAAAAATATAACTCTACTTTCAGGGTCTTGGTACACTTTGCGATGTACTTTGGACCTGGGTTATTTATGCCAAGCAACTCCGACTTCGGAAAACCAACCAGACGGCTCCAGTGACGATTTTGAAACTCCTAGCTGCCTAATCTCCTCCAGCACTCATAAAACACCATCTCTAGAAACAGGTTTTATCCAGGATCCAGATGCTGACTGTATAGCTGATGGATTTGTTTATTTCAACGGCCAGTGTTTTAGAGTGAGCCATTTTATGTCTAAGACTATAAGGTCTCTCGGTGCGGTCCTTGCTTTAATGGAGTGGATTTTTAGGCTTTCCATGACAAACTTATGACATTCACGGAAGCCCAAACACATTGCCACGAACTTGGCTCACCTTACTCCAAAAATGGTGTTGCTGGATTGGCCATTTTCCGATCGGAGGCAGATCAACGTAAGCGCACTCTGTAGTCTGAGTACTTACTGAAATCAATATAAGTAGCACATTAATTTCAGTTTTCGTGGCCAGTCAGTTATCGCGTTTGCCTCAAATACCAATATCTTCTGCATACTACGGACGAGGCTCGGCAATTTTCAATCGTCTCGAAGTGATATGGAGGCGATATCATTGGATTGGACTGTTTCACCATCGTCACTCCTTTCATTCAGTCGATGAGCGTGTTCCTTGTTACATAGCCCACGAACTCAATCGAGTAAGGCTCGATTTAATTTAATGTTTGTAATACAAGGATTTAACTACGTTTTGTTTTACGTGCAATAGCCAATAGCGTCGTCTTCTGACAGTACACTCTGCGTAACGGTCAAAGGCGTTCCTGACTCGGACCATTTTGGGACTCTCAGTTTTGATATTGGTTGTAACGAACGTCTTCCTTTCGTATGCTCCTTTGAGCTCCCACAGACGCCTCTGACTGCTAAGGCTTCTACTCCGGTTTGTCCGAAAGGCTACGCGACTCATCATGCAGCTACTGGTAATTTCGAGAGTGGAGTGACACCCCTCCTCCGGATCCTTACATTGCTAATGAGTTTCTTTGTCCTCAGGCGACCATTGCTATCGATTTATGGGAGATTTTACCGGATCTTATGAGGAGGCTGAATCAATGTGTGGCCAGACTGCATTTGGAGCTCGTTTGGCGGCTCTAACAACGCCATTTACGGTTGCCTGGATGCGAGCTCATTTGCCCTCGGATAACACAAATACAGGCAAGCCTCTTTTGTTTCTTAGAGCAGAATGAATTGATCACCAGTTTTTTAAATGCTCTGCGTTATACCCAAAAGTGAAGTTAGCTGGGAGTCAAAAGAAAGTGTTTCGAAGGCACTCAGGTATACAGTCTCCCCTGCTCACGTTTCTCGCAGACTTCTATCTACCTTTCGTTCCCCTCTACTATAGGGCACTTCCGTGACCACCAACAGACTCCTCCAATGTTTCACTTTCGCATGATCATGTTGTCCACTGGTCCCATTTTCGTATTCTAGCTTTTGTCGGATCCTGTTTGCGGTGTTCAACAAGCGGCTCAAATATCTAGTACAACTGACTGAGGACAGCTTTGTACTTACGCTTTTATTACGCGTGAACAGTGGCATTGCTCCACGCCACCACGAGGAGATGAGGGCCGAATTAAGCTGTGCCCATCGATTCGCATGTCGTTTTAGAGACCATTCGGTGACTATACTGCCCACAGTAAGATGATATACTAACCGCGATTACCTCTGTTCGGGCAAGATCGAAAGACGATGTCAGACAAAGACAACATGATTACCGGTTGGGACGTTTAATTGTAATATCATTAACCCAGTTTTTTATTTTCTCCCCACCCATTAGGGCACATCTCAAGGACTTATTGGGGTACAACAGGAGTACAAGTAGCTTTTATAACAAATAGCACACAACAGTTAACACAGAAGTCAGTAAAATCGTTTATCGACGTCTTCGGTCCTCTGGTCACTTCTCTGGCATAGTTTCATCGTACAAGTAGCCGTTCAGCTTCGTCGTGGCACCTCGTCATACCTCGTCATATCTCTTCCAGAAGTCTGTTCAACTTTCTGGCGGGGCTTCCATTTATCGCTACATGCACCAGCTTTCCACAGTCCAGTTTGAGATCGTGACTCCAAGTAGTTACGTCGTACCTTGTTTACCAGGCTGCACGAAGTTGTACTTACGCTGGCCTAATCTAATGTTAAGCGTCCGGTGGGTGATTAGTCCTATCCGACTGCCCCACATTAGCCCACAGAGTTGTTCCTGGGGTTAGCGGTGGTCACCACGAGGAGGTTCCTTACATTGGTTGTTTTCGCCATCAACCATCGTGCATTACTTATTAGATGTACCCATTTCAACCTTCTAGGTATGCTGCCCTGGGAATCCATGCCTCATTGGATTGGTCTAAAGATTCCTGCACATGATGTGTCATCCTGGAAGTGGTCTAACGGGCTTCCAGTAACGCATACCCGTTGGTCATCGCGACCAATCAACGTCGTGGACTCAGATGTGGACACGTGTTTCGCCTTCGCAAAGGTGAATATCTGCTCTCTGAGCACAAACGCATCAGCATCAATCTTTAGCTTATAAAGTCTCAAGTTGAACTGCAACCATAAACGCTATTTTAAGGCATTTAGGGTAGATTCTCGACGTCTACCAACTTCTAAGAACGTTTACTAAAAAAATAATTGTTTTACATTTATCGCCAAAGCGTCTAAATGTTTTGATTTCCATTTTCCGAGGTTGAAATTATTTAATTTCATGAGATGTGATAAATATTTCTTTCGACTAAGTGGTTACTGAAATACAGCAGAAGCACTCGTTTAACTTAAAGCATCCTTTTACATTCAAATAAACCCAAAGTACATTTCAAGCTATTTAAACTTGCATTGTTATAAAAATAGGAGCAAAAGCTCATTCTGATAATTTATTTTAATTCGCCTTGAGTGCACAAAACGTAAATTAACCGACAGGGACGATCACAATCCATGAATGGGGCTCTGATAGTAGTCGTTTAAATTGCTCAGGTGATAACGCTTTTAAATCAATCCATAAAGAATCATTATATTCCAGTCGATCTCAATGACCAGTTATGAGCTGGACATGGTTGCTGTGAACTGTTCTCGGCGACTTTCACCACTATGTGAAGCTGATCCGGTAACAACATCTCACATTTCAACTACTGGAATTGATGAAAGTCATCATGAAAACGAGCAAAATAATCAAGATGGACAAATCGCCGTCTCAGAATCTGGAAAAGCGTAAGCTGCATTTGAGTTGACAGGCTTTTTAAGAAATCGAAATTAGCCAATGTATTGCGTCATTTGCCTACCAGTTGTATTCGGTGGGACCTAATTTCGCCGACTAATACCAGTGAAATGGATACTCTTCAACGTGCTTTTCACGATGCCACACTTTCCGCAGTTTCTGCAGCCCTAGAGTCCAATTCGTCCACACTGGCAGATCTCAAGTCCTTTGCCTTTCAGCCGACCTTTAGTGCTGCCTCAAACTGGTGTCGAAATCCTGGCGATCTCCGAGATCGACCCTTCTGCTACACCGCTGTTGATCAGTGGGAGTTCTGTAGACTCCCAGGAAAACACCAATCATTCACACCCTCACACCAATTAAGGTCTTCTCCAATGACACCTCAGGCGGTTTCGACAATAATCGAGATTATATTCGGGTCCCTTCTCATTGCCTTTCTATGCCTTATTCTGGTAATCTGTCTCCACAGAAAGACCCGTCGGGGATGGTCATCGAACTATCCAGTCCAGGAGATGATTCTTCGTCGACTGCCATTCGCTTGGAGATGGAGCCGAAGTGAAAGTCATCCCTTCTTGTTGGCTGATAATGTCTCATACAGTGTAGGCGCAGACATAACAAGTTCCACTAACAACAATAACATCACAATCACGTCCGACCCCAAAGTTTGACCATTTCAGTCTTGAATATAAGAGAGCCGCTTCGAAAATACTGTTTTTATTGTTGAGTTTCATTTGTGCTTTATTTACATTGATTATCGTTACTGACTGCAGCATGAGCTGTGCTGTTGCCCAAATGTGGAATTCGTTGAACTAACATTTATTCGGGAGGTTGTTGATGCATATAAATAACTTATGAGTGTATTACTTTAATAAATTAAGTAGGTCGTCCTATGTAGTGACAAGTTGACTGATGTGACTGTGGTTCGGATCCAGGAGGACGAAGAAAGAACAAACGTTCGTCCAGCCAGAACGGTATTAAGCATCTTCTCCTTTATTATGAAGAATAACAAGACTCTGAAAATCAAGCATTTAACCAAATTCTGTTAGCCTTGCTCTCTCGGCGCCAACGTGGTACTCTGCGGTTGCACGTTACGAGGCTGCTGAGGTGAACCGGCTAGTATTTCAGAGTGTAGAAAATATAGAATCACAAATGAATGAGAGGACACTCATATTCTAGAAGGATTAAAAGCTGGCACTTTTCCAACTGTCAAGAACCACTTAGCTCCATCTTCAGTCGAATCCATTCTCCGATCCTCATCACCGATCGTATGGTATAAAAATCACATTTACAACCCGGATGTCAAGAATTTATAGTTTGAACCAATGAAAAAAGCTTCCATACGAAATGTTATCCGCATTTTCTCCATGACCACAAATAGGATAAACTGAAAAAGGAAAAAAAAATGGATATTAGAAAAGACGTACAGTCTCCCCACATTTGAGAGCGTGTTACATGGACTTTGTAGTCGAAATTATCACAGCAGGTAGATAATTGGACATTGTAAATATTAAGTGCCATGGATTTAATTCTACACCGACTAGGCTAACTCATGGTCGCATACAATACCACTTCAAAAATCGGCTTGCTGTAGCTGCAAATGCAGTAAAGGAGATAAACCAATTCAGACCACATAAATGCAGAGAAAGTTAGCTAACAGCGACCGATTAATGTTTGCCATGCTGAGTGAGTGCCAACAAAAGACATCAAAAGACGTGATGAATACTATAGCCCCTCCCAGCCAATGGGACTAGTTTACAGGCAAGGGGTTGATTGCTCTCCCCTTGAATTAACACATGTATAGAGGCGAACCGCGGGGCAAATGAAATCATACGCACATGTTGTCGATGTTGTTGGGGTGATAGAATAGGGAAGGGTAGTGTGTGTTGAAGGGAGGGGGAGCATAGGAGCTTGGCCAGCAGTCAGCCGCACTTATGAGCGTTTTGAGGATAACTGCACCGCGTGGCTTGGTCATTACCGAGAGGCGCGCGCTCCTGTATCAACTGGTTAAATGACCAATGGGAGCGTGAGGTAGAGGGGTAAACTCATATTCCGATTTTGGGGAGGGACAAAAACGCAGTTGTTATCCGAAGCTTCCGTGAAATGGACCATAAGGTGATCGACAGGGTTGGTGACTGTCGATTTGTGCATGGACTTCAACATTCCGAGAAGACGTCGATTAATGAGGGGATCCACCTTCCAACCGGTGTAAAGGTAATTTCGAGTCATTCCTTTAATTGCGACTGTAAATGAAGAACAACATCTAAATTTACATCTTTAAAATAACTACTTCATTTGTACTTTTGTTTATCTCCTTCGGTAGGACAAAAAAACGAAATGTCGATTCCAATTAGATAGATTTCAGTAATAACAAAACTTTCTTAATCATAAACTATTTTGATATCTTGACACTTTTGGATAATTCTGCTACTAATAATGGTCACAGTTAGGAAAATATTTAAATGATTACAAAATTTGACTGGGATGGATACTTGAATTTAAAAAGGAGGAGATTGAACTGGTCGCAAACTTTAACAAAGCCCTGCAGAAAAATTCAAGAATTATATTCAAACAAAGATTTTGGATCTTACTAATCTGATTTGATACGTGGAAACTGTGGGAGAGCTCAAGTCAAAAAGTTTGTAGGAGAAAATACATTTCGGTTTTCATTGAAATAGAACTGAAATTCATATTCTTTGTATCCATCTGTGCTGTGTTTCAAATAAGTAGCCAAGACCTGACCTTCTAATAATTTAAGCATTCACATCCTTTAATGGCACTTCTGGGGTAATTGAATGAATTTTTGATTGTATCACATTATTTTTTTTGAAAAATTTGCTATTATGCGATTTAATTTTTGAGCATTCAACGTCTACTTTAAGCAGAATAGCTCTATTTATGAATACCGAATATTTTATTTGCGCGAGATCTTTTCTCCATTTGTAAGCAAAGCCCTCATATCAGTGAATACGCGTGTAAATAGCAGTTTAAGGAGTATTCAGGTAGATTGGAATTTTTCAACAAATTCGCATTAGGGATACACCTCTGGACTGTCGAATTGATCGGTCCGATGTTAAACCAAAGATGCTGCAGTCCATTGTGACTATCCAATCACACTAATCTAGCGATCTACCACATAGCAGATTAGGGTAAACTTTAAACAGGCAGTCGCATCTGAAAGGCTATTCATCTTATTGTTAGGTTATGTGCGATAGACGGATGCTTAAAAATAGCCGGATTCCCCGTTGATGGCAGCAGTCTATTTTGCTGATTTGTCGCCTTTGAAACTAAATTTGAATTTATTCAAAAAAGTTAGAACCACTCAATTCTTTTATGGGGCAAACTCTCAGGTCCTATCTGGCACACTCAAATACTAATAAAGGGAGCTTAAGCTCAGAAAACTGCAAGTACATAATCCTCTTCAGTTTTCCCATACGTCATTTGCCTTCCTAGAGAAAGGGCGTAAACTCCTTTAGATACATCCCAAATTTACTGAAGCCTTAAATGAAATGTTCTCTTAAAAGGCAAAGAGAATCACTTCGACAAAATTCTTTTTGCGCAGTTGCTTATTTTCCCTTTCCGCGTCAGTTAACATTTCCTCTACTTTGGCAGTTCTAGTGTGGCTAACCCAAGCCGTACTACAATTTAAAGCCTTTCGTCGAGAACCAGGAGTACTTGGCATTAATTCATATCTAACTCACAAAAATGGATCAAATAATGAGACTGAACATTCTTTCCCGTTAATGATCGTTCAAGGCAGTTCCTATTTTGACAAAGGACTGTCAATAAAATGCTTTTGTAGAACCACAGGGAGTGGAATTCTAAGAAGAACATCAGACTGTATATCTCTCGAAATTTGCAAACTTAAGATATATATTATAGATACCTAAAAATATTAGGAGTCTCGAGGTGCAAATTCATAGGCGGAAGAATGATTCGAAAGGGTGAAATATAAAAGCCACATTTCAAAGAATCGTAAGCTCCTGAAGAATCCTTCCCCTTTTAATAAGGTGTTCAGTGTGCCATCCCAAAAGGTTATTTGAACAAGTAGTTAAAATATGATGGAGAAATCGGTTTCCAAGTAAAATAAGGTTCTACTGTTATTCATTACACTGCATTTTCCTCACTTGTAGGTACGATTGAAGACTGTTCGTGGTGCAAACATGGTTGACTTCGAGAGAGGTCAAGAGCTGTTCAGGGAGGCCACAATTCTAGCTCGACTCTCCCATCCCAACATCATACATATTTATCATCTCATTAAGGTTAGAAGTTTCAAGATCTCAAAACAGAGATTACTATTCTTTGTTTGGATGAGAATATTTCGGTAGCCTTGTTTGCTAAATCTGGTACCAATGAATGACTACCTTAAGCTGAAATATTGGCACACCAAATGATCTTCGGTAAATCAATGTATACTTGGAAAAGTGAATTTTCGTTTTCATTTGGACAGATGAAGATAATAAAGCGAATTGGGACTGAGGCAAATTTAAGCACCGACCTACTGAAGGATGTCATTATTCATGCCTACTACAAGGATACATCACTACTGAAAAGGTTACCTAGGGCTGTGTTTAATGTCATGAAAGAAATATCCGTCAAAATAGGGCTAAAGGATACAATTGATGTGAAGAACTGGCAGGCCAATAAGGACTCTCAAACGAGCATTACATTCGTCTTTCTTTTTAATGAGGAATGACTGTTTTGCCGATTTTCAACGAGTTGCCACTATACTTGTAGTTCAATCATGCTGTGCGAATCGGAACACTAGACCCGCTTCGAAGATCAGCATGAAGTCTATACGCGGATCTTTCCAAAGCGCATTCTAACCAGGGCGATTTGCGATAGTGTCTTGCTGCAACCTCGGGTGATTCTAGATCTTAACTAGTGCAAATACCCACTCGGAGGAGCAAAGCCTACTCTGAACTACTTTTTCACCTATTTCGGATTTAAAAAAATTTAAAAGGAGATTTTGTGATTATATTTGCAAAATTAGAAAAGCCGTTTAAATATTTCGATTCATTTTGTTTTATTTCAATAGATAGTCTTCTAGGAATCTCAAAAGTTTCAATTTTATGTTTCCAGCAGCTATTAATGATAGGTTATTACGTGGCTAGATTAATAAACCAAAAATTAATGTAGGAACAATTTCTATCATTTTAATACCAAACCATCCAGAGCTACATTTAGTCGGAGGTTGTAAATTAAAATAGACTTTGAACTAGACATTTCTATTACAAATAGGGAATCCATCTATATTTAGTTCTGATCAATGTTTGCCCCAAATTCAGCACGCGGATGTGAGAATAATGGTGACAGAGTGGATGGACGGTCTGCCGCTGGACAACTTCATTAGTCTCTTCTTTCATCGCTCGTTGCCAGAGAGCATCGCGCGTCTTTACTGTCGGCAGATGGTATCTGCTATAATCGCGTTGCAAATGAAACGCATTCTATTGAGGTAAATTCGTGAAAATATCATAATGAACGATGAGAATTTTAGATTTCCGGCAATTAGAAGGGTTGAAATGGGTCACATACAGCAGAGACTGGAAGAGATACCTCAACAACAGAACCTCCTTAAGATTTCAAGCATTACAATCAACGTCTATTCTAAATGAACATTAGCTTGATTTGATGGTGACTTGTACAAACCTATGGCCCAACTCTCTGGCTCCAATGGACACGGTGCCACTGAAAGAGTTTTAGAGGAAAAGTTTCCGATTTTTCTAAAAAGCTAAAACAGGCCACCTTGGTGTATGGAAGCCAAACACTGCAACGCTGGCACTACATGCACCACGTTCGCACTAACCTCTACTAAGCGAGTTCGTCCAACCTTTGGGTGTGGATCTAATGGCAACAGCAGAGCACCTCTTCCAAAACACATCACATTGTGAATGCACCACTTACCTGAAAGAGGCGATGTCGATTAATTAGAGATTGCATGAATAATAGACTTTTGTTCCGAAAATAACACAGAATGGTCTTTGGGTCTTCTTTAGACAATTCCACCCGCAAGAGTAATTTTCCATTTGTTTCTAGGGTCTGGTCTAAATCATGCGAATTGGACAGTAAAATAATGACCCAATCGAAACATAACTAAGAATCTGTGTGATCGTTTCCCAAAAATTGTTTTTGCATTATTTTAACCATTGCCTTTGTTTTTACTTTTAGAGAGATACCAATAAACACACTATTAATAACGCGGGATTTTCGGAATATCAAACTTACAGGTGATAAAATTGCCACAGAATACAATTTAAAAGCAAGACAATTTATTTGCAGAATTGCAAATGTTATATAACTTAGTTAGTGTATTTTAATAAAATAAGAATTAAAATTTTTATTTTGATATTGCTACGTGATTTGTTAACATGAACTAGATCAAGGAAACCGCGCTTTATCCTAAACAGCCGGTAAATTAAAAATTAAAATGATGAAAGATTTGTTGTGAGGACCTTTCACTATTTATTAAATATGAAGTCTGTAAACAGGGATTAGTATTCCAGCTTACGAACTAAAGAAAAGCTCCATCGATTTAGATTTTTCTTCGGCCATGTTCCTGCCACCCGGAAAAGATGTAAACAGCGCGTCCTGCAGTCCGGAATTTACAGCTCCTGAACTTATCGAGGAAAATTTAGATCTAGTTGGACCAGAAGCCGTCTCCTGGGGCCTGTAAGTGATTCCACGTTCCTCTGTGTATTTTTCAACATACGCATAAAGGCGGGAATCTTAAATGAATGTCCATTGTACAATAATTGATAAGAGCAGATGTTCCGTTTCATGGATGGGACTGCATCTACTAAGAATATGAAAAAAATGCCACTGATGTAAGCATAAATATTTGTTTGAACTCTTGAACCTTAGTCTATTTAAAATAAAAGCTGCCCCCAACTCATCTTTTTGAGAAGGACGAAATCTAGGAGACTTTCTGGGAATTTCTAATCCATTTGACCTTTCATTTGCAGGCTGTAGCTTTTAAACCGGTGTTGGTAATCCATCCAATCATCGCGTGTGAATCGATGAATTTCGGACCCATGGAAAACTAACTGACCGCTACACCACCGGCGTACTGAGTTGAGCCCATTGTTTTAATGTGGAGACAGCCTAATTCGTTTTTTATTGCCTTGGAGATTATTGACCAAAATATTTGTTACACCAAGAGACGCTTTTATATCAGCCGGGTGTGTTCCGGTTATAAATAACTGCTTAAGATAATGGAGATGACTATTTTAAGAATGCGTTTTAATTGATCAAAAATTATATGTATAAAAAATAACTTTATATGAACTGAGTTGACTGGTAGAATTTGCAGGTCGCACTCGCATTCCGACTCTCACGGAACTGAAACCCATCAATTTGCATCTAATGCATCCAAGTTGACTAATGATGGTCTACAGCGGTACTGCTTCAACTAGAGGCCCAAAACCTTTTAAATTTTTCAGGAATGAAAGTCGCACGGCAATTACTTCCAATTTAAGTGTTCATTCATGTAATCTTAAGCCTCGAAATCGCATATTCATAAGTAGCTATGAACGTTGAAAACTTACAGAAATAAGGGGTGGTTAAAATCCGGCAGATTTAGCTGCTTTCCTCGAATGTAAAAGTACTCTGCTATTGTTAGTGGTTCACTGTGGAGGTGAAATCAGGAAATTTTTGTGTTGATTAACAACGTTTCAGGCTGAAATATTCGAATCTGTGATGATGTAGTGTCCATTTGAATACCCACTTGTATTACACTGAAGACTTTTGCTACTAGGGAATTATAAATTGAGGAATCGTTTTCACTCATTTGCCCTTATAGAGGAGTAATTCTCTTCTACATGTTGGTCGGTGAACTTCCATTTCAATCGCCCTACTTCGACCACAAACGTCGAGAACGTCTCCTTCGTTTAGCACAAAGAGGCCTCTCTCCCAGCCACATGAATGCTATTTCCGTCTTCTCACCAGGTTGAAATCCTTCTTTAATTTGCAAAGCATGATGCTCCAATAAAGAGGCTTTATTGATTTGATTTGAGCAACTTTACAGAGAATTTTAAGGTTGCCAATAAGGGGTTATTACGTTGACTACCAATTAAGTAGCACTGAATCGTTTCAGTTGAATTCACAGTAAAATATCATTGCAAAACGCGTTAAAAGATGTTAAATACAATATTGAGAGACTTTTGTTTACTTCGTGAAGTAGCACTTTCCATATCCAATTCATTACTTTAAGCAGCCCATTTGAAGTGACTTTCATAGGTGCATAACAGATAAGTTACAGGGGTTAAGAGATTACCTAAACAGTTAATTTCACAGATTTATAAAGGCCTAAAAGGAGAAAAAAATGGAACCTTTGATTAACCATTTTGCGATAACGCCAAGAATGAGGTCCAAAAGGAATGGGGTAGACGAGAAGAGTCGTCTGAAAGCATGAATGTGAACTTTTTTAAGTGATAATTAGCTGGACACGAGTACACCAATCACTAGGGAAACAAGGTGTGAGGTAATGGGAAGTAAAATAAGAAAATAGTGATAGTGTATAAAATAGTGAAGTACATTTGAGCTTGGTTGCGTTATCTATTTATTTCCTACCAACAAATAGCTTGTCAACTGCTTCTACGGCAGCTCTTGGAACCTCGGGCCATAATACGAATCCCAATTTGTGAACTATGCACAAATTCTTGGATCACCGATTCGGGTAGTCTCCCCTTTCAACCCTTCTCTCCATGCGCGGCACACTTCTTTACAAGTCTAGAAACTTTATCGGTAAGGAATCGCTCTCTTAGTCGGCTGTCATCGGTTAAGGTAATCACGAATCTCAGGTTAAACGCTGCCATATTCAACTTTTTGTATTGAGGAAGGTCCTGAGTATCTCGATGTCATTTTCAGATAAGGGTTGGAAGCTTAATTTTCACTAAGTTTATTCAGATCTTATATTCTATTTGAAGGTGTTTACAAAGTTTAACCATCTTGAGCTCAATTTTCACGAATAAATGCCACTCGGAAGAGGCAGTAGTAGCAGCCCTACTATCATCAGCTAACATAACTGCAAATACGTGATGAATTTTCTTAGGTAGACTAATAAAACAGATTTAAATGTCGAGCCGGCCTTCCTCTGAAGATATACGATGACATCAGCGGTTCCAGACAAACACCTCGCCAACCATTTTGTCTGCTTCCTTGTTACCTCTTTATCGCCAGTAGATCATCACACAAGTTGTGGACTTAATCCGTCCTGGAGATAAGCCAAGCGCTTGATGATCTCCAGGTTGGTCATAGTTCCAATGATTTAAAACAATAACCAATCAGAGGACTTCCTGTCTTTGAGTAATTACCCGCGAATTGCGGTAAGATTAGTAGTGGAAATATATTTAGTGAGTATGAAGCTTTCCGATGGATTCTTAGGCAGTGGGTTAAGGGTTTTCTTAAATTTGTTGGTTGTGTAATTAGCTTATTAATGTGCACATGTGCACTTGATTTTTATGATTGCGAAGTTACTAATTAAGAGCTGGTGGGGTATTCAGCGTCTTCATTAGCTTTCGAACTTCATTTGTCGACAATAAAAACAAAATTTTTCAAAATCCCAAATAATATTTATCACGATCAAACTAACATTAAGCAGTAGGTAGGACACGAATTGGACTCGTTGGAGCCACCTTCTAGTCAGGCGGAGCCTTCTTGACCTAAGTACATGATCATGGTAATAATTAATGCACAAAATGGTATCTGAGATTCTGTTGTAGTTCCACCATTCAGACTAGCGAAAACATTAGCAAATAATAACCGAAACCTTGGGGTTCATGGCATTTTAATTTGGTTACTGTTTTCATAGCCCATACAAATTATGTGGACCTTGTCCTTGAAGCCATCGATACAATTATTAGAAAGCTTTTTTGTTAATTTTAAAATTTCTTTTAGCATCTCATTATATGGCACCGATCCGATACCTTTGTAGCGGGAGATTCAGCCAGTATATTCTTGAATATCACGCTAAGATTTACGTTAGCAACCGATGCTGCTGGCGTTTTTCAAAGAAAAGTGCTTCCAAACGGGCCCTACACTTTAATTTAGCCTTTTGGACTCTACCAACTGCGTATTTAAGTTCGGCTTAAACTGTAAATCACCTCTATTCATTTTCAATTTTATTAAGTGTTCATGGTTTTGAAAGTTTTTCTCACTCATAAGGGGAAAATCAACAAAAGAGGATTATTTGGAACCATCCTCCGATAAACTTCTTCGACTAATTATATTACTTATAATTAGAAAGCTTAATGATAACCACTTATGCATTAAAGAGACTTTATTTACGAAGAGACCTAATCAGACAATTTTTTTGACAAATTATTTTTACCTATCAGCTGCCATCTGTCGACAAACTGCTAGATATATTTATGAACACATAATCCGAAAATGTGTTTCTACCAATAATTCGAATGCTGTCAGATTTTAATTGGCGAGATATTCTCCTTTTTTTACTTTCAGTTAATTGAGTAAGTTGGGGAAAGTTAAACGTTCTATTCCATAATAATCCACACGCCGTCATTATAAAATTCAGAACGTTTTCACCCGAAAATTTCTAGATAGAGGTTTTTTGTCTAATCAATTTAGAATGGTGTCTCGACAAATCATAATGAATAATTTGGAGAATTTAATCAGCAGTCGGAAAGCGAAGAAGGAAATATGGAACGCCTGCTTTTGATTCCCTTGTTCTTTTGGCTGACTCTCATATCTGAAGTTTCTTTTGCGGGTTCGAATCCAGTAGAGAGAAGTAGAGACTGAGTGGTTAATTAGTATTTTCTGTTTACTAATTTAACTGGTTATTTAAACATCTTGACATTGACTGCGGTCATTTCATCATGGAAGATACGGATGTGACTCTAGAGACGCCCTTCTTTTCGCCTGCGATTTGCGACAAATTCCATACTGATGGCTTTTCAACTGTTGTGCTGTAGAATATGTATTTTATTCTTCTAATCAGTATTTACTTCCGCGTTCATTCAGAAACTGACTCCAAGCACGTCATACAAAGGTTCCAGTGTGAATGGAAAAGACCAGTCAGTTGGAAAATGGGAAGCACCCGCCAATCGTGGATTTTTTAGCCGAATTAAGTATATATTTACCAATGGCAGTGGGAAAAAGAAATACGAAGCAGACGATTCCGACGATAAGACACGTGGGAACGAATGGCTTCTTGAAGCTGAAAATGGAGCTAATAGCAACAACATGCGCTCCGACTCAACTAATGATATTGGTGCATTTGGAGAGGAAAAATGTAACAGCATCTCTGAGGTAGGATTCAAACATAACTGCTCCTACGAACAAGACTTTAGGCTTTTTATGCTTATTTCATGGCGTTTTCTGCAATAATTTCAAGGCACTTGACTATCTTGCTCGATTGAAGAAGACACGTTCCTCAGAGATTGCCAGGTCCATATTGGAGAGGCCGATTAGTGGTGTTTCGGCGACCTTCCAGATTTTGCTGAACTTACATCGACGAAATTCCGGTAAGCAAACTGTTGTATATTGGTCACATTCGATCATCTCAATTTAGAGAATAAGTATTGAGGGAAGATGGAGGAAACAGACTTTCGAATGCAAATGTACTTATTGTGATGACCCATGGCTTGTCCGGTTATCGAATAACTGGTCTATTCCGGTTATCATTCAACGAATTCTTGGATTAAAGACCCTCGACGTAAAACGAAACTCAGCTTTTCTTATCTTTTAGTTTAATTTGGTTTCTAAAAAAAGAAAAGTAATTATTTTTTTCAAATAATAAGTTTTGAAAACCTAGAATTCTTCAGATAAAACAATCACTAAATGCCCCTGATTCAGGGAAATCGTGAATGTTCGACAATTTGGTGATGTTTGGAGCTAACTTTACTGATGAGATCCGATCAGTTAATTTTTAAACAGGCTGAAGCACATTTATTGTTAGATTACCCACGCTGATGTATACCTTGAAGGTGTCTACCTCTTGGATCATACGGTTCCCGGCTGGCCACCTCTAGCGTCTGAAGCTTTCATGGCATTTATGAATCCAACAGTAATGAAACGCTTCCAAGATGGTGTCGATAATGTAAGGGCATTGGAGAACCTCCCAAGTGGATTACTTCAAGGCATCAACTGGTGGTGGTGTCCCATCCTCTTGAAGTGAGTTTACTTGTGTTAAATAAGTCAACTCAAATAGATTATTTGATCATTCAAACCACAATCTTTATCAGAAAAAAGTAACAAGAGAAAAAGTGGAGAACCTGCCGAATTCTGATGTCCGAACTTCAGCTTTCATTTATCTTCAGGGTATACTCCAAGTCTCGAAGTAGAATTAGTCTGAAGAATACAATGTTTAATAGGTGCTGCTAATTTTTGAAATGGGGGTCCTACTTTGGTGCATTTTTTCCAGATTTTTTTTTTCATTTCATTTCATTGCAAACTCCGTCCATTTTTTAAATTTTTTTGGTAATTTTAATACTAGTGATTAGTCATAGGTCCTTAAGATTTTAGTTGAGGACGAGCTTGGAAACACTTAACAACTGGAGAGGGTGGATTAGATTGACTAATAATACTCTCTTTGTTAGTGGTAAGTAATACCTTTTCTTGTCGGGATTCAAATAAAATCCAATCAAATTTCTCTCCTGACAAGCCTCCAGTGAAGCTCAAATGAGCCTCTCGTTTCAACAACTAACATAGTTATTGTGCCCTCTAATGGCTATTACCCTCATTCTGATAGTTAGTTTACAAATTACTTTCCAACTGAAGGGAGAAACTTGACACTTTATGAGCTTTCCTTTTGGGGAAGAGCTTGTCAATGCTTACCCAAGTGAAAATTTTCACTGTCTGAAGTGCAAATTCTCCACCTAAGTCCAGTCACATTCCATGTTCCATTATTTAAAAAAAATGGTGATGAGGTGTTTTTTACTTAATGTATATGATAATGAAATAAATGGCACTATTTAAATTTATTAAAAGTTTATAAGTAAATGAAGCTTTCCAAGTGCTTGCTAATACTAAGTGGTGTTTAAATTGTTTGAAATATCGCTAGAGGTATTCAGCAAGTAAATTGACAAATACTGAGCAAGTAAAGGGCATCATGGGTTAGGAGCTTTCATTGGATTGTTTTTTTCCTATTTCAGTTAGCCAATTTTAGATTTTTTTTATTTTGAATTATTTTTATTTAATATTAAGTGCATTCTATACCATTGCATTGTATTTCGTACCCATGTGCTTTATATTTTACTTAAGGAAATAATTATGAAGGCACCTTGTATGACTAAAATTTAACAGACGGGTCTTCTGCATGATACTTAGGACATCGAGTGACTTTATTTATGGGCATTATAAGGTGGAACAGACGTTAATTTTGGCCACTAATAACTGTCAACTGACAGACTAGCAGGGATCGTGTACGCACTGCGAGATAGTCTAGACAGCAGTAATGGTAGCGATAGTTTCAATAGACAAAAAACCTACCAACTCTCTTTGATCCTGAAGTGGGGGAGCATGGAACACAAAGGTCTAGTAAGATTTCTTGTTCCATGAGCCAACGGGAACTGCCTTATTAAGAGGGCCAACTCTTTCGATTTCACTTGTTTAACCAGAATGGCTGATTTATGTATGGTTAGTGATTCAGTCTTTCACCCCATCACCTCAAGGTCAGTAGTACTACTTTTGTGGGTGATAACTTCCTCCATTTACCAGGCTCGATATTTTCCGATGCACTCAGGGATAAGGAGCCCGATGTCATTCCACAGGGAATGCGGTTTAACTGATGCGCTTTATTTGACTCCTCCTGGTCGTTGATAAAAAGATCCCATGAGCAAGCAGTACGACGTTTCATGCTCCAGTTACTTACGTCAAACGCCCTTCACTCTAATTAGCTCTAAAACAAGACATCCTCTCCATGGGGAAAATTCTTTGCATTTGGGTTACCGGCGAGGCTCGATAGTGCCTTAAAGTTATGTGACATGAAGCTGACGCTATGACAGGCTGGTTCATAATCTCAGTTACTATGGTCCTCTTCGGCTTCTTGACTAAAAGCTATGTAAATAACGAATAGTAGCAACAGCCATCTACATAGCCCAGAAGTTGTTCCAAAGGCAAAACATGCTCAAGGGAGTCACTGTCTGTATGTCATATTATTTCTTATAGAAATCGCGAAAGCTGTTCCTGTTCCCGACAAGGGCAGGTATTTCTCGGAAGTAGACTGGATAAACGAGCATTTCGCAGAGCGTTAATGGTCTCTATTGATGCCTTCGAGAAAAAAATGCTGGATCAGACGCCGTCCCAGGCCAAAACTGATACAGCAACCAGCCTTATGTCCTGCAAGAGTGAGTCTTTAATACCGGAAAACAGTAGTATGTGCTTATGTTTATTCTGGATTCAAATCCATAATATAAGCAAAAGGACTGGTCGCCGCCAAATCTATTTCGCAAATTGAAGGGAAAATTTTCCTAGTATTTAAAAAACAGTAAACGTTAAGTATTGAGTCTGCTAAAACTATCACCCATTTCATCCTGGACTACATGCGTGATGCATAGAATGAAGTCCCTCAGATGTTTCAACAAAAGTCTTACTTCTTCGCGCCACTTATGAAAAAATTAGTGAGCATATTTTTTGCGTGCCTGACCGTCTGCACTCTCATACTCAATGCCGGATCTGTAAAATTTAAACTGAAGCAAAGGAACACTCAAGCAATGAAGGAGGATGCCTTCGGGTGAAAAATCATGGGGCTATCCCATTTCCAGAACACTGTCTGAGTCTGCCAAGTCTGAAAATTAAACCTGAGAGAAATAATCTGTCAAAATCCAAACTGCTGAATATTCTTTGCTACCTTGGTAAAATAAACAAATGTACAAAAATGCCCACTGAAAACGGTCTCTGTTGATATGACGAGTAGAAAGCCGCTTCAAGACCCAATAACTCCGGAATGGTTAAACATCCCTCTAGGACGGTTATGCATCGTGTCTACCTAAAGAGTGGAAGCCAATCGTCATTCAGTAGGATCCACAGTTCGTATCACTAAATTACAAAGAAGAGATGGATGAGCCAATTTAATCCAGATAAATACCTTATTCTTCTGAATGTTATTTTCTTTCAAACTAAAAGCTTCTGACGGAATCTCCGATTGATGTGAAAAAAATTGCTGCTTACCTCAACGGACGACAAAACCTTAACCTTCAGGCCGCCTAGATCTTTTCAGCTGCACAATTCTATAACTTATCATCAAATAGGTGAGCTCAGAGAAATGATCGCAATCACATTCGTTCGAGCTACTTGCCTGGTACGCATTCGATTGACACCATAAGTTTGGACTATCCAAAAA
Source organism: Moniezia expansa (assembly GCA_019097775.1). NCBI lineage: Eukaryota > Metazoa > Platyhelminthes > Cestoda > Cyclophyllidea > Anoplocephalidae > Moniezia > Moniezia expansa. Next base: position 10,933,417 of record JADFDV010000053.1, read on the forward strand.
CCTCAAGTACTTGGAAGCCCAACTCCGCCTACCCTGCCTTATTAATCACACTTTGATGTAACAATCTGCGAATTCGATGACTGGATTTTTTTAGTGCTTTTATAAAAGCACTCTGAATGATTAGTTCGCGCGCAGTTAGCCGGTCTGGATAGAGCGACTTCTTAAATTCAAAATTTTTCTAACATTTCAGCACTGGACAGCCGGCATCCAAAGCAAGTGAAGGTAATTGTTTTTTTAAAAAAAATACTCCATTCATACATCAGCGACTAAATTAATTTGCGCAATTTTTAGTCCAAGCACAGCATCAATGCCTTCGGTGTTGTTGTAATGCGAAAACCCTATCAAATTCAAACTTCGGAGGGCTCCAAGCGTCTCGTGAGAGAATTCACTAAACGACTGCACAGAAGTTCAGAGCGGGCCTCAATCAGAAGCAACCGCCCAAATGCATACATATTACCCGTTTTAACATAAGGGAAGTGAAAAATAATATAAAATTATGGACCACATATCAAGTGGGATTTTGAAAAAGGTTGAGAGAAATGTGGTGTTATCAAAACTCTGAATATCAAATCACGGAAACTAACGAGTCTAACATCTGCTTTTTGGGTCATAGATGAGGTTAGGTACTTGGAAATTTTACAAAGTTACAATTCCTATCAAGTGGACAATTAAAACTTGAGAGAACATTTTCAAGGGGATCTATCGCGCATTCGTTGTGTTCAAAACCCTTTATAAAGAAAGATAGAGAGCGGAATAGAAAAATATAAATATAATGCGCACAAGAGCAACACAAATGTTGGGATTACTCTGAGGAATACAACTGGAACTGGAAGGGAAATCGAAATAAAATATCGATATGAGTGATCCTTGCCCATAGAAGCTAATCCGCCGCCTGTGCCATTTCAGATACTGAGGAATTTCCCTGGGTTGAGTCATTTCCTCTCTAATATCGGAGAAACCTATAAAGTTAGATTTCTGAGAAATTATATCCCTTTTGCTTTAATGTCGCAGGCCTTTTCATAATTTTCCGCTTAGAGGTGTGATTCCGCCCCAATTGAATAACCTTTTATATGAGCCAAGATATGCCGGATAAAAAATGTGGTTCTAGAAAAACAAATAAACGAATGTGCGAACTTCATATTACTTTTAAATATTCTTGCCGCTATGCCAATATTTTTAAGTTTTCTTCGTTGAAGCAAGTAGGTCAGCTTTAATGCGGTAGTTTTGTCATTAAAATTTCAAATGGCTTGCATTTCTCGTTTTGCATTTCTAGCATCAATCTCATGGATATATTCTGAATATCATAAACATATCAAGGGTTTGAGACACAGAAGATCAAACCTTGATGGTTAGGGCCTTAAACCTTTTGTTACCTAAGTCTATAAAGAAGTCGGAAATCATTCATGATAGTGAAATAATAATTTTTTTGAATTAAAGGCCAAATTCAGTTTTCTGCTTACAGTTTTCAGCAACACTAAATGAAATGACGAATTAATTGGCATAACTACCATCAAGTCATCATTATTATAGATAAGACGCAACATTTATAAAACATTTATGGTCTTTACTTCACTGATCTTGAGAAGATCTTGTCCCATAGGCTCATTTACCTACACCATTTTAGACATTGTCCTAAAAAAATTGCTGTTTTCACCGAGCTTTAGCATTTCAGAATACAAATTGGACCTATAAAGAACGCAAGCATTTCAACACCGCTTGGTTTAATATAAGTCAGAGATTAAGGTTTACTGTATCCCAGCGAAGAAAACAGTGCAACTAATAATGAAATGAATTCGCTAACTCCTCTGCAAAAAAGTCAGATGAACATTTAATCTGCCTTGTTATCACGTCAAGTTGCCTATCATAAAGGACTTCCGAATGTGCTCTAATAATAATAAAATGGTAACCGGTAGCAGACAATCTCCCGAACAGAGACCGATATTGCTCCACAGCACTGCCATGGTGGCACAAAGGTGACAAGCCTCAATACTGACCAAAGGCGAATTAAAAGAAGGAATTGAATCACTTCTAAACATATTCTTACCAACTCAGAGGATTTGCAGATAAAAATATGCTAATTGAGGAGGCATCAATTACTGGCAGCCAAAAGAACTGGTGGCATGCGTAATCAGAGCGGAATAATTTAATATTAGTGACTCAGATGAACAAGCAGCTAGTTTGGCATGGTTAAGAAGATAAACTTTCATTTGAATTACATCAAAAGCCTACAAGTGGTTCCCATTTACCGATAAGGAGTGAAAACAATGACATCATTCTGTGGTTTATATGAGACTGAATGTGTGCAGATGGAGCTTGATATCTTACATAAAAGACTTAGAAAATTTCGTTTGGTGGACATAGTTCTGAATTTTATTTTATAAAAATAGTTGTAAGTTGACATGAGGCCAAATCTATTAGATCCAACTATAATTCATGTCAAATTTAAAATAGTAACGCAGATATTTAGCATTGCAGCCTTAAATGACCACAATTGTTAATCATCAGAATTACTTTCTGAAATGCAAAGTAGATGAAGGATAAAATTGACAAGATAACCAAAATACCTTAAATTCCCGATAACGAAAATAATAGCCTTACTTTTAACTAGATTTAAAACAGAGGTAAAATTAAAACAGGTTGTTTAAGGCCTGGGTTTTTAAATTACCCGCCTGGATCGAAATCGGCGGACCGCCATTGTTGAATTGTGTTTTTTTATGCAAGTTGCCTTAAATAGTGTGGCTTTGTCGCCTTATAGTTTTTAAAAGTATATAATAATTTATACTTTCCATTTTTTTTGCCACAGGATACTTAATAGTCTTATTTTAATGCGGAGTTTTTGAAGCATATATGAGATGTCACATACTAGTGGTGATATAGGGGATAACTCTTCAATGCAAGCGTGGAATAGAACGCCAGGTAATAAATCTGATAGCCGTTAACTAATTTGAGATGAAAATGTGCTGAAGCCTTATTTTTAATAGGGAAACCGCACCTTTCCAGTCTTTCGGGAAATTTACCCACCGTTGCATCTTGGGGTGGAAAGAAAAAGGTGAACTCCAATCCTGCAGATTCCACAACTGGTGGCGATATTTGGCCTTTACTTTCAGACCCATCCTTAACACGCAAAAATGAGCCCTCGCAGTGGCCTACACCTGCCGAGTTGGCTGGTACCGCTCGTGGTGAATCGCTCAACGATTTTAATCTTTCTCACTCCGTAATTACTTGCAAACGTATATTTAATGTACACGAGAGATTATATGACTGATTAACAATGATTTATATGCGTCTTATAGTGGAATGCACCAGTTTCGTCCCTTGCTCTTCGTTCTCTAACTGAGTCCGATGATCGGAATGATCAATGGCCTCCCTTAGACACTGTTCAATCGTCTCGTCCTATTGATCCCCCAGTCTCTATGCCATGCAATATTGCATCAAACGACAGTGCATTTAGCTCGCGCCAAAGAGTCCACAGCATGACAACAGGCGGAAAAACGCGTAATGAAAGCTTTTCCAGCTGGGGTTCTCCCACTGATGGTGATTTTAATGCATTTGCAAGTGAGTAGGATTCAGTAAAAATATTTGCACATTTTTCGTTCATATTTATTTGGGACTCCTCCTTTTTTCCTCTAGATCAACCACTCCCATCTACTTCCGAAAACAAATCCAACCAACAGGCATCTGGGGATCGCGTTTGCTCAAGTGTTAGTGACCCAATTAATCATTCGGATGGACAGTGTGAGGTTACGTCCCTAATAAGTGCATTAATCAACTCAAAGGAGTGTTGGGGACAGCGGCCTGTAGATCAGTCCACTCCCTGGGACTTGTCTGTTCTGAATGATGAACTGACTAATGCGTCGACGGTGACTGCAACTGCAACCACTTCGAATACTAGCAATCAGGGTTCTGCGGGGTTGTTAGGTGATGCCGTTTCACTAGCTGTGAGGCAACGCCGTGCTTTGAGAGGTAGCAGCTCAGGCAACGTTCCTGTCGAGTCAAATGTCTGGTCGAGCGAGCCTCCTAACGGAACTGGAATATGGGAAATGCATTATGAGGGTATGAGTAGTTCTGCTCCTGGTGACGGTAGGACGAGTCGTTGGAAGGCCTCTTCTGCTTCTTCCTTGACTCCAGGTGGGGTTAGCTCCCCTCCAGGAGGCCACCGGATAGTGACTCCAGTCTTCTTGAATCCTTCGGCTGCTCAACAACAGCAAGCTCAAGGACGTAGCAGTGGTAGCTTCCAAAATAACTTTTTTTCTTCACAATCACAACAACAGAGATTCGGTCAACCGACGGCCTCACAACCTCCTCCGGGAACTGGTAGAGGTAGTGTTATTGGTCCTAATGGAATGCTCGGAACTGCAACTGGTGTTGCCTTCAAAAACCAGGTTCCCGTTGTCGCTCAGGGCTCAACTGGTTGGCCACCTCTTTCCCTCACGCCTGATAATCAAAGCAAGTTATTTGTCTTCCAAACTTAATGAATTCAAATTTGTGGCTAAAGCTCTGTCATCTGCTGTACTAATTCTGAGCTTAGTTTGCGTTCCAGTTATCTTTTGATTGGGCTGCGTAGGCTTTCGGTAGTATTAAAATGCGTTTGGGCTAGTTTAATTCTAGATGGGCTGCTTCAGCTGATACATCATAGCGTCGGAAGAGGTACCCTTGGCCTTATTTATTTCAATATGGACCTTGGGAATCTAAGGCATCCTAAGATGGCACCTTACAGTTCATCAGGTGCTGGTTATTTTCTATTTCAAGTCGCCAAACTTGTTTTTTTACACAAGCTGTTGTCCTGATTATTGGTGGCCATCAGTGTTCTCTGAAGGTCTTCCATACTTTCACCACGAAGCCAGGGCAAAGGCATGGACCACTTTTTCCCGCTTGGGTCAAAGTGTGTAAAGACTATTAAAACAGTGTTATTTAACTCTGGGAGAAAAGTTGCCTTGGTGTCTCCAATTTAGACTTCCTATTTGATCTTTGTAGCAATGCAGGTGGGCATTCTAGTTAATTCTGCTTGTGAAAATGAACTAAGAGGCTTGAGGAGTTTTTTATCGTTTATTTGACTAAAATTAAACCATTGAGTTTTAATTATTTTTACGTTATCCTAATTCCGAGTTGCGAATTAGTGAAGCTGTTCGACAAAACCTTAAATGGTACAAATGCAAATGCATTTATTTCGCACTTTTATAGGTCCACTTGACGATGCAAAACGATTTTTAGCATCTTCCAGTTCATGGTGTTCGAATGACCGAGTGCTGGGGAAGCAAGCCCAACCACAGTTGCCCACTCTTGGTGGTGAAACAATACCTCGTTGGCCCTCTCCGATCGACCCACTTCCTCCTCCACCCTCCACGCTTAATGCGCTTCAGGCCCCCTGGCAGCAAGGAGGCGGTGTCTTGGATCCCCGCAAATTTGTTTCTTGGTCTCAACCCGCAGCAGCAGCACCGCAGCGCTTTCATCTTCGCCAAAATACCTCCAATTCGAATGTCATACCAGTCGTTTCCACCGCGGCGACAACGCCCGGTTTGCCACCCTCAACTCAGCAACAGCAACCGCCTTTGCGCCTCCTGGGTCCGCCTCAGAACCATCATTTGCAGCATCAGCATTCGCAACAACCCAGTATCTCGCAGCACATGGCCTTTCTTCGAACCGAAGTTGCTCGGCAGCTCATGCTTCTTGGCTTTCACGATGAGGCCGGGGCCCTCATCTCTGAGTCTAATGGCTATGAAGATGTAGAAAAGTTTCTCTGTGAGTTTGACGAGCTAAATTACAAACGATATATTAAACGAATAGAGACTTGCATCAGCTATCTGAACGTGGTGCACAGAGGAACAAGGCATCGGTTTAAATTTCTTTCATTTTTTGGCCATTGGATTAAACTTGATGGTTAATTATAGTAAATGACGGCTAGCTTCCATTTTTAAAGTTAGAGAAATGGATGACACCCCTAATGGTATTTATTGCGAATGGGTTATGACGTAACTTTCTTTCCTGTTATTTCCTGTGTGTCGGCTTATTTCTTCTTGATTCCTTTACATTGATTCTGTAAGTCGCTTCTTAGAAACGAGTTTGTTCCCTAATCTTCCACTCATACATGTTCTTCAAATTTCAGGTTGCCTTTCACTATTTTTTCTGCCTACGATTCTCCAGTCTCAAAAGCATTATTTTTAGGGCCAGATGTGCTGTTTTAAAGTATTCTGTGTCTCAAGGTGCTTAGATTATTAGCGCCTGTCATATGTGTGCAAAATTTGCATGTTCGTGGCCATTTTCTAGCATGAATCATCATTACACTGGTCTAATCTTTCGCTTATTGAATGGGCTTTCGTATTATCAATGACATGCGGATCTTGCGTTGTTGCCATCAGAAGTGCGAGAGACGCAAAAAGATGTTCACCTCATTCAAAAGTACATATGCATGTCTTAAGGACATTTAGGTCAGGCTAACCATGAGACGTTATTTTCGACAACTACAACTGAGTTAAAATTATCATAAGCTTAAGGGTAGTGGTGCTTTTTTTCAAGTGCCCCTTTCTCCCAACAGATGACTTGCGCGATAGCACCGGTGGTTTGAACCCTAATTTGAACCAGCTCATAAATAATGTCACCGCGTACCTCATGTCGGCTGGTAGCGTTAATGACCTACAATCGATGGGTTCAACCATGTCACAAGCCCAACCACCGCCGCCACTACCACTGCAGACCTTTGATCTCTTCGATAATCGCGGTGCTTTCCATATGGGGAAACCTCAGCAGCAACCACCCTCTAACTTCCCAAGTGCTAGTCGCCAGAATCCCGTCTCTTCAGAGGTACTCAATCACCTTTTTATGCGTGAGAGCCATCTACAAGCGACAATCTTTCAACTGGATAAGAAGAAGAGGGTGAGTCTAATGACTTAATCTCGGCATCCATCATGCCAGTGCAAGTGGCCTTTATTCTTAATTGCAAACTTTTCTTCAACATTTATCTGGGGGAGATAGCAATATACCCTCATCAGCTGCCTTTTGGGTGGCTGTTTTAAATTACGCTGGAAAGCAATTGGTGACTGCGAATTCAAGCCGTTCGAGTCATTTATGGAAGTTGTGAAACCACTTCTACGTGCTGTTCTCTCCAGCTTCCTAGTGATAAGTAACTCAGCGTCTATAGTTTGTGGCACACAAACAAATTTTATTTATTATTGCACCGCAAGATGCAGGGCGTGATGACGACGTGCTTTGCAGCCATGTCAGGTATGTAAATATATACCGGTGGTGATTGTGTCGTATTAACGTTTTACATCACCAATTTTATCTATAGCTATCCCATCGCCTTTTATTTGTGATGACCTTTGCTGCGCGGTTGAATCGGTAAATAATTAATGTTGGTGATTTCCAATGCATTTGTTATGATGACCTAAAATACCTCTGAATTTCTTTAAGTCGCTTTCAAAACCACATGTTCTGATCACATGGAGGCTTTAATCTGTATTGAATTTGGAGGGATGACTTAATTAGGTTAGCAATACTTCTTACTTGAAATTAGTCTACATGAGCCCTTATGAACTCACCCTGCTTGGGTGGCATCTAAAGTCGGTATCTGCTACTTTGATTAACTAAAAAATTTAAACAAGCATTCTGGCGTTTTAATGAGATAGATCTAAATGGTAGTAAATGTTGTGTTCTTTCCTGTAAAGGAGTTGAGTATGAAACACTCCCAACTTCGCAAGATGAACATGGGTGGTCCCACAGCGCACCATTCTTCATCAATGCTCCAAGAAATAGTCATTCAACAGGCTCAAATCTCCCAGCAAATTGACGCGCAGGAGGCTCAGCTTGGTCAAGTTCGACTACAAATCGCCTGCCTCTCTCGTATAGCTTCTGGTGGTGGCAATGAGGACTCCTCGGGAGCAGCCAATGTTGTCGCCGCCATGTTGATGCGTCTTAGGAGTGGTGGAGCTAGTGGAGGGGGCAATGGATGTCTAGGCAGTGGCCAACCCAATCGGATGATAGGAAACAATCCAATGGGTGGCTTCGGTGGAACTGGACCTAGAGGAGGTGGGGGATTGATGTTGAATTCACCATCGCCATCTGCAGAATTGGCACCCAGATTAGCTGACCTGAAGCTTTCCATGGGTGAGTTCTGTTTAAGTTTATATTGTATTCTTAAAACGTGCTAAGTAGGCTCTAGAGCATTTAATTTGATTTGGGTATTAGAGTCCGCAAAATTGCCCCACTCATCGAATAACAAGGATTTGAAATCCTTCGACGCGCACCCAAGATTAGAATAATTACGTCGGATAAGTATATTTACATTAGGATGGCCAAATGCTGGACCCTCAAATTACAATTCCCTTTACCTAAAGAAGATTCCTTCCTTCACTTAAGCTAGGGTTACTATCATTATTGCCACAAATTATCCACCATGTTTATCCACCCGCTCAACCACAAATAGTGTTGGTTGCCAATTATTGCACTAAGTTGATCGATGCCGTTAACCATTAAGTACTTTTATCGTCAGTCCTATTGTGGAAGTACATAAAAATAGTGGAGAAAAAATCACACCCTTAATGCCTCCTCGCCTAAAAATAAAAGAGGGATTTCCTTCGTAATTGCTTTAGCTGCAGGTTGGCTGGTTTGCCATTCGGATTGTTTATTATTTTAAGATCGGATCTGCTGGAAACGCGGTCGTTTTTTCATAATAGTTTGATTTGTTGAAAGTGGACTTCTAAACGCATTAACCTGCATTGCTCAAATCAGAACCCTATTCCTGACGTAGACTTAGGACCTGGGGGAATGTGCGACTAGTTAAGATATCAGGCATCCTTTGTTTTAGTGTTTAAATCAGTGGTCTGCCGTCCTTTAGCAGGACCCTTGATCCTATTGAAAGCGGAAGCCTAGGAAGCAGAGGGGTGGAACTGGGGTGGATATTCATTAGAACGCAATATTTCTTCGCGCCATTTACCTTGCAGACTAAACACAAAAACTTGCAGTGGTAGTCACCAAGCGCTACCAAGGACACAGAATTGCCATTGAGTGTTACTTCAGTACTTTATCAAGTTGAAGTCCAGGACCTTTTCGTCGCTCAGACTCTCGAGTGGTAGTATGCATTTTCGATTTCCTTGCAACTCGTATTTGTGTACACATAGGTTTGTACATAGTTGGACATTCTTTAAGAAAATGTTAATTTGTGGTTTTCGTAGATATGAATCGTCGAATGCCTTGGGAGGTTGGAAGTGGCAGTGGTGGTATATGGGACATTCCCTCACCACAGCAGTTTGTTCATGGAATGTCCTCATCGGCAAACGCTTTCTTGTCCTCCAATGACCCCAACAATGTCTTTCCTCCCCTTCTTAACTCCTCTGTCCTCTCCGACCGTCGATGGACATCCTCGACGTCAGCCACCAACCCATCCAATGAATTCCACTCCCAGCCATCCGCATCTTCTCCGTCCAATACCAGTAACTCCAATGCTGCAGCTGCAGCTGCAAGTGCCATTTGGAACGCTTCCTGGCTCCTTCTCAGCGATCTATCTCCTCAATTCTCCATCGAAGTCCTTCGAATCTCCATTAACAACGCTCTGGATCAGCACAACCGACAGCACCGACAAAATGGTAGCAGTGGCGGTGGAGTAGGTCTTCTGGACACTCCAAATACTTCCTCCTCGCCCTCCTTTGAGATCCATCCAAATCTGCCAAATCGATATGTTCTAGTGGGCTTCCTAAATCCCACAGACGCCTCCTTAGTCTCAGCATTCATCACCAACAGCTCAACAATCAAATTGGCCAGCAGCGTGGCGGTCATCTCTCCGGCCGAGGCATTGACCAAACTTCAGGAGATCAAGGTTTGGGGCTAGTTTGTGTTAGCTAGCTCTAAAGTCAAGATGTCTCTCTGTGTGTCCACGCCACATTCCTTCCTCCTCAAGTGATTCTCTTTTTTCCAGGCTCTAGATGACGAGCAATCGGTCGCCCAACAGCAGCAACAAACGCCATCTCAGCAGCATCAGCAGGGAAATCAGCAATCTGCCTGGCCTCCAGCCAACACTTCTGGGACTGAGCAGTAGTTTTTCGAGAACAAAATCATGTCCTCCGCCTACTTTTGCGTGCTAGCCTCTTAATATTACCGCATTTCTAGCCCATTCCTCTCCCCGCGTGTGTGCATCTGGCTGTTTTTTCTCGCGCTATCTGAAGTACACACAAATTTGTGCAATTTTGCCGGTCACGCGATCTGTTATACATCTCACTCTTACGTGTCTCATTATTTTTCGCCCGCTTTCCCTCCTACCTCGAATTTCGGTTTGGATCAAGGCATCATCCCTCCATTCGTCTCTCCTCCCCGCCGCGCCAGGCCTATTAATAGTAGTTACTGATCGATACTGTTGTCAATAGCCGCCAATAATTTTACTAACACACACATATATACATACGCTATTATATATCATTGTCTTAAAATCGCTCCCCTCCCCTCCCCTCAACACAGATGTTGTAATTACCTCTCCGTCTCTCCAGACCAAAAGTGCTCGATGGCAAAGGAGAGGCGTTTCTTGTCATTGAGGCAACAAGCGGCGAGCCAATAGCCAGAGAAAACAAATTGTTCTTCCTTGAAATCCCCCTCTTTCTGTGTGTATATGTGTGTGTTAGTGTTAATGCGTCCAGGCAGTTTACCAAAGCGCCCGTTTTCTGTGACTTTGTATTTGTGAGGGCGTCTCGCAGTTTCTCCTGTGCTCCTCGGCAAATTAGGCGTGAATGTCCCTGGCATTACTCTCACTATCAACATTACTGTTATTCCCTATCACTGCAACGAGTAACTGTACTGTCACTACTACCGCTATTAATGATGGTGATCTGTTTATTAAGTCAGAATGTTTTTGCTCATTGCCTCTTAATGCAATTTCTCTTGCGCCAATGAAAGGGTTGGTTTCTTAATTGTGGCGCTTGCTCGGCAGTTTTAGGCGGTCTGCTGCTTCGAATGTATTGCGTACTATTTTCGTTGATTCCATAGAATGTAAACTCTTCATGAGCACGAATAGGTTGTGCAATTATGTCGTAAGTCAAGCCCACAGCTTCGGCATTCGCTGTTTTCGTATTGCACAAGCCTGGGCTTATTTTTCCCAGTGTCTAGTTCGGTCGGTTGGTGCACTTCCAGCTTGAATAGTCTTAGTTTTGGCTCTTTGAGCTCCTGCTTAAACCGGTAGGCTCTTGTTTTATTTTGCCAGTGTTTTCCAGTCTCGGTTCCATTGTGAGAAGAAGTTGTGTGCAGATCCGGGGAATATCAAATTACACAACTACCTCATTGGGGTTTAGGGCGCTAGAGAGTAAGCCAAGCAGTTGTTTCATTGCGAAGCCTTACCGAGAAAGAGGGTGGAGCCACTGTCGAACGGGGCTTGCCTTCTAAAAATGGTTATTCATGCCTGCCAAGTAGATTTACGGGCTGATATCAACCAGATCTCGCGTCATTGCGGCGGAGAGTCTCATGCCGAGGGCGGCTTAAGCCTCGCTTGAAGGTAACGCCATTCTAATAATAAGCGTTATCGAGATTTTCATCGATTGGAAAATGCGGTGAGAAAAGCTATTTATCAAGGCTTAGATTCTTTAGCAAGATAGGAAATTAATGAAACCAAATGGAGTATTGCTGGTCATGTTGTGGTCCCACTACTTGGTATCAAATTGATCCGTAATTGCTGGGAGACATTACTTTGCGCTCCATAAGGAATTATTTTGCCTACACGTGATATAGTTTGATCTCCAAGCTCGGTAAGCTTCAATTTATCGATCCCCATTGGAGTTACAGTTCTGAAGAATCCTGTTTGGAATGAATTGATTACAGGATGTAAATGTTATTGAATTTCAGTGGAGTTGCGAAGGTAGCATTGGCATCAGGGATGAGGGCGTCCACATAGTCGTTGAGGACAGGTCGTGAACGAACATCTGTGGTGAGGGAATGTCCCATATACCACCACTGTCACTTCCAACCTCCCAAGGCATTCGACGATTCATATCTACGAAAACCACAAATTAACATTTTCTTAAAGAATGTCCAACTATGTACAAACCTATGTGTACACAAATACGAGTTGCAAGGAAATCGAAAATGCATACTACCACTCGAGAGTCTGAGCGACGAAAAGGTCCTGGACTTCAACTTGATAAAGTACTGAAGTAACACTCAATGGCAATTCTGTGTCCTTGGTAGCGCTTGGTGACTACCACTGCAAGTTTTTGTGTTTAGTCTGCAAGGTAAATGGCGCGAAGAAATATTGCGTTCTAATGAATATCCACCCCAGTTCCACCCCTCTGCTTCCTAGGCTTCCGCTTTCAATAGGATCAAGGGTCCTGCTAAAGGACGGCAGACCACTGATTTAAACACTAAAACAAAGGATGCCTGATATCTTAACTAGTCGCACATTCCCCCAGGTCCTAAGTCTACGTCAGGAATAGGGTTCTGATTTGAGCAATGCAAGTTAATGCGTTTAGAAGTCCACTTTCAACAAATCAAACTATTATGAAAAAACGACCGCGTTTCCAGCAGATCCGATCTTAAAATAATAAGCAATTCAGGTCCCAAAGAAATCTGTTTACTGTGCTCATGTGTATTCGTCTTTCTGTTTATTTCAACCCTGATAAAAATTTCTACAAATTGCTGTTATTCTTCTTTTTGTTTTTGTAATACCTGTGGGGTATTAAAACCATATATTTGCTGATATGATAATAGCATCGTAGAAGTGAAGAGGCACCAGCATTCACTGACGAACCACCACGTCGATATATATATATAGGTTTAGGAATAAATTTACCTCTCAATTTATGCAAAGCTGTGTTATCATAAAGCATCAATAACTCTTATTTGCAAAATAAGTCTAAATAAGCAAAATTTTAATTCGCTGCAGGAAAAGAGTAGCAGAAGGTCCGGATGGTTATATTCGATTGGAGTTTCATTAATTGGTTCATTACTAGTAAGAAAATGGAACCAAACAAGACATAAGCGACAAAAACAAAAAGCCTCGAGCATTTTCATAAGATAATAAAAATGACCCTGCTCAGGTGAATTTGCAATAACCCTAGTTAGCTATCAGAATGATAAACACTGAATTTAAATTACATTAATGGCAGTTTCGTAAAAAGATACAAACTTATTCTGGATAATTAGATAAGGCAACGATATTCAGCATAGTTTTAGTTGTTCCTACAAAAGCGCCTCTTTCTAACAAGATGGCTAACGATGTCTTCGACATTTTGGACGTCGAAGAATCTGGTTCTAGGAAGCCTTTGTTAGATACAAAATCGCTGTTAAGTAGATCAGAAAAGGCATGCTCTACTTCGAAAGTTTTTATTTTGATTAGAAGAAAAATATAGTCAAACCGACCCACGTTAAACGTCCTGGCCATATTCCTCGAGAGGTCTGGGGATTGCAAAATACATTTCGAAAGTAAGTACACGACTTTCGCTTTTCCTTAGTGTGGTGACACTTATGCTGATATGTTTTTGCAACAACTGTTTTTTTCCGAAAATCCTTCAAATTTTTTATAATGCCGAGTATCATTATTTTTCTATTTCAATTTAGCTCGTTTTAGTAAGTAATAGAATAATTTTAGACGTTTCTTTGCTGCTTGTCTGTTTGGATCTTAACTGCTAGTATTGTCGCTTAGTGAAGCATTATAAAGAATTTTTTTCTTATTTCCTAAAACTTTTTATTGTAGCGAACTTCCGCCGCTTTTACCTTCCAATGAAGAACCTGTTTACAAGCAGCCAAAGATCGCCTTTGGCTCTGGCCGTGTCCGACATTGGAAATGGGTGTCGTTCAAGAATGCGGCCAGAACTGTGGGCGTTTTTTCTTATATGATAAAGTTTTCATTTTCAGGATAATCTTGAGCTCTTTCATTGGCGTCGGGAAGGTTCTGAGGCCGATGACGAATATGATTTCGCCCGCCTAAACAAGGTAAATCTACGCAATAGCTGTGCTACTGTTATTACACAAGTAGTTCCCATGCGTTCGACAAATGATTTTTGGCTCTAGCATATTGAAGTACCGACCTACAGTGACATGGACTATAAGGCCTATCTTCAGGATAATAAGTGGACCCAAACACGCACTGCTCATCTGTTGGAACTAGCCCGTCAATTTGACCTCCGTTTCATCCACATGCATGATCGGTGGGATACGGAAAAATTTCCACCTCGCCCTTCTTTAGAGGAAATGAAAGCCCGTTATTACGGAATCCTCGCCACTCTTGACAAAGTAAGTCCTTTACTAAATTTAGCTTAAATAGACTCATTCTGTGGCTAATAAATTCAAATAAATTCTAAATAATTTAGTGTTTATTTGCAGACGCGTTCCGGATTGTCGTTGGAAGCGTGGCAGTTAATAGCGATTTTGGTTTTATTTAATTTAATTGCTCGAACCACACGCAACAGCTATTCATAAAATTGCCGCGACTGCCGCATAATGGAAATGGAATCAGGATTTACAAATTTGCGTTCATTTAAAAGCGAAATTCCAGTCAATTTACCTTTTAAGAATTGTAAGAGGTCCTTTGTTTTTTATTAAATGATGCCTTCTTTTATGGTTTAGACGTCCAGGGAAGGTTTAGTGGAAAGTGATGAATATCAAGCTCTAGGTTCCCGTTTTTTCGACCGAAGGAATAGGCGATGCATATATCTTAGGAGGCAATTTTTAGTCCTCGACTCAACTGCGTCGTTAACTGGTATGATACGGAAAGTCAGGCTTCTCAACTTGGAGATGCTTCTGTAACTGGTTTGGCTAATCATAAAAATGATAAGATGTTTATGCGCAAACCTTTAATTAAATTCTGTTGTTTCTATCCAATATTCACTAAGGTTGACTAATTAATTTGAATCGACATAAACCAAATTCTTTAGCATTTTTCAAGCCTTCGCCAAACTTCATGAGTTTTCCACTTAGATACGAGGTACAAACCTATCTCAAGGACTGCGCTATGACATCGAGCATGAAACCCTTCGAAAGAAACAGCTGAACCTCCTTTACGGGCGCAGTAAGGAGGAAGTTGAGGAGGAGGAATATCTGATCGCCGAACTCGATCGCATTGAAGCGAGACGACGAGCCCGTGAGAAAAAGCAGCAAGATCTCAAAAAGATCCTCAATCAAGTGGAGGCCCTAGATACAGGTGGCTATGATGAAGCCACAGGTGCTTCGACAGCCACTCGACGTTCTACTCAGTCTGGAATCAATAGTAATATCACGTCAGTTGGAGGCGGTTTCTCTCAGGCGGAACGTCGCAAATCCACATTGGAGGGCTTCGGTGGGCGAGCTGCCGGGGCCTCCCTCGGTGCGAGCCTCGCTTCAACCGCATTGGCTGTCAACGTCTCCTTGGTACGTAGATGCTATCAATTACATTTAAGTAGCCAAGTACTACGTGGACTACATCTTGGAGTTATTAAATAGCACCCTCTAGGGGGTAAGCAAGAAAAGGATCAGAAACACAATTACTGATCTGACGGAATGCGTTTTTGAAACTCATGCGAGTTTGATATTTGTTTGGGACGATTGTGGACTTAATGATTATTTTGCTCTACATTCTCTTTTAGTCTGCTTCGGCGAATCTTGTTTTTCCAGACCTCTCAAAGACTCCCGGTGTCCATCTAAACAGCCAAGGGGTCAGCGATTCGGCTTAATGTGTTCATAGTTAATGACTTTGATCCCATTGAGTTCTTTTTTTCTGTTTATAATTCTTACAGATGAAACTGCCTAGCTCACTGGGCCAGAAAAGGATTCGGGTTATCGAGAACTTCCTCTCGCATTACCAAATGGGTGAGCCTCAAAACGTACTTTTTAAATTCCCTAAGGACTACTTGATTTCTCAAGTTTGGCTCTTGGTACTCCATAGACTGCTCATTTTTCGGACTATTTATGGTTTCATCTGACCCTACTAACTGGCAGCCAGTTTCCATTCTTCTCACTGAAGGAACGAATGACAATTTTTAAATACTATTTAAAGCATCCAATTTTTTTCGCTCTTTAAGCAGCATTTCATTTTTTTCATGCAGTTCGGCTCACTTATTGAGGATCATTTTTTAATAGCCGCTTTTCATGGATCTGCTGACGTTTCCATTCTAGAAACGAACTTTACTTCGACCATGAAACTTCGGTTGATTCTGAAGCAACTTGAAATTTCTCTTGTAGCCGTTTCAATCTGTTCAATCGAAAACTCAGGCTTTTGCTCTGTTTCTGTTGCAATGAAATCTTAAATTGATTGTTGAACTTTTGAATTTATCTTAAGTGCGTTTTCGCTATGAGACCGCCAGATTTTATTTTTCGTCAGCTTCATAAGCTCAAGATAATTTTTTTGGCTGTGTTATGGGCGGCAATAATGATGAAGAGATACTGCTTAATATAGTTTTTTTTCGGGAATGATCTGCTCTTAGCTGTCCCAGTGGATCTGTAGTCAAGGATTGTTAGAACCAATGAGGCCTATACAACAATTGCATCTATAACCAGAGGACCTTTATCTTTCCTTCAATAAGTAGGCCGCATAATTATCTTCAGCAGCGTTAAAGTTATTTTATCCCTCCTCAACCCATTATTTTGTGATTGGGCTAACTACTCATTTAATAACATATTTCGCATTCATCTTTCTCTAGAATCGTAATTTTCTCTATTAATTAATTAAGTAATTCAATCATCCAGACACACGGACAGACAGGCAGGGAGGTAGACAAAAAAATTTGGTCTCGGCAATAATTTTCATTGGCTTAGTCCTTCTTTTTCTGATGAATTTATCTAAACCTAGACTCCGAATCCCTGCCAATCAACGTTCAGTTAACATTCTTTCTTCTCAAAAGGACTTCTTTAATATTCACTCCTTATGTAGATTTTAATATCTTCTAGTGTTAAGCAGAGTCTTGCGTGTTTTCATTCATGGCCGATAATGTCTCTTGTGTTAATCTTTCAGATTCAGGTAAAGCGAGTAATTTACTGGTTCTTCCTCTTAATCCATCTTCCTTTATCATTCAAAGGTGATTATTCTGGGCTTTGGAAATAGGAGACATGAGCTGCGAAGGTTGACTTAATAAATCTTACCGCCCTGCTTAAATGAAGTAAATTTGAATTCGAAACTTTCTTGCAAAATAAGTAGTTAAAAATAGCTTAAAGTGTGGGCGCTCGACACCTCATTGCCTCAGTACCAAGCACTTGACCCTATGAGCCTACGCATTCGGAGTCATCTTATATAATTCTATTCTCTACACCTTCTCTTAGATCCATGTCCACCGGCAACCAAGGAGATTGTGGAGGCTTACAATCGTCTTCGCTCCAATATTCTTCTCCTCTATGACCTACGGGGTGCTCAACTCAACTGTGACTACGATTTACAGTCTGCCAAGGCCCGTTTACAATATTTTGCTCCTGATAAGGTATGTGGACACTGACAACCACTGATAAATCTTACCTTGCTTCCTAGATCCTCTTCGGTTTCTGCTTGGCTGCATTCATACATTTACATTTTTGTTAAATCATGGAATTTGCGCAATAAGTATAGGTCAAATTTTTGCATATTAACCCATTGTTTTGACGGAATCGCAGTTTTTAAGCCAAGGTAATGCTAATAATGTTTACTTCATTCATTGTTATTAAAGTTTAACTGAAATTAGTGCATAATTTTAACTTACACTCTCTCGTCTTCACATCTCATCCGGTTTCTAACTATCAGTTTCCTTGTCAAAATCTATTTAGCATAAACAGGAAATGATCATTTTGGCCTATTTGATGGGTATAGCAAGTCATTGGAATCCAGGCCTAACCAAATGTAAAAGAGCACTTGGGCACTACAGGGTAGAAAATCTCTTCAGTCCCCCTCTGATATGGTGCCACTTGACGGTTTTGAGATCAATTGCATGCGATTATGATTTCGCTTGCATCACCAATTAGTTTGGTGTGGACCAGGTTGCCCATGTAGATGAAATCGTTCGGAGAAAAGCTGGGACTGGCATCGCTTTATAATCAAAATTAAAAGTTATTTTAGCCGTTATCAGTCCTGTGCGATCGGCGATTTTTCCTCATCGTGGTTAGCAGACACCAGTGTGTTCGATCCACGATCCTCATCATGTGTGCGTGTATGTGCATGTATCCTGTTGAACGACTCCTTCTCCTCCTCCTTGAAATTAACACATCAGATCAAAAAACAAGTGCTCTCTGTGTTCATTATATCCGCTGTTGCAGACAGAAGAAGCGGCAATCGAAATATCAGTCCAAGAAACGATACCCTTTTACGTCGCCTGCAAGGATCTTTCAAAACGTGCAGTTTACTGCGACCAAAAGGATTGTCATCCATTTCTTTCATTAGAAGAGCGGAAGCTGGCTAACGTTTGATAGGCTCAATTAGTGGAATTGTCTTCAAAGAAAAAAGAGAGAACGGAACGAAGACGTATCCAGATTGTGGACTTTTTTTAGGCATTTTGGAATATGGAAGCGATTTTGGTGATGTTCTGTCGAAACTGCCACTGAACTAACTTAACATCCAGTCAACTGTGGTAACTAAACCCGCGTCTCTTAACGCGGGTGGCTATTACAAATACATTAGACTCTGCATGCATTTCTCCATACGCGTGCTCAGTGAATACCACCCTGTACAATATGGAACAACGCTGAATTTGTTCAGAATGCGGTTCAATATCTTAAATTCTTTCTCCTCTTTGCCATTCTCTGAAAAAGCAATGAAACCTCTACCCTCACACTTTGGCAGTAAATAAGTATTTTGTTTGGGAGATTTGATTTATTGAAGTTGGTGTTTACTGAATTCATTTTGTTGATCCCTTTCCTATTGACATTGTGCCGGCAGATTACAAATCCACTGGTAATTGCTTCAAGAATGTGTGTGATTGCGCCTACCTCAATCTTGTTTTTACTTTCTCTACATTAGATTCCAGCTCGTCTGTCCAGCCTGAACTTTAACCCTCCGGGAAGCAGTTCGTCAGGTCCAACCCCCCCTCCTGGAGTCGACGCATCAGTTTTGGCCGCCCTGAAGGCTGCGGATTCGAAGCGCCCAGCACCTCCACGACACGCATTTGGTCACGCTGGATCCATCTCTGCAGCCTTCGGCACCGCCGGTCCTTCTGGGCTAGCTTCTAATGTGCTTCAAGTAACATCACCAACTTCTTCACCCCAACTCCAGGTGTCTGCATCTCCTTCGTCTCTTGGTACTGGAGAAGCGGCCTCTCCCCTCCCTCCTCACGGAACCCCTTCAGTCGGAAGTCAGCCAGGCTCTTCCTCGGGTCTCCCTGCTTCTAGCAGTACTCAACGCAGAAAACGTGCCGCGGCTGCAGAACAGGGTCGTGTAATGAAGAAACTCAAGACAAAGGGACATATTCTAGAATAGGAATTCAAATTTTCTGTGTGTGTATTATTGCGTTTTATCTCTGACGTATATTGATCTTGTTTTTCCGTGGGCTACAATTTGGTAATCGGATAAAAGGCAATTTGGCACTTTAGCTTAAAAGCGGTAATGGTCATTCAGATTATGCAAGAGTAGTTCTTTTGACCTCCACATCGGAGTCATCATTTAGCTGATCTGTTTGTAAGGAAGGTTCGATTTCTTAGCTTTGTGAAATTTAGTCAGGGCAGCAGCTGACACTCCTGAACTCAATGCTCTCGGACATCGTTCTTATATTGACAAGTTGATGAGTGCTTAACGGTATCCACGATTCAGCGGCCATCACAAAATGGATGCATTCAATGTGATAGCATGGCAATTCATGAAAATGATATGGGCGCTTTAAACCACTGGATGAGAGGTGACTTAAGAATGTCAATGGGTCCTTCTGACTGATAGCTGGTTTCTATTCTATTCGAAGAAAAAGTTGAAGACCTCGAAGGTGTACACTTAGTCATCCCGTGTTCTTTTAGACTTCAAATCAATCTTCAAATCATATAAGGGGGGCATTTCCTTGGGGTACCGTTCCAGACGGTCATCCGCCTCACCAGCAGAGTCGTATACAGTTTAGGTTTTTATCGAATATTAAATAGTGCGGATCATTCTTTCTCAGCAATTATGCGTACTTTTGCGTCAGTTTGAAGAATAGCCAGGACGTTTTTCCTTCGAAAAACTTCGGTTTCGGTGCGATTTGCGATGGTCTGATGGGGCCTGGTGAAACCGAATTGCATCATTGGAATTTGGTGTGGTGAAACATGCAGTACGCGTCCGCATTTTGGAACGGTAACTGCCGCAGTGCCTGGAATAACATTGCATAAGCTAAGTTATAAATATATATACGTGAAAACAAGAACACAGTCAGCAGTCGAATGGATAGTTTGCAAAAACATCAAAATGTGAGCAAGGAATGCGCGGATCGGCAACGTGGCAGTTCTGATGTAATAGAATAGAAAGACAGTACGAGTGCAGATGAAAACATGAGAAAATAAGTATTATTTAATACAGCACTTGCTAAAAACAGAGGGCGTCCTCTGCCTGTCTTGAAACCGCATGGTTGAAGGCATAGATATAAATGAGCGAGGGGCAAGCGCGATTCTCCTCATACTCGTTATTCGTGTTTAAGGTACTGCGTCAAAGAAATCGAATTTAGATTATAATTGAAATTTGGTCGAATGATATAGTCACTGAGAGCTACTTTGAGGAGAATTGACAATAACCAAATCAATAGTTAAGTACATATTATTTTAAAAAGAGATCCGTGAGCTGGGTGGGCGTTTGTGAGCGCGCAGGAGTCGATGAAGCTCCGACGATATCGTTAGACAGACTTAGAGGGGGATAGGCACCGCGACAGGAAGGCTGACCTGGACGAATCCAGTTTTTGAAATGCACAGAAAGATAATTTGTGTTTCCAGTGGCTAACGCTTCTCTTGACTCCCACTTATAAATAACTCCATTGGTGTCGCTCTTGCTGCCCCTTAATGCTAATGTGTCTTTCATAACCGTTCATGCAAATTACTGCCAACTCCTAAAGTGGTAATGGAGGTTAACAGTTTTAAAAGGATATTTTGTCTCCTGAGGTATAAGAGACTTCAGATTTATGTAAAATGAAACAGCTCAACAGTAGATAAAATAAGCCCAAGTTTTATCTTGGGCAAAAGAAAGACATCCGGGGGACTATGATTGAGAAATCCAATTTTTAGAATGTCTCTTAAGATCAACGTTATCCACCGTCCCAACTGCTGGGTGTCTGTTGAAGGGTTTCGAATTCAGGCTATCCGAGGGGTTAAATGCTCACTCTACCGTTATGACAACGATGATTTGGAGGCATCAAAATTATCAGTCCGTCTATGATCGGTTGAGAATCGGTGCTTTCGTCCGGGTATATAATATCTCTGATCCCCGCGGTTGCTGTCATTTTCTTAAACTCAATTTCAATAGCAGTAGTTCATTAGAAACCCTTTCAAGAGTTTTATAAGCAAAGGAGCTCCAGCACGTTAAATTCGAAGTCTACTTATTTCATAAAAGGGAAAACCAACGAATATAGATTAGACGCAAAGCTTGTCCTCTTCTCTTAATTCCACTTTCCTTCATCAGTATCACCTTGGACAGCCTTTCCGTTGACCATTTTCCTTCAATAAAGAGGCTCTGACATTGTCGATGAACAAGAAGTTGATCTTAAGTGATTGTTAACTTCTATCCGCCTGAATATGAACATTTATGATACCTGCCATTTATCAGCCTCTGAGGTGATAAATGTAGACTATCAGAACTTCGAAAATCTGAAGATGGGCCTGGTTTGAGGCCTCGTCATAAACTCCCACCACGTGTATATATATTGCCGCTTTCATGCGCGCATTTACCGTATGAAAACCTGAAATTTAATTTTCCTATGCTCCACCGCTAATGGAACTGTAGACGATGATGCCACCAAGAAGCACAATGGGTGGCATCAATCCTAATTTTAGTCTAGGAACGACAATGACCAGGGCCCTATTAGGAGCAAGCGAATTATCGGAGAAACGGAAATTCCGTTTCATATAGTGCCCCGCTACTCACCTTCAATTATTCTTGTACTTTACAGTGTACCGATCGTTTGTCCGATGACGCTAACAATATATCCTCCAACTATGTTCACATAGTCCACTAGCGGCCTGTCCATTTTTCTATCACCACAGACTGTATAATTGCTTTCGGGGTCTCTCCAGCATGCGTTGATACAACAACATTTTCGACCGCAATTATTGACCCTATAGTTCACTTAACACTAACCTCATTGGAAGAATATCAGAGGTGATGTTAAGCAGCACTGATGTCGGTGGTAGCCTTCTAGGATTGTTCATTAGTTAATATAACTATTAATAACTAAGATTTGGTGTTAGATGTGCTTTATGCATCTTCAATGTGAGTTGATGGGAAATCCACAAATAGGATCAGTCTGCTAACACGACGAGCTGTTACCTCTTTTCATCCTGGTGTGATAGCGATCTAACCTTGAAACACAGTGTCAGCTTCTAGAATACAAGTGTAAAGGATCATGCCCTAGAGGTAGGAGTGATAACATTGAATTTAAGGTAGTTTAAAAGGTCTCAAATTCGTCACTAGTTGATGTGAGGCGACCAGACCCCAGAAAGAAAGCAAACGCCAGTTAAATGTTTTAGGCTATTCAGAGGTGCTTAACAAAGCGATCCCGACTATAATATTAAAACGAGGATGTATTTAAGGTGCAGTTTTTAATGAGAAAAATGATGGCTCCCACCGAATTGGCGATTTCCTTCTCATGGTTGTGTGTCACTATCTGCACAACCGAGCCTCACTTGAGGATTATATTATGGTCAGATATAAGCAGTTCGAAAACATCCGGTTCAAATGTCCTTCAACCTCATCTTAATGGCTTATTGAATTGCCCCAAAAAACCCCTGATTGAGTTCTATAAGAGGGTGGGATATTTTTCTAAAAGTCCCCTAAAACGATAGTGACGAAGAAACAAGTAAAGTCAAAAGAAACCCCGCATTTCAAAGCACAAACAGCGAAAATCAAAAGCAAATTTCTATTATTAAAAAATATTGACAGAGAAACTTGATTGTTAACGAAACTTGGATGCTGTATTGCCCTTGAAATAAGTAGTAAAAGGTCACTGAATGTACAAGGGTCTCTTTTCAGCCAGGTGCCTAACGAAAGCAAAGCAGTGAAAGAAGATTACAAAAGGAAAGGCCTGCCTCGCGACGCCTGGGTACAGTGTTGACACATTGGACCAAGTGGCAAATTCACAGAGGTCTCTTCTCTATTTAAAAACGAATATTCAGTAAAACATAAAATCTGGAGTAATGAAAAACGATAATGAGAGCTTTCTAGAATAAAGATAAAGAACAAATGAGCTGGTTCAGACAATCCAACGGCAGTCGTGTCTATAAATAGCATCTGAATGTGTAAATCTAATTCAAAGGGATTCAGATGTTTGACTACTCTAAGAGCCTACTGACTCCTTCTCGGTACATTAATTTCCAGAAATGGTTGTGCTTAATACTAATGGGACAGAGCAGGAAATGGAGAAGGGAAACAAACCCCTGGAATGCAAATGGTAAGTTTTTTTCTTGCAAGAAGACTGCGTCTGAGTCCGCCCTTTTCAAGTGACTAATTTTCACGGTCTTCGTCGTCAGAGGTCTCTTCCCAAATCCCCCACCTTGTCAATATCCTTTTTAATGTTTTTCGAATTGAGGACTTCCACTTAATCATCCCTTTACTCGTTAGATTGTAATTGGTGCCAAGGATTACTTAAATTATTGCATTATTTTCTCCCGAGTTGTAGCAAACGAACTGTCAACTAGCTAAATCACAGACGCGTTTTGCGAACAAGGGATTATTTAGGGTTAAGTACATGATCCGTCCTACCCTCAATTCTTGATTTTTTTGCGTTCATTTTAAATCAAAAATTAATCACTTGAGTGACGTCATATTTTGTACTAATGGAACTTTTAGAGAAATTACAGGCGTTAACATCCTGTGTTCATGAAAAGCAAGAATTTTAGATTCTTAGAATTATCATCATAAGTAAAAAGGTATCGTTTTTGGCTTTTAGTTAAGGCACCTGATGTTGATGGCTTCACCTAAAGGAGGGAAAGTCCTCCCAGATGATTTTTGCCTTATTATATAGAAATTAATTTAAAAGACATGAATGAGTATCAGAACGTATAACACTGTATTAACCACCGATACCGAATCCTCATCACTCGATGCTCCAAATTCTACGGTATTTTAGAGTTATCATACCATAGTGGATAACCAGGCCTCTGTGAAATCTCTTTTCTGGGCGTCTCTCAATGAGGCTCAAACAAACGTCCACCACTATCCTTGACAGGATGAGAAGAATCGCTCGCCTTGATAAAAGCCCATAAAAAGGGTGTAAAAACAGCAGGCTTATGCTTCTGAACTCGCTGTAAAGAAAAATGAAAGTTGGAATTGAAAGACAAAACGTAATTTTTAAAATTCCCCAACCATACTTATCCATCCCAATAAGTATTTATGCATATAACTTTGATTTATTGGACTGATCTTGTATGTGAGCTACTATTTCTAGTCTGTAGATGTGTAAACACTAGTGAAAGGACCCACTAGGGTATCGACTAATTCCACGCCGTCTACTGAATCGAAACTCATCGAAACGGGTCTGCAAACAAATTATTTTTAATGCCTCGAGCCAAATTTAAGCAATTATTTTAAATTAAATCTTTGAGATCATTCAAACCTCAGAGGGTAGCGGGCGAGCGGAAACCGAACTATTTTGTCCCGCCAGTTCGAACCTAGTTTCTTCATCACAGGCTAAAAAGCTTTTTTTAAATTACTATGCGCTTTGAAAAGCCCACTAGACCATATATGCTGACATGTCTGAGACAGTCTTCTACCCTGAGGTAGTGTATTTGAATAGCCAATATTCTGGGAGTTCAATTCACGCATCCTCTCGCTTCTTTGCCAGAAAAGTTAGTTTCTTTAATGAACGAGACCTGGCGGCTAGCGAACACTTTAGACAGGATTGAAAACGACTACCATTCATTGCTAATCGGTCAGTGAGGTGTTTCGATAAACCCGACCGAATTCGGAACCTCGGCAGACTGCCTGGAAAAGTGGTGACTGAAATGTTTTTCGGTGCCTGTCAGGTAAATAAACATCACAGAACGTTCTGTCTCCCAGTAACTGGGCCTTTTCTGTTTTTTTTTTTTCACTTCGGTCAATCCAATCAGTAAATACTAATAAAAATAAATAGACTGTGCTAGATAACATTAAGTTGAAGGCTTGCCTACATTGACATCGGTTTCCTAGAGCAATGTGGAATAGATTAATAAACGCAAAAGTGATGTCAAACAGGAAGGAAGGAGCAGCAGACAAAGAGATCCTCAAGAAAGTTAAATCAAGAAATATCGCTTTAGATGGTCAAGAAATAAAGCAACTCTGGGACTCCGGTAAAAAATTTTCTGAGACAGATAAATATTTCCGATTCTTGCTCCTAGAATCCTCAAAACTATTAAATGGTTTTCATTCTCAAAGCTGGCAAAGGTTACAAGGAAGCAGCAGTCTTGGAATGCATTCTTTCCAGGATGCTAATAACGAGGTCATTTCATTTTAGATTATTTTTGCCTTAGGGGCTGTAGCACAGGGAGCATTTATATTGTTTGCCGAGAATTCAACTAGCTTCTGTAAGACAACCGTCAAACGAAGTAAAACACCATTTCTACGAGTTCTTCACCAGAATAACGGAAGTACAAATGCGACAAGATGGTGAACGAATAGAGAGTAAAATGTTGATACCTTCCGATTTTCATCCCTTATTAGGTGATTAGAGCCCAAGCTAAATGGTTTTGGCTAATCAGATACGTTAACCGGAGTACCATTTCCTTTTCGAGTTGATTGTTCTGCTGCAGTCATAGTGGCCACTTCCTGTTGGGATAAGCAAGCCTCAAAAATTCAGAAAGAAATAGAAAATAGAGGAATATTTTTTTAAAAAGTGCGTGCTATGTAATAACTGAGATCTGAACAAAGTTGGAGGTTGCGACTCAGATCATGCAACAAAAAGCTTAGGACCATTTTTTCATGGTTATTTGTAGAAAATTAACAATTTCCTCGGCATTGTAGCAGCGTGAAAGCATCGGAAGTGTAGGAGACCCTGCCATAGTTATTCTATTAAGGCTCGATCTACCACGCCTGAAATTCAGTTATGAACCAACCTTTCCTTATGTCACTAGCAAAGAGAGCTAGGAGGCAGGCCATTTTCTCAAACGTAATGACACGAATAATTGGTAGCTTCGGTGTGAGCTCCGTCATCCTGGCAGACTTTGACCTGATATCCGCAGATGAAAATCCGCCTTGGCAATAAAAGGATAGATTTTCCGTTAAACGAAGTTAGATTGGCATAACGTCAAATTGGCCTGATTCTCCCGATTGCATAGCTGAATACCCCTGGTGAGTTTCAGAGATCCTCAAACACCCAAAGCCCCCGATTGTTTACTTGCCCATTTGACTAAATTGCGCAATCTCTGACCTTAATCAGAATACTGACTTAAACAAATAGCTGCTTTCATATTTTTTTGCTTATTTATCGTCATATCATTATTAATGTGAAAATGGGTTTTTGATTAGTTCGAAATATGATAAAGAGATCGTTTATGACGTTTTGGAAACCCCTCCTGAAAGCTGCAAAATTATAATGACAATTTGGACTTAGACAGTGATATCAAAGCTTGGGTATAACCTATAATTGCTTACTGCATATGGGACGCGTCAACAACTTGGAGTAATACTACCTCTCCACATTCAGAGTCTGCTTATAATATAAATGCAGTTTAATTTCGACCGATTTATTCAATGCCATTACTATTTACAGAAATTCATCTTCCCATAGTTATATTTGAAATGACTTTTACAGCTTGCTTTGCGGTAAAGGCTGGATTCCACACCTTTGACGGAAAGGCTTATCATCACAATCGAACTGAAAGCCACATTTACGATCATTTAAAGATAGCATCATCATTTGAATGCATATGTAAGGGCATAAATTAGATAAAATGTGGAGTGATATATTGGGAAAACAATTCCAACGTGATCAAAATGGCAGCGTATGCCAACCACAGTTTATGTATTCATAGCACTCTGATCAGAGGCAATATAACTCTCAAGCCTGACAAGATGAAATACAACTTCAGGACTCAAAATATGGTGGTATGTGCAACGTCGTGCAGAAGCAATTGGAAAATTTGGTTCTGTCTAGACTTCTGGGCAGTGTTCCACTCATCAATGACCATCCGAAGACTCCGCGGAAGGTCCATTTTTGAGCGACCACCCATATCCTTGCTAGTGTGCGAATTGCCATCTAGATCGCGAATTCTGCTTCTCATTAGACAGAAGTCTACTTACATATATCTTTCTATATAAGTAATGACAGATTCATCAGCTCTCCATTCAAGCTTTACATTTACCACCCGTTATGCGATATACTGGTTCGATCTTTCAGTCTCTATTTCCATCCATCCATCCATCCATCCATCCATCCATCCATCCATCCATCCATCCATCCATCCATCCATCCATCCATCCATCCATCCATCCATCCATCCATCCATCCATCCATCCATCCATCCATCCATCCATCCAATCACAACTTAATTTAGGAGAAATTCACAATAGCTGTACCTTCTCATGATGTTCAAGAGAAAAATAAAAGTATTTCTGATTGACTGGACAGTTGTTTGAAAACTCAATTCCATTAGATTTTTAGGAAGATTGAGAGTCCAAGTATGTTTTGAGAAACAGAGACAGTGACGCCTGGAGAAAGGAGTGCATCGAATGTGATTCTTTCTTGTAACTAATTCACTCTCTAGTTTCACGACAGTTTATAACTCTTTACTCTGAGATTTCCCGCCATACAAGAAACACACCCCTACTCCAGGTAATTTCTTCTTCTGCCATAGCCATAGTAGCGCATTGCTCCAGATTCACAGTCCTTCCAAGTGACAACCGATTTCGCCTATCAATTTCCTTCGAATGATCAAGGTGAATCGCCGTTCTCTGATTAGGAATAAACTTAACGAGAAAATGTCTCTTTGAAAGGTTAATTTGAATGGAAATGTCATTTGAATCTGGATCAATAGATAAAACCAAACAAAACTTTAACATTATATGCCGTAGCATTAGATAGTTGGGAAATCGCACATAAATGGCGGCATAGGCCTTGATATTTCAGCAAGCCAAAAGTGGTTTGTAGATATCAAGATAAGGAGTCGCTGTTTGGTGGCTGAGCCTGCGGAAATGCACATACGAAACGTGATGTTGTACATAGGATTGCGTTTCCTGTTTGTGCAGGCCTCTGATGTATTAGGCCATCCAAAGTACAATCTGCTAAGATCAACAATAAGGCAAACTAATATTTCACTCTAACAACAATCTAGGGTTATTAATAAGCACATCACCTTGAGTTTTGTCCAACTTTTGCATTGGATTCAATAGCATGAATGGTTTCCAAAGCTTCTTTTATTGTCAGCATTTGTTTGTAATTTACAACGAATTCGTTCTCATAGGAATTAGTTTAGCAAAAAGTAGTCCCCGTCAGTTGAGATTATCAACCATGACTTTCAGGCAGGGGCTAGTTATGCCTAGGTGTTTTGTTGCACCCTCAGTTATGTTGATACCTACGGTTCACTGCAGTTTAACTATTTCAATTTATCACCAGCATTAAAACCACCACTTTATTATCAAAAAGAGGCAAAGCAATCGTCGGTTTATAGAACCCCGCGCTCCACGAACTGGATGAGGAATAGGTTAAGAGATTGGCATTGAAACAGCCTGTTCGAATGGCTGTGCTAGGGCGATGGTTCGATGGACGGCTATTGAATAGGCCGGACATGGAAATGTAGTAGTAGTAAGAAGTTCTCACCTTTCGGTTCCTCATGATTGGTCTGATATGTAGGCATTGCGACCTTTCATTCTGGAGTTAGTCAGGAGGAAGTACAATGTGAGAACAAATTAATCCCTTCATTTTACTTATATGCCCATTGAGCAGTTCAGTTAATCTGTTTATTGCGCCCAAGGGATAAATAAGTTTGAGAAAGGTAAATGAGAAGATTAAATAAGTCTGATTTTGCAAATTTTCTCGACAAATGCCAGTAGTTAGAATGATCCTGAGTAACTTTTGTCTTCGGTTGAACTGAGAACACAAAAAAATATTGCTGTTTTTTTATACCTTAATTTAGTGCTTTGATGATAGTCTGCTGGAACTCTCTTCAATTCTTGTTTGGACATATTAAACCAAGCGATCTTAATCTACATATTGAATCCGTGTTATGATTTTGTTACTAGTCGTTGCAACTGCAGTGGATAGATGCATTCGTGAATTCACAAGTCTGATATCGAAACAGGACTGTTAATATCATCATAGCAATATTAGGATGAATTAATGCAAAAATTTGCTTAATCGAAGTCAAGATTCAACTGCAAACAGCATCGCAGATCTGACGCTTTCATGAGCCTTTCGGATGCCTTGTAATAGACTCAGCAGGACTACAGTAATTTATTTATTAAACACATCCTCAATGCAATCGACAATGACATCTAAGAAGGATGGTTTCCAACGATGGCACCGACAACAAAGGCAGAGGCTTTCCAAATATTCCCTCTAGTCTTCCTTCAGCCTCACAAAGTATTATCCCCATCCTAAGTTGCTTATCAAATGAAAAGCAAAATGTATTGTATTTGATAAATGTTAAGCAATGTTTGAAGCATGCTTCGGTTCATTTTCATCGGTCGCAAAATTATACAGACACAACTATCATTCATGTCCCTCATTTGTTAATTAAGACGAATTAGATTCATTTGAAGGAACCGCTTAGAATTTAGTGTTTTAATTAACCCGTCGGTGAATGGTGAAACCAGGTTTAAATTAATTCAGTTTCAATGGATTCAAGCCAACTCTAAACTTAGGATGCAGCAATTTTTGGTCTTCGTCAGAACTGAGCCTTTGAATTACTTGGTTCATGCATCCAGACAAGTTGACTCTTTCTATATTATTGCTGAATTGGGCCAATCGAAACGAGCAGATAAACGCAAGGCCATGTAAAGATCCTCACTGCACTAGGACGAATGGGCAGATATACACGGAATGTTCGCTGAAAATAATAACTCTGAAAAATGATTTCGTTTTCTATTCATCAGTTCACCAATGATGGCCAAAGAGGCATCTATGGATCGTCATCAAACCGTACAACCTGAGGCAAGAGGAATGTGTCTCATTCTAAGTAAATTTAAGTTAATCTAACTTTTTGTGTCCTTCTCCTTCTAGCTGTTCGAAGTCCTCAGTAGGGCTCTTATGACTTTCCGAGCTACTGACTTAAGTATCTATATTCGTTGCTTGATGAAAGTTGATGAAGGAAACTCTAAAATGCCTAGCCTCTTAAGACGAATAGTTGGGCCTTCCAATGTTTTGCATGTTAAGTTTTTCCTTCTACTAAATAAATCAATTTATATAGAAAATATGGAGGTGACAGTGGAGACTGATTTTATTTATAAATTTAAAAAAAAACAAAGTCATGAGGCTCTGTCATCTGGACAAACTGACGTAAAAGCTAAATTCAATTGTTTATTTAATAGCTCTGTTTAATCAGACACATAAAGGAGAGAGTTCGACATCATTCTTCATTTGGCTCCCGGTTCGACAATCTAAGTACAAACGCAAAGTACGTATGATCAGGTCAGCAAACGTCAGTACTGCGATATAATTATTATTAACTGTGCCATTTTGATTGTTTATTAAAAAAGTTAAAAGATATTTGAACAAGTCAGGTCATTAATTCGTTAAGATGTTTGAACTTTCACGTTTATAACTCTACAGCTGAATGAAGTTGTGTTTTATAGTCTCAATCCATGTTGTTCAGCGTTTGGGCAGCTAATAATTGACACGGACGCCAATTGTTGGCCGGCTCTGTAAAGTCAAGATGAAAACCCTACATAGGTAACTCGGGTTTGTGTTTCGTACTAAAATTCAGGTTAAGCATCCGGACCGTCCAAAGAAGATACCGTTAAATAAGTTGGATTGGTCTGTTCCTCAGTTGATCTACAGCTCCGATTTACCAGTCAACCAAGCAATCGAAATAGGGTTACTTTAAGCAAACTCGAATCCACTCAGGTGAAAGGCAACTTTCCATTATTGTAGTGTTGAGGGAGGTCGGAAGACTTCCTATCTGGCCATAACTACCATTTAACGATTACGCGCGATTATTCCAACAATTGAACATGGACCGATAAATTGTGAACCAGTGTTATCAGATGATCAAGCGAGCACATTGCGATGAAAATTATATTTTGGCTCTGCGATCGAGCGATAAACCATGCATTTTTGATGGTTCTTAATTATGCTGACGCGGGAGTTGATTTGGAAATGAATCGTCTCCAGTTCAGTCCGAGGCCCAACTTCCTTTTGTCGTCAACGAACACTATTTCGCTTTCAAATCTACCCATTTGCAAATTGCGCTGCTTAGGATCAAACCCTCCTAACATTGTCGCTTCATTCATGCATTGACGTGGGTTTGAAGTCATCTGTCTTCGTATATCGTGCAAGAGCGTGTACGCGCATGTTTGTTCTTGGTCCAGCAGCCTTTCTCCTGTATGAAGATGATTTTCACGTTCGTCCTTCCTGAGTGCATAACTTTTCCAAATATGGCAAAGGCATTCATTATCCAATTGCATGCAAGTGTTTAACTCACCTGTTTTAGTGAAGAGTAGGTGAATTTATTTATGAAAAACCTTGAACAGGGTACAAAAAGTTCTACTGTTCATTGGTGGTGGCGAAAGCCAACTCTCAACCTCCTCGTGGTCATCACCGGTAACCGGTAAAATTAGACTAGGCCAGCAGAAGTACAACTTCGTACAGCCTGGTAAACGAGGCACGACGTAAACACTTGGATTCATGGCCTCAAACTGGATTATGAAAAGCGCGTGTATGTGGCAATGAATGGAATCTTCGCCAGAAAGTTGAAAAGACTTCTGGAAGAGGTATGAAGATTGTCTGCCCTTAACAATGTCGAGGACGGACGAGGTTCCCCTATGGGATTGAAATGCTACTTGTACCATGAAACCATGCCAGAGAAATGACCAGCGAACTGAAGACGTCAATAAACGCTTTTACTGTGTTTTGTGCTAGCTCTTATGTGCTACTTTTTGAAAAAAAGTTATTTGCACCTCTGTTGTACCCCTAATGGGTGGGGAATGAATAAATCAAAACTAAAAATAGAAACTATCCAGTATAGTTAGGATTAGACAACAAACCCATGGGTCATTTCTTTTGTGGATCAACTTCCGAACAAAGAATAATCACCTCAATGGTTCTCTTGCAGGTTTGTAAATCAACGTGGCATATTAAAAGTTTGAAGTCTACTTTTGGTAACTAGCCTCCCAGAGGACCAAGGAAAGTTTCTGATGTCAATGGGATATGAGTAACAAATGACTTTTAAGTGCATGTAATTTCGTATCAAAAATAATTCCCTTTAGAGCTCGGATGGCGGCCAACGTGAGGTACGTCAGTTGAGAACTGACATGGACTCAACCTCTATGACCCACGACGTCTACCAACATCATTAGACGTCTGGAAGAATTATTTCTGCCAAAGTTAATATTATTTGCTCATCTGTCTAATGTGCTTGTTATTCA
The DNA here is from genome assembly GCA_019097775.1 of Moniezia expansa. Lineage (NCBI taxonomy): Eukaryota > Metazoa > Platyhelminthes > Cestoda > Cyclophyllidea > Anoplocephalidae > Moniezia > Moniezia expansa. The sequence continues at coordinate 10,965,965 of JADFDV010000053.1, forward strand.
GTAAATTAAAGAATTTCGAAATGAGAAAAACGCATGGCCCTAGAGGAGTCGAAAGCGATGGCCCAGAAACAAAGACAAGAATGACAACTGTCACTGAGCTGTTAACTCTGCAATGCTTTGTTCTGTTTTAGCGGGGATTAATGCAAATTAGACTCAAAATTGCGAATGAAGTTAGTGAATACGTGATGAAAAGCCTATTTCCATAAAAATTAAAGCCTCATATTAGGTGTAAGTCTGAAGACGTATTGAATAAAATACATGCCGTAATTTGCTCCATGTCTATTTGAAATACCATTGGCGTCTTAGTTTCAGCAGTCAAAGTGGTGAAGTTTTTCTTTTGTAAGGCAATCAATCATCTCGAGCCGGAAATTTCTTTAGTCTTATGCCCTGCAGTATTTCTCCGCCAATTTTTGGGCGGTTATGTAGAACATTGCAGGTTCAGTTACAGTAGGCAGTTGTACGCAATTGGTTGTCCGGGATTGAAGTATGAGAGGAAGTGTATCTGGGGAATTTCGTTTTCACCATTAAGTAAATGGATGAGGCACTATTTGTGGGGATCGATGGCTTGTAATCCAGGAGAAATGAGTACTGGTTAGTCCAGGTCTGATCGACCAGATGAAAAAAGCGCCATCTGCAACATTAAAAAGAGATTGGTTTGTGCCGTAGATTGAAAAACGTGATGCCTAGTGGAATTCAAGAGAGGCAGATTAATCTGTGAACAATCACTGAAATGGAACGTGCTTGGTTGAATGCCGCTGATTGCAAGCCCGACAAATTTGGCCAGCACCGTCCAAACGTTTTCGAAATTAAATAAAAAAAAATGGAGTTTGTCATCTGCCCTCTCATTCGGCATGAGTAAGATTCTGTTTGAGTGTAGTCATAGTTCAGCTTCTACAAGGCCAGAGCTGCCAGATAAACCTCTAACCTCTTCGTAGATGCGTGATCGTCGAAAGTCCCACTCTATACCACGAGGGCAGCCAGTGTGGCTATATTCGTGCCAGTACCTGTTTTGTCCTTACCCTACGAATCCTTACGCTCATATAAAAATCAGAATTTCAGGCATTTAATTTATTTGGACTGTTAAATACCAAGATTAAAGAGGTGATAGGTAGTAACGCGGCTAGCCAAATACGACTCCATGCATTTGAGGCAGTGCGCGTGGCTTGTTTAATCTACTTCATCTCTCCAGGTCTGGTATTTGAGTTTCAATATCATACAAAACGAACAATTTCTCAGATAAGGGACATAGTGGCATAGATGCAGCTCAGACAAATAAACCTGAACGTACCACCAACAGCAGATTGAGGTCAGTCTGAGCTGTTTGTAACTGTGCTTATCTATCACTGCAGACCCTCATTTGTCCCTAAGTCCAGTGAATATAATTAATTGAGAATACTCCTGGGATGCATGATGGCGATGAATTCAAAAATAAGCAGGGAGGGCATTTATAATCACAGTTTCTATTTACCAGAATGACATGATACAAAGATGAAAAGGTAGACATATAATGAGGATTGATGAAAAATTAACGAGAAGTTATGACGCCAGAGACAACTGCGTTTTCCGTCAGACATCTATCCGAATCGGGAAAAAATACTGAAAGCTAAATGTAGCCAATCAACTGTGCTCTTTAAAGGCCCTGATTATGATCAGCGTCGTGTTGTTGTCGTGGCGGAGGAACAAACAGCTACATGGAATGAGATATTAGACACTGGTCATTTCAAAGCAATAAGTGGTAAGATTAAGTTGGGGAGAGCAAAAAACCTTGAGGAAAATCGAAAACGGAAATTTCCAAAGTCCACGAAACCTCTCCTCAAACTTACATCCAATTAAAGCTATTATTAGACATTAACTTGAATGATCACGATGACTTAAGAGGTGGGTTTCTCTTTAAATAGACAATCTACACGGTCAACTTCCGCCTCCAGGTCAATCGGTCTACGCCCTCTCAAGCTTTATACTGGTTTGATATCATGCTGCCGCATAATGACACCCTACGACTTGGAAATTTTGGGTCAGAGTAAAATGCGAACCCAGATCTGCTCTATGTTGCTGTTAAGGATGGAGCGGTAGTAAGTGAACGTGGTCCTCATTCTCTCACGGAAGTAGAAACCGTCACCACAGTGTCTAAATAGACTGAAATTGATCCCCACGGCATCGTCTCTCGAATGCGTCCAAATAATTTATTATCGGGCGACACAACTATGTTTAATTTTGTGAACCTGGACCCGAACGCAATCTAATGTTGGCAAAACTGGTAATTAAGAAAAACAAAAAAATTGAATGTGCGATATTCACGATGTTTTAGACGGGATGGATTTCCCTGTAACAATGTTTTCTGTGTTATTAACGGCCATAAGGAGCTACTTTTGCAACTCATTTCAATGCATTTTCGGTACCACCTTGTCAAGAATTTTTCGCAATGATCAAGTTTAAAGTGGTAATGATGGATCGTCTTTCGTTTGCTTTTTCAATAAATACTTGAGGTTGGATGTTCTTTCTCCGCCACCTAGTCACTTGGATTGTTGTGAATCATCTGCAGATTGGTGATTCTGAGACCACAAAACAGTTAAGATTTTGATGACTATTGTCGTATCCGCCTTGATGCGGCTCCCGCAAATCGTTTATGTCTAAGGTTAATCCGAAGCTTGGTTTCTAAATGGTGACTAATTTAAGTTGACCTCGTTCAGCGTCCTCTTCAAAACATTGAGAGGGCAGTGAATATACCGGATGCTGGACACTACATTCTTCTCTGGCCAGCCGAGCCAACAAGAGTGGTCGACCGCTCACAGCAGAGCCACTAGATGAACCTCAGCATTACGCACAAAGTATATGCAATAGACAAATTAACCTGACAAGGAGGCAGGAAGAGGGGTCATGTTTGTGAGGTTTTACCACTTGGGTGGCATATAAACATTAACAATGAGATATAGACAAATTGCATAGGGACCATGAACGCAATCTATTTTTTAAGCCATGGGTTAATAGGAAACCTTACTGCATAGCTCAAAACTTGAAACAACGGGACTGGGTCTTCAACATAATCAGTTAGGTCCTCAATCGAGATATCAACTGAGGTGGAAACAATGGCTATTTTAATTTAGTATCAGTTACTGAAACAGTTAAGGTCTAAGGAATGCTAATATAGGCCTTTCAGCGACTTCTTGGACACCCTCCCGCAACTTCATCTTCGGGTAACCCCTTTGTCAGATACCTCGCTCTCGGACTGTCACTCGACTACAACTCTTTTATCCCACCTTTCAGGATTAATCAAAAGTTGCGAGTTAATGGTCCTAAGTTTTCGAGCCTATTAGAATACACGCTGATTGTTAGGTAGAAGTGGTTGGTCATTTTCTTTACACCTCAGAGCTCTTAGCGATTTCGAGACCATAGCTACCATTATAGAACTTCAAGGATGCGAGATTCAGATTCCTCGCGATGACGTTAGCTGTGGCTTGGTCCATGCTTGCCTTTCAGTATCTCAGAGCGAAGCATCAATGGGTTACATCAACGAACTCAAGCTATATATCAGTTAAGGTGTTGCTTAACTTCAGTAAGTGGTGCAAATGTCCACAAATGATTTGCCATTTTTGAGTCAGAAGTAGTTTTGTTTCAAATCCATAATTTGACCACCTCAGCATGCTGTCTTCAACATGAATGCGCTTGAATTTCAAATGAACATGTAGGGATTTCGGATGAATTTGAACGCGGATCATCCCAAGTTATTTGCAGATGCATTCGAGTATCAGAGGCAGAAAGTCTTATTTACTGGCCGAACTCTTAATGGGACGCTTTATCAAGTGAAAATGAGATGAGATCTTTGCTAGAAAGCATTATTTTTCTTTCAGTGATCAGAAATATTAGCACTATAGTACTAAAGATAATAATACACTTTCGTCTGTAGGTGTGCGCAATCGCTGGCTTGAGGGGTTCGTCCCCAATTGAAGTGAGAGATGGCCTCGAGAATACCGAAATCTGGATTTACTTAAAAGTAGATCTTATTCGACATCATCGATTTTCGGCAGGATAGAACATGGCGTCGAATGGAAAGGAGAAGTGGTAAGAGCTGCAAAAAGGAGCCTGGAAGTCTAGAGTGATATGAATGCCAATGACTTATCAAATTTGAGCTTCTGCACTGTGCGCGTTTACACTGACGGTTAAGTTCCGAGATACTTGACAAAAAAATAGAATATGTCTCTAGAAATGCAGATTCATAAACGGAACCTGATTGAAGTCACGAAGACCTCATGATCAAATTTCTATGGTTCTGAAACAGTTTCAAACTGGCGACTATGGGTAATAGCACTGATGAATAAGGATTAGACATAGGTATTAATATATCCTTGTCGATAGACGATGTTCAAGCAAAGAACTGAAATAGCCTGCATTTTTTCAATAGTTAAGCCACTTTTAAGGCTTCTGTCACTTCTCTCGAAAAGTTCTCACAGGCTGCGCAACATTTTTGATCAGATCCAAAAACCAGACACCAGAAGAATCATGGAGGCAATGGAAGAAGTCACTCGTGAACGGTTAAATATTATTAAACAAATAGGGCGGCGTGAATGCAGAGGTTTGTAACATATGAATTATTAGTCTAGTTCTTAAGAGTGAAATCCCCCCCTTCAGTGACACCGCAGATACATCGTCTGCTCTGGACAAATCATGAATTTAGATGGCCTGGTTAATTCTGCATGGTGAAAAAGCGCGGATCTCCAGACTAAGCAAAACAGTATCCGATTTATATTAAATTTCATCAAAATCATTGTCTTACCCAGTTCTTGCTCTTTGAAACTAATGCTGGGGACTTAATGGGCACTTATTTTTCATTAAAATGTTATTAATGATATTGGAAAAGATCTGGAGGGCTGGGTGAGGTAGTGCTTAGAGAAACTCTCCTGAACGAATTACTTAACAAGGAAAGAGCCTTTAAACATTATTTAACAATCAAACTACTCTATAAAATTGATGGTCGAGACATTATTTAGCAGAAATGAGTTCTCCGGCTGGGTAAACTAAGTCCCATGTGTTCCTTTTCGGTACCTTTTTCTTTAAAAAATCGGATGAATGAAAAATCGACAGTTAGCCGTTCTGCTCCAGCAAGTCGAAAAGAACACGTTCAGTGTGGCTTTTTAAAGGAACCTGAATGGTTCGGATTATAAATCTAGTGAGTGACATAAGAAACATCGTCTTGACTTCCGATACAATCAGAGAGGACAACGAACAGGCATTGTACGCCTCTCTAGAATTATTTCTAATATCGGTACCCTTTGTTTCTAAGGAGATTTTTAACCAAACACTGCCTAAACCTAGTGAGTTTAGCATTGAGTAACGGCAATTGCAATACCGCAATTCCTCGGTCAGCTAACAATGTTTCATCCATACTTATGAGTCCTATTGGCCGAATTTCGATTCCTTCGGCATTCAGTAGACCGAAAATGGCGAGCGTGTCTCATGCTGACCAAGTCTACAGTAATCTTTAGCCTCGTCAAGCTCAGTCAGTTAGCAATTTCCTCAATTATCAACTGTCATGCCTTCAGTTGACCTGCTTGTTGACATTTTTGGCCAACTCATAACAAGTCCCTTGCTCACCCAGAAGAAGACAAACTAAAAATGATAACAACCTACGAGATGCTATTAAAATTCCCTGCGCCGAATTTATGAGAAAATGTTAAAGTGACCACCATAAGGATGCATGAGCTGATTAAAGATTAAATAAGACTCTTGTATTCTGTATTCTAGTGACGTAAATGGAACATCTTGTTTTGCAATACTTGTGCAGCAGATCTGTCTTGGCAGCAAAAGTTAACTCTACTATAAGAATGCTTTCATTCAATATTTAATTTTATGGGTTCAAACTTAAAAAAAACAAAACGAAAACAAAGCTTACGTTTATTCACGGTGCAAAATATTATGAGATCAAAAGTTATATTACGAATTTATGACGATATGGAAGGTAATATGATACCGACTGTGAATTTTCCACTAGATCGCCTTCCTGACCAGCATTAACGAGCGAGGGTGAGCATTTCAATCACCAAATGTACACCATGGAGTTTCGAACCTTCACAACGTGAGGCTGTAAATATTATTGGTCAAAACAGGAACAAGTTTGATCTCACCACATTACAACCGTCAAAGATTTCGTTAGTACCCTGGGGGTTCGGTGAAGAGACCTACTTCAAGCACTATGTTTGGTTGACCTCTAAATAGCAATACGATCTCGAAGAGGCACTAAATTTCATAATTGAAGGAAAGGACATGCTGAACAATGATTTTGGAGAATAGTGAGAACGCAATTCGGCAGGAGTCATTGAAAGATGAAGGTACAACAAAACGGCTCTTGCGATTGACCTCCACCATGGATTCAATTACTTCTCAATATGCGCCCCTCGCTAAATAAAAGGAAAAATGAGCGTCCAACAAAAAGAAGCCGGGGAATAAGTTCCATGAATATAGAAGGTGGTCCATTCATTGTGTTTCCAGGTTGGTGGTGCATCATCACACCAAATATGTGGATCTGTTTTGACCTTGCTAACTGTCCAACTGCACTCATATATCCCCAAGCGCATATATTCACCTTAAACTACAACAGTGAATACGGCTAGAGAGAATATTGGACTATAACTTTTCGGCTCTTCTTCGGTACAGAAAAGTCTTATTCTCCTACTCGATGACCTTGATTAATAAGGATGGCGCTAGATAAACCCCATTAACTAATCTGATCTAATCTCATTAATTAGTAGTATTTCATTTATTTGCTACATTAGAGCGGATGCTGCATAAACACGCACACACACCAGGAAAGTCACTTAGTTAAATCCCGAAATAATGATTTTAGAGCTCATCCTTTCTTATCTAAAATATTTAGAATATGAAGCCTAAGAGGTAACCCTAATTCTCTTCAGAGATACCTCTTCAGAATTGCTTTAAACATTTACATTCAAAGGGCTACATTTGTGTGAAAGATTAGTATCAGTAAATTGTAGTCTTATGAAAGTCGATTTCAAAAGATTTATCCAGTCTACATGTATCCAAACTCTGAGAAAGCCGAAATACAGCGATCTTATCTAAACATCGAGATTTTGGTGCGTTAGTTATGACTGGCTCTGTGAGTGCTCTGCAATTTATAATTTTTGTCCATATCTCGGCGGCTGCGTCAGTTGAGTTGGATGATATCAGTTTGTTCGCATCATTAAGAGTTCGAAAAACCCTAAATCAACGTGTGTGTCTCATGCTGGTCTGCTCTGCAGCGAATTTGTTTTGAAAATTTATCTAAAAGTTTGAGGTTCATGAATTAGCCGCCTTTCACTATAATCTTAGTCATTAGGTGTCGAATAAATATGAAATATGTCAAATGTAGCCCGGATTCGGCAGAATTACTCTAAACTTGACCATTGACATGTTCGTCCACAGCATGTTCCAGGCTTATCTATTGCAACTAAAATCACAGAGAGTGCATTCACCCAGGTGGATTTTTGGTTATTCTTCCGTGTATGCTAGCCAAGTAGCAAAACTCGCGTTTTGGAGGCGGTTGGTCGAACCTTTTAGACAGGAAAAGTCAATGGGAGACAGGAAAGTGTATGCAGCCGAAACTCGTATACAGAGTCGCTAGCGCTTTCGTGCGGGTTATTGCGTGTGTATGGCCGGATAAAATACTGCGCTTAGTTACGCATGGACGCCGGCTGAGTAACATCCTAAAGTATGTTTGGTATTGTGATGAGCGTTTGATCATGGCTTCAAGCCTTGATATAACAGCAGCAAGGATCCTTAGCTATAAGAGAGCAAAGGTCCGCTAAAAGAACGACAGCAGAAAACATGCCAAAAATTGTTATGAAAAGGGAAGTAATACATTAACATCCTCGTGACGAAGGGTACGAAGGAGACCGCTAAACGAGACAGTTAATTGCACTAAAATTCCATTTCCCTCGGTGAAACCACGACTGCTTCTAGTGTCACTACTAATAATAAGGAGCACACCAAAAATGACTGGAAACTGATGGTCTCTGAGGTGTCGGATCGTTGCGTACGAAATTGTAGCTCACTTTTGCCCTCTTCAACCGAGCGCAAATGCACGAAACACAATGTTCTTTTCATGAAACTACCACTTTGGACTTAATTCCCTACGGAGAGCTCCTCTAGAGACACGCTTGAGTAGTAGCTCAAAATTTTGCCAGGCAGCAAACTAAAGATGGCTCCATGGATATTTAATTTTCACAGTTTGGTCACTAAATAACTCTTTTGAAGACCCGACTCTTTTTCAGGAAAAATGACCCAAATGTCATCGGCCAATTTTTGCGATTGTCTGACCTAGCAAAACACTCCGTAAGCAGACTTTTACAAATATAAGTAAAACAGGGTTGTTTTAAGGAGGGCGATTTCAATTTTCCCTTCTATGCCCTGCTTTGGGGCGTTGCCCATCTCTTCTGGATTTGACAGATTTGAGTGCTCTCTACGACTCTCACCTTTGCAGTGGAGAACATAATTAATCGTCTGGTATGCAAAAGGGAGTGAAACTGAGAGATCTTCAGCCTTAGAGGCGCTGGGATTTGAGGTATTTTAGCGGTCAGCAGATAATCACGGGAAAGATGGAGTCGTTCAAAATAGAGAGTCATCCTAGACTATAGAACGAGGACTCATACCTAAGGAGGGGATTAAATGTTGACGCCAAAACCAAGTGGAGAAAGGTTGATTACTTGGAAGCTGATATGCTCTGTATCGCAACTCCAAAATCGGAGTTTGGTATAGTGAGAGTCCTGGTACTTTACTTATTTTTGTTCTTTTCATTTCACCAACGTTAACTGCTTACGGAGAAGCAACTTCGCTTTTCAAAAGAACAAAGATATGCTTCTGTAGTAAATGTTTTTATAATGAAGTAGAGTTAACTAGTCAATTTTATCCTCATTGTTTGTTAATGTGCAGCAAGATAGCTGATTTGACAAAAATCAGATCCGGCGATGGAAAAGTCTAGTTATTCGTGCAATGGTTAAAGAATCCTTCCACAAACTCGTGGCCACAACCTATAAATCACTTCTGTCTCAATGTACACAAATAATTGTCCTTGGTGATTTCAGTTGCAGATGGGCTCTGATGCTCGTAACATTGGGGTCAAACTTGTCGGTCCATTCACCGATCGGAAGACATCACAGGGAACGGACTAAGACTGTTGGGACTATGTAACGAGTATAATTTAAACGCGATGAATACTTTCCTTCGAAAACTAACTTCTCGAAGACTTACTTGGTACCGTCCTACAGGGAAAGGTGCTATTTTTGACTTTGTTCTGATGAAAAGGTCAAATCTATTCCTCATAAGTGATATACAAGCTTCTAGAAAGGTAGACGCAAATTCTGACCACTGTCGACAAACAATCATCCTCAATCTCAAATTGAAAATGAGGAGAACGAAAAAAAGAACTTTGGTGGAGGGCAGAAACATTCAAAAGCCAATGTGGCAACTGCCTAAAGGCATAGAACAAATAAGAGAATCTAAGCAAACTTACCAGGAACACCTCAAAAGGGAACTACCTCAAGACGCCTTGACAACTGCATATGAGGATATTTTGAAATTTATAGACAAAGCTACCATCAAAACAGCGAAGCAAAAAGCTGGTATAGAGCTATATGCGAGAAGGGAGACAGAGAACTCCAGTTACAAAAGCAGTTGACAACAAATTGGCTCTCAAATCCATCTCAAGAAATGCTCTTGAAGTACAAAGAGCAAAGAAACACGGTGAACAAACTGAATCGAAAATGGAAACAAGCATATCAAGAAGAGGGAGTAACCAAGTTTCCATTATATCTCGCAGAGAGAATCTCAAAAAGCCTTCATGCTGTTGAAGGATATAGTGAAGGGAAACTCTTCATAGAAAACACAAGGTGCAAGGATGCTAGTCAAATCGAAAGATCTGGCCATAAACTACCGGGAACTGTTTAAGGTCAGAACCACCAAAAATATTAAAAAACTATCTTCTACTCTCAAGAGACTCCCCTCTTTCAATGGAAAAGATCAAGACAGCTAAAAGTAGATTAAAATCACACAAAAGTACCGACGAAAAATGAATTGGATTTGAGTTACTGAAAAGGGACGCTCAGTATTTAATTCCCCTACCTTCTAAAAGTTTTCAATGTTTTCTACAATGGGAGCACTCCTGTACCTCGAGCCTGGATCGATGCTCAAGTTGTAAGTATCTACAAGCGTAAAGGTTCGCAGACAGATCTTGCAAATTATAGATCAATCTGCTTTCTAGATATATTAGGCAAGTTGTATGACGAAATACATTCAAGAACCCGATTTGGATTCTGAGAAGGAAGATCCACCAAACAGGCTATACTTGGAGTAAGAAGCTTTATATAGAAAGCCGTGGACCAGAAGCAGAAAGTAGGGCTGGTGTTTGCTGACCTGGCAAAGCCTTTTGACTCGCTACCTAAAGCTGCAATAATCAACCGAATGATCAATCTGGGCTGCTCTTGATGGATTTTTCGATGGGGAAATTGAGGGGAACAAAGGACTACTTTGTGATGGAACGTGGTGAGACAAGGCTCAAAAGGAGGGCCACTTCTTTTCAACCTAACCTTCCAACTCATATTAGGTGGAGCCTTCTCCTCACTCAACGACAGTGCAGTTCAGATGATTGATCACTCGAGCAAAAGATGACAGCTAAATCATCTTAAATACGCAAATGATTTAAGTCTTATTGCAACAAGTAAGATCGCAGCTGTCAGATTAATAGAGCATCTGGAGATAAAGTTGCATAAGTACGGAACATAAATTGCAGCGGACAAAATTATCTGACTTGAAGCCGGTGCTGGTGAGGATCAAACGTCCCTCGAAGCAGCGGAAATGTTATTCCGCCGTGCTTCATACCTCGAACACCTTGCTCCGTATTTCAGGACACCGGTAAGCCAGATGGAGCAATAAAAGCAAACTTAGTCTCAATAACACCCTGAAAGCAACTCTGGTGGGTATATTTGTCGAACCTGCAATCATTTATGGCTTATCTACTATTGTCTTGAGAGTAAAAGATAACAATCGCCTACAAACTATTCAGAGTGAGGCTCGAAGTATGATTTTTAGATTGTATTCGAGAGGATGCAAAACTGCAGAAGAACTCCGAAAGGAGCTGCTAATGCGCAACTTGGCAAGTCTTATGCAATCAAAAGGATGAACCTTTGAACGTGGACAAAGATAGCCTGATACTGTCTATACTTCGGAGAAATTTTGAAAACGGGGAAACTATGCAAGCAAGCCTCACATACAAGGAATTGGATGCTTCGATTAATTGAAGATGCGAAAGAGGTATGCCAAGAGAACTCCGATTCTTGGCTCCTTGATCCAAAGGAAAGCCTCAAAGGTCGAGATGAAAATTACACAGATTGGCGGGTTAAAGGCAACGTGGTATTGTCTGTACCAACGCAAACTGCCGCAGATTTTTCTCCACAACAAAAGAGATGCGAAGACACGTAAGACAAAACCATGGAGAAGAAGGACACAAAACTGAAGAGATACTGGATCGTGGACTGAAATGCCCTCTTACAGACTGCCTTAAAAGGTACAAGACTCAAGGGTGGCCAAACAGAGGGAGAGCGAAGGGATTGCCACCCTATGGTCAAAATCATAGAAAGTGAAAAGTCAACAGAGAAGAGGAAAGAACCAAACTACAGTAGAGAAGGTAGAAGAACTGAACACGATGGAGGAAAAAGATAGTGGAAGGCAGGAAAAAAGACTTCGAAGGAAAGACCATCCGGCAGGATTAATAATACGACTGCTCCAGATCGGCTGCAAATAACACTTAACACCACTTGATCGCCACTAGAAAAGAAGTGTAACTGAAGAACGAACTGTTGGTGCACCACGAAACCATGTCAAGAAAATAAACAGGGAGCCGAAGACGTCAATTTATTTGTTCTATGCTGTGTTTAAATGTCTAGCTGTTGTAAAAGCTATTTTTGCTTCTGATTTACCTCCAATCAGTACATGGAACTTGCCCAATGGGTGGGGGTGAATAAAAATGAAGCTGAAAAGGTTCAAAGACGATTTTGTATTTACTCTCAATTATTTGTTTTAACAGTTTAGTGACTACCTGTTCGCTTCTATCCTGTCGGTGACATAGTCTCATACTTATCACTGAGATTGCCCTTTCTATCCTTATTCTGAGCTTACGCATTCAAAACAGGCAATACCAAGTGAATAATACCGACTGAATCTTTAAGAACTCATCGCAATGGTCGGCTCTAATGCCGACTCCAGTGAACTCTCTCCTGTTTCGCCCATCCAATCAGAATCCCCATTTGTATTATATCGTAATAGATGTAGTGACTAGTCTACAGCAGCAGTAGCAGCTGGAAGTAAGCAAAGCCAAGCTACGGTTTTACGGTTCAAACTTATTCACCAAATAAAATTGTTCAATGAACGAATGGCTGGACATATTTGGACAAATTACCATATTAAGGTGGCAATGCTTTCGGCTTTGACTGTAGGCCCTTGTAGCTTGCTGATGAGCAGAATCAACTTTTTTATAAGGAGGCCGTTCCTGTGCATGCAACTGTCGCCTCGGCGTAAGAACACTGTGAGTGCTCGAAAGAGCTATTTTGGTGTCATTCCACTTAATAATTGCCCACTATTACCTGGTTAGTTTGTTATGCTATACTTTGTCATTTTCCTCCACGACTACGGGCAGTTTACCTCGTAATTCCCATTCCGCAGATATTACTCCATCCATGCCACATCCATCTCGTTCTGGATTGAATTCACTCAATTAGTATAGCTATACAATGCCTCAGAACTAATATTTTTGAATACTGGACATTTAAATAACCCTTATATTTTCAGGCTCCAGTAAGTCACTACTGGAATGAAGAGAAGAGTGAATTAACAATGAGAGCGAAAGCTTGCAATAAAAGAGCTCAAGGCAGACCAATCGTCCACCCATCATCTCCAAGTGGCGGCTACGAGGCAACATTAAACTCTTCGAGTTTCTGTAGCCCTGAGTCAGATGACGGCTTGCCCATTTCTGTAGAAGAAAGGCAAGTTATAGAGAGTCGTCTTCAAGGAAGCCAGGGTTCAATGGACTGAGTTGATGAACTGATTGTTGGAATGAACGCTAGAACAAGGGTCTTCGACATGACTGTTTTGTTTTTGAGAGAGTGATAGCAGTAGCAAGAAGAGGATAAAATCGTCTTGTCAAGAATCTCTACAGCCACTCGAATGTTACCTACTTTCATGGGTGTGCCCAATTCTCCCTTCCTTCTTTCTGTATACCTTAGGTTCAGTACGGTCTATTCTGACCTGTTTTGGTACTGAATTGTCAGACGAGTATCTTTCATCTTGACCAATACTGTTGGCGAAAGAAAATTTCAAATGTCCATTTTCTAGATATCAATATTGCTGCCTACTTCCAATTCCAATGATTCGAAAAATTCCAGACTAAAAAGTTTTCAAGAATGAGAAAAAGAACTAAAATCATCAGTAACCTCATTCTTGTCAACAGAAGAAGTTGAGCGGACGCTAATCTGCAGAATTAGCCTGAAGACTTATTGTTTTTCACGCTCAAGCTGACAGTAGATCAACAAACACGATAAAATTCAATATTAAAAACGAATTACAAAAAGGAGAAAATCATAGCACTATTTTAAGAAGTGAGAGTAGCTGAAAGACGTTTCATTATTTGTCTTCATTACATAAATCAAGTATAGAGATAAATGCGAATGTAGACTAAGCTGGGAGTTAGGCTGTCGATAGTTCTAGATTAACTTTCAAAAAGTATGCCTCTTTTGATCGTGAAAGACCAAAAACATGCTTTCAAAACGCTTTCAAATAAGTCGGAATTAGGTAGAAATCATTGGTTTTTTACCTCGCAGCATTATTGGCTGATTTTCTTAAATAGTTCCGCATTTCAATACCATATTTAGCAAATGAAGAGTTTTGTTGCTTTTCTCTTGAATTCAAGTTAATTCAAATCAGTACGAAATTCGGACTCGCGATATTCTGCCATCCGCACAACAAAAGGCTGAGTAAAAGAGGTCAAAGCCAAATGGAAAAGTTACACGAATACCCTATTTCCAGGAAATGATTTGTGCCAGCCCAAACCCAAGGAGGTTACAATAGGGATCAAACTTTGCAAGACACCTTGCTATATTGGAAAATGAATGTACATGAAGTAATCTTTGAGAGAAGGACTGTCAAAAAAGAAATATTTCAAATGGCAAGTAAAAAGGTCCAGATTTTACCAAATGGTGACCTTGAGGCTGTCATTTATCACTTCAGTCGGAAGCAAGAAAAGCGAAGGTGACGCTAGGGCAAGCGTAGTCAAAATAGACTTAAGAATGAGGGCTTGGCAACAATTTCAGCTATCAACTATATCATCTGCAATTATTTTATTTTTAGTTTTATATACTACCCACCCAGTAGGGCAAGTCCCGAGGACTCAATGGGGGTACAACAGAAGTACAAGTAGCTTTTACAACAAGTAGCGCACAACAGTTAACACAGAACACAGTAAAAATCGTTTTTCGACGTCTTCGGTTGTTTGATCTCTTCTCTGGAATGGCTTCGTCGTATATGTAGAAGTTCAGCTTCGTCGTGGCACCTCGTCCGTCGTGTTCCGTCTTCATATCTCCAGCAATCTTCAAACATTCTGTCGGAGGTTCTATTCATTGCCACATGCGCGTGCAATGCTCAGTCATGCCTCGTTTACCAGGCTGCACGAAGCTGTACTTCTGCTGACATAATCCGGAGGGTGATTAGTCCTAACCGGCCGCCCCTTCCATTAGCCAGAAGAGTTGCCCCTGGAGTAACCGGTAGTCTCCACGAGGAGGTTGAGAGTAGGTTCGACCATGCTATTTGAGATAGGTGTCAAGACTATTGGAGGTATAAATTCAAACAAAGCAGTGTGGAACAAACTTCAAGAGCTCCGCAAAGTGGGTCCCTTCACAAAATGAATGAAAAGTTACGTCAAGATCTAGAATCCCTGGATTCATTGAACAATCAGGCAATTGCGTGTCTTTTATTAGTACATGACTTCCAGTGGGCAGACCAGAAAGCAAGCAACGAAATATCAAGGATTTTCCAATTCAGGTTCTCAATCCAAGTCGTTATTCTTATTCCTCAGGACTTAGTCACCTATTACATTAAGCAACCATCGACTTATTTAAGAAGGTTAGGTAGAATTCGTGGAAGACAACTTAGTAGTTTGGCTTAGCTAGCTGAGTTTTTGAAACAATTTTCGATCAGATTTCTCAGACAGTCAAGAGCATGTGCATTTTGAATTCTGAAATGCCTATTACAGAATAGATTGAATGCTTCACTAGAATTACGATTAATTCAAAATGATTATTTGTTTTGTGAGTTCGCGTGCGAAGCACTTATAACTGTACTTATAACCGTATTATTTTTTAAATTAATTTTTTGGAATGCCCGAGAGAGTTCAACTGTGATTTTTGTGACGGATTCACGTTGATCCAGCTGATGTAACAATAAAACCAAATTGTAAAGCTTATTTCAAACCAGATAACGTTCGCATTTCTTGTCCATTTTTAGCACGATTAAAGAATTTGTTTGAATTCGTACAATAAACAAGTAGTTGGATTTTCAAATCACCTTTTAATATAAGTAAGCAGAGAAAAGATTGGTTGGAGTTTTAGAAACAATCGGAAGAGCACGACATTAAAGAATCTCCCTCGCGATTAAAATTGAAGGGCTAAAATCAACGATTAGGAGTATATTTGTGATGCGTTTGTAACAGTTTTAACAGTTAGTTATGTAGGATTCATGAGATTCAAAGGAGAGAGACCAGAGGAAGTCTTGACCAAATAACTACATCTTGGTAATACTTTTCTTCTGGTGCGACCTTCATCAATCATCCTCTCCCAAGAATCTAATCAAGCACTTTATACCTGCATCCATTTCGATATTCTGCCTGCAGCTTCAACATATTGGACTTCTGTCAATCCTTTGATACATCATATTTAACAAGCGGTCTTATTGCAGAGGTGAGCATCCTTGGAGAAGCTGGAAAGCATCTTTACAAAAAGCACTCAGAAGCCTAAGCTCTTGACAATCCAGTACTTGCATTAAAAAGCCGGATCATACAGATCCTTGACCTTCTAATTTCCAAAACCGTGAATGATTTGCGAGAAACAAGTGCACCATATTAAGATTCTATTTGAAAAGCTGTGTGAATATCGTCTAGGCAGTAGAAATAATCATGCACACAATGGACAATCAGTGAGAGAAAAACTATCAGAAATTGACAACTACCTAACAGCCACATGGATATTGCACGGGGCCCCACAAACGCCAGGCTTAGCAGAACAATACAATCAGGGGATTCTTCCAGGCCTATATCAATGGGGAATATATTTCAATTCTAAAATGGAAATTTACCTCACTGCCTCTCCAGTTGTCACACCAACCTGAGACAAATGCTTAAGCATTGTGTAAATCACAGATACGGAGAACATAATTTAGGACATTTGAGTTGAGCATGTGGTCTGTAAGGCAGTGAGCTAGGCGAAATTCCACAACAAATAGTATTTTTCCCTTTCCTTCTCTGTTTTGGATCTTGAAGACCCACAAAATAGTGATAGATCATGTTATTCGACACTTCCAGACTCATGGTAGGCACGGAAGAAAATACGCTGTAACAGTAATAATTCCATCACCTTTCGAGTTATTACTGAAGCAACATGAGGTAAAAATAAGGTTAAGTATTCCTAATTCAATCTGTTGGAGTACAACAGTAGAATTTGATTTATATGTGATAGCTTTAGACAGAATATTCAGGCTCCTTAAAAAGCTTCTTAAAAAATTCACTTTTGAAGTTAAACCTCAGCAGCAGTTACTTAGTCACTAACTTGATCCATTTTTTTATTTACTTCCCACTCATTAGGGCAAGTCCTAAGTACTTATTGGGGGGTAAAACGGAGGTACAAACAGCTTTCACAACAAGTAGCCCACAACAGTTAACACAGAAGACAGTCAAAGCGCTTATCGATGTCTTCGGTCCTCTAGCCACTTCTCTGGTATGGTTTTATCGTACAGGTAGCAGTTCAACTTCGTATTAGCACCTCGTCCGTCCTCGGCACCGTTAAGGGCAGCCAATTCTCATACCTCTTTCAGAAGTCTTTTCATTTTCTGTTGAAGAAGGCCTGAGTTTTGAAATCGAAGGCAGTAAGGCTTCAGATTAACCTTTTGATTCTTGGTTCCGTTTGGCAGCATTATTTGGTCACTTTGTATACAAGATACAATCGTTTTGTTTAAGGTTGATGCATTTTATTTCCAATATTAATTAGAATGACAGTTTTTGCAGTTTCAGCGCTCTTTCCATGATAATAATCGCATAAACTTAAGCTAAAAATAAATAAAGTGCCGTTATGAATGATTTCTTTCCAGCTATAATTCTCAAATACTGTTAAAAGTTTTGCTAAGCATTCTAGTTAATTTTAGATTAATTCATTTTCATAAAGTCTAATATTAGCATCTTTTTTCCTTAAATTAAATATCTGCAGAAGCATTTCTAGGTGCATCGGAAACAGCTTATAATTCTTAGATATTAACTAATGCACAAAAATGTTTACTAAGCTGGAAGTGTAATGGCCATTAACTCGTGCAAGCTCATGAAAAGCATTCGTCAGATGACCCAGTTAACACCAATGTCCCAACAAGTTTTTCTGACCAATACAACCACTTCAGAGTTCTCCCTTGAAGACAGATGATTGGTCAATCATCTCAAGGCTATTGAGTTCTAGTGCTGATTGGTTGAGAGCACGTTCTATGGCGTGAAAGTAAAGAATAGGGAGTAACAGCATGAGAGGGAGAGAGAAGTTGTAAACCAGCCACCAAGTGAATGTCTGAGGATGCGACCATCAATCTGAGGCCAAGATCAGCAGTCTGAGTGCCCGTGTTTCCATATCCATAATTCGTATAGACACAAAGGTCCACCTTTTCAACGCCTTTGAGACCCAAAAGGAAAAAAACTATTAGGTATTGTACAAAGGCCAATGAATGCCCAACAAGGAAATTGGAAAAGCAGAAAGAGTGGTTCAGAGCAATGCCAGATCGCCTCCTATCGATTCTACTCACTTCATTGACATTGCCTCTCGTATCAATAATCCACACTGCTTTATCAGACGGGCATCTTGAGCCTGTATTCTTCAACTTTGAACGACTTAAAAGCGCACCTTCGGCGGCACTGAATCCCCAAGGCATTGGTTATTCTATCAAATATCCCGCGACCGGTGAAATATCTTATCCAAAATTGAAGCAGAAGCTTATCGCACAGTTAATGCAACCCTATCGACGTTATGAGAGACCAACGGAAAATACACAGGAACCTACTCGTGTTTACGTATCAATTAAAATCCTCGCAATAACCAGTGTAGATGTTATCAACATGCAGTATACTGCTGATATGATACTCGTCCAAACATGGACGGATCCGAGATTGCGGTGGAATCACTTGCCTGAGTATGATGATATAAAAAGTGACATACTTCTCACTCACAAGCGAAATGACATTTGGCTGCCAGATTTATTTTTTCGAAATGGAAAGGAGGGATGCCTTTACAAAATGACAGTTCCCAATCACAAGATACGCGTATCACCAAATGGACAGATTTACTTTAGTCAGAAAATCACAATGCGATTGGCTTGTGAAATGCATCTTCGAAACTTTCCAATGGATCAACAAGACTGCGATATGGATATTGGTAGCTATGGTTACACTCTGGATCAACTTAAATTCATCTGGGATGGAAACAATGCGTTCACATTTGCTGACGATGTGAGAATTTCGGAGTTCAATACTCCAACCACCACAATTACTGAGGTAATCTCGTGATTATTTTGTCTCCAATTTTAGGGTAGAATACCATCGTACTACTCAGCCGTATGATAGCCCCTTGCCTCATTGCGTGACTGCTAATTATCAGGTTGCCATGGCTAGCCTCATGCAAAAGTTAAGATGTCGAATGATTTATAAAGTATTTGCTTTATTTAATCAACTTTTTACGGCTTTTTATGATTTTCCCTTTTATTTAGTGCAAACAATGCTTGTTACTTGTATTTTGAGGTCCATTTGCAGGCCTACAACGATTGCCTCCCAATTTTTGGGAATTAAAAATGTAATAAACATTGATAAAGTAATTCCAATGCAAATCTAATGTCATGTTGATGATTAGCAACCAAACTGACTGTTCGACTTTACAACGAGCTGAATTAAAATTGCAGGCTAAGAGTTTGCCGATGGTACGACCATAGACAATAGGCCTAAAATTTAATCACTTTTTAGAATTTTGTAAATTAATGAACTAAATAAATGACTAAAGTTTAATTGCACTGACCAGCATGCGGTCACCGAAACGCCCTTCAAGGCAAAGCTTTGATTCTTTTTACGGTTAAAAAAAAAATTTATCAAGTTTTAAATGGTTAATTTGAACTTAATGTGGCCATAAATTATTTGTTCCAACAACAGAACTAATAAACAGAACACAAAGGTAAGTCACGCAAAGATTCCGTCGAAAATATATGGGCTGTTTTGAATAATAAAATAAATGCTCTTTTATGAAATGAAAGTGAGAGGGCAGTTCATTCATTTACTAACTCATTAATTAATGCGAGAATAACCTTATTCAAGTTACGATATGAGATTATTTTTTTGTTAATTAGAAAATTCTAAAATCTAAATTGTTAAATAAATAAATAAATTTACATCGAATTAAATTACATAATAAATGAGATGTTGATATTTGAGAAACTGATTATTTTATGAAAGACTTCGCGATACTCCATTAAGTTTTATAATTAAAAACACAAATTCAACTTGAGAGGTCTGAGTTCAGGAAATTTTGATAAACAACATTCATAGCCTTACATCCAGCATTCTAAATAGGTACTCCACTCTTTCCGATTTGAAATGACTCTTACGTTACTGAAAGGCACATTTTTTGCCAAAAACGCGGAAAAGATTTTGCTATTAGAATTTGCATTTGGTGAATAACCGAATGATTTTTTCGGGCAGGATCCAAATATACCAAAATTAATGCAAGTCTGCTTTTATGGACGGAATTGAAACGCAGGCGCAGTTTTTGATTTAGCATGCCTACTCAGAAGGCGCGCTTCCAAGTCTTTAGAATAAATGCCTCATTGACTCCAATATCATTCTGACTTAACGAAAATAAGTTTAAAAAATAGCGTTTTACAACATGCAAAGCAAGAAAGAGGCATTTCGTTCCTGGGTTCTGTACTTAAGGTCCACTTCTTCATTTCGTTCAATTACAGGTAAGAAAAGAATTGTGGGCTAAATTTTCGTAATCGAGAATATTCCAAAGACAACATTTTTGATGAAAGATTCCATGGCGGGTCAATCATTTGGAGTGAGGGAGGGGGTTATTCAACGTTTGCAATAAAAGGATCTTTCAAAATCAGGGTCTGAAATTATTCCGTATAAATAATGAATAAGTGAAAAATTAATGTTTAGTCTGCTTTTGATTTTTGAGATTTAATGCAGTTTAGTACATTAGACTCAAGCATTCTGTTGAGTGGTTCGTGCTATTTTGGGAAGGTGAGGTACAATAAATGCTAAAATAAGTAGTAGCAGACCTTGATCTGCATTAACTCCTAATATTTATGCGCGGAGAATTAGAAGGAGCTAAAGTTTGAGACAATTTGGATGTCTTGTGAAACTCTACACTAGCAATTGGCCATCTCATCTGAGGATACGTGCCGATTCACTCCAACGGAGGTGTAACTATCGCGCGAACATGCCATTAAACCACGATTTTGGATTTTCTTCTTCTTATACGACTTTGAATAACATCCAATTTCCAATCTGAAACCATTGTAAATATACTATTATCGAAATAGGAAGTCTACCAGTACTCAAATTACTGGATGACGGAAAGGGAGTAGGTCGACCTCTTCATAGATTACTACTTTTTTTAAATTCTTCTTTGAGCTAAAACTTTAAAGCTCTTTATTTCTATGCATCTGGTTTTTCAGTATCCATATGTACCAGATTTTGCATGTCTGCTCGATTATATCTGCATTCTTGATAGTGTATCACACTGACCAAGTCTCCATGTATTCTTACAGTAGCATGAGGTTTAATCCCAAATTAGGTTGAACAAAAAAAAATGCTGCGTTGTTTTGTCCTCCCTGTAGGCCGATAAAAAAGGATCGCCCCATAAAGTCTATACTTATAAGAATAACATCCAAGTATTTTCTTCATAAATGGAATTTTTTCCAAAGCCATTTGGTTGCTGTTGAATTTGTTGTGCTGAGCTGTTGAACCGAGCATTAACCGACCTAAAAATCCCTCTTTACTCTGGATAAACCCTCTTAAATGGCACATCATATGCATGGCAGGATTTAAGGCCGATCAATTTAAAAGGGATCAGTTCAGTGACTTTTTGGTCGAAATGAGGGTCCAATCTTTTTAAAGTCAAATTAGAAATGATTAAATTTTATTGAACACTAAAAATACCTTTGCCTGAAAATTTCAAATTTGAATAAAACTAACCAAACTCCTGCTATCGTGTACAAAAAAAGGCATTTTCTTCGTGAAAATTGGCTTCTCAGAATTTAACTATGTTGATGAAACTTCACAAAAGTTTGCAAATCAATGCAAAAATTTTAAGAAGTTTTACAATAAGTTTTTTGAAGTAAAAAACTTCTTTCTCTATAAATGAAAGACCTGCTTTGCTCCATTGACTGACCTTAAAATGCAGCAAGAATGAAACTTCTCCAAAAAAATTGAAAAAGATATTTTGTAAATGAATTTTTATTTTCAGTTTTAAATCAAGTTAGATTGATTACGTTTGTGTGCATTTTAATATATAATTTTAAAAATCTTATCTTGAGAAAATAAAAACTTCCATGTAAAGTTATTTTTTTAAATATGTCAACTCGGTTATGCGATGCTTCATTTCACCGTTTGTAGTTATCAACGGAAGGCATCGGTAAGCCGGATGTCACCCTTAAAAAATTTTTTTGTTTAAATTAAGTCATTATAGTTTCGTCCCATTTCTCAATATAAGAATACATGTAGAACGTGTCGAAATTAACTAGGAAAAACGGCAGATGTAATGAGATTTAAGAAGTGAAATTAATTTTTAGTCACTTCCATTACCTCGAAACCACTGCTAATCTTTTGGAAGCAAACTCCCGGAAGAAGCAAAATAAGGTAACTCAGGCGGAGTGAAAATTGTCACAGAATCATTGCTCATGCTGTTGGTAGCCTCCAGATAAGTTGCTCATCAGCTTCACTAAATAAATACCGAAGGGAGTAGTTTTTCTGAAACACTAGAAAATCAGTGTTCTCTCCAAATGTCTAAGCAACTAGTGGAAGCAGGACATTCTCTACAGTTATAACTACACCGAACGACACGTTGCGACTGTTTATAAGCATGGCGAACAGGAAGTCAACTTACTAGTTGTTTTGTATTTTTAGGACTGTACAGAGCCACAAATAACCAGTACGGGAGCCTACACTTGTCTTCTAGGACGCTTTCAACTGAAACGGCAGATTGGATCTTACTTGGTCGGAACCTACGTTCCGGCCTTTCTCATAGTCCTTGTTTCCTGGCTAACATTCTGGGTTAGTCCTAAGGCGATTCCGGCTCGAGTTACACTTGGTCTACTAACTTTGATTTCGCTGCTCACTAAGGCAAGAAAAATTCTGCATTTTATACAGTTCACTTTCTTTGCAAATTATATTTGATAGTATGAAAATAACTCAAAGAAATGAATTATTAATTTGCAGAGGGAAATAATTGCGCAAAACAAAAAAAAATAATGTGTTATGATTTTGTAACCTACTTTAATGTTTTTTTCTGCTAAATGTTCGGTGCCTTTCGATACCAATTCCAATCCATTCTGTAGAGAAATGGTCAAAACTCTCCAGTTGCTCTTTCTCCCATCAAAGCTTCTAGTTCGGCGCAAAAAAGACCTGACATCTTGTGAGCTTAAAGTGCTCGTGGAAAAAGAACACTCCAGATACGTTGTAGACTGCAAACTGAGTGACAATTTTCACAAAAAATAGCTAGCTATAGCCAGAAATTTGTGTAGAATTTACTTACTAGACAATGACACAGAAATTAATCTAGTAGTGAATGAGGCGCACAACTCTTTTCGACAGTCTGCCTGCTTCTCATTCTGGAAAAGGCCTTGATTCTTGCCCTTCATCTTCTGCATTGATCAGTTGACGCAGGTCAGATTTTGAAAGCTACGTAGTCCCATTGCTCTCCTCCAGGAGGTACCCCACTCTTCAATAAAAGATGATCTTTTGACTGTATAAATGGTTTCTTCAAAACAGTGTATAATTGATGAACTTCCTTTTGGTTCTTGTAGCATTTTTTCAGTTTTTTTTGGAACGGCACATTTAGTGAATATTTTTTTTTATTTTGAAGCAGTAGGATTTGGTTTATAGAAAGAGTTTTTTACATCCATACAAACTACATTCTAAGTAGATGGCTTTAAGCTCGGATGCTGTGTATCTCAAACCTATGTGCAGATACATGACAGTTTTTTCATAAAACAAGCCCAATTTAGAAATGTCAAGGTATATTTAAGAAGCGCTCTGCATATGTCTCCCAGATATTATCTAAAATCGTCGAGTTGAACTCGACTACTCCAGTCAAAGTTAACTTGCAAGTTAAGTATCTGCGCATTTTGGAACAGTTTGCATGGAGGGGAGGAAAGAAATATTCCTAAAATCCAGTTTAATGAAGTAGATTAAGATGAACTTTGTTAGAAAAAAGTCAAAACCAATGAGTTACGAAACCGATGAAATGCATTTACATTACTCGTGTTTATATGTACCGCGACGGTGAAGTTTAAAATCGTACAATCCTTACGAAATTCAATAAGCAGACTCTGATTATCTCCATTCATGCAGATACAAAGATTTTAATATTGTAGTCTTCGCACTAGAAAAGTGTACCAACTTGAATAGTTGCGGATTTCAGTCAAACTTTGGCCTACGAAGGAAAGCGGCTTCTCAATCATAGATGCGCCACAGATAATGCTCTTTTTTTCAGAATGAGGGTTGGAAGACACTCTTTCTCAGTAAAGGCTTGGGTTCGTATTTGCAGAATCAGTCTTAATTCCATTCTAAAGTTACTATTCGCCATTTTAAACTAAAGAGGTACCTAGCTGATCTTTTGCCGAATGGAACTTTGAGAAAATTACGTCAGCTGGAACTACGTGCGCTTGACAAGTTGGAATAAATGGAGCTGTGTACACAAATATATATATATATATTTGTTTAAATTAAACAACTAAAAATTTATAAACAGTGCCTGATCTGGAGAATTTTAGGTAAAGTTCAATATATACGAAATTGAGTTGTCAAGTCTTGAAATATTAATGTGACTATCCTGCATCACTAAGTGCTTGAGATAGCTTCTTGACTTTAATTGCTTTTAAATATGATTAGACAAATTTTCAAAATTGAAATTTTTGCCAAGGAGGTGTGAATGGTCAGTTCTTTTCATTAATTCCATTTCGAAATCTTAGATCGCAAGCCTGCACAACACTCTTCCGCGGGTGTCATATATCAAGGCTCTTGATATCTGGTTGATAGCCTGTCTCATCTTCGTGACCGCCTCAATGTTGGAGTTCACTCTTGCCTCCTACTGGTCTAGGAAAGTATTTCTCAACAGATGGCGTGATCAGGTAAGCTCTCTCTGGCATTGAGCATGTCTTTTCAGCTTCAGTTGCTGAAAGTACCCTCTTTTGTTGCGATAATGGACTGCCAGATAGTTATCACATTTTTTATTTCAAGGGATTCGCTCTGACTAAGAGAAAATGTAATGTAGCAGTACCGAATATCACCCTATGACAGATCACACTTTTAATATGATGATCTAAACGTTCCCTTAATGAGGCTTTTCAGTTCCTCTCCCAGATAATGCTCTATTGACAGAATCGTGGGCTGATAGTTTCATGGCCAAACTGACGAGGAACTCTAGTGTTGAAGTAATATTTTGGTGGTATCAATATTAAATAACAAGGGATTATGTATTCGTATGCTGGAAACTAACCTTTCAATTACCAACCAGCTTAAATAAAGTCACGAATCGTAATTAAAGAACTTTCAAGTTGCAATAGTTCAAAAAAATTATTTTCGTCAGGATTTCGTCCCCAAAATATTACAGAACAGACTACATTATAAGCCAAAATAATTTGAATTGGTTGTATTACGATTCGCTAGGTCATACGCTGTAATAATGCTTGACAAACTGTTATGAAAGTATTAATTCTTTTGTTAAATTCACTTCTTCATCGAGAATGTGATGCTTGATGTGTGTGTGTGTGTGTGTGATGCGTGAACTTATCATGCAGGACGAGTATGAGGTGTGAGTTGACTGACGTGACAGGTTGTATAGCATGATGGTATGATGATGATGATGATGATGAATGCGAGATGTTATCTGCATGGCCAGATTATCTGTTGTTAACAAATATAGAGTATCTAGTTAAAACAGGAGATCAGAAAAGGCTATTATAACCCCCGCAATTTAATGCGAGATAAAGGATAAGAGAATAGCAGAGTTGAAAACCTTGATTTTGGTCTTACACTTAAATTGAACGCACTTTTTTCAACAAAGGCCTAGAATAAGAATAATGCAAAGTTCTGTGGAGTATTAAAGGCAAAAAACCATTCAGGATAGAGTGATGAACATAGTGAATACTATACTATACACTGGTCTGACTTGTGTGGCTCCATGGCTGAAGTAAAACTCGTGTCTGATTGGCTACTTTTGATCTTTTTAAAATTCAAGTTAACCGTTGATTCCTAGACTTATAATAGCTCAATGTTTGGATTATTAAGTGCCATTAGAAAATGACTATCGGGATATGTAATACTTAAGTTGAATAGATGAAAAATCTATTATTAATCATGAAGAACCTTAGAAGGGCATCTTAGTCACGACTTCAAAATGCATGGTTCACACTTTCGAAACTGAATTTATGAAAGAAACCAGAAATTCGACAAAGTCCCAATTACCACAGATTTTTTACCCAAATATTGTCCGTGTGAATCCATTTCCAATCATAGGCACAGTCAAACAAATGAGCTACTAACTTAGTAACTAGTAGCTGGTGTTCTTGTGGGCCCAAGCTTTGCATGTCCGAATAAAGGGCGCAGAACATGGCAACAGCATGTTTGATAGTGTCAAAATATATAGACAACGTAAATTCATATGGCAAAATAGGATCAAGTGCAATGACGAAAGTAGTATGTCGTTGGCTACGAAATTTTATCTGAATCGAGATTAAAATAACTGCATTTACAGTCTCAAAATATCCCCACAGTGCTTGATGGATATTCCTACTGTAAAGTGGACTCATTAGAGAAAAATCGCTTGTAAATAGTGTCGTTGAATTTCCAGGCTGGCAGAGATGTGACTGATTGCTCTCATGCTGTTGGCTCATCTCTTGTTAAAGTGATTTTAACGGATTATACCGAAATGACTTGAATCACAACCTTCATACCGAAACAGCGCCTTTCGCTTAGAGACTCAAATGTTCACCGATCGACATTCTTGAAGACTCTTGATTACTGAGGTTGAACAAATCCGGGAATTGCGCCCTAGTGCACCAACATGACAGCATGCTCTGCAGCTCCTGCTTTAGAACAATTTAAGGTATCCTCCTCCAAATCTGATTTATCATCCTCCATTAGACTTTTCCTTCAGAAGTGAACATTCATTAAGATAGTCATTCCAATCACTAAGTATCTAAGGAAGGATCTCAAACCCTTTTTCAAAAGGATACGATTACACCGCCTCCGGAAAGTGCTGATGCGTGAGCATCGTATCGAAACTAGAGGGTATAATTTGCGGAAGACAAGAAAGCAACCCAGAATACCGAAGGTATCAAACTGTTGGCGCTCTCTGGGAGCGCGATCTCATAGCTTTATGAAAACTTGTAGTAAGATGTGCTTAACATCCGCTCGTTTATAAACAAAATTAAACGGAATTTCAAAAAGATATTCTCGATTTCTCGGCATTTTCAGTTCAATCGGTTCAGCAAACATTATAATTTTGCCAAAAGAAACATTACCAATGGAAACTTCTGTTGACTGACGAGTTTTTCACTTTAATTCCAGAAACAAATTAAAATAGAGCAAAGCGACTGGGTTAAAGTCAATCTTCTTACATAATATTTTACTTAGTGTAGCATTTCTCCATTCATTCAAAGTGAGATTGTATGTGTATGTCCTCAAAGGAGTCGCATCCATTCCAAGTAAAGGAAGGGAGGCCAAACAATCACCCTCAATTCTACAGATGAATTGACAGTCTCCATCAAGGCCCAAAAATGCAAGTAGCTGCAGTTCACACCTCAGATAACCATCTAAGATGTTCAGAAATTGTAATTTCAATATCGGTATTGCATACCTTCTGATTTATTAATTAATCAATAACTAATAGGATAGAGGGTTGACAGATAATCGAAATTAATTACAGAGTTCATTGAATAATTTACGTTCTATGAGTCTGGCAATGTCTCTCTGTTATCATGGAATATCGTCTTTTCTACTCAGCATTCAGTAGCAGAGCACCTCAAACTTTGTTGAAAAGCTAAAGTCAAACTAACCGCAATCACTACCTTGTTAAATTTGAGATTTTTCTGGAAGGTGGAAAATAGCAGTTTAATTTGACGGGTTTACGTATGATGCAGAAAATCTCTTAAGTGATGAAATTGGACTCCGTGCACTGATCATTCAAGGTTGGTTGATGCAGTCATTTCTTTCAGTAGAGGAGGATATTTTGCCCAGTGACATCCTGTTTTAACTTCCTTTTGTTACATTGCATCAACGTGAATTCCACGTTTTAAATGTGGAATACTGAACCAATATGGTGGGATGTTGGCATAAGAAACTCAGAGTCTCCTAAGTTTCCCAATCTTGCGATCATTCCTGCAGTCGTAGAATTTTTTGAATTTGGTGTTAACGGGGTACCTATGTCTAAGAAGAAACCGAGACATCTCGACAGTAACTTATGGCACAATAACTCATACAACTGATCTTGGAAGAATTAAGTGCTCCATTATATTCGAGACATGAATGAATGTGGTTTTTTCTTAAACACTCTTCGCACTAAGAAAAGGTTTAAGACAGTTAAAAACCAAATCTTTGATCGTAAGATCAGCACAAACTAAGTATTTTGATGTCTTGGAGCTGTTCGACACAAATGCAAAGTGGAAAAGGGTATCGAATACTATTTAAATGCACTTGGTAGATCAAGATTTTGAACATTCATGATAATTTGCTGGAAAAAATAAACATTTCAATGATCTGGTATCTCTGTTGATCCATTATGACATCAATAATGGTTTAATCCACGTGAATATATACACCAACAGGCACTTGCTTCCCTCTGTAGCTGCCTAAAACATGGTTAGAAAAACCTTACGTGACTTCAGAATACGAGAAGACACCAACCCGAAGATATTTCCAAGTTATCCATTGAGAAATTCAGAGTTTCTGCGAACGGGTTGTAAGGTGCTTAATATTCAGAAGCTTGCGTGCTTCACATTCCCTTGGTATAAAACGATACATCTGATGTGATTTTTAATATCCCGAACGTGTACCTAGTTAAAATTTAAATTAAACCTTGGCTTGATTTCCCATAATTCAACCACACGGAATAAAGTCATATTCAGACACGGGTAAATAGAAAAGATAATTCGAATTTCAAAATTGGGTGAAAATAATGATTTATTAATTGCGTCAAATGCCAAACCAACTGGCAGCAACCTCAAGCTATTTGATGATTCCAAGCGTTTCCCTGCATTTCAAGAGTTGTTTTTAACTTTTTGATTCACCTATCAAGGATACTTTGTTAAAGAACATCGAAGAAACAAATTTGACGATGGTGCGATCCGCCTAACATGGTAAATTAGCGCCATAAGACTCCAAACACACGCGCAATATCAAGATTTCGCCATTCGTTTGCAGGATCTGGAGTTTTTTTGGTCCGAACTTTTAAATTTAAATCCACTGCTGTTCTCTCATTCAGAGGGACCGCCGACACAAGCTGAATAAACTTATTGTTTTAAATGAAATTTATACCTTTATTGGTATTCTGATTTTAACGGCGCTGGTTTAGTTGCGCTCAAAACATTCTAAAATCTCAATAGCTCATGGTTAAGAGCTACAGAATTCACCAACTAACGTAAATAAGGAATAATTTTATAGTGGAACCACTTGTAGATAAAGTACAGTTCAAACGATAACTGGTGGTTGATTCAAATAGGTCTTTTTAAATTACCTCGTGGTTTACTGGAAAAGTGCAGACTTTTTATGGTTAAATTTCGACAGCAAAGTATTCATTCCCTGGACTGCGTTGAAAACCCAACTTAGATCACGATTGCTAACATTTTCTTCGAGGCATTCATTTCCGGAAAGGACTGAAACGGCTAGAAAGTCGGTCTTGGCGAGAAAACCTAACTGAGACTAGTCCAGTCTCGTCACTCATAAAATCTAACAACAAACGAATATGCGAAAAGATGGTGACAAAATGAAGGTCCTGGCAGCTTGCAACTGTTTGCTGAAAACCAGGAAGTGCACTTCGTTTCAAACACAATCACTCTACTCCGAGAGTGGCAAATTTCAACGAACACAAAGGTGTCATGAAATGTTAGTTCGGATTCCGCAAAACAGAAGGATTGTCATGTCGTCAATTTGCCTAAAATCACTGTAGTCTTCCTTCAGAAGGGCTCAAAATAAGATCAAACAATTGTTAACGGAACAGCGAAAGTATGATCAATCAGTACTTGAAAAGCACAGTTTTTGTGATTTAACCAACGTCCCGAGTTCGCGAAAGAAACGAAAAAAAAACAGATTTACTTGATTAACACCAAGATTTCAAACTTCACCTCTTCATTGTCCAAAGCTGAAAACTATGCTTCCTATGCTGTTTGTCAGGATTAGCTACCATAATGACCTGATAAAAGTGCTTACACCAGTCATCGGCAGGGAATAGCGTCAAGTCTTCATTGCTTATTGTCGAAAAAGATACCATAAGATCTGGCTAGGTTTATTGCGATATTCATAATACCAGTAGCTTTATTGAATCTGTCCATTTCGTAACGCATCGACCCCGTAAGTATGGAAGGACTATTTAATAGATATTCACGAAGCACTTTAGTTGAAGTAGTACTAGGGATTTTATTAGTAGTGAGGGTGTTTGCAATAGATAATCAAGCAAATGTTGTAATGATCGGCTACTAGAACAGAGAGTTTCATTTTAATTTCCTGGATGGACGCCTCCTGCCAGACAAGTTCTTAAATGAAAATGATGCCCTCGACTATTTAATTCAATGAGCTACATCCCCGGTCGCTTCAAATCTCATCTTTACGACCTCATCATCAATTTATTTTAATGCAACCTTATCACAAATAGGTGCAGATATCTATAGATCCGAGATCAACAGTGATGTTGCTCATTCATCCCATTTTTTATAAGTCTTTCCCTAAAAAAGGTGATTCTTTGTAAAGAAAGCAACTATATTGAAACGAAATTGTTTATTAAATGATTCAGAGAAATATTTAGAAGGACAAATGCTTGTCTTGAGGAGCCATCCACTGCGCTATGCGCATAAATTTGGCTTTGGATCGTTTGCAATGCAGGCGCATGTGATATTTTGACAAGTGCAGGATCTGTTTCGAAGAAAAGATTCACCTCATTACCATACCGACCAGAGGAAAAAAAGTATAATTTTTAAAAACCACACTTGCATTTTGCATTAATTATTTTGTCACTTCATATTTGTTTTTGCGAAAAATTTTAGAAAAAAGTAAACTAATTTTTACCGAATTATACTGTGGTGGACAGTCAAAATCCTTCACCTATTCATTTGTTTTGATTAAAACAAAATAAAGTTAATTTATGGTTGATTAGTCCAATTGTTTACTTCCTTCAATCGTCCTTAGTTTTTCGAATTTATCGAGGCCTGTTTTGGTTCAAATTCTCATTCAAAGTTCGAAACAATTTATTGCTTGATTTGTGCATGTAAAACAAGTTGTTTTCCCTTTTTTATCATTATTTTGACTGTTAAATTTGAAGGTTCTACAGAACCTGTTAAAATCATTCGATGAGCAACTAGATCATTCGGTGGAAGAGATTTAACTCAACTGAATCCCATGCTCAAATTCTCTAGGAAGTTAGGTACCAGAAATTAATTTATTTGAGCCAATCACATGAGTGCATGACGGTGTTCTTGAAAGCACCGACGACAGACGTTATTTTCGTGGAAATAATTTTGATGATCTGATGGAAACATTGAACTTTATCAATGGAATGACTGTATTTAGTGCAATTTTGATGGCGAAAATGACACATTAAGTTTAAAAAATTCTGACAGGAAAGTTTTTTTCTGATTTGAAATGTATTTCTCAAATGAATTTCGCTCTGCGCCCCAAATCAAAGACGGTTTATGTACTCAAACGAAACTTGATGTTTTGTATGATAAATCGTTCAGTAATTGTTTGAATTCATAGTTCGTTCTTTAATAATACACTGATAAGGAAGACTTAACGTACCATTTGGGAATCTCTCTTTTGGAGCCTGACCGAACTAACCACTTCTATGTCTTTCTAAGCTGCCACCTATTTAAAAAAAAGACATTTCATGAGCTCTTGACCCGCGGAGGTCATTGGGCAATAAACTTATCTACCCTTCAATTTACTGAGCTTTTGAATAATAGAGGCTTCTCCAACTCTCCAACGCCGTAAAGAAAAGCGACTAAATCTGCTATGGTTGTGAATAATTTTCTACCCGTAAGATTCACACCAAGGCATAAAAATGACGTGGTTATGCAGGAATTGAATTTCAAAAAAAAAACGCAACCGTTGGAGGCAGAACAAACAGGAGGTATTCAATCATTAGAACACGATCTGTATCTATTACTTTCTATATGGTGCCAAATGGTACTTTTAGTTTCTAAACCCACCTTTTAGAATGCACTTTCTAAGAAGTATCGTTAGTCTTCAAATAAGTTTTTTTTAAATTATTTTAGGGCTCTCTTTAAAAGGAAAGCTGACCTACGTAGTACAGTGAAGAATGCCATTTAAACTTTTCTTTGAAGATCATGCTTACACTCAGTACTAAAGGTTATGTAAAGCAGTGAAAAATAGTTTCAGAGAGCGTTTTTTATGATGGTATCCACACAAAAGTTTTCTCTCTTCAGAATTTCAGGGAGATGGATAATAAAACATTGCCATTAAATCCAAGTTGAAAAAGCCGGATGTAGGGATTCAACATAGGAGGCGAACTGATGTAGCAGTTGAAAGCAATTAGCAGGCCCGGATGAGCTGATGTGAAGCATCAACCTAGCAAGAAGATAGTACACTACAGCAGGCTAGTTAAACGTATTCCAGATACCTGATTTTTTCGTATTTATGATGCTAGGTACGACAAGCAGTTCGTGCAGACCTTGCTCGAGTCGTTTGTCCGTGCTGTTCCCCCAAACCACACCGAATACTTCTGCGATGCACTTGCTGTGGCCTCATCAACCCGCAATACCGTGATCCGGCAACACCCAAAAATGTCTCCACTGGACCTCACCATAGAAGAAGTCATATCAATACGGCACCTGGTTGCGTTTGTGCTCAAAACAGCTGTAAAACAGTAAAGTTTGATGTTCCCGAGCAATCGTCTTGCAACCGAACTGAATGGAACCAGTTTTACGTGGGTTTTAATAGCAAATTTACGATAACAATATGCCTCTTTTGAGTAACTGCAGGAATTAATGCGCAAATTCCTTCGCTACAAAAGTTGACTAACATCAGAACTTTTAATTGTCACTAAGTCAACTGTTTTTTAATCACACGCACCAAATTAATGTTAGTCCAACAGTCTGATAACTCAAGGGATACTGCGACTCCAAAGACAATGATCATTCGGCCTTCAGAGCATTAGTGGCATATCACTGGCCAATTCCATTTTGAAAATTGACCTCGGGACGTTTTCCCGATTGGTAGGTAGTGAGCGGGAGGAAAGGTGAAAATTTCCCTGCCAATATTTGAGAATTAGAGGTTCGTGGAATACGAGTATTTTCACCATCATGCCATCCCTAGTCTAAAATGTGGCCACACTTCTCTTTTTTTGATTTGAAACATCCAAAGATGAAGCATGGGTTAGAGAGATTGCACCTATTTCAAGTTTTCAAAGATAGTTTACATGCACCAAGCAAAGTCATGGATACCGCCGTACCAATTACCAGAAAAATTACAAAATAAGGTTTAGAGCAAGTCCTTTGCTAGTTTTAACAGGTTATATGGAGTTGAGATGGTAGTTGATTCACATTTTCGGCAGGCACTAAATTGGAGAACACTTTGTAAGTTGACTTTATAGGTAGCTATCTATGATAGGCAGAGATTCATACCAGTCATGTCTACGAATTCTACTATATCTGAATGAATCCAACAAACATTTTATTCGACTTAGCGAGGCATCTTAAAGTTGTCGATTTTGAAGTGGCCGAACAAAAGTCAAAGTAATAGACGCTTCCAAAGACCTGGGTAATAGACGAGTCGAAGCATTCGGCTTTCTTTTAACTTAGAGAACAACGTTTGAGAAAGTTAGCGCCGACTTACTGGTACAAATTGTAACTAAACTGCATCACTAGGTTACTACCAACCTTGACAACCGAATTTGGAGTTTGCCAGTTGCCCAATAGGACCAAAGCCATGGTTACCCATTTGCCTTCTCAATAAGGCAATGGGTACAATCATGTTCGGTATCTCATTCAAATAAACTATATCAGTATAATGCAATTGAATATACCGTAAATGAGAGACCTAATTTAGTTCAATTTAGGTGCCTGTCTGGCGATTCCTCGAGGAAATATTTACAACAAAATATCTAGGGCATGTTTTTTATTATTCTTGAGGACAGAAGAGGTTTTCAGCCCGCATCGCGTGATGCATGACTTTAATGACTTTGTACTCTCTTGTATTGTCCGTGACTTTAAATATCCACGTCCTATTTTGGCCGATTTTAGCAGCAGTTTCAATAACCGTAGAGTGTTGGACTCAATGAACCATATTTTAACTGTTTTTTGTGTCATTCAGACGACAGAGTGGCACATGCTTAAAATGGTCAGTCTGAGCACTTCAGGAGCTCAGAAGGTATACAAACCACTATTTATTCCGCTATTAAGTAGCCCTTCTGGCGAATAAATGGATGAAATATTCGGAATTCAGGACATTTTTAATCATTAAGCAAATTATATGTTGACATGCTAGGGGTTTTATTTTCATTATGTTTTTCTCTATGCGTACATTTTTTCTATCTCAGCTTTGGCAGAGAGGGTTTCAACCGATGAACGTCCCTTTTGAGTTGATCTTTTAGGTTTGGCTGATGAGATTTCTTTCTTGAAAGTGAATATTGATTGTAGATTTTTGGCATGCGGTGTTCAAGATGGTGAGAGCTTCAGAGCACGATATAGCCAAATCGTATAATCAGTTGGTAATACCACAATCACCTACCTTGATACGTCCTCCATTTTTATTTATTTATTTATCCGCCACCCATTAAGGAACAACAGAAGTACAAGGAACTTTTACACCAAGTACCCCACAGCAGTAAACTCGGTAGAGAGTAAAAGCGTTTGTCGACGTCTTCGATTCTCTGGTCACTTCTCTGCCATGGTTTCATCGTATAGGGAGCAGTTAAATCTCACAATGGCACTTCATCCGTCATCGACATAGTTAAGGCAGACAATCTTCATACCTCCCCCAGAAGTATTTTTAACTTTCTGGTAGAGATTCCATTCATTGCTACTTGCACGTACTTTCCACAGTCCAGTTTGAGACCATGAATCCAGGTATTCACGTCGTACCTTGCTTATCAGGCTGCAAGAGGCTGTACTTCTGCTGGCGTCATCTGATTTCATACGTCCGGTGGGCGATTAGTCCTATCCGGTCGCCCCTCTCATCAGCCCCCAGAGTTGCCCCTGGGGTTACCGGTGGTCACCATGAGGAGATTGAGAGTAGGTTTGACCATCTACCTCCTTCATAATTATCTTTGCATATACTCAAAAAGTAATGCGACTTTCAGCACTCTCATAAGTTGATCACGCTGTGCAAACTGGTGTTTCTGGAAGCAGGTGTAGGATCACGAAGAGTTTCAATGTCAACTAAGTGTCTCCAAAGCATGTGATAATGCAAGAAAACGTTACGAACATTACAGTTAACGCACTATTTGATTTTGTCATTACATAGGTTTTCGTGAGCGATTTAGTAAGAATGATTTTGTTTTTCAGGGAGGGAGGAATTTGCAGGGTAAAGTATCTGCGATCGGCTTCAAATGAACACACAAATTGTAAAAAACCAAGCTTTTTTCATTTGCAAGCTTGAGGAGTCGAGCTAGCACATAAAACAACGCAGTGGTAGAGCACACTAACAACACGATAACACGGTTAAAGGTCCACCGGTTGGCTTTCAACGACTGCAGTGCCCGCTTACAACAACTAGTGTTGTTCTGTGAAGAAGAGGGTTGAAAGACGCTTACATGCAATATGAGCTTGGGATAAATAACAATTTCATTGAAATGGCGAGATAAGCAGTTGTGAAAAAGCACTTGAATATTAACAGACGCTTATATTAGACCAGCAATCGTGGAAAGGAAGCGCTGAGTAGCCTCTCCCGGTTGTATTCGTCATTTAATTTGTTTTTTCAACTTGCAAAATATTTTATACTGCCAAGTCTAGATTAAAAAACCGGACCAGAATGGCTCTTAGACCCACGATCGGCTGTTCAGAGCATCTGGCATGATTCTGTTTTCACATCTTGATATCACTTAGAGCACTCTAAATCGTCTAATTCCCTAAATTATTTTTTTTTTCGATTAAGACTGGCTTTTATAACATCAATTTATAAAGGATGGCAAGTACCAACAAGAATAACATTGCAATTGTTTATTATGCAATACTTTCCAAGAACACTTAGAAATGCCCTGAATGCAAATAGGCACAGCTGTGTTTCAGTGGAGATTGCAATAGGTAAATAGCAAAACTAATTCACCGATGTACTGATGGGGTTTTCAGCGGCCGCTAATGAATAGTGAGTGGTACGAGGATCTAATTCTGTCAAAGAGAGACAGAATCATCAATTCCATCAAGCTGTGTATTTAAAGGTACACTTGGAAGCTTTTGTTTATTCCAGTTATAATCAAGGAACAGCTAATCACAACATAAATGCTGGCAGTTCATAATAATTAATGGTACTTCGCTCATAAATACAAGATGTATTCATCGAGGAAGGAAAACGCGACACGAGGAAAGCCGTAACAATTATGGAAAATTAAAGATCCAACCTACGATAAATTGTTCTCCAATCATCCAGAGAGACTTAGTAGGCTTAATCATGAACCTAGAGACTGATATAAGTCAGGCAATACATTATAGAGCCTTTTAGAAGACCACCTTGGAGAAGATCATCTTGGTTCGGTTGATGTATGCCACAAAAAAACAATTTAGTTTCAATTTGGTAACTCGGTATCTGCCATCAAACATCCCTTAACTGAAAATCTTAAGTATTTTCATAGAGCATTGGTTCATACATGATCCTTTAGCCAGTTTAGGTCCGAGTGGGAAGAACGATGCCAAAATAATTCGCCACAGTTTAATGCTGTGCGGAAATTCGCACCAAGACCTTGGTCATGCCTATTAGGTTTTTTTGAAAAGCCACTTACTAGAACAAATGAAATTGTAAAAATACTCTAAAGAAGAAATTTGAAATCCACCATCAAATCTCGTTAGTCAACTGGAACTCTCTTAGTAAAACGTGGGATTTTTCCAGTTTACCTCAATACTATACCTTAATAATTATCTTCTAAACTGAATTAGAATGCGTTTCGGAATTTGAATTTCAGTCATGAAGCAGGTAATGTATCTCAACAAAATTTTTAATAAAATAACCGAAGTGCACATATAAGCGGCGAGTGAAACTACTTGAATGATGTCTTTGTCTTGCAGGACAATAAAGGGGCGAAGGATCATTCACCGCATCAGTTGATACGACAAGGCAACAACTCTAGGAAATATCAAGCATGGGAGCACCAAAATTGTTCCACTACGGCCATTTTGGTAGCTTCGCCCAAGACAACCAATCAGGGGGAAAGCGTCAAATTTTGTCATTCCTCCCGGCGCAACACATCAGCTCCTCTTGCTGACCTCCAGATGTCAACTCTTCCATCATCTCGACAGCGTCGGAAACCGAAGGTTACTTTCTCTCCCCATTCCACAAATAGACGAAGTCGCAGAAGCATCGACACGGCCTTGTGCCAGCATCACCCTCTTCCTGAACGGTACCTTCTGGTTCGAGAAGTCGAAATTGATGAAGAAATCAAAAGTGATGAACAAACTTCTTCCGGATCTAGCAGTACCGATGATGTTGATTTAAATTCAGAAATCGATGCTTACAGTCGATTTTTATTTCCCTGTTGTTTCATCCTTTACAATTGCGCTTACTGGGCCTTCTATCTGATCATCTCAGACCCTGGGTTCATGAATTCATGAAGTTCATCCTTTTTTCGATCCATTTTAAACCTTTGAATGCTCAATAGACCTATAATGGTGCACAAGATTTGAGTGAGGGATGATTGCCAAAGTTGCCTCCACTTCAGTCTCCTATTCACTGCAATTTCCTCTCCTCCCAGTTTCAAGGATCCAGTTCCCTTATGTACCTCCTCACTTACCGCTCTATGGTTACTCTCCTCTAAATAGCATCAATATTTTGTAAAGGTTAGCATATTTGCGAAGATTTGAAATTTTGACATAAAAATGACACATTATTGAATTCATATCACTATTCAAGAATTTGTGTGCATTTGCGGCATGCCCGATCTCCGGTCTAGAAAAATATGAAATTTTATCAAAATAGACTTCATTATTTTAGTTGTGTAGGGCTTTAAATAGATATTTAAGTCTAGGGCCTGAAATTGCTGAAATTTTAAGTCGTTAAGATAAAGATTTTCATCGATAGTCGAGCATGGAAGGTCCATTACTTCAGTCGATGCCTAGATGCACAAACATATCTTGTCCAGTCGTAGTTCGAGCTTTACAACTTTTTCAGATTTTGGGCCGAGATAGTGGCGTCTGGGAACCATTAAGTGGGATATTAATGGAAACAAACCACGAGAGTTCAAAAATTTCAAGAATTTAATGTCCCAACTCAAAAATGGAATGCGAATTATTTCAAAAACTCAGGTTTGTGGTAGGAAAGATAAACATGCAGTTTTAGTTGCTGGAGCGCCAGTCTTAAGATTCAGGATATTGTAACTGAGAGATATGGAAGAGTAGTGCGATTTAGCGAGGAATCAGCCAAACTCCAATCCGGACCAGTACAGCCTCACCGAACATAAAGCTAATTCTCAAAAGATAATGCCTGAGAGCAGTAAATTATAGCAAAGTAAGTTAGAAATGAGTATCACTGCAAGTCTATACTTAGATGAGTGATTAAAAATGACACTCCTCTACTTTTCAGGGGAAATCTTCGGATAACTGGGCCTCAGCGCTAGGTGAAGATATTGAGGAAGGAACGATATCGCCACTCCTGAATTGAAAAACAGGTAGTCGAAGCTAATCAGCTCTCCTAGAAATAGTTGAAAGAAGCTCATGAGCATGTTTCCACGTCTGGACAGAATAGGCTGAAATTCTGGAATGAACACCATGGGAAACACTCTCGTTTCCATAGACCTTTCTAGAACATTGGAGGCCATGTATTATCTTCTCAATCTCAGTAAACGTGAACCAGTTTCCAGCGTCTGGAAGGGCTCGTTGAATGGTACATCTGTGGATTAATTGAAAAATTAGCCAAACAGACAGATGCATCGGTAAATTAACAAGCTGGAGAAGAAGTTTATAACTCACTGTATCTAACAAAATCTTCGCAGTAAAGTAGCGATTGTTGAAAAGGCACTCCTGCGATTCCTAAAGCTAACTTTGTTCTGGAAGGAAAATGGAATAGCAGTACTGCGAACCAAGAATGGTGGATGTACAAGAAAGAACTGAGCTACTGAAAAAAAAACAATTTCCTCCTCGATTCAATGAAAGCAAATGAAGGTAGAAAATCAAAAATACCTCGTTTAGCTCAGAATTTCGAAGTCAGACCGTTCTTGCGTTTATATGAACTTGAGAAGTCTGCACATGGTGGACTCCGAAGAGTATTTCAATGCTCATTTTGTAATTGAAGGACTTAGAAAGATAACAGATGAATTCGAAACAGTTTATGGTTTGTTCATTCGAAAACATAACCCTGGTAGAACCTGTAGACAATTAATGAGGTGAATGCGCACTGCCGAAGTTCTGATTTCTGAAAATTAACAGTCTATTATACAAAGAGGTACCAAAACCGGAAAATAGGAGCAAGTGGAATGAGCTGGCGAATCGAATGCCTATTGATGAAACTATCCGGGCGTTTCTATTTTCCAGAATAGATTAAGTAAAAGCATTCAAGTATAAACAATAGAGCCTAAATCAGTCAAGAAAACTGGCATAAAGTGATGACAGCAAGCCTACATTTCCACCTTGTAGTGATCGAGTTTCACTTACAGTTCTGCATGACATCCAAGATCATTTCTCATGCTGAGTATGTCATTCATCGAGAGATTTGCAAATCTAACCATGACAAGATCGTAACTTTAATTTTATGGTGAAGCTGTGAGAGCCTTGACACTTATTCTGATCTGAGTGCTTTGAACATTTTTCGAACAAAGCTGCACTGACATCCAGTTACCTGTATAAACAGAGTCATAATGCACATCTACCTGATTGCATTTTAGTTCGCTGTCAAATTGCAAATGTCAGGCAGACATATCTGGAAGCTGACTTATGAGGTACCAAATGTAAGTAAGAGATCGGATTTTCGGCAGGGTGAACATCAACCAATCGTTTTAATCAGAACTCTTTCATTTCACTCAAAGTAAAAATTGATCCCGATTTGAATTCTTCCTTTTATCCAAGCGTGTTTGGACGATCTCCAAGAATTTCTACAAAGCCATAACGGATAAAGCGTTTCAAGGATTGGATTTTTTTAATATTTCATCTCTAAACTTCCACTCGCTTGTCCTTGTTCTTGCTAAAAATCAAATCCTCAGCGGTGCATTTAGCCATGTCCATTGCTGTCGTGTTTTCCGAGAAGGCCAGTTAGCATCCATCTGGTAGACATTCGCCACGGTGAAATGTTCGCTAAAAATTTGAAACCTCAAAGTGCTTTCTTCATTCGAATCCAACAAATTAATGCTAAATAAAAGTGAAAATTAAAAGAAAAAGTTTATTCATAAAAATAGGTACTACAGCAGGTGATTCAAGGTAAGTGTACAGAAAAGCTGCGAAGGAAGTAGATGGAGGAATGGCAACTGTCCCATCCGCTACCAGAATCTCCACCACTGCGAATTGAGGTGTTGACATTGCTTATCTTTCTATTCAGCCAAGTCCAATCAGTGGGATGGATCTGATACATAATTTCGGTTTGATTTCAATTGAAAGATTTTAGTACGAGTCATTTCAGAATGCCCTTCAACTCGATTAATATTTCCTTTAATCATAATCGGTGGACTGTTCGTGTCGCCAGCTTGTCACTCTTTTAAAAGAATTAAAATTCAAAATAAAATCATTTTTTTTAGGGATTTTTACAGCGAATCTTGACTGAATGGTGAAACAATACATTTCCAAGTGAATGCTCGACTGGCATTTTTAACTTATTGAAGTAAGACAATATTCGTGGTGTAGCTAGTACGTCAAGACTAGAAAAGAGGCTGAAAGGTATCGAAAAAGCCATAATTAACTGCTCTTTAAATGAGGCAGTCTTGATATTCTTCAAGGCGAAGATCCACATCTTAATTTTAATGAATTTTTAGGTCACCTGGTAGATGATTTTGGTGAGTGTTGCCTTGCTCAAGCCGGTGACGCACGTAGCTTATGATCCACTTCAATTCCTCCTCATCTCGGTAAACTGACTGCTTGGAGGGAAAGTAATTTCATTATCCCAGAGTTGATTGCGTCAAGATGTAGAGAGATCCATGCGCTAGGAAGCGCATTGGAGAAAGGTGGCAATCTTGCAAGAAACGAGGTTTTTGGAGACACCTCTGACATAGCAAGTGCTGAACCAATAAGACCTTTTTCTGTAACTGTAATCATTTGTCAAACCCACCAAAGACAATATAAACTTCCCTTTCCTAAGCAGATTCATTTCTTGTTCGAAAACATGATAATGAAGGTTCTTTTCATTGTTCTTTCCTCAAAACCTAATGATGCTTTAATGGTATCCCTTTTCTTAATGTCGGATTTGTTTAAAATAGTTGCAGTCCTAGTTAATCATGTTTGTGCCAGAAACGGAACATTGATACCTCTGTTTCATTAAGGCACACTTAGTTCTTAGGGCTCAAAAGGGCATAAAAGAAGGTGAACCTTCAGAAGCGAACGAGCCAATAGAGACATCAAATCTCGTCCTCTCAAAGCGATTTTTGTAATTTCTATTAGCAGTTCTTGAATATGACTGGGCTTCAAATCATCCTTGCTATCAAGACATTAAACATGGGCTCCAGTGCTAAGAATAAATACAATTTCAACAAATCATTGTCAGATTTAGAAGTAGTCCCTGCCTCAGGTAATCTCTTCTTTTAATTCCTCACTGTTTATCCACCTGCGTGAGTGGAATATGATAGTTAATGGTTCCTTGAACCATCTAGAGAGACCCAGTGAAATGCTCTCGGATTTTTGAATTTAGTGGCAAGCTGTGCTTGAACATGAGCCGATCGAGAATATTACGGTTGACTAGGCGGTCATTCGAAAATGAATTGCTTGTTAATTCTTTAGACTAACACTGAGATGAAATTGAAAAAGAAATACCCTAAGACTGTAATATGTTTCTACAGATTTCTGATTCGCTCTCATTTTACCTCTTTAAAGTAGATTTTAATACTAACAATTATATTGGCTTAGAATTGGTAAAAGAGGTCTCTCTAGATACCACCACGTGGTCAGCACCAAATTACTCAAAGCAGTTCCAATGCTCCACAACACGACAAAAATCTAAGGGTTTGATTGTAAGGGGTTCAACCACTTATCATGAAATCGTTTGTTTTTGAGAAGAGTCAAGTCATCGACCTTCTAGAACACTTCATATTTAAGGTGTATCATATGTTCATTTGCATTAGGAGAGCGAGTTGACAAGTTAGTCGGACTTCATACAACAAATGCTAAAGAAGAAAATTCGAAAAATATACTCATTGAAACTTAACAATACGGCATGGAACTCCGACTTCCTTTTCTGCAAACTACTTGTAGCATAGTCCTTGTATCAAACACACTCCCGTCAGTGCTCATCAGTCGCATGGTCTGGGGGCCTTTCTTGTATGTCCCTCTTATAGAAGTTTCAAGTGACTATTCAGCTAATCCAGCCACCTCATATTAGCTACCTAAAAGTAGCTTTCGACTTGACTGGGCATGTATCCTTTCTGCATCGAAGTGGCATTTTAAATCATGCTGTCCGAGTTTGTGAATACTCTGCTTATGCGTCATGGAAACATTCGCACAACTTCATCTCAGTATGGCTTTTGTAACAGACTCAGTGCTGAAGAATTGATGTCGTTGTTGAAAGTTTGTTATTAACCATAAAGTTCTACCTTGCCCACCATTTGCAGTACACACAAACGGTTCTGTTTGAGGAATGTTTAACAAAACTTCCCTTAATAAAATATTTTTGACATCATCGGGATGCAAAGTAGATAATTTCGGGCTAAACTATTTTCATCTAGCAAGTTACAATAAATGCGGTTACTCAATTTTTACTTTCCTTCTCGCTAGCCCTCCTACCACAACAAGTTCAGGCTCCCTGATACTACTTAAGTGCGCTTTTTGTTCCACGCAACTGAATTAAGTAACCAGGTTT
Source organism: Moniezia expansa (assembly GCA_019097775.1). Classification (NCBI taxonomy): domain Eukaryota; kingdom Metazoa; phylum Platyhelminthes; class Cestoda; order Cyclophyllidea; family Anoplocephalidae; genus Moniezia; species Moniezia expansa. Next base: position 11,008,866 of record JADFDV010000053.1, read on the forward strand.
GAATTTCATGTTCAATCAAATTTTGAGCGCATTTTTTGCAAATTTAGAGGTCTCGAAGATTCTAGATTAACATTTGATTGCTCTAAATTTAAACATGCCATAATACATCTTGCATACAATCGGAGCATATATTTCCAGAAATTCCAGCATTTTTTTTCTTTACGTCCCATGTTTATAGATTTGTTTCTGCTCACAGAGAGGAAGTCTTCGATACTTTTGTCCATATACCGCCTGCTCATTCGCGAATAATTTTTTTCTTGCAAAACCTCATTTCCTTTTCCCTGGAAAGAGTTTAAATTTCTTCCCTATTCCCCGCTTTACCAACCTTTCGAGAATTGACGAAGCTCCAGTGCAACTCCAGAATTTGAATTAAAGTTCGACATTAATTCTGTTAGAAAAGCTTGGTCCATTGTCCCAAAATTTGAAATTACAGTGGTAAGTGGTTATGCTCTAACACTCCACAGTATCTCTTTCCCGGCGGTCAGTTTGTTATCGCGTATATTGGACGTACTGATCCGCTAAAAGAGATCATTTGATATTAGTTTCAAACTCAGATTCAATGTCAGAATCACAACTTGCAGGGACTTCATACCCAAACAATTTTTTTGCATTTCTTCAATGGCAGCATTCATTAAATTCGGCGGTTGGGAAGCAATAGTGAAGTGCTGGAGTTTATACCGCTTCAAGTTTTATGATGTGATCGGTTGAAAAAAAAATGATGGCGCCTGAAGCAGAAACGTGTTCGCTTTAAAATTCACAATTTTTAAATGTTTGGTTGTTTGCTGATGATCCTGTTGATGTTGTGGCTTTGATAAGGGAGCATCAATTCGAGGATTTGTGACAAAAAATTAAAAAGACCTCAGAAGTCACTTGCTTTTCCACTAGGTAAGACGTAGGAAGGTTTTCAAAAATATATTAAAATGCACAGTGGACTTAATACAGCCTTCTTTAGCACAAATTAATTTATTTTAGCACTTTTAAAAACTATTTGTTTATAGCCATCGCTTATAGGTCATGTAAACAAGTTATTTCAAGGTCGCGATACATGGCTTCACCTAACGTGTCTTTGAAAATTAATTTCGTGCAGTTATTGCTCTATTTTTCTTAAATATTTTAACTATGGTCTTGCTGACGTTTTCTGGAAAGAATTTCAAGTGTGGTTTGTTATGACTGGGACGTAAGCGCCTGTTTTGAATTGGATCATAAATTTGGGTTCACTATCAAAATTTGGTTCTAATATTATCGGCTTTTGGTGAAATAGCAGCAGCCAGGGCTATGAAATTTTAATCGCAAAACTGGAGAAATACGTGCTATTCTAACTCTGTCGTCATTTTGCACTCAACTGCTCTCTCATCTCGGCCTGCTTTCCTTCGCTCTTCTTCCCGTCGTGGTGGAATTTCTCCCGTTCTTTCACTAATGCATCACTTTGATTCTTTCAACCTGCGCTGGCTTTTTGTATTCCGAATAAGATGGCGGCAGATTTTTCTCTGAATTACACTAGTTTATTTTTCATTTCTTACTGCTTCCTAAAGGCAGATCATGTCTAGAAGTGCTTTTCTGAAATCTGAATATGTCAAGGCCCGAGATGGGGTCATTAGCTTGCTATATTTTGTGCGGATACAATAAGCTGTTATTTTTTTTCTAGCAACTAATTCCTATAAAGTTAATGAATGCAAAGTTAACTGAATGGAAAAAAAATGGTATAGTTCTAGGAATGGGGATCATTCTAATCTCTTTTTCAATTGGTGTAGGACTGAAGTCAGCAGTGGGGAAAAAAAGTGTTCTTGTCTGCCTAGTAGAACGTAAAACGCCGCGGAAGTGATTTTTTTCATGCGCAAACGAATAAACTCTCATAAAAATGGCGATCGAGACTCAGTTTTCCTAGTCTTCTATCATGCACCTGCGGATCCATTGATCTGAGGGTGTCCAATTGGATTGCGGGCGGGTGTCACAATGGCCAATCGCCAAACACCTTTTTGCTTCTCACTACAACCCCTCCTGCTTTAACGCCTCGTGACTTCACGACATTGGAAACTTTTTCTATCAGGCTAAAATTGAAGGTTGGTAAACCTCGGTGCGATGCATATATTTTTCTACTCTTTTCGACCTGCCCTCGGTCAGCACTGCTGTCGAATTGCAGCTTGAATTCTTCTAGTCCTCGATCTGAATATCTTTCATCACAACTTCAGACGCGCATGAATATTAGCGCTGCACTCTTTGATGGAAGTAAAATTCTTTCAAATTCGGAAAGATACGGAAACATTCATATTGTGTTTGTTGATAAAATGATAACAAGTAGCGACCTACTTTTGATGCTCTCAGGTTATGTCAACTGCTGGATACTTTGTTTCTTAAAAATGACCATTCGGGCAGTCTTTCTTTTCCGTAAAGAATGAACAGGTATAAATAAATGACAATGGATCTTTAGAACTATCGTTTGACTCAGGATTCCAGCATTAAGGGTGAATTAAAAGCCGTATTCATGTGAAATTCTTAAGAGTAAGTCTATTTAAATCGTAGCAGATTAAGCTTATTTTAAAACTTTACATTTTGTATAAAAATGCATTCTTAAACTCTAAGCTCAAAATGTCCTAAATGGAGCACTTTCTTAAAAAGTAATGACAGCAAAAGTTGTAGCTACTCTGAGCTAAGCTGCATGTGAGATACAGAAAAACCATAATCTCCGAGGGTTCGACAGATAAAAGCCGGTCGATTAACCGAACCTATCTAGTTCAAAAGACAAGTTTACTCTTTTGGTGACTGTTCAAAGTGGAAAAAAGGTGGTGAATGGGAAATGCCTTAGGTGGAATAACCTGAAACACCTCCATTCACAAGAAATTGTTAGGAACAATCTGACCCAAAAGGTCATTATAAAGGAGATTTAAATTGACAAATTAAAACAGACACAAAGCCAATGCCCTTCGACTTGCCATCCTCTTCTCTGAACTGAATGAATTCAGACAAAAAGACGACGCAGCTGATTATAATTGAAATGGCTGTCTTAGAATTCAAGCTTTTACCTCTTTTAATTCTACGGAGTAAGCAAACAAGCCAGTAAAGTTTTCTCCTGTTATTGGTATGAGCATTTCCACCAAGTTTCTGATGGAGACCCAGACGAGTAAATGGGTGGAAATTAAACTGTTTATTTCATTAATTTAAGCTTTCATGTACTCAAGCTTGTAGCTGAACATTCCAAATTCAAAATTGGGGAGATTAATCTATCTGCATCACTCATTGGGGCCATTATGATTAGACAACAAATACAAACCAGAATCTCAGTGATTTCCAGTACAACTCTGAGAAAAAATGCTGTCACGTAGCCGTTGCTTCATCGGCATGCGTCCACGTGAGTGAAGCATCGCGTAGCTTACTTTTTTGGCGCTTTGAACTACCATTTTAAAGAAGGTAGTTTCGATGTGAAATGGAGTTAATGCTGAGTACGTAGAGACAAAAATTGGACTGTTTCACTTCTAAGGTTACTTTAATGACCAATGCAGTATTTTTTTTTAGAATTCCGGTATTAAACCTCCTCGTTTATTTCCAATTTCTTTAAACTTTTGTTTTGAGAAAAGATTTGGCTTCTTAAGAATTTGCACAGAAGAATAAGGTATCAAGGAATGAAACAGAGAGTGTTCATAAAACTTCAGTTAATTCGAAAGCTATAGTAGTTGTTTGAAGAAGTCCTCAAAATTTGCATAAAAATTGTAGATTCATGACAAATTTTGAGAAATCTATGCATGGAATTGAAATAGATAATGAGAAATCTTTCTTAAATTTCTCATTGGTTTTTCGTGGTCTTCGGCTAATCTTACTATTTAGTGGTGAGGACTGAACATCAGATCCTATCAATACATTGCTTGGGCCAACAGTGAAGCACTTAATACCACGGTCTACACTTGGGGAGATTCTAGTTTCCAACTTAAATGGATAGCTGTTAAGACGCTTGGGGCAGATTTCGGTGCAACGTCAATCGCAGAACCAATCACCGTGGAGATTCGCCAAACAATACAATCTCGAGCGTGCTTTCCACGGATCAAAAATCTATTGATGACAGTTTTAGAAATACTTGACACTCCAAACTTTGCTTGCTTTCAGATTTCGCCATGACGTCAGAAGAAGTTCAGGAAATGATTATAATATGCATTTGCATCATTGAATGCATTACAGAACATCTACATTACAGTTTTGACTGCAGATTTTGGTCATGGAATGGAAACAATAAAAAAAGTTTTAGTTCGGAATCTTAGGAAAAATTGTAGAATTATCCAGATAATTCATTTCTCACCCAAGAAGCTCTCAGCGAAGCTCTTTTTTTGCTTAGTTTCGGCATGCAGTAAAGCACTAATAATGAGGAAATAGACTACAAAACGCATAGTAGATTGTCTTTTCTAAAATAGTTAGAACTAATAAGGGATTTAATATTGTTCATTCTTCAGCTAAACAGTGTCTATTGTTGCAAGGAATTCGTGATCACTGAGCCGTAATGTAGTGGTACAAAAGTCAGGCGAACATCTACTCCGCCTCTTGAAACCAAAAGTAAACCATTTCAAGAGGGAGAGTGGAGTAGGGATGCAAAATTGAGTAGTAAGCTATCGCAGGTAAATTAACTTGGTACGTCTCCTACGTGCTGATTCCAGACTTTTTATTATCCTCGCGATGCAATTCCTCGAGCTTAATTGAATCGACGCGGAGGGAAAATTTCCAAAACTGCATTTACTTGCCGAGCTAAAATTGCCTGGATGAGCGTTAATTTCGCTTTTACATGAAACATGGCTTTAAAGTAAATAGGCAGACTGAAAGTAAAATATGCGTATTTACTTAACTCGACACACCGGAAAGTGGCAGAGAAATTGTCATTCAGTTGAATTGGGCCTAGCGGAAAGACACTTTGTGTTTGAACAGTGTGAAATTTCTGTGATGAGCAATGACAGAGTGGGAATAAATCCCGGTTTGGCAGATGGTGGTTTAATTACAGAGGTACAACGTTCATGAAGGGCTAAAGAGCTACTAGATGGTCAGTTGAGGCATTTCCTGCATATTCCTTGTCGGCTACTGGAGGCGACCGTGTAAACAAACGCGAATGAATATCTGAAGCAGATATTCATTTTTTAAGTAACCCTTATTGTGATCATTTGATTTCGCGAAACACATTTCAATGCAACTGATAGATCTTCTTGATCCAACAATGCAATCTTAACATTGAAGAATCCCACACATTTTACAAATAAGCGAAATTGTATCACTTGGAGCCAGTGGTGTGGGGTACTGATTTGACTCAGTGAATGGCGATCCCTAATCCAATGACTGGAGTGTTCAGGCGCTCTGGTTGACAATGAAATCCTCGTCCTAGTGCATAATATAGTGCCTTTCCCCGTATCAAAAAATGTTTGTAAAAGCAGAGGGAGTTCATTAAGGGGTATCATTAGTTCACAAACAGCATTAAAAAAATTTACAGTGAAACAATCTTTTCTGATTTTACAAAAAAGTTAGTCTAAAGAAAAAAATGCATCTTCACGAATTAGGCACTTTATTTTGTATATTTATCTCCTTCGAACTGCTTTCTTTGAAATAGATTATTAAAATTTTGGGCTTCTAGGCAGACCAATTTGAATGAAATCTTTGTTTGTCCCTCACATCACGCAAGAAGGACCTAGAGGATACCTGTAGAGCACAGATTCCTGTACGATTTACTGCGATCTCGACTTTTGTTGACAGCATTCCTCCATTTGGAAGCGCAGCCGCTGCGTCGGACTCCTTCTCCTTCGTCTTCTTTGGTTCTTAGTTGTAGGCGGATAATCAACCTGCCTCAGAGTTCTTGAACACAACGTCTTAAGAAAAGTCCTTTCACAAGTCTTTCCTTTTCAAAGATTATTTAAGAGTTCAATAAATAAAATATATCTGTAATAGCCAAGTTTTCGCCAAGAAAATGAAGATGTCTGCAGCAGTACAAACGAGTTCTCGGTTTAAGCTTAGTTTTCAATCTTCAGGAAATCAGTATCTAGTGCAGCACTAATCACTGACACAAAGAATATGGCAAGTCCTTTGTACCACTTTTATCTAAAGTAATCCGAAATTCCCGATTAAACACCAAGAATGATGCTCCTCTTCTGTCATAAACTTCTTCACGCGAAACTTCGCTACTTGTAAAGCTTACTGTAGACCCACTTAGCATACATCGACATTTATTAGCTTTGAATTACCAATTAAATGGCCGGATTGGTTGCTAAAAATTGGTCCGGCAGAAACGGAAGGCTGAGATTCGTCGATACTGCCTTCTGATGTAAAAGACAATTCTTTTGCCTGATTTTGCAACTAGTTTAGGCCACTTTATTGTTCAGCGTCAACTAAAACACGAATTTTCCCCTTTAATCTCTAACCAAGGGGTCAGTCGGCTTGAAAGTAGTTGCCTCTGTGAGGAAGATATATATAATGCTAGAATGTAAGGGCCGTTGCGACATTTGTGATCATAGCGCAACCATTTGGGCAAGTCCCAAGGACTTATTGGAGGTACAACAGAAATACAATAAAGTTACATAATATAGCATAGAAACAGTTATTTGACGTTTTTCGGCTCGCTGGTCTTTTCTCGACATGGTTCCGTGGCGCGATAGCATTCGGTTCTTCTGCTGCATATCATGAATGATAATTTATCCATCTGGTGCCTAAATTAGTACAGCTTTTAAGGCAAAAAACCCATTCCACTGATTCGGGTGGCTTTTGGAGTGATCAACTAAGGTAAAGTAGTCTTGACAGATTACCGGATCTTATCTTGAATCTTTGCAGCATCAAAAGTGAGACCTAATTGTGGCTGAATATTTTAACGACAAAGAACAAAAGCTGGAGATTGAATTTTCTGACAAGAATGTATGTTGCTTGTACGAGCCTAGGTCTCATCAACAGGTGCTAATCAAAAAGTTTAGCAGTGCACTTTTATGGTGATAAGTCAGAAGATATTTCGATGAGCGCTAACAACTGTTTGTATTGGTAAATGGTGGTAAAACCTACTCTCAACCTTCACGTGGTGGCCACCGGTAATCCCAGAGGCAACTCTGGGGGCTAATGAGAGGGGCGGCTGGGTAGGACCGATCGCCCAACGGGAGTATAAAATTAGATTGTTCCAGCAGAAGTACAACTTTCTACAGCCTGGTAAATGGATTGACGATCTCAAACTGGACTGTGGAAACCCGTGCGTATAGCAATGAATGGAATTTCCGCCAGAAAAGGGAAAAGACTTCTAGAAGACGTATGAAGATTGTCTGCCCTTAACGGTGTCGAGGATTGACGAGGCGTCCATACGAAGTTGAACTGCTACCTGTGCGATGAAACCATGCTAGAGAAGTGGTCAGAGAACCAAAGACGTCGATAAGCGCTTTTATCGTCTTTAACGTTAACTGTTTTTGGGCTATTTTTACTTCTGTTGTACCCCCAATAAGTCCTTGGTATTCGCCCTAATGGGTGGGGAGCAAATAAAATAATCTTGGTAAATAAAACCATTCCTTACGACCCGATGCTTTGGACCAGGGCCCTATCTAAACTTCATATTACTGTGCAAATATCTGAAAGGGGAGGCAAGAGTAATAGAGGGGGATATAGGATGTGCGGATTTTCGTCGGAACAGCTGCTGAGATGTACCTGAACCACTACGATGATGAATTTGAGCCAGGTACTTTGAGAAGAAGCGATCGTGTGTTAGGAAGCTAAGGCTATACTGAAATTCGACAAAACCTTCGGAACTAGTAAAATTGGACTTAGTGTTTTCGAAATCATCATCAGAGAATTAAAATTTGCTTCCTTCGTAACTCACGTCATTATCAGAGGCCTGAATGTCATTAAGAATTGGAAATTTTGCCTTTAATCTGAAAATGCATTACATAAATAAATTTCATTTCCAATCAGCTTAGAGATACTGCTAGTAAAATCTCAAGAATACGGCTCTAGGGCTGACCGATTCATGAAAATTCGTGAAGCTCCATGACGTTCATGGGTAGGGTAAATACTACGAGATTAGTACTGACTCGGATGAATCGTACTCCCATCATTTTAAATCGCAAGAATAGTAGATCTCATTTGTTGATCACTCGGGTTTTGCAGCTTTTAAGGTGTCTAGGGTCTGATTTGGGGCACAACGCTGAATGATTGCATAATAAAAATGTCAGTAAAATAGCCGGTTTTCTACTTCACCTCACATTTATTAGTCGATTCCGCGTACTGCTAAGCGCGGTAGTTTCTGACGTAACCAAGAGCTCTTTGTACTGCAAAGATCAATCTTAAATCCAGAATACATCATTCCTACGCGACTCTGTGCATCATAGCTCGTATTTAACCCTCTGTTTTTTTAATTTTATTCAGTCGTCCATCCCGTAGACAAATTAATCCTTCCATCCACTCATTTAAGTGATACAACTTCGCCTAAGTTTTGCGATGCTTCAACTATCCAATGTGCTCTTTACATTCCTAGAATAGGCAACTTTCCAGTAGTGAGGGACTTTTTTGAAAATTATTTTCTGACAAATACTTGTAGAGTGTTGGACATCATTTAGTGTCTCACGAATCGAAATGCACTATTTAACTTTCATATCAGTTTACAGGTTGGGAGCTTGACGAAAGAAGTTGCTTTTTCAGAAATACACGTGGCAATAGAGCTCCAAATTGTTCATTATTCTGGCGCTATAAATCCTTAATGTTTCTCTTAATCGTGGTCAGCCTACCTGAGCGAACCTACAGCGGAGGGACTATTTCCAGACTCTGTCTGCGTTTGTCCTAAATTCCATCTTACCGTTAGATAAGTAACTTGACTTCTGTACTAGCGGCGCCTCTTACGCCTTGGGGATTGGAACGATCCATCTGTCAATGCTAGTTTCATTTCTACTTGCGCTACGACGTTCACTTGTTCATATTCCCTGGATTTCTAATGCCTATATTTGATTTCACATATAATCTTCATTCATCAAATGAGCCGACGTTTGACTTGTAAATATTTGATATCGTAAATTAAGCCATTTTTTCCAAATTATAACTGAATCTTTTAAAGTAAAGCACTCATTATTAGTTTGTTCTGTTCTATTAACATCAGCCTCTATTGACAGGTTTATATGTCTCGTATACTTATATTGCTCGCGCCTCTCTGATTAATAAATAACGGTACTTATTTCTTAAAGTAGAACGTAAAGAGACATAAAGGTAAAGAGGAAAGTGTCAACGTCCGCAACATCCATGTGGGGATTTCTTTTCCGATGGCATTCTGAAAGTATGAAACGGCCTTCTAGTGTGCGATTTTTTAGGCACAAGAATGTTTTGAATGAGCTCTTACCCATCATGAAGCTTGGACAATTACAGGTGTAGCGGGCATCAAAACGCGGTACTCAGGAGTCGGCGCATAGGTGCTCGAAGTCATGGCAATTGTTGTACCCTGGACACTACTCGTTTTCCGACTGAAACTACCTTGATTGACTGATGACTGGTCGGTAGGAGTGGCGGTATTTTTGGTCAAAAGGAGTGGCATGTTGACTCCGCTTACGTAGATCCTGCCATTTGGAAATTCATTATGGCATTGTTTGCTTCGGGATGATCCGAGTTCGTAAGGAACACGAATAGGTATTGCACAGGGGAGAAGAGCAGAAAGGAGGGAAAGAATTCCCCCAAGCATTGTTATTATATAAGCCCATTCCACCTCACAATGACCTGTGAGAGAGAAAGATGAATGATAAGTTATCCATCTGGTGCCTAAAAAGCACAGCTTTCAAGGCAAAAAAACCCATTCCACTGATTCGAGTGGCTTTTGGAGTGATCAATTATGGTGAAGTAATCTTGACAGATTACCAGGCCTTATCTTGAACCTTTGCAATGTAGAAGCGCAACAAGTGCGTTTAGAACTCGTATGCCATGCATATTGCCATCGTACATGTAGGTCGGCATATTTCTATACATATGTCGCGGTCTCAACCGACGACAAAGACGAGGCCGACAAATACACACAATTAGCGTGAGGTGCTCTCATTATCAGATAACCATCAGACCTTGTTTTCACCTTGCTGTCATATTGTAATTATTCCAAAGAGGACAGGCTTGGCATTGATAGACAGTTTTACTTCCTGAAAACTCAACTGTCAGATATTAAGACTAGAAGAGTGTGGTAAAAATGTCGAACTCTCAACTACTCAAAAGTCAAAATGACTAAGTCACATTTCGTTTGCAATATCTCCTTATTAATTGGTCGAGTGTTTTAGGTTTGATGCGTTCAAACAGTTGTTTGCTGGTAATTCAAAACGAAACAACAAAAGCTAAGTTTCATTTACAGAGGAATAGTTTCATGATAGCCTCCATATTTTACATATGTGAAGTTCCGAGAACTCGAGAAGACCGCAAAAGTGCCGATTTGGATTTAACTTTATTGCAATTGACAATCAGAAGGAAAATTTGCGCATCTTTGAGGCTAGTAGGCTTTTACTTGACTAAAGTCCTCCGGAGAAGTCTTGAATCGGCGTTCTAGTCAAGCCCAGTTGTAAGCCACAAGTTTTGGTAAGGGCTGATCACTGGATAGTTTATGGGCAGGAATCCACTTCTCATCTCACAACTGTTCTGTGTTTACAACGGCAGTCTTCTAAGTGCGTGAGGGCTGGTCGTTAATCAGGACTTTAGGCAGGAGATTGGATGATCACCTATTCTGGCACAATGTACATCGCTTGGTTTTTCGTCAAATGAAAGGTCTTTTAACAGAAGGGTACTGGGACTGAAGTCCAAAAGGCAGTATAGAGCTATAGTGGAGTCTCTGGGTGGTTCCCATATTGCAAGAGGAATATTGAACAGTAAATAAAACTTAATGAAGCCGGAGCTATAACTCAGGCTTGACTACAGCAGATGCGCATTTTCCAAACGCCATCTAAAAGGGAACAAACTACTGAACGTCTGATAGTTCATGCTATTACTTTTCTAGTCATCCGTTTTCTGTTTTGGTTTGCTTAGCATCTAGTTTTCAACTAAATTATGCCAATTCACATGCAGCTACCGCTATCCTGGTTAAATGGATAAATTTTCCACACTTTCGCAGACCTCATGAGATCAAAAGAACTTTCATTTCACTTACTAGATAATATTCATCTTTTCTATCAGAAATGAGAATTGCGATGACTTCAATCATGACATTTCACATCTGTTTTACATCAATTTCGGGGGTTATTCTATTTGCCATTCATTACATCGTTTTACACAAGTTTGTGCAAGTCAAATCCATCATTTGTCATGCATTCACCCTTGTCAAGCGCTCAAGTGTCAAGTCAGTTGTAAATGTTTTTTCCCAAAAAACATTCTTTAGCCTATTAAAAGGTTCTAGTTGATTCGAAATGGAATATAGCATGCGTTAGGGAGAATGTTAATGTGTATGACTCTGATACTTCTTCTTTAGTTTTACATGAAAAATTATTAATTCGCAAAAAAATACGTTTCGATGAAAAGTTTTGCAAATGTGTAAATTGATTGTTGAATCGAAAAATGTGCATGTTAGATCAGGAGAAGTAAGCGCCGTTTTCCAACTAAACTTTCTTTTTAATATTGTGGCTCTCAATGTTAATAATAATTAATAATAAAATTAAGAATTATAATTGTTAATAAAAAATTATTATTATTTAATTAATAATAAGAAAAACTATTTAATTAATAATAAATCAGAGCACTTTAACTTTTCCTTCACCTTCTCATTCAAACGCGGATTGATGAAGGCCTTAACAACTGTCGACACCTTATTACACCGTTATTTAAATAATTTTAATTACGGTTTAACATATTTTTTTCTTGGGTGTAAAAATGTTCTGGTGACTTCATAGCGTTTGCCGTTGATGCGCATCTACATTTAAATAATACCCTTGTTCGAAAAGTATAATTCATTGTTAGTTCAGTAACTTCAATAAATGTGTTTATCGTTATAACTAAAAAAATGGTACATTTTGGGAACAGTTATGATCTCAAAATGAATTCGTGGAAATGTTCAGTTTGCCAACACGTTATCAGATGTGACTGGCCAATTTATGCTCAAAGTGAAATTTCTGCTAATATAAGAATGAGACATCGGTCTGTTGAGGAATGAAGTCCTGATTACCGGGGTGATTCAGATGGTAAATAGCTGACAATCATAAAATATGACTTTGTCATTTTTACGTAGCCTTGTCAATATGAAGAAATGTTTCGTGTGCTTGGAGGTCATTTCGTAGAAATTCGTAGCGCAATAGGTGGGAATTTTTTTTCCCTAACGGCTGTATATTACCTTCATTCCTTCTGATTGTAGAAGCTGATACTGTTCCACAAACACTTTTTTAAGTAAGCCACTTTTAATGCAACGAATTTCCTTCAGAAGTCTTGGGTTCCGTAATTCTTACGCTAAGATCTGTCGTTTCCCTTCGAAATCGCTGGCTAAATAGACAACCATAGAACATGAATGGAATTAGTCCAACGATATTCCGCGACTTGCCTTTGACCACGAGTACTTTTACGCCAGACGAAATCTAAGATATTTTTCGTGCGAAATCAGAAAACTGAGCAGTCGAATGGAAGTTGAATATCAAGAGAATTGAATTTAAATCCAAAATTCGACTAGCCGTTCATGTCATCGCGATCGTAACTGATAGAACTTGGATGTACCACCTATTTGTTGATGCAGTAGTCCATGTATCAGACCAGTAGAGCCATTAAAGCTAAGAGAAATAAGCACTGAATGTACCAATGTGTACAGTTTTCAGTTTTAGAACTTTGGAGGAAAAAGTCTGTAAAATTTTCAGATTAAATTATTTGCTGAGGCTCTTGGAATTCTCTGCACAATCCACAGACGCATTTTAATGTCCGAAGCGCAAACGTGAGCAATAAAAACCCTTTGTTTCCTTCAAATTTATACAGGAATAATTGCTAGATGATCGGAAGAGATGTTATAATTAGAAGGATCTTATTTTAAGTTGACACAGCGGAAAATAACGAAATCAGCCGCTAAAGCGCCGATTAACCCAATGAACGAATCCTCCTTAGAAATCCATGTCCCTTTAAAGTAACTTGAGCCTCTTATGGATCCGCTTTGCTCTGATTTTGGTCTGAATATGTCGAAAATGGGTGTTATTTATTTTACAGGCCTTTCGTGGATCGAGCACTTTTTGCCCAACTCCATTTTTATAAGGGTACCGGAAACAGATTTCGATTGTAATCTCCTCAGTGAATAAGAGCATGTTGCTTTTAGAGTGCGGGTTCAAGTCCTGATGGGTACACACTTTGCCTTCAGTGAGATCGATGCCAAGGAGAGGTTGTCACTGCTTAAATCCATATTTCGTTGTTAGATATGTTAAAAATGCTTGACCAATTTTCAAGAGAATTAAAGAAAACATCAAGAAAATGGTTGAAAATTGTAAACAGAGGGATCATTTGGCATGAGATATCATTTTTTTACCTGCCTTCCAACGGCAAAATGAAGATTTGGATGAAATGAACTCTGGACCACATTTCTGTATTTGTAGAATTTACCCTTGTTTCAGCCGCATATGACCTATCTAGCTGAGTAACTCCGGGCATAAGAAGCCAGAAAGTCATTTGTATAAGCAATCTGGTGCAAAGAGTTAACAAAGACCTAAGACAGCCTCTGCGAGTAGGTGGAACAATTGAGTACATATTATGCGCTTCTGAATGGCCAACTCAAATATCCATTGGATAGCAAATTTTCTTGTCAATGGAGAATTCCGAAAACTGTTTGCATTTGCTTTAAACCTACGCCCAAAGAGCTAATGTGAGGAAGATTGCATCATCAGAACTAAAATTGTGCTGACAAAAATGCAAATAAACCTTCATCGGGTTAAATTGCAAAGGTGAGGATAAACATTAGATGAACAGGAGGCACAAACTGTCCTTAAATCCTCGTTGCAGCCCTTACCTCGATTGAATTTTAAATTCTCTCTATCACCTTTTATTTCTAAGAAGATGACAGAGTTATCTTTTCAGTTTATGTTGTGAAGATTTTTAGTTCCATCATTCCACACATGAAATTCCGCTATGAAAACTTTGTGTCTGCTTATTCATGAGCTTCACCAACCCATTATTTTAAATGCCATGTTTTTCAGTGATTATCTTACCAGTTTCAGATTCAAATATTGTAACCGATAATCTCTATTTATGATCATTGCACATCATAACTGATTTGTAAACAGTTTTAAATAATTTTTATTCCATTTTCTTATTCTCACGTGTGTTTGAATGAGGCGTATTTGACGACATAACCCCAGTAATTATCGTTGGAACCTGGAAAGGCCCTGTTCACAAGTTTCTTTGCATCCTCAGACGAATTGATCGTAGTTTTTGAATTACTTTTTGACCAGAAGCAGGGCTGAATTTTAATAAAAGAGGTAATTGCTATTGAGTTGGAATAAATAATCATCCTTGAGAGAAACCTGGTTTTTAGTAAACAAACCAATTTGCTATAAAAAGGTGTTTGATGTCATCTTGATTGCAGGACACAATAGGAGCAATCGCCGATGGGAAAGCTAAGGTCAGACAAATTGGGATTCGTTTACCTGACTCTTGTCTATGACTTTATACCTTTCCATGAATCTCATCGTTGCATATGCTACCCCTTGGTAGTTCGTGAAGTAGTTTCTCAACACAGTCACTTTTGCATGCTCGAATCCAATTTTCCTGCGATAATGGCAAGATTAACGAGCTCAGTAGATGAAACAAGTAGAGAGTCATCTAATAATTTTAGTAAATGCCGTTTACTGTTTGCTGAATTACGCCTACATTATGCTTGATACTCTTAGAAATCTCAGTGAATATCATTATTCATTTAACAGACTTTTTTGAAAGTGAATTGAATCACAAAGAAGTTTCAGTCACGAAACTGTTTTTGGATGCTGGATCCGAGATGTGGTCGATGGTGGAGGAGGAGGAGGAGGAGGAGGAGGAGGAGGAGAGGAGGTACACCGGTAGCCACAAGATAGCCTGTTGCTGCTACTGGCAACTTGTCAAATAATCCGGAATTCAATGAAATAGACCTTTCAGTGGATAAATGGCTAGTTTTTTTCCCCAGTAAAGCCTATTTTGAAAATGGATATCGTACAAATACGAGCAATCAGGCTAATAAATCACTTTTCTCATCTTTAGCAATTATTTCCCCTAAAATGGTGTTTCAAAATCATTTTATAAAACTTTGAAGGCCTTTTTCGAAATCAAATGTGCTTGTTACACTTGCTTTACGTAACTTCACGATTTTTTTTCTCTTTGTCAATAAAAGCTGGAACAAGGAACTTTCATTACCTATGCGGAAGAAATTTTCTCTCAAGTTTATGACAATAAAGATAAGTACTTAGGTCCATCATCATTTTGGATGAAGACAAACTTTTATCGCATCTCGGGTGATTTAACTGCTTCACTCGAATCTTTTAGTTTATACGTCAAACTTTATACGAAAATATTCTTTCAAATGGCGGTTTGACTTTATACAGAACATGTTGATTAGTTGACTTTTAGTCCTTGAAGTCATTCATATTACATTGGAGCGAAGCCATTATGCATTGGATTTTCATTTGTTAGTTACTTTCAACGAATGAATATATCTAGAGTGTCTACTTCAACTGCCTTGGGACACTCGTTCGCCAACAGCTTCTAAAGTATCGTTCTCTGTCAACTTTAGAAAATTAAAGAGGTGTTCTTCGTGAAAATGGCCACCAGTATTTATTAATTGCTTAATGATTTTGAACATTTTGAGGATCCTCAATTAACTGATGTCTTCGGGTAGTAAATTAGTCTAGACTTAACAGGAGAGGCATAATTGCTTACTCACCAACACTGAAGGTACTAGCTGACGGTCCACAAATTTGTCGTATTTCTTCATTTCTCTTCCAACCAATGGGATACATCACGCAGGTGAAGGCCACAAGTAGACCTATCATATTTTAAAAGCAAAAAGTGTTTGATTAAGGGTGCTACTGAAAATAAAAAATCAACGAATCCATTTAGAAAAGCCTTTTACCCTCACCATCAAAATTAAATTACCTAAAGTAATCTTCGAATCAGTTTAGCTTCTTATACACTCGAAAAACACTCCTACTTAGAAGACTCTAGATGTCTTGAAACTTACCAGAATATATCTAACCGGATGACCACAGGCTTAAGCGGCGAAGAAATGTGAGCTGCAGCCATCCAGTTTGGAAAGTTAGTCACTTTCTTCCAATGAAGAATATTCTATCTGTAGGGCATTTCTGCAGAGTGGAGACTTTCCCATTGAGGGAGGAAGTGGAAAGCAGCTCGAAGTTTAACAATGGAACATCTCAGTACTCATTTACCATATGCTGAGTGTGTAAAGTTAAAAGTAACGCAAAAGAACTGATCGACAATGAAGGAAGAGAAACCCAGACTCCAGATCAAATAACCCCTTCAAATACATCGTCTGTTTCTTCAATTATAAGATTTTAAAGAAAGACTGAATGAAGCAATGTTATCTTGAATCACATAAGCTACTCCTATTCTTTCTGTAGAGAGTCGTGAAGTTATTCATTAAACTTTGTTCTGCGTTTCATTTTTTTAATAAACTTCATATAAAGTGCTGTTTTGTAAATATTGAAACAATGGGAAGAGTTAATGCTTTTAGAAACCTGGGATTAAAGCTTCTGTCTGCAATTAGGATTTTCATCAAAATGTCACTGTATCACCGTGAAACTAATCTTGCAGATCAAAATTCGTCCATCAGTCGACTGAAAGTTTTAAGCTTGAATATGAAATTAAATGAGAACATCTGAATGTGTGGTGAAACTAAGTAAGAACTGATGAATCCTGCATTTTGGTTCAGTAAAGCAGCAAAATTTTAGATTCACCCCACATTCTACATGAACGTTAAATCCCAATCAGCTTGAATCCAAGAAAAAAAATGCCCACAGACTCAACTGATTTGAATACAAGACCTGTAGTGACTGAAATCATCGGAAAAAATTAGCTGTTTGAGAACGATATTGAGAAAAAATGCAATGAGGCAATTCCCTTAACCCGAATATCGTAATGTTAAAGTATTTTACATTGATAAAAGCTGTTCTGCGAATGGAAGGCCACATCGGTGATAATAACATTGAATGACACTGAAACATACGATGTCAATCAAAACTTACAGCATTTTCACATGAAGGCAAATCCGGTCCCAGGCTTAAGTTTCAATAAAATAAATATAATGTCCGTTCCAATTTGGCTTCAGCCTTCAACATTCGAAAATATTCTTATTACTGGAATGTTGGTTATGCCATTGAATCCAAAAGAGTGAACATCGCCTCCACACCTTATTTTCCGAAATCACAAATCCAAACACATTTTGTACCACGATAATCCTGGATTCATTTTGCAACCTCGTCCAAGCGACACCATTCACATGGCCAATATTATCATCCCTCTGAGATCAGTCAGCATTTTTTGTGGATTTTCCGCATAGACCCGAAATGCCATAGAAGTAATGGCAAAATGTCAAATATTGCAAGGTAAATGCCATATTGTGGCCCAAAAATTAGTAGTTTGTGGTTTGGCTCTTGGTTTCTTGGGTGAGGGATGTATTTTTCCTTTTACGTGTTGAAACCCAACCACAAATACTGAGTTTTCAATTGCTGGACTGGTTTGCTTGATCTACTTTTATTCAGTAGATTAAACAAGGTCAGAATAAGAAAAGATTTCTGGCAGCCAAGCAGGAAATTTGAAAAAGTATGTGTTCTAACTGCTGAATACCTGTGCTCACTTTCGTTGTCTTGGCTGAGACAGGCGCTAGAACTGAGAAAGCAAGCCTTGAAATAATCAGTCACTGCTCAAATTTCAGCAATTGACTTTCAAATACTTCAAAAAAATCGCCCGAAAATTAGGACTTTGGATTGTGCGTTCCAACAGAGATGTATGAAAATTACGAGGCCTTACAGATCAACTGGCCTTTGGGAGAATGCAAATTTCAGTTCTCAATGAAGCGTAGTAGAATCTACCCTCACTAAAATCTCATCATCCACACTTTCAAATCGTTATCCATTTGAAGCTTTCAAACAAACTATCGAAACCTGTGCTGTTATTAGTTTACGTATCTGCCTTCTTTTTCACTATAAGCTTAGATGAAGCAATAAATACCCTGCCAGGGCTCGTATGTGATTGATGGCCACCGAGAAGCTCAGGCGGTGAACCTGGTAAATCTTTGCTATTCAAATTAAATAACAAGATGCGTGATATGTTTCCTGCCATTTGAAACTGACTAATTGAATGGACCTCGTACAAGATCTACCCTCGACTCAAATACATGTCACTATCCAATTCTTTTTTTTTTCATATTGAACCTGCAGTAATTAAAGTTGGCGACAATGGTATTTTTATGGAAACTGCTACTTCCCGAGCCTGGCAACATGGAGGGAGGTTTCGAAATAAACTGATCAAAATAAAATTTCCTTTCAAAGAGAAAATATTTCATTAGAATTAGTATTCGATATTTTTTTCTTAAAGGTTAAACATGCCTGTTTTTATCAAAGGAAAGACTATGTGAATGGACAAGATAGTTAAAGAAAGGCTTATTGATACCACCTTTGCTTCAGACAATTGTTTGATTAGAAGTAAGGAAATTTTGAGTTCATGTTAAATCCAACGTAAACAATAATTCAACAATCCTTGACAAGTATTTACCTATGGCCGTGTTTATCTCAAAACAGTGGTTGTAAATTCAAGGTTCTGAGAGAATTCGTTTGTCTATATGACGTTGTGAAAACCAACCCTAAATTTTGTCTATCACATCAAAATCACCTCATGATAACCCATATCCACAGATGAATTCAAAGGTTATAAATAAGACTTATTTTTGTTAATAAACATTTATATATTTGATGATATTCTATTTTGTATGGACACGTTAAAGTTTAAGGTTAATCTCATTTTTGAGCTTTACCGATGACGCCATGAGTGGCTGGTTTTATACCTCTCCATTAACAACTTGAGATAATAATGATGAAAATGGTCCTCAATCACACAGTTTCAATCAAAGAGCCACCTCAAAATATCCTAAATCTTCGGTTCGATGCTGTGCTGAGAAGGGTCTCTGACGAGATCAGTGGAGTTACAAGAACCAAATGATATAGTAAGCTAATTAATATCAGATGAATGGAATGGTCTTTTGTTAAAGAGAACAGCTTCTACCTGAATTCTTTGCATACATTGCTGACCCTTCATCAATTAATTCTTCATGTTATATCTTATGAGATACATCCAACTGCTTGCTAGATAGTAATGAGTCAAACTGATATCATAAGTAAATGGTCAACTATACTGCTTGCAGCCAAACAACATATATGGTTTTAATGGATTCCACGCCCAAACATTACCGCAGATAAACAAGAAGACATCATTTCTTCTCACCGGAAATAAGGAATCCAAATTGACAGAGTTTGCAAACACAGCTGTTTGCCAGAAGAGTCATATTAAAACCGGACACAAAGAGAAAGAAGGTGACGAAAAACAGGACGACACAGGAGATCGCCAGCGTAATGAGTCCAATCTTCCATGCCATATGTGGAATATCCACGAAAGAGTAATGTCCACAATTGGATTGTAGAACAATTCCCGATTCACCACCGATCAACCGCAAATTCGGTGAATATGTTGGGTAGACACAACGTCTGAAAAGCCCCAAGTGACTGGTTATTTGTTTACTTGTTGCAGTGGCATTAATGGTCCACAGAGTGACTTTGAATGTGCCTTTTAGCCAATAGGGAAAAAGACACCCTGCGGAGCAAAGAATAGCTGAACTCCATGCGAGGAGGGACCACAATATCCAGAAGCATCGCATTCTTGCCGTCATGTGGATTGGGTAGAGGGTGGGACAGAACTATGACAACAAGTCATTGATTCCTCGTTTAGCATTGTCGACCAATCAAACTTCTGAATGCTTACGCCAATCAAAGGCGTGAAATGTGATGACGCGTAGAAGTGTGAGGATAACCATTGGCTGTTTCGGGATGACACATACATATCTATTTGTAAATTCCTTTAAAATATGAGCGAATTTCTAATCTTTTAGCTTCACTAATTTTCTTTAAATTCTATAAGTTTAAGCAATGTCATTAAGTGCCCCTGAATGAGAAATTAAATCAATGAAACCAAAGCTTTCTTTAACGTAGCATGAATATTACGAATGGTGGACATCGCAATGCAACCAGAGTACTTTAGAAAATAGGTGAAAATATAGGCAGAATGTATATGGGAGACTTCATTAACAAGTATATATAACCCAAATTAGCGAAATGATCTTCAAACCCAAGTCCAGAGTGACACTGACTTATCTCTACAAACACAACTCGCATTCCTTATTGTTAATGAGATTGACCGAATCTCTTCGTGATTTCGTTGCTGTGATAATCCTGGTCAAAAACCCAGGTTGGTTGAGATAACCAACTTCATCAACACCGCCAGATCTATTAAAGTAAAGCTGTCGGTAAAGCCATTCAGCCTATCAAAGATCTGGATCCGAAGAATGGAGAAGGCGCACAGGTTGCCAAGGAGCGTGCTAAGAATTGCGCTTAAATGGGATTGTGGCTCAACCGAATAAGGCTAGCATTCCTTTCTTGGAAGGGATGTTCTAGGTATACAGTCGCCCTTCTAGACATAACGAACTTAAAAAATCTCAAAGGAAAGATAGACAGATAGAAACGCAGGGCGTGGCATCTATTGAACCGGAATCAACGCGAGCACTAAGTAAATAGAGATACCTGATGTTTATGTAGCCGGTAATAGTCAGATCAGTTGAGGTATGACGAAGTTTGCTTTGTTACGTTACTGTGTCCCCGGGGTACAATCTCAAGACCTCCATTGGCTTTAAAAGAAAAAGTTTTATGAATGCTTTTAACAATTTCTTTCTAATTATGAATGATAGTATGTCCGGGAGTGAGCTGAGACTAGCTTAAAAAGAAACCAGTAAGTCATTTCAGCATGACAGGTGAATCAGTATGTAAATAACATTGGTGGCTTCACAATCGTGGCTCTTTTGACAGTAAAAAAGTTTGCCACGCCTCCATTCTTTAGTTGAATTACTTGTGGAAATGTCGGAAAGTAAAAATTACTTTCCTATTTGTAAATCTAAGACATTTACTTATCGCTCTTGGAATAAATATAGTTGGGATCAATTTGAAGATCTCCCTGGTGGGCCTTCGAATGCCGAAAAAACGGTAATGTGAGGCTTTCAAATTTTTTACTTTTATGGCTTGATCACTTGTTCCCAATGCCTAGGTGGCAGTATCAAATGAATAGGAAAAAATTTTATTTTGATCATAGATGTATTATTGATAATCCTACCGTTCTCGCGCATACTCACCTCGGTCAGCAGGTTCGTCAGCAAAAACTCAACTTAGGTGACAACAAAGTTTCTTGCAGCCCTTATCTCCATCTCTCTTTATGAGGAGCTTTTATTTAGTTATTTCTTACTGGGCAATTAATCTAATCACTGGGACTGTAACTCGTTCTAATGGGTCTAATGCATGCTCAATCACTACAAAGACCTCACTCCGAAATTGATAGGCGAATGCCAATATGCCAAGTGTTCTAGAATCTCCAGGACTATCCACTGAAGAAACGCTTTCAAATTGCCTTCGTACGGTTGCCTTTCTGGTACAATTTGCAGTCGAATTCGTAAACTAACTAGCCTTTTGACTGATGATCTTGATACTTTCGACTAACCTTTCATGAAGATCAAGTAATAGGAATGTACTAGGTAAAACTGAACCAGCTCGGAAACATACCGGCACACTTCACAATCACGGCCAATGGCCTCGTTAACCGCCAACCCCTTGCATGGTGGAAACTTAATCCACGGAGCTGGTCCTTAAAAACACCCTTACCGAGAAGACGGTTTTGAATTCCTCAAAACTAATTCTCCTGCCGATAATTGTCATCTATGTTTTCTGTCCTTGACTTCTCCCCAGCCAATTAAAACTTTCATTATAATAACTATTAGTGTGCCTCATTTTGCTTTATACTATATGCTGAATGTCAAATTGAATGTTATATCTTTTCAGGTAGCATTAGAAGATGAAAAGCTAATTTTTCAAACCAAGTAAATGGACTTCAATGCTTACATTTGCTTAGACAAACCCACAGGTCCGTGATCCACACTAGTCGAAAAGAAGAACCTGCAAGGTGACTACACATATTTAGAGCGCATTGCCTCCCACTCTTTTACAGTTTTTCTGCCATCAAATTGTCATGATGGCAAAAGATAATTTTAATCTCTCTTTTGAAAACTGGAAGATGAAATTCGCAGTATGATTTATTTAAGCTTCTTCAGGCACCGTTTGATTCCTAATGTGCGCACATTAATGTGCTGCAAAATTGGATTTGCTAGGTCTGGTCCATTCTGAAATATTTTGGGTAAACTCAAATTCAACTCCTATCTCATGCTCGATACATCGGACCACATATGAATCTCAAAGCAAGAATATAAAGCCTGAGAATCACCGAAAAATTGCGCCTTAACTGTCTCACAGTTAAAGAAGTTTGAAATCGTCCAGGCCTTTATTGATCGATTGTTTTAAAAGCATCGCAGATGACATTTAAACTTAAATTTACAAAATGATTTTATAGGAGACCTAGGGTTATTGCTCGTGTCTTTTGGACATTAAACTTCTTCCTTAACTCATAGCATCTTTAAGTCTAAGCGTTAAAGTTTGAAAAGCTTCAAGATGCTGAGAATTCGTCATCATTTATTCATAAACTAGTGGTATCTACGGATAATATACAAGGGTACTAAAGTGTGGTTAATGCTGAGAAATCCGCACAAAGTTCACCCTCATAAGACATCCGTTTTGGCTCTTGCCCTTAAGCTGATCATCAAGTGGCTGGTAAACCCGGGAGCTCTTTACCTGGGATCTTAAACCCTTATTCCTTTTTCGAAAATAAAATGGGCAGCTCTTCTGAGCTCCACATCGACTTGACGGCAGATAATCACTAATAATTTCTGGCACTCTCCTCAGCCGTTGGCCCAATAACATGTAAGAGGCAAGGACATGCATTCTCATGGTCCATTTTGCCATATGATTTTCTCGCATTTGCTCATTTGACAGAATATGACTTTAGGGTGGATGTCTACTTTCTTATTTACGGCAACTCGAAATTACATCCCACATTAGTTTCATATTTCGAAGGCTAAGCGTGGCTAGCAATATCCATTTGTTTTGGCTGGTGACTTTTTTTAGACTCGACTCACGATTGGACACATTCTCGTAAGTCCTGAATTTATTAGCTTCCTGCGCTTTCGAGTTGACTAGACTTTAACTAAAAGTAGGTATATGCCTTTTATCAACCGGTATATTTCTAACGTATGATGGAGCTAAGATGTAGTAGTTTGCATCCAGCTTGAACTCAACTAGGTACTGGAGGAATTTTACCACACCTTGATTAAACGTTTTGGGGATATATATCTGCTGACAACCACTTGACAACTTGGTTTGCACAATATTAAGACCGAATAATCTTAGGCCAAACTTATACATACTCTTTTATCATGTTTTGGAGGTATCATCTGAAGTGAGGGCATTAGGTAAAACTGCAGTCCACTTTGAAGCTACTTGAACATTCATAGTGAAATTTCTGTGGTTGAGATCGCTTTTTTGGTAGACAAATAGACATTTTCTATTTGGAGCCTTCTGCTAAATTGAGCCAGTAAATAAATATACTCCCCTGTTTCTGACCCTCTTTGGGTCCTTTTAATTAGTAAGCTTATGTGAATTAATACAGTCCATTTATTATTTATTAGTAGTTTCTTGTTTGTAGCGCTCCGTAACTCATGCTTGCGTAGGAGAAAATGTCTACTTATTGATTAAAAAGTAGACTCTATTTTCGGAATTCATCCATTCAATAATAAAGTACGGCAACTAATCAACCTCAAATGAAAATATTAAAATTTAAACACAAAAGGCGAAATTTTGTCTGAAATTCAACGTCATTGCTGCCTGTGATCCCCTTGCCATTCATGAATTTTTAAAATTGAGACTGATGTGTACCTAGATAGTACTGATCACAAGCCTTGACAATACTATGTCGGTGATGCAAGAACAGTAGTGTTAAACGGTACTCTTTCCGAGCAAACCTCGATGCTTTCATATCGGCCATTGAATGGTATTTGGTTAGAGGCTTATATCGTTCCAACTTAAAGAGGGACTAACGTTTTCTATTGTGTTGGCCAGCATTCCCCAATTCATGAGCTGCAGTTTTAAGAATAATGAAGGAATCAAAGTTCGTCCTGATTAATTGGAACGAATTAAGGCTCGTTCATGGTATGCAGTCTTACAGAGTAACTTTATGGAGGGTATTGGTTGGAATAACCAATTGTATAATGTAATGTGACACACAGAAGAACTGTCATGATGAACTGTTGTCGGAGTTTTTCGATTTTGCATGTTTCTAAGAGCTGCATAGATTTAATAGTTAAAATGTCATTAAATCAGTTTCAAGCTGCCGTTTAGTCCACATTAGTGGATTTCGCTCATTGAGTATGTCGTTCTAAAGCGAAACAGATACAAAGCTGAGGCTTAACTGAAAACAGTTTATTCCCAGAGCCCAAATTAGAGTTTGGGAAACATGACCCAGTCAAGCTCACACCAGTTCTATATAAGCATCATATAGGGAAGGGGCTTTCAATCCATGCTAGCAACATACATCTCATTCTTAAGCCTGAATGTTGGCAAGCCCACTAGCAGCAGCTTGTTCAACAATTTGCGATTGAGGATGGCCCGCTGCGGATACCCTGATAAACTTCATCAGTGAGATACTCGAGCGCAGCAGTTGAGTAGAGTGGTACATTGGTTTGTACATTGTCAGCGTAGTTGTCAGGTGACGCGCACAATTTACTGGGATCCATTTAAGTAGCGCGCCACAATCTGATTCCCCTTTTATCACATCCTGTCATTAATTTGCAAATTCTATCGGGGACAAGTTAATAGTGAATCGCATTTGTTTACTATTTATCCAATGATTACTTTATAGTAAGGCAATTGTGTTTTTTGTCCCACTATCAGCCAGAGTTGTGCAGTTGAGGACGCTTTGGCCCAATTTATATTCAAAAGGGCAAGGACAAGGAAAGTTTCCATTATAATCACCATTTTCAAGCTGTCGAATCTATGTAGACTTCCAAGTATGGCAATCATCCCGAGCGATTTAATTTGTATTCCACTCTTTACGCTGCATTTTCGACCTTTTTATCTCTGCCTAGGACTTAAGCCAACCCAAATGGAACTATTGGTAGTCAGACTTAAGAGCAAAAGTTATTTTTAAATAAACTAAAACTCTATCCTGAATATCGACAGCTAGTCGTGGATTAATAACCATCAGTCGATTTTCCCCGCGGTTGCACGGCATCGTCAAAATGCCTAGAATGAGTAAAGCATCCCTAAACAAAGTCTCTGGATGGCAAACTCGAGGGAGAGTACTCAAATTGGAAGAGGATCTTTGCCCTTTTATGATCAATGCACATGGTGAAAAAGTGTATAAGTTTGGATAGAGAATACTGATGAAGGGTGATTAGGTTCAGGACCCAATTCCACACAGAGAACACAAACAGGTTTATAGTTTAGATATAGAAAATAGAAGGAACGTTGATTAACAGGACACACTACGGGCATTAACTGATTCCATGTAAGCTAATGCTCACACTTGCTTTTACTTAGTACTCTTCTTACGGTCCTCATGCCTTTCAGGTATGGATGGCACCTATTGCTCGAAAATAGTACATAATACCACATGCTTAAAGTAAAATTATTAATGCGACATATAAAGGCAATGTTTCTACAGTGATAGTAATTAGACCTGCTCTTAGAAAATTCTCCTGATTTCTCCATTATAGTGACAAAATCTACTCAACTTTTAAGTAGACAGACCTGTGAGAAACTGTTTGTTCTTTCTGAACATACGCAACCGCGCATTGTACAGTCGAGAATGGTTCTGCTCTGAAACCATTCTGGTAGTTTTATGGCTTCCAGTTTGTCGAATAAGGCACACTTAAACATGCACCTGAGTGGACTGTGTATAAAGTAAAGTAACACTGATGTTATTTAGTAATTTACATTAAATAATTAAAAATAGACAACTACGACAAGCATCCTGCTGATGGCCAAGGTTGCTACTGTATAAGTGTTTACACTCTTTATTTTCATGCTTTAAGTTTCCCTTAGAGTGTCTTTAAGTGATTTATGGTAGACCCGAAAACAGAATACGTCACTTGCGTGGTATCGCTCGGTGAAGGCCCAAATAATGATGACGATGCTAATTGGCGCGGTTATTAATTGAACTTCATTTGAATAAACTTCAAATGAGGTGCTCGTGTCCACAGATGACGCAGTTTCTAAATGCGTACTGGAATTGGAAGGTACACTCTTTCTAGAAGTCAGGTTGGACTATTTGAAGGAATAGAATTATTGGTTCGGTTTACCGAATCGAGTTGCCTCGCATTCAAAGAAACGGCAGTTGCAGTCTCATTTGATGGTGGGGAAAAAGGATTCACAGTTTGAATCTACATCTTTTAAATTCACCTAATTGGTAGTTGATGTGACGTTCCTGACTTTAAGGCTGGATGATTATCAGTCTTTCCGACAAGCAAATAACTCTTAGTGTTTTGCTCTCAGTAATACTAGCATGCGCCTTTGTACCTGCCTGTACGAAGTTAGACCATGCTGTTCTATCGAGTCCTTTTTGTCGGGTTCATATTATTCGGGTCTAAAACCATATTACTGACTTGGATTTTTATGCAAATCAAATCAAACAAAGCTTTCCGAGGCAGCTGATAGCCGCAATTTAGATGAAATCTTTGGGGATTTCATGGTAGCAAATGCTCTTGCATTTTCTCCGCATGGAATAAACGTGATGACGTTAACTTCTTAGTAGTCTTTACGGTGATCGGCATGCCTATGTTGTGACCAAAATCAACCGTGCTCTAATTTCCTTCGACACAAAGAAAAATCAAACGCAAAATAAGAAGTTCAGATACCCATGTTCTCTACTTTACTACGCAGCGACTTACTAATGAGTTGGCTTTTAACTGAACTATGAGACGACAGTAAGTACTGGGGTGGATGGCGCTGAATGCTCTCGCATGTCAAGTGGGAGATATTTCGAGGTCCATGAGGTCAGTGAATGGCTGGAAATTGCTATTGAGATTGTCGTGCATTTCTTTACTCCGTAGAGAGGAAATAGAACATCAATAAACATGAACTTCTACTGAAGTCAATCCGTGAGAAGTAGAAAGACTCTGTGAATGAAAACAGTTCAGACTGATCCTATAGCCTTCTCTTTAAAAGGTTAGGGCCTTCTGATGAATCTTCATCAGCTATTTTACTTTTGATTTGAGTAAATGCAATCCTTTTCAATATGGATTGGAATGCATGCATATATTGCAAGTGATTCACAGAGCAGTTATCATAAGTGAACATTAAGTGGACGTAGGATAGCAGAATTTGAAAATGATCGACGTAATCCCTATCGATAGCCGCATCGGCTCGGTGAATAACTAAATTTCGCTTGTTGATGATCATTTTGCTTAGACTATCTCATGACGAAATCATGCACTTTCTTCACGGGTTAATGTAACTAAGATACATAGTCTGGCAAGACATAAGTACGTTTAATCTCATATGTGTTGCAGAGAGAATATAAAAGTCGAATACCTTCTTTAATCTCTGTTAAATTATCATTACCTTCAAAGCATGCCTGACAAAGACGACACGGGCGCCTTTGCAGAAGAAAAGAAGATATTCTCGCGCGGATTAATTGTCCTTGCCAAGCGAATCTTGCAGAATGTAGACATTCACCAGGAGAATCATAAAAAATTGATGTGCAAACTGAATCGTCTAATGAAGGAGAAAGGAATTGACGAGGAGAAGGTAATCAGAAAATTTATCCAATTTATTGCCTCAAATCTTCGACAAGAGTGGAGACAATGTCTGGAGAACCATCTACCTCAATATCTAGTCAAGGAATTCGATCGGAATTTCAAAGACCTAACCCATTTATCTGAAGAAGATTTCAATGACTGCAGTGGCGAAATGTATATTGATCACCTACATAGCTGCCTATTCCACTTGATGGAAATATATTTTCCACACTTAGTTCCTGATGTCGAAATTACAAAACAACTCTTGCATACGTTACAGAATTCCAAAAGCAAAAGCGATGATTATCAAGAAATTGATGACGAAATTCGCTCGCCTTGTAACCTCAAAGAAGAATGCCAATTGAACACTGAGACTGAAAAGGAACCCAGTCTTGTAGAAGAAGATGAAAAGGTGGAATCTAATTCTGCTGTAGAAAGTTGTAATTCAAAAATCGAACGATATCTCGACTTTTTGGAAGAACGTCTTTACCCTAAATTAACGAAGTTGATATATGAATCAGGGGATCTGGACGAAAGCAGGTTTATCAATAAAGGAAAAGAATTCTGTGAGAGAGCAGTGGAGAGCAATTTGGAAAACGCAAATGGAAATGCATATGACAGCAGCGATAGATTAAAGCAAGGAGAAGGAGCAGAAAGAGAACATGAAACAAGTGTTGAAGAACGAATTGAAAACGAACACAACCGACGCAGAAACCATGATCCTGTGCTCACTGAATGCGTCCTTAGTCTGATGAAGAAGGTGTTCCCGCGCCTAGTAGAAAATGCTGAAGCCTGTTTGAATAAAAACGAGGTCAGTGATCGTTCGGGCGTCAAAAGTGATATTCAGAAGTTCTCGGATTACATCGAGGGTAAAAGCAACGAACCAGATGATTTAATAGATGTCAAATTAATGCTTGATGATTTTGAAGATTTCATTAAGAGCTACCACCAGCCAAAATTACTTGAGTAGAACTTCACTCCTCAACTCCTCGACGGAGAAGAAGTCGATGAACGCATATAAAACAGGCGTTTCTGTATACATCAGCTGCTTCAAACAAACGAAAAAATGAATGAATTTACGACCTTGAAATATACTTCTGCTAATGAAAGCAATCATTTCTAATCATGCAATAGCTTAGCTTCAGCCCGTGGTTCCAAAGATTTTGTTCCTTAAAAGTGTTTGGAAAAAACAACACTCCTAATCTTTATAATTTCTTGTTTAGGCACTTTTACTCCCTTTTTTTACTTTGACTTTAAGTTCGCTCACGATTTTCTCTTTTAAAAGGTTATACTTATCAGTGGAATTGCACATAACGTTGTGTATTATTAAAAGGATCCCATCATGAGCTTTTGGAGTTCTTATACAGATTCATGAAAAACAATATCAGAGATCATTCAATAATTTAAGTGTTTCACGGTGGTAATATCATATTCCCAAAAAAATTGGTTATGAGCTTCTTAACGAAGAAATCGGGCAGAGTTTGCAGATATTTTTTGAAATGTTATGTTGTTATGGCCTCCGGCTGGCTTATAGCATCCTTGCTTCTGGCGTTCCAATAGTACCGGCTCCATGCCCATTTCTGAGGCTTACACAAAAGAGCTCAGCACAGGTAGACTCCTTACGAGGTATTGAAAACCAGGGGTCGCTTAGTTCCTTCGCCTAGAAGCAAGCGAAAAGTCATGAAAGACAACTTAGTTCTCTTCGCTCTGCCATTTTAAAGGAAGTTGAATCGGTGTACAAAATACCAAGTTAATTTCGGCGTACATACATGTTATAACGAAGTCCAGTTATATTAGTCAGTACACTTTTACGTAAGAAAATCCAGGAAGCCTTCCGTTCTTCGGATTTAGAGTATGAATAAGTCCATCACGTGCACTTTGTTTTAACAAGTACAAATCATGAAGCGATCAAATTATGTTTTCCATGTCACACATTTGTCAATTCCACGGAGCACCAAAGAATCGAAATGAGTTGCTACCTACAACGTAGCATTCGATCAGCACGCGGTTTAAATTCATTTAATGTTCCGCATTGCCCTTTCTAACTAGGTTCATCATCATGTAATTAAGCCTCACATTTTCTCTTCGAGACGTTTTGGAATATGGAAACTCATGCTCTGATTTTTGCTGGGTTTGTTTATTTGGAAATCCTTTTCTTATTGATAAGTCAGTAATATCGGTAAAATTTGTTGAATCGTGATTAGCATGGGCGTTTCTAGTTAAAAATTCAGTAAAGAATCGTGGATAACTCATACAGAACATTATAATTGCGGCCATACACTTTGGTTCAAATAGAGATATCAAGGCGGCTTTGATGATCCACTTGAATACCTTCGACTGACAGAGTCTAAGGGAAGGTAAATTAACAGATCTACAATGAAGTAAAATATTTATTTGTTAAGCTAGCATAATAAGATGCGATTTTTTTGGAACTGATAAGATCCAAAGAAGAGGGCGAATAGGGGACTTTTCATGCCCCTTCAAAACACCGCTACTTATTAATTTAATTAGCCAGTTACTTTTCGATGGTTGCTTGGAGTAACAGCATTACATCGCACAGTGTTGCAATCTTCAACCTCGTCTGGTGAACTTGAGAGCTTATACAAGGTGTGAGGTGCAAATCTTGTTGCATTAAAATCTCAATTCACTTGCGTTAGACATCTCGTTGATGTAAAATAATTTGCAGTTATCATGAAATTTGCTATTAAGCACCCTAATCATTTATTTATGTGTAGTCCACACATGATGACAAATTTAGGTTGTATGGTCCAACTCACCTGCCTCTTGGCTATTCTACTGTTTTTTTTCCCTCGCTGGAACATATTTTGCGTCGTCACTGGATTGATGACAGCTTTTTGCTGTGAACCCCAAACATATTCAAAGAGTCATTTTTGGCCTGAAACTTCTCGGTTTATGTAGTTTTAATCCTGGTTCAACAAGAAAAACCGTAGACTAAAGGGTCAAAAATCTAACAACCGCTGTCTGCAAGTTCATCACGCCGAAGACACCTAGTTATTCATTTTTCAGACTTGATTTGTAATTATTAGTTACCGTAACGACGTCATCTACAGTTCACTCCAATTAAAATGAAAGTCGTCTTACTCGAGGGAACTCATCTCCTACTAGGGCA
Organism: Moniezia expansa; assembly: GCA_019097775.1. Lineage (NCBI taxonomy): Eukaryota > Metazoa > Platyhelminthes > Cestoda > Cyclophyllidea > Anoplocephalidae > Moniezia > Moniezia expansa. Next base: position 11,039,861 of record JADFDV010000053.1, read on the forward strand.
AATGAAAATTGCACGATCTAACACGGTACCCATTTAAACGATTGTCATTCATTTAACACCGGGCTTGAAGCAGCCCCCCCCCCCCCCATTTGATATAAAATTTATAGTATCTTGAGTTTACTTTCCACGGCGACCATATCTCCTGGGCCTTCACCTCCTCCATTGAGGCAAAAAAGTCTTGCACGATTTGGAAATTGATGCCCTTTCAAACCTGACTTTTGCGAGCCATTTCTTTGACGTGAGATGGGCCTTCAAGTCGCAGTCTCCAAATAGTTGAACGGCTTTTAAGAAGTCACAAAGAGAGACTGGTTCTACGAATAGTAGGCCCAGACTAATTAATGTTTCAAAGGTGAAGTACCCTGGTTCAAATTAACTTCGTTTGCAGCAGATTAGAACAAGCGTGAATCGTTGAGAATTACCAGGGACGTTGCATATGCTAAGATAAGATTTTTAAGTAACATTCAGCTTAGAAATCTGGGCATAACGTCTACCTTTTAATACGGTTTGTTAGACGAGAAACTCGATTTACAGTCTTTTATTATCATTGCCACCATCATCATCAACATTATAATCTTAACCGTTAGAATTAGTACTCAGCATCAAAGTAAGTAGTATCAAGCACATTCACATACTCATTCGCTGACAAACCACTTCGGTTCCTAGATTCAAAATTAGCGTCGAATAGCACAATCCGCACGCACGCATGCGCGAAAAACCGATAGGGAAATAATTAAAAGAGAACATTAAAGAGAGGCTTAGAGCGAGGGAGATAAAAGAGAAGAAATAAACTCAAAGGAACCGCCTGTGGGCTGGAAGGACAGAGATGGAGAAGCTGTGAAAGGGTTCGGCGTGGTGCTCGCAACTTGTTCAAATCGTTTGTTTTCAAAGTGCAAACAAACACACACGTACAGTCAAGCAGATATTAATTCACATAAAAAGGAGAGTGAGTGAAATAAATCGAGAGAGGTGGGGATCGCGAAGTAATTGAACCAGCAAAGATTCGGAAACTTTGGAAATAGAACAACGCACCACAAAGCTATAATGGGGAAGGGGGAGCTGGGTTCAACGGGGCGCAGCGTCTCGATTACAGTGTGTGTTTGTGAGGAGAAGGGATTTGAGATCACGAGTAGAGAACTAGAGGTAGGACTCTGAAAGCGACCTACACATTTAGATCGGGGTATTGAAATGCTATTGTTAGTAGAGACCACAACCCCGAAGGTTGTTAGCGATGATAACGTCTGTGACAGCATCGAAGACGAATTGAATGTTATTGGTGTCAGTGGCGCAGGTCTGATGACAGTAGATCTCTTTGTTTTGTGACCGGTTCTTCGCCTCAAAGGAGGCCTGGATATAGATCGCCGCTTCCTCGTACGTTTGCTTCCCTAGAAATGCACAGAGATGAAATCATATCACTGCAATTCACCAGTTCCAAATCAAGTTAAATAGTCTGCTGTTCAGAAAGAATGCAGTCTCGACTATAAAGGAACAAGTGACTGCTGATGCCGTTCAGGCGTTCGGGACGAAGTTTGGGCATACATGGCCATCTAAACCCCTAAGGTATCAACAACACTACATATGAAATCAGTTTGAAATTTGTGTGCAAAGATCGACCATGTTGATTCTTGATTTCCGTGGCTCTTCTCTAACAAAACTGAGATGAAAAAAAAACTCGATGAAAAACAGGCTTCTCTGTCTAGTAGATAGACGCTATAATATGTGAGAAAAGAAAGAATCATCACCAAAGTGTCTGGTCGCCTCCGACGAAAAGAACAGGAAGGAGATAGAAAATGAAAAGACTGACTTACCATCAAATATGGTCATGAGTAATGCTAATCGTAGCGTAGTGAGTGTATTCAGAATTTAATTACATTCACTCAGGGCATGGATCTTCATTATGACCAAACATTCATTTGTTCAAGCCGGGGATAGTTTATTAACTGTCACATTTATTAGGAAAGTAAGCATTTATTTGAACGGACAATATTTAATGACGTAACCATTTCAGCGAATCTGTAAATACTCAAATCGCCTTTTAACTTGCATTACAATGGAATTAACTGTTCATTTTAGAGTAAAATGTAGTGGCCCACACTGGTATATATCTTGCCATACAATGCGAACTCTACGCTTTTAAATGCGTTAAGGGAATCTGTACTTCCAGTATATTCTATAGGATCATGTTCAGGTGGTGTTTTGATCCAGCTAGAGCATCAAAAACAGGGTAATAAAAAGGATGTGGGTTTGACCGATTTTCTGTTTAAACTTACCAGCTTTAGTAAGTTGATCGGGAAATGAGAGGAAAAATCCCTCATGTGAATGGGTACCAGGTTTGAGAATTGATAGGGCAACACTTCAAAGGCCGGACCATGAGGAAAGGAAGCAACGTATTCGTGATTAAAACAATAACACTATCCATGTATACTGGCTAATTATGGGCAGATGGAATGGCAGAGGTGTTTGAAATCTGCAATATGCAAGTGACTGTTCCACTCTCCAAACTCTATCTATTCATTTTAAATCCTATTCGACATTTCTCAACATGGTTTCACCGGTTCTGAATACAAAAAGGGGTGTAAGTAGAAGTGCCATGTATAACCTTTTCTCTGCCTTTATAAAGGGAGCTGTTCTGCATCTAAAATGAAGTTGCTATTTATTATCATTTATTTCCTCCACATCCCCAATAGCCCTATTGCATTCAACAAAGTGGGTGGGACCCAAATGAGCTCAGATTCCCTAGAGCATACGCTTTACTTATTTTTAAGTCTATGCTAACGTTTATATTATAGCACGATGTTTACCTATTGGTTCTTCGACCTACACGTAACTATTTTCTGGTCCCAAGTTAGTCAAGTGCTTGTTAAACAATCGTTTGGTGCTCGTGTTTCGAAGCTAAGAAGAAAGTCTGCATCTTATAGTGACCGAGCTCAAAATCCTACGATCGTCTTTGAATCTTCAGCTTAAGGCAAAAATTTCACTTCAAGCTCATACGAACGAAATACCTACTTAGATAATCTCTCAGCTTATTTACCAACGGGTAACTAAATTTAAGTCCTACCAGCACCCCCATCCGTGAAGAAATTGTCAGTCTCTTCCTACCTATGTGGCAATGTGTGGTCTCAAATTAACTAAAGTAGGGATTTCCTCCACCACATCTTTTCATTTCTCACGAGAGCTCAAGTTCAAAATGTCTCTCTAAAATAAGGCAGAATAATTAAACACCACCATAAATAATGGAAGAAAGAAAGTAAATAAAGAAGGAAACGGGAGGATGCCAGACGCAAAAGAGTCAGATTGGCGAATTCATTTGATGGATTAATGCATTGATCTTAAACACCAGGTGATTGAGTTTGTAGTGCGAATCACCCAACTTAGATTGCCTCTACGCTGTGACCTTGCCTCTTTTTTTGATCGTTTACCTAGACAGAAACCACAATCTGCGTAATTCGATCCCCTTCATTGAATTGCAGCAGGAATCTTAAAATTTCGACTACTTCGTGCCTTAGAGTTATCACTAATAACAGATTTAAAGCCTACCAGGATACTCCGGGAAGCAGACGGTGAGAGGCGAGCGCTTGATCTTCTCGGCAAACAGGTCCTTTTTGTTGAGGAAAAGGATGATGCTTGTGTCCGTGAACCACTTGTTGTTGCAGATGGAATCGAAGAGTTTTAGGGACTCCTGCATTCGATTAGTGGTCTCATCCTCATGCAATACCTGATCGTATTCGCTCATAGCAACACAGAAAATGATCGCTGTCACATCCTCAAAGCAATGGATCCACTTCTTCCGCTCCGATCGCTGACCTCCCACATCAAAGAGCCTGGAAAAGAGGGATGTAAGGGGAATCATTTTGGTTACACGTATATAAACCATTTTAACGTTTTTCAATAATGCCTAGATTTAACGAATAATTAACTTACTTGAAATTCATATTCTTAAACTGGAAGTGAACTTCGACGATGCCGGTAGTTTTGACTCGAGTTCGGAGGATATCCTGTTCTGTTGGGCGATAGTCTTTTGCTCCCAGTCGATCAAGATCGTCAAGGAAGCTAGAAAGTGGATCACGGATATGAAACAGGAAGAATACGGGCTTACTATTTGGCAGAATCATTGAGCTGGTATTCGTTGGATCGGACGAAACACTGCTGGACACCAGGATCAGCCCAAAGACGTTTCATAGCTTCTAGAAGTTCTTCAGAGAACGGTTCTGTGTCTTGCATGGCCTGGATGACGTCGCTGACAACTCGTGCATCCTCGGGCTAGAATAAGCAGAAACTTGGACATCCAGGCAGTAAAAACATGGCATATAAATGCACTGAACAGGCGACACTTACACACTGTATAGGATCGCCGAATGGAATACCCAGGGTGTTCATTGCCCTCAAAATGGCCGCCATGGACTGGATAGTATTGCTGTAGACTACGGGCTTGTGTTGTTTGTTGTCTTCCTGAGTGAAACCACCTTCATGAATGATTCTAGAAGCAATTTAAATGGAAAATTTTGAAGGCTTAGCCACTCCTGTGGTAGAGTGAATTAGAATTCATAAACGGTGTGAGCGGTTGGCAACGAAAATACATTTAATGAAGCATGGCCACATAATTAACAAAAGAAATCGCTAAACTAACTAAACTAAATAAAGCAAAGCGCATAAATAAAACTATTGCTAGTCCTCTGACTGAATCAATTCGTTACAATGTATTTATTTACAAATCGATATCGCTTTACAAACAGTACCATTTGTGTTCTATTAATGAGTCATAACTGAAAATCGATAATCTGCAATGCATCGGATTTCAGCAAGCTCAGGACCAAGGTAAATTGACCCCACTATCATAAGCAAAAAATCGAAGGCAATTAATTCTTAATTAGCGGATTTAATCAGCAGTAAAAATTAAATTAAGCATATTGAACCAGAAAGATGCATCCATCAGCACCTTAGAGATGAGCATTTGATAACTGGGACAAGTTTACACAAGCCGTAACTTATTGGTGCTTAATGAAAACTAGTTGGCAGAATCGCTGATATATGAAAGGGAGAAATCGTCGCTTTCGAATCGGATTTATGGAAGTGGGTAAATTTCTACTTAGAAAATAGGGCTTGTGGGAGAAAAGCATGTTCAATTTGGTAAGATCCCTCCATGCATTTATATGTGTACCAAAAGTTTATATTCCAATGAGAAAGTAATATTGTTCGAACATTTTAGGCGGACGAAGGCTGATGCATTTCCGCCATATGTCAGTGGAGACCTTGTCTTGAATATCATGATTCAGCCATTTCTTACGATCGATTCGGTCTTAGCACAATGCCCAAAGTTCAAACTAAATTGCAGAAAATCAGACGACGTGATGATTTCGCTAGTTTATACATTCTCCTAGAGACTCCACGCGTGCTTCGAGTGAAATCGGTTCAGTTGAACAGAACGGCACAAAATTGTTCAGCAAGTTAACTCGTTCCGCCTAAATGTCATTTATAGGAAAGAAACAGTTTTGACATCGACAGCTAGGGATCACCCCACGAATAAATTATTTTTAGTTCAAATGAACGATTTAGCAATAGACTAATTTATGAATAACGTGTTTTTTTAAAAGATGATAATTAGAAAATAACGAGTATAAAGCAAGGTCATCATTTTAATATCGATTCCGGTTTTACTCATTATTGCTCTAAATGTGGTGTTAGATAAGGAGATGGAGATATTTTCGAGTGAAAAGTTCTAAAATTCTTCAGTGCTTTAGGCAACGCAGAGACAATTAGTGACGTGGTAAACTCTGCAACAAGTAAAGTCCATTTTTTTTCCACAGATCTCAAAAGAGAAAGAGAATAAGCGAGCATACGGAAGTGTACGGACTTTCGCTTCATGATGCGCCTATTCCACTCCACGTCCCTCTAGTTGTTGGGTCCCGTTCTGCGCGAATGCATCTAATGTAAAGAGCGCGTTGCGTGCGAAGTGTCTCTATGAATGAGCGAGTGTTCTAGTGTTTAAAATCCCTACCTCCAACTCCCAATTCTCTGGACTGGTGCATACACCAGGCACGAGAAATTAGCTTGTGCTCTTAACCGCTGCAGTATTGTTCATGTCTATATTTCTCCAATCGAATGCCTCTCATTCTAGATGGAATCTTGGATAATTTACTGGTAACATCAAAAGCTAACACTGAACCATCAAGAATTGCCAGAAATACTGACTTAGGCTTTGCTTAAACTCGAGAACTTACTTCATTTGTTTCACAATGGTACTTTTGCCTGATTCACCGGCGCCTGAAACAAAACGAAAATCACCAGTTATTGACTTGCTTTAGAGCGGATTCCTGCAGACGAGGCTGATTGGATATCGAGTTAGTCAATCGAAAATAAACGAAGACTCAATTACAAAAGTATATGACAAGTTTGCTATTTTAAAGTGTTGCCAAATATGGCGGCCCTTAAGAGGGTTTCTTGCAATCGTATGTTTTGTATTTATTTCCAACTTTCAAGCATAAATTGGGAAGTCACGAGGTATTTGGGCAAGTTGCATTCCTTGTGTTTTGGCGTAATCAGATGAAATATGACATCGGTTCCTAAACTTCAAATCAAAGTTTCGTGCGAGTCAGGCCAACGTACACTTAATTTAAATCTACTAAAACTGAAATACTGAAAAGTATTAATGATTCCTATATATATTTGGCGTATGTTGGAGTAAAATGGCAAACTTTATCACTGAGGACATTTTTGAAAAAAAACCAATTTGTTCTTTTTCAAATGAATTTGCCGAAAAATGTTTGGTGCCTGCATTTTTTGAAGTTTAGGGATTATTTCTAAAGGCGGTTTTCAAAACCGAGAATCTGAAGTTCCATGTCCCCAAAGCAAAATGCATTTGTCATAAAGTTTAGTGATTTAAATCAAACAGTTCTTTTTAATTAAATAGTAATTTTTAATATAGAATAGAATCAGCCAAACAGCTAAGTCTAGCCCAGTTCGTCGGCCATTATTTCATTGCTAGAACCAAAAGACAGACACCCTACCAGGCAATTTCATCATGCATATGCGAGCAAGCACCCCTCACCCCCTTCATTTAAAAAGAAACATATTTTGCGCTTATTGCTCCTTGGTAAAGGTTTCGAAAGGTTGCCATTAATATGGTCGGTTAAGTGTCGAAACATGTGCCCGTCATAAGTATTAGCTTTTAACTACAAAGCACTTTCCCTTCGTATGGGTTCAGCAGAACTTTTTGAATCCCATGAAGCAGACAATCCACTGCTAAAACACCAGCAAGTAGTTAGTTGAACTCATTAATTTGCATTAATGAAAATGTGTAATTGAACCAATCGAGAATAAGCAAAGACTCCCAATCTGGCAGTGTTTTAATCCATTTTAGCCTACCGAAAGCGTAAGATGAGTCACCACGAAATTGAGCTTCAGATAACACATGTTGGTTCGCAGCTATGGTCGGAAATTAACGTTCTACAATTTAAGACAATTTGAAAATAAATTGGGCTTTGCAGCTATAACAGAAGTAGAGGGTCTAAGAAAGATTAGAATCTACTTTTATCAGTGTGTCCAACTTTCTGAAAGGTTAGGTTTATAACTGTTGATTTCGCAGTTAGGAAATGCATACCAAGGAGGAGAAGTTTAACATCCTTAGCAGCTTGCATGCCATCTTCCTTGAGCTTTTTATCGATATTGCGGCTTTGCTCCAAAGCATCGCGTTCCTCCTTGGACAGCGTACATCCCATGATAGTGGTAGCGTCGAAGGAGTTTTGAAATAGCCACTACTACAGTTACAGTTGAAAGGATAATCCGAGGGTGGATAATGTACGGAGGATGAATGAGTTGTCTTTCAGGCCTCTCCTTCGTTTCCGGGCCCAAGTTAGAACACACAAACTCGCTAGTTCGTTCTCTTTCCTCTTTTTACACACGTTCGTTCTTGCCCAGTTGGGAAAAGCCGAATTCTCCCCACTCTATCAAATTACCTGCCGATTGGTGCACAGAGCGTGTACAGACACGCGTGCACACACGTTTGTACGCCGTAGCAGCTGCTTGCATTCATGGATGTGCGGCGGCATATGTGCTTGGCAAGTTACTATTGGCTAGCTCACTGACGTTCAATACAAAATGCTAACGGCCATTGGCCGCATTCCGAGGAAAAGCAGGCAATTTTAGGGCTGTGTCGCCCGCGTGCATACGTTATATTGTGTCGGGACGTGTGACTGAGAGCGTTACCACAGTGATGGGCGTGCTTGGGCGTGCGCAGTGTGTGCAAACTTTTCGTCGTGCATTGATAGCTTGCCAGGGAAAGTGACTGCGGACCAGTCAACTCATTCTCCTAGGTTTTAACCCACTTTACTGTCGCCTTAATATTTCCTTTTTTATAAATAGGGGATTGCATCTCCGTAAGCGGCTTTAGTAATTCAGGTTATCATTTATTTGAATTTAAGGTTATCATTCGACCGTGAATCGAGACTAGCGATGCATCCTTCAGATCCTCCCACTCGTAAATGGTTTCAATGGTTTCTATTTGCAAATACTGCAAATACGCATTTCATAATAGAGTTCAAGCAGTGCCACTTAGCATGAAGCTTTCATTTGGGGCTAGCATGGTAATATCCGGCATCCTGCTAACTTCGCAAGCGCTAGTTCATGCGGTCCGTGCTCTTTTCGGTGATGGTAGTTTTGATAAATTGTTTTGGTGATTTGTCATATTCAGATGGACTAGCGTTCCTTCGAAAACGTAGGGCACTTATCCTGACGGATTAAGGAAGCAAAGTAAATGAAATTTCGATATCTGAGTGTTTGTTTTTGGGGTAAATGGAAAAGTCAAATATCTTGTAACCATTTTGCTAGTTTTTAACTTCTGAATAAAGTAAAAGTCGAAAATACAGATGAAAAGTTACGCCTAAACCATATAGAAAGCAATTCTTAGATTTCATCACCAGCATATTAATTTTAGGGTTGAACTGAAAAGTTCGCGCCTCTTAATACTTATTATTAATAAGTTTGTTTTCGACGGTACGTGATTCGCTGCCTAATATATCTTGCTCTAAACTTTGTCTGTAATGGATTTGCAGAACTTCGATCGAGGCTCATTGTGACCTCACCAGCCCATTCTTCATGGCGGATACCTTCTTGGGCAAAAATGATCAGATTGTCAAAAACTTTGGAGAATTGGGCGATACTCAAATATTGATGATCGAAGATCGCCCCGTATCAGCATCATTATCCCGAGGTGGGGGTGGTAGTGGTCCTGTATCACAACCACTACTAAAGTGAGTGTAGTAAGCTATATTTTTAGCAATCATTGCGAATTGCATCGATCAATGAAATGATTCCTGTTCTAAGACGGCGCATACGCAAAGCACCTTAAAATGTCCTATTGATCGGCCGTATGTAGTGCAAAAGTGACCGCTCAGGCCACTCAGCTGGAATCGATTTTCAATCAATTAGAACTAGACATTTAAAATTTGCGATGGGCCGTCCTTTCATTTTTTGAGCTCTCCCGCTCTGGTAGCACATTTGAATGCAACGCATGGCCAAGAGTTTGCATACTTTCAGTGGCGACTTAAATGATTTTTAATTCATAGGCTCTTGGTAAAAAGAGAAATAAATCTAATGAGTGTAAAAAAATACATAGAAGATACTTCCGGATAACCTTACCCAAAATCGAGTCAGTCTTATGCAGTGACAAATATCACTGTGTTCAATGCGTTTGAATTTAAAAATTACTATTCAAATTCTACGCGAGGTCTTCACGCTTAATTTTTCCTATACACCAGCCTCAAAGTGCTCTAAACTTGTCTTGTAGTGGGTGGCTATAGGTTAAAGGGTTTGAACGGAAGTCTTATACAATCCATTTAGCAATGAAAATGCAGTTCAATAATTTTTTAAAGATCCGAATTTCGTTGGCCTTTAATTTGCAATCAAATGAATGTGTCAATGAGGCGGACCGCTCCACATTTGTTATCAGAATAAATTGGTAGGGCCACTGGCCTTTATTCGATTGCTACATTATCGTCGCAACCTTGATTTGCTACCCATAAGAGCTCCCCAACATCTTCGAAGTTGTAATCTCAAGGCCCGTGAGACCCACTGACAAAATTTCAATCGCGCAAGAATTTCAGCTTAGTTGATAATAAATAAGGCAAATCAATTGGTGTTGGAACCAGTCCGAACTAGACAACATAAATAATCCCAATAAGGTCAGAAATTGGTTGAAAAAAAAACAGTCAATAAGTTCAGTTTGGATAGTTGCGTTTTATAAAGTACTATATCCCCATACTTTCAGACTTTTTAAAACAAAGAAATTTTGTTTACTGATTTTGGGATTTGAAAGACTCTAACTGTCCGAATGAACCCTGTAATTATACAATCTGTGTGGTCTGCTCTTCCAACATCCCTTATTCACGTATTTGCCATTGCGTTCTAAATAAAATCTGTTTCGCTGTCCATTTAATTGTTTCCACTAGGCCCAGGGTGTCCAGGATCACCAGCCCAAAAACGAATATGTGCGCGGATATGCATGTTTGAAATTCGTGTGAATTGCGATGGAGGATGCGTTTTCATTAAGTTTATAACAAATACCACCTTGCCATAGTTGGATGAATTAAGGCGACATAAGAGAATTTAGGCTTTTTCTATTTTTTTGCAAACGTTAGAATTACAATGCTAATGCACCTTTATTTTGTTTGAATTGTTGCTTAAACAGTTCATCAACATGCAATATTGTCCAACATGAGTGTCCATAATTATTGAATATTAGCAATACATTAAGTCTCCATCTTAAAATTTGACTTTGCCAATTACTAATGCTACATCGCGCCTGAGGTGTGCACATTAAATATTCCAGAGGAATATATAGCAACAGCAACTGCAAACTATGGATACAAAATTCAAGTTAACACTATGCTTGAAGATCGTAATGTCCGTGAATACAGGCGTTAAAACTGGTCAATCTTTTCACTATGGACGTGAACAGGTTAATATTTGCTAAATTATCTTTAAAGGTTTATCTCGAAAAATAAAGCAAAACGGGCTTCTCTGTATGAATGAAAAATCCAAAAATAACATATGAAAAAGCGCTGCATAAAATCATAGGGTGGATAATTTCAGCTTTACCACTTTCGTCAGATGAGTAAGAAGCACATAAAATACAATGATGAGCGTATCCAGATAAGTTAAGATAAGCAATTTTGTATTATTCTAGAAATGTGAAAAAAAGCCGGATGGCGTCATTAGTACAAGTCAACTTCGATTAATTTCAGAAAGGAAGTGGTAGGGAAAAAATAAATCAGTTATTGAGACCAAGGATTTTTATATAATTCCGTATTTACAAGTTTACTAAGAAGAGAAGACACTCAAAATGAATTTATATAAGGATTACACAATAATTTATAATGCTGAACTTTGATTTTCTCATTAGAGTGAATGGATAAAGCTTTAAATGTCAGGTTGGCATTAAACACTGCTCATCAGCTAACATGCAAACAAATGGTTGACAACTTACTAAAATAGTATAAACAAACAGAATAAATCAAAAACATCTTTCAGAAAGTAACATCTAGACGACGTATTTAACTTGACCTTGGATTTTAATGAACCACACTGGCAACTCCTAATTCTTGATTTTAGAGCCGCTCATTTTAAAAAGGCCAATCCTCAGTTTTAGACAATCACTTTTGGGGCTAGAATGCCGAACCCTCCCACGACGAAGTCTGGGGATGATCGTGTTGTTAAAAGTAAGTCACTTGAAAAAAATTTAATCTGTTCCAGATATTCTGTTTTTTGAAGTTATAGGTCATAATAATAACACTGCAAAAGTATTATTCTAAATTAAATCGATATTTTGCGTCTCTCATTTCAATTATGTTTATTTTATATTGTTTTTCGATTGATATCTGCTGTTTCGAATTTGTCTATCTCTCTAGGAAATTTTAATTTCCAGGTTATTTATACATTTGGGAATTTAGTTGCATGAAAGTAAATCTTAATGTCATTTAACCACAGAAATGTTTTATGGTATGTTACATTGATTTTGTTGTCATTTCGCCATCCGAGTTGTAGAAAACCACTCCCATCAGTTGGTATTCTTGTAACCTTTTTTGATCATCCCCATTTCTTGTTTTGTTTGTCATATCATTTGCGAGCTCTTTTACTTTATTAAATTTTTTGCAATTTACTTTAATCCCAACCGGGTCCATTGTTTGTTGGTTTTTCTAACGAGCTTATGTCAGGTGTTATTAATCATTCTTTTTGATTTTGTATTCAGCACAATTACTTAACCCTATTTAATGGCATTCTTTTCTTCGAAATGTAACTCTTTCTAAGACTACGCTAATCCTAAACCAAACTTTTTAACATGCATTCCATCAACTTAGTATTTTTATATTTGATACAGTCGCTACTTTTCTCCAATGAGATTCATTAATCCCTTTTACGAAACTTACGAAATATCCTTAAACAAAGTGGAAAAGTAACTGACGATGGTGTTGGATATATTGCTTAATATGTGTATTTGGAAGACTATTCGAGGATTCGTACTGCATTGCGATGATCGAAAATACATGAAACATCACTTATTGCAGTGCTGAGTTTCAAATCACCTTTTACTCAGCTCCATTTTCAATTCCCAGATGTTCAAGTTTAAAAAAATGAAACATTGCTGATCAGGTAAGTGAACAGAGAGATTTCTGATGGAAGAGGAGGAAGTGGAATTGAATGACTAAGTATTCTCGATGTGACTATCCGCACATACGTGTGTAGGAGAAGCGAAGCGGTAGTGTAAGGATGGGCGCACAAATGTTGGCCGTTTGTGTGTGTGCACACATATCAGGGTGGCGCAAATTTTTACTGGGAGCGTATTACCGATATGATGCCTTTTCTGCAGGTCAGATCACTGATGCGCTCGACTAATAGATATGAACATCTTTGCAAATGAATGCCGCTGCTAAATAAGCGCGATTATGCAACAATTATTCTCCGAACCCTCAAATCGTATTACTTACACTCAATACTTCTTTTTATAATAACTTTCATCCCTTTACTAGGTCATAACGTTATTTTAAATGAATGCAAGTGTTTCTAGATGTTTTCATCGAATTTTTAATCATGACTTTTGCTATTAAGCTGTAACGTACAACATATTTATCAATTTATCGACTGGATTTCTACGGACAAGTTTGTCCCCACATTTGATGAATTGCTTACACTTTTGGGTCCCATAAACAGTCACGTGCCTGGATATCCGGTGACCGATTTTTACGGGTGGACTAATTTCCCTGTTTCCAATTATTCGAGTTGTAACTGGCTAAATCCTAGGCTAAATGATGACTGCTTAAAAATTTCATCTAATGATCGTTAGTTCACTTGTCATTCATCTAATCTTCCAATTTGAACAGCTGGGGTTAATGATCAGTCAGTCATAATTGGTCTTACTTTTGTCAAGTTTGTTTGTTTATCCTGCTGTCTTATTCAGCAGCAGTCAGTGGGCGTTGGTGTGAGTGAACAAGATTGAGATGCAACTAAACATATTTCTAGAGTCCAGACTTGCTCTGAATGGACTATTTAAATGTACGTCTATGTGTGACTTTTATACAGAAAATTTCGACCTGTCAATCGATTTGGGATTTTGCTCCTTGTTCGATTGTAACACGATATCATTCGAACTTGTTTACGTCTCTTCAGATATCGACGGCGAATTATCTCGTAAGTTAATTAGCTAATCATGCTAATGAAGCAGCTGTAACATCAGTAATTTAATTTTGGAGGATTTCGTTTTACTTGTGAATGCGTTTTAATTAGATTCAAAGTCGATAAAGCCAGAGTTATTAGTAATTAAAGACCGACAAAGAGTTGTTTGCATGGTTCAGCATTCGTGTGCATAAAAAATTCACATTTTAATTGAATGATTACGCCGAAAAATTTGAACTTCAAGTGCAGTAGTGATGTTCGGTGGATACTGAAAAGAAGAGCGTTTTTAGCCTGATTAAACGTCATCATCTGAGAAATATTTTAGGTCAGTACCATTATCTGTGGGTGATTTTACAAGCAAGCAAGTACAATCTAAATTTTTGAAAATGTAATTGGATGATTCCAAATTTGGGGATTCAAATAAATGTAACGTTTTAAAAAAAACGTTTACGTACTTTAAACATTGCCCTTTGCATTCCAATAATTTCTTTAGCAGAGTCAGAACATGGTTTACTAACTGGTAACACTTGTGTTTTTGCAGTGGGTGAATTTGTTTTTTTGTGTTGCAAAATCACCAAAAACGCATTTGGAAAATATATCATTAAAGCATGAGGTGTTGTTCCCATTTAATGGCTGTTTTGAAGGAAGGTTCGGTCATCAGCCGCAGGGTTTCTAAAATAATCAAAAACGTAATGCATCTTTCTTCCAACTTCCGAAGGTTTTGCGGTAGTGTTATCGAAAAGTTGGGCATAAATCTCGATTTCACCTTCTGAAATCTAGTAAATCTAAGCGATTTTGATATGATATGGTGCGTCAATTTTTTTAACGTATCTCCAGGTCATCACTGCAACATGAATATTATAGAGGTTTGCTGGCTAGTAGGCTTGAACTAAAAGCTCAGAGGTCAGAACTCGTATCGTCTGCAGTTTTATTTAAGTCGGAAGAATTTTCTAGTAAGAAGAGCGCCGGAGTCGGAAGTATAAGTCATCAGGATCATTTATTATATCGGCCTGTAATGTCTCAGCTGTCTTCTTCACAGTACAGTTTCTTTAATCCCATTCCTGGTAACTGCCATCGTTCTTCTTTTTCACCTTGGTATGTTTTTTTAAGCTCCTTCTATCTCAATTCTTAAAGGAAGCACCAATTCAATATATATCTCCCTATCGTTGATAACACCATATTTTTAGCCTTCATTTTTCAGTTTAGACCTATAGCCAGATTCGCCTAATTTTGTCCTTGTCTGTTCGCTGTCTCTATGGTTGTAGAGTAAATGACATCTAACTTCAAATGGTACCGGGTTCACTGAACTCCAGGCTTTCTTGGAGTCGCTCTGCTCTCTTGCATTTTTTTGCTTATACTTATTTAATTCAGCTATTAAGATGAAAACATGGCCTTACGCATGCCAATGAGATGGATTAAAGTGGGAAAAAGCATAGTGAGGAGGAAAGCTTGAATATTAAGACGTGGAGTTTTCTTTGGTGCCTTTCTCTCAGATGCTGCGCATTACTTAGTTACGAGTTTGGCAAGGCCTATTGGACCACCGTATTAGCCTTTTAGCAATGGTCATTTTCAGTCTTTGTTAGTCTGCAGCTCCTGCTTACCGAGGAGACTGATTTTACTGCAACAGGTCTGCCAGAAGGTGAGAGTTTGATTTCATGTTATTAACAATCTTGTAGAACTAAATACTCACGTTCATTGTTAAGAACAGGAAATAAGGGCAGAGGGAGCACTTTTAAATTAGTTGGTCATTATTCAGGTGTCCCTTCACTTGAGGCTAGCAAAGAACCCAAACTCTATCAGTTCTTTGTTAAGTCCGAATCCTACTACTTGCAACAGTAAAATCCAAAATCGCCTTTAAAGGTACTTGAAAAATATGAATCTTAATGTTTGTCTCAAGTCAGTAATATTGTTTGACTTAGTAAAGTTCTGCTATTTACGTCTTTCACACTTTCTGGCTATTGTTTGGATTTTATGTCGATTGCCTTGATGGACTTGAACTGATTTCACTACAAATTTCATCAAGAACTTGCAAATATTTCAAAGATTTCATGAACTATAAACTATAACATTTGGTTTTGTTAATTATGAATAATTTTAAGGTAGTTAAAGACAATGTTTACCACGATCGAGCTACCTTTTGAGCTGCGTTTGACTTAATTCCATCACTAATGAAACAAATATGCAAAGCGAATACTGGCTCGGTTACTCCTACATCTAAATCAGTTGCAGTTCAGCTTATCATGACTTCTAACTCTCTTGCCAATCACTCATCTAAAATATCTTCCGATAATCGAAAGTCGCAACATTGGAGCGATTTCAGCCAACACTAGTTCTGTTTGTAAACTGGCTGTAGAAATAACACTAATAATAATAATAAATACAAGAACACTAGCAGTCAGTCACTAGGACGTGGAGTTTCCTATATGAAGATAGTGCCCGTGGTTGTACTTTTCAAATGAACACTTCTTTGGCAATATCTTTTCTCGTATTTCCTTCTCAAGGGGAGTGGCAGCACAGATGGAGAATTCTAGTTTTCCTCTGACTGCAGCGCCATTGACCAGAGAAATAAGTATTGCTGATGGTCTCGCTTTACTTCTCAAACGAAATTTGGAAAAAATTGACAGAGTATTTACAAGCCGGCGCCGTTCTTGTTCTCATTTACGCTCAGAAAATCGAGATTTTAGGCCATTGGCTTGATTAAGCTTTATGAGGCCGAGTAATTTTAAGCTGGAATTCGTTGAATATGCTTAGGTTAAGCATCGGAGTATACCCATTTCACAAACGCCTACGGAAGACGTAACAAATTTTTTTTTTTGGCCTAATGAGCTGGCTTTCACCCTCATTGGGTTTCTGTTCGTAGGAAACGAACTTATAATTTATTCTCTTTAGTCATGCTGCCTGGCGTCTTTTCAGTCAAGCTTTGAACCAGGCAACTCTTGTCCCATGTAAAAATGAATTCGGAAGGGCAGATGGTCTCCGCAATTTCAATGGAAATTTTTTAGTGAAAGGCTTAAATTTATTCGATGAATAAATCTTTGTTCTTTCTCTAAATCAAGCTTTTTCAAATATTTTGTCTCAATTTTAAACTTGTTTACCCAAAGTTATGTCGTCCAGTCCAATTATTGAAAAGAAGCTATTCATCTTCATTTATTCGAATGACAATTTATCACTTAAATAAGGGACGAGTTGCCCGTCAATTTATGTTTGTTTTCATTCATTGGAATAAGATTGATCATTAAACTAACCCGTCTCTTTGCTTGACAATGCCAATAGATCGTGGATCTGTTAAGATACCTAGTGATCAGCCTTATTTCGAATCCTCAGTCAGTGACTGTGGTTCGACTTTTTGCATTGATATCATCTTCATTTTACAACACGAGGGAAACGCCGAGGTTCTTTTGGAGGTCACAAGGATGTTAACGTGAGATAAATAGTAACTCGCAACAATTATCAACCCATATGCATTGGGACGCTTGTTACACGAGGCTATCTAATTGGGACAATCACTCCAAGTTTGTGTAGTGACTAGATTAGAACCGCTTGTCGGCATTTCGTTCGTCAGTTTGCTATTATTCAATTACATCAAAATTGATATTTGAATGACTAGAGGTTAGTAAATATAATTTTTTGGCACCTGAGTATTCCTATTTATTTCTGCTGCATTGAGGTTCGTGTTCCTGGGGGTCTCTTTTTTGGCGATATCATTGAAAGATTTGTACTCAATGGAGGGCCTTGAAAAAAAAGAAAACGCTGGTTTTGAATTGAGATACTGCTGAAGTGTACTTACTCAATAAAAGTAGTTAACTCACTCGACTAGGTTATTTATTTTTCCAGTAATATATGAGTTAAAATCTGATTTGAGCTTATTATTTTCTTTTATTTAAGGACTAAATAGACAAAAATTAAAACTTTCGTCCGTTCACAAGGACTTTTAGTTTAACTTTTCTTGAAAAATGAACACATGGACTTCGTCAAATAGGTCCTAAAACGTGCACACTAGCTCAAGCATACGATGAATAAAAACGTCTTTCTACATTTATTATTGGTGGAGGAAAGATACTCATAGATCGCATCTACATATTGTGCACGAGCATTCCAAACCCATGTCGTCCCATGGGTTGAACGAGTGAGCCACGAAGAATGTTATAACATAACAGTTGACCTTAACAAATAGTGATTGCACACAGAAAATTTCAAAAGGATACCGTCCTACTTAGCCATGTGCCATGAAACATGTTATTGCACAGTTTCCGTTGTTCTTGCTTATTAGCTTTGATTTTCCTTTTTAGTGCAATTCATCGCATATTGTCAGATTTACCGTTCATGAAAACGCATGCTAAGGTTACCCTACCAGCCCTCGATCCTAGAGTTCTTAATTTTCCCAAAAATATACACTCTTAAAATTTTGTGCAGTAAATATTTCTTTCATTTCTACTCATTCGCACTCCACTGATCTCCGTAGCTTCGGTCTTCCCTATTTCGTTAAATTCATGGGTAGCTAATCCTGGAATTTAGACTTAGGAGTTTTCGCTTCCATTCATGCCCCATTTTCGATTTGGACAAGCAAGTTACCAAAGAAACAGTGTAATTCACAAATTTGAATAAGATTTTGGCCATAGTACTCCAAAATTTATGACTGGGAGGTTATATCAAGCTAGTCAATTCATAACGGTTGTTACGTACTTCATAGTTACAATGCAGACAATTTCTTGATTCTAGAGAAAATTGCCGAGGGAAATCGCACTTTTACCGTTATTTCATTTATTGAGTGCGGATTTGCTTCTAAAGTTGGGTGCATAATCATTCTGCGATTCCGATGATAGTATGATATAACGCAGAGCCTAAATACCGATTATTAAATCGAAAACAACACGGCAACTACTCCAATTTGATATTAAAGAAATGAGTGGCAACATTTTGAGTGTCTTTTGAACCAGTTCTGGGACGTTTGAAGTATTTTTTCACTTAGCCAGTCGCGGAATCAGTTTGACGTTAGTTATTTATTCTCATCATTTTAGAGTCAAATGCATGTTCCAGTTTATAAAGAGCTGCTGCAGATAGAAACTACTCTTCTCGACTTTCTAACTGGTCTAGATATCCAAGGGGATATTTCTAGGTGGGTCTTTTCTGGAGACCCGTTCCTTGATGTTCTCAGACTTGAAATCGAGCTACATAGGAATCAGTTGTGCAATTAAATAGGCTCTAATTACGGTCCTGGTGACCTAATAGTGATTAGCCTTGGAGCGAGTGTTCTGCTCTTGAACATCTATACCCAAACAATGTGCTGTCTGGACTTGGGAACCATATTGTCTGGATCTTGGAGCTTGACAACGCGTTACTGACTTGAATGCATTACGCTTACGCGTATCTTGCTCTTCATTATCTTATGAAACATTCAAGTGAAAGTTTGCTTTCTCATCCAATCATCAACGCCAGAAATTCGAACAAATTCAAATTTGTTTTAACTTACTAAATCCCTATCGAATTAAAACCTGGTAAGTTTGAATCCTGTCTTAATGCAATGGCGTCATAAGGAATGAATCTGAGAGAGCTTTTTAACTTAAAGAATACATTTAACCCACTGGACCCGCGGTGAACCACTGTGACACGACTTCATTACAAGGGTAGGTTAAGGAAGATAAATGACATTTCCTGCATTTTAGCAGTTTCATTTTTTTCATTCATTTAACTCATTGCACTCTTTCCACGGAATTCAGCAATAACACGTCTTTCAATTATTTCACTCATTTGGTACTTTGCACCGAAGTTCTCTTTCCTGAGCTAGCAAATATATTTGTGGTTTTCTTTTAAATCTTTAGAAAATTTGTTGCATCCTGGTAAGCTTTATTAGTAAGAGGAAGAGTGATTTCCCTTTCTTCATTCTTTTAGGACAAGGCCTACATGCAGAATATTTTACTCTCGAAACCATTCAAAAGTTCTGCTTTTCAGTCTCCAAATGCAGTGACTTTCAGCAGGAACATGCGTTTTTCATTCAAACAGAGATTGGAATATATAACAATAGAAATAGAGAATATTTTTAAAAAATCATTAAACGATATTTGATTTATAAATGCACTTACAAGTAACCTTTACCCTTAAAATTTTCTGAGTCCTGAGCGTTCATCAATTGACACTCTCTAGATAATCCAGTCATCCCTAGAACTCGATGGATGAGGTGTACATTTGAAGTCAGATGTTCCGTTCTTCGAATATAGGAAAAAAATAAGATATTAAACCGGGACATTTATTTATCCTCAGCAACTCAAAATTTCAAGGTTTCCAAGGGTATTTTCATTTGTGCTAGCGTAAGATGACTGAAAATCTGAAATGGTTGAGGGCCTCTTGGAAACACTGTACTTCGAGTCCAAAAGACCCAGATGTGAGGAAAAGTTAGGTACCACGCGCTGTTGAATGCGAAATTGTTGAGCATTCAACAGTTGTAATTTGTGAAAAGCAGCCAAAATCGAGCAGTTTTTTCTCACTAATATTAATTTCAGAATTGATTTGAGTATTTTCCCGAGAATTTTACCGTATCACTGACTCAACTCAACTTACCAATTCATTGAAAATGTTCTCTGATAGTAGTTGGCTGTGCAGTGAACTCCATAAATTACCAAAAGATATTTGGGATTTATTTTTTACTGTTTGATATGGCCAGATCTATGCTTCCTGTTTGTAAGGCTCTAATGCTTTAAATTCCTTTCCGGGGTTCCTTTGTTCTATTGGAAGAAGAACCGGATGAAATTCGCCAAAGTATCTTTGTAGCTATTTTAAGGCTTTGGAGATCATGAAGTGTTGTTCCATTTGGCGTGAAAAGTTATTCGAGTCTTTAAAGTCACATTTTCAGTAAACTTTTCCTACTGTAACCTGGCGCCGTTTGAGTCCTGAGCATTTCAAAATTCATCATACGATTATGCATCTTAAATTTCAGAAATACGTACGTTCTGAATTTTTAACTCAGAGATGTCTTTCTTGTTCTGTTAATAGTCCTTGAGATTGTTTCTAAACGAGTATTTGGTTTGTACATACCAAAACCTCACACAAGAGGGACTTCTTAATTTACAAAGTCAGTCTTTTTATTGCCCTCGTCAAGGTAGTACTTCATGAAAATGTGCAACTTTGTGCTTCCCTTTCTTTGAAGACTCTCTGGGAAATCATACCAGGTCCTATTCAGAGGCGAAAATTCTGCATTGTAAACAAATTTGTGCGCTGGTTTCAAGCTTTCAAATGTCCAAAAGAAAATTTGATTGGGGGTAAACAATTAGGCCAGTGAATCCCATTGCGCACAAGTTCATTTCTTCGGTGTCGTTGCAGTTCGCTGCTTCAACGGCCCTAAATTAAGGGAGTTTTACAGAGGGAAGACCCGAAATTTCAGCCCTGGAAATAAGCCAACCAAGTTGCATGAAAAAGTAATAGTGGTGTGGAACTAGAACAAACTTGAAATTCATAAAATTCTTCCAAATAATCCTTAAATATTTCAAACCTTGAACCGACTCTACCTTAGTTCCTTGGATCTTTACACTTAATAAGCTCAGTGAAACTGCAGAACTGGTTTTCAAGAAGCATTGAGAGTAATCGA
Source organism: Moniezia expansa (assembly GCA_019097775.1). Lineage (NCBI taxonomy): Eukaryota > Metazoa > Platyhelminthes > Cestoda > Cyclophyllidea > Anoplocephalidae > Moniezia > Moniezia expansa. Next base: position 11,061,099 of record JADFDV010000053.1, read on the forward strand.
GAATTTAAGAAAGTGAATTTACTTTGGTGAAATAAAAAGAGAAGTAATGACACTAAAACAGTAAAAATACACCCAGTAGCCTCCCATGTCGACAACCTGATCCTTGGTAGTGCATTGCACATGATTCATCTTTTCGAGAAGCCACTGGTCTTAAATTCGAAATTTGAGCAGAATGACTGGAGTAACTTTTCACTCTTTCATCAAATCAGCTCCATTGAAGGGCTGAAATCCGCTTCCCCTCCTAGCAGTTTCTTTGGTAGAGTCGAATTTAATAATGTCTTTGGACGACACGTGTCGATTTAGTCTAGTTCTACCTCGAACAGCTTAGCATTTGGGGAACTCAACAGATTCCACGATTCCATTAAAAAATAATCAGAACAAAATCTGGCTTAATTCAGCTTTTTGATTTTGCATAGAAGTTAGTGCATAAATAACAAGGTAATATCTTTAATCTTTGGAGAGGGTCTCACGATTAACTTTATCGTAAATAGTCAATTGAAAATAGCTACTGCGTTTTTGTTACTCAATGGGACTAGAAAGTTAGGTGTATCTGATGTACAGAAGAATATGTGGTACTTTTCGCTCATATTCAACTGACTCCCTAGGTAAAACAGCAAGTAATCTGTTTAATCTTTCATAGACCAAGTTTTGTGCTTGTTCTCTTGGCAAAAGGCATTATGCGTGTTTGATTAGGGTCTTGCGCTCTTTTAACAATGTTTCAACTGAGAATTCGAAAATTAGGAGGTGAAATTCCACTTCTTCTTGCTGGATCAACCGCACAATCTGGCCATATTAAACAGATTTCTCTCATTTAGTTAGATTGCAGATCCAAGGTCTAATTTCGAAGAGAAAGCTTAGTGTAATAACTGGCCGAAAGGGTCACTTTTTGGACCTTTGTTCGCATTTATTAATTTGAAAAACGCCCCATTCTTATAGACGAAAAAAAGCGACGATGATATTTTTTGCATCTTTTGAACATCATATAGCCTTGTAGACATATGAAAGAAGTGATTTTTCAAGAGCTTCCCACTCTGTTTTCACTTCACGATCTTCGACTCACACATATTTCTTAATCTGTTACGCCCATTCTGATGTGGATGATGGTAAATATTTCTTGAAAAAGAAATGTTTCTCGGCTTTTCAGTCCATAAGCTATCTCTTCCATATTGAGTCTTTATGTTCTAACATTTGATGTGAGAATAAAGTGTGGAGTGCTTGAGCTATGGATCGTTAAAGAATAACCCCGTAACTTTGAGCAGCTAATGTTCTTTGGAGTAAAGTCAGCTAAGTGAGTATGATTTCGAATCCATACCTTGCCGTTATTGGCTATTCCCATGTTATCGTTTTCTACATGTCTGGACAACCCCGAAAGATTTATAGAAAAAATTTAGTAATTCTCCCTCTCGATCAATTTAGTCTTAGCGAAATTTATGAACTAATGTTTTCAATCCAGACCACAGAGAATTTCAAATTGAACTTAATTTTAATTTTCTTGCTAGCTACTGCAGAAGCCATACAGCTTGTCCTAGTAAAAGTTCATAACCTAGTTTTAGTATGAGCTGAGCTGTAAAATTTGAAATGCATGAATTGGGGAGGTGGGATCATTACTACACCCCACCATGATTGTTACTTTCATAAAGTGGTCATTCAGCTATATTTCATTCAAAATTGTTCTATCATGACGTAAGTGGAATACGTCGCAGTTGAACTTATCGGAAGCATTACAATCGCCATATTGGATAGGCTGTTTATCAGCACTGCCAACCAACCTTTAAAAATCCGACTCTAGATTCTCATCCGATTGACCGATATGAGTGATTATTCCAATCACTGAAACTTGTTGAAAGGTTTCAAAAAAATGTCGACCGGTAAGTTTACCACCAAGCAATCACTCTTCTTGTTTTCCCTCTAATTCGAATCCAATTGAACTCAGCAAGGCAACACAGGCTCCTTAAGTGCCAGTTTCTCCTAAATGTGAACCCATTCCCGAATTCCGGTAGCATGAATACAAGAACGTTAGATTAAAAATGATTTCATTGTTTTCCAATTGAATTAGACTAAAACCAGATTTTCTCAATCCGAGTTTACCTTCGAATAGTCCAGATTGAATAGCGGGAAGTTGCACAAAAATCTCCGTCACTTTGCTAATAAAGTCATAGAGGCCGACAAAAGGCGCATGGCTAACTTTTCACATAAGAGCATGCATTAAGGGCTAATTTTTTGAAGAGATAGACGTTAATTGACGTTTCTAAAGATTATAAAGGGATAATAAAGTAGGATATGTCATAGAAGCATCGTTTTTTTCGAAACAAATCATCCTCTCTATTGTTTTTAATAATCTTGTTTCAGAGACTCCGCCGCAATGCGCATTTCTTGAACAATTTATATCAAAAAAGTACTTCCATCGATTTCCTCCAAAAATCAAGTAATTTACATGATCGATTACTTTTGAGTCAGATCAGATCCCGAGCGTTCAGTCATCTAGGTGATCGACTTTCAAAATATTTCTGGAACTGATGTTATCCCACTTATTGTAACTTACTTGACTTACTGTAGAGTGCTTATAATCTTCGAATTCCGTCCGTCATTTCGCTTCTTTTCCATAACAATATTATTCTACTGCAGATACTGCGAAAGAAGTGACATGATGTGGATCCCACTCAAAGGGAGAAAAGGCAGGTTACTATCAAAACAGCAAGGCATTAATATGCAAACCTTTAAATCAATGCTGCTGAACAATTCTGATTCGTGACGATGTAATATTCTGTTTCAAGATTTACACCCTTCAAGTTCTATGCCACTGTGCCATGAAGAATTAAGTCACTCTGACTTAGCATTTCATAAGTGGTATATGTACTTCTTATCGGCATGCTTCATGAGAAATGGGTACTAACTACCAAAAAAGCCAGGAACTTGGTTGATTCGAAAGAAACATTGAGAACTCTATTAGAGTAGGCCTTTGTGATTTGCTGTTATGGCTTCTGGTCACGAAATCATTAAATAAGGAGGAAGCGTTCCCGAAGCGAATGATTTAGATTACTTAGTATCAGGTATGTTTAAATTTAGCTCAGCTGATACGCGATTTCTGAGTTTAGGGCTGGGTGCAAAAACTTGATATTCATTGTTTATATTTTGACAAACTGCTGCTATCTGAGTGTACAAAATGTGGTTGTCTTTAGTCGATATGGCTCGAAGTATCTTAGTTTACTCAAAGGCATTTACTACGCGATTTGCTAATAACGTCCCTCTGTATCCCTAGCTAAATTAAATAGCTCCCTAGGGAATCGTTCGTCTTCATTATATTTCGCTAACATTTTTTCCGAAATTATGCATTTGACACGAAGGAAATTATTTTCCCTTGGTCATAAAGATAGGTATTCAAAATGAATATCAAAAAATTAAAATAAGCTTAGCTTGCAAGTAGACCAGTGACCAAAATCAGTTCATTCAATCGAAATTAACGACTTCACTGAATATTTATCACTTCCCTGCATGATTTCAAATTGATCTGGGCACGTTCAATAAAAGGAACCATGATTTAGCAAAATTGATGCGTCAGAAACTTGGAATTAAGGTAAAGTTAATGAAGGTAGATTTTTTAGTAGATATGAAAACATCATATTGCCGAGACTTGCGATCTATACAGCTTGGATCCTTTCTATTTTATTGGGGGTGAACGTGAATCAGAAGAAACCCTTGTATTTGAAACTTTTTTTTTCAAATTAAATTATTAGTCTTTCCAAAAAAAATGAATGCCATTAGTATTTAAACCCATTATTTTCATTTTATAACATGATTTGATAGAGTCGCATTTCAAAGTGTGACCCTTGTAGGGCTCTAAATCTTGCTCGTCCGTATTTTTGGTTGTTTAACATAAATTGAAAAACCTCACCACTCACAGAAAGATCGTTAAGGCATTATGTTGTTACTTCCCCTGTCAAAAGACTTGAAATTAGAGATTCTGGCTTCTAAAAATCTACAAATAATGGGAAAGTGGTGGTGATAAGCATCAATCCATGCTAGAAAGTCAATTAAAGGAGAGTTCGAAGTGCATTAGTCTAAAACATGCGCTAGAAAGTGCAGATTTTGAGTATAGGTTTTCTAGACCTTGGGTAAGTAAAAACGACTCCAAAAAGTTAAATGAAAGCCGAGTGTAACTCTAAAAAAAATGAAAACCAAAGTTAAAATTTCATTCAATTTAGCTCTTTGAAATCTATGCAGTGCGTCAACAGCCCCTATTTCCTTTTATTCAGCGTCTGCAACTACTTTTCCTGAAATAACGTGACAAGGAGAGCGCATAAATTTTGTAAAAGTAGTGGTTAGGAGTATCAGATATCTTGCCTCATCGTCTTAGTATCGGGTTTCTTCTCATTTTCTCTACTTCGGGGTCCTTCTTCTTTCTTGTGTGTTTTTGTTTTCGGGGTCTACCAGTTGGTCCAATTTCTCTTCTGGTTGATTTCATGTTACAAGAATTTTCATGTACATAAATAAAAAAATATGAGTTATCTATCATGGTTTCTACATGTTCAAAGTATCTGACCGCTATTCTGCGAATTTTGGAATTACTGATGCATTTTTACTTGCTTGTATTATTCTTGGCAACGGCTCATTGCTTGAAGGGATTAAATTGACATTGTCAAATTCTTTTATTTAGAAGGTGAATGCGCTCTCTTTCTAAGCTTCTTTCATTGATGAAAACCGGATGACCACCCGGTTATCATTTTTTTGTCATTTATTTAAAAGCAACTTAAGCATCTACTTTAACCAAATTTATATTTTAAGTGGCTCTAAACTGTTGAGGGCCTGTCCTTCTACATGAGAGGCGACGCATTCTAACGAATTTGTATTGCTTGTGATGAAAAAATATATGGGCTCAAAACCTGCAAAAAGGACTCTTCTTTTCATCCTTCAACTGACATTTTATTTCAATTATTTTTAAACCAGCAATGATGTTATAATTTTTTTTACATCTTCGACTATTAGTGTGGTAAATATGTAAGAGGATTGAGGGATGACAGCGAAAATGACATCAGCTTATTTAAGGAAAGCTTTTTGGAATCTACTCATTAGAATCGCAACATTGAAACAGTACTAGAGAGACACTTTAGTCAACCGAAGTACGCAAGTAACCACGTATCGTAATTGACAAATGATACTATTAGTTAAGCATTTTTTTATTGGCATATATACCTAACGGTTTCCAGTTTAGTAAAGGCTATACGTTGGTTCACCTTCTTTAGGAAATTTTGGAATCGCATTTGTGCAAATTCAGTTTTTTGCTGGAAGCTGGATAATGCCAGTAACTTTACGTTGTAGTCTTTCTTCCTTATCTTAACTTTGTTGGTGGCTGATAGATTATCCATCCGATTGAAGAGAAAAGAATAGTCCTGCCCGAATTAATATCAGGGAATGGGATAGTTTCATATTAAAGAAACCTAAAATTATGACATATATGGGTCCTTTTGCCTCATTTCTATGCTAATATTAATTTTGTTATAAACTCGACCGATGCGGAAGGAAAGTATTATTTTACATCTCAGAAAAAGCAGCTTGAAGATTCTTTGTAGATAATGGAGATAGCATTCGAATATCTGAATGAGCTTTTCGGGTTTCGAACCCAGTAAAATGCACTCCTTCCTCTTGTTATCTGATTCTGCTAATTATGACTCGGCTACTGGTCTTCCAGTTGATGTCTTTTTATTCAAAGCTGGGATTTTTGCATTTTGAAGAAATCTATTTGGTTGACATTTGGATGTAGAGATCTCCAGTAATTCTGTACTTTAGTGATTTTTTCTACTCCGCCTTTTTGATTGACTAACTAATGGAATTAAGTTTGGAAAATTTGGACCTTGGAAGAGTGCAGCTTCTTAGCATTCACATTTCGGTGCTGTTGATCTTATTTAATCTCCGGAGCAGCGTCATTTCAAAATTTTCCCCTGCACTGATATCCGCCTTAGGAAATAGCAATTTTCGATGAGTGTGTTATAATTTTCTTCAGTCTGTACACATTGCGGAATTGGGATAAAAGCGCTATTTCGTTAGTTTAAATTATAATATTTTTCGGCAAAAGAGAATTGCGTTATGTTACTCGAAAAACTAATAGGTCTTTGTTTTTTAGCGCCAAAATATAGACAGTAGAATCCGTATAGGAGACTTACTGATACACCAAAAGTGGCTATGCTGGGGACCTGGATAACCGATTATTCAAAATATTTCGTGATCCCGGTAAGAACAGCTTAACTTAAGCGCCGTTCAAAAAATTACGAGTATGTGTCGGTAAATGACGTGGTTCTTTTCCGTTTAGCGTTATCGGAAGGTCTACTGGCACCGATTTATCAAAGATCAAAATTTTAATTTGAAATGAAATGCTTTTGTCTCCACTTACACTTCAACTGTCCTTCTGGTTTGATGGTACTAATATTGGTCTGCTATGTTATCGTGAACGGGAAAAAAAGCACTTTACTGGGGGACAGTCAGAGGACTGCCGTAACTGAAACTGACCTTATGGAGGTGCCTTGACAATGTGGTGGTGCCGTAAACATTTAGTCCAATTCTACTGCCAAAAAACTTGAAAAATAAAGTTATATCGAAGCAAAGCAGCATGAAGATTTAGAGTCAAACTTTTTTTGGGTTTTTGGCTTTCTTCGGTATCTGCCAAGGCACTCAATTTAATCTCCGTTAACTGAATAGTCTGCAGGCATTTAACGAACCCCGATCTTGGACCTAATGACTCTTTACTCCTTGTCTTCATTCTTAAACAACCAAGCGACAGATATCAAGCTAATGGCGAAAACTTTGTCTACCAGAATGCCTAAAAATGATACTCCTTTTAAACACAATTTAATCCGAAAAATTTCATTCATGTTCTAAGGTTCAGGGGTTTTGTTCTTGAGTGAATTTCTTCTGGCAGTTATTCTGAGAGATATCAAGAGGCTTATGCAGCTTGACTCTGACCCATTACATCTGTCTATTTACCTATCATTTATCTACCTACTTTATTAATATAAATGGAGGGAGCAGGTATCGTAAGGAATGAATCCTCACATCTAATGTGGTAGGCTACTTCAGGATCTTTGAAGTCTTAAGATGATTTGAACAAAAGATGACCAAATAGCATGAAGACTATCAAAACAGTTGTTTACGCAGAATCTCCTTTCCGCTGCTTGAGATTGAGCTAACATATTAAGGGGGAAAAAATGGTAGAGATTCATCAAGAAAGTTCTTCGATAATTAGTCGAACCACGACGCCAAGTTTGTAAACTGGTGTATGAACTTGAAATTCCATCATCGGAGTCATCTGGAGGCAGCAAAGCTTAGCCTCCCGAGCGGATCTGCATCCAGTGTTTCAGTGAATTGACATCTACTTATAAATAGATAAGGAAAAAACTTAAAGGCAAAATTTGGTTAAAAAATAAAAAAATCTTGTGATTTGCATTCGGTGATGATGACGGATTTGAACACTAAATTTCCCAGAAGAATTAAATGTGAGAGAACTTTTAACAACATGATTGGCTGGTTAACGTTACTTAACTCAAATCATAGTTGATAGCTGGTAAATTTCAAGCGGTTAGACAACAAAAACATGGAAATGACGGCCAAAGTGATCGAGCTGTTGAGTTAAGTGATCACCATGAAATTCATGCATCTCGCAATTGGACAGTTGGATTCGACAGTTACTCCCGGCATTTTTAGTCGTTTTAAGTTAAATTTGAAAAAAATAACATAAGCCTGCAACCACCTGAAGTATTTCAGCAGAATCAAGAACTTGACTTAGGGTTCCTACAGTGCATTCCATTCTTCTGATTATAGTAACAGTCGAAGCGACTACTGAAAAGTGCTCATCTCCATCAATCTGGCAAAGAGTAATGGAAAGTTTGGGTGTTACTCTATTTCTATTGAATTTAAAAATAAGGTATTCACTGAATTTTCATCGTATAATTGTCCTTTTTCAATGCTCAAGTGTTCTTCTGCGCCAAATTAGGGTTTAAAGCATCGTTTTGTGCCGCCCAGCGAGGTCACTTTGTTTACGCCTGATAAAATAGTCTTGGGTATTCTTGGATATTTCCTCAATAGTAAAATGCTATAATTTAAGGCATAATATGTATGAATCATTCTATTCTATTCTAAGTTTTAAATTTAAAAAAAAATTAAGCAAGAAGTTGACGATTGTAAATGTGACGATTTCTGAACACCTAGATTAAAAGTCTGTTTAAATTAAAAGTTGAAATGATTGTTTTTACATTTATGCCGATTTAAGATGGTAAACTTGGTTGGTTTTCAGCAACTCCGCCACCAACGACCCAACTCTTGACAATCGATGATATTTTTCCGAAACTTGATGAACCACCACAGCTGGAAATCCTGCGAAGTCATCTCTTTGGAGAAGGTCGGTTGACTGAGAAGGCAGCTCTCAAGATCATTGGCGCGACGGCGGCCATTTTTAAGAGTGAAAACAATCTCATTGAACTGGAAGCCCCCATCACAGGTACGTTAAATGAAAAGGAAATCTTGGTTCAGTAATTTTTTCAAACCAAAAACAAAGCCAATTTATGAAATAGTATACCTTACCTTTGAGGGCACTTGGGATAATAGAAGCCGGTCGTTGGAGTGCTTTTGTAGGTGATACCAAGACTGCCCTGACTCTCCTATTGAAATGCAAACTGCGTACTCAAAAGCCTCTAAAAGCCACATGGCAATTCCCGTCCAACAGATTGTATCTGCATCGCATTATTATTATCTGCTTCTGTATCTCCGATACAGGACGGCATCGTGTAATAAAGTTTTGTGAGGTACATTGGGTGGATCCCCTGTGCTCCAAAATGACAGCTCATGATTGATGCGCATATTTCATGACAGCCGTCTCATAATAGAGAATGATTCCAGTGGGTGTGGGGGGAAAAATTTTAGACAAATATTCTAAAGGCTCCAAAGTCTTTATCTTAATGCGCACTTGTTTAATCGGCGTGATTAATCAAGAACCTTCACATATGGGACTAGCGATCTAACCAATTTTGGGTACGATTATGTCTCATTAAAAGGGTTCTTTGATCAGCTATTTATACGGGCAGAAATCATCATCTTTTCCACGAACCATCAAATAACTGCAATCTCAGTATTTCCGTATCGGCATCCTGTCATTTCTTCTTTCGATCCAAATTGTGACAGAACATATTAGACTTACAGTATTCGAATAATAGAGCAAACGCTGAGGTCTGTTGTAATAATTTTTCCGAACAAAGTTGAAGGCTTTCGCTAACTTTGATTATTTTGATTCCGGGTAAGTTTCTCCTTCAAAGTTACAATCGGGACTTAAAACTTAAGGCACATCTGGCGATTATTGAAGTGAACTTCCACTACACTTCAGAAAGTACTCCGGTTTGGTTTGTCTTTCTCCTGGCTCACTAATTTTTTCTGACGCATTAATTAGAAATTCAAAATGCAGGTCTCAAATTTCAGTAAACTTATTGCGTTTAGCCCTCACAATAGGCTGCTCTATTATTCACTTGAATATCTAAGAGTTGAGTCAGAAAAAGCAGTCGTTGCAACTTTTGATTTACGTCTAGTAACCTGCTTCTTCTTGTTTACGTTTGGCGCTCAACTCGACGTTCGATTTGAGATCCTGTTCAATATGATTTTTGGACGTGTTTAGTCCATGGACACTCACTTTGCATTCTTCTAGTTAAAAAATGGTGTTGATTTTGATCGTTTGCATTAGATACTAGCAGGTATATGGGCCATAATGAATGACACATTAAATGTAGCTTTGCGGCAATCGTCCAGAGTATTTTTGAACTGATAGATTCGAGTGCCTCAAATTTTGCACTATCCTTCTTCTCTGACGCCTCTATATGATGTGTGGGAAAAGCCAAGATACGGTTTAAGTAGAATGTTTGATCCACAGTCCTGGGATAGCCCCGTTTATTGTGAAAACAATGAGTTGTTTTTACACCAATCAAATACTGTATCTACGTCATGAATGGCTTTGGAAAAGTGTTTTATAAACATACACTGCTGTTGATCACTTACATTTTTGAAGTTGATTGATATCGCAAAGTCGAGTTTTGTGAGTCAATCTCGATGGGTCCTTCTCATTCCCAGTAGAGTTAATTCGTGATTAACGTGCAATGGAGAGCTTCATAAGATATTTTATGGCTCTGAAGTCAATTTGACATTAAATGAATATATTCACGTAGGCCCTACATATTCAGCCTCAAAACCATGTCTAATATACCAATGGTTTTTCCTTAGATAGCATGATGCTGACATGAAATCCAGTGGGACGCAACAAACTCCAACGCTTTTTTAGATGAATGGATTTGTGATACTGCATCAAGTTATCACGAGAATTCGGGAATGAACAGTTAGAAACCGAAATCTCAAAGGTATTACCCTCGGAAATATTTTTATCTAACCTGAACAATTCTTAAATTATGGGTGTCTAATGCGCAAGGTATCTCATCGGTCAAGCTGTCAATGAAAAGTCAAAATTTCGATTGCATATTGAAAGTAAACATCTACCATCAAACAAATTCAGGTGTGAGGTAAAGTTTTGTAAGAACGTTGTACTAGTTCGGAACGTGATGACAGCCAACCTGATTTCGGTTTCGTTTCAATTCATGCCGATTTTTAAAGTTATTTAAGCAAAGCTGAAGGGCAGAAATTTTTGAAGTGTAGTTATGAACTCATTTCGATACCTTCTATGAAAAGATGATTCACATTAAGATCGGAATACACATCTGAAATTATCGCCAGTCTCAACAGTCTGCATTTTGAGTTAGGAATGCTATGGCTTGTGAAGAAATTTCATGTTTTCGTGAAAAACCTATCGATGCTTTTTTGCCACAAGGCATCAATAGTCTGAACGAGATGCTTCTTTTATTACACTCTACTCTTTAGTTTCTTAATAATAGCTTTCCTTCGCAGTGACCCCGGAAAATGATTAATTCCCCACAAAGAATTGTACATTTCGGAATCAAAAGATGGCATTTATATAAACTGAAAAGCGTTTTTACTGAGACGGGGAGGAACGATGTGGATCTGCAACCTAAAGACTGAAAAAAATTGAATTTCTGCTTTGATATGGCAACATCACTATGGATTTATTTCAGCTCTCTCTTCTGGTGATTTGACTGTTTGAATTGATAGGATGCCGAGCATTGAAAACCTCTTTGAATAAGTTAACCAACATTTTGGAGGGAATCTTTAATGAAATGTTATACTATTTTCATATTGTTTACTTTCATTAGCAGTTAGAATGACGTTCCATTCTCGCCCTACTGATTTGCAGTCAACATCCGCTCATTAGCTTGGAGGAATCGACGAAGAGTATTTTGAGTCGTCCAGCTACCACATTTGCCGAAAAATTATACCGGCTTCCCGCTAAATTCTCTCTAATGTTCTGTATAATGTCGTCGGAGATGAAAACATGATTAAGTCATTTTATGGTCAAACTATGATTTTTTATTTAATATTGGATTCATCAATGGCGGATAGCTTATCAGATAACATGGAAGTGAGGCATATTGGCTCGCATTTACCAGATTGGTTAACGCTGGTTGAAAGATGGTTTTAAATCAAGGATAAACTTTGAGAAGCAATTTCTTTCATTGTGGACATGAGTTTGTCGGAAAGCCTATTTTGCTTTAATACAGATAAGTGCCCTTCTGCAAACAAACGAAGTTCTGTTTACTAGCTCCAAGTTTCAGCAGCAGGTTTTTTATTCATCTTCATCCGTTGGGTTAGCCCAAGGACTTTTTAGGGGTACGACAAAAATATAACGATTCGCACAACAGTTAAACAAATAGACATAGCAACATGACAGTTAAATTGACGTCTTTAGCTCCCTGATCCTCGGCATGATTTCCTCGTGCACTGACAGTTCATTCTTCAGTTGCACTTCTTTGTGGCACCTCGTCCGTCCTCGATACGACATTTTAGTGCCGTTTATGGTTAATGGGCCTTTGTTGTCCTCGTCTCTTTGTTTTTATCCAGGTATTCTTATCTAACAGGCGACCATTAATGCTTAAAATAATAATGATTCATGATCCATTTCTTGCTGGGTAACAGTTTTTCTTAGCCGGAATAGGATGGTTTTGTAGCTCATCCTGATAGATATTCTTTTCTTCATACATGTTTTTATTATACCTCCCACTCTATCTTTTTCCTCCATCGTGTTCAGTTCTACTTTATCTACTGCGTCGTTTGGTTCTTTCCTCGTTTCTGTCGGCTTTTCACTTTCTGCGATTGCAACCGCAGAGTGACAATCCATCATATGTCTATAGCCATCCTTGAGCCTTCTATCATTTAAGGCAATCCATAAAAGAGTACTTCAGCCTATGGTCCAGTATCTCTTCAATTTTGCGTCCTTCTTCTCCATCTTTTTTGCTGTGGCAAAGCATCTATGGCAGTTTGTGGTGGTACAAACAATATTACGTTGCCTTTCGCCTATTAATCTAGGTGTATAATTGTCATCTCGACCTTTAGGGCATTCCTTTGGATCAGGCAGCCATGAATAGGAGTTCTCTTTAAAAAATTCTTTCGCATCTTTAATTAATCGAAGCATCCAATTCCTTGTATGTGAGGCTTTCTTAGTTTCCTCACCTTCAAAGTCACTCTCAAGTATGGAGAGTATCAGGCTGTCTTTGTCCACGTTCAAAGGTTCATCTTTTTTTGCCTGTATAATACTTGCTAAATTACGCATCGGCAGTTCCTATCATAGTTCCTCTAAAATTTTGGCATTCGTGAGTACAATCTAAGAAACATACGTCGAGCCGTACTCTGAGTAGTATGGATCCGATTGTTATCTTTTACTCTCAAGACCATAGTAGACAATCCATAAGTGACTGCTGGATCGACAAAAATGCCTACCAGAGTTGCTTCCGGGGTATTATCGAGACTTCTTGAACGCAGGAATGGTCTTAGTTGTGTCAGTTGCCTTTGTGGCCCTACTAGGTTTGCTCTTACTGCTCCATCTGGCTCACCGGTGTCTTGGATTATAGGGCCAATATATTTGAAGTTTGAGGCACTTCAGAATGACATTCGAGGAGCATTTGATCCTCATCGGCAACAACTTGAGGGCAGATAATTTTGTCCGCTGCAATTCGCTTTCTGTATTTATACGGCTTTATCGTCAGATGCTCTATGAATCCTACAGCTGCTACTTTATTTGGCTCAACGAGACATGGCCCATCTGCATATTCCAGATGATTTAGCAACCATCTTTTGTCCGAGTGAATCGCACTGTCATTGAGTGAGTCAATATGAGTTGGAAGGTTAGGTTGGAGAAAAAAAAGTCCTTCTTTTGAGCCACGTTCCATCACAGATTGTTCCTTTGTTCCCCTTAATCTCTCCATCCGTAAATCGATCAAGAGCAGCACAAAATGATTGTTCGGTTGATTATTGCAGCTTTAAACAGCGAGTCAAAAGCCTTTTTTTCAGGTCAATAAACACCAACAGTTCTTTTTTTCTGGCCCACGGCCTTCTGTATGATGGTCCTCACTGCAAGTATGGTCTGTTCAGTGGATCTTTCTTCGCAGAACCCAAACTGGGCTCTTGAATGTATTTCTTCAAGTTGGTGCTTCAGACGCTGCTCAACGTACCTGGAAGGAAGATTTATCAATAGTTTGCAGGATCTGTCTGTAAACCTTTGCGCTTATGGATACTTAAAACTTGAGCATCAATCCAGGCTCGAGGTACAACAGTTGTAGAACTTATTGAAAGTCCCATTTCAGTAACTCGGATCTTATTCCGCTTTCGCCGGGACTTCATATTGAATTTCTATGGTTGCTTAAACCAATTTATTTCATCTAGTCCGAATTCGTCTAAGTGATAAGCTATGAAATGGTTAGGCTTTGTAAACCTTTTTTCTACGTTTGGTCGGTTATCGGTGCGTCTAGACCAAGTCCTGCAGCCATAGGCGCTCAAATCAGATGGTTGAGTAATCGAACGGTCCACTCCATGGTTTGCAAAGATGCTAGCTATAGAATCGAAGAGGCAAACCTCAGATTTTGCATCTTACTCTGAATATCACACTTAAATTCGCCTCCCAGAAAATCGAATCTAGAACTTACAGGATCATTTTCATGTTGAATATGTTTGTTCGGAGAAAGCCTAAACCCATATCTAGGACGTAGAAATTTCTATCGGTATCCGGTCATGAATGAGTTTTTCAATCACTTTAAAAGTGCGACAATTTTGTCCCGGACTTTATGAAACAGCTGAAAATTTTCAGATTAAAAATTTATTGCCTGAAATGACGGAAATGAAAGAAGTTGCTTAACACTGCTGGTGAACACGTCAATCATTTTCGAAATGCCCTCGTTCTCTACGCGGAGTCTCGATCCGCCCCTGAGATTGGCGATTGAGCTTTATTCTGAAATAGTAGCCAGTTCATATCCCACTTGAGATATTAATTTATTAAACCTTTTGTTCAAATCTTTGTAGAGAATTTCAATTTTATGCACAAGTTGTAGATGATCCTAGCTCAAATTTTAAGCATACGCACTGCTCAAGATGATAGTTACAACTTTAATAAGAATTTTTTGCAACGTTTGATCTTGATTTTTTTATTCAATGAGTTTTTTTAGATTCCAAAAGTGTCTTTGGTAAAGTGATTAATTTATAAATATGAATGTTCTACTTTTGACCTATCCACCTTGTGCCTTTACCCTCCAAGATCAAGACATTTTATTAATTCATATATTCGCAAAAGGCTTTCAAGTGACCTACAACTGATATTGCGGACGTTTTAATCCACCGACCTGGAAATATATCAAGTGATTTTAAAATCATGATTTAGTTATCATAAGATTTTAATTTCGTAGCTTGCTCCACTTTAGGAGCAGCTCGGTTTTAGTCACCATCAAAGAAGTGGAATTGCTTCATGGGCAAGAAACTTTGATTGGGGGCTGTGTGGCTCCACTGCATTTGGAAGGAACAAAAGTTGTATGAGATATTTGGCCCGGTCATTCGGCGAATGTATGAGAGTACATGGTGGAAAGTTTACCAACAAACTAAGCAAACTAAGTACTGCGTAGTTCTAGAAGACAAAAGGCGCGTTGATTAGTGTGGCAGTATCGCCATTGCTAAAGGCGTCTTTTAGCTTTTATTCAACATAGAACTATACTTAGTCCGAGTATATTTATGCAATAGTGTGTTGCCAAACGTAGAGTTCACAGCTAGCGTATAAGCTCTAATAACAATGATTCCCGGAGGCTCGCATATACAATACAGCAGACTATTTAGAAGTGAACTTACTGTACTAAATTTAACGTCTTTTCGACTACCTGGGAATTCCCTAGGTCCTTAAGCGATCTTTCATTGGGCAAATGAAGGGATCCTCGTTTTGGAAGTTTTTATTTGGTGTCTGATCACTTAACCAGACAGCCTTGCAAAGCTTGGGTCTCGGCACACTCTATCCCTTAGTTGTATCTGCGTCTCAGGAGCATTAGCGAGGGATTCGCCCCTATTATTATTTTATTTCATTTATTTTATGCCATTTTGTTGGCTCATTTCTCACTGCATCTAATTGTCCACTTTGAGAGCACCACCTAACTTCTTCCCATTGGATACAACCAGACTCCTCTTCTATAGGCCTAACGATAGTCCAGGATCAAGGTGGACCAAGTTAGCTCACTTGTAAACGGAGACGAATGTGTGTATGATTAAGAAGGCCAATCAGCCTCTTCAAAATATAACTGACACAGTTTATGAGGCAATGAAACTACAGCTGAATTTATATAGTAAATTAAATTGTTGTATATTCAAAAAATTGCTTTTAAGACAATTATTAATCGCTTCAATACACGAATTGAAACCCTGCGCTTTTTTGCTATGAGTGTCAATGTTTTGACAAAGTCGTCTGCGCTGTCATGAATTCGAGGATCGGCATTCCAGACTCTGTACCTATAGATAATTTACCAGAAAATTTATGCGAAAAAATTGTAATGGCAATGAACAAACTGATTAAATCGGTAAATAAATGGATTGTAATAAATTTACTGGGCAGGCCTTAAAGTTAACGCTATTTTAATTACCCATACTCTATCCCTTACATAATAGGAATTAGTTTGTTAAGTGCGAATTTAATGTAAGAAGACGCTTTGTTAATGTTGCCTGTGTGTGATCAAAGTTAGCGCTATTCTAATTGATAAACAATAAATTAGATGCTACAAGATGCAAGCTTGGTGTCCTGACTGAATGACTGATTTCTCGGGAATCATTTGTAAACATCAAGTAGAAAATTTATTCAAAGTTCAAAGTTTATGTTGCAAAATTTTTTGAGATGTCTTTTCAGTATATTGACAAATACCTCCTTATTTATTAGTCTTGCACTTATTCTACCAACCCGTGTTGAGATAGTCTTTATTCCTCTCGTTGAAAAATTGGACGAACATCCACGAGATGAATGCTGGGGTAGGCCAAGCTTTTGTGGTTTTCGAAGCAATTCACCAACTTATACGGAAGTAGATCTTTTTTTCAATCTTCCAGCTTTTGTTCATAAAGGTTTATTTCAATTTAGGGATTTCGATGATCCAACTAGAGTCTTAAAGGTGTTAAAAGAGGGATTATGCACAATTTTATATGTCATCTTGTTCATTCTTTATTCCCCTTTGAACAACTTGCTGCCAGGATGGGGCGAATCGCAGTTCATTTTTCCTTTTTAGAGGAACGCATGAGTATTCGAACTTTTTAGTTCACTGATATAACATTCAGCCTGACCTGCAAATTGATTAGCATCTTGAAGGTCTGCCTTTTTTGTAAAAACATCGACAGCATATACTAATAAGGTTAGATTACTTATTTAAGATTTCAATTGCAATTGACTTTCATTTTGTAGCAATCAACAGATTGTTGGTTTTGGTTTGTGGAACATATTTCACATTTTCTCAATAGTAAAACCGACAGGTACCTCGATATGTGGATTTTCTCCTGGTTAAATGAGTAATTTTAGCTGTGTGATTGAGATTTTTGTAAAATTTTCACACAAATAACGAATCTTCCATTAAGAAAACGCTTTCAAGCTACCACGTAATGTGCTGATTTCTCGAACATAAAACTTTAAGCTAGACCAACGTTATATATGGGGTAACAGAGGACCAAACACCCGTCTAAATGATGGAAATTAGACAGGCTCTATGAGTCTAAGGCTTAACAAGCCATTTCACGAAAGCAGATTGGTACGTTATGTCCAACACTTCATATTATGCTGCTAATGGAACTGTTTTTGCGGTTATTTAACTAGTCAATTGAAATATTCCCAACTCAAAACGTAAGTTATTTCATCGTCCATCAACTCGCTTGACGTATAACTTCTGCGTTACCTTGGTAGAAATTTTAACACCTAGTTAATAATTCACACGACCAATATATGAGAGACAACCCAGTGAGACTTGAGAATTACTCCATGCTAAATCAGTTCTTTGAGAGAGAGAGAGCATGCCTAGGACACTGCATACCAAATTAAAGAGGAAATCATTTTTGGTAACATATTGCAATTCCTCTTCTTGAGTAAAATATAGCCAAGTTTGGACTTTGGTTAAATCAATAGAAACTGATTTATTCGTTCATTCCTCCCATTTAGCTTTCATTAGAAAAAAGAAGGTACATCTCGGTGATCGTTTGATGTGGACTTTAAACGCTTTAGGGGAAATTTGTCCAGGAGAATAAAAGCTATATGTAAAGGTGAATTTTAATCCTGTTTTAGTTAGAAGGGGGACTAGCTAACCTCTACTGCTATTCATAAAAAGAAAAAGCAGTTTTGAAGTTCTGGTTTGAGTTGAGTTTCAAGTCATCGGGTTTTGGTTGGCTTTTGTAAAAAACTGAAGAGCATGCTGATAGGTTACTACAATCCCTGTTAGTGTAACTGATTTGATTGCCCTCATCTAGGACTAAGGTAGAGCTACAAGGGCTCTTAACCGTGAAGTTTTGTCAAACTTCTTCTACACATCAGTATCACCCAAAGGTTCGGTTTAAAAATCAGCTTGTGGATTCAAAGGACCGGATTCTATTAGCGATCGCACAGAATTCTCCAGCAGTTTAAAATCCAGCTAGCCTTCGCGTCAAGTTTTTTTCTCGGGGCTTCCATCGATACCTTATTTTGTGAGGCAATGAGGCTGTTCTCTTTCCCCGTTTTAAATCAAGCCCACAATGAAGGAAAGTGTCTCCTAAAACGCACATGTGAAGCTATAACGGCACCTTTATTCCTCTAGTTAAGAAACTTTCACTAGGCTATACCCCTGCTGATTAGATTTGAGTGTTGCTGATGGCCATACCAACCATCTCGAACTTGGTTTGTAAATTAAACGCGCATTCGACCTCCATTCGACCTCATAACCATAATTATCTCTCCTACCTAACTCAAAGTTCGGCTGTCTTTAGCATTGCTGAAAGTTTCATTTGAAGTGTTTCTACCGTTTTGAACTGTCAAACCTCACAGAGGTGTGAAATTCAATTCCTTAAAATATGCAGTGCAGGACCCTCGTGCGGGTACGTGCAACTTCAGTCCCTTTCTCAATTCCAAGTGGCATGTTGTGTCGTGTCTTATCGTTCCGTAACATAGTAACGCTTTCTCTCTCACATATACCTTCAAATGCTGTTGTCTCAGAAGCAATTTTGCATTCTCCGTATATATTGTAACTTCTGACTAAAGAACGCTGGTCTCAAAGATGTAGTTATATGTTAAATGGAATAAAATCTCTGGTGAATGACCGGGAAATGAGATTAAATGCCTGGCTTCAGTTGCGTCCACCTAAAATAATGGCTCATTGATAAGTTGATTTGGGGTATGCTTTTGCCTCTCTGACAGGACCTCAAATCTTCCTCATATGTGTTTTAGACACAAAGACTGAGGAGTCAAATCGCAGCTTCTTATATTTCATTTTTACTTGAACTCTTCACTAAGTTGTTAAAGCACCGCTTTAGCTGCTTTGCAGAAGGTTTGTTCTTTTACGATCCTCCTAAGAATTTCGAAAAGAAGTTGAACATTTAAGGTAATGTATGGCTTGGGTTGAAAACCCGCTGGAGCACATTATCTAAATTTCGATTGATAAAGCCATGTCCATTCTACCCTGACCCACAATAAGGGCTCAAAAGCACCTTCCTTAAATATGAGTTTGTATAAAACATAAGACAATAAATTAGAATTAAGAAGTAAGCAAATATTGTTTGCTTCAATCGAATGAATAACTGTATTCCACTAAACTAATCCGAATGAGGTGTTTAAGTTTACGCAAGTCATGATCATGGTAGGTCTCCGAAAGCCTAAAGAATTTTCGTAGGCCGACCGCGTGAATAACCCATTTCCTTACTCTCCGTTTGGTGCAGATTCGTCTTATAAGATCCTCGTATGGGGTAGATTGGCTGGGTAACTCTTTTTTGGTTAATTAGTACCAGGATATGAACTTCAAGTGGAAGCAGAAAGATTAATTGTCCCGTAGACAAGGGATCCTTCAAGGGCCTGATTCTGTTCGATATCTGTAAAAAAATTATGATTTTTTTCATAGTTTGTGGAGACATCCATGGTCAATACTACGATTTGATGAAACTCCTGGAGGTGGGCGGAGACCCTTCAGCGACGCAATACCTCTTCATGGGTGATTACGTCGATCGCGGCTGCTTCAGCATGGAGGTTCGTCAATTTTCATCATTAAAGACGTTTTTTAAATTACACAAAACTAAATCCTGTTTTGCCGATCAAGGTTGACTCACATTTTCTCGATAGTCAAAAACGGGTTCGCGGCTATGTGGACTGTTTTTACACAAGTGCAGCTGCATTAAAAAACGAGTGGTGCTTTGTAGAGTTAGATATTCTGTATCTTTGTAAAAAATTAGACTATCCAACGCTCGAGCTTGAACTTAGCAAAAACTGTAATTTTCGCACTGCTAATATACACGAGAAGAATCTTTTTAGCATTTAGTGCAGTGGCCTAACCTATTCGCACTTTCATTCAAAACTAAGTAGGCTTAGAGCCTTTCTTGAACTAAGGACAGTACGAGAACTGCAAAAGATGCAAGGGGAAAGTCAAGCCAATCACACGGTTTGCGACACGTTTATGGAGGCCTCGTGACTAAAGCTCTAAATTCTTTTTTAATGAGAGAGGATGTCTTCATGTAAGGATGGGCTGTACCAGTTTGAAATAATCACATAAAAAAGCTGTATTTCTATTGTTTTCGCTTGAAACCAATTGAAAGTCCAGCATTCGAGATTTGACTTTGAAGGTCATGGTGGCACCGAATAGCAAGGCCGTCCCATAGATATGCAGCTTCCTTCTTGTATAGAAAGCATGTACGTGCTCGAAAGCGCCAAGTCATATTCTCTCGTATGCTAAGTATTTAACCTTCCATTAGATGGTATTACTCGTTCTAAACATGAATAGTATCGAGGAATCGGCTAAATGAAATTTCTCCTCACCCTTGTAATACCGGAGAGGGATCTGAAGATGAATTGCACCTATACGTCCCAAGATTGAGCTACGCAACGATTAAAAAGGCCTATGAAAGTACATTTTGATGAATTGGAGAATCAGATACTCAATGCTTACATGTCCAGTCAGGCCATTTGTAATAACTAAGCTGATTGGGTTCACACTGTTGTCCCAGAGGGCATGTGTGACACCTTGATATCTTCCCAATTTAGAATCTTCTGTTTTGACATTCCATTTAAAATCAAGCCCCCCTTATACGCTAATCTAATCCTCGTGTTCCTGTGAGCTTGTTTTCGTCTATTTTTTTGGCTAATAAAAAGAAGATTCCTGAATCCACTTACAAGCTTGCCTGCTCCCTTTAAGAAAACTAGCATTTTACTCGACAGACTTTTAGAAAAACCTGCCAGACTTGGTTGAAATCGAATCATTTAAGGAAAAGAAAACTTCATCAGTAAATGTAATGTACTCACTGGTGTGCTCGCGAATAAAATTATTTGAAATGAATGTCTTTCAAAGGAAATTTCTCATGATTCTCAAATGCAGACCTCGTTTAACATGGTAGACGATGCACATGATTGGGATGTAGAGATACATGCAAAATGACAATTACAGAAAGAAAATGAACTCCTACCTACGAGTTCTCGAACTGGAGGAGAAGACAAGCGTTAAGACTTGGAAGGGAACTCGAGGATTCTTGGGGAGATTGATAAGGTCTAGAGCGGCTGGAAAAATCAATAGCATCGCCTTTTTAAATCTAACGTCTAACTGGTAAGTCCTCTGTCCAGTTCTGTTTCTACCAGGGAATTAAAGTTGGCTGAAGTTTTTCTCAAAAATAGAAGCCCTGAAAAATGGACTAAAAGGTGATAACGAGAAATCATAATCGCTAACCATGAGAGACTGAACTGACTTTTGCT
Organism: Moniezia expansa; assembly: GCA_019097775.1. Taxonomy (NCBI): domain Eukaryota; kingdom Metazoa; phylum Platyhelminthes; class Cestoda; order Cyclophyllidea; family Anoplocephalidae; genus Moniezia; species Moniezia expansa. The sequence continues at coordinate 11,082,436 of JADFDV010000053.1, forward strand.
AAACTTACCTCTGTGGTGCCAAAATGCATTCGATTGATTTCGGTTGAAAGTTCAAGGTATGACAGGCCGATGTCACAGTGAATAAGCTTTTTATTTTAGTTTCTAATTCCATTGTTGTCAACTGGATTGAAATTTCAATCCTCATATAATAGAAGATTCATCACGCCTTTTTCAGTGTGTCCTCTACCTCTTCGCGTTGAAGATGACCTACCCACTGACATTCTTCCTACTACGAGGCAACCATGAGTGCCGACACCTGACGGAGTACTTCACTTTTCGACAAGAGTGTAAGTCTTTTCCGTTACCTTTAATTTACTCTTGCCACATTTGATCTACTTTTCTGATGTGTAACTCTCGACATCCGGGAGATTAATTAGCCTTAGTGCAACGTTAATTTTTGTATGGGTGTGATGAGCTACCTATTCAGTCAGCAGTTGGAAAGGGAATTTATTTGGAATTTAGTAGAATAAAGAGCAAACAACGAGGCGTTCATTGGTGTTTTGCTAATCCACCTACTTCTGGACACTGGTTGGCGAGGTGTTCAAATATACCAGATTGAACTTAACTCTCCTTCTAGAAAAGAAGATAGTGGGTTGTTTAAATCGTTCGTTTAAACTCAGCTGCAAATTTAGTTAAACTATTTAATTTCTCCGGACTTTCATTTGCTGAGAGTTAATGCTTTTTTCCAGGGGTTAGAGTATGAACAGCAGAGGCTTTCTGAAACCAATGATCAGATTTTCAGCGGAAGGAGCTGCGGTTAAAGAAATCAAAAGTTCATATTTCATCTTGTTTACTTCAAGTTTCCTCTAATTTGTTTCATTTGGAAGTTCTGTCAATGATTCACACTGTTGATTTCTTCCAGAATGAGTCTATTTATTCTTAATTTTGCGACAACATGCACTCAAGCTTGCATGAAAGGAAAGGGTATTTCGACAATTATTTTGGCCACCTCTTTGTGGACCATCATCAACCATTGGATGTGCTCCGAGGTGTTACTGCACTGCCGGCAGCATGCTCAGTCTCTTTAAACTTTCTGCGGTAAAGAAATGCCAGATTCCTGGGTTTTTAACTGTCTACACATTTACCTTGCTCATGTACATACTTTGTATCCTTCAGTTTTGTTGGGTGCAAGTGAACCCTCATCTAATTTGCGGGAATGGATATTCCATCAGTTCCACGATTTCTTCGCATCACCCTAGAAACTGAGATCTGAATTGCAGAATTTTGATTTATAACTTGCATGGAAGTGAGAGACATCATGTATTGCTTAGCTGGTTATGCTCGACTGAACAGGTTCAACTTGAGGACGATGTGGTTGAGTGAAGTAAGTAGATTCTGCAGGCCAATAAGATAAAATCTTTACAACGTATAAAATAAAAATTAGGTACTCACATTGTCACTCTATTATCACCGGTGCTGCAAACTCCTTCTCTCATTTTGGTTCCCATGAAATAGAAACAGAAATCGTTCGATTAATCCACCAGATTGCTATTTCATCTCGGGGAAAAGAATTTTTTCTGAAGGAATCTTCTTATAACAGAATGTGGATGGTCTTAGTGTTTTCACCTTCTCCATCATCCAGAATTTCGGAAAGGCTTTCTTTGAACTCAGAGAGGGGTTTCAATGCTTTAAGGCGTCAGGTGAAGCCAGGTAAAAATCAATTTAATCTTGAATTAATTTAGAATGATAGGATCCCTATAACTGAGTGATTTGCAGATGTAACACCAGTGTTGATCCGATCGGACCATCACCTCGACCAACTATGTGGTGTTGGAGGTAGCCCTTGCTCGCAGCTATGCCTTTCACATAAAAAACCCCCATGGACATTACAACATAGTACATTGTCTCATTAGGGAGATACTAGAACAAACATTACGAATGATTACCTTCGGACTTATCATACCTTGATTACCCCCTTTACTCGACCACTAGTCATTACAATTCATAATATCGAAGGATTGTATAAAACTATGTTAAGGTATATTAAAACTCTTCTCAATTCGTGTTGAGCAGTATTCCATTTTCCGCCGGACCTTTATTTTCAAACTACCCACTCACCAGCCATCTCTTCTGGCATTACCCTGGATCGCCTTCAGTTTATTAACTTAGCTGTACTTTGAATGGAGACATTCCGCATTTTAGCTTCCCCTGACGACAAATTAGGGATTGAATTCCGATGATTCCAAGATTTGCTTAAATCTGCGGATGTAGCCACCAATCGCCTAGGTGACCTGCGCTGTCGGCGCAAGATCGCCTAAAGGTGGCTGAACTTCTTGTGATGGTCATAGATATTCAAAAGTTTATAAGCTACCTTCCACATAAAGAAAAAAAGACGAATTTAAGGTGGTTCCTAGTATCTGAAGGTTTCGTCTTCGTAAATTCGTATTTCCCTGCTTTCTTGGTTTTGGTTCACAACTTCAAGTCAGTTAATTTGCCCTACTGTTAACTTTTACCTACCGCAATGTATCTTTTTTGTCTATTTACATATCGGCGTGCTCATTTCGCATTAATGATTTGGAGAAGTTTTAACCTACGCCTGTGTCCTATGTAAAATTGCATTACTAAAACATTAGCCAGTAATCACCATTTCAATCATACGACGTCTCGAATTGGCTCAATTTAGTTTCCCAAGATCTTGTCACTAGATAAGAGCTCCGACTTCAATAATTGGTATGAGATGTAGCATTTTGAAAGTGGGTAATCAACAGAAGTTTGATTTCCAGCTACTCTCAGGAAATTTTTTCGAAGTCTTTCCCCGGATGCTGTTATAATCCCTATCCATTACCTTTCGCCGGCCCCAACTCCACTCCTTAGCCAAAGAATGGCTAGCTGGAAAGGTTTGGAGTCAGCAACTTTCTCCAGCACTGGATTTAATTTTACTTCTTTTTTAAAAATTTTTCAAGGTTAGTTCTTCTACATTTTGCTCAATTTTACTGAGAGGACTACGTGCTTTTATAGTTTTCTTAGGTGGCAAAATGATATCAGTGGCAAGATTTATTATTTTTGCGCAGTCATTCTCTCCGCATGTAGCAGCAGTGGTAGTTCTCTTTTTATTGATCATTATTTATTTAAATTATCAAGATCAAAGTGTAGTAATCAGAAATGCCAAGGGGGAGCAGAGCAATCATTGAAGCAAAGAATTACTACCTGCACGACTCTTCCTTATTCCTCTTATAGTCGGTGACTTCTTAACTAACTGTTCGTAGACTCATCAGAAGTTTAATCTTTGAATGACCACCAGTTTAGCCGCCAAGTTCAAAAGTTTTCAGTCGACTGAGGGCTACCTTTCTTTTTTTCCCTCAGCGATGAACTTAGCTAGTCACGAGTTTGTCAGTCCTGACCGAATACCTACGTGACAGATATTATCGCCACAGTACCTTGAGACTCAAAATCGTTATTAAAAGCTATGACCTTAAATAAGGAATAGTCGTGTGGCTAACACATGGATGCTACAACATTCGTTTCCATTTGCCCTCGAAATATTGCTTCCCAGCTATTCTATTTTCAGTAGCTAATCTTAGAGGTCCATTGACAATGCAAATGCAAAGATTGTCAACTATCAGCAGTTTCCCTAATGATTGATTTCACTGATAAAATATTCATTGTACTTGTAAACTATGAGGAACATTTGAAACAAAGCTTAAAAACTCCGATGTGGCAGAACAACGGTAACTGCCGTTTAAGAGTTAATTTTTCGGTGCAATGGAATGAAAAATTGTTTGTTCAAGCAATGCGTTATCTTCCTGGCGTCTCCCTTAAGTAGAAAACATGAATTTGTTGAAACCATCAAATACCGAAGTCAGTCCACAAAAATTGAAACTCGTTGAGTAAATGATAGGAGAACAGTTTGAAGTGAAATTTAACAGAAGTCCGAAAAATGAATGGGTAACATTTGCGCCCGTTACTTACGAACGCAAACAGCTACTAAAGTTCACTATATATTTTCCTATTCTACCCAACGGGATCCATCAGAAAGTCTCCGAAGAGAGATGGTTGGTTGAGACAACAAATCGCTATCGTCAGTCAATCTTAAGTGTGAGGGACATAGCCAACCATTTCTTTGATTTATGTGGATAGTATTCCCTAAGCAGTAGCCTTATAAATGAAAACATACAGCAGTAGTCAATCTAGACTTCAAGCTGGTTGAAAAGAAAGTCAAGAGCAAAAATGCCTAGTTCTATGAATACGTATTAAATTTCATGATGTTAAAGACCATGCATCCAGTAGCCTAAAGGTATCTGGGCATACCAGCTCCCTTTGATCCGCATGATTTCCTAAATGAACCGCCAACTAAATAACATTAAAAGAAACATGGATATAAAATGCAAAAGAGACTGATTTATCTGGATTTCTCTAGGTTTTGTGTTGTACTTCTGTACATTTAGCAGATTACAATGTAGGATTTTGGTAAGAACTCTTGGACATTTCCCTTATTTACTGACGGATGTGTACACAAGATTTCGCATCCTTTAAACACAAACTTTAGCCCAATAACCAATGGGAAACCAACTGCGTAATTCTTTCATTGTATATTTAACCCGCTAACATGCCTCATTAACAGTTAAATGGCAAGAAACCGTCGCCAAAACAGCTCTATCAGTTACTCGAATTCAATGAAGTAGAAATTACGATCGAACTAGAACTAGAAGCTTATAGTGTGTTCTAGCAAAGAATCTCTAAGTTTCAAAGAGCTATCGCAGCTCTTGAAATAAAGCAAATGTGCTACACTAGTTTATAAGCAAATCTTATTAGGTCTATTAGTTCCTTTTTTGCTCATTTTGAAGAAGGTAGAAATTTTGTCAGGCTAATTTTGAAATAACTCAACGTAGGAGAAAACGCAGTTTTCATTGCAGTTTTTTATCACGTCCCACTCCTCTGCCATACAACCGCCGGCGATTTAGTGCTGTCGGAGCTTGTGAATCCTTTTTTGCTAGATCCTTGCATTCCGGGCTGGCAGCTCATGAGTCTCGAACTAATAACACAAATAAATAACTTATCAGAGGAGGAAGGGAAGAGGCGGTATCTCTATCTTGATCCACGACAGACCTCTTCGTCGACTGTAAAAATGTGGTCTACTTCTCTAATGTTCACCTCAACGATTCATTTCCTGACCCCTCTCATTAGATCCCGCAGTCTTCGAACATCCCAGACAACTTCCCCGCATTAAATCATGCTGTTTGTCAGTATGAAGCGCTATTTTGAGAAAATACCACGTTCAGAGCTCTATTACCCTGGTTTTTTTCCACCCAGGAGCTACGCTTTCAGCTGTGGTTGCTACAGTTATCAGCTATAGTTTGCCCACGAAAAATTATTTTCGCCATTAAAAGCATCAGTGGGTGTGTTCTTGACTTATTGAATTGAAATTCAAAGAGGTAATTCAGCTGGTTTGGCTGCAATATACCCATGGTAGCTAGGTTATCCAAAATCCATGCTAATGTTCAGGAAATCAAAAAATCCGTGAACGATTCTAAAACATACCACATATCTTTAAGAATTTCGATACAAATATTGGAGCTTTATTTCACCAAACAACATCAGCAGTAACGTTCTGATCAAGCGTCGTGCAAATGAATGAATGGTTTCCTAAAAGGGGATCACTGTTTATGATAACAGAAGCAATTACTATTAGTGTTTTCCCAGGAAAATATTGGTAACACGGCGATTTCTACCCTGATCGTGATTCACCTTTCGCACCGATTGAGTCGCTGTGCCGCGTCGCAGTTTTGAGCAAAAATCGGAATTTACTATTGTCTCAACGAACAAGAGAATTAGATTGCATTACCTTGTATTTCTTTGTAGCCACCTCTAACCTTTGAATTTAGAATGTATATGAATTTGTCTATCCATTAGTGGTTCGATCTTCAATGGCAGAGCCAAAACGATTCTCTACTATACAAATTATTGTATGATAAAGAGATATGGGACAATTTTAGTCAACTCTCTGATGATCCGAATCTCTTGGTTTGACATGAAATTAATATAAGTGCTGTAAATCCATGGGTCTCATGGTTAAATTGAGAATTTGATGTGGGCAAGATGGAAGTGAATGTAACTGTTTGATTTTTCTGGCATCGAGTCTTCTTTTCTGCTGAAAGTCCTACACCGGCGATAAATGTGAAACTTTCTGCTTGTCGCGATGTAGTCAAGGGTGATACTTTAGACATGTGTGAGTCAAGAATGGAGGAATTAAATAACTGCCCACTTACTGGGGGAATTCGGAGCCTGGTTCGATCCCAAAACTAGTACAAAGGAGATTGTGCCTTACCAAGCGTTGCAATTGCTATCGCCACCCGAAGAATGCTAATAATATCATGTTGATCTCGCCAGGTGTTCTCGTAGTCCACCCAATTCTCTACTAACATGTGTCCAGCTCTTCGAAGAATGGAATGTTGATTTCCGACATGAAAGAAATAGAAAAGGAATCTGGTCATGTGACTGTTTAGGACACACAAATTAGACACAGACTGTAAAATTGTAAAATTCATCTTTCATTCGACAACGTGATTTCCTAAGCGTTTGTTCGCACTTATTCGTCTGCTTCATTAAACACTCTATTGTTTTCTACAACGGTTAGGTTCCGCAGCTAACCAGCCACCTTCCCTGTCGAAATATTTATCCATTAGTTAAGTGTAAATTCAGATCTGAAACTTGACCTCTGCCCAAGCATTTTGAGGTACGAAACAGCCAATAGTATTTGTTTTGGGGGGTTTCTCAATTTCATCACACTCTGGATAAATCACAATTTCGCTTGGCTGGGGTTAATCATCTCTTCTTCTAATTCAAGTAATACAATTCTCCTGAGCACTTATACTCCTAAGATATCTAACTTTAATGCTTCATTGCCTTCACGACGCAAAAATGATATGAATGAATTTTCGCTGCCTATTTTTAAACCAAGGAATCCTTCATCCAAAAATAGCCAATGAGAGGTTGTCAATCGCACAACCAATCAGAATTGTGCTTCTCTACAGTGATTCGCTAATCGGAAATGCAAGAAACCAATACGGGTTTGCTGTTTGGTAATAAATCTCCAATTGGGTATTTGGACATCAAAAGTTACTTATTTCTGCCCTTAATATAATTTTCATTCTTGCGATATTTCCTGTTTGGATTTGATTACTTATAATACTTTGCCCTGATTAACTGTCCATTTCCACATGTTTTTATGATTACTAAGACGTTAAATAAACAAATACATTTGAATAACTAGATCTCTTTCCGTAACCTAGGTCGCCATATGTTGAATAATGAATAACGAACCCTTATGCTCAGTTCATCATTTTTAGCACTAAGTAGTTTAAATATCTAGAGAATATGGCACAACAGTTTGCCGTCAGAACTGCTATAATGACTTGGTTACAAAAGTTAGAAATACCTCTGACTTAACAGCAGGAAAGGCGATGGCGACTTATCGCGAACCTCACGAAATTCAATTGATAATAAATCACAAAAGAACAAAGTTCTTGCTTAAATTTTCTTCATTACCACCGCTGCCGTCAGATTCTATTGTGAGAATTGCTCATAATCGTGCAGATAGACTATGTAGATCTTGAAGCAACGCCAATTTCGGTGTTCGACAGGATTTTACACCCTGAAAGTAATGTTGACAATATACCCTCTTTTGGTTACGATAACTTTCGCTAAATCCTAGAGGTGAGGTGATTACGGCACAATCGGCACAAACTCGGATAAAAGAGAATGAGTCCTGGAAGACTAGAGCGCAGAAATAGTCATGCCTCTGGTGGTTTTTCTCATTGTTGGGATGAGCAACGTATAGACTTTCCTTTAGTATTACACCCTTGTGCGTCTATAACTCCAAGTCATTTCTAAAAAGCGAAGGGGTTCTGATGTCTTCTATCAAGCGGTGTCTTCTTTCTAGGCAAATATTTTTTTAACCCCAGTTATTAAGCGCTGAGGTGTCAAATATTTTCTTTGCTAACTTTCCTGCAAGGGATTCCTCCTGTTTATTAGGAAGACGCTACTAGGTATTCTTCACTGATTCAATACGGAGGAAAGATTTCTAGGATGGACTTTCAATGTCTGAACCTTAAAGTCAGTGTCTCTATGATTATACGATATCAGGCTACGTTCGGAACGAATTTTAGATAAGTGGGGTTTGCTGAACACGGAGGAATAGTGACTAGACTGCAGAGTCAAATAGACTGTACATAAAGTTTTAGATCACAGCACTCCTTGAAACTGATCTCACAATTTTCTGTACACTCTTCTTCGCAATAGCTGTGCCCATCTAATCTAGAGGAGATGCGATCTGACTATTGTATGATTACTTGACTTCAGTGAGTTTCGTTGAAGGTGCTCGTTAACTTATACGCAGGCACATTCTGTTATAAGTGTTTTTTATTTTGTATCATACCCTAATGACCGGGTAGATCCATAATCGTCTTTGCAATTTCGGTTTAAGAAATTTTGGGCTATCATAGTTCATGATCCTTAAAAAGGATAATGTGCTCTAGTCGGTAGATGGAAATTACATTCAGACATGTAATTAAAGTGTATTGCTTGAAAAAATCCTTTACTTTTTAGTAATTGCTCAAATATATGATGAAAATGATGCCGTTTAGACGGGCCAGACCTAACCTCACCCAAATTCTTTTGTTAGTCTAGGTTTTCATCCCGAATCGCTTACTATCTTGACAAATAGGGGAAAAACGGTACGTCTGAAAAGATGTAGGCATCTCTACGAAGGTATTCGGCAATCTGTTTTTGTGAAAGTGATTAGAATACGTCTGTAATTATGATCATTCAGAGCTACCTAATTTTGGTTACTCATGGCTACCTAACGCTGATTGGCAACGCCTATTCGATCTCACTTTTGTTTTCATAGCCACTAAAAAATGGAGTATATGGTCTCTATTTTGTGTTATCGTCTCCTTCTGAACCGCTTTGAGTCCCCAGATAGGTCATAAAGATATGTCACGTCAGCAGTTCGTTTTTAAACAAAGGCTTGGATGAGTGGAAATGAGGATTTCGGAGCAATTTGCGAAATCGGGTTGTGGAAAAGATGTGAAATAGTGATTGCACCTTGGGTCATTGTAAAGATCCTTATTTTACTTCGAGCATGACCAAATGAATCGCCAGTGAACTTCGACTTTACATACATACATACATACATACATACATACATACATACATACATACATACATACATACATACATACATACATACATACATACAAACATACATACATACATACATATGCTGTTTTCCCTATAACCATTTGAAGTCCTCAAATAGGCCATTGAAATTTGTCTTAAGAAAAGTTTGAATATGAAGCCTATGGTGACCTAATAAATTAAATTAATAATTAATCACTTTGGGTGGAGGAGGTATGAAGAAAGGAAGAGAAACCGAGTATGGACTCCTTAAAATGCAATTTTATTCATCAAATTTGCCCTCACGCGAGCATAGTATTCAAGTCAGGCCACTCCGAAAGATGTCTTCTCGAAGTCACTCCAAGGCAACTGATTGAAAGCTTTTCTCTCTCAAGAACTAGTGTTTCCCAACAGCAATACCAAAGTCACTTTCAAATATCCATGCAAAAATGTACTCTACTTGGGCCACTTAAACATCAGATATATTTTGGTGAAAAATGAGTGAACTAAACCGGAACGCATGAAATTTCATGCATGGTTTACCAAACTAAACTACACAGAATCGTCGGTTTTAATGAAAAAGCATTTGATTAACCCAGGTTTCTAAGTGATACACACTGAGTAATCAGGAAGTGTTGGAGCAGGAAAAATGTTTGTGGAAGAGATTTTGAGGAAATAATGGTGGTTGCTGTATTAGCGACAGCTTTAAATAAAGTGTACATACAGCATATTGGCGCTAAAGCAGACTTTTGGCCGTACGGCTAAGAGGGAACTTAATGATAGATGTGGGAACAAATGCAAAGTCATTTTGGATTTACTGACGATTAAGATTCGTCCATTCAGGCATTTCTGAATGGGCATGTTTAGTTGCACAGGCAGAGCAGCAGCCATGGATTTGACCTGAGACGCTTCTTCGATATCCATTGATTCGCCTCCAACGAATAGAAACCAGCATTCATCTTGATTAACTATTGGCCTGCAATGAAATGACTTATTGAAATGCTTCACTCAGGCCGATTTCTGGGTGCCTTTCTTCTCTCCAATAGAGGAAGACAGTTTCTTCTTTTGTAGCTTTGGCTATTGCAATAATTAGGCCTACATAATTTAGCAGTATCAAATTATGAGGTTTGCTCTCCGCCTCTGGAAAAACAATTAGTTTGGAGAGGCTTGATGCGGTTTTCAGTCCTGCTTCTTAGACGGCTTCTTCCTAGCATTCATATCCCTGGAGTTTGTTCCATTCCTACATTGCATAAGTTTAATTGCATTGCATCCTGCAGATATGCTGAAGTTTCTGGCTCTTCTTGTGAGGTGATCATTTTATCGCTTAAGATCCAGCACGCACCTTCAAAATTCAAAAGGCTTTTTTTTACTTATCTAAATTTTTGCACACACTTTTAAATTAGATTTTCTCTGTTTCTAGTTATTAAATCATGCCTCCCTCACTTCTTATCCCCACTATTTTTCGCATGCACTTGATGGTACCTTTGGGCTTATCTGTTCACTTTTTGATCCACCTAGAATCAATTTCGCCTAAATAGTCAAGCCCTCGTAGAACGCTCGAGTCCTTAATTTGGTTTTGTAATCTTCAGGTCGATTGAAGTACACGGATGCTGTGTATGATGCCTGTATGGAGGCTTTTGACTGTCTTCCCTTGGCTGCTCTCATCAACCAGCAGTTTCTCTGTGTGCATGGAGGTCTCTCGCCTGAAATCCACTCACTCAGTGACATCAAAAAGGTTAGTTCGATTTCCCATGAAAAAAATGATTTTAGCTTCATATTCGCGGATGTCATATCCCTCTCTCCTCATTCTGTTATTACGCAATGTTATGGATTTAATCGTTCATTCATCCCACCTGGTCTCTTATCCAAGGAAGGGTCATATATTCTTAATTCAATAGTAGGACGAGTCTACCGATGGATTAATGTTCGTTATGGTTGCATGATTCTTGGCTCAATTGATCTCACTTAATCTGTATGAAGTAGACTGGATTGAGGCAGATAAAAATAAAGCCACTCGTATGGTTAAAATGGTTCCGCTGTGATCTGCCCTTTATCAAAATTAAACCATGTTGATTTTCAAGTCTTTAACCAAACAGTGATGCTCCCAGACAAGCGGTAAGGTTCAAATCGTGAAGTGTTTCGTAATTGTTTGCTGCTACATCCATGTCTCGTATCTTCGAAGATGGCGAGTCATACCGAATGGTTGATAATTCGTGCTAGGTGTACGTGAGCCACGTTAACCTGCTTCATAGAAAGGAAGTTAAGAAACTGGTACTCTCAAAATTCAATTGCACTGCAAGAACATTCCATTACCGTCTATTAAATGACTACTTACTCGTGCAGTAGGGGTCCATCTAATGACGTTTCATGTTTCTGTGCCGCGATTGCCTTTGACACGAACTCGGACGCTTCCATTCATCCTTATAGTAATGGTCTGTTTCTCGGCTGCATGCATTTATTTATCAAATAGATTTGTCTTTTTAAATCGCTCTAGAAAGCATCTGGAAAATTAGACTCTAGGCTTCTGCCCAATCAATCCACTACCTTTTAGAGATGATTTATGGTAAGCCAGAGACCTAAAAGAGACAGTGCAAGTCATTTGTGTGGCTTAAACGGATCGCAGGTAGCCTAGGGATCATCTTTGGTCAATTTTGTTAATTAATCAGAGCATTAAGATACAGGAACCTAAGGAAGGATTGACTGGACAAAGTAGACTATTTTTTGGCAAAAAAACTTTGCACTCAGCTATATACTTGCGTTAGAATAAAAGACCATTGTACAACTGCGTCATCTGTGCAGAAACAAATCGTGTGCTCGGGAGCATTGAGTAATGATGTCTAGCTGTGTGCAGTGAAAAGCAATATAGAGCTACGTCACCTCCTCATTCTAGAGAGATGTCCTCTGATATCGAAATTCATGCAATTTCATGAGAATTGGTTCTAACTATTCGTTCATAAAAGGTGTTTGGGATCCTTTATAAGACCCAGAAATTTAAAGGATGCTCAAATTTGTGTAGTAAATACAAACTGTGATCAAAATAAATCCGATTTGTTACCTACTAACTTCAAGGGTCTGAGCCATTTCGTTAGCTTCAGGCATTTGCTGATCAAATAAATTGCTCTTGTCAGAATCAAATATTTACCCCAATAAACGGCAGGTGATTTACCTACAACGCACTGGAATACTGGAAGCAATAAGCTAAGAGATTTCATCTATAAGAGACAGTTAACCTGGAGATGAATTTAAATGAGAAAAGAATTGCATGAAAGTCGCCATAAGAACTGGGTAGTGAATTCTCTGCAAGTATAGGCAATGCTCCATGATTACCACAGGATTGCTGAGAACGAGAAACTTTTACCACCTTGACCTGGGGATGAAAGGAGATTGGGGGGAGTGTGTAATAGGACACTAAACTCCCCTTTAGTCCTCCGGTCGACCTCACGGGCAGATTCGGCTTTCATCAAAAGAATATTCCCGAGCGATCTCTTCAGACGCCTAATTTTAAGGTTATTTTCCAGATAATAAATTACTATCTTTTCCAGCCTAACCTGTACTAAATTTCTGAGAAGAACGATACCTCTTATTCAGCCTAAGCAACTATTATTCCTAATCGGTTCAGTCCTTTTCTTAAAACGATTATTTATTAAGTTCTTTCTCCAATGCTCTTCGGTTGCCTCCATTAAACCTTACCAAATGACAGCGATCTATTCCTCTTCATTGCGTTGTCCGTAATTAAAGGCAATTCTTCCCGTCACACTTTGCCTCACAAGAGTATTAAAATAAATCCGAACAGGATTAAATATAATCGCAATGAACTCCATTAGGGTCACTGCTAGGACTTAGGCCACCGGGAAGTTGGAACTCCCTTAAACCCTGCCGGAACTCTTTTACGATCCACCTTAGATTTGTAGGTAACGCTAATAGTTTTGCCTTTAAAAAGCCCTTATTTCATAACCTTCATCATCAACCATGGTCACCGGATTCTGTTAATGTGGAGAAATTATGTTCGCGCACTTTCAGATTGCTTGAAGTCAGAGCATACCGGTAGATCACACGGACACCACCCTCAAACTGAAGATGCAAAATCGTTTGAGTTGGAAGTAGAATATTCTCGGTCTAATTTAATGCCAGTAAGTTCACTGCTGTATCGAAAACGTTATCAAGAGATAGTTTTCAAGCTCACAAAGCCAAAGGAACAGTGAATCTGAACTTCTCTTGGTGGGAACTTTCCAAGTAAATTGGCCGATCTAAACCATTGACACGGCTTTGTGAACTGAAGGACTCTATTCGAGAAAAATTGGTAAAAATTACCTGTGACCTTGGTGCCATTCCCAATACCAAATGTTGAACTAGACGATTTCAAATCGATGCAATCAACTTCCGAACGGTGTCATCCCTGATTGGACAAAGTAGACCAAAGCAGTAGAAAAGCCTAAAATACATAAATTTCGTTGCTACAGTTGGAGAACGGATAAGGTGCTTGACAAATAGCTATTAAAGCATAGTACAGCTGCGATAGTTTACATGAAGATGCAGTTTCGTCAAAGCAAATAATGCAAATCCGAATCAAATACTTAAGATTCAGATGCTCTTTTTTCAGCAAAAGGAAATTTTATGCAATATATTTGTCTTTATGGGGCATAGGTAAGTTATATATGGTTTTTTAATGACATTTTGACTATTTAATTTATTTGCCTGTTTACTAACATGGAAGTAGGCATTGGGTCTGCAATCGGTACCCTTAGATAATTGTGCTCTCACCTGCTGACTGCGCTCCGTGGTTCATATGCAAAGTCTATGAATCCCTAAATTCGAACTGCGTTTCGATGGGAGTCAAATATTCGGAAGAATATTTCCATAAAAAATTGGACTAAGATAATGATTGTATTGCTTTCATAACGTATTCCCTGGTTGGAATGCACCTCCTCAACACATTTCGCAACGTAGCTACTTGTGCTATTTGATGAACACGTTCAAAAGGAGTTGTTCACACCCTCAACCTTATAATCGGTTGTCTGATCAGGAGCGAAAAACGACTTGAACATCGATGTGCATTTCATAAACGAGAAGCCATCAGTTCTTGGTAAACGCATTTCTAATCTTCCCATTTCCATTTGTCATCAGGCTCAAATGCTCATAGTCAAAATGCTTACCTGACCCATTGCTGTAGACTTTATCAGTTGAGGATTGTTGCGGATTTCGAAGTGAATGGTTCAACTGAAGTTTACCGATTTAGTCTCGGTGCTTATAACTGTTCTCCATCAAGTGCCTTGATATTTGTCCCCGTGTACGTCTCCAGGGCATAAGTTTTAACTGGGGCTTATACCATTAAAGGTAAAAGGGTTTTGCAGTAAGTTGTCTTTTCTGAGTTGGCGATCCTACGCATTGATGCTGTGGCTTTTCAAAAGTAGAGATCGTTGCACGTATGTATATACTTAAATTGCGGAGTAGTTTAGGGTTCATTTTTCGCTGATAGCATCAGTTTAAAATGGATCACGAGACTTGCGTTCTCGTTTTCGATCTCTTCAATCTGCGTGACTGTTCATCATGGTCAGCATGTCAATAAACAAGGAGACGTTTGCTGGATAAATTTGGCCTTTGAGTCCCCTTCCTATTGACACTCAAGGCCCTTTTCAACTATTATTTGGAGGCTAGATTTTAAAATACTCTGTGAAAAATTCATGATATCTCAGTTAAGTAAGCGCTTGTCGCTTCTAATTTGTGCTTTGCTCATGGTAAATTTATAAGCACCTCATGTTTAAGGCCACTGTGATAGCAGTGCTTCTTGTATCATCCCTCTATAAGTTTTAATTACTGAATTTAGAACTTGCATTTAGGAATGTTTGACGAAACTTTTAAGAAATATGTCACTTTTAAATCGTTCGTATTCGGGCGATTCAGAGTAAATTGTTGTTTAAAACAGCGACTGTCTTGTACTTTCCTATTTTTTTGCAGAATAAACATTTAAGGTGTTTTTTGCTTAATTTGAAAAGAAATTATTTCGATTGTTCATAAAGTATC
Source organism: Moniezia expansa (assembly GCA_019097775.1). NCBI lineage: Eukaryota > Metazoa > Platyhelminthes > Cestoda > Cyclophyllidea > Anoplocephalidae > Moniezia > Moniezia expansa. The sequence continues at coordinate 11,097,571 of JADFDV010000053.1, forward strand.
TAAAGTGAAAACAATGTGTCAAACTGTCTTTTGTGTGATTGATGGTCTGTTTTGCCACTTGCCATTTTAATTGATCATTTATGTCATTTGCTTGAAGATTCTCCCTTCTTATTGGAAGGTAAACAACTAATGGAATTATTTATTTATAGAAGAATTTGACTTACTCTCAAATCTGATTCATTTTGGCCGAAATTCTTTTTTTATTCTCGCCTCAAATTCCTCATATTAACTCGTTCGCTCAACAGTATGCATTTTTCGGTAAATTTAAGCGAAAATTCAAAGTCTAATTGAATGTTTAAAGAAAGACTCATGGGCCTCCTGAGGCGCAATTGAAGATTTGGTCCTATTAAGTGATGATCTTTGAGGTTCTGCAGGAATACTTTGAAAATGACTCCGCATTTATGTTCATCAATTAATTTGTCCTCCCTTGATTTATTAAGTACCCATTTGGATTCTACTTCCTTATTCGTCAAACCTAAGAAGCATTAGTAGACACTTTTATGCGAAGGTCAGGCAATGATTCCTGTCATTGTGCTATGAACTTAAAATATCATCAAGACTCTATAATGTATGCTAAAAAGTTACTATGGATAATCATTTCACCACGTTTTAAGCTACCGTAGGATAGAAAATATCTAAAATCCCTTGAGAATGCCGGGGCCACCTAATCTCTTTTTTTATAAGGACATCGGCGGGTTCCTTCAAACGGAAGCTAAATCAAAAGCCATACCACTTGCAGGCACCGCCAGCTCATCACTCCGGTATGTGTCCCTTGGCCTGGCTATGGCCAATAGCCTCGATTCGTTTCCGTCGATCTTATTAGGAGTACACTAGAAACTCGAGTAAAATCAAAAGAAATAATAGGATTTAATTTGCTCAATAATTAAAACTAAATATAAATGTACAAGTTGTCTGCTTTTAGCTTGACTATTCATACCGATTTACCTAAAGTTGCATCAAAAATAAGCAATTAGGTCGAAAATTGCACTTAAAGATAAGAAAATATTACTTGCAAAATGTTTCGCAATCAGCAAGCGTACTTGTCAGTTATTAAATTGATGACATTCTCTTCTCCAATTTAGTCGAAACATTCGACATTTTGAAAAGAACAACAGCAGTTACGTTGTTTCAAATGGATGGATATGCAATAATGTCCCAATTTAACCTCAAAATTATTGAATTCTCCTTAAGGTGCCTGGGAACGAGCTCTCAAAGAAATGAAAATCGAGTTTGACCATTTGAATGAAGTTGAAAAGACTTAATTATTTAATTCAGGATGTATAGTAGGCAATAAACCCATCGCATAACTTTTTGCTCAGGCTAATTCGGCTGAATTTCATGAAAACATCCATTTGAAGATAAGAAATTTCCAATTTTTAACTGTGAAGTTGCGTCAAATTGTTTCAGAATCCAAACTGTACCGCACTCTTTGTTACAGTACGAGGTACAACTGGTTGAACCGATTGGGATTTTACCCACTTTGAATGCCATTGTATTTAACCTTGTGATGGAAAGAAGCTGTTTTCAATCGCATTCCGAAAAGAACCTTTTTCGGATTAGTGTCTGAAGCAGACACCATTTGTCAAGAACAAGCACCTTTAATTGTTTTGAATGGAACATGTTCAGTTACGTTTAGTAGGCTAACAGCACAAAAAGCTAGATTTAATATTAATATTACAATCCTCTTTAGTATATAAGGACAAATCATGTGGAACGAGAAACTGTGCTTCCACTAGTTACAGTTCGGTGTTCGCCATTTAGCGCGCATTTGCTTTTATCAGCATCGTTTGCTTTTTCAAAAACCTAACTTAATTATTTTATTTAGTACACCAGGGTCCGATTGCTCAGCATAACACTTAATTATAATAATGGTGCTCTAATGAAATTATTCGATATGCTTGGATTCAAACTAGGTAAAGTGAAGGAAAAATTGATAAAAAACTTTAGAAAATTAATTAAAATCAGGTGGCTATTTAGCATCAACTGAAAGTTGACCATCTAATTAAGTAAACTCGCATGATGGATTCTTGTGGGAAAGTGACTATCTAGCTAGACACAAAACATTGTTTCACATTACGCATTTTGAGTAAACATGCCAAATATACTGTCGCATTTCCATTTGTAATGATTCTCAATTCGATTTGGTTCATTGTGTATTTGAAAATAATGAGTGATTAATACATAACTGTTTGAATGTGATTCTCAACAGAAATCTCAACGACTTGTTGAAACAAATAAAATCAGACCCTATCAATGATAAGTCGATCAACATATTGCTCAGGTGAATCTGGTATCCTTTGCAGTTGAATAAACACTTATTAAATGAGTTCTTGATAATGTTCATTTGCATTTAGTGCCATCGCCCTTATAAAATTTCAATTCCATTAAGCTGCCAAATCCCTAAGCCCTGTTTATGGTTGCTGACCATGGACAGCTGGCAGTCAGGTCTTCATTTGACCTTGCTGGTGGCATTTGCATTCGACGTTGTTTCCCTGAGGACACACTGCCATAATCGATTACGAAACGAAGGTATAACCTGGACGCAAAGATGTATCAAATCATTCGTGATATATCTTGCGTCGCTGTTGCGTCATAAAATCCCTATCAAATTGACGTCATCGCTAATTCAACTTTCCCTAAGTAATTAAATTTTTGAGGTGACAAATCTGTGTACGTTGGGAGATAGGACAGACTTTTCATTGAAAGCCTTCGAGGGGTACTTAGAGCCGCAATTTGCGGGTGTCCAGGAATTTGGCTAGGCTCATTGGCCATGTGTTAAAGGTCCGCAACATTGATTGTGTTCTCAATGAAAATGATTTCAGTAGTTTCATTTGAAATCAAACTATTGAATTCAACCTTATCCATACAAAATTAATCGGCTGAGACCAATCTTTCAGCCTATGATGAGCAGAAATCTTGTATTTAGATAACGTATAATCATTTTGTCATAGAATCGAGAAGATAGAAATTGTTTTGAGATCTAATTTACGGAACAAGGGCAATTCCTCTAATATTTAGCGTCAAATGCGAATGAGTTGTCACTCATCCACTTAAAAAGAGGCGCGAAGTTGCTTAAACTAATGGCAGATTAAATTTCAAAGTTCTACATTAGCACTTTAAAACAGCCGTAAATCATAAATGGTCAAAGCACAGCTTTGAAGTACTTTTAGTAAATTTAAGTCTTTTCTATTGAAATGACATCAAATTTCGGTGGACGACCGCCATTTTTCATTTTTTTGATTGAGGCCATTTGATTTCTAAATGTCCTTTTAGCTGTCACCGGAACTTACGCCTGACAGCAGCTTTCTGCGTTGCATATGACGGACTTTATTGCTCTATTAACATTTTCCCTGCGAGCATCTCCCATGTTAAGTAGTTGCACGATTTGAGCTTTAACAGCTTCCGTTAAATTCGCATTGGGATCTCAGGTTTGGCCAAAGAGAATCAATTTTTAAAAGTAGCACGAATTCAGGATCTTTCACTTTGTGACGCCTTTTCTATCACTGCATTGATCATTGCATCAGCTTGGATTAACTGGACCAACTCACTACTTGTCCTGTGAAGGGTTTCCCAGCTCATAGTAAGATATCGAAGCCTCCTTCGTTAAATCAGATAGTCAACCGCTTAATCCAGTTCTCGAAATTGTAGATGGACCGTTTTCAGGAGCCGCCAACCCACGGACCAATGTGCGATATTCTCTGGTCAGATCCCACTGAAGATTTTGGACAGGAGCGCACCAACAGTCATTTTTCGCAGAATACAGTACGTGGCTGTTCCTTCTTCTACTCCTATGCTGCAGTCTGCGCCTTCCTCCAGGCCAACAACCTCCTCTGCCTAATCCGCGCACACGAGGCCCAAGATGCTGGGTGGGTTCTCAAATGGTCCTTTCTGAGTTTGTCTTACCTAAAGTTTACGCATACTTCATTTTGAGTGTTTTAAATTATTCCTTTCGTTCTTGTTCAATTATTTCACCAGCGCTACTTTTCGTTCTATCAGTAGTATTATTCACAAATCTGTACGCAAACATTGCAGCATTTATGTTTGATTATCGAGGAGCTGATTTGCAACATGTACGAACCTTCTCTGCTCGGCTGTGGGCGCAGTTGAAAGCCTTATTATTTGTGTTCTCGTGCTGAATGGTTCAATTCATCAATCCACCTATCAATTGATACGTACCGCGCCAACGAGGAAGTTAAAATTACCTCAAATTTGCACGCTCGGCACCATCAGTTTCTCCTCTCTAACGTCAAGAAAATCAAATAAAAATGATTAAAGTAGCATTTCAGCCTGAAACATGCATAAATATATAATTTGAAGGAGATGGTTTGGTGTATTAGTTTGTTCGTTCAAGTGGTCTGGCTCCTTAGACTCATTCCCCTAGCCAATCCGACGAAAAACGTTCCCATACCGGAAAAATTTCACTTTCTCACTTTGCCTTAAGTGCTCTTTTTTTTTAGTCAATCGCCCATTTATCTACTTTCTAACCTCATCTTCCTCTTGTTCCATCCACTCCTTTCGTCTGTTGAATTTCTCACCCTTTTGTCCAGTCGGCTTGAGTATAAATTTATCATTTAATCCATTTACCTCTCCAAAGTATCATCCAGTCGCCTTTCTGATCATCTCATTGCTCTTAAATCTGTACAACTGTTCGAAAAAGCTTTTAGTTATGAAGGAGCATTGAATATTCAGATTTCTCTGATAAACTCCCTTTCGTCTTTCCTCTCATATTTATTCCGACGCTTATTTCTTCTGTTCTTTGCTTAATTTCTCGCCAAATTAGTCAAAAAATTCACTGTTTACTCGCTTTGGAGATTGAGGTCCAGGTGAAATTGAGGGACTTTGGCGACTGATGTTCATTATGGAACGTCGTATATCCTCGACCGATATCAGTAGCTATGGTGAGTTTTCCTCCCTTGATTGCCTCAAGTACACTTTTTTTTCACTTTTAAGAAAAAATTAGCTGAAATTCCCATTTTCGGCTTTCTTTTAGCTGCAAGGCCATTTTCTTCGAATCCTCCTTCCAATATTCCATTGAATTTCAGACTATTTAGCTAATGCAAAGCCACTTACGTTAACTAAAGCAAACACACAAATTTTTTTTACTTATAAAGTAGGCAGACAAAAGGGGCAAGCATTTCAACTGAAACTGCTTGACATCTGTTTGCAAGGGTATTGGCAGTTAAACTAAAGGAGTAGCGCAGCACTTGATGAGAAGACTCAAGTCGATTTTGCTGTCCCTACTGATGAATGCAAATTCAATAAATGAACAAAATCGCGTTGGTACAGATTTATTTTATACAAGCGTCAATGGGCATAAAAGAGCTGAGCTAAAAAGCAGATGGCTGACTCTAGTTCAAGGTCATCCTCGTGCCAACATGATTAAATATGGTTATATTTGTGTCGTATCCTACTACAATAAACGTTTTAAACTAAAGTTCTACAAAATGATTGCATTCAAGCTGTTTAATTTATACCGATAACAAGATGAATGTCTAATGATGCAGTAGGACTTTGCTCAACTGTCAAATGGAGGGGACTGTACGATAATAAAATTTAAAAAAAAATTGATCCTTTTCCAATTTTCTGTACGAAAGTTGATTTAATCAATTTGTTAGACGATGGATATATTATTTCAATAGTTTTTTTCACTTTAAAAGAAATGTTGGGCCTGACAAGCTAGCTCACTTTCCTATAGTGAACGCCTCACTAAAATCCAGTCATTTCCCCTCCTGTAACAGACGACCTCGCATAGTTTTTTCAAATCCAACCGATGAAATTCATTTTTTGAAGGGAAGAGACACACTTTGGATTCTGAAGCTTCACACCCCCTTTGTGTTTGCTCTTAATTTGATTCTGGCACAATATCAAGAGTTTCCAATATGCCACGCCTTCATTCTTCGCCTAGGCATTCTTCTACACCAGTATCAACATTGGATGTACTTGAAAAAGTCGAATTTTTTAATATCAGATGTATTATTGGGGATCTACCATTATTTAGCCGATTAGATACGTTTTTAATTATGTGGCATCGGTATATTTAGTGAGTTTCGTATTTTTGTGAATAAATTCCTGCCCATTAACTCCCGTACGGATATTTTTGGAGAACTCCGATGGTTAAAATTCAAGCCTCTTTAAATGCGCATATTCCAAAATTCGGACTAGCTGATAGCATTCATTCCCGCATATAAAACCGCAAACACATGGTTTATCCCTTCTCTTTAGTGCCATAATATGGCTGCCTTCAAGTTCAAGATTAGGTTAGTTCGAGTTTAATTTGCTAATATCCAAGGTTTAATGTAGTTATTTGCATCTAAAATGATGTTATTTCAAGTCTTTAATGAAATGAATGAAACTTAAGGTCTTCTGCTGATGAGACGGAAAGGAAGAACCCATGCTTTAAATAAAAAAGTGCTTTGTCCCACGCAATTTACTCCATAGCTTCAAGACTAGCCTTTACGCTGAGTTGATGTCCATAGCCATATTCTTTGAATGTCGTCTCCACCTAGTGGCTTTGACGATAATATCAGTCACAACTTTGTGCCTTGATGTCAGTCTAAATGACGTCCCTTTACTCGCACACCGAACATAATACTCGACAGATTCCGACTAATGTGAAAGAGCTCTTAGGCAACGGAGAAGGACTTTTTTGAAAGAAAGATGCTGGAAATAATTAGCAGCAGCCGAATCCGGAAGATCATCTCTAAAAGACGCCTTCTATCGAAGGCCGAAACATGCAGTAGTTTTCAATGCAGTGGAAAAAATAGCAAATTTCTAAAAAATCTATTAGCGACCGATCGATTTTCAAGAAACAAAGGCCATTGGAAATTAAGCGAATGATCCTCTCATTCGAAATTTTCATCTACTCCTCCAGTAACAGGAATGGTGATCAAATGCTGATCGTTAGAAACCGATATCTTAACCGATTCATAGAAAAGGTCAAACGAACGAAAATAATTAATGCAGATGCTTTTTCTCCTCCCATTGTTTGAAGAATCGGCCTGATTTTATTTGATACGCATTCTTTTGTTCACACAATCTGGAATGAAAAAATGACGCTGACTGAGAATATTCCATTAGCTCTATTTCTGTAGGGAGGTTTTTTTGAATCCAATCGGTTATGAGTTCGATTTCTTTCTTCTGGTTAAAGGATTTGATAAAAGCCTTTACGAGTCTTCGCTATCAACTGAAGACCTTGATAAATGGGTAACTATCTTTTGTCCTCGCTGATGAATTTCGGATTCCTCGACTCGTACTTATAATGACGGAAAGTGTCTTTTGATTGTTAACCTGGTGCATGACTTATTGAAGAACATTCATTTGATCATTTCTCTTCAAACCAACATTAGCTAGTTAGATGGCCGTTTCAATGACCATGGTTTCTGGTGATCAATTAGGGAGTTAAAAGTTAACTGAGCTCATATGCGGAAATATTTAAGTCATTAACTATGACTTGATATAATATAATCATTCCTTTTTTCACATTTCCTTTCAAATTTGTCGAGGGCCAAAAACGCATAGCATTTAGAATCTAACGGAGACGCTATAACAGTGAGCCTCAAGTTCGAATCAAAATAGGTGAGTGATTAGCTCTTTCAGCCAAACAACGTACTTTCAGTCAGTTAAATTTCAGTTATAAACGTATCCATTACTAATAGATTTTCCGCTTATCCAACCGACCCACTGTCCATTGTCTTGTGCCTTCAGTTGGTCTTCTGAACTGCCATGTATGGCAGAGGATTCCAAAACTTATTCATCCTTCAAATTTTTCATGTTTTTCTCAACCTGTGACGGTTCATTTCACCTTCATCAACTCCCTATGTTTAATATTTATAATTTTCACAAAGGGAGGCGCGATTAGTCCAATTCGATACAAAGGTTCTATTGCAGGCAAGTTAAAGAACGATGCTTAAAGTTGAATCTAAACTGGCAGGTAAGACATGGCTGGGTCTCGATTTATTTGATGACATCTCTTTTGATGAATGAGGGGTTGTAGTTTTTCATGTTTATGTCCTCTTTATCCTGCACCAAATAAAACAGGTCTTGACCAATTTTTTTTTACGCCTTGGAGGAGATGGTTAGATAAAGCCTCCTACATTAACATCATATGATCCACTTGCGGCTTTAATTTTAAATTGAATAAATTAGGCATTAAATAAATTTAATGAAATAAATAACTGGAAATCGTCTTAAGACCGTTCGTGTTTCCCAAACTTATTTTTAAAAAAAAGACATAAATTTTGAAAATCACAAAAATCATTTAGTCATTCCAACCCTTATTAGATCAAGGCAGTCCATGCAGAGCAATAGCTGATGACCATTCTAGGAATCTTGCATAGTTGGATGCTGATTTGATTCATATATCGGTTTCAACGCATGACAAGAGACGAGTACACGCAAATGAGGCTTTTTGACGCTTGTTACTCTCAAAGGCTAGATCGACAGATCATTCAAAACTCCGAGCTTCTTAGTTAAGGTACGTAAATTCAGTTTCGGTTTAATGACAGTGGGAATATTAGCAGCATAAATGGGCACAAAGACGGCCTGACAGTGGTAACTGCCAACTGATTGGGTAAGTTTTCCTCGTATTCTCGGGAATACTCACTACCGGCTTCGAGAATCAATCACTATGACAGTTCAGGCAATGTTTTATTTTAGAAATTTTGTGTTCTGATGTCACTTCCTGCTCATTCTTTGCTATTCATTCCGTCTAAGTGCAGCTCTGCAGACTCTTACCATGTCCGGCAACGTATAATAAAACAGGTTACCCATCTTCCACTTGGAGTTTGCTTTCTACAAAACTCTTATTAACAAAAATGCTTCAAAGCCTCTATTGTTTGGAAGCTGCATAGATATTTCACTGTTTAAACTGCATTTGGATCTAAAAATGGAGGGGATTCCTTTGTGGTTCCTTTTTTTCTTTCCTGGATATGTCCTCAACCTTTTCGTCGTATGATATTAGGACCTATTCTTCTTCTCTTCAGTTGTCTCTCTGGTCTATTTTAGCAAGGGAAGCCTAGACTTTTAAAGTCTTTTTCGCGATTTAGCATTAAGTTCTTAATCACAGTGATGTGCAAAGGTTGTAGGGTGCCTAGTGTCTGCAAAAGTGCCCCATTCTCTCATTTTCCTTTCGCGCTCTTATTTCGACGCCTTTCTGCCAGGCACCTATACGTACATTCGAAAATCGAAATGGAGGAAATGTGCCTGTTCGAGGCACATTGACCTATCATTGTTTTCCTCCATTACCGCTAATGAGCTATGTCGAAACTTCATTGTTTACTAGTCTCTTTCTCGTCCTTTCCATTTATTGCCTACAGCAATAGCCCCTCGATTCAACTACAACTAGGCCCCTGTCTTCTTCCTGTACCCTCCATCAGCTCATAGTAGCCAAAAACGGAACTCACCGTGCTGGCCAGAAACTGGTCTTCAACAATCTGACCTAAATCTTTATTCGGGGTCCAGTTCCTGTATGGCCTACTTAGCGATTGTAGACTGACGTTATTTCATAGCACCACAAGAATATAGCATTTGAAATTCGGCTGTGAATTTTTCGACACCTCCTCATCAGGAGATCGTCCTTGTTAAAATCGAGTGCCATCCAAGTCTTATTCTGGAAAGAAGAGAGATGATTTGGAACTTTTCCGAATAGTGTGGGTGGTCATTTCAGTCAGTGGATATGTGCCGATGGATTTCAAAATCCATGTTATCTTGCACATAAGGAGAGAATGTGACAGCCACGGTATTAGCACATGATCTTCTGAAAAGCTTATAACGTTTTCAGATTGCCTGTAGAGCTCCATGAACAGCTTCACTGTGCCATTAGATAAAATCACAATGTTTGCTTCGAATGGATGACTGGCACAAATTGTTGCCTCTTTGCAACCTTTAATTAATGACTTCGTTCAATTCTGAATGAAAAGAACTCCATTCTAAAATTTTGCACAGTTAAGCGAATTCACTGGAACATTTTCTGTCAATTAAGTAGTTATTGTTTAGGAGAAATAGCCTTCATCGCTTGCAAACTAAGGTGAACCACTTCTAGGCTAATAATTGAACATAACTAAGCCAAGCAAAGACAAAGTTCACGAAGAAATCTTTGAAAGAATGGCTTTAATAATGATTGATAGCCGACAATTGCCACGAGCAAATCTGAATCAAGTCACTTCATCCTTTACTGCTACAGTCTCTGTTTCAGATATCGCATGTATCGAAAGAATCAGCAGACCGGTTTCCCTGCGCTCATCACCATCTTTTCAGCCCCCAACTATCTTGATGTTTACAATAATAAAGGTAAGTAGCACGAAATTCATCTTTGAAATCTATCAGAAACAAGGCCACGATCTGATTTATATTTTGCGTACGCATGGCTTGAGAAAGGTGTTGACCAGCTGCCGCTTCACTAAAATTTGACACTTTTTTGGTTTTTGAATGCAGCTGCGATCCTGAAGTACGAGAATAATGTGATGAACATTCGCCAATTCAATTGCTCACCGCACCCCTACTGGCTTCCAAACTTTATGGACGTCTTCACGTGGTCCCTCCCCTTTGTTGGCGAAAAAGGTACTCCAAACATTCATTTGGCATTTCTTTAAAATTAAAATGGTACGTAAGGTTGCACTTTGTTCATTTCAGTCACCGAAATGCTTGTCAGCGTACTTAATATCTGCTCCTCAGATGAGCTATTCACCGAGGATAATGATGATGATAGTAAGCTATTTCACGCATTATATATCATAAAGTTTAAATGTTTCCGTCGTGAAATCTCTTTTAAAGTGCCATATTTTACTTTTAAGGTCAATACCTCTAAACAAAGTTGGGAGGTATTAGTATTTCAGATCCCAATTTAATTTGCCTTTTTAGGGCAGAGAGCTAAATGTGTGGTTGATAATTTTTAATAGCATTTGAAAGGGGTAGAAGATTCATGCTTGTGGTTTGGTTTTGAGTGTAGGAGAGCATTTTTTAAATGTGTAAGAGTGGTCGGTTTAGAGTGACTTTTGGGAATTCGAGATCCAAACAAGGCCACAAAATTGCGAATTGCGCCTTTCCACGTCTCTTTTTGCAGTTGCGGGCGCAGTTTATAATTATATACCAATTGAAGTTTCAATTTCTGATAGACAAATAAATAATATTCTTTCTGAGCCGAGACGACGCGGTTGCGTGCGTATTCGATCTAAAACCTACCGCCGATATCTCGCTGACTAAACTGATCACCCCCTACTTTCAAATGGAAGTCTCTTCGTCATAGAGGCGCCGAGATAACCCTTTAGGAGGCAATTGGCTTCAATAATGGCCAGGTTAAATTGACCTTTCTTTTATGATGGAATCGCTCAACACAAAGGAGGAAAGAAATGTAAGAACAAAAGGGCTGTATAGGCGTTCACGTAAAGCTGATGCTAACATCTCGGTTGTTTTGTTGTTGTCGAGAGTACTGCCATGCAGTTCTTTACTTTGCCATATATTTCCATGTTTTAGGTAATATGACCGCTCGCAAGGACGTCATCAAGGGCAAAATACGTGCTATCGGCAAGATGGCCAGGGTATTTACACTTCTAAGGTGAGGAATCGCTTCTGGCTTCCCGCAAATCGACTGCTGATAAACAAATAAGCAGCGGTAGTCTGTGAATTAGTGATTTCAAAAGAATAACCTACAAAATAGTTCATAAACAATAAATTTACATCGAGAAATGTAAATGTCCACCAGGTTACCCCGCATTCTACCAATGGATTATTTTGTGCAGAAAAATAGACGTTAAGTGTGATGTGAATCTGCATTTTAATTCATCCGCTGGAAATCATGAATGGCTACTGTTTAGCAACCTGAGGTTTAGATGAAAACCACGTTAGCGATTTTGTGAGCGCATTAAAACCAGCATCATGACCTCTTTACACACGTTGATAAGCATATAAGCTCTAAGGAAAGACTGGTATCCAAATTAAATGGCGTTTGTTTCGGGCTAAATTTTTTAAAATTCCATTTAAAGCCAGGGTGCATGGGATTTTAATTCCGGAATTGCACTATGTCTAGAATGAACGTTTGCTAGGTGGTCATTTGGATTTAGGAAATAAGGAGAGTGATCAAAATTATCGAGGTATCTCTTGCCCCATTTAGGTTCTTTCGAGACTCCTATCGGTTACTTCATTCCAAAATCACCAGCTCTTAATCACACCTCAGTAAATTTTATTGAATTCATTTGAAAACTTAATTTACCTAAACATTGCTGGGGTTTCCTTTCACCTCAACGTGCTATCATCTTTGGTCTGATTATATCTCTCCCTTTAGAGATCCATCTAGTGATAGAGTCGAAATCTGGTATCTTGGATAGCAGGTCTGTTATTGCCAGGGGTAGTTCAAGTGATAAAATTCAAACCCGAGATCCAAAAGGTAGAGGCTCCATTACTGAAATGATGGAGATTTATGTGCAGACCTGAATCATAAAAAAAAAACTCAGCTTAAATCCAACCACTTCGTCTATTACCATCCACGCCACTGCACCTACACCTGCGACGCTAAACGTTAAAATATTGTCAAAGCTTGAGTTACAAAGGCTAGAACCTTATCACACCAAAGTGACAATTCCTGAAAGGCGTGCATCATGTAAAATGCACTAGGTGTTTTCGCAGCTGAGGGCAAATTTTAGTCAATTTCCTCACATTTCTCGAGATAGTAAGGACCAGATAGCATTATAGATTGAGATTCGAGAGTTTTAGGAGTTTATCAATTCTCTAAATAAAGATCTGTATTTGATCGTCTTTCGTTCCGTAAACTGAGCGGTACTGGCCAAGACCCCGTTGGTACTGCTGGTTTGAGTTCTCCCCATGGAGGGATAGAATCCAATGAGAATCGAATTTTCGAGTTTATACTTATTGGAAATACTCACGGATGAAGTCTTCTCTATTGATCTTCATTGGATCCATCTAGGGGAGCACTCAGTTTCTTTTCAAATCTGATTCTCTCTAATGGCCCAATCACGCACAAACATGATTCCAATTGAAAATTTCAATAAACCGACAGAAGATATTGCACTTATCGCTGATTGATAATAGCGCTTTTTGTTCCGCGTGGCCTTGCTCCAACAGGCTGTGTTGCTTTGGGACACATTCATCAGTATCAGTCTCGGGTTTACTAATGGCAAACTAACCTATTTGGTTATTGGCTTATTTCTGGGCATTGATTTTGGTTAGCGGTTTTTGATCAAACGTCCGAAAGATTGGTTCACTGAGTTAGGGAATATACACACTAGCAGCCCTCTTTCAAGGTTCACGAACATAAGATGGGCAAACAGTGGTTTATAACTTGTGGTAATGGTTCAAACAGTTAGTCCTTTCTCTTTATGGAGAGTTTATCGCACCCCAATGGTGCTCGCAATCTCATCAGCAATATTTCAGTCTTGTGAAAATATGGATTGTCTTAACCACGAGACACGTTCGCGGATGGACCCAGGCCTTAAAGTGCATTCAAACGGCATTTCCATGGCATTTCTAACAAGTACATACTTGAGTGCTATAAACAATTTGGGGGAAGTGTTTGCACTTTTTCAGAAGGAACGTGCTAATCGAAGTGAAGGAAACATACTATGTTCGTTTCACCAAACGAAGTACTTGAATTACTTGAATTGCTAAATATGTATATGTTGCTTTTAGGGAAGAGAACGAAAGCGTGCTGGAGTTGAAGGGTCTCGCACCCAATGGAATGCTTCCGATTGGCCTACTTTCCGAGGGTCGCGAAAATCTCAAACAATGTAAGTTGCATTTCATTCTCCTGCTAGATAATTTTACAAGTCCTTGAATCAGTCATAATCTCCGGCTCCGGGTCTAAAGAGATTAGGCCGTATCTGTTGATATTTCAAGTGTCTCGGGGAGTCGCTCGAAATTGAAATCCTCAGAAGCAATATCGAAATAGGCATATATTCGATGAATCATATGACGGTATACCCTCAGCAGCTGAAGGCTGACTGATCCGACCGAGTTCATTCAGTAGTAGTGGGGACTTAATTGGTTGTGAAGGCAACTAATTATGTGAACGCAAATGCCACGTCCGGTATTTCACTTCTCATTCTGGACTAGATTACCCTCATTAGAAGGACGATTTCCGTGTTGGCCTTCTTCGAACGACAGTTTTTTTCCATCCATTCCCAAAGTGGAGAAATACCCTGACTTGTGAACCTTGGCACCTTCAACTGAAGATCTCCTGCAATATGTCAAAGTGATTTCAGTCAGGGCAATTGGTCACTTAGTTCACCTTCCCAGCTAGCAAAAGCAGTATTTCCCGGCAATAGGAGAGGGAAGTTCAAGCTGACTTTGGTGGGTCAAACATTTTCAATGCAGAATGAGTCGCAGATGTTTCACTTATCTTTGATTACCGGTCTTCTCAACCTTCCAGGGCATTGCATGCAGTCAAACCTCTGAAGTCTCTTTGTCGTATTTTGATGGTTAAAATACAAAATCCCTATTTGCCATTTTACCCCACAATTACAAAAAACCTAAGTTCTGTCCAGCTCTGATATCTAATCCCACTTTTCACCTTCCTCTCGAATGCAATGACGAAAGGTGGGGGAAGAGATGCTGTGCATCTCTCAAGGCACTGATAAACCAGGATTTTGTTAGTCAGAGCCACGGAATTCAACTGAATGCCGGAAAGTTCAGCATTTCTTGCTATTATGAGCAGGAGCTCATAGAGAATTTTGAGTAAATAAGATATTTAGCCTATGCAGAAGTCGTCATTGTTTGTGGGTTTGGGGGTCAGGGTCAGGAATCTCTTCCCCCAAAGTACTGACTTCTGCAAAAACTCGACCACTAGGGTAAGACTACGCTTGCTGCTTTTTTTCGCAAATCGTTAAAAAGGAATGTTCGGAAAGCATTGGATCGAGAGCCAAATGAATTTGTATTCCAAAGGTGTCCATGTCTTCAAGAACTTTGTGTTGGTGCAAAATATGTTATAAGAGCATCGATGGTGCAATAAATAAAAAGTCCTTTGGTGTACATCCAGTGATAGCAATAATCGCCATCACTGCTTCACTATCGGTCTACGAAGGGTTGGACAAATGGGAAGTCTTCAGGCAAAGGACGGTAAATTAGCTTTTCCCAAAATAGAAGCTAGAAGATCGTTTCCTTTACTCTTTCAAGTATGAACAGAACGCAAAAAGAATGCATCTACTGCTTCAATAGGAACAGATGCTGACCGCTTCTAAACAAGCAGCGCCATTGCGGAGCATCATTTCAATCTTTGAGAGATAAAGAATGGGGGCAATTAGAGCTGACTTTTGTATAGCATTGCTTGTGTTTCAGTCTAGTCCGATCGTTTGCCAAATTCCCCATTCAAGTCCCCAAGACTCTTGATGCGATTAAAATGATTCGATGTTTTGAACTGCATAAGCGAAGATCTGATTACATTTACGTAAAAATTCTGTTTGGAATTACTAATCGTCGAGATGGATGATTTCCTCATATCGTAAAACGAGTAAGAAGAAGAGTGTGTGTAATCAAGCGCTTACTTGTGGGGTAAATCGACTGATGCAAGATTAATGAATCCTTAAAACTTGTTGTCAAGCCCCGGAAAACTGTGTTTCATCAGGTGATAACTGACACGATGCAATACTGGTCTGTGGACGGAGAGGAAGCTCCCAAAATAACAATAGAAAGGTGCTCCAAACACATGCAGAAGGAAATATACCGATGAATTAGCTGGTTTTATCAGAATACGGTGTCCAACTTTCCTCCCGTTCTTCATTCAGCCCAATTCATACTGGAATAAAAGCATAATCGGACCTACTGTCGATACACTTTACGAACACATCCAGGAATGAGTGAAAGTAAGATGATTCAGTGGAAGCCTATCAATTTTTGTCCATTTCGATGGCGTTCTTAGTAAGTTCTCACTCTGGAACGCTATTGCCACATCAAATTCTGGAAATCAAATCATTATGAGCCTTTAGGTTCAATCATCTTCCTCTTACTTAGTTTAACTTGCATTTCTACCCACCAGAAGCTAGGCATTTAGTTTGTGGGATTCAACTTCCAGTTTATCTACAGCACAAAGTTTACCATTACCTCCCATTGGAAATAGTAATAAATCAGAACTTGTTCATCAGATCAAGAATATTGTGCATGCGAATCTATCACAGGGTCATCTGCCATTCTTTTCATGTACACTGTCCATCTCCAATGCTGTAAGTGCTATCCCGAGTTCCTTCACAATCGACTAAATGCGCACGCGAATCGCAAATAGCTAAAGTCCGTTTTCCTCCTACTCTGACTACGCACCCAGCCCCTGGTATCCCTTTGATGGAAGATTTCCCAGTTCTAGTAGATCAAGTGGTATTTCTATGTACATGTATATATGTGGTAGTATATGTAACTGAAATAACTCGTGCAGCTTTCTCGATCAGTGTGGAAGATGGAGGAGAATAGAGGCGATTAGCACTTGGAACATCTGCTTCCCTGCTTCTGCATACTGCACTGCCTATCGCCAGCCTTACGGCGATCGCTTTTGCGCTGATCACTTCGAGTCTTCTTCAGAATCTCTTTCTTTAAATAAATACAGTGAAACGTAATAAGCTAAGCTCTTCTCATTCGGCCTATCTATGACCAGTGTTGTTAGCCAGTCACATTTCAGTGGTCGGTCGCTTTCAGTCACCGGTGCATTCAGACTGGCCTAGCAGGATCCAGGATACTCTTATTCACCTACTTTGAAAGGAACTAAGGTTAGGTTTGAGGATTAGGTTTGCCGCAGAAAAACGTCAAAGCTGGGCGATTAGACGCTCTTCCCGCTACCTTAATTTCTTCTAGCAGAACTAAAGAACGAGATGCAATTAAATCTGTTCTTGTACATTCCTATCCACGAGAGGTCATTGCGCTAATGGATTTTAGTTGATCTTAAATAGCTAAAGCGCAGTTAATTCTTTAGTATTAAAGCTCAGCTACCTTGAAGGAAAAACTTACTAGCTAAATAGATAGTCGCTTGTCGACTTTGGCTCATTTCGAGAGAAGACTACACGTTGGGCTCATTGAAACTGATGGCCATTACGTCTCAAAAAAAAGTGCAAACTTATTCTGAGCTTGTTCTTTCCGAGCACTGCATATCATATCGTTAAATTGAGATAAGCCCTAGATGTTAGAAGTAAAGCCAATGGCCCTCAACATCTAAGTATTTTTTCGAATTAAGTCGAATCTGTTAATTCTAGCATTCAGTGCAGTAATATAGAGTAGTCGGGAGGAAGCTCTCGAGGTTTTGAAAAAGACCCCTGCAGCTTTGGCTCTCCTCTTTGAGCCAGTGAAATCTATTTCCATCAGCACATCGAAATTCATATCGCTTCAACTTTGGAAATCGGGGATCAATCTTTTAATATATTCTGAGCTTTAATGGGACTGCACAGTAATTTAACTTGTAGATGATTTGTAGGCATTAGGAAATCTTGCCTTAAAGGTACTCAAAGCATCCAATCGCTTAATCATGAAAGTGACTACTACCAATGGTTTTTCCATACTGGTCTTCACCTAGAGATGAATTCTAAATACGCAGGTGTTTTGACGTATTAATCTGCAGTTACTCTATGTTAAAGTATCTCCAATTGACTAAAAAAAGAAATTTCCCTCAAAACACGTACTCTTCCTAAGTGTGCTGGCCACTTGAGGGTTAACTAAAGACAAGTTTAAGCCAATTCTTCAACATACCCTTCATTATATTTACAGCCGCATTGTCACCTCATACGAAGATCAGTTCATTTGCTGAGGCCAAGGCTATTGACAAAATCAATGAGCGATTGCCGCCCGCCCAAGCCCCAACAAATCCCAAGGACTGTGTTGCCGCCTTCATCAAGGCCGCCGAAGATTTAGGGGGCAAGACCACCAGCACACCCTCAACCGTCGCTGCCTCCGCCTCATCTACTTCAGGAGGTGCAAAGAAGAACACCGGGGCAAAGAAATAGTCGCAACCAATCATATCCCTTTGCGCTCTCTCTCCCTCTCAGCGTACATGAGTTAACCCTACACCTCACGTAATCAATCCACCCTCCTTTATCATGCCTATCTTGTCACACTCACTTCCTCTCCTCCCCTCTCTCTATTCTCTCTGCTTAGCTCCTTTTAACCTTCTTGCAGACGTTCTTGCAGGCAATTTTATTTTTCGATGATGGTGTTGATGATGCAGTAGTTGATTTGATGACTATACACATACCAGTTGCGTTGTGAATGCGCAAATGCATAAATACACATTTATATTGCTGTGAACTAGCTTACAAATGACTTTCTACGTGGGGTGCCGGTGTATTGCTGTGTGCTGATAAGGCAAAAATATAAGTTTGGACTTGCGTAGTCTTACTCCTCAGAAAATCACCGATTCATTGTGTCTTATAGAGTGGGGAATTTCAGGTAAAGTGCACAGCGACGTTGTGTTGGGAGTTATTCAAGTAAACTATTTTACGTCGAAGTAAATCGGCTTGTGTGCGAGCTCAAAGTTGGTTATTTACGATGAGCCGTTTACAAGATGGCGGTCAAACCTACTCTCAACCTCCTCGTGGTGACCTTTGATAACCTCAGGGGCAACTCTGGGGCTAATGAGAGGGGCGGTGGGATAGAACCAATCCCTCATCGGACGAACAAAAATTAGATTATGCCAGCAGAAGTGCAACATCGTACAGCCTGATAAACCACGCATGACGTAAATACCTGGATTCGTGGTCTCAAACTGGACTCTGGAAAGCGCGCCTTTACTGTCTTCTGCCCAATGTAAAAGCTATTTGTACTTCTTTTGCACCCCCAATAAGTTCTTGAGACTTGCTTTAATGGATGGAGAGTAAATGAAAAAATGATAGACTTAGATACTTGTATTTGCGCATGACCTGTTATTTATGGGATTTTTTCAAGTTGGTTAATCTTTATAATTAAGATTTCCCATGCTGCTTTGATGCACCCTGAAAAGCAAAAAGCCATGGCCGCCAGAAGTCCACCTAAATTATGTACTACTGCTTTCTTATAAAATTGTAATCATTCGCACGATTTTCAGTCTAAACTTTTGACTTCTTAGTAAGTTATGCCTTTGCAAGACTTTGGACTTTCTGGCCGTTAAGACTGAGCATCCATCATTTATTCTGGTGCACTTTTATCCGTGAATAAATACATCAACCTTTTCATCCAAATGAATAAAGAACATGGATCAGCAATTTACTTTCACATCCATTTGTTTTAAGCTCTTCTGTTTGCGTTTACTTGCCGTGAAAGAGACCTAATCGGCAGTAGGAACTTCATTAGAGATTAGCTTTAATGAGTATCAGTTACTGGTCACAATCCGGTTGGCGATTGCGGTCGCATGCTGCAAAATGGGAAATACATATGGCGGGTGGATGGCTGTCAATTTCACACGGAACTTATTTGGTCTCACGCTGGCCTGCCTGCATTTCCGATTTACTGACACCACGAAAGTACTGATGTTTCAGTAATGAGCAATAAATGCTGCAATAGAATATGAAGTTCCAACTCTATATTTACATTTTCATTTAGGAAGATGTCACAACGTTAGCAACTGATAGAAGTCATTTAAAAGGCCGGCCACTACTGGCAACACTCAGTGTCATAAAAGTGATTATTTTAAAGTTTTTTTTAATTCTTCAATCCGCATAAATTGCGTTTTTCAAGTAGATGGTTTTCCTTAATCAGCCCATTATTTTGCTCTTGTGTTGGTCCAGACTTATTCGATGTATTGGCATTTAATCTTAGAAAATCGCCATAGCAACTGGTTAACCCAGTAACACGCCTCTTGATCGACGTTGATTAAAGACTGGGCGTTATGGGTTGACAAGAGTATAGGCTCTTTGAATAATCAACTGAGTGAGAGTAGGTATCTTTAGTAATAGCTTTCCTACTTTTCAAGAGTTTTGTTTATGACGATCGCCATTGTGTGTCTCCGCAATATACATTAACTAACATAAGTAGCTCCCCAATCTATGATGATTAGCCGAAAATCATGAAGAGATAATTTTCATGCTCCACTTGCACTAATGTCCACTTTTTATTAAGCTTGGCAACTAATCACAAACCAAATGTTGATATATCTTCCAATACAAATTGACATTGCATGGCCATTAATTCCTACGCTCTTTGATCAAATACCCCATTTTGGTCACAATTTAAAACGTCAAAAATGGATTGGTTAAGGTCAAATTATCGGGTGTCTTAGCTACTTACATTTTACGAACGAAGATAATACAGAAGACAGTGACATTGCAGCCCCAGTCAAGGCCTAGGGCCTTGAAAAGGAATTAGGTCTATCATAGCGTAATCCTTCACACAATCTAATCAGCCTCAAACTGGCACTGAAAAACCATCATCGTAGTGGTCACGATAATATCGTATATAATCATATTAAAGAAAAGAAAGACGTGAAAACGGTGATTGATTCAGAAAACTGACTGGAAGAGTGCCTCTTCAAGAGATCTTAAATCTTTCCAGATAGAATAGCTGGAAGCCAACTACCGATTCTTTACAATCGTAATTAAACCTTATAAGACACCGTTCCTGAATCTTTCTGCAAATCTGACTGCTTCTATTAATGTCTAATGACTTGACCGATGTTTTCAATAGATACAATCGTGCGTTTTGGGGGTAAAATTTGAAATGCCTATAACCAATCACTTGTTAATTGACGTTGCCTTAAAATGGGTAAACACCATGCATTCCTTACAATAAGAAATTGAGTGACCATGACGTAAAATTATGAATAGCCCGAAGATTCTGAAAGTTCGTATCTTATACGATTTGGTCCTCTGAATTGAGAGTTTCTGTGATTTCAGGGTTAAATATGGCTGCTGAGTTCAGACAATCAGCCCGATAAAAAAAAAACAGTGGAAAATGGTATCTTAAAAAATGACCAAGGTTGATTGGAGTATTTAGCTGTACAGCTTGACAAATTCGTAGAAGAATGATCAGATAACAGATTAAATAACGGATGAGTAAAGGACTTATTGGGTACGAATGAAAAATGTCCATCTGTGACATTTATTAAGATCTCGAAGAAATCGTAGTTTTGTCACCGGAGGTTTTCCAATTAATTTACTGAAAAATCGGACACACAAACGATTCCCATTCATTGGACAAGTTATAACGGAAGTACGGTCATTTGGAGATAAAATATTCGAGTTATCGATTGCTATAGCAATGTATTCACCAACTTTCCAATACATACAATAAAGTAAATATTTATTAAACTTCCACTTACGAAGACAAACCAACTTTTTCAGAGCAGGCCACTCACAGTTCAATGTAATAACAATTGCTATACGTAACTGAATATTTAGGAAGGCTAGGATTTATTGAAGCAATTGCGGCGAAATAAACAATGTCAAAATCGTAAAAGACGAAATCGCTGCTTTCCATATATTCATTGAACGAGACTAAGCTCTACAAACGACTGTGACGCGAACTTGGAATCTGAACGCTCAGATAGGCAATCCTACGTCTTATATGAATGATTAATCCCGCTAAAATGGAAAAACCGTACAATGGTTGGGAACTGTTCAAGAAATGCTATATCTACCATATTCTCCTACTTTTTTAAAATTTAAAACCCAAAAATACAGCTTACCAAAATATCGAGTTTTTAAACTGCTTTGCACTTTTTCAGAAATTCACATGGTGAAATGCTATTATTTTATCTCTTAGATTTAGAGCGTAATTTGACTTTTCCCGCTGAACTCGTTTTCCACATTTTCATTGGTTTGTTTAACAAAATTGGTGTGCAAAATTTTATTATGTATGTATTGCCCCAAACTCTCACATGATAAATGGATAGAGTTCACGCCGTGTTTCAAGGTAGCCATATCGAATCTACGGATATGACTAGACGCAGTAAGAAAGAGATGTCCGTAAGCAATCAGAACGATGGTGTAAATCCGCCCTTTGCACATAAATCATCAACTAGCTTCCACGATATAGCTTCTGCTCCCTTGGCACAGCCAACAAATATCTTCCCCAAGAGCAACGAAGAAAATCGCCTAGACCCACTCTACATATCAGTGAAACAAAACCGTGGTGGAAATTCTCCTCTACCCCCTGCTCTCTCGCCCGCGAGTGTATCAAATTCCCATTCTTCCGCTTTCGCCTCTTCGCGTGCCTCTCCCGGGCCACCGATTATAGTTGAGGAAGATGGTGCGAGCAATAATTCTGCGAACCTCCCCAATGTCGCCTTCACTACTTATCAAAGCGCTTCCATCCTTGCACCCAAACCGTATGGACAACGGAATCTGCCTCCCAGTGATACAACGTCGACAACCTCCTCTTCTTCATCTACAAATGGGGATAGCTCTGCAGCCTCAATCACTGATAACGTGATTCCCCCTCCCAATCAAACGAATGGGTTGTCGGTCTTGGAGAAAATGTCCGCGACTAAACTTACCCACTCTCATGTGTCCTCTCCAATTAAATCTGCACAGCCACCCCTTACTAGGGCCATGGAATCCACTGCACTAGCTGAATCTGACCAACTCACCTCTCCTCTCGCCGTTCCTAATGAAGCCGTGGGAACTGTCAATGTTGTACCTCCGAAAAAGAAACCCACTCGTAGAACTGCGGGTACCAAGCGGCGGCGTGCTCAGAAACGCCGCTGGTCCAATGGGAATGATTCGGACTATGAAATTTTCGGTAAACGCGTTTCCTTTTTGAAGAAAGCACAAGAGACGGTTCAAAAGTAGGTTTTGGTTTCCTTCTATTTAACGCTTTGTTTTTGATTTAGCAGCTTTGGTTTGTTTAAAAGATGGCTTTCATGGAAACTGTACTTCTTAAAATTAGAGCTGGTCATTTTTTTATGGCTTTTTTCCATTTGATTACCAAATATCGCAGTTATCGCGTGTTTTTTTTTATTTAATAGACCGTTAAGTTTTCTTGAGAAATAGCTGCTGCCTTAAGTTCAATTTTTTGGACGTAATGTCACCCTGCTTAGTTAGTTGTTGATCAACTCTTCTAATGACCCATCTTGATTTAGACATCCGTCGAGTATGTTTTTTTGAAATAGAAATACTATGTTTGTTCTTTTCTTAACGGCAGATCAGCGGCGCAGAAGCGTGGTTCGAAGGCGGGCGGCAAGGCCGGCTCCTCTTTAAACTTTAATGAAATTACCGGTCAACAACGCTACCTCAAGTCCCCCTTCTTCTGTTTATGTCAGTCAGCAAATGAGGTTCCGGAAGACTTAAAATCCGCTCCTGGTTCTCTTCCAACTAACGGGGAGCAGTCCATGTCCCTACACTCTGCTCACGTAATCAATCCCGCCTTCCCTATAGATGAACCCATCAATTGTCCTATTCTACAGACCAGCAACGCTGCCAAGAAACATCCTGTTCAGTTTCTTGATAAACCCACGAACGAGTTGAGCGCATTCTTCGCAACCTCGCGTTATAAGCCCACTCTTCGTCCGGGCAGCAGTTATCCCGATCCTCGAATACCCCCCTCCTATACTGAGGTAGCTTGTCCATCTTGGCGTTGTGTATTCTGCGCCGAGCCTCCCACATTTGACCAGTTGAGTCCACTCTATGGACCCTACTTTGTGGGTCCTGAAGTAGCTGCAAAATTTTCACCTGCTCCTTCACTGCGTCTAGTTATTAAGGCGATTGCGCCACCACCTGATGGAACCATTTCGACGAAGAATCTACCAGAAGCCACTTCTTCTCCCAACAAAAAGAAAATTATCAATTCGTCCAGCAGGACGAAAGGAAAAGCTGGCTCTCAGGATTCTAGTCAGTCAGAAAATCTAGCTGACTCGACGTCTAATCGGGTCGGTCGAGACGGGGAGGTCTGGTGTCATTTGGAATGTGTTCTATGGGCTCCAGGAACTTATATTAAAGGTGATGGTATCATTGGAGGTCTGGATGAAGCTGTCTTAATGGCACTTGAAACAGTGAGTCTTTTCTTAGATAAACTCCGCTCTTGGTAGCTGATTTTATTAAGATCTTTCTTTGTGTAGACGTGCTCGCACTGTAAGAAGAGTGGAGCCATTTTGAGTTGTACAAAGCGAGGCTGTAACCTCTTTTACCATTATTACTGCGCTCGGCTTGCTGGTTAGTGATTCTCTCCTGACTTTGCCCCAAAATTTCCTATGCATTGCTTGTGACCTCTTTTCGTCGGTTTCAGAGTGTCACTTCAACGAGGAGCAATATACAGTACTTTGCAGGAAGCACTACATATACTCCTAAATTGCTCAACCAATGTGTTCTCATGTGTGCCTGGTTATTCCTCTTCGTCCTTGTTATTTCTATATTGAAAAAAACGAGAAGCTGCATGAGAAGCGTGTGTGTGTGTTTGTACATAAATTGCTGCTGCTACTGCTGCTGTAAAATGTTACTGAGTTTATTATTAGTCCTCCCAGTTACCCACATTTTTAGTTGAACTGCCCGTCCTAAATGTCTTTTTTGAATGAATGGAAAGCAGTAACATGAAATACTTATGAGGCTTTCTGTATTTAAGAGCGTCTCATTTTATTGGAGTTTGGGCTTACAACGCCGTCACCTTGCGAATATTTGTTTGCTGCCTTCAGTACTGATACTGATATTGGCGCATACGTCGATGCGATATTGCAGATAAAGTAATTCCTCCTGAATTGTATATCTAATTCTTAGCCTTCGCTCGACCACCACTACTTTTCTGCAGAAGTCGCTTTAGAAGCCGTTTTCAGCGTTCGAAGAGATACGATACCGGGGAATCCCTCTTACCTTTTCACTCCTACTAGTGGTAACCCGTGAACTACAGTGAAGGAATGGGACACCGGATGTGCTTTAGGTTACTTTGGTGTGACTGATTACCGAACCAGCCGTGAAGCCCTGTAAGAGGATGGGAGGGGTCGGGAAGCTGGCTTTGTGGTGGTTTTACTAAAGCAGATGTGCAATTGCCAGTAAGAGTGGAAGGAGTCACGAATGTGAGGAAATTAGTTAGAAACCGTAACTCCGAAATAGTGCTGCGAACATTTAGAAGCGAGTAAAGTAACTAAGAGAATAAGAGGTGTTTCGCTTAAAGTACTTCGTTCTGAAGCTTTCTTATCCTTTTTTTCTACTTTTTCAAGTCACACCACATGTTCACATAGACTCTCCGTCCACATTCTGGACGCATTTCTCGTTCTCATGCCATTCTTTCGGCAAGTTCGTTTATAATTCTTTGTCTTATTTACGACGGTAGTTTGTTCGAATAGGATCACTTTCATGGCAGGGGTTTGAGAAGTGCCTGCCATGAGATTTATGAGAACAACTTTGACTGAATTTTTAAAATGTGGAATGCTATGCCTCACAAACATTGACAACATGGTGTCCAACTTTGGGGAATGAAAGGGATAACAGTTTTTATATTTGATAGCTCAATTTTTTCAATAATTAAACCTAGAATGTCTTTAAATTGTCTCTTAATTGCTCTGATTAAAAGAATCTTTTTATCTCCACTTATTTCGATTCTGGTTTTCATCCTGCCTTGATTGATCGTGGAATAACATGAGGTTTTGATAAAGCCTAGGGACAGAAACAGTCAAGTCCATAGACTTCCTCTGCTATCGTCTGTAGATTCTATTGAAGCTTCATGATCAGATCCAGATCCCTTTCGGCTTCTCTTCTCAGCAATCGCAACCCACCAAGAAATCCACTGCGACTGAAAGAGACCCCCACATCATGACTTTCTGATTCATTTCCTATTACTTTCTCAAAACTAACCTAATGCAAAAAAGGAAGCTATTCCAGCGAACTTATTCTCGTTTGTAACTCTATTGCCATTATGTGTCATCCTGGCCCCTTGATGGTGAAAGTTGGCAGAAAGGCACACAACTGATATGTGAACACATAATGAGTGTGTGCTATAAGGGTCATCTACTAGCCGAAGGTCTGGAGCGCTTGAAATCCGCCAAGAGAAGAAATGGGTACGTCTGTCAGTACACATAATTATGCATTATTGTATGTGTAAATGGGTGTGGGAGAACACGTTGAAAGGAGATACGCTTTCGGTGGTTAAATGAGCGTAGGTGGGCAGGTAATAAAGTGCGCAAGTGTGTGCATGCGCAATCAATGACCTGACAGGTTTCATGACATGCGCCCAACCGAACACGCTTTAACAGGTCACTCTAACGCACTTTTAATCAGGTCATCATTACCACACACTTCAGTGAGTGCGGTTCATGTAAGGTCAAAAGTTCATTATTTGATTATGAACAAACTAGAAGCTATTCTGTTTCATTGATGGTGTTTTCACTTTTCTGGTCCTCTCGATGTAGCCAATCTTCAGTGGCGTGCGAAACAATTTAAAGAGGCGCAGGTGAATGGCAGTCGAGTGAAAGACGGTGGTGGGCAAACGATGTGGCGTCAGCTGCTTTCGGCCGCTGAAATCCAAAACCCTTAAAGGTGAGATCTAAATTATTGTTTGAAAATTTTAAAAAGATTTGATGATCTATTAATGTGAGGAAGGTCTCCGAGAGAAAATATGTACTGGAAATTGAGGAGTAAGCCCACACAAATTCCAAACATTTTCTAGCCCACTCACTGATCCAAACCCATTTAAAACGGATAAAGCAACTAGTAAAGGAGAGAGGACGTAGAATACATTCACTTCATTTTCATTTCGAAGTCACATTGTCTTCTGATGCCAATGACAGAGTGAAAAGGAAACTTCTTTGTTGCTCTCTGGTTCATTAACCACTCTTGAAGGCAAACTGTCGGTCATAAGAACCTGCTGTTACATAGACCGGAACCGGGAGATAAAAAGACGTATTACCACCCAGTTTTTCAACTGGTAAAGTAAAGTAAACTGAAGTTCTGCTTGATATTTCTTCACCAGTCGCCCAAATGAGACTGGATTATGAGTGGTTCCAATCGAAGTCGTGAGCGATATCTACTTCGGATCTGATGAATCTATTAGTGCACAGCTACACTCCGCATGAAATTAACACAACGGGTCATGTTCTCTAGTTGTTTAACGAGACTAGAATTGATCTCATCCTCATGAAGCTGTTTAATATGCCCAACAGCTGATCTTCTAATTTTCTACTTATCAAATTCATTAGCAGTTGCTCCTTGTTTCTGTTCTTTTAATTTAAGAAGCCCAATTTTTGCACCTTTTGATGTATTGACGTATTTCCAGTAGATTTTTGATGCAACACTCAATTCTTTATGGAAATTGGGTTTCAAAAGACTTCCTGAATGTACGTAATCAGGAAAATAGTATAAAAGTCCCTAAGGACCGAGGATTGTGCAATCGACAAAACTGTAGCCTCCAGAACTCCTGCAGGTGCTCAGAACAGAGCTTCGGAAATCCTTGTGTAAGCTGTGAATGCCCTCGTCTGAAGAATGGTCAGCACCATTTTACATTCTGAAAGCCACTTAACCCCTTACTCTCAAGCCAAGTATTGGATCCAAAGTTCAAGTGATCGTGACAAAATTCTCAGACCTTGAAGGAAGTCGTCTTTAGGTTCAATAAATAGTTCTTATTAGCCAAACTTAAAACGTCAAGACAAGGAGGTTATCATTTATCAAGATCAAGACCCCAACTATATGGGATCATTAGCCATAGTGAGAGAAATGAACAGATAAGTAAGAGACAATCACCGCAAGAAATTCATTATCTTTTCACTATTCCATTCTCCTGAGATCAAATTGATTTGTTGCCAGCACCTGCCATCTATTTTTATGAGATTTGAGTCCGAATTTGGCTTTTTTTCAGGACGGATTTGGGAACGTAGCGCTTTTAGCCAAGAGTTTGTTTCTTCACCTGTTACGATTCCTACCCTTAATCTTAAGGACTAATAGTTGATTTGGTCCTGCTGTTTTTGCAGAGCCTACTTTGATCAGGCTTTTGTTATTTCAATCTTTTCATTGAATTTTTACGCACTCTTAATGAGGCTTGGCAATGGGACTCTGTATGATCTCAATTATTAAAGGAGCCTAGTGAATGTGGAGACATGGCGTTAGTTACCGCATTTCAGGTAACTGACAGGGTATGTTTCTCTATAGTGAAATAGCCTGCTTCACAGATGATTTATTTTATTTATTTTTTTTAGTTTCTCCACACCTATTAGGGTAAGTCCCAAGGAGTTATTGGGGGTACAACAAAAGTACAAATAACTTTTATAGCAATTAAGCACAACAGTTAACACAGAACAATAAAAACGTTGGTTGACGTCTTCGTTTGTCTGGACTCTTCTCTGGCATGGCGTCGTCGTACAGGTAGCAGTTCAGCTTTGTCGAACCACCTCGTCCGAATTCGTCCGTTTTCATATCTCCTCCAGAAATCTTTCTAAATTCTGGCGGAGATTCCATTCATAGCTACTTGTACGTGCATTCCACACTCCAGTTCGAGACCATGAATCCGATTATTTACATCGTGCCTCGTGTTCCAAGCTGTAAGAAGTTGTACTTCTGCTGGCATAATCTAATTTTATACGTCCGGAGGGTGATTAGTCCTAACCGGTCGCCTCTCTCATTAGCCCCCAGGGTTTCCCCTGGGGTTACCGATGGTCACCACGAGGAGGCTGAGAGTAGGTTTGACCACCTTCACAGATGATAGAATTTCTAAGGGAAACCTGGAAACGATTGATTGTTGTGGCCGAATTCAGAGCGTATCATAAGTCTGATACTGGCTACTGGTGCGTCTCACAGCTTCCAATAGGCGAAAATTTTTATATTTTAATCGTTCTCCGTCGAGTAACCGATGGGGATGTTTTAAGACTAAAATAAAGTGCTGCAGCTTCCATCCAATGGATAGTGACCGCATTATTTCATTGCATCTGTGTAATGTAATGCGACTCATCACACTAAAAAGTTGGAAATCCGTCTGCTAGCATTCAGCGAGATGCCCGAACTTCCACTCTAGCTGAATTTTGGTCCCCAATGAGACGATGGTTAAATGAGAGATCCTCGGATAGAGATGTACTGGCAAACATGTCTATCTCTCCTAGGTTGAAGTTCATTAAGACTTCTGTTTAAGTGATTCTAAGAAATCTACGTGATCAAAATTAAGGCAACGGTGCAAGTTGAATTCGAGAAGAGCCAATCATTATAAGTGTCAAGTTACTGTTGGTATATTTACTTAACTCTTCTTGATCTCCATGTTCACCGATATTTCGCACTCGAACGATCATTTTTTATAACACGTTTAACTTCATTATTCTTTGGAGATTCTGCCTTTTGCCGCTCTGGTTTCAGATCTAATGCTTTTATAAAATGTAAAGTTTTCCAAACAAACACCAAGTTGGTGCTGTTTGTCATTTAGTATGATGAGGCTCACAAGAAAAAGAGATCAAGTTACTTCTCCTATTCAAAACCAGGAGATTTTTTCTATTTTTTATTTTCTCCCCACCCATTAGGTCAAGTCCCAAGGACTTATTGGGGGTACAACAGAAGTAAAAATAGTTTTCACAACAGATAAGCACAACAGTTAACACAGAGCACAGTAAAAACGTTTGTTGACGTCTTCGGCTGTCTGGTCTCTTTCTGGCGTCGCTTCGTCATACAGGTGGCAGTTCAGCTTCGTCCTGGCACCTTGTCCATCTTCGTCTGTCTTCATGCCGCCTACCAGAAATCTTTCAACATTCTGGTGGAGACTCCATTCATCGCTACATGCACGTGCATTCCAAAGTCCACTTTGAGACCATGAATCAGGTTATTTGCATAGTGCCTCGTGCTTCTGCTGGCATAATCTAATTTTATACGTCCGGAGGGTGATTAGTCCTAACCGGTCGCCTCTCTCATTAGCCCCCAGGGTTTCCCCTGGGGTTACCGGTGGTCACCACGAGGAGGTTGAGAGTAGGTTTGACCATCAAGAGGTAAGTAGCTACTGGCTCTTACACACTAATGGTGCCGATGTTTGACGACAGTAAATCTATCACCATATTGTTTCTATTTATGTGATCACCGCTCATTAACTGAATGGGTCGTTAGTCCTATTTATGATACACGGACAAGTACTGATAAGTAAAATCAGATCAACAACCATACCTGCCCAACTAAGCATGTCTATTTGTAAACCTGAGTTTACATTGGCCGCACCCTAATTCACCGATTCAATGGTGAAACAGTAGCCGTTTGCGATTATTTCGATAAAAGCTCTCTAACGGCTTGAGCGCTGAAAGGGAAGTAATCTCTCCAATCACTGAACCATCCGGCATCAACTGATAGTAGCCTAATATCAGTCAGGTTCTCTCGATAGCATCGAACCAGTCAGTCATCCCGATGAGATCAAGATATTTACGTCTGAAACGAACGCAGCTCGTCTCTGATGAAGGACGGGAGTGAGTTTATCTGAAGCGTCTGAATGCACGAGTAAGAAACTCATCCTTACGCATCAGTAAGATTGTATGGCTTCTGGCAATAGCTAGGCATTATTCTCCGTAATCGTGGAGACACCAAGAAGCCAAGACTTGCAGTACTGGAAGCATAGAAGTTCTGAGAACTGCTAGCGATTTCCGAACTTTTTGATTCGTTCATTATTTCCTTCGTTTCGCTTGCCTATTTGCATGATTTTAGTCAGTGGTAACTCAACATAACAAAGAGATTTCATATATCTACACAGCTGCGTAGCATTCCCTCAGGACATAATCTATTCTATAATGTTCAGAGCCATTATCAGCGTTATTCATAGGGAATCTCTTTCCCGAAGAAGGACTATACGTGCTAGCTTTTACTTTGTTTTGGCTTTGGTGTTCCTTTTTGCGAGCTTGCACTCTGAAAGTCAAAGCGAGTTTCAGAAGGTAAAAAAATTAAGATTTTCAAATTATACGTGGATGTTACACACGAAGATCATCTGTCTCGATAATGAGAGCAAAAGTGCAAAGCATGTACCACGGGCCGGAAGATGACACTAGCTACCAGTTTTTTTTTTTCACTTGCCCTTCCACAAATATCTGAATCTTCTCTTTTGTTTAATTGCCCCGCTCATGTTGAATTTAAATACTTTTTATTGCAAGCTGCTCTTAATTCACTTCTAGTTTTGAGTCAAGCCGATTAGTCATATTGGCGCAAATCTACTAAAACATCGATGAGTGTGCTCTGACATGCTATTTTTTGGTTTCTTTTCGACAGAGCTAGCAGTGTCACCAACTCAAAAACGTGAATCGCATGACAAATCTCATCTTGCTAACCATCGTCTCTTAGCCATTATTCGTTCTAGTTAAACGACTTATCTAATCAGTTAACCAAAAAGCTTATGTTTGACCTCTAGGTCAGCATTTTTAGTTCAGGTGACTCGATGTCATACAAAAGCCTACTTTGCATTGGCTCAATCTAGCCAGCCTAACTGACCCCACATATGCAGACATTATTTAAGTTCAAGTGCAATGTATGAGCACCAGGTATAAATATCCATTTTCATTAGTTAATGCATTTGATCCGTATACCCTTAAGTACCTTATGTATTTCTTCGACCGATAATACTATCTGCTTAACTTCAAAAGAGGAGGCTTCTTTTTTAATGTCCTTTCTCAGCCATTGTAAAAAGCCTCGTAGAGTTTAGAATTCTACAAATCACATTCACCTGGAATCGAAGCAGAAGATCAGATGGGTTACTCGCCGTCCTCTTTCAGTGCCTAAGAAATTGTTTTATCTGTTTCCTCTGCCCAATAGTTCAACCTAAGCGAGCTATACGGAATAAAGTACACTGTGTGAATGTAGGCGATAAGTATCAGACAGTGGCACTGAGGCACCTTTACTGGATGGCCTTTTTATTTTCAGTGCAATTCTGTCGTCAAAAACGTTGGATCCTTATTCTGAAACAAGTATTTTTCAACGACGTGAGGTTTTTAACAAAATAAGTATTCTCGATCGAATTCGAGTAATTATGGAGTCATACGATTCATAGTGAATTCAGTAACCAATGGCTGAACTCAAATAAGAGGCAAAATCATTTCCACGTCCTGTGCATATTGAGACTGCTTCTACCTTCTTGTGTTCGCATGTTAATCGGATTCTTGAAATGTAATCGGACTTCAAGGCCTCTTTATCCTGGCGTTATGAAACCGACGATGACATACATATTCAGATCCTACTGAATATGTTAATCGTAACTTCTACCATTCGCGGTTGGCTGACCGATAGTGCTACATCATAACTTTCTTTTAGAGGTCTGAGAGAAAGCTCTGGGCTACTCTACTGTTTATCTTCTGCTGTAATCCTTTGCTAATCCCCCTTATTTGCGGTGAAATATGCGAATGTGAAATTCATAAAATACTTGAGCAGAATTTTCATATAGCCATCACTGAAATCTTGCATTCAAGTCTCGTGTGCTAACGAGCCCAATGGTAATAGCAAAGTCTTATTGACAATAATACAAATATTGCCGTTTTAGGGTCGTTAACAAACACCAATGAAATGGAATGAATTGGAGAAAGTTCATTGAAATATGGAGTTTCGGCAAGTACTTCAATCGCAGTATGTGACCTCCTCAGTGTCCGATCAGATACTCCGCATGAATTTTATATCCAAGTGATCCAGCTCCTAGTTCTGATCTGGGGATTTCGAGTTTAGTCAAGACCTCTGAACTAGTCACAAACTAGCTAACAAGGATTGTTTGCCGATTTCAAAACCTGTTCAGTCTCCGTTTCCTTCACCCACTTGACGACATATACAAGAAATACAGTGCAGCAAACAGTTGAAGGGTGGATATTCTGTACTTCGGAGATGCTGGATTTAACATTTCTCGCAACTTTTAGCTCCAGCATTTAGTTGTAATATTAAGACCAAACGGAGTTTCTGTGCTAGGTTTCATAGAAATAGGTTTTGGAGATAAAGATTAACCACAACCTCACTCTCATAAGCCCGAGGAGACTATACGTTAACAAATGATCACAAAGTTTAAACAGAGTGGAATCTTGTAGCTTTACTGAGGTGTTTCCTAACTGCAGCAGTAGTTAGTTTGTTGGCTTGCTAACTTCTCGTGATGTTAGAAATTAGCTTTTAACGCGACAATTAGTAGCTGTAAGTTTGGCTTCATTGAAAAAAATGATATGAGGTTGGGAATAAATAGCCAATATAATGTTCAGTTCTTTTTCGGAGACTGGCTCGTGCTCTAGCCAGATTCATCTCCGATAGAATGTTAATGTTTACGTCCATTCTCTTCCGATGACCGCTCTTTCACAACTTCGAATGACCGTTTCTTGCTTCCATTTGAATCTTCCTTTTTCGATGATAAAGACGACCGAATTGGGACTTTTTATTAGTTCTGACTAGCTCTACCGCTGTTCAGACCAGCAGTTTTTCTTTTTCTCCGATTTTCCAAAAGAACCATTTAGTCGGTGATTTGTGAGTGATCACCGCACTCACTGACTGTAGTCGCCTTCGTCATCAGGATAGCAACTGTGTATACACTTCATAAATACCGCGGGGACAGTTGGGGCCTCGTTCATTTGTTTATGTTCCATTGATTTTTTCGATTAATCCATTTGAAAAAGATAAATTGATGTGAGAAATCGGCAATAGTTAGTCAAGGAATATTTTCGATCATGACTAATTTAACTAAAATCAAAATTGTTAACACCTAATTCACCTTCTTCCGCAAACTTACTGATAATATACAAAGGCTTTTAAAAGGCGTTTTTTCCTTTTAATTTCAGTTTCTCCAGCCCGTTTAGAACAACTCACGTCAAAATGTATGTCATAAGGGATTCAAGACCATTTCAGGCGGTCAGCAACGTGCAAAGACAATAACAGCAAATAATTAGGACCTTGACAAGTAATTTTGCCTTTATAAGATCTATAACCAACTTAACGGTCAACAAATGGTGCACTTAAGCCATCAATTTAACTAAAATAGAGCCTTCAACCTATTGCCTGATTTCAGAATTTAAAAATACGCTGTTAGAAGGTTTTTCATTGAACTGATTTCATTCAGCTGGTGGAGGGAGGTAGGAACGAAATCCGTTTTATGGAAATTACCAAATGCCTGAAACTAACTAGGGTTTGATTTTTTTACAACCGGCTTAGGTGATTAGGGGTTTCAGTTTCTATAATCTAGGAATCGCTTTAATGTTTTGATTAGGGAACTATATTTTGAATAATACTAATTGGTTTGGCTGAACTATTTTATTCTAAACTACTCAACGAACCAGAAAATTTATCTGATCGGGCTCCAAGGTTTATCTCGTCCTAATGAAGATTCCAATAAAAATACTTTTTGATGTCCACGTCTTTTTCGCTATATTTATGCCCGGAAGGACTGAAATATTTGCATTCCCGAAAATGCTGGTGAAACAGCTTTAAAATAGAGGTTCTTTAATTCAGAACTTTAAAGAAATATTAAAGTCTTTTAATATCTTTTTAACAACATTCCCCGACAATTTATGAGAGCTTTGGCGCTAAATAATGTGCTATTCTCAAAACTGAACCCTCTACCCGAAAGCATACTTGAAGGTTAGATCTTTTGTATGCATATTGAGAAATGCGTGTTTTTTTTGTAAAATGGTATATTTTGGCGAAGTTAAAAATTAAATTGTAGTTACTAACCCGAAGCTACTATTCTTGAATGCAAACGAATCAAAGTAAGGCAAAATAAATTCCATCGCTGCTATGCTGATTTATTAAAAGCATCAATGTGTTTATTAATTCTTCATTACTGAGACTTTTGCTTGGTTATTTAAGGACCAAAATCCGATTGAGTCAAATAACGACAGAACTAGTTTCTCAGTTGCAAGTGCGCTTATCATTATTAAAAATGGCATAAGAAAAGTAGAGAATAACAGAAATTAAAGCTAAACCACAGATGTAGAGATAGCAGACAAGGGGCGAATATTATTCATCTAATAAAGTTATGGAAGATTATTTATTAGCCTAACACAATCTTTATGGGCCTTTTCGGAATAACATATCCATGGTAATTCGAATAGGATTTCATTATAGTATTTCGATTTCAAGGACAAGGAACAGTATTTTTGATAGCGGGTTCTAGAAATACCCTTGGTGAGCAGTTGTTTCCATGTCTGGTGCTGTATTTTATTCGATTTCCCGTTGATCAAGATTACAAAATGGTATAAAAGTGAATTTTCATGAAGCAGAACTCCCATGCAATTCTTTAGAAACGTTCTCACTGCTTTATTCTAAACACGTTTTTTAGATACAAAATGTCATGGTTCGTATCTAGTTTTCTAAGAACTCCGCTGAATTATTTGCGACCGAAAGTCTGCGTCAGAAAATTAGCAATTCTTGCAACTGATAAGACACACTACAAAGTACTCGTAGCTGGTGGGGGCACCGGAGGATGCACAGTGGCTGCTCGTCTTCGCGACGTTATTCCAGCTGGATCCGTTGGAGTAGTTGAACCCGAGGAGGTTAGTTTGCTATTACTTTGGTATAGAATAAGGTTTTTACACTATGTATTATGGTAAAACAGGACCACTTATTCAGCAGTGTCCCTTACTTAAGTCTTAAATCCGAATCTCTAAGCCCCAGTTATCTTGGAGCTGAAGTGAAATGTCGCCTCAAACTAGTGCTTTTTTCACTGAAAGAAAAGAATCGGTGTGTCATAAGTCGATCAAAACGCCATTCAAAAATTTCATCCGACTTCTTTTTCACTGTCTTGAGTTTGTTAGTCCACGTGATAAATCACACCTGTTCTTTCAGTTTTAAATTGTAAACATTACTTTATGTCTTTTACCCTAAACAGTCTTGCTTATTTTGAAGGTTTCGCTTGCATTGCTTTCGCGTTTTGCATAATTGCTGTAATTAATTTACGTGTCGTCTTCTCGATTCCGAGTTGGAACAATGAATGAAATTTATCAGCACGAAATACTACTAGTTTGAATGAGTTTTATTCCCACGATATTATAAAGTCGAGCTTAAAAAGTTCAACCAAAAATTTTGATATTCCTTTGCTAACAAATTATTTTCTAAGGTTCGGTCGCGTGGTATTACTTTACAACGTGTTTTGTAAATATGATCTGATTTAAATCGTGAATCTCACGGGCTGTGCTTTCAAATAAAAGCAAAAATTCTTCACAGTTGCTGCCTTCATTCTCATTCAATCGGTTGAACTCATCAAGGGCATCTTAGGCCATTTTCCAAAATAGATTCGCCTGTACGCTGATGTCGCTCACTGTCCGTTCTTCTGCAGAAGACTTACCATAGCTAACTGGCACCATATGCATCAACCTTGCGTAGAGCCAGTAGCCTATCTATATATTCAAGGGTGTCATAAGCGTCAAGCGGTTTCATTGTAACCTGTACCATTTTTCATGGTATCAAGCCTTGTATTATTGCAATACCATTAGACATTATCTGGTTGTGTACAGATGGGACTTAATCACGATTTCAAATCTGAAGTCGGTTTAACTGCACCAGAGCGCGTCGGTTCGCGTCTTCTTTGACTTTTAGCTTCCACGTCCATATTTCTGACTATCCCAGGGAGTTACTTGAACTAAATCTTTAATTTCATTTTCTAAGCCAAAAGGTAACCTCAAAATATATACCAGTGCTCTCCAATAATTCTAGGGAATATGAAAACGTTTCCATGCGCATTGGAGATTAAGCGAGTTATATTCAATGTAGGCATGACAGTTCGAGTGCCTCTGTTCTGCGAACATTTACTACCCAAGTCCCAATCTCATCGATTTGTGTGAGCAGAGGATAAGCATCAAATTGAGAACCTCCTTATGGAAATAAAGGAGTCTATATACGGTAGCCACATTATTGGCGATAGTGCAGGCTTGACTAACTGGAAAAATTACTGGTCCAAAACATGTAGAAACCCAGATTTCTTTACATTTGGAACATATAGCCACCCGGTCTTGGTTGAAGGAACGAATGGTATTCCTTTAGATGCATTTCAAAGTTTTGGGATGCGGAACAACTATTTTGAGAATCTTCATTCTGGTTACTGGTTCCCCTGCGTCTATGATTAACCCAATTGGTAATTCTTGGTTATTGCTAAAGCATCTGGTCGTTCTAACTTGTATATCGTGCTGTCTCATAGTAGAGTTAATTTCATGGGGATTAAACGAAAGGCTTCCTCCATCAGCCTCTTTGCATCAACTTGAACCCACTGGATCCAACTTTTTTTAGCGGTTATGCGCTTAAAATTCAATCTTTTAAAAGTCTGGACTCTATGTTTTTAAATAATTATCTGTTTCCCACTTGAAGCATCTCATAACTCGAGCTTTCATTGTAGCATTCATTTCTCTTTAATGTCATAAAAATCGTCTTTTTTTTCCTGTTTAGAATCACTATTACCAAGCCGGGTGGACTCTGGTTGGAGCCGGGTTGATGGGACTCCCTGAAACACGCATCCCAATGCAAGAGGCGATTCCTAGCAATGCAGAATGGATCCGAGACAGCATCTCCTTTTTCGATCCTTTAAACAAGAAAGTTATAACTGCTGGAGGCAAACAGGTTAGAAAGACTGTTAAAAAGACTACATTTAATCAGGCATTATTAAATACAATGTAAATACCCCACTTTGAATGTCTAAAGTATATTCACGTTCCTACCTACGGTGGACGAGCCGTAGTCCGGCAGGATGAAATCCCATGAAATTCGCTTACCTAATTCGCTTATCTAATGAAACATACAAAACCTGGTTAGCTTTCACCGGCATGATGCGGATCAGATCCAGGAGAAAAAAGCCAATTCGCTTGTGTAACTGAACTGTTTTGAAGACAATCTTATGAAAGCTCCACTTTTTCAAATTAGCACGATATCCACTTGCAAGCCTTCGATTGGTCAATATTTATTCCTCTGTTTACTTATTTAATTTTAATTTTTCACCATTAAATATTTGTAAGCTCAGGTGGACAGCCTAATGGTAGGTCGTTATTCTGCAATAATGCAAAAGTCATTTATCTACCAGTAAGTGGCTTGCCTGACTTTGTCATTATCTCATACCATGAATGTTATCGGGACACCGCCAAAATAAGTTTCTGGGTAGCAGGAACTTATTTGGAGCGCATATTTTGAAATTATGATTCCACAGCTTCTAAACATAAGCAAAGGGGTTTCACTAAAGACATGATCGTTTTAGGTCTCTGAAGATCAGAGGAATTCACTAGTGTTGATGCCTTTTGAGTACCCTTTACTTTTCTTTATCGTACAATAAGGGGGAAGTGATTTCAACCATCCCAAATTCGGGTGCATTGACTGTTTTGCCTATTCCTGATTTAAGACCAACTCGCCTTAGCAGCAGAATTGCTAACTTTCGAAACAATGCCTTGAAAAGGTGCTTCTATAAATCAAACATCGTAATTATTTTTGTGGCGTTTGAAGGCTTTTAACATTTGCCCTAACATATCGTAAAGCATAAAACAAAGAAATATTTTCATAGTAAAGTTTCAATAATTTGAATTGGATTTTAATTGTTTTTACTAATCTAGAGTATTAAATTAAATAATATTACAATTGCTTCCAATACCTCGGTTACTTCAAGCTGCCCGATACAGGAATTCAAGACCAAACTAGTTTTGGTGTGCATCAAGCAAGCCAAAATAAGCACTATGCGAAGCACTTTCTGCATAGTCGCTTTTGTATGAATCCTCGCCAAATACGAAGCCTGCAGCAGTTAGTTCGTGTTGGAATTCCTGGATGGGATTAGAGAGTAATTTGTACTTTTGACCGAACTGCTTTCAGTATGGAAATCCGTGTACCAGAAAACAGTTATTAATAGTGATAAATCATCATAACTGTGGGGCTGTAAATTAAGATAACTTCACCGATGACAGAATGAAATTTTGTTTTCTAAGGACAAATCTGCAAGGCTGCTAAAAGTGAGCAAAACAATTTTTATCAAAGTAGTTATATTAATACTTAGATATTGTAGATGACACTATTTGAATTACATCCTCAGCGAAATGCTGATTTCAATTAAAAATGAGTAGTATCTATTCATTTGTCGGCTCAGTTTTTGTTCCTTCTTCTGAGAATGGTTCTTTTACATCCAAAACAACTTTCACACACAAATTTCAGTGTGCATTCTTGTGGCAGCTGACTCGGGAAGGTGCAATAGTGATAGTTGCGTCGAGTTCAAGATTTAGAGTGATCCACCTTTCAAAGAGCATTTAGAACCATTATATTGCCAGTGCTAGTAGTTACGGAGAGCTAAAGAAGCATCTTAAAGAATTGTTTTAGTTCCCTGTGAAAAAAAACTTTTCGCTTCAGAAAGCACAGCCTTAATTTGCAGAGCTAACGAGTGCTCTTGTCTTTGCAGTCTTTGGTTCTGGTACTCTTTGAAAATACTTTTCACGTCGAAATTAAAGGTAGTTACTTATTGAAAATATCCTATTCACTACTTCAACGGGGACAATAGGCTAATTTTTTTCAGTAAACCGTTTACAGTATCCTTTCAATCGTGGAGATTTCAGGCTTCTTCTCTTGACTAATGAGCTATTCTTTCTCATCCATTTTGCACCGAACTTTATTTGAGTGATACGCATTAATTTAGCATTTTAGATATTTTAGAGTATGAAAATGCGTTTTTATGTTGCAATTTATCATTCAAGTCTTGATAATTTATTCTCGATTGAGCATTTGTGTTCATTCTGACAATAGTTATTCGTAATGCGAACTTACCTAAGATACATTTTTAAATAGTTTCTCTACTAAATATAGCATACTTACGGTTTCTCTCAAGCCCTTGTCACTTCATGTAATTGTCCAGCCAGTGGTAGAGCTAACCAGAAGTCGCTGGAGTAGGCCGCTTTGGCGGACCTCAGAATCGACCTGAATTCGATAATTTGAGGAATTCGTACCACTCCATAGAAGGCTTCTCATCGGTTCCTCGTTGCTATAAGCTGACAAAGTCGGAAAACTGAATTGCCTAAAAATATAGGCATTAGAAAGAATTTCATCGAAGTTTAGTTTTAAAACTAAGATTTCTAACCTCATGGAATTCGTCCATGATAACAAATTCATAAAGCCCTTCCTTTATTGGATAGAACTATTCCAATACACTGGTGATTTTCTCGGTTTAATTCAAAGTCATTTGATGTGAAGTCCATTAAGTCATTAAAACGCTGACGATGGTCACAGTACTTAATAAGCCGGTTACACCAGCATTTATAAGGAAGAGATTAAAGTCTTTGAAAATTGAGTGCGAGTACGGTATAAAGAGCCTGTGTAAAGTATGGTCACACCCTAATTAAAATGAGCGTCAAACTTGGCACTGGCATAGTGCAATATGAAACAATCCTATTTTGTCAAAATGCTTTTTAACTCACTTTATGCTTCAGCAGCTTCTACTTTGTAATAATTTATTCTGGAGTGGGATTTAATTTTTCTTTAGATTAAAAGCTTAGTTGAAGCGATTTTGAAACCCCGCTCAAGGATGAAAAAAGGAACAAACCATCACAATTTATTGCAGCAATATTCGAGTTTGATAAGTAGCTTTTATTCTTTGCTCGAGTCTGCTCTCAACATAGTCTTGATTAAGTGCCAGAGGAACAGTTCATTGTCGAATCTATATGGAATGGAAAACACCCAAGGCCATACTTCGGAAAAGTCTCCTTCAATACTCATTTTGAAAATCAACATTCACCATTGGTTGTGAACACTAAATATGTTTTGGCACTGCTTTTTTTGAATCGTGTCTGATCCTGTTAACGAGCGTTCGGAGCGTTCAGAGGTACTCCTGGAATTACCTCGACGTCACAATCAGAATAACTAGACATTTTATACCCAAACTTTCACTAATAACGCTGCATCCATCCTTCGTCCAAGCAATGGTGTCCACCTCAAGGGCACATCTTACTACCTACGCACTCGCATCTCTGACGAGGGTGTTTCCGTATTTTCAAGGCTCGCGAGTCATACTGCCGATTTTTCATTGTGCCGGGCTACCAACAAATGACCGATGGGTTCGTTGGGATGTATAATAGTCCGGGGTTCGGTCGACTACATCTTTTTTTGCCCTTTCTTAGGACGTAAATAGTTGCAGAATTTTCATTCAGAGCTCTTGTACATAGGCCTCTGTAGTAAACTTGGCAAATCGGACTTGGTAATTCCAAAGCTATGTGAACCTTATTCTCACAGCAGTCTTCCTACTATCTATGGGACTACTCAGGTATCTATAATCACCGCTTTCAACATTTATATCGACCGTTCCAACTGATAGTTCATCATTAGATTGTCTTGCTGTATTTTTCATGTCATCTTTACTTTGTGCCTCTACTACCACGTCAGAGCACTAGTGTAAATGCTTTAAAATGCACGTATTAAATCATTGAAGTGACAAGTCCAACCACGCCTTGAATTCCTGCTTCCATTTGATGAATTCGGTTGCAGGATAGTTGACCATGTATAGAGCTTATAATATTCTTCTTTCTGCTCCTTTTCGGGCCTTTAACAACGCTATCATTGACTCTTTGGGTCTCAGTTTCGGTTTGCCAACTTTATCTCCTAACTCACTAACATCGTGTTGCGTAATTTTGCTTGTTACTGCCTAGATTACAACTTCAAAATCCCCTGGCTTACAGTTTTTGCACCGATGATTTCTCAAAAATACGATTTCTGTGGGATAGTTAAAGGGGGAGGAGGGGGGACAAACATCTGCCTATTTGGAACTCTTATGAGAAAATGCAATAAAAATTTCTAATTCTTGTGATATAAATCTACTCCTTCAACAGATATTTGAAGTTTCAAGCTGTAAGTTAAACTGAAAACTTGTGTTCCTACGTTGGGGGCTGTTCGCTATAGGTCTTGTGCTTTATTTTTAGTAAAAACGAGCACTACAAGGGTCCTCATGAATCATGATGCATCCAGTCAGCTCGTAATTGGTCAAGTCAAGTAAATGCGCCCCCATGGTTAAAGGTAGACTTGTCGATCGATTGATTAGTGTGTACCCTCTGATTGGTTAGCGCCATCTGGCATCTTGTCGATTCTTGGCCAACTTAACTTAAGCACGTCTCTCGAGTAGAACGGGAGAAACTTGAAATAGGTACAACAATTAGGGAAGTAGAGCGATGGAAAAGGGTTGCTCTTTAATTTAGCCCTCAATTTTACGGTTTAGGCTTAGCGGGAGCAATTACTAAAGTCAGTTTCTAGAAATAGTGCAGAGCTATTTCATAGAAATCGAGTAGAAAAAGAGTCTGATTCTTAAAACCCTTGGCTACCAAAAGAGGACGTTGAAATCGCTATATCTTGTATTAGGGAATAGCTCGGCGTAATCTTGGGAATCTTGTCCGTGTATGCGTCGATGTTGACGTTCTACTGTCCCATTTTTATGATGAAAGGCCCGTTGTCTGTCTTAGAATGAATGCAGCCAATTCCCTTAGTCTAATAATACGTTGTTCAAGAATCTTGTATCAATGTACTGAAATTTAGTGGCAATTACTGCTGGAAATGTTTTTTTATTCCAGGAATTAGTTGCTCATGAATTTACTCATCATATCGAGCCTTTACTGCCACGCAATTTATCTTTACTTTTGGTTTACATATGCCCATGCAACACTGAAGGAAACTATTCTCTAGCTCTTATTATTGTGGGAAGGCAACGGCTCTTGGCAAGCTTTTTTCCATTGCCTCCTACTTCCTCCAGCCTAAAACGGGGTCCTGTACGGCTTTAACCTTGACAGATCACGCCTTTCGTGAATTGGCCTTTCTAGTGCAGCAGTTGCAGGTCAGCTTAAACTTTCGAAAATTTTCACTCCCTTTCTCTAATGAATGGAATGCATCTGTACAATACCTTCGATACTACATTTCTAAAATGCATTGTACAAATTGATACTTTGAACCTGCTATGTCTTTGGCAGTTTTGGATCTAACTGATCTAAGTTAAAAGTTGGATGGCTGGGGATATATTATATTAGGAAGGAGAGTTTTCGTGCTTCAAAATAAAAAAAGGAAGTGAGCTAGCGGCTTGAGCAACGCCCGAAAAATTATGGTAGTGAATTTCGCCGAGTTCATTCGATTGCATTCATGCATTTTAAAAACTGCTTAAAGCGTAAGATGAAGAGCAAGACAGTTATGGGCAGAAATTCAGATTAACCATTAGTTAAAGGATGATCTAGTAGTCCCTGATACTAATTCAATCTACTAATGTTTCGTTGAAATTATGCGTCTATGAAGTGCAAGCTGGCTGAATGGCTCCATCCACTGATTACCCTAATCCCTTGATGAAAATCGCCGAAACAACTAAATCTTTTGAATCTTAAAAGGAAAGCGTTTGAAGTTGTCTCAGTTCTTTCGCTCATGTTGTCGGAAAGATTACCAAGTTGTCATTTTCAGAAAACCTTGTAATCTGCAGTATCTTTGTGGGGATATGGCCAAGATATTTGTAGCTCGATTGATTTTAAGTGTGTAAATCAGTTATATTCAGCAATATGACCAAGAAAACTTAAAGGCTAACATCATCCTTTAACCTTAAGGCAACGAAATGACGGCCGATCGAACATTGCGGATTGGAATATCGCATCTTTCTGTGGGCGAAATTCGAAACGAAAATGTTTAGGAATAAGGTATTGAATCAATCAATCCCCCTCTAGTTTCTTTGGAAAGCTTCAGTGTAGTCCCTAGAACTTGCCCCACAAATGGATCGCGTTTGTATACCCAATTTCGATCATAACTTACGTTTTGATTTCGAAAGGAACAACATTGGTGTTATTGAGTTCAGGTAATGTGGAGTTGCACCAGGAAGATTTTTAGTATCAAAAGGGCCATTTTTTCTTGAAATCAGGTTTTAGTTGTGTGACGAATGTTATCTTTGGAGGAAGAAGTAGGAGTAGTACTGGGAGCCAGGTCTCTCGCAATGTCTACTGTTTTGTCCCATGGTCCCATCACCTACTTTGGTTGACGAAGAGGAATTCTTGTACTTATTTTGTGGTCGAATTTCAGCATTTACTCTAAACCACTTTACGGATGTGTCATTATGAGAACAAGTTGTTTTACTAATCAAAACAACTGAAAGCAGTTTAGAGGTCCTTTAAGTTTTTATCAAATTTACTTTATGCAATTTCGCAATGTCAGAATGACTTTTCCTTCATTTTCCAGATAACCTATGACTACTTGGTGATAGCTCTGGGATTCACGCTTCACTACGAAATGGTAAGACCTTTTCTCAGAGTAAATTACTTGATGAATCAAACGTGTTGTGAATAATGCTACGTGATACATGAATGATTTTAGAATCCAGAGGTGTAAAAGTCTAACGTTATTGTGCTTCCTGAGTGAGCAGAGAAACTTCCAGTAAACTGTAGAATGTCCTGTGATTACGATCTGGTTGTACATGATGCGTGAAAGCCGATACAAAGGAAAACCGGGAAAGATTTAGATAGAAAAGGCTGGAACCCCTTGGCTTCCATGTAAAATAGCCGAAAGTGGGAATGAATTCTGGCTGACAATGTGCAAATGAGATAACCAGACACTGCCGATAAAATAATCCCTTGAAGAGTGAACTTCAATAAATGAATACGATATCGACATTTAGGAAGCTCCGGTTTGGTCTTGTCATCTTTTTTTTAAAAAGAAGATAGTTGCCTCATGTAGAACGAATGTACAAATGAATATCTGGATTTAGCATCCCATCGAGGTAAGAAGTGAGACGTCTATTTTTTAATTTAAACACATTTCACCTTCGTTCGGGTTCTGAAGCTTTAGATGTCGTGGGGTAGCTTTAATAATGGCCGATAAATATAACACTTCATTATCAGAAGCTGGCGATAGTAGCTAGCTGATACTGAACGTT
Organism: Moniezia expansa; assembly: GCA_019097775.1. NCBI lineage: Eukaryota > Metazoa > Platyhelminthes > Cestoda > Cyclophyllidea > Anoplocephalidae > Moniezia > Moniezia expansa. Next base: position 11,142,157 of record JADFDV010000053.1, read on the forward strand.
CGTAAGCACCACAGTACTAACAGATGCGTCAATATAGATGTTCTAAGAATCGGAATACCACTGTAACGAGGCAGGTGAAGAAATTTCTTTCAGAGCACTCCTCCCTTGACTTGTCATGGCCAGTGCTTCTTTCAAAGCATTTAGCCACTTTCGACAAGATTTTATTTTAACTTGATCACTTCGAGCGGATCGTCGATGTCCCTTCAACTGAAGACTTCTCGTCCTTATTTCTCCTTTGAAAGCAAAACAAGTGTCGCGACTTAAATGGTCTCAAGGTTAGCTAGCTTAGTGAACCGTAGTATTGATTGGTTAGCAGAGAATCGCTGTTCATTTTTAATCCGATCTAGAGCTTTCGGTAGCTGTCTGGTCCTGTAATAATAGGAAGTGAACGTTACCCCTGGTAGATTAGGGCAGACTTTCCCATGTTGACGAAAAGGACTCCTTTTCTATTGCTCCTATTTGACAAGACTAACACGTGCCCTCGAAATCGGTAACGCTTCCAGTGATCGTTTTCTCAATTAGCACCGAAACCTGCTCAGTGGATCCCAGTTACTTTTGGCCAGAGACCGCTTATTTTGGCTTCCCCTCATTGGATTATTTGAATATACTTGCCGTCAGCCTGTCCATAGTCCACTTATTTATATGTTATAGCTGGAAAGGCTGTGACAGGTCTTTAAAGTAAGTTCCTAAAACACTTTAGATCCATGGAGCAAAAGAAGCACTGGAAGATGATTATCGTGTATGCTCCAACTACTCGAAAGACTACGTAGAGAAGACTTTCAAAGCTATTCGTCTTTTCAATGGAGGAACTGCAATCTTCACCTACCCACACACCCAAATTAAGTGCGCTGGTGCACCTCAAAAAGTCATGTACTTGTTCGAAGACTACCTCGCGAAGGTAAGCTTGTTGTTAAGCCTTGGAGTTGACTCATTTTACCCGTGAATCGTGACATTCTGCGATTAGTAGTTGATTCAGCTCAACGCCAGAGAATGTCGTCATTACAGTCGTGGAAGTGGCAATTACCCATCAGTTAAACTTAGTCTCCACCGTCGACTTTTTTTTGATGGATCGATAGTCGGTTTGGTTGTTTAGTTTCGCTTTATCAAAGCGAAGGCCTTCACCAAATTTTGTCTTACGGAAGGAAAAACGCTTTAGAGCCTTACAGATAAAGGATTCTTCATTTTGTTTGAAAATCCTCATTAACTGCAAGCAAGTCAGCAGGTTTCAAATCTGTGCCATCTGTTTGGTCGAGCACCCTTATGAAGCTGCAAAAGTGATTGAGTCCGGCGCAGGTGGAACCAAGGCGACCCTCTTTATCGAATTAATCCTATATCCTCCCTCTACTTACTCTAATGTTCAACCATTATTGGGGTCTACTCTGTCTTTCTGTTAGTGTTTACTGTTTTCATATATGGTAAAGTTTAAAGTGGCTCGTTCTCTCTAGCAACAAAATAGCAGAATTTGAGTTCGGGAATTTACCATATCAGCTTACCGTAGTTGCTGTCTTCATCTATGGTGTCGAAAAGCTTGGGTCTTCACTGCTAGACTCTCATGTGTTATCCTGTGATTTTTGAGATCGACCTCAAACTGTCATCCTTCACAAAACCTCGCGCAGTACCATGGTTATGTCATCAAAACCAAGAGTACGAATTTCAAGTTTGCTTTTGTCTCTCTTAAATTCACCGATCACTCATGAATCGTGGCGCCTTCCGGTAAAGGTACTTCCCCTTCCCCAGAAGAAGACATTGTCTAGAACTGACTGATAATTCTTAATGGCTCCTCTCTCAGATCTGTTATGATGGAATGCCTATCGGTAGATTAAATTTTCTATTTTAAGTTCATAATCTTTTCGACAGCCTTTCAAAAGCAGTAGAAAGTCACAGTCTTCATAAATCTTAGGTTTGATTCGTGTCACCTTCAGTTAAAAACCTATCGGTGGCCTGCTCTTTATACAAAGGGAGGCAGTCCATGATGCGAATATCTTTCTATACTTAAAACAGAGGCCTTTATTATTAACATGCACATGATGTATCTGTTTCATCATGCCCCTGATATTATAAAACTGTTGAAAAAAAATATTCGCCAAAACTCCATAATTCAAAAAGTACAAAGAATGTGAATTGCGTCGTTTTATATACTTTACTTTGATATACGCACATTCTCGGTAGTACTGCCAAAACAACAATAGCGTCCTTGAGATAATCGTTCTATGTTACAAGCGTAGTTAATCAATTCTGGAAATGAGTACTTGCGATGCGAGATAAACTCGTCTGCTATGTAAGTCTAGTTAGGTGGTTGGGAATCGCGTTGGTTGTAAGGTTAAAGACAGATGGCACGATGCACTTGGCCGTTTATGCAGTAGGCAGTAGTCTCTGACTGCTGTATTCAAGAGCGTCCGACTTTTTTAGTGTTCGTTTCTCCGTATTCAGCTGATAAAATGATCGATCTTTTGCGGACAGTTAAAATAATGGAAACCAGAACCGAGAATGAAAAAGTCAGTGGCTCAGATGCGATTTCGCCATTGTCAAGGTTTTATAATGAAATTTGGAGTTCCTGTCCAACCGACAGTGTTTGCTTCGCGGTAGTCTATCGCTATCCTTACTTTCCCACCTCCCTCTCTGAAATTTGATGCCATCGCTTTGTCAAGGCTTGTTATTCACAGAGGTCTTATCACTACAGATTGACAAGCCGTAATTGTTCGAAATATTAACATTCATCCAATCCAATGACTACATGCACTTAATCTAATGGTAGTGGCATTCCTGACTCTTACAAAAGCAGCCTTGTTTTCAATGACTGCTTCTCTCTCCACAAACAGTTTGGAATGGTGATTCGATTGTTGGATAACGTATTGTAAAGGACGTGGTGTTTAGTGACAGTGATTTGTGGAAGGCTGACATGTCCTAGACAAGGAAACGATTAGGAGGAAGAAATGTCAACAAACTTGGAACCATTACTATTGGGTTATAAGGATGGACTTGTTATTTTGTCGAATGGGAAGAGAGAGTCTCTGTCCTAGATTTCTATGGTTCGAGATTACTTTCTGCATCTCTTCTCAGCTCGGCAGCCTATTTCCGATCCATAATCGTCATCAGTGGGACCCTGAAGAATCAAGTTGGGTAGCATCCGCTCTGAATTTAAGCAGCCAAGTATTTACCAACTTTACTTAACGGCATGTCTGAAGTCACGGATCGCTAAATTACAACAAGCTAAGCTCCTGAAACAACTTCATAGGTAGCAATGAATATTACATGTACATTATATTACAACATTCAAGATCCTTTCAAGCAGACCTTACAAGAAGAGCAAGGGGTAATCATTTAGCTCTTGTCAGTATCCTTTGTGAAACAGTCTGTAGATTCCTGGTGGGGATTCAGAAGTGTCAGGCTATAAAGTGTCCGAATTCGAAACCATAGTGACCCGACTGGTATAATTCTTGAGCTTTGAATATATGATGTCATCCAACTTCGGAGCAGCTGATGCGCAGTTAGGGGAGGGGGGGGGGGGAAAGCAAGGTGCAATCGCGACGACGATACTTCTTACTGGGCGGCAGCTGCAATGTTGCGACTTAAGGTTTGTGTTTAACTGGTCCCAGAACCGCGCTAATTTGCTTATCAAAATACCAAAGTAATTTCTCAGAACCTTTTCGGCCTTTAAATCTCGCACACTATAGACAGTATCTATCAAAGTGTGTACTTGACCGAGATTTTTAATGATCTGTAAGCCTCATAACCTTCCCAATTAATTTAAGCAGTATTTAGTAGGCTTTAAATACTCCTCGAAGGTAAAATTGCTACTTCATTGCTATTCGATTAACGGTCGAAAGGCCATTCATTTCCATGGCAACTTCCTTTTTTTCTTTTAATTGGCTTTTTTCTCCTGGATTCCTTCATCAAAAGTTCGAACTCCTTTCCCACTTCGGATGAGATTGATAGTTTTCATTACCAAGTAGAGATAAGTTCCGCTAAGAGTAATGAAATAACCCGCGTTATCGGTATCGGCAGTTATGTGAGGAGTTTTAAGTCACTTGGACCTTCTTAGCAAATTTCAAGCACCCCAGGTGGTGTTGTGTTATTGCTGGAAAGCGGAATCTATGCGCAAGCTGTTGATAAGGCAACCTTAGCCCCTGCTGAATCGGTAGTGTCTTTTTAGGGTTAGTCTACTGGAAGTACGAGGTATGAATGAATATGTGACAATCGAAATTGTAAACTGAGTGAATATAATACTTTTTGAGCACATGCATTACTGGATTAACATACGTTTCACTCTTTCTTTGAGATATTTCAGTGACTTCAGAAAGACGGTCAATGTAGACTTCGCTTTAGGAAAACCTATGCGTGTTTTGACTTCTCCTACACGTGGTTGAATTTTTTTCAATTACGTTTATTGAAAATGCCTTTTGATATAGGTTTGTTGTTACTTCTTAAGATTTGATATGCCGTGCACTTTAGGTTGTCAGGTTTCTCGGTTAGTGGGCGAAATTTCGTACTTTCCCGTCAAAGGAAATTTAACTTCATATAAACTGACTTTACCAGTAAGCTGAGTTTCACAGTATGTCCATGGTTGATGGAGAGCACATCAACATATTTGCCTGTAAAATGCTGAATTTACATCAAATTTTCTGTTGCTATCACCTTACCGGAATATTTTCTCCGACAGAATATATAGTTAAACTTTTCGGGGTAAATCCTATCTAGATAGTTCCTCTGAACATTGACCAGTCACCACCTGACTTTTCGAGAATACCCGCAACAGTCTAGGCTTTAGTGCCTCGAATGTACTGAGGAGTGACCAGATCTAGATAAGTATTACAGTATCACTAAATTGAAAATTCGTTTTTAAATTTGACTTCTGACGCAATGAGGATGTCAAACTGCGAGCATCCAAGGCCACTTAATCCTTTTTCCTATGGCCACTATGGAACCAATTGATGAAAGTTACTTTTTGAGCCCAAAGTCGTATGCCTTTCAATAAATTGAGATTTCATTTTATTTGACTATAATTTTAAATGAAAATTTAGTCATTATATTAGCTAGGACCAATGTTGCTAGTTGCCAGTTCTCGATAAAATATGTTCTGATTAAAATATTTATTCATCTTGATTGTTCTATCATTTGATTTGGTCTGCAGAAAAATCGAAATAAAGATGCGCAAATTCTCTATTTCACTGCAACCGATACCATATTCCGTGTTCGCAAATATGCGGATGCGCTGGAGAGGATCTGTCAAGAACGAGGAATCAAGTACCACTTTGGTCAAAATTTGGTCAAAGTAAGGCAACTTTTACTTATTATTTCCATTTTTGTTTGAAAGGAAAATTGCATTGCATCTAGATAAATTTTTAACGAATCATATTATCTTAACAATCTGGTTGGTAAAAGTGGACAAATCGGATTGCCAATTAGCAAAGGACGCATCTCGATTGGCCACTGAAGGCTAGCCGCCTCTAAGTGTGGGCGATGCTTTTAGGGATTTAAGGATTCAAGTCATCTGTTCATCAAATAATTAAGCAAAATGTATTGCCTGAATCAGAAGTCGAAATGCTTTGTAAATATTACATCGGAGAGCACTTGTATCCCTTGAACAGTAGAGCGCGAGTATTTTTGCAATTGTTTTTTTTCTTTTAAGGTGGACCACAAACGAAGTGTTGCAGTTATGGAGAATGTTGGGACAAAGGAATGCCAGGAGTACAAAGTGGGTCCCTTTTCATTCTTTAGTATGATAAATTTCTAGGTACTACTAATAGTGGCCTTTCAAAATATTCCTATTTTCAAAATAAATCACAAACATTGCAGAAATACTGAGCTTACTGTTGTTTTCAGTTGAAAGCACACTTTTTTATTCGTTTTTTAATTAATCATGATATTGCTTGATTGGCAGATTTAGAGCTGAAGGAAAAACTGTATTACAGTATGAACACTCGAGTAGTGATGAGAAAGGTCATTTGCGTGCATGCACGGTGCAGAAATTGCTCCAAGACTACTCAACGATAAAAAAGTACTTGCACACATTCCTTACATTAACGAGGTCTGCATCGTGCTCGTACACTGCTATCCGCACATCTGCATCTTCGATATTGAAATTTATCTCGCTACTGAAGTTGGATCCTTAACATTCTGGGAGGGTGGGCGTCGTCCATAAGGAACTGAAAAGAGCTGCGGGGATCGGCGAACAGTCTGATAGATGAGTCAGGATATGTTGATAGATGGAGGGATCTGCCTATTTAGAGCTCTTTTTATTGGGTCCGATAAAAATTCTCATATCTTCTTGCTTCTACAGCTAACTGAAATATATACGGCTAGTGTGTGTACTTTCAATGCGAATTTGGTAGAATTTCGGTTGAACGGATAAATGGATGACGGTTATTGCGACATAGTCAGGTACTTCGACAGAATAAGAAAGTTAGAAGAGTGAAGGTTGAATAGCTCAAGGTGATTGGGTGATTGGATATAGAGAGTGAAAATGGCGGAGTCGGAGGGATGAATGGCTGGATGAGGAGACGGAGGACCAAGCAAGCATATAGGTTAGTGTGTGGAAGCATCGTTGAATTAATAGATGCTTGAACGATTTGATGGAAAAATGAATAGAAGGATGGGCGCGTCAGTAGAACGGGAAGGACATGTGAGCCATGGGACGTTTGGCTTTAGTTTCAGACCTCACTGATACTCTGAGTGCCTCTTAAGTAGTCTTATTCTATCGGACTACTCACCACTTCCATGTTTACGAGACCCTGGGGGCTCCGTAGTCCCGAAATTCCAACAGTGTCTTCAGTGTTCATTTTACCATCCTAAGATGGATTCAGTTCCTTAGTGGACCAGCTCATTATGTATGGTAATGAATTCAGATTCGCAGTCTACCTCTCGGAATTCTGGGTCCTGTGTACAAATTCTAATTCTCATTTAATCACTTTCTTTTTTTCATCAAAACTGAATTTTTTCGAAAGCACTGAATTGCAGCGTGAAGTTGAGGTGCTTGATAGGCGGGTAGAATTGGATATAAAAGAGATTTTAGGTAATGAAGAGGGTTATTTCTGGTTCTAAACTCACGGACCATCTCCCAAACGCAATCTGTGCAAGACTTTTGATACTGTGGAGGGCGCCTTAGCAACGACCATTGGGGGAATGATCCTTAACAAATGGAATCATGTGTGAGTCCACTTGAAGGTGGCCCTAAAATTAACTGGGTCAGAGGACGGCTTAAGTGACGCATCTGAACCTTCGCCCTTTTTTCATTTAGAAGGCTCCGTAGTCTGGGTCCATCCACGGATCGCACTCGTAAAGATCTTTTTTATAGGTTTCTGTCATTTTCATACTAATTATATAAAGTCCACAGTGAAGTAAAGATTTGTCTTCCTATTCATTACGGCTTTATATGGTCGATTATACAGGAAAAACCAAAGATGAATTTCGGCACTTTTAGTATGATCTTCTTCACATTACTCCACCAATGACCACCCCGGACGTATTGAAAACAGGGGCAGATCTTTTGACTCCAGAGTCGAACGGTTTCGTGAGTGTGGATCCAGAAACACTTCGTCATGTCAAGTACGGCAATATATTCGCTCTTGGAGACTGCTCTTCTCTACCAACATCAAGAACCACCGCTGCAATATGTAAGGTTTTCGTGCTAGAGCAACACATCGATAATTTCCTATACGATTCCACAAAACGATGTCAAATAAGGGATATTTTGCCATTTACCCTGAAGTCAAGTTTCTTACACACATTTCAAATCAATTTTAGCATCACAAAGTTATGTTTTGTGCGAAAACCTCGCAGATCTTATCAACGGTGGATCTGGAGCTGTCGCGAAGGTACTGCCTCCCCTTCCATTTCAGTAATACTTAAATAAACTATCGCTTTTAACAGCTAGTAATACCTTACATCGTATGCTATATAACAGTGTTGCCTGGTGAGCGAGCTTACTTTTTACTGATCGGGAAGCCCTAAGCCGATTATATCTAGATTTAAATCAATTAAAAAGTCTCTAGCGCTGTACTGTCGACGAGTGGATAAAGTTGGCCTAGTTACATATAATGCACGGCCAATGAAGCTTTTCTAATCCGCCTATGAAGGGCGAACTGCGAATTTGCATAGTGTCAGAATATCAAACACCTTAGTCACTCTACAACTGGAAAAAGTATTACAAATCTGTGCCCCTTTTGATTATCACTTGTAGAGCTTTTGTGTTACTTCTAGGCCCCTAGAACCTCCTAATTATCGAGAGCTCCAAAATTAGCTTTGTTTTGTTTATTAACGCATTTGTCGGAGAATTTAGAGATTTCGCTAATTTGGCCCACCTCTTGAATATGCATGAATAGAAAAGCTTCTCTTCAGTTAGATCGTTGCAAGCATGTAATTCCTTATCTTTTTTTAACCATTGTGGCATGTTGATGCTGTTCTACTAGGATTGGTCTGCAGTACCAGCCATCTTTTGTTTTAGCATTCTGATCTGAGCGTTTTTTCCTCTTGCAGTATAACGGCTACACTTCGTGTCCACTGATCACAGGTTACCATAAAGGAATTTTGGCTGAATTTGATTACGACGGAACGCCGTTGGAAACATTCCCGATAGACCAGTCGAAGGAGAGAGCCCTTTTTGCATGGATCAAACGCTCGGTCCTACCTCGCTTGTACTGGAAATGGCTTATCAGGTAATATTACTTCTATATCGCATTAGTATTACTGGGTTATTTAGAATCAACTCACCCGGGAAAATTGAATTTTAATGTAATATGGTGATTGTATTGCGAGGTATCTGCTTGGCAGAAGCCAACTTCTTAACTTTTACTTATCGCCTTTGTCCCTATTCACCAAGATGAAGATGATCAACAAATGAATTTTACACTTACAGAGGAGGACGAATCAGGTGAAGGCATTTATATAGTCATTCAAAATTATGCGAAAGAACCGATTTCCTAGATGAATAATTGCTTACAGTCCGCTAAACGTTAATTCCAATAATGGAAATAACATTGCAAGTACATGGATGATGTTCAACGCCTGATAACTCTATCAAAAATACCAATCGTTTAATCTAACTAGCAGTACCAAAATGACTAGTTATAAGGGACCAAATAGAGAATGTTGTTTATTTTACTCGCCGGACATTTAATGTTTACCTTTGAAGAATATGGCGAAATTTTAACCCAGCATACCTATTTACTGCGGCACTTAACTTACATTAGACATTTTTTTATTTCAGAGGATCATGGAAAGGTCCAAGCGGTATCAGGAGGGTATTACACTTAGGAAGTTCGCGACATGTTTAGTGAAATCAGTTTTTAATTTAGCTTTCAGACTATTTTGATTTCGCAATATTTCTAATAAGCTCTTCGACTTTGAAGAATGACTTTTGACTGTTGGAATCAGGATCTTTGCTAGTTTGCTTCTATTTTCAAACAATTGAGTAAAACAACCCTAACAGCTTAGATGTAACGTGTTGGCTAGTTTGTACGACTGTTAATCGTAAGCGAACGGTTGTGTTGGGGAAGCCATTAGTATCTCAATATGACCAAGGAGGGCAAATTCGATTTGCGTCTTGAGAGTTAGAGTTGCAAATCTATCACATTAGTCTGTCACTCCATTTTGACCGCGCGGAGCACTACACTGGGGTTAAATAACATCAGATGAATGCGTCTCAACAGCGCATTTTTCAACGAGATATAACTGCCGTAATGGCCGATGGCGATTTTAATTTCTTACATGAGGTCTGTCAATCACGGAGATGAATAAATTTGCGACATTTTAGTGAAAGGCTCTTAGGTGGAGAAGAATTTATTGAACAATAGTCTATCGAGGATAGATGGGTACTGAACTGATCTCAGATGCAAAAATGGTATGATTGGTATAGAATCAAAACAGATTTTGATTGTGGAAGCCATTTATTTGAATATATGATGCTAAGACGAAAAGCGGTCTTATTTATTTTTGAAAGAAATTAAAGTTATGTTACATCCTAATTAGTTGAGGCAACTATGGATTTCATCACTTGAGGCAAATGAAGGAATTACAACAACTTATTTATAATGAGTTTCAGATTTCTACTTAGACACAGTTACAAATAGCCAAATGATACTATAGGAAACACCATAAATATAGCGAAATCGGCTTGAAGATGCAAAAAGCGAAATGCATGTTATGAACACGGATGCTGTTAAAAGTAAATAAATATGTCAACATGACTAACAACATTGATCGAAAATTCATCAGGAAATTGGAAGTTACAATTAGTTTTTTGCTATCTTTCAGTGAGGAAATTTGTTTTAATTTTCTTTGTTTTGCCGAACGCAGATTGGCAGCGCTCCTGACGAATTTTGCGGATCGCTATACAACCGATGAAGTTTAACTTTAGGGAGTCTCGCACATTCGGTAAATTTATAGTTGATAAATCTAATGCTCTCATAGATGAGCGTCTCAACGATGCTACCAAGATCAAACGAAAGTATCCGGATCGTATTCCAGTAATTATATGTTGTAATTTGAATTTCTTGAAACTCAAGTCTCTAACACGCTTAAATACAATTACAGCTCATCTTAAGGTTTGAAATCGCTTGAAATTTGGTCAGTACTTTGTTTTATTCTTTTTCTAATATTTTCTCTGATTACCTCTTTGTTTAGTTTAGTCGAATAATAGACCGTTTTTTTCTTTCACAGCTTTCCTCTTAACGGCTTTTTAATATGATAATAGGTGATCGTTGAAAGGCATCCTGGTTCACAGATCAACGATCTAGATAAGCATAAATTCCTTGTGCCTAACGACATTACTGTCGCCCAATTCATGTGGATCATTCGAAAACGTCTTCAACTCTCCTCCGAAAAGGCTCTCTTCCTCTTCTTTGACGATTTCGTTCCGCAATCTAGGCAAGTCGTTTGTTTCCTTTCTGATAAGTTCTATTTTTCCTATGGGTTCTTACTTATTAAAAACGCCAAATTCAACTGGGTACTGGGTTCGTGCACGATGATGTTTTCTTTCAGTACTTTTCTCACCCTCTTCAATCAAAACAAGTCAATATAGGGGATCCCTAAACAACTAAAAGCTCGGTCTGCTTAACGAAACCGAGCATGCCTCAATTATGGATCATGTTTTAGTATCCTACCTTTGTTTATATGATTAAAAATGTCCTATTTTCTTCCACAGCTGGACAATGGGCCAACTTTACAATGAACGTAAGAGTGACGACGGGTTCCTTTATGCCCATTACAGTGGCGAGAACTCCTTTGGTAGGGTCTAATTTAACATCGTTCCCTTTGTTGTCTCTATGTAGTCTCCCAGATAACCTAAAATCATCCTTTCCCTTGCCTTTGTCTACACCATTCTCTCTTCGGCTGCGTCTCTCCTCCACACTTTTTTTGTTGTCGCGGCTGTAGCTCGTCTTATTTCACTTAACTACAGGATAAATGCATGTCTCCCAGCCTCAATGTGTCCGATCTAAATTTTAGTCTCCTGACTTGTCACTGAATCTTGTGCGTCCCATTTGTGGGTTATTGTTTGTTTAGAAGTCATAAGTATGTCTTAGTTTCGCTTTTGAGCCAAACAGCCTTGATTTTGTGCCAGAAATTGTCTATTCCTAGTGCTTTTAGGGCGTAGTCTGGGTGGGGGTCTTCTCCGGGCCTCCACGATATTAACATAGGTTACTCTTTGTAGATGTGGGTTGCGTTGGTGTGAAGTCAGTAATGTTATTGAGAACGCAAGGAATCCTGGACCTGATGGTTATTTTGTTTACATAGTGAGTGCCGCGCTAGTAGAGCCTAAGTTTATAAATCACGTGGGGCTTTACACCGAGCACTGCTGTTTTGCAAGCGCTAGAAAGCCTTCTTGAAGCATTATTTCAATCAATTTCGAATTCCTAATCAACGAAGAATCGGGTTAGCTTTGCACCGAAGGAAAATATGTTCTATAGCTATTTCCGTTGAATCAATTATGTAGAGTGAATTGATTGAACAAATAAGCAGTTTTTTTGAGCTCCTTGGCATTTTCGCTTTCATGTGATGCCAAGAACCGTATATGTTTACTGCTCTTTTGTGGGAGCTAAACTTATTTTCCCTACAAGGATTTGGTCTTTCGTGAACTAACAGATGACATCTTTATCTGCGTGAAATAGAGCCTCACAATATCGCGGATGATTTCGCATCAATTTGTGTTTGGTACAAGTGCCAAGTCAGCTCTAGCGATTCAATCGTATGGAGCATGTGTTTGCATTGCACATTTTAGCCCAGAATAGTTGTCCTTTTATTTTCCAGTTAATTAGAAGTCGAGGCTCGTGGTTGTAAAAGTTACAGTGTTTTTTCTTTGGGCGTGACTCGCGGTTGTGAACACACTGTAAACTAATGAGATTGTTTTTGATTAATTGATGATTCTTTAACAAAAACCCAGTTATCTGTTGACCAAGTTGGCTATTCGGGACAGTTTTCTTACAATTTGAATTGTGCTTGCAGGGGCGGTCGTTGGGGGCTTAATTTTAGGCGCTTCTTTAACTTGTTAAGTGATAGCTGATTGGAGCTTTTCAGTGCGCAGCTGAGGATCTGAATCAATGCCCATATTTGTCAACTATTGCTTTAGAAAGCAATGCTCGAATGAGTGCTCTTCATTTGAGGAAGCTCCAAGGATGAAATTCAAGAGGCACCTTCTTTCAGTTTAGGCTAGGCTCATGCCTTTTGGTTATGATTGTATGGTGTTCTAAATGTTACTGTGTCAATATTATAAGCGAAGACTCCTAAAATTGATTTGGGGGCTTTTAGAGTCTGCAAATTACGTCGGCACACAGAAAAGTCAGTCGCTAGTAGGATCTAGTCGTTTGTTACAACATTACATCTGTATAGACTTGTTCAACCCTGCCCTCGTTGCGCAAACTCCCCGTATGTTTACGCACTACTTTCAGGTAACTCGTGACTCATTTAACAATGTAGATAGGACATTCCATAACCGAAACGACTATATACCCTAAAGGTTCTGCTTAATGTTATTGAAAAATGTGCCCTTTACGAAATTTAAGGTCCTCTTATCAACTTACTCGTGGGTTTTCTAGTTGTTTGAAGTCAGCTTAATGCGATTCTATATGCTCCCGGGAATCTTGGTATTGTTCCATTAGAGCTCACAATAATGAGATGGGGAAGTTTTGCTACTCTAAAATGACGTTGTTTTATTCGAAATTATTAAGAGAACGAGGTCATCATCTTACCCCCACCCCATGTATAAACGGATAGAGGCCAGGTCAATCGATAATCAACACTCGGTGTCCATGCCCTAAAATTATCTTTTTATGGCAATCTAGGGCCACGAAGGTAATAGCTAATGGGTCGTAGGTGATATCATTGCGATTCCTATTGAGTTCAATAAGTTAGGCAAGGTAACGTTAATCTTAGCGTTAAAATTTTAGACCTTTAAAACGTGGGATGGGTATAGGGATTTGAAATAGATCGACTAAGCCAATGAGTTTATATTCAAAACCAACTTTCATCTTTACGTGGCATTGTGGGGACAAATTCAGCTATCTGGCTGTGATCGAGAGCTCCTACAGGATGAGCCAGCATTAATTTTGTCACGTTGACATTTGCCAAGTTTCGATGCATCGAGGTTGAAATGGCAATTTGGATGAAGATGAAATCGTTAATAGTATTTATCAGCGGGTTGCCAAGAGAGTCTTTGCAAGAGCAACGATAGCCGAGACGTATCTTCAGGAGCGGCGAGCTGGTCATGATCTGAATTGCTCTCTTTCTGACTATTGTAAGCTTTGCGGTGTATTGATCAATGACGGTGGGTTTGACCGAGAACAATTGCTTTGAATATTCAATGTTCATGAGTAACAATCGTATCTTGAGGTATGCACATCATAAGATACCAAATGAGTTAACATGGAAACGGTTCAAAATATCTGCCCGGGTTTAACTATTTTCTTGGGTGTTAAAATCCAAGACTAGTCGCCTACCCGAAGACAAGTTTATATGAACGAATCAACGGCTAGAATTGACTCGTGTTTAAATAGTGGATTCAGGATAATCAGTAACACAATAGTAAATGTTAAACCGGCTCTCTGTGTTAGGTCGTGGCCTAAAATAAGCAAATATCAAATCGAGTTGGACTGTGTACGACTCATTTTCTCATTTTTCCTTCATTTGAAGTATCTGCTCTCGGTTTTCGGTACCTAGTCAGAAGCAACCGACTCGGTGACCGCTAAGCCTATTTATATTAATCGTTGGGATATCTTAAAGTAGACTTGGCCATCATCATAAACTTATTCCCACGCATCCGGTCTCACAATGGTTAATTCTGTTCTACGACGGGATTGGCTGACTGTGGATTCCTCGATCGGAACCAACATGTTGTGCGTGTTTTACTGTTATGGTTGCTCAAACCGTAAGTGAATTGCTTACCGTTAACTACGACTTTACAAAGGCGAAATAAAGTAGCCATTTCGCATCGCTATTGCAATACTAAAACGGTGATTTGATAGTGATTCATGCTTAGAGGCAAGAGGTGAGAGTGAAGTCAACTGCATTTATTGACAAGAAACAATATTTACACATTAAAAACTTAACGCAACATTTATTATTATGAAAATACGGTAGCGTCCTTTACACTAACATGACGATTTTAGTGAAAAAATCCGGTGTGTAGCATTAATGTCAATCATGTTTTCTTCCCATCACACAAAAAATCTCGGGCGGATGCAACGTTGCTCTGTTGATGTAGCAGTCAGGTATGCACTTGACCCAGAAGATGTTAAGAAAACGAAATCAATTGGCATATAAAGGGCTAAAACAACTGTTCAATGCTGATCTAGATGCAGGTGGTCAGCTAAAGGATCCTTGGTAAGAGGCTCCAAGGCATTTTCTCTTCCCAAGATTAAATGTGGAATGAAATCACCTTCGATGTAAAGCGTGAATTGAGATGCCTTAATATCCGTTCTGTTCAAAGTCGGGAGTGAAAAATCAGTTTTGAAAGAGATAACCACAATATTCGCTTTTTCAATAAGGAAAGCCTAGCATCTACACGGTGCTATATCCAAATTGATATGGACGATACATGAGTTTACGATGCAAGAGCGATTTCAGGTAAGCATCTGTTATCTGAAACATTTCTTGAGTGGACAGTATCCCCTCCTCATTTTCGAATATCAACAGAGTTGATTTCAACTTACTTCCAAAATCATGGGCGTATGTTCTAACTGCCATCTTCGTGGCACCCATCTGAGTGAGGAGAATTATCTAGGAACCTCTCTATCCGAGAATATAGAATTCAACCATCTCTGTGCAGGTCAAAAATAAGCTGTATGGAAAACACTCCATGTTATTCGGTGGATTAAGCGCATAAACAGCTGCTACACTTCCGATTCACTACAGCTTTCTGGAAGTACTTCTTTCAGTAATAATAGGCATTAGTACAAAGACTCATGGAATGAATAATGCCAAGGTTATCAGAGGCCACAAACTTCCCTAACTACTTCATATATTTGCAAGAAGGAATTCTCTATGGCGAGCTAAATTAGACAGCCAAGAGAAAGGAGGGTTGATTCGTCGCTCTTCAATAAGAAAAGCATATTTTTGCGATGTCGACTAGGCTTTACAACGCAGGACCGATACCACTCCTATGGGCCGATTGGAGTCCACATTTGCACGAAGAATGTTCTGAAAATCCTATCGGCGTAAATGGTCCGAATTGCCACATTTTCAATCTCACCATTACCATTACACATCATGTGCAAACAATTCCTTATGCAAATTACCTCACCGCCCAAAATCGCACCTTCCATGATTGGACCTTCATCTTCTGCTGCGAAATGGTACCCTAATATCCCCTTTAACTATACTTCCTGCGTATCAGTTTATAAACAAAGTGGAAGCAAAATACACCGATAAATTAAAGCAAAATGCCAACCACAAATACTAATAACACAGGCGTCAGTATTCAATCTAATGAATCTCTATTTGAATCTAACATTGAAAACTTAATGGATTGGGAACCATTAAATGACCTCCCATCAACCCAAAAATAAGTCGAGTTCGAAGCTCAAGAAAGTTCCCATCTTCTGTAACATTCATATCGAATGATCCACCTTTGATAATGATGATGATGTAACAAATTATATAATTTACCCTACAATCACAATGTGAAATTAAAAGTATGAATCTTTAGGAGATAAAGTTAACCTTTTGCCTTGGAAAATGCACGTTTTATTTTCAAATTGGCTTCCTCAACCGAATGTGAAACGTATTTTCAAAACACTAATATGAACTTTTAGCCGAGGCAAAGTACCAAGTAAATATTTTGAAAGTAACTGTTTTATTACTTTCAAGCTGATGTAAAACTATTTAAGCGAATTTTCCTTAGTCTTAGGTCACTGGGTGTGGATGTCCTGTTATTCGATTTCGTAATCATTATCCGTAACATGCTCCTCATCTGTGGCTTCATGCTCGACTTCACTGGCACTTCGACTTTCGTCCTGATTTGCTTCACGATCTCCAAGTGCTTCGTTTTCCTCATTGGCACCCTCAAATTTCATTGTTTTTTCATATTCGGAAATTTCCATTTTATTGTTTTCAATTTGTTCGACCTGTTCTCCGGCTTCTACTACTTCTTCAGGACTGATAGCCTCCAGACGAGCATAAATTTGGTTGGCTTCAATTGCAACCTTGAAAACAGTTGATAAATCTTAAGTTAATAACTCCTTTTGGCGAAAGGTGAAAATAGTTTATTCAAAGGGGAAATTGTGAAAGCTAATATAAAGAATAAAAACAATTGGTAACTAAAAACACTAACATCAAAGTTACGCACGGTAAACTCCTTCTAAGCAAACAAGATGATTCCGCAACCGGTCGAATGAAATTAATCCTCTGTTAAATTTGTTTGTGATCGGCTTCGAGCTATTGTTTAAGGATGTATTTAAGTGCACTTTCTACCAAGCCACAAAATTATTTAAAGGATATTCTAAAGAAATTTTTGGCTTAAACTTTTAAATGGACTGCACAACTGCCAAATAACCATCAGGTAGAAAGAATTATTAATATACGCAAACGGGCATTATTTTGGTTAAGCATACATCACGA
This sequence comes from Moniezia expansa, assembly GCA_019097775.1. Lineage (NCBI taxonomy): Eukaryota > Metazoa > Platyhelminthes > Cestoda > Cyclophyllidea > Anoplocephalidae > Moniezia > Moniezia expansa. The sequence continues at coordinate 11,159,203 of JADFDV010000053.1, forward strand.
ATCATGGAATCGAGAAGAATTCTACAGTTTCTTTCAAAATCTAGCTCCTCACAGACGGCATCCAGCAGTCCTGGAATGACGGTTTCCTCAATCTCTGAAAATCGAAAAAAATATTGTTAGATCCCATGTTCCATTGACTACCAACTTTTTTTTATTAATGGGTCTAGAACAGGAGGTCTTGCTACCATCAATCAGATTCTTCTCACCAATGCATATTTTAGATTTCGCCGTCCATGCTAATTGTTAAGACCCTTTCAGATATTGGCATCAGTGTAATACAGCAGTGGAAAAACTGCTCCAGAGAAGCAGTGAATAGTCATAAGATACATTCATGGACATGTAATCACCCCTGCTTGAAACTATTCTTAGGGCTAAAGTGCTTCCAAGTGTGCCTCACCATCTTATAAAGACAAAGCACTCGGCTGTCAGGACCGATCTGGCAATCCAGTTGATTTGATGTTTGAGCGTTCTGTGACTGCAGCTGAGAATTTGCGTGAAAAAATTGAACATTTTCTAATGTCAACGGTGTGTGAAAAATCGTCATTGAAATGAGCTGTTTCAAATTTCACCAATATGTGGTGGCGGGACGCTTCTCTTTTTGTTAGACATTGCTTGGCTTCGATAATTCGAGATAAAATTTTATCTCTGCTTCATTTCAAACGAATTTTCGGCAAGTTGGCAATGAATTTTCGAAAGTGCAGAAAACCAATAACTTAGACTTGGTATCGAACAATCAAAGAGGTCGGTAAGTTTCCGAGATGTTTAGAGAAGAGTTTTTGTGGAAGAATTCAGAATTTTAGGTATTCAAATTCGTATTCTCGGTGGTCGATCCTACTCTCTACCTCCTCGTGGTTACCACTGGAAACCTGAGGAGCAACCCTAAGGGCTAAGGAGAGGAGCGGCCGGATAGGACTAATCACCCACCAGACATATGAACATATTATTATGCCAGCAGAAGTATCACCTAAGTCCACCACCTGGATTCATGGTTTGAAACTTGGATCGTGGAACTTGCGTGCACGGAAACTTAGCCAGAGAGTTGAAGAGACTTCTGATAGTGGTGTGGAGATTGTTTCCCTAACGGAAACTCAAATGAATTCCTGCTCCCTGGTCAAAAGTCTCAGACAGACTTGCCACGCTAACACTTCAAATTGGAGGAGTAAAAGTTGGACTGATGGGACGTCATGCTCCAACCTGTACACAAATAATTATCCTTGGCGATTTCAATTGCAGACTAGGCTCTGATCCTCCCAACATTGGCGCAAAACTAGTCGGTCCATTTACCAATCGAGAAGACACCACAGAGAACGGACTAAGGCTATTAGGCCTATGCCAAGAGTATATTTTAAACGCGATGAATACTTCGTTCCGAAAACCAACTTCTCAAAGATTGACCTGGTACCACCCTACAGGGAAAGGTGCTGTTTTTGACATTGTTCTGATGAAAAGGCCAAATCTATTCCTCATAAGTGATATACGATTTTCTAGAAAGGCAGCTGCGAATTCTGATCACTGCCGACAAACAATCATCCTCAATCTCAAAGCGCATATTAGAGAGCGCTAGGGAAAACGAAAGAAGGAACCTTGATGGAGGGCATAAGCAGTCAAAAGCAAATGTGGTAAGCGTACTTATCAGGAACACCTCAGGACCTTTGACAACTACATATGAAGAGATTTTGAAATCTATAGACAGAGCTGCCATCAAAACAGCGAGGCAAAAAGCTGAGCGAAAGAAAAGCGGATGGTATAAAGCTATTTGCGAGAAGGGAGACAAAAAACTCCTGCTACAAAAGCAGTTGAGAACAAATCGGCTCTCAAATCCAGCTCACGAAATGCTCTTGGAGTGCAAAGAGCCAAGAAACAGGGCGAACAACCTGAATTGTAAATGGAAACAAGCATATCAAGAAGAAAAGAGTAACCTGCTTTCCAGTATACCTCTTAGAGAGAGATCCTCGAAAACCCTACATGATCTTAAAGGACATAATGAAGGAAAATTCCTCATGCCAGGATACTAGTTAAATCGAAAGATCTGGCCATACACTTCCAGGAACTGTTTAAGGTCAGAACCGCCGAAGAAATTAAGAACTATGATCTATTCTCGAGAGACTCCCCTATTTCAATGGAGGAGAGAGAGACAGCTAAAAGTAGATTAAAACTACACAAATGTCCCGGCGAAAATGGAATTAGATCTGAGTTACTGAAATGGGACAATCAGTGTCTAAGTGTCTGCCTTCTAAAAGTTTTCAATGACTTCTACAATGGGACCACTCCTATACCTCGAGTCTGGATTGATGCTGGAGTTGTAAGTATCTACAAGCGTTAAAGGTTCGCAGACAGGTCCAGCAAACTATAGATCAATCGTCCTTCCTTCTAGATGCATTAGGTGAGTTATATGCATCTATTCTGTGCCAACGTTTGAAGTGCCACCTTGCCTAACTACACTCAAGAACCCAATTTGGACTCTGCGAAGGAAGTGCCACTGAATAGGAGTAAGAAGCTTTATAGAGAAAGCCGTAGATCAGAATCAGAGAATAGTGCTAGTGTTTGTTGACCTGAAAAAGCCTTTTGACTCGCTGCCTAAAGCTGCAATAATCAACCGAATGATCAATCTGGGCTGCTCTTGATGGATTTTTCGATGGGGAAATTGAGGGGAACAAAGGACTGCTTTGTGATGAAATGTGGTGTGAGACAAGGCTCAAAAGAAGGACCACTTCTTTTCAACCTAACCTTCAAGCTCATATTGGATGAAGCCGTCTCCTCACTCAATGACAATGCGGTTTAGATGATTAATCACTCAGGAAAAAGATGGTTGCTAAAAAATCTAGAATAGGCAGATGATTTATGTCGTATTGCACCAAGTAAGATCACAGCTGTCACATTAATAGAGCATCTGGCCATAAAGTTGCACAGGTACGGAATGCCAATTGCAGCGGACAAAATCCTCTGATTTCAAATATGGCGAGAGCACACCGATTCATGGCTACTTGATACAAAGGAAAGCCTCAAAGGTCGAGATGATAATTACACAGATTGGCGAGTTAAAGGCAACGTGGTATTGTCTGTACCAACGCAAACTGCCGCAGATTTTTCTCCACAACAAAAGAGATGCGAAGACACGTAAGACAAAACCATGGAGAAGAAGGACACAAAACTGAAGAGATACTGGACCGTGGACTAAAGTGCCCTCTTACAGACTGCCTTAAAAGGTACAAGACTCAAGGGTGGCCAAACAGAGAGAGAGCGAAGGGATTGCCACCCTTTGGTCAAAATCATAGAAAGTAAAAAGTCAACAAAGAAGAGGAAAGAACCAAACTACAGTAGAGAAGGTAGAAGAACTGAGCACGATGGAGGAAAAAGATAGTGGAAGGCAGGAAAAAAGACTTCGAAGGAAAGACCATCCAGCAGGATGAACAATACGACTGCTCCAGATCGGCTGTGAATAACACTTACCGTCACTTGGCTGCTACTAGAAAAGAAAGCCTGGATAAGGACAAACATACGAGGACAACGAGGTGCTGCAAGAAATGTAACTGAAGAATGAACTGTTAGTGCACCACGAAACCATGCCGAGAAAATGGACAGGGGGTTGAAAACGTCAATTTATTTGTTCTATGCTGTGTGTAAATGTCTAGCTGTTGTAAAAGCTATTTTTGCTTCTGTTTTACCCCCAAACAGTCCTTGGGACTTGCTCAATGGGCGGGGACGTATAAAAAACTCTGACGATGCAAATGGATGTAACCAAATTTGGCTCAATTTATAGGTGCTAGGCTGCTCATTAACACAACACGTCAACTGCAAGTTGTGCTAGTTGAGTTGAAGCCCCAGCTAATGTGACTCAAAAGCTTCAAACATACGAAGTGGTCCATCTTTGGATCTGACGCAGAACATATCGATAGAAAATGGAAGTTCGGACGCAGGGCAAATTACAAACAATAGACGGGACACAAAATGCCAAATCAGGCAGAAATCACAATAATGTAGATGAATTCTAGCTTTTAAATTTGCAGATTCGAATCATACATTTTTGCCATGAACCATGACAGGTTGTCAGGAAAATCGGAGGCTTTCGTCATTGACAGTTAAAAACGACTGCATTCACGGTCATTTGGATGGCGCTAATTTGTTAAAGTTGTTCGACACAAAAAGACTAGTCACTTCATGTTTGAGAGTAAGTTCTTTATATCTGTAAGGCAACATCATTGGCAGTTAAGTTAAACAGGAATGTCGGTACCGTTTGGAGAATCGACTATTACAATACCCGTCGATTCCGCACGGCATTTTAATTTGGAGTGCTTCCAGCTTTAGCGCTACTTAACTCCGATTGATAGTGGTGTAAGGGAGAGCATTTAGGTGGGTTATTAAAAAAAACACGACTTTCTCGAGGACTCAAACAAATATTCGTTTTACAATTCATGAAACAGCTGAGCTGGCCATGGATCTCGAAAAAGTAACATTCACCGAAACATAAGTAAATAATATCCGTTCTGAGAATAAAGACCAGTTTAGAGCTGCTACATTAAGTCGAACAAAAGACGGCAGAATAGTCAGGTTAATGGGCCCTGCGAATGCGGAATATATTCGGCGCCTACGGTGGCGTTGAGCTTAGTAGCCTGTTTTTTATAAGCGCAGCGATCGTCGAAGATTGAATGCAGTTGTACTAACCCGAGATTTTTGGATTCCGAAAGCTAACACCTCGTACGTACATATTGAATGCATCAAGAGGAGTTCTTTAGAAACCTTCTGGCTCACATCCGAATTGGCTAGACACTGGTCAATAGAAGAAAAGCCAAATAGAGCTTTCTCTGTTAAACAGAAGGATGGATTGAAGTCATTTTTGAGAAGGAAATCAGGAAAAAAATACATGCGAAAACTTGATTCACCAGGGGACAATCCCGAAACTTACAAGATGCGAATCGTTGCGTCATTCGATGTTTTGTGTTTAAGAGACTGATCTCTTTCGTTCACTAAAGATTTCGATCTCTAAGACTACTTCTGTAAGACACCAAACTGGAACTGCCCCTCCCTCCGAATGTTTTGGCCGCGGAAAGTGGCTCAAGGGGCACACTTCATTACTTAAACAACCGTTCTCTTCGAAGACAGACCTCATTTAGTTCTTTGCCAATTAACAAGGCTACATTTAATCAACGTTTGTTCTACCATCACCTCCTTATGAGTAGACCAAAAAGTTCCGGAAAGTCGTGGAGATCAGTATTACTTTCGTTCTTAAAAGCCAAATACATTGAATTCATTCAAACTCTTTCCAGTTAGAATTAGAAACTCGTTTCAATCAGACAACCACGTAGAGCACAAGCGGTTATTTCTGCTTTGTCATTTAATACGAGGCTGGAACGAGAGCCCTGAGTTATTTTCTCAAGGAGATCAAGGCAGAAGCTAATGGTTAAAAGCCAAATGGGACGAAGAGAAAAAGATAATCGAGTAGAGGTGTTTCTATGACACAGTCTTACCATCTCCAAAAAGTGATTTTCATCAAACAGTCTGAAAGAAATGCAAAAGGTCTAGATGCAGACTTTGCAAAACCCTTTACAACAGAAAGTTAAAACGAAACTAGAAGGACTAGCAAAGAGAACGGTCTTCCTTCGTAAATTAAAGGCTCTGATTGAATAGAAAATTGACCGAGTGAAGAATGACAAAGGCACCACATATCCGAACGCCGCTTTCAGTCGTTCGGTAGCCGTAAACCTTGACCGGCCCCTACTATTGGCTTGTGCGAGAATCTGGGGAGGGCAAGAATGCTTGAATAATCGTCATAGGCTAATTTGAACTGGATCAGGTAGACAACCACAAAAAACCGATGAGGAAATTGGAGTTTATTACCGGGCCAATAAAGCTTAAAATGAACAACTTTTGAATGCATTGTGAATTCTCACCACCAGACATGGACAAGTCAACACCTTTGGTGTTGATTCATGGGCTAATAGATGAACGCATAGTTCCAGAAGCAGGATTTTACAGTCTAAACCAGATTATTTGGAGAATGCCATCTGAGGAGAACAACTCACCGCGTTGAAGGGTGTCACCAAAATAGCCGTTCATGTAGAGCTGCTCATAGACACTTGGTACCAACGGCTCAATGTAAACTCGAGCGAATGTCCTTGCAGCAATCTTCTCGATGGTCTCTTTTCGTTTAGACTCGTATTCCTTGTGCTGTTTAATCCTGCGTTCCTTTTCTTCTCTGAAATGCAAAAGATGATTAGTGCTATTTGCGTTTTGATACCCGTGGCAGGAAGTCATTATCTACTTTAAGAATCAACCAACTTTCGACGTGATGGAGATGTCTCAAATTCCAATTTGTTTAACTTTAAAAAGCGCTCCAGTCCCTATCTAACTCTAACTCTAACTCTTGCAGCCCTTACCCAGACAACTTTGCAGAAGTCCGATCTGCCATTCCGAGTTGCTGTCAGTTATACCACTTGAAAAAATGATATTCGTTAGGGTGAACTACAAGTTCTGGATCAACCCCCCAATTATTATACCCATGGATTTTTCTCAGAAACAACCTACTGAACTTTTCAGTATTGTTCAATTTCCGCACACTTTTGTCCGTATTGGGCCTGGAATATTCAATTTCCGTTTATATTCACCAAATAAATTTGACCAGTCAAGGCCAGTTTTCGGGATCCAGTCTATCATTGGGGGTTACTCTTAATCTGAAAATCGTTTTGTGTTAGACTGCACCTAGCTCTTGCGAGGCCAATCAGCATGATCCGAACTTGCACAACCAAGAATTAGTGATTTCTATGTCCGCCGCAAACGCATTGAACAAATTTTAAAATGGCAAGTATTCAGATTCAGGCCTTGGAAGCCTGATGCAAAGAGCCGAGAGGGGAACTTATCAGTTAGTACCTCACTTAGATGATTGATACGAAATGCAAACTATTTGAACTGTGTCTTGTTTCTCACTCCAGAGTCTGCTTTATTAGGTTACAAGACAATCTGACCATTATCCCAGGGCCAACATTACAGAGAATTTTCATTCGCTTTCTTGCAATGGATTCTCAAATGCATAGAGAGAGAGAGAGTAAGATGTTAAACCAGGAACGCCAAGTTTCTTGACGAAATCTTCGCCATCCAAACTTTCGATGGCATCCTATACAGTTTCCAGGTTGATTACATGTGTAGCCTAGGCAGTTTTTTATTTAATTGCAAGCCATATGATATCTGAGTTTCGAAAAGGCATCTTGATTAGAGTCCGGATTTCGGCTTTACCTACCATTGCTAATTAATAGGTTGCTTTGTGAGGTATTTGGTAAAAATACGGTTGTGTTTTTGATTCGCGAAAACCTCTAACGACGAACCAAATAGGTCAGTTTCTTCCTCTTTTTGTTTGCCTGTATCCTCTTCTAAGCCCCTAATTCAACGTCGATTTCAAGTTGTATTTGGATATTGCTAAAGATGGCAGAATCATGACCATCAACATGGCTGAGATCAACTCAATTATCAACAAGATCGCGCCAAGCAGTTGATTATTCTCAATCAGAAAAGAGAGCGATTTTTCATTTCTGATTCGACGAGCTGCGCTTCCAACGAAAATCACGTGTTGGCTCACCTGAATTATTTATGAAATCAAGTTGCACAACTATGTAGTACCCTTAATCAATGGCTCATGGATTGCATATATGGTAATGAAGTCAAAAGTGAGAATGGCAAAGGTCTAGAATCGAAAGCTCCCTACAACAATGAACACCTTATGTAGATGGTATTAGCAGGAGAGGTGTGGTCTTCTGGGTAGAGTCACACATTCTATAGGCGTCTAATCAATGGAAACATCAAATGTGTCTAAGAAGTAGAGGTAAGAGTACGTCTTTTAAAACTCAAAGTGTGAATTGTTGTCTGTAAAGTGAAGAAAATGTGCCATCAATCTAGAAAACTTGAGTTGTCTGTGAGGGAGTGGGAGTTTCCTCTAGGAGGAAGGGGCCCGGGTTTCACGAATAAGGGCACAAACGCGGATGGAAGCTGATGTATGTCTTGGACAAAGATCAGAGGAGAATTTGGAGGAGGTCATACTGCGAGGGAAGTATCATTCAGCATATATCAAGAAGGACGTCAATCAAGCGAAATTCTGTTCTTATAACTGATGCCTTCTCTAATTTAGTGTCCATATAGGCTCTCCTTAGACTTCAAAAACTACATTAACTAGTTGATCAGTAAATTTTGGCCGCGGTTGTTCACATATTCGCAGCGATAATCTTGTGATAAAGTCCAAATATTTCATCAGCGAAAAGGGCAGTACTGATAATGATAATGTAGAGGGACGGACCTTTCAAGCATACTATAACAAGTCCGAATTGCAGACTGAATAACGAATGAGTAAATCAACAACAACTAACTGAAGCAGATGATCGCCTGATCAGCTCCACTCGCTGTGAAAGACCAAAATTAACAGGACATTTCATAGCTGAGGCCCAGCAAAGACTATTCAAAACGAATTCGCAAATAAATGAGACCGAATGAAAGAAAAAAGTTGGATTAAATATCTCAATCGCAATGCAAATAATTGACGAATAATCGAAGAACTTTCAGATTATGGGCTGATAGCATGGATCAACTCGAAGAAGAAACTGATAGAACTTTAGCCATAATCATCCCAAAAATACCCAAATTTTGCGTAAGGATATTGTTGCATCAACAAAGACCACCTCGAGAAACGAGAAGACAATCAAATCGAATGTAGTCTGTTATAACTTAAGTCGTTCTTGTAACGTTACAATGGCAGTATTTATACACGTTCCAAATATTAGGAACCTTAAGTCAGTGTCCATTCGCCATTACTTGAATACTCGACCGTTGATCACTATGCCACCACCTATGCCTTCATAATGACAGCTGATAGACGATTGATCGAGTGATTGGGAATTGAGCTAGCCTCGAAGCAACTCCAATGAATTCTTGATCAGAGTGAACCGCTCTGGGTTTCCTGAAGATAATCATGGGAGTCGATTGCACATTACGCAATAAGTCTAACCACACCAAATAGCTGTCATAGATTTTCTAGAATCAGTTTTATAGGCTTCAAAGTGAAATTTTTTAAGACCAAACCTACTCTAATAAATGCAAATGGCCTCCATAGATCAGGAAATCTCATCATCTCAGCTCATAGACGTTGTCAATATTTTTTTGTAATTATACGATCTGTTTTAATTACCTATTTATTCAAAAACTACTTTTAGCATAGACATCATCATTTTACAAGCATCAACTGTAGTTTTCGTCTGGACTTCCAAACCTTGCAATCACAATAATCGGCTTTTCTGCCTCCATCTTGCGAGCTTCGTTTTTCTGACCTACTTTTAAAATGCGCGACTGAATCAGATACTTCCATCGACTAACATTGTTTCAATTAATATAATTTATTGAAATGAGATGGCATATGGCCTACATTGAAAGGAAGCGTCTTCCAGGTCCTACATTGGATGGTGGGCTAGAGGTATAAACGACCACCGAAATGCAAATACGATTTGTTACAATCGCGCCAGGAATCGAAGGTTGGATTTTCATATTCGTAATCCGGTGCTGTACTCATTGCAGCCAGTGCCGACGAAATACCACGATAAAGGTTATCAGTCCAAAGTAAACGGAGTTCTGTTTTGAATAACAAAATTACCTAGAAAAAAAGCATCTCTGCAATGCATGAACAAAGGCCCTATGTTGAAATCATTATAAGTAGATCAAAACAATAAACAGTGCTGATTAAAGATAGTATCCGTTTCTTTAACTGGGCATTCGGAAGCAATTTAAGAAGACTTTGGCGAGCCAGTTCATGACCTTAACGAAGCATGTAAGAAAGGCTAGGAGCCTAAGTTTTCATAAATTTAAACAAAATACGCACGTTCGGGAGACACTCTGATAAGTCTTCACTTGCCTTTTAGAGAGCAAAAGAGAATCAGAATTTTCAAAGATTTTCTGAATGACTATCAGAAACGATCAGTGAATTTCCTGCAGACGTATAACTAAGCATCGTCCAGTGCTGTAGTCGGTAGATTTGAGCTGTTCTGTATACTTCACTGAGGCATGCTTTAATGAATTTCGAGTCCAGTAAGATTCGAATCTAACGTAATTTTAGCAAGAAGTAGATGATTATTCGAATTGTACTTTGGTGATCTTTTGTTTTCCGCCTGAGTTTCTAACACCCATGCAACTGATGATCCAAATGCGATATTTTTATGCAGCAAGTAATGCTTATTTGTCTGAATTCTATACTTGGTCGGCTCGCTGGTTCGTCTTCAATGTTTACTTCGTGGATTGCCTTAAAATGCAAGATCAACTAGGGATAGTCTCTGCAGACTTCAACTTGTAATTCTGCTGTACATTTAGACCTTATACCCATTTCAAGTATCCATTCGCATAGTTAAAAATCGGTGTTAAGGGCACCCTAGTGAAAATAGAAGGCACCTTCTGGTAAAAACTCATAAATGACTTGTATTACCTCCTGAAGGGTGGTCACAAGAGGTCTTTGAAATGTTGAATTCCAGGAGACCGCAACTACAACATCAATTTCAAAGGAGTCTTACGAAACCCTTCTGTTTCTATACTGAACTATACTTCAGATGCCTAAAGAACGTAATCCACTCTGTCAACTAAAAAGTGGAAGCCTACACTCCGTCATACCTAGACCAAATAGGAGCACCACTTCGAATTAGTGCTACTATTTTCACCTATTCCTTCAATCAGAAGAATAAAAATTGCGAGTGGATTAATTCATTCAAACCATCAAGAAAGCACCACTGTGTCAAGTGTCCAACAAATATGGTCGGCTATATAGCATTAACTCGCATAGGTAGTTAGACTAGAAGTCATTGGTTATTCGCTGAAATCAAACAACCATTTGACCTTTTAAATAACTGATTCATAAACAAATAAATAAATCGTAGCGATTGTCTATGGTGCACAAAGACATTCTTATGCACCGGGGCAAATGGTCCATTAAGCAGAGTTATAGGTGGGTGGTCAAACCGACTCTCAACCTCCTCGTGGTGACCACCGGTAACCCCAGGGGCAACTCTAGGGGCTAATGAGAGGGGCGGCCGGATGGGACTAATCACCCTACGGAAGTTTAAATTTAGATCATGCAGAAGTACAATTTCTCACAGCTTGGAACACGAGGCACGATGTAATTAACCGGATTCATGGTTTCAAACTGGAATGTGGAGTACACGTGCATGTAGCGATGAATGGAGTCCCCACCAGAATGTTGAAAGATTTCTGGTAGGAGACATGAAGACGGACGAAGATGGACAAGGTGCCACGACGAAGCTGAACTGCTACCTGTATAACGGAGCCACGCCAGAGAAGACACCAAACAGCCGAGGACATCAACAAACGTTTTTACTTTGTTCTGTGTTACTCATTGTACTTACTTGTTAAAAAAAGCTATTTGTACTTTTGTTGTACCCCCAATAAGTCCTTGGGGCTTGCCCTAAAGGGTGGGGAGGAATAAAAAAATAAATAAAAATAAAAAAAATTTGTCACGCTAAAAGTTCAATTTGTTTAAAGTTGAGCCTCTGAAATGCTCAAAGTGATACTCACAGATTCGCGCTTTTACGGAGGATAGTAGAACGCCGAACACAGTGAGTGCATAGAATTTAACCACCTTGAAGCTTGTGGTAGAAATCGCTAATGCGCCTTACCTTGGCTATCTGTGCTATTAAAGACTCTGCGTAAACAAAATAGCAATCTGAAAAGTTATCAGAAATTCGTGTTTATTTTTAAGAGAAATGCTAAAATAGTGGCATTCAATAAGATGGACACCAGGGTACACAATCTTGCTTGACACTGTAGTTGTGAAGCCAGCTAAATTAGACTCTTTAAGAAGAGATTATGTTGAACAAGAAGGCAAAAGATAGTTACCAAGAAATGCGTGACTGTGAACGATTTACAAGCGGAGGATGATAAAGTGGTGCAAGAATGCCATGCCATAAGAGAAGGATTCCCCATTTCAGCCATTCAGGTCAGCTGTCAATCTCGAAGGCTAGTGAAGTATGTGGTGATCAATCATTTAAACTGTACAGGAATGTACTTTTCGACTTATTTGTTGATTTCATGATGCCTCCATTCAAATTAGAATTCAACTTCATGAAATACGCGAGGCTAAAGGCGCAATATGATTTTGTGTTTGTCGGAAAAACGAGTGGTTTCAATGACTTTCAAAGCTTCTATTGCTCATTTTAACGCCAATAAAAGACCTTCAACCTTGGAGATATATTAAATTCAACAGCTTTGCACCAAACTTAGCCACTAGTAAACTTTTTAGGTTCAAAGAAGTAGGTGAACCTACTTAAAAGAACAGTTCCAGGGATCAAGCGCTGAACCAAGCACATCTGGTTTGGCACAAAAGCGAACCCTAGATTGAAAGCAGTAATACCACTGGGATTTGCACTTACCACAACTGAGAGATCAACATAAGGAATGTGATGGATCGAGACTCAAACTTCATTGAGAATAATGGATTGACACTTAAAGAATGATCAATTGAGAATTGACTCTCAACTGCTTCATGACTTTGCATGGCTAAGATGTCTCTTAAAATACTGTCATCCATTCATGTAATTGGACGATATCAGCCTGATTCCAGAAAAAAAAGGCATTAGAGCAATCAAAAGATATTCGCTAATATCAGTTTTCTTTTGAAATGATGACCAAATAACTGACATCAATGCAGATTTATTTATCTATTTCCCGACTCTTTGAAACTTTCAAGCATTCTTACATGGATCTGTAAATAGGAACATTACGACTACTCATACAAACATAAGTATTATAATAGTCATGTTTTTTAATACTTTGCAACAGTTTTTATAAATAGCAATGAGCGTTAAAAATGATTGAAATCGTTGAAGGAATAGCTCCCTTGAAATCGTAGGGCAGTCGTTAGTTATCGGTGAAGGTTCGATGTACCTCAAAAATGCATACTTTTAAGTGTTTACGGATGCAACTGGACTAGAATTAGAAATATCGCCTCACGTGTTGTGACATGTGAGGGAACAGCCTCAAATCGATGCTATTTTGATGAAAATGATGGCATTTTCCTTCCAATGACAACCCCTGACGTTTAAAGGTTATTAACGAACACCGAAATTAACGTCTCTAGCGATCTCTGTTCGCCCTGATGGGTATTAAAAAGATCAGTTTCACCCAGTCAATATGACTTATTGATAACGTACAGCCTAGTCCCTGATTGTCGTATGTGTTCGAGTCAACTTGTTCGAACAATACTAAAAGCTGACTTGGTGCTTGTTACCTGAGATTATTAACTTGGAACCCCGCTCGGTGTCATTGAGTTGTCACCTCTGTGAAATATTCGGTTTCACATAAATGCTAGATTTAAGAACCCGAAGAGATTATGAGGTCTGGTCTAAACACTGAAAACCGAAGTTCAGTTGTCGGAATTTCCCTTTTATTCCCTAGTTTGTTTTAAAAGGTGATAGTCAAGAGACATCAAAATAAATTGGCATTATTATTCATAATAGCTTAAACACTCTACTCGTTCGAGAAATATATGGGTACTTTATGGGTACTGACAGTCGTACCAGACATTTAGACGCAAAATCGGCTAATTCTGGGACTGTATATAGGCGTCTTCTTGACGTTTAAATCACGGTGTGTCAAAATTAACCTTGAAAGAACCATTTTGACAGATGTCAACTTCATTTCAAACTTTGATGACGTTCCAGCCGTGACTGGTAGTTCTGCTTGTTGATAATTTATGTGAATGGTTAAAATTTTTTCAGGGATAAAACATCTAGTCCGTGAATAGCTCTTATAAAAGAATCTTCTCATAATCTTTCTCAATCGAGATTAAGTCATTTGAAACTAGAAGGATGGTAGACGTCGACCTAGGCCTTTGAACATTGCCAACAAATCGTCTAATCACGATACACACTACCATTCACTTATATTTTCAAGTCTTTGTGCAGCTCTGTGGGTTGAAATTAGCTGTTCTTCCTTTTTATCCTTATTGCTAAACGTAATCACTTCAATCATTCTAATCATAATGAAGACCATTAGCCTAGATAACGGTGATGGTTCCAAAAATTAGGTATCATATTGTTGTTTCTACTTAAAAAAAGTAGATCTTTTGCCAACACCGACATCGTGTACATTTGCTGTTAAAGGTTCGATGCACGTAGAAGTGTTGAGAACACAAGCGATAACTGATAATTCCTAAGCGAAAGCAATATATATCTTGGCAAAGTCGTAGGTAAATTATCTCATCAAATCGGCCACAGCTCTCTTGGTACAATTAGGAATCTTTGATTTGCTGAATGGACTTTGAAATTCCTGAATTGTGACTAACATTGAAAAATGATTCATTCCAGCGTGCGCTGCGTAGGTCTGTTAACTCGTCGGATCATACGGCCAGAAATCTACATGAGAAGTTTTCAATCAGAGGGACTTAAATGCGCCCTCATTCTCCATAAGAGCTAGAATAAAATGTCTTTCAATATTGGCTCAAGCAAAATAGAGCGTTCTCTTTTAAGCAAAACAGATATTGTCAAAGTGAAACATGAATTAACTGGGCAAAGTAATTTCTAAATAACTTTGATGAAAAAGGAGAGTGAGAGGTAGGGAGAAGAACATTCTAGGGAATACTCCATTGCCTTGAAAAGTGCGTTTAAGGATGGATGTAAGTGGCAAAGAAACGCCTCTTACATGGCTCTTTGTAAAAAAAAAGAGATTTTCATGAAAGCCTTTCAGGAAAATAATCCCTTCAAGTGCTAAATACACAACTGCCTAAAATGACAAGTGTTTTCCAATTAGCTTAAAAGATACCACAACATTTGTCCTCCATTTCCCTAATAACATCGGATTGGGTTAATATTAGCGATTCTATTAACAAATCTTGTTGCATAAGAAAATTACAGCAGGCTAATTATTAAAAATACTGAAGCTATTTACGTGAATTAATGAGTTACGTTGAATGAATGAACGTCCCCACAAAGATTGCTGAAAAGATTGGATTCCATTAACCGACACCTATTGAATAGTCGGTCAACAAATGATCGAAAAACTCTTAAATTGGTTTTAACCAAGAGAAGTCCAGGCGTTTTCGGTAATATTCAGACACAGTAAGTACAGAATTGTAAGATAGTTCCATTTGCTAACGCTAATTAGCAACAACCTTTGTGAAGAATGGTATTCATCGCCTAGGGAACAATTTAGCATTGACCTTGTAAACAGAAAAATCGGTCGCTTTAATGTGATCTTTAAGTGATCTCTATGCTTCATCGAAATGAATTTTAAGAAATCTTTTTAATGAGTTATCAGTTTGGGCTAAGTGGATACTGGAAATAAGAGAGACACAAGTACATCGAGAAGTATCTCTGCCTTGCTGGTTAAATACTTATGTTTTTAAATGACCTCACGGATTTAGATTGCGATGGTCAGCATAATTTTACCACAAGTTGATTTAAAAGACGTATTGGCGGGAAATAGGTCGATTGGGCCATTTCTGTTAACCTGATCTGACGAATGGATGATTGAGGGCCGAAAACCCACGGGAAATCCAATCCTAACCTCTCTGTGATTGCAACCTGAGCCTGCTATATGTCATGGGATCTGATGACTTAAGAGATGATGGACACAATCGAACATTGCCACCTATTCTCTGCTAGCCAGACAGTACTGCAGATCAGCTGCACTAACAACCTTGGGGGTACCTAGGTAGCAATTTTCAGTTTATCTCCCAGCAGATGTTGGAGATAAGAGAGTTAAAGAGATTCCGAAGCGGAGCTTGATGGAAGATGACGAATGAGATTTCGGCGAAGCGTCTTGACAGTGACTGTCGAAATGAGCTAAAACTGAAGCACACTGATTTATGCCCTATGCCTCCTTAATCATTTTCTCTCTTTAAGTTCTCACTAACTTTTATTACGAACTATTTTATTCGAGTTATGCTATCTTGAACTGGATCAATGCTTAGATCGATGAAGTGAGTAACGGATGCCTATGAGGGCGCTATGGAGTAAGTGTTAGAGCTGCCGATGAAAATCGGCACCGCCTAATAACTTGGCACTCCTTCTTCAATGCCCTATAACTTGAAGAAAATGACACATAGTGGTAAACTTTTTTCTAGACAAATCAGATCAGATTCGAACTAATAGATGGTTACGATCAAGTCGACCACGAGGTAAGTTCGCTTCTGTGTGCAGAATCGGTAAATAGACTATGAAACAGACATACCCAAGCAGTCTGAATCCTTTATTTATTGAATTCATGGGTGCCAACGGCTAAATTTCAGTCTAAGTCGGAATTGTCGGAAGCTGCTTAAATTAATACAGATTTTTAAATGCTAGATTGGTGTGGCTCATAGCTACACATTGCTCACTCACCGATAGCGTCTTTCCCGTTCAGCTAAGCGCTGCACCTCAATGAGATCAGCCGCTCGAATTTCTTCATACTGGAACTGCTGTTCTCTTATCCTTGCTAACTCTTCCTCTTCATTGACCTCAAGAAGCGCCTGCTCCATAAGCTTGCCGACAAGGACTTCCAAAATTGGCTTCACTTCCACCTGAAAGTCGAATAACTATGGAGGAGGGTTAAACTTTTGTTACTCGGGCGTTCTTACGTAAATAAAAAGAATTACGTCAAACCCACTTCCCCAGGCAGAATTTCCGTTGATGCGTCCAGCCCTGTTTTGGCCGGGACGAAAAAAGGCGTCCTTGGACGATCAACTAGAGCATCGGTTTGGCAGTAAACAGTGTCAGTTGCAATCACGCCACAGAGCTCCTCTAGATAACGCTCAGTTTGTACCTGATTGTGATTTCGACCGATCACCGGAAACGGATTTTCATGCTAGAATTAAGTTTTTTTAATTAGATTCAAAATAAAGCCCCCAAACTAGTATGATATAATAACAGGCTCGCTATCATTACTAAATACCCAGTAATGAGTTAATTGATGACTTTGAAAAGCAGACCTGGAGCAGACTAGCTATGGCATTCTTGCGACCTTTCAAAGCATTTTCTTTGTTTTTAAGATACAATTTCGAGTTCCTACCAGTGGGGAATTTCACTATAGGACGAGTTTCTTCTATTAGCTTTCCATACATTTGATAGTAGTTGCTACTACTTATAATGGTAATATGGTTTACTTTATTTTTTCCTTTCCAAACTTTAGATTGAATGGAGCAATGCGAGACTGGCTTGAGGAAACATGTTTAACATTAAAATTCAATGGCTTCATTGTACTTTTAAATCCCCTTACCGTAATGTGGCCTTGATACAAACAACAAAGATTGTGGGTTAAAAGTATTCACATCAAAGTTTCGTTTGGACTTAATGCAATATAAATATTTTTCTTAATGTTATCAATTATCATATTATTGTGCTGATCCTTCAGCAAACACCCAGCTAGAGGAAATATTTTTATTTGCAGTATGGTGAAAACATCATGCGTGTGGAATATGGGAAGTGACAACATGCGATTGCACCTTTTGACTCAGTAAATTTCTGGGTCTTAAAAAAACCAGGTACTCACTATCATAATCGATGAATCATTGGTACGCAATTCGAACGATGTTTTCTTTTTACAATGTTTTAAGAAGTGCTCAAAAATAATTACAGGCTATAAAATCATGTTAAAATAGCAGCAAACTATGATTTATTTGGCGGGTCTCCATTTTCAAAAATATCTTTGTACCAGCGTCTCGCAAAGCTACAATCCGAATAATTATGCACAAACACGCAAATTTCAGACAATAGTTCGTCATCTACTATTTGTTATGCTGATCTACACACTAGAAACTAAAAACCTGCCAAAGTTAGTCACATTTTCACCCAGCCCTAATTTATGAGCAATCGTCCTAGACTGAGTCTGCTCCAAAAAATTCAGTAGAAAGGTTACTGGAGATAAGAAGGAGCTTCATAATGGAATCAGTATTCTGCAAGTCTGCCTGCTATGTAATAATACGAAAGATGGATATATAACTAGCAATTTTTAATTCCAGGTCAAGGCTTAAGTCCAAGAGAAAGATTGGTTGAAAAAATCATTTCTTTGGTGATTTTTTTCGAATGAATGCATTTTGAATTGATTTAATGGCCATTATTGGTGATACTTTAACCGGGTACGGGGCAAGGTTCCAAATAAGCACCTCCAGTGAATAGCAATGGAGCGATGGGTCTCGCAGAATTACAGCTTATTACAATAAGTTGTTCTAGTCCATTTTGAGTCAAATTTATTCAATGGAGCATAAGTATGCGAAACAGGGTTAAACAACGAATTTGAAATTCTATTTAAGTACCAAATCTCTATTTTGGTTCTCTTGGTTACTAATGAAACCATAAAAAGGCATAATCATAGCCACAGAAGTTGTTCCATGTAGCTGTTATCAACATTTTCCTAAGTGCCATTGTTAGTTATCCAACTTTACTCTGGAAAAGTCTCACTATACCACATTTATCATGAATGTTCACTTCTAGCGGGAACGAATGGCAAATTAAGAACCGATGGTCAGTTATTTGTGGCAAAATTATCCTATAAAATGACTCGAGTAATAAGGCCTTTGCGAAAAAACTACAAAACATTATATATAAGGATTTTGTCCTATAGTTGCTGCTGCAAGTTGATTTTCTCATAATGTAGCACAAATATTCGGAAAGGAAATTGTCATTAATCAAGCTCCATAGCTAGGTTGAAAAATTTAAAAAAGAAGAAACATAAAATGAAAAAAAGCCTCAAGATGCTCATCGAAATCGCATGATCAATGCTTTAAATCGCACATGAATGCAGCGGATACTGTAGTTACTTTTAGTGCAGTTGCGTCGTTGGCCTAACTTGCGCGCGATGACCGAGCGCAAAGTCCTAAACGTAGTTTCTATTCTTTTGACTTATTCGTCATAGAAATACTTTCCTCCAGATTATGATCCGTCGAAAATCCCAAGGCTTAAAAGAGGTAGCAAAAGCCGTCAGTTTAATATAAGAACAATGGCACCATTCAACATGCGCTGTTTGACCTGCAATGGCTATATTTACAAAGCCAAAAAGTTTAATTCTCGCATGGAGACTGCAGAAGGGGTTGATTACCTTGGCCTTCGACATTATAGGTTTTATATTCGCTGCCCAGGATGCTGTGCAGAAATCATTTGGAGAGTAGGTCTACTTATGTGATAATGATCTTGTAGACGGACCTCGAATCTAATGATTATGTCATCGAAAGTGGGGCCAAACGTAACTTCGAGGCTCTTAAGACCGCTGAAGAGATGGAAGCTAAGAGGACAGCTCAAGAGGAGGAAGAGCTCGCAAACAATCCCATGAAGCTTCTCGAGAAGCGAACTGATCAAAGTAAACATGAAATGGAAACCGCTGAGGCTATTGACGATCTGAAAGAGATTAATAAACGCCAAGCAACAATGGAGACGGATAACTTCCTTCTTCGAAATTTATGGCAGGAACAGGAGGCCGAACAGGCAGCTAAAGTGAAAGCTGATGAGGATTTCATAAAGTTCGTTTATTTTCAACTAAATTATTGCTTTATTTAGAGAAGTCATGGAGGCGAAAAAACAAGGAGTACCAGTTTGGGAAATCGCCGAAAAGTTTGATCCGGACAATTCAGTGTCAGAGTATCCTTCTCATGGCGAATCTAAATCCGAAACAAGCCCGCCTCAAAAGCCCCCTCCCAAATCTAAGCCTGTCACTCTAAGGGTACGTCTTTATCCCGTCTTGCACTGTACGAATGGTACTGTTATTTAATTAGTAGTATTATTTAAAGCATAGGAAAGTCAAGTTTGTATAACCGGCACTAACTGGCTAGTTCAAGCATTTGAAGTGATCTGCCTGTCTCACTAATTTCTTCACTTTTCACCTAATGTTAACTGCGCTGTTTTGTTGCCTTTTTCTCTGAACTCTATCTAGACATGGTCTCTAAGATATAACAAATGCCCATGCCTATTTTGTTAATGAGTATCCTTTTTTTTATTTTGGGGAGGGGAAAGTACTTCTCATTTGGGCGTCATAGTCTGTTTCGTCACTTCATTCTCTTTCTGCTAGGTTTAGCTCTTCTCTGGTTCACTCTCGTTTCATTCTATTTCTTCGAAGTTTATAACTGACTGATGCCGTATTTCCTTTCGCCGCTTAATTCTTTTGAGTAGGTCATTTCGGTTTTGGCGAGTTATGCATTAGGATAGTGTGTTGAATTTTCATGTTCGTTATTTGAAAGCTATCTACCTACCTATTGCCTAGTTTGTTCGATCTATCATTAACTTTTTCACTATGACCGAAGCAGCCTTTGACAGTGAACAGAGGGGCCTTCTCTCTTTGAGGTTTTCATTCGATTATTTCACTACTCGATTTTCGCTGTAAGAATTAATTTCTGGAAATCAAAGCACCATCACCTACCTTTGTTCTCCCTCTGCCGATCATTTCAAATTCTGTTTGATACGGTCTCATGTGTTTTCCCCACTTTTCCCCAGTTTGCTTTTTTAATCCCGACAAATCGAGCACTTCGCCTCTACGCTTTTCTACAGCGCATTTATGTTGTGCTTAGTGATTTATGCTCCAGTATGAATGACTGTTTTTCAAAAAGCTATCTCATACTATGGTGATACAAGTTTACAATTGGGAGAATTTCCTTACGGATGATCTTGCTCTCTTCAATTGTCATTTCAATATGCAAGTTGGTAAAAGTCAGTGCCTTAGTGCGCGCCTTCCCATACGAGTTTTCAACTTCAGCACTATGAATTACTCCTGGGCTGTTAAATATCGGAGAACTATACCGAATTCTGTCAACAATTAGTATCGAGACCTAAAGGTTTGTGATTTCCTCGTGTTAATTTGCCGCCAGTTTGTACTTCAAATAAAGTGTGAATGCCCCTGTTTATAATGGTTTAATCAAACCTATCCGAGATATTAACATGAACCTTGTGTCTATTTCAGGCTCTTGGATCAAACTCGAGCAGTCACAGACAGCTTATTCAAAGCGCCATAAGGAAGCGCCCAAATCCCACTGCAACACCTATGAAGAGCGACATTGCCCCAGAAGATCCTAAAAAGGCTCGGACTTCCTCTGAATTCTCGCCCAATAATCCTCTGGGTCTAGTCTACTCTTCGGGTGACAGTGACTAATTTGTACATATAAAACCTCTTTTTACCAATACAGTTCAGCAAAAAAGACTATGCGTTAAAAGCAAGTAAGCATTTTGAGTCAGATTGACTGTGATATAGCTCGGTAGGCAGCCTCAAGAACATTTTTAGCTGTGACCTCGTCAAGGACATTGAGGAACCAATCACGTGCTTTCTTGGCTATCAGTTGCCACTCGGTTTGGCGTCTGAGAGCTTTGATGTGGAGGAAGGCCAAAACCAATGCTGTTGTCCAGAGATCGTCGTGTAGATCTGCGACTGAAATTCAAAAAAAGTAGATCTGTAATCACAGTAATTTGCCTTCTCATATGCGATTTAAGTAGACATTCGCGTTTTACATTGTCTTCGTAAAACATCTTTTGTCGCCGTGGAAAGTGCTATGCTTTTGGCAAGCTGTTGGGTCCAAGTCCAAGCTCCAGAAAAGAGTTGAGTTTCAGCTATGGTTAGGATCACATCGACTTCCTCCGACTCCTCGAGAACTGTGTCGATTCCTGGCCGGAGGCTGAAACTTCTGTCCACGACTGAAACAAAAAAGGAGTTTAATTCTGTCTCATGGTCGTTAATGAGAATATAGCAAGAAAATGATGATGGGCTGGCAAATTCAAAGGGGCATGGCAAGGAAAATTAATTTGCAAGCTGTGAGTGTTGAGGTCCAGAGAAGAAGACTTAAGCTTCAAAATGAATTTGAGTTTCCTTATAAGAAAATTAGAAGAAAACAGTCAGATTGGTCACATATTAATTTCAACTTAACTGAGAGATGAGACCACTAGAAGGTAGTTGCAAAACTGATATTTTCCGTCGAGATCACGGCTGTACAAACTTATTTGAGACAGTAAAGTAAATGAGTAGATACCAGAAGAACCTCAAAAGTGAATTGCTTTTCATGGCATGGAAGGTGATTTCATTGACTATAAGAGACAGGGCCAGAGGTGTTGGGTGTTAGAGCTGTCAGTGGTGCTGGACGTAGGCCACTGTTAGATTAATACCTTTTTGCTAATTATTTGAGTGAATGAGTGGAAGTAACTTGTAGGGACAATCCGACGAATCGGCCAGTAAAACTAGGATTTCGGTCATCATTCAGGGCGAATTCTCGGTCGGTAAACTGGCCGAAAAAATAAATTCATTAACAGAAATTGCTGTAATAACCAGATAGCAGTACAAAATATTTTCGTTATTCGTTCGAACAAGATGGGGTTATTTAACATCCATGGGTGCACCGAACTACGGTTATTTGCACTTCCAATTTGCGCTGATATAAGTGGTACATACTCTGAAGTGTCCCAAAATTAATGCCTTTATTTAACTTCACAAGTGCAGAAAGAAAGTCGTTCATGTGCATGGTTGAAAATTGGAGTTAAAATAGTTTGAAAACAATCCGAGGAAGCTGCTTACTCTAAAAAGCTTTGCTACGGTAAACCACGAAATAGTTGCAAGGTCGGTTAACAGCTCACGGAAGAAATCAAGAACTGTGCTAAAGATTGAACCAGGCGTCTCTTCATAAACTCATCAAATAAAACGGATCAATTTGACGGCCTGATTCAAAAAGGTTCAGACGACGAAGGACGGAAATTTCTAGGGCTAGCACTTCCGAAAAAGGCAAGCCAAGCCCAAAAGCTCAACGTACGATAGGAATGTAACATAGTGAGGGAAACGATGATAGATTAGTTCTCAAGCACTGAGTTGAGGGCTGCCTTATAAAAGTTGCCGAATCGATAGAAAGCTCAATGACGCCTGGAAAATCGCCATCCGTTCCTTCGACCAGAGGATCGAAGACTAGCTGTCAGCCATCTGAATCAGGTGGCAAAGCCACATTTCAAGAAAAGAATCAATGACATTGCTGCAAAAAATTCATTTAAGAAAACGGACCTCCCCTGTTTAATCAACGAAGATTTAAGCCCTCGAAACCCTTAATATCACCTGGCACTACGCATTTCAGCAAATTCTGAAAGGTCAACACAAGGGATCTCAAATATCGAGAACTTGGTTTTCAGCGAAAAAAAATGAACGAGCGTTAGTGAAATTGCTCTCGAAAAATAAATTCGTAGAGTGGAAAACTGTTTTAGCGCTGCTACCCAGTTCTTCAACCAGATAAAATATAAACAGTACGGCTTAGCGGAATTCGCGGTTTGTCAGTCGAAAAGAAATGGTAGAGCTGTTCCTATTTAATTTTTCAGGTAATAAAATCTGGGAAGAACTAATGAATGATGGACTGATATAAGTACGTGCAGTGCTCGATTCATGATTGGATTGTGTCAATCGCCAATTATACCGTGTAATTGCTATTGGCCAAGTAATGATCGACAATTGTGATACCTACTAGCATGGAGAACTGACCATTTTCACAGCGATTTTTACAAAGCTTTTATTCTCAACAGTCGAGAGTTTGAATAATTTAAATTTCACCCACTTTAAACATCCGAAATTGCCTTTAAAGAGATAGATAAAAAATAATAGAACTGTCAGGTAAGACGTATTATACAAAAAATCCCAGTCTTAACTTACCGTTGAGAGCGGGACGAAGGGGCGCACTATCCAAGTAGTCCACAGACATATGTTTTTTTATTCCAAGAGGAATTTTAATACTAACTTTCTCTCGCTTTCCCAAATCTTCCGGTCTCACACCGATAAAAGCAGTGTACGGTGAGAGTACGCTTGCCGCAACAGACAGATCTACAATTAAGGCTCGATCTTCATCGTTTCCCGACGCGTTGTGTCGATCGATGAGTTCAAGAAGTTGAAGGCCAGCTGTATGGCGATGAAGGAGGCGAAAAGATGGAACCACTTCTGAAGGTGTTATTTGAACTTTTATTGACATGGGTTTGCCGTTTAACTTGAATGAAAGTACTACTTCGCCTTCTAGGGGTTCTAAAACATCGAAATAAGTCAGCTTAGATAGAGAATTTGATGAATTAAGAGCTTTAAGTTACCCTTTCCAGAGGAAACGAAAGCAGCGATTGTCGTGAATGTGTTTGAGAAAATAGGTGGTATAAGAGAAGGCACTTGTAGAATTGATGTAAGGGGTTTTGAAGACCTCGTGAGTCGCCAATCGACCGTCGCGTCTGTCAGCCACGGCTGGAGAGAGCAATTGAGGATGTCTAAGACTGCTTCGCGTAGATTACCTCTAAATTCAAGATTAATGAGGTTACGAGGTCAGTTTAACTGGTAGGTAATTGTGATTATGAACTTTCATTTCAAAAACTAAGAAAAGTAAGCAACCGAATTAAGATATTGTGAAGTTATTTCAACAACAAGATTGACAATTCCAAAATCGAAAAGCCAAAGAGACAAGAGTTCCGGGAAATAGACTGCGAAAAACTCCAAGAAATCCAGTTTCTTCAGTTCAGAAATTTAATCCGTGGAGAAGCTCCAGGATTTTCAATCCAAAGACAAGCGGCGAGAATTAAAGGGGACTCTTTATCTTGCATTTTATTAACCAATTAATGGCTCATTCAGTCCCCCACAGAAAACTCTGCTAAGATATCGGGTACGTATTCACTTTTTCTCCGCATAAAGATCGACGAAAGAACGCTACACTACTAGAGACTATAACAAAAATGATATCTGATCATCGTGATAAAATGAAGAGTTGAGAGGAAATAATAGTAGGACTGAGGAAGGCTAAGGGGGATTGAGAGGGACCTACCCTTCTCTCACGAAGAGAGCACGTCCATTTCCAGCCCTGGCGGCCCCAGAAATCAAGGCCGTGCTCGCACCCTGACCCAAACCAATGGCAGAGAGGCGAGTAGAAGCTGCATTGGTCTCGATAAGGGATATTATCTATAATTAATAATTCATGACATAACTTTAGGAGCGATCATAAGTTTGAAAGTTGCAAATGACTTGAAGTTCGTTTCTATTAGTCGACTTTAAAGCAGCTATAAGCGACTTTTGTTGGGCTTGCTTCATTGACTCTAGGAGAAAACAATTCCCAAGATTTACAAATCCTGAGCTGGCCAGATACTCGCGAATGACAGAAAGTATGAGAACCGCGCCCACCCATCTATGACCAGTTGAAATTAAAAGAAACGATAGAGTGGAAGATTCCTTACAAAGGCCTGTTAAGTTTCTCGGATAATGCTCAAAGATTAGGGCTTGGACGTGTTACTGGATTGAAGCAGACTAAGAAGGCTAGTTCGAACAGGTCAAACGGGTTCCTCAAATCAACTTTCCAAAACCTTGGTCCTAGACTATGACTCCACGAGATTTCTGAAATTTTCAAATTGAAAATGACTTGACTGTTCCCTAGATACCTGAAGACAAAACGCTCATAATCACGTTGACAGCTCGTGCATTCAAAAGTGGCGAATCAACAGTGAAATTCTTTCGTCCTTAGGAATTTCTCGAATTCAAATTTATGCGTTCCTTTTTTATCAACCGAATTTCTTGGGCATAGTAATCGCAGATGCAATAACTCGTTAGGTAATAAATCGAATCGTAAATATTATAATGACCAGTACTTTTGAATCCAACTGGTCCATGCCAAAGACAAGTGTGAAAACTGTAACAGTTACTGTCAGTGTGAGCCCTCTCTTGGCCTTAATTGAGATGTATACCTTAGTTAAAGAAAGCTGAAATTTAAACAGTTTAACAATCCACCCTTCATTAGTTGCAAACCTAAAAGAGCAGATGAATTCAGGCAAAATATTCCGTCTTTGTGACTGTAAAAGCTGACTGACGCAGCTCCAGGTTCTCATAGAAGGACGATTAAGACTCACTTGTCATTGCCGTTGCCTTCCTAACCGTTTAAGTCCCCATAAAGAATGTAAAGACCTATCCTGTGCTAGCAGTTTCAGCAAGTGCATTCTCACGTTAATGGAATGAATAAGTGACAACCGTTACAAAGCAGAAAGTGACCAGTTGGCCAAACGACTGGCTGCTTATTGACAGTCTGATTAGAACATATAATGCGTACAGTTTGATTAGTCGGGATAAACGAATTAGAAATTATTGTGGTCGAGGAAAACCAACTAACGGAATTAGATCAGCATTTTCGTGAAATCTTTTACCAAAAAACGATTAGAAACTAAATCCATTGACAAATCAATCAATGACAGTTAAGAGTAGTCCCGAATCGAACAAAGCAGAATGTCAAAACATTAGGACTAAAGTCATCGTGCTATAAATCAGATTAAGGCAAGTAAACGCCATGAATTTTTTCAAAATTAAAATTAAATGTCATAATTATTGACTCAAAGACTTATTGACCGACTGCTTTGTCTTATTTTGGATAGTTGAAGAAGCAAACACAATTTTATCTCAAGAAGGA
The DNA here is from genome assembly GCA_019097775.1 of Moniezia expansa. Taxonomy (NCBI): domain Eukaryota; kingdom Metazoa; phylum Platyhelminthes; class Cestoda; order Cyclophyllidea; family Anoplocephalidae; genus Moniezia; species Moniezia expansa. The sequence goes on from JADFDV010000053.1 coordinate 11,185,559, forward strand.
ATTAAAAAAATTCTGCCAACATACTTCAGAATGATTGACAACATCTCCATCGGTGAGAAAGATAATTTCCCTGCGCCAACAATCAGAAGATCCAATCAATTCGGAAGAATAGACGGCTTCAAGAACTGGGAGAACCTCAGTTCCGCCCATATCCGCTTGAAGACTGCGCTGATATTCCAACGCCGTGTTAATATTTTTTTCTGTATTGTCTTGAGGCCTTAATATGCAAAATAAGATAAAATAAGAAATACTGAGGGAAAAGCAGACTGTAAGTAGAACCAAAGCCAGCAATCTGAAATCGGCAACCGATTGGCAGAGATTTAAGAAGAATCAATAGCGACTGACTCGCCTGACGGATTGGATCACCGTCCATACTTCCTATAAGGTGAGAAGAGAAGTATAGACATCAGTATTGTCACCTGACCTGATCGATCGACAAGGAAAACGATTTCAACGTTTGACTGAGGCAGAGAAGGGAGACGAGGGAAGAAGTTGATAAGAATACAGTCAGATGAGAATAAACCATCCTCGGATGAACTGCGTTCGACAGCTGGAAAACTATGCACGCCATCGTACGAGATGTGCATTTGAAAGTCCTCAGTGAAGTCAAAGTGGCTGAACAAAGCAACTTTAGCCGAACGATTACATTCGTTGAGGTACTCGAGCGATAAGCGGTTATTAGGCGAGCTAACAGATTTAATGACTGAGGAAGAAGAAATTTCAGCAGAAAAATGAAATGTGTATGGAATTAACGAAGACCATTTCGGACGAAATGGCTTCCCAAATAGCCGATTTTTTGTAAGGTCTAAAATGAAGATCAAATCGATATTCATTTACTTTTTGGCGAATATCGACAGTTTAATAAGACGGGTATTGAGAATATTGCTAAGATATGATTCTGACCATTCGAATTATCATGATAGCAAGTTAAATTAAGCTTTTGAAAATATGAGATCGAAACCAAAATCCGTTCATTTGGAGGAATATTTCCAATTTTCATCGAAAAAGTATCAAGCATTTCTTCATCCTCAAGTAGGATAAAGACATTACGATTACTTTCCTTCGCATCTTCATAAATGCATAGGGCCTTAATAAATCAAAATTTAGAAGAGACTGAACAAACTTCATGTCTTTCATGACAAGTACTGACAAATTTTTCCCTCCCGACTTCTACATTAAATTCGTAAACAGTGGCTCCATATTCGATTGGAAATACAAAATAAGATTCCAAGAGATCATCAGATTGATTTTCGTATGTGTATTTGCAAAAGACATCAGCAAAGAAGTTGCAAATATTCGCTTTGATGGTGATATCTTTCAGTGGGACAAAGGAATTACTGTTAAAGACTAATAAATCAAAAAAAAGTTAACACATTACCAAACGGAGAGTGCATAACTAAACTCTATAACCGATCCTAAGTAAACTTAACTGTGCGCCACTACTAGGTGTTATATAACCTGTCAAGGTTATTATTGGCATTAGGCAGTAAACACAAAGCAATATGAGATTTGATATAATCCCCTTGAAATCACTAAAATTTCGCTAAATCATCAGTGCTCCTATTCCTTGGTCTGATTTAAATTGTTTTATTACAAGAATCACCTAACCTAAATTGCGAATTATTTTACCATTAACGTCGCAAAAAAATTATCGTATGCCTTGGCGAACAAGCAGCATTATTATTTTCAATAGGGCATGATACTCCATGCAGTTCATAAATTTAAATTTGAATTTGAAATGTTTCCTATTTTGATATATTTTTAGTAAAAAACTTTTTTTTCCAATTAACCTTTATACAACTGTTGTTATAGCATTATTTTTACTTGCTATATATCGATTGGCTGTCATTGGAACATACATATATAGTCAGAATAGCCTTTCCTCTTAGAGGGCTTCTGGAATTTCTTATTGCTTCTAATCGGATCTATGTCGCCCGAAACTTATGAAGTAACGCTAATTCGCGAAGGATACGAGGAAAACGTCGAAAATGGATATGTTAAACGCCAGTGCAACACTGTATTGGTCCGAGGCCCCTGTGGTATCATGCTTGTGAACCCTGGTTCTCCTTGGGATGGTCCTGCTCTCATTGAGGCTCTCAAGAAGCACGGGGTGCCTGACCCCTCGTGTGTTAGATATGTTGTTTGTACTGATGGAAGAGGTTCTCATGTTGGTTGTCTCAGCTTGTTCAATAATGCCGACATCATCATTGTTGGGCATGATATTCAAAAACGTGGTAATCTTTTCGTTCAGCATGACTTTATGGATGAAACAGTACCTTTTGAGTTCGACGAAAACGTAGGTTTATTTATTTTTCATTTTTATCTTTACTATTGTTCAACGTGTGTTTAACAATTTTAGCTCTCCGTCATTGGTACACCTGGATTAATGGATCAACAAGTGACTGTCTTTGTTAGGGGCGTTATTACACCTCATACATCTTTTGAAGATGAGACACCAGAGACTCCTGTTTCTATAGCTATTACAGGATCCATTTTTAATGACGCCGAGGATGCCTCCACAACTGGGGTCTTCCACGGTAACTATAATCCAACCGATTACCGTGGTGATTGTACTTCCTCTCTGTCTGTTTGGCGCCACAGTCGTGATCGATTGCTCGAGAAGTCTGACTGGATATTTCCTGCTTTCGGATATGCGTTCAAGGTAATTTACTTAATCTAAATGTGTTGGGTTTGCATTATATCCAGGTATGACATATTCTTCATGCGTTTTAGGTGAAGCCCGAATTTTCCAAAACGCCTTGCGTTGAACTTGCTTAATCAGTGTTGGGCATTTTCGCGTCAACTATCAACTTCGAAAATTTTCATTGCGATTATTGCAAACAGCGTTTTCACCTTCTCTGCTTCTTTTATATTTTGACCGTTTATTCCGCGCGTCAGTAATGTTAGAATTTATTGGAGATGTCTCCTCTTTGTGGCAGGGCTTTGCAAAAATATATCCTGTTTGTTGTATTTTTATCTGCTCTTCTCTTATTCAGTTTTTCTGTTTGACTTTCTGTGTGCATTTCGTTTGCGCTTTGTCATAAGCCGTCCAATGGAATTCTTCCCGCGATACTTCTGTTAAAGTACTACTACACGGTGTGGTAGCGAAATTTTCCCGCTTCAGTTCTCGGCCTTCTCTGTGCATCATACGTCAAATACTTGAACTATTAACTATGAATTTTATTGTTCAGATATAGGAAATTATGGCTTTTAAATAATAGCAGTTATGGCAATGTAGTTGTGATTAGTGGCCTCACAAATTCCTATATGGCCAGGAGCGAACAGTCCCGCCTTGGATCGGTTTCCAGCGGGGAGTCAACAGTCGTGCCTATATGGTTGTATTGTATGCCTTAAGTTTTTATGGGCTATTTTGAATGTTAGCATCTTGGGGTCATGAAATTCTTCAAACTGGAGCATCATGTTCCACTGCTCTTAATTTTCAGGATCATGGTTCAGACGCTCTCATTCAAGTTTTCGAGGGGTCTCAGTAACCCGGATTTGAGTTTTACAACGACTCTCTTGAAACTCGTTGTATTCAAGGTCGTTAATCGTCCATTGAATCGCTACGCTGTTGAAATGTGCAGTCTGAAGTAAGCAGTCGAATTTGACTTCATTGCCTTTAAATGTGAATATAATGTCGAAGTCGTGGACCTTCGATAATGAACCACGCGAAAATTTCTCGCCTAAATGCGTAGTCCTGCCCATTACATTTCAAATGGCAGATCTGGTAACAGTGGAGCTTTTGCCTGTAAAGGAGGTCATTTCTTGACAAGGGATCATAGAACGGTCTCGCCTCCGTGCGATGTTGTATCAAGGCCTGTTTTCTACTGATGCTTAAAATTTTGCCTATTTCCATCCTATCGTTCAATAATAGAAGATGACCGCGGCACCCCACTCAAATGGAGGCTATTTAAACTTATAGTTTATCTGGAAGCTTCCAACTAAAGTCCCCAAGGCTGTGTGTATTCTTTTTTTACGACAAGCTAGAATGAATGAGGGCTTGAAGAATGGATTCTTCGTAAGATTTATTACGCTCAAATCTTAAGTGTTGCTTTTTGGTGATATCTAATGCTCTTCAGTCAGTAGCCTGCTGTGTGTGTTGATAAAGTTGTTTTTTCAATGTTTGCCTGTCTATATCCGTAACCAGATATGGTCACGAACTAAGCGGGATATGCAATGCTCCCATTGTTTTGGAATTTGAAAAGGAAGGTCTGTCGATTTAAGGATTTTCTGCTTTTGGTTTATACGATGGCTTTTCGTTTTTACTGCTTGACGTGCGAATGGATACCATGCTTTTCGAGCAGTGCTTATTTGTGTCTTTCCTTGTCCTCAAAAAGTTCACGCCGCTACTTTCCTGACGCATTTAAGTGTTTGGTAAAATGTAGTTTATTCCAAATTATGCATTTCTATTGAGTCACTGGCGTTGGTAAGGCCTCCGTTTCTACCTGACCATTCCAAATAGTGTAATTTAATTCTGTCTGTGTATTTACCTCCTCTTTGGAATGTAAATTTTTATTACAAGAGTTAATTTATTATTTTGACCTCTGTTTTTTGGAAGTTTTCTATCAAATCAAATTTTACAAATATGAATCATTGCCAAGAAGCTTTCTTTGAGAAAAACGTGGGTTTTTTGGAAGTCCAGAGACCTGAATATACTCTATAAACATTTCTGTTTTCCATCGTGGGTGTTTGTTTCCATTTCTCTAATTGAAAGAATATCTGACGCTGGTATTCATGCTCCCAGTTAATGTAACTGATAAGATATAAGGCTAGTAGACGGGAACATCAATTGGACATATATTGGGCATATTCTGGTAGATTGTCAGTAATTGAAACAGGGATTTTTCTATACAATCTTCTCATAGACCGCCGATTGACGACCTGTCAAGGTTTCATGCTTCCTCTGGCGTCCTTTTCGGCTTTTTCTGTCACATTAATCAGTAACTTCTCACCGTCATCTCCCCCTCGAAGATAAGTCAGGCCTAATGGATGGCAGGGTGAAGTGAGACGGATGAAATCCTTATGGAAGGGATCTATTTCACTTGTATTTGATGGGATATCGAGGATTGTTCACTTCTTTTGCAAGTCTTTCTGCTGAACAATTCATGCATTTTCGCAACAAACTTAATTCATATACATCGAAAGTCGTCAACTAACTAGTTTAAAGAAACTCTTATTCCTCTAGGTCGGTCATTAACCGTAAATGATGTCTCTTGGGACGTTCGGATATCAACGCATATTCGTTGCCTTCATCCACCGAGTGTCTTATTAACTTCTGTCTACCCCATTTTATATCAATTTTCGTTGAAAGCTCTGGAATTCATTCCTACCAGCCTTATTCTCTCAAAACTGGTAGCCCTAGATGGTAGTGCGAATCAGTCTGAATCGTCAAATATTATGGTTAATGGTTGTTATAACATTTTTTGGAAGCACATAAGTCGTACTTTTTTTCTTCTCCCTCCTCAGACTTGTTCTTTAGACACCCACTCCTGCCGTATTCTTCTCAGCTCAGAATAATGATTTAGTTTGCACACCTTGATGCTCCCTTAAGGCCTTCTCACTGACCAATTCTATTTCATTAACCAGATATAAAATAAAAATTTTGGTGTTTTCTCATTGATAAATTTATTATCTGGGGAAAACATTGCACTACCTCATACACCATGTATTTTGGAGATCAAGTTCACTCTTAATCTTTTTATACCACAAATCTAACCGCATATGCAAGATCTTTCATTTATATGCACATGTCTTTTCAGAAGAGGGCAAAATGTCCTCGACATTGGTGCTGGTCCGGGCTACGGGATGCGCCACGCCCTGAAATACGTTGCTCCCTACACAGTCCGGCGTCTAAGGTTCGATTTTCCCACTCGTATTTTCGGTCCCCAGTGGATTGCTCGGCTGGGCTTCCTTCCTCTGATGGTCTCTACGCCAATGGATGACGACGGTGTGGTTCATGGAATCGATACTTCCACTGAGATGGTTCGCGACGCGAGGGTGTGAGATCAAATTCTGAATTATTCCTTATGGCCTATTTAAATGAGTTCTCCTTTAAATACGTCTACTTATATCTGTTAGGGTTCGTAAGCAAGAATACTTTTCTCTTGGTCTGAGTTAGCTCTTTGGAGTTAGTGAATTGTGGACTTCTAACACTTTACGCATTTGCTTTTATTGACTTATTCTAATTGTATTGAATGAATCAGGAGATTTTTCTTTCGGTTTCATGTTTCTGCACTTTGGGTCTTCTGATTTTACCAACCTGGTAGTTTAGTTGAATACTTTGTATTCTTCGCTGCTGAACAAAGCGTACTATCCCAAATCGCAAGTCAAATTTGTTCTTTCTGTGAGCGCTAATCACTAGATAGCCAGTGGAACCACAAATATTGCTAGATTAATGCACCCTTTTAATTGGTTCTGGATCGGAGATGTGCCAGAATCATCCAACTACTTTCTCTTCTTCAATAGCGCGTTGCGCTCCATTCATCCTTAAATAAAGTGATTCTATTTTTGTCTTTACAGTGGCTCTCATCAAAGTGGCATAATTTAGGAAGTCTGCTTTAGTGGTCTCCCTTCTTAGTATCAGTAGTTCACCTTTATCGACTTCTAAAGGAGTTTTCGAATTCAAAGGATGTTCTACACAGGTAACTGTCCTTCAGAAAGGAGATCGGTCAGCCAATGCAATTTCCATCGATTCATTTCCCAACTCGTCCCGGTTACTACTCTTATCACAGTACATTTTAAGTTTATTATTTACTCGATTTCACCGAAGCTTCATCCTCATGCGACTGCCTCGTCAAACACCCTGTCCGGCTTCCTCTCCAGCTTATGCTTTTTCACCAATCGTTGCTATGACAGTTGGTTCAGTATTTCTACAACTGAGGTCCTTATCTTCGAGAGGGTCGCAAATTTACTCAGACATTTACCCACCACCGCACAGATTGGCCAGCATTGAGTAGCTGATCATTTCCAACCCTGCTAATTGCTTCCTGAAAGCGAAAAAGTGAGGGTTGAATTTGCCCTATGTAAACTTTGGGCAAGGCAAGGATGCCTTAGTTTTCGCTTCGATGACCATTTCACAAAGGTCTTTCCATTCCATTTGCAGCAACAGGCATTCTTTCGCAGTATCAAACTTCTTAGAAATGTAGTTTTAATTCGCGAACCCCATGTTAATCCTACACACTAGTTAGCTAGTCCAATTATAACATTTGGCTTTGGCTCGTGCTTAAGTAACTGGACTGCATGGTTCTTGTTCGTACAGCTCTCACCGTTTATTTTATCGCATTATATACGTTTGCTAGGCTTCGCAGGTATTCTTTCGTCTGTCTACTCTGATTCTAGTCTTATTCGCCCTTCGTCTTTGGTTGTCACCTATTGGTCAGTAGTTCTTCCCAACGAAAAGTGCACCTAAATTTGAACGGTTTGACCCGCTCACTTTCCCTAATGGGAGGAGGACTTTTATATTTCAACGTTAACTCGACTTACTAACGACCTCGCTTAGTCAAAATTAGCAAGAAAGACGTCAGGACCGAAATTGATGCATGCAATAAAATCGATGAAAGCGATCCCGCCAGAAAACCTGCACTTCGATATATTTCGTTTCAGGTAGGAAAATCAATAGCAAATCAATTATAACAAGCGGACAAAAATGGGGGCATAGATTCCTTATATTTCCCAAGAAAACCGATAAATGTCTAATGCATCTAATTAAGAACTAATTGCAGCATTTCCCCCATTTGCCATTCCCTAGAGAATGATTTCTAGAAATCCCCCGATTTCCACTTGGCTAGTGAATTCTACAATTTCTGTTGTTACCTACAACTAAAGTCTTCTGTGAATCTTGGAGGATTCCTCAGGGAAATGTCGTTGTTAGACAGTTCTTCTTGTATCCTTGCGCTTAAAACTAATTTTGCGGCCGTATTTAGAATATCTTAACGGTGTTTTTCTCTCAAGGTGAAACCCACTAGTTTTTCATTATACCTCCACCGTTTCGTTTAAGTTACTTCAACCACGCACTGCCACAAACATCTCAAATTAGGGCGGCAGACTCGTGATCATTTGTCTGAAGCTCGCACCCATGATTCTTGTTTTGTGAATTTGTCACTTTGGTGAGAAACCCCAACTTTTTTATCTCTTTCAAGCTCTACGGGATCAAGTTCCTGCGCCTAGACACATTACGATTAGTTACTAAGCCAAACAATCATTTGTTTGACTTGTCCTTGAAAAACTGCACTCCTAACTTCACAGTTTACTTAAATAACATTAAGTAATATCTTCCTACATTCAGACGGCTGCGAGCATACATCAAGGCAGAACGAGCGCTGGTCCATCACGCTAGCGTCATCCATATACCAATAAAGAGCTCTCTTATAGACGCATGTTTTCATGTTGAATCTTTCTACTTCTGGCCTTCACTCCCTGAAGCTCTATCGGAAATTCTGCGAGTTCTTCGACCCGGTGGTGTCCTGGTTACCACCTTTTCACTAAGCCACATAAATCGCTATGTCCGATGGGGTTGGATGCGATTTGGACGACCTGATCACCTCGCTTACGCCATCGCATTGGAACAGTCGGGGTTCGAAGATGTGGAGTGGATTAAGAATGACCCCAGAGCTCCACGAGGCGTTCAGTGTATCAGGGCACGGAAGCCTCAACTTGGGTTGCTGACGGAATAAAAAAATTGGCTTCCTACAATCTTCATATTGAAATATATCGAAGGATACGTGACCATGTTGTTTCTTCGGTTTACTATTCATATGCTAATAACTAGAACTTGAGTAAACTGCTAATCGCTATCATTCAAAGTATTGGTTCAAAGGGCGGTGAGACCCTGGATACAAAGGAATGGGAGATTTTTCAAGTTTGCAGCGACAGTAACTAGCAACTGAGAACTCAAAAGATTTTTTAGACTTGGCAAACAAACAATATATGGCACAAAATCAGCAAATAAATAGATAATGTGGATAATGTTGAAACGTCCGAAGTGAGTTTGGAAATGCCTGTTATTAATACGAGGGGCTAAGTCCCTAACAATATTTTGCAAAGCAATCTATTGAAGCCGCATATGTTTGATGATTACACCACCGGCTGTTCAAAAGTGAATTAACAAAGGGATCTTACCGGCCATTCCTTGCGCACAATACGGATAGTGGCATTTTTCAGTTGCGGACCATACAAAGGATTTAATTGTGCAAGAAAAGTCATAATCCAACTAAACGAATTGATGATGACCTACTTTTTGCTTACAATAGATAACAGCAGATAGATGTCATAACGATCATAACTTGAATAAGACTAGAAGGGCAATAGTTAGTGCGTTCGTTTACTTTCTGTTTGGCCCTTTCGGAATAATCAAAGGGACACCGCAACCTATAAGCGACCAAAATATAGTAACGACGGTCAGCGGGAGCTCATAGCCCATTGCAGCTTTTGCTATTTGATTTAGTACCAATATGACGCTGCTTATCATTGTAGGTCACTTCACTAGCCTTCGTAAAAAGGTTCTTGTAGTTTTAAATTCAGATTTATCTGATCTGTCGTATTATTTAAGGATATATTATTAATCAGGAATTTCCTGAGAGTTTCCATGTACGGTTCTGTAAAGTTGATTAGAACCAAAAGGCTTAAAGCTATGAGCGGAAATCAGAGTTCGCAAACATGATGATGCTAGAGATATTCCTCTTAATGGATAGCACGAAATGCGCAAAAAGCGTGCGATTTCTACAGAGAAGTACGTTTGAGCTATCATTTATTCTCGAAAATATGTAGCAGTCTGCAGCGTAAATAGACATTCTTAACGCGGCTAGTGTGGACAATGAAAGGTTACCTCCAAAAGGGTCATTATTTTCCAAGTAAATCCTATTCACCAATATCAACGGTTGGTAAAGAATACAATGATTTGTATATCTGAAAAATTGGTAGTTAAGTTAACCAGAAAAAATTTTCAAATATAAAGTAAGCGATATAGACGAATTCGTCGCTACTTATAGTCGAACAAATTCAAAGCTTGATTACCTGCCAAAGATCAACAGAACTTTTAAGCGTTTACAATGCGATTTGCTTTCATCACTAATCAACGAAAATAATTATTCTCACCGAAGCTTAGATATGGCTTAACACTAGTTAAGATGTAGCTGAACTTCAACAAAAAAATTTTATAAGATATTTAATGGGAAAGAGTTAGCCAAAACTCTTTACTTATAGAGATTCTCCACACCTATCTATAGAAATGGATGATTTTTCTGACACTGCACGCTTTTTTGATGTTTTCTAAAATACCATGCTTAGTCAAATTTTATGTCCAGATTTTTATAACGTAGCGCTTTTTATTAACAAAGCTAGTAAGGATACCCGTAAAATCAGAAGCGGATAAGCGCCGAGCGCATTAAAACTGGACTTCTATACTTACAGATACAATATGTTATGTGAATTAAAAACGGATGTTGAGAGATCGATTTCCGATTGGCGATTATCTTGCATAGTTTTCATGAAAGAATTCAAGCCAGCACGAATTTTGATAGCTGAAAACCTCTGCTAATATGCTGCTGAAGACAGGATCAGAAAAGCTTCCATTTTTCTTGCCGCATCAATTTCTTTGAATCAAACCTATCACTATTCGGAATCCTTAAAACGATTAAGCCATGCATCAAGATTTTGACATTAGCATATGATTTGTCAAAAGGGAAAATTGAAACCAGTTATGAGGGACAAGTTGAAGTCCAAGAGAATTGCCGAAAGGTGCATAAAAAATTTCGCAAGACTTCCGAGTTGTAAGTTATGGGAGTCAATCAAAAAATGAATATTAAATTCCCTTGCAATCAAAAAGCAACAGAGTTCTTCGGTTCTTCCATCTTATGCACGACAACTTTTCTACCAGAAATAATGTCTTGAAGACCAATAAATAAATTAACAAAATTCCTGTTTGCTTTAGAACTACTGCAGCAATAGTATAAATTCGCCATATTTATGATTGTTGCCTATTCAAATAGATCAAGGTTAGGCACGTCATTCAAGCGCAAATTGCAAAGCCCTGACGATGATCACGGATGTGCAGCTGACGGTGTTTGTGAATCTCTCCGGACTGTTTCTGTTCTGTCTGGTGGTCTTGTATCACTGTATATCACTCGATGATGATAGCTCTTCGTCAAAGTGTAGGAGAAAGCTCACTCTTGTCTCGTCGGAAGGTGTTAAAAATTAATATCATGTTTTGTAATTTTTCCTCTGTGATGTATTAATGTATCTCCTTTAGCGCTTGATACAGTATGATTTTGTTCTTAGTAAATTCTGAGATGAAGTTATTGTCTCCTTTTTTATCCTTCGCCCTGATGAAATGTCGGTTTTGCGTTTTCCGCATTTTCTGAGGTTTATTTTACCCTCTATTGATGTGTATGTAGTCGTCTCGTCTGGTATTAGCACATGTAGCTTTACTTACCGCGGAAGTCTTGCTGCTCTAGTCAACAGCGAATATTTAGCAGGGAATGTCCGTGGCAGTTTTGGGGATTGTAAATTATTTGCACTCATGAGTCACAAACTGGACTGTTCTCTCTCATCCGAATCTGATTCAAACCGTCATTTTCTCCGACCATCGTCGACTATGAGTGGGAACTACAGGTATGGTTTGTGACGGCCTCCCAGGCACCCATTAGATTTTGAGTCGTTCCGTTTCTGTTGAGTTCTTGCGAATTGAAACATCCTGGCGAGCGCAGGCTTTGTGAGAGACGACGATTTTATTGAATTGATCCCGGCCGATCAACTTTTTTCATCTAGTCTTTGTTTTTGTATATCTACTTAAATCTAAGTTCGTTGGAACTTTCGAGATGACAATCATAGGGGAACCGTAGTCGTCTCGATTTTAAGCCCTATTCCTCCCAAACCACTCAGCCTGGAATACTAGCTGAAAAGGAAGCAGCGACCAGAACTGACTTCTACTACAGAAGAGATGATTTGGTCTTCACGTTATTGGCTATAAATCACAATTTAACAAACAGTCATGTATTATCAGGGGCGAGGAGAAAGCACCTCAAAGCAGCCAGAGTTCTATGACGGCGTTGATGATGAGGGACCGCCGTTCTCCGGATTCTTTTCGGCTCTTCTCGAGGCTACCCATTTCTGAATTTTTTCCTTCAGTTCCGTCTCTGGAATAACCATGGACATTTCCAGTGGTTGCCGGTTGAACGGGTCCTTAGGATCACTGAAATTTGTGGAACAATCAAGCTATGATTATATCTTTATAAAATAATTATATTACTATCGATCTCACCTAAGCAGGTGGCGGTAGATAGTTTTACGATCGAGGATCTTGTTAGAAGTAGGAAGGCGAACCGGATCTTCCATTATTTCACCCATGATCGGGTCACAAAAATCGTCTGGAGCGTCCTCAAAGCTTAAAGCATCTTCTCTGAACGCTACTTGCTCAGCCTAAGGGAATCGACCAGTATATTTAAAAAAAAACATGTATTCATGGGCATTTAATTCAGCTCACCTTCAGCGCCTCAGCCACTCGGCTAAAAGACTCCATCAATTTTGGGTCCACGGCAACGCGCCCCAGCACTCCTAGAGCCTGGTCCAAGAGGTCTGGTGAATAGGATCTCCCATCACTAACTACGGCTCTCAAGAAAGCTGACACAGTTGGGCTTCTGGTGCTTCTATCTCCAGTTGTTTTTGAATCATCCAATCCTAGACTGACATACACCTTGCAGATCTCCTCGAAGAAGAGCTCTGGTTTGAATCCATAGGTTGACTTATCTCTTACAGTTAATTCTCGAGATTTTGGTCCCACCAGATGCGATAGAAAATAGTTTAACATGCATGTGATCCGATCCACCAGGACTTGATGTGTAACAACACGCGGGCAGAGTGAAACTACACGCCTCAACGCAGAAATATTGTCTAGACCAAGAGAAATGTGGTAACGGGCTAGACGACTCATATGTTGGAACATTGACTCTTCTTCCCGACTAGAAAACCTTCCTCCTTGAGACTCCCTATCTCGCTCTTTGACTTTCAATTGAGCAAGAAAACTGATGGCCTCGTCAAGAAGGAAAGTGGCATCATTAATGAGAAGAGAGAGGAACTGCAGGAGGAGTGGTGGGCGAGCATCATCAATACGCTGGATAGCAGCGTCTTCTAGGTGACGGAACTGCATGTCATAGACGGGTTTACCGTACCAAAAACGAAGACAGGCGTACACGGGTCGACGGTAGTGAAATTTCTCCTCAAAACTAACCGCAGCCGTCTGGACAGCCTCTTGCTGGGAGGTGGGTGAAGTATTGGCCCCTAAAGACACCGAAGAGGCCTCGGAGCCAGGAGAAAGCTCTATGGCTACAAAAGCGGTGAGAAGGGATGCAACGGCGTCTTTGAGACAGGCGGCACTCTCGCTCTGCATTAGTTGCTCGCGACGAATACTGGAAAACGAAAGATATTGGGGTAAATCCTGATGAGTTCAATTACAGGGCATCCGTAAACGAGACTTACAAGCGCAGGCCAGAGGCGGTAAAGAGATTTGATCCACTTGGTCTGTTATTCCACTCCTCGTCATCTCTGAAGGGTATTAGAGCTTCTAAAATCTCTGCCAACCTAGCTCTCAAATGGGGATTGGCTAAAGCGAACGGATGATGCATAAATACAATAGAGAACTCCAGAAGGGGCTCCAAGGCGACGTCGGCAGCTTCAGAGGACTAAATGGGAGTTACTTCCAAATGAGGCCTACCTCGAGGAAATCGTCGTTAAGTCTGCGGAGATACCCCACGACTTCCACAACATTGTCGATGAGAAATTCGGGGAGAAAGGAGAGAGCTGAAGGGTTTTGAGTAGCTAGATCAACGAGTAAGCGGCAAGTGGTTGAGATGAAAGCGAGGTAATCACGAAGACGGCTAGGACAACTCAGCACGGCAGTCTGTTCGAGGAAACGCGATGTGCGTTCACGAAGACAGTATTGGATCATTCGATCTGGAGAGAGAAGAGTGGTATTGCTGATAACATTATTAACCCTAAGAGAAAGATGAACAGTCTTATCACCAGCTTAAACTGTTACCAGCCGTATGCCAATATCGATTCAAGACCTGTCAACCAGAAGAATCACCATCAACTTCAAAAAAAGGATATTTGGAGTTGACATTTTATGGTGATTTTTTTTGCGAGTCGACCGTCTTCAGTCTATTTGTTGAGAGCCTAAGTAAGCTCTCAAAGCGAGTCCTGCTACTAGATTAAGTGTGTGCACAATTTCAAATGCAAGAATGAACGAATAAAACTAGTGCAAGTTCAGCGATCCTTGGACTAGTTGGTTAATCTTTTCAAATTCAGTTACTTCACAACCTTAAGTGAGGTGAGACAGCTTTGAAATTTTCCTGCTTAACATCTCCAGGCAGATGGTCACAACTTTTCTTACTACTGGTTCAAGCTTGCATATTCTTTTTTCTAATAAAGGGTGAGATGAATGAGTGAAAGCGATCGTATTGGGTACCAGAGATTTTGCATGAGAATGGAGGCAGAATCACTACGGCACGCGGGGAAAGTGGTGGAAATCGTTAGGTCAGCCCCAACAACAAAGTTCGCTGCGTCACACCCAATCATGTGATTTCTGACAAAAGCTTAGTCAAAGTAAGCACCTCTTATTGCCTAGTCATCGTCTTATGATCTTCGGCTAATAGATCTAATTCCACAATAATCTTCCTCGCGTATTAAAGTTAAATAAATGTGAAAATGACGAAATCAAATCCTCATCCATTCGTGGTAATGAGAAGTAACCCCGATTTCCTTTATGAGCTTTAGCGACATAAAGATTCAGGGCTCACGCTAGAGAATGTGGACTGCCGATCCCTTCCAATTCTTCCAGTCATTCATTGATATCATATCTAGGGTCTTAAAAGACTATACGCACCTTCAGGATTGGCAGTAGATCCTCCAAAGAACGAGCCGGACATGAAGGCTGACGGGTCGCCATTAGGTGATCTCATGGCAGCTTCCTGCTCCCATTGATTCAACTGACGATTAGTTTCTAGATGCAACGCTAGGAGAGTTGGAAAGGCCAAGCGAAGTGCTGCATGCGCTACGAAGAAAAGGTCAGTAAGAAGGGGGAAACATTCCTCATCCACTCCCTTTGATGCCTTTTGATTTCGATTTAGCCGTGTCTCTTCTGCCAGTTCTAGAAAGAAAAGTGGAAAATTTCAAGACTTAATCTTAAATGTGTTCTACGACTGGAATAATTCACAAGCCTTACCGGGTAAAATTTTATGGACTTTTGGCGAGACAACGAATTCTGGCTTGACCAGAGCCAGTGGAGACTTGGGTTGATTGAGAAATCCTACTGCAGCTGCCTGAGGAGTGAGTAGAGGACCACATAGATGCACCGCCAGACTGGCGAGGTTATTGAGAAAACCATCACTGGCCAGTTTTTTCTCGCTGCTAGGGTCTACTCCTGCACCGCCCATTGTGTTAGATAACTGCTTGCGCTTTCGATTGGAGTGGAGGCAGGCGCCAAACCACTCAAAGAGACCGATCTTCACCGACTCATTTTGCTTGCCTGCTCGAAGCAGATTCTTGAAAAGCACCGTCAAACTGTTGTCCATCTCCGTAATGAGCTGCGGAAAAACCAGAGATAAACGCGAAGTTCAAATAAACAAAGAATCATAGCTCACACCGAGAACTTACCCTCCAGATTGTATTCTTGTCGGCATCAACAGAGGCCTTGATGGGTATCTGGTCGGTGAAGAACTCACCGGCCCAAGAGCGTCCACCAACAGTGGCCTCCATATAGGATATCTGGAAGGGTAGTAACGGTAAAAGAGGGCTTGGAATCAAGAGGCGACCCAGTAGACCATCTTCGTAACGCCAACCCTCCTCACGCTGTGGACCTGCCTCAGGATAGGAGAATTCCAGCAGCAACTATTGTAAGCGGGTGAAATGCGATCGGTTTAAACCATTTTAGGTCAGTGCACAGCACGGCACTATATGTGGCAATAAAACGCGTCTAAATACATTCGTTTTCGTTTGGAAGTAATGATATTAATGCGGATGGAATAATGCTTCCCTTTCCTTCATTTTCGGTTAAGCCTAGATTCAAAGTATAAGTATTATTCTTACCATAATCAATATGTCCTTTTTATATTAACTAGTTCGGTTTAAATCATTTTCATGGGGCCTAATTCTTGCAATTCAACAAAGAAGACGGAAATGTTTAGCGTATCTTTATAAACAAGATAACTGCACTGCAATAAAGAGAGTGAGAAGCAACTTGAAGCTCGAGTGCCCGACTGTCCATTATTCACATACCGAATGCTGTATCAGACAGGACCCCGAAGCGATGAAACGGGATATATCTGGGTGGAGTACTCTGGAACTCTCATTCCCAAGAAACGACTTACAACAGCCAAGTCTAAAAAGGAGAGATGGAATCTATCAAGAACCAAACTATGTGAAGCTTTTGACCACAATAGGTGAAATACATAGACATATGCGAAACTATCGTGTGAAGAATGGTTCACAAGAAATGTCAAAGGATGAATTTTCCTCAAGTCTTAAGAAGTTCAAGGATGACTGAAAGGACGACCGAGAGATTATCACCCAATTCTTCAACCATAAGACCGGGAACTACCCGAAATTCAGGAGATCGATGAAAAATGAAATTCAAATGGAATGAACTAAAATTATTTATCGTTTATCTATTTGAATTGTCCTGATTTCAGTCAAAGTATGGGAAACCTTGTTCTGAAGCCTGGAGAGTTTGAATCGATAGGGACAATTAATCCGCCTCTGAGGGCGACAGACAGAAACATACCTCTTCAAAGCGACAACTACCACCGACCGATTAATACCACTTCAATACTCCGTTCATAAACCGACTTTCATTTTTTAACAAATAGACCCTTCGATGAAGTCATCATATTCTCCAAGGTTCAAAACCGAGAACCGTACCAAAATAATCATGTAAGATTCCAGATATACTGACGAACTACGGGATCGTGGTTGGTCTCATTAGTAAGAACCAAATTTGATTGGTTAATTAATTCCCTTTTTCAAACACCAGATATAATCAGACAAGGAATATTGAAACATAACGAGCCATTAATACATGAGGAATTTAAATAGTTTTAACAATAAAGTGGAGATTAGAAGTGATAGAGCGAAAAGTGACAAGACAATGCGTAAACTTTGAGATTATGCAAAATAATCAAGTATGCGACACGCACCTTAGCAGAGGCCGGATACTTGGCTAGTAGAGTGCAAGCATTAACTAGACTATCTCGATCAGGTTGGAAGAGAAGTCGGGCTCCCTTGCCAGGGGCTGGAGGTGCATTGTATCCCGTCAGGCGCTGGACTAGATGCTGCAGAGGATCAGTAATGCCTGAGCCAATTCCTTTCAGCTTCGAAAGAAGATATTTTACTAACGGACGAAGCGAGAGGATACAACTATCGGCATCACTGACAGTCAAAATTCCATCGAAAAAAGTGTCGAAAATGATCGCATCATCAGGATCAGCTGATAAAATTAAAAGGGATTTATAGCAGAAATCGAGTAACACTGTAATAATTAATAAACAGGAAACTGACTCACAATGAATATCTGTACAATGAAGAAGGATGTTAAGGAGACTTTGAGCGCAAATTTCCAGTTCCATTTCTGTGTCCAAGAGTAGACAAAGTGATGCCTGCCTGAAGACTTGAACTTGACAAAATTTGGCGGCCTCAGAGGTAACTTGGCACTAAAAAGAGAATTACGATTACCACATGAAACTCACCTTTGAATCAACGAAAGTAAGTGTTCGCCGAAAGCTTTCGAAAAGGTAGATCATAGGATCACGTTCGAAAGCAGGATCCGAGAAAGCCGAGGTTTTGGGGTAAATACGTTCAGGAGGGAATTCTCTCATTTGAGAACGTTCAAATAAAAGCTAGAGTTTGAAATTTAGGCTAGGAAAGATATTATAAAGCTTACGTGTTCAAGACTTTCAAGGGTAAAATAACCCTCCGAAGTAGTCACGTCTCCTGTGAATACAACCGAAGGGCGGTTGTCTTCTGCACCTAAAGAGAAAAGAATTTATAAGTATAAAATGTCCATTAAATAAGGTCAATTCAAAACTATTTATCAAGTGATGATGCAACTGGAAGATCAACAGGTTCCAGCTACAGGAATGAACAAACGCAGCACGCACCTTCCTTAGGAGTAACCAAGAATACCTGTTCTATAACAGTACTGACTTTTTGAAGTTCATCAGACGCCTCTAGAGATTTCGGAGACACTTTTGAGTCTGGAATCTGAGAAAAAGAGCTATCCATCCCAGGCAATACAGCTTGTCACCTAACCAGCGATACTCTATATTGACCAATTAGATTATCAGGTGTTTTACATAATGCTCAAACACTTTGAGCCGATTTTGGGTTATTATAAACAAATAAATAAAATAGACAAATTTCATTTTGAAAGTATTTTACTTAACCGATAATACATTTATCAAACAAATACAATGGTGGATCCTTTCTAGCAGTGAACCAGTCAGGCTCTTCAGAATTAATTTAATTTAAGCCAGCCAAAACAAACGCCTTAAAATAATTGCGCACTAAACGAGTTTTATGTAGATTGTGGGATGACTCATTGCGATACTGTTACAAAATGCGTTGATAATAATATCGCAAGTATATCAAAACCAGTCGAGTTTCACGAGGAAGTGTGGGTAAATACTCATCTTTGAGACAGCAGTTGGTGAAGCCATTTATTCCTTTACTTGTAACTTTGCATAGGTCCACTCATTTGAACTTTCACAGCATTTGCAAAGATGCTGAAAATTTTGAAAACAATTCATTTCTTGACCGTAACTCAGTACGACCTCACTTTCAAACTATCGCATTATCAGTGGTGCGAAATGCTGTCATCGTTTTGAACTTTTACTAAATCACAGGATTTGGAAGTTTGCTGTTCAGTTAACTTTGGCTAAATCCTCCTGGGGGTACCGATTCTGGTGTGTCGGTTTCAAATAGGTGCGTCTTAAATTTGCATGCGACATTTTCGAATAAATGAAGAACTACGATCCCGTTTCGTTTCTTCTCCAATGTTCGCGTTAGTTAAAACTGACACAGATAATTATATTTGTTACAATTTCGTAACAACAAAACTTGATCCATCATATTGTGTTATAAAAAGAAGTTGCCTTCATTTAACGCTTTTCCTCTGAAACTTCAAGAGTGAATTTCCTACACTTTTAAAGCCCCTGCTCTCGCCTTTTTTATTCCACCATTTTCGTTATCTAGTTCTGTGTCATCGACTTTGACTACGAAAATGGTCATGCTAATCGTTCAGCAACAGGATGTAACGGAATCAGCTGATAACGATAATTTGCCTTCAAGGACACGAGGCCGCAATGGAAAATGACTTATTTTTCGACTGGTCGGCTTTGCAACACGAAATAACAGGAAAAACTGTCTAAATATAACTACTAACTTCTGTAAGAGTATCCCAAATGAACGACCGAACTTAAGTGAGCTGTTCATTATAAAAATAAATCAAAGTATCTAAGGGGGTGTTCGGGGGATTATCTGGTTTTCAGAAATGAATATTTTTGAATGATTTGGGTTCACCATGCTGACTCACTGTTAAAAGACTGGATTATAACAGCCAATCTGATTGCTCACAAGCCATACACCTGAGGGATCTGTATGTGGTAGGCTTTGTTTAACTAGGTTAAATTAAAGCAACTCCACTTTTTTTGTAATATGACGAAGACCGAGCCTCCTACATAGCTTCTGAACAAATAACTCGTCGAGTCAAGTAGAGTGTCTGTTCCAAGTCAGCTTGCACATAAACACGCCTGAAATTTTTGATGGCCCGATACGCCTTTCAGTCAGTCTCCTTATTAAGAACCGCAAAATAAGGAAGCAGCAGCAGAGAATCAGTCTTTTGTTAAAGATATATATGAAAAACGATTTTAACGAAAATGAGCTCAGGGAGACAATTATTTCTCTATTCAGGTACTTTTAATTTGCCAATGTGGTTTGCTGGACATCAGAAGGATCATAAATTGAACTAAATGTAAATTTCAATATCCAAGGCACTGCGAAAACCTGTTATGTTTTTTTTAATTTTGTTCATTAATAATGTTAGTAACCCCTAATCTCAATTAAATTTAATCACTGGGAGCCTTGAAAATTGTACTTTTCGGCCTGCGTTTGCCTTTGGCCTGCGATTTCAATCTCTGTTCTTGGGTATGATGATTGTATGCGCTGCTGTGATCTCCAGCAAAAATAGTCCGCTGTTTTTTAAAACTTCAAATCAAAAAGAACTGCTTTCGTTCATGTTTAGAGTTTATAGCTCTCTCGATATAATCGATGATAAATTCGGTAGTACGAATTCCAAATCTCCCTACCCCGATAAGGCAGCTACAAATAGATATTTAGGTCTTCTTTATCCAATAGATGACTACTATATCTACGGATATATCACAAATACAAATATAAAGGTTTGATTAAGGTCTATTTGACATATAGATGTCTCTATAGTTTATTTTAGTGCTGGAAAGCCACTCGACGGCCGCTGATTTACCGAAGTCGAACACGGCTGTCCAGTTGGATGCTGAGATTGGAGCTATTTTTGAGGATATTCATGACGCTTACTTGAGTCTTGTTTCTTCTCCTTTCTATGTTCCAAACACTCCGATTGATCCATCTTCATCTGCAGCTGCCAAGAAGTTCGACCAAGTTATTGAGCGAATTCTGAGCAGTTCTCCTGCAACGTCAAAGCTGTGATGACAACTTATTGTGCCATTTTTACCTTTTTTGCTTTCGTTCTTCAACATACTTCTGCTTTTAAGCTAAATTCAGTTTTGTACAGCAGGCTTCCAAGTTAATAAGAGTGTCAGGTTCCGGGTGTTTCACATGTTTATTTTTTGCTTTCAACTCTAGGCGAACGAGTTTCTAGATGACTGAAAAGTCCCCAAGTGTGAGCTCATGCAATTTACTCGTTTCAAGGTCTGAATTCCATTAGTTTAAAAGCAGCTTTAACTCATTAAGACTCGAGACTTTACTCGATGAAATGAACACATGCATAAAAACGAATATTGGAATAATAAAGAATTTTGGCCTTTTATTAGTATGCAGTGCAATGACGCTTCAAGATCAAAAAATCTGTGGATTACCAAAGAGACCCTTACGAGTTTATCCATAGTTTCTTTGGTTCGAATGATGGTGACTGACTCGAGCAACTGATTTTAATATTAACCTTTATCCAAACTAAAAGGAGCAGAATGTATGGGGGGTGATTGGTGCTATCCCCCTCTAAAGTATTTGAATCCCCGGATATGTTCTCAAGGACCGTTCTGCTGTCGGTTCAAGTACTAACGCTCTTCGAATAATAGATAGGATGAACGGATAATAGCACTTTTTTGCACCGAAGTTATGCTGCGATTTCTCGATAAGTAAATTCGTTAATTGTCAAAAGAAATAAACAGGGGCCTTGCGATGGTAATGTCCAGTTCGGTTCATTTTCCCTCAGTGATCGAGTGTATCCCTATAACACTTAAAAGTATGTGGTTTAATGTTAGGATTCATGCGGCCTTAGTTGCTGCGCTCCCGCACGTTCAAACGCTTTCCGAGGGTATTTCAGGAGAACCAGTAGCCGATAGGGTTGCAGATGACTTTCTGGGGATTGCGTTAGGCTGACCAAACCTGATAATCCATTGCCTCAACACCAAACATACAAAGGAGTCAAGTATTTTCTTTGTATTTTAAGTGAAAAATTTAACAAATTTAACAAAGCCTTAGCGCTGGCCTCTCAAAAGATATCCGAGAGAAAGCATGCTGTATAATAGCACCGTCGCTGTCAAATCGTTAACTGAGAAGGTGCGATGTCTAAAACCCCTGCCGTTGGCTAGAACCGTGAAATCGTCAAGACGCTAGACCTATTCACGGGGAAGCTTTTTACGTTTTTCTATTCTCTCCTACGAGAACGGTCGTTCCATCAGAAACGATTTGAATCAGATAGAGAAAATAATAACCAAGTCTCACGTGCATTTGAAACGTCTACAGATGACCGTCTCATTCTGATTCCAAGTCTGTAAGTTAAATAATGCACAAAACTTTGACCAAACACTGTCTTTTTTGACCTAGTCCGGTAGTTTCCGCAATTTGATTGCCTTAGAGTACGTGTGTTCTTGCTTTGGGCGCTTCATATACTAGCCTCTGAATTTGGTCGTCATTGTAACGTCGAGAGTTTCGGGTTATATGGACTGAAACTTTATCTAGTCGGATTGGACTTCCATCTGATAGCTCTTTTACATCAGTTGATCCTGCCAATAACCCTTTTGGATCGATGCAAGATGTTGCTGTAAAGCACATCATTTCCGATGCCGACGTTAACGTGTTGTTAAGGCTTGTGAGGAGCACTACTTAGGCTCTTACCGCCCTGGCCTAGGTACATTGTCAGAAACATGATTTCGTCTAATTTTGTACTGCGCGGCAAATGTAAATACTGGTAAACGAAATAATTTTCTTCATGCTCATAGCACTTCATTTCAAAGAAGCTTCAGATGACGGTTCTCATCCATTCTATTCCTTTAGACACAAATCTTCATCACATGGAAATCTACTTTGTAATAATACTACTTCTGTGACCAATAATTTCTTTTTTCATAACTTTGTGATTTTCGATTGAGTCAATCATTGGATGTTGGGAATTTTAAAATAACAAATTCATTGATCGAATCCCCTGAGGAATGGTTTATCTTCGTTTTGATCGGAAAAAAACAGAAATAAAGCTTGCATAAATAGGACGGGGGCCCCATTTTAAAATTCGAATCTATCTAGCAGCGGAAATAGCCGATATTAAAATTGAGGTTTTAGAGACTATAGGCTCCTGTCATTTAGATAGCAATTCAAAACGGCTGATGTTCATATCAGCGAAAGTAAAACGTTTACACTGTCCAAATATTGCCTATTTAGCAATAATCTGCCAATTCGGTAAACAGCACAATAACCACTCGATCATGACCCGAAATCGTTTATAGTCAAAGGCTAGGCATAAACTGCAAGCAAGATTAATCAAAGCCTTGAGGTCGGAGCTTTCTCAAATTGGAATATTTTCAACCGGTATTCGATGTGCATACCTATATACTTTACGTTTATGAACAAACATAAACGAACAAATGAAGTGCGAATGTTAGGCAGAAACGATGTAGTGGTTTTTCATGTTAGCTATCAGATGGCAATTTTTATATTTTTGAAAATATGCCAACAATACCAGGAAAAATAGGTTAGTTTGAAACTTTATTAAAATAATATAAAAACAAGGGAACATAACATAGCAAAAATAAATAAAAGGCGCTGGTACGGTTTGATTAGAATTAACTTCGATGAGAGATCGATCGGAATGACTAAAAGCATGGGGCTTAATCTTTTAGACCACGCTTGATTACACCCCTGTTTGTTGTTGCAGAAACAGTATCGAGCTACCACACGCAAAGTCCCTTCAACGGTGTGACACCATCTTCCTTCTTCTCCTCCGATTTCGCCTTCAACAGCACAAGCTCTCTCAATTCGTCGGATCCATTTACGGTCGTAATAAACTAGGAGATGCGATTGCAATTGAACAAACCATTTTCAAAGCAAATAGAATTAAAAATTTTTAAGTGACTCACATTCAACAAGTTTTTTCATGCAGCGTGAGTAATTTTGACCGTTATCTGGACATGGTTCAAGAATGAATGTCCGATTATCAAATGGATCACCACAATGCGGTTGCGTACGAGAGTTGCACTGATAACATTTTAGTTTTGTACCAAAGCCCAAGCTTTGAGCATTGCAAACTATGGTAGCACAGGTCATAGAAAAAACGTAAAAAGCAAATATATGACCCATTGTCAAAATATCCGGTATATGGTTTATTGTACATTGGAAGCTAGCGCTTTTTAGCTATAAATATATTTGGACTGACTAAAACGCGCAAGGTCAATAATTTTGTTACAATTAATTTAGTCGCAAAAGCGCAGTAATCTAGAAGTTTTGCTTGCTTTTGTGAAAAATCTTTTAGTATATTAGTTTACAATTCTAAGACCGTCATTTTTATCAGTTAAGCATTTTTTAACAAGCATACTTATTTATGGCCTGAAAATTACGGGGTTCAGGATAATTTGGAATCAAGGAATATCTTCAGTTATTTCTTCAAACATATTTAATATTAACTATCCTAATTATTTTCGACAAACTTGCATTGAGTGCTATATCGAAATTGGATGCATTATACTTCATAAGTTAGTGCAAAAGGTGAGTCATCTAATAACTCTGCTTGTTATGATGCTCTAGAACTTTCTTGTCTATTTATAATGGGTTTATTTGATAACGAATTTCTGGTTTCTATGTTCCTTGATTCCAGTGGCGCTCAAATAGTTCGTATCATGTGCGAAATTCTGGAGCTGAACTGAATCATTAAAACTGAAATTTCGACTGTGTTTTAGTTTCTATTGTTAGAATGCTCACATTCTTTTTCATGGAATGTTTAAATGAACAAAAGCAATCGACACTTCTATCTAACAGCAAGCGATAGAGTCTGCTTTAATGTATCTCCTTGAACTAAGGGCAGCTAGTTAACTTATGTGATTCTACAACTAATTATAACAGTCCGCTGCATACTACGATTGTCATACGGGTGGATCAAATACGTGTTCATTTGCTTGATTTCGTCTTGGTTAAAATGTTCGTACAAGGGCAATATTAGGCGAAAATGAAAAATCGTTTCAGAATATACGGAACGGCTCTAAGTTGTTTTTAAATCGAAACAAGAAAAATGCATTCTTGGACTTAAAATACGTGAAAACCCTGTGTAGTAGCCAAAAACTATGCACTAATTTCCTTGAGGTACGTAATTTTGACCATATCCCACACCAGAAAACCAGAAATTCACCAACTTTTGAAAAAAAAGTGGATTTAAATTTAGAGAGAAAATGATGAATCGCCTGTCAAATTTGCTGTGAAATTTCTCAACCACGGAGAGAGCAATTAGGAAACTTAGTAGAGAGACAAACAATTTGGTGAATTTCGCAAGGCGCAATCCCAGTCACGCAAAGCTACCCTAATATTGTTCTATTTCGTGCCTCCTCTAATACTCACCCCACTACAATAGAAAGCTGTAGGAACCCCAATAGTCGCAAGAGCATATTTCAAACCCAAGCTTGTTAATGAAATTCGTGCTTGGCACTATACTTGCTTAAATGCTAGTTAATTGAACTAAAGACCGCCTGAACACTAATGAACATACTTTTGATCGGTTCAGCAGCTCACTTAACTGGAATGACGATGGGAGCAACCACATAGGGAAATAAATGTTAGAGTAATGGCGACTGCCAAGACTTAAAACTTCACAGGATCTTTAGCACAATGAAGGATGAATCATTAAGTACCTGCTTTGAAGGAAGTGAAAAGGTCCGCAAGCAGAATACTGAAACCGCAATTCAATCATCATAAGTAGGCAGGTGGAAGCGCTGTTGAAAAAGGCGGAAAGAATAACGCCCAATACTTCTATTATAATTGCGTACTTATGATTTACTACTCTACCTTGTGACAAATGGCTCCATTTCCAATACAAAATTCAACACTTTTGGCGACATCGACCACTTTTTTTCATTAAATTATTTCAGTTTATACGTTTTTTAAACTTATCAACTGACGATGAAGTCTCACTTTGTCAGTTGAAGGAATGAGTGGCAGAGAATTCCACCTTGCCGCTAGGTTAAAATGTTTTAAAAAGCCGAAAAATGCCTCGGTCTTAATTTTGTTAAATGATCTTATAGGACAATCCCAGTTGTTAAGATTTTGGCACTTATAGGTCGCAAAAGTGTTTATTTATGGACATGGAAGTTCTGTATAAGTGCAATGGAGATGTCAAGCACTAGAATTTCTCATCAATCTTCATTCATTCAAGTTCAATGTCATACGGGAACAAGTCCAGGCACTAGGATGTTTTCCATGAACGGAGAAGTAGGTGCGGACTCGCTAGCAATTAGACGGGTACAAAATGATTATTATTTCGAATAAGAACAGCGATAATTTCACGAGCCCTTCTAGCTACAATGCTGATATTATTTGCCCTATATCATTTCTGCAGTTATACTTTGATCTCTCTGAAAATATCTCCTTACACTTGACGATATAATGATGCAGGTTATAGACTTTTTTTTTTAAATTCCGAAGTGCTGATATGCTATTTTCATTGTTCTTACAAAAGCTTTCATTATGATGAAACTAAGCCAAGTGTTGGAATGAAAACTGTTTAAATTTTGAGGTTAATTCAGGAGCTGT
The DNA here is from genome assembly GCA_019097775.1 of Moniezia expansa. Lineage (NCBI taxonomy): Eukaryota > Metazoa > Platyhelminthes > Cestoda > Cyclophyllidea > Anoplocephalidae > Moniezia > Moniezia expansa. The sequence continues at coordinate 11,211,827 of JADFDV010000053.1, forward strand.
TTATTCTACCCCAATTTTAGTAATATTTGGTGGTCATTTTCTTATCCCATAAGCACGAACCCAAACTTTCTTATATGGGGAGGAAGGAAAGTTTCCCAGACTTCGGTAATAAATAGATCAGCTCAAATCCTTATAGGTGGTTTTCCATTCAGTGGATGCACACGTTGGATTAGATGAATCGAATATGATCCCTAGAGCTGCAGCTCATTTCAATTGCATCAAGTTCTTGCCTCCAATCGGAGCACTTTCGTAATACCACTTTTGACAGGAGCTGACGTCAGACCTAACTGAACAGCCACTTCCGCTAATCTAGTGTTTCATCAATGGAGCGGGGTGAGAATCAAGTTGAACGCTGAGGATGGTGTCACTTGAAGTGATCTCTCGAACCAATGCTATGAGCTGCACTGTAGACGAAGAACCACAGATCAGACTGCATATCTGTGACCCAATGACTATTTTCTCTAGTCCTTGTCTGTCTGACCTCTTTCGATAAAGATGATTTCACACCAAATGTTCAACAGATTAATTTGCATTAAATTTTAACCTGGTATAGAATAAAAAATTCTATTCAACCACTTAGCTGACGTTCTCCAAGTATGCGTCGGCATGTTTAGAATCTGTGGTTTGTAGATTTGGCTTGTGGTTTTCACGGACATCGATGCTCCTGAAGATCAGCGTCTTATCCAGCTAAGACTGGAGGGCAATTACCATCACTATGGCTGAATTTGAAAATGGCATGATGGATACAAGTCGATTGTGAGTTGTCATTCTGCATCGAAAGGATTCCAGCCAATACGACTCCTAAGCCTCACCAATATGCTAACATCCACCGACAGCATGTGTCTTATTAAGGACCTCTGAACTGCTTCCAATTCGCGAGTGACTTGGCATTCCTATCTCTGGTGCATTTTCAAATATAATGCCTATGGAAGTGAGAGCTACCACTTTACTACAACCATTGAAGAGCAGCAAAGAAAGGTATTCCGCAATGGAGGAGGAAATTAAGTGCATGCTAATTGATCTATGAAGGTATGGCGAAAGTTGTTTCATAAACTGAGATATTTAAAAATTTAATGAATCCACTTTCTCAGCAGTCGATATACCAGTCCAACAAATCGCATTTAAATTAAGACATCAATTACAAGTGTGATATTTCCAATGGAATTCTAGTCTCTAGGATTGGCCTTACCGATTGCATTAGTTGAAACATCTCAGCGATGGTCGTACCACATTATACAGCTTTGCCGTGGCAGTTGAAAACTGAAATCACTCTAGTGCTTTTAGCAACGCTGCTGTAAATCATATCGGACAATTTCATCATTTTGTTACCAGGCGAATCCTGGTTGGATCAGTGATCTACGCCACGTTGCCTATACTACTCATATTTGCATGGGCGGGATTCGATTGATAGGGACCAACGCAAATTGTTTAAACGAGAGTGCAAGTTGCAGGGTCATTTCGATAACACAATGGCTACAAGGGAGAGAGTGGGACAGCCAATTCTAGTTGGAACCAAAGTAGACTAAGCTTGGATAGTCGGAAGATTCAAAAGAAAGTTTGTAATATTGATTATAGTTATCAATAATGGAATGGTCTGATGCACGCAAATCATTCAAGGGAGAAAGCTCAAATGGGCACTAATGCTGCTCCTTTTCGCGACTAGACTCGCATGGAATGAACCAGTACCATTTAAAGTTTTACTGATATGCAACAGTCAGTCAGAATAGATCTCGATCATTCTATTTCATATATTTTACTAATAAATGCAACATATCGCTTCGGAATCCAGGTGGCTGGCTTCTTAATCCACTGGGTTCCTTTAGACAATGCCGTGGATCGAGTGGTATTTTACCGAAATTGAACAAACTTGGAAATCTAAACAGCTTTTTTTGAATGAGCGCTTTCAGTAAAATTTCTGGTTATCGTCTTTTCATGGCTAACAATTTACATTACGAGCTATTCATCAATTCGATTCTGTTGTTTTAACCATGTCCACGAGCTGTGTACCAATGCGCATACGGAAAAGCTTGCACATGATCATCGTTTTATAAGCCAGAAAATCCAACTCCCACAGTATCAACTAATTGGGGCTCTGAGTGGGATCGAAAATGACGATCTATCATTTGTCCAACGCGGCACTTCAAAGCGTGATCAACCTTGAGACCATTAGTCTACCACTCAGAAGTACTAGATCTAGGAGATGACCGTTGATCCGAATGTAAAGAGCAGCCGGAGAGGAAGTCCGTCCATAGTAAAGTGTCCGACGAGGTTAATATTTCAGGAAGAAGTTTCAGATAGATCTGATTGGCGACCATTTCCTGAGTTGTATCTCTTTTAGTTGGTCCCATCAGTAGTCCCACTGACTGTGGTTAGATCTTGACGGGTGCACCTTTTGAACAGACAACAAAGTGGGTTGCAATCTATAACAATTCAAAGAGGGATGGTTGAAACACAAATAATATGAGCGCTAATGCTTAGAGTGATGGTCGGTAGTCAAGCTTATCTTAGGAACACTGGATTATCTGGTTATGAGTTCTTAGAATTTCCATTTTTCTGGCGATCTTCTACTAGTCTGTATTTGGTTGATTTCTTCTCTTATCCGGATTGATCAAACAACAACGTTATATGTGGTCGACATATAGGCAACTATTTAGCTAGCTGGAGTACATAATTTCATTTCGAATAGGATTTTAACCACCACATCTGCGGTTCAGGTTGAAGAGGCTTAGAAAATATACCCACCTGTTTTGCTCACCATCTGCTGGACTCCCCACGCTGCAAAGCAAGTTGATTGGGCTAAAACATTTCCTGTAGGATGACACCACAGAGCAGAATGATTTAAAGGTTGTAAATCCAACAGTCAAATAAAGCTATAACACACAGATGCAAGCAGGCATGATGCACCTGTTGAAAGAGTGTGGTAGCTTGCACGAAAACCTGAACAAACGGGCGATAACAAAGCAACAAGGTTGGGATTTCCCACAAGGTGGCTGCAGCACACACCAGATATTAGCTGACTACAAATAAATGCACAGGTCAATTTCTTGTTTACTCTCTATAAATAACTGTAGATACTTAATATTCTAAAGGAGGAGTGCTTGGAGGAGTATCAATCATGAGGGAGGCAGTCTGAAAGCGGATACGAGAATGGGCAGAGAAACAATTGAGGTAGGGTGACAATGTCGTGATCTACATGGTGGATACATTGGCTACTTACTGTAATCCACCGGATTCTAATAAGCTTTGATTAAAGATGAAAAGATCTCCGCAGCAAAATGGTCACAGAACTAACTGATATTTGTGCTTTATTCAAAATAAATGCATAGGTGATATTCTTGCGCTTATACAGTGTGGTATCCATTGACGAGCGTCAACTGACTGGCAGGAAAGCCCATCCTGGTAAACGCTGACCCAGAAAGGTATGGATAAGTGCAATCCTCATTTGCCGAGGTGGCAGGCGACCTTCGCTTACACCGAAATACGCGTCGGAAGATAGCTTTTTTAAATTAACTTTGACCTGTGTGCTTATTTACATGCACATAAGCAAACGAAGTCTACATTCGTTTAATTTATTATCCGAAATGAACAAATCAGCAAGATTTTGAAAGCTTCGCGCTTATATGCTTCAATGTATGTTACCTTCTTTCTCATTTTGACCTAGTTAATCTTCTCCTGGAATACGCATTCCATATCAGTCGTATTTAAAATAATGGATGGATGGCAATTCACAAATAGCAGAGTATTTACTTGCAAATTAAGCCCTCAGCTGAAACAGTATAAGACCCTGCAGTCGCTGTTTGGGTTGCGAAAGGCATTTAACTGCTGACATTTAGTATTCCACTTTCCAAACACAGCCAAAATTTTTTTTGTAATCAGAACCTCTGCAGGTTAGCGTTACCCTTGATAGTAAACCAAACATGTAAACCATCGTTTTTGTATAAAAATTTGTTGTTGAGAATCAGCCATCAACAATCTCAAGTCATTAAAATACAACACCACAAGGTTGGCTTTATGATGTGCAGTGGGTAGAGGGTTATTACAAACTAGAAGTAGCAGAAAGGAAGGCTTCTTTACGATATGATCGAGTCTAAGTTTATATGGAATTCCGAGGCAAGGGTGGCTTCAATTTCGATTTTGGCCTCAGGGTCTAAGGTGATCCTGGATTATTAGGTCTTTTCTGTGGATCGTGTAACAATTTGGAGTACTTTTGGAGTACATTCAGTTTTTCAGGACCAGAGACAAATATATAGGAGTAAGAAATACAGCTACCAGACTGTACCATCCGGATCTTTATGACTATGACCAAATTTTCAACGGTTGTCACTCCAGAGGAACCCCTTTTATATTTTTCAAAACTGCCATCACAGTTTTTACAGGGTCTCAAAAGTACAAACGAGTGATTTTGAGCATTCATTTCCCGGTGGGAATGGCACAACACCTTTTGGCACATAGAGAGTGGCCTTGACACACCAATTGATGAGGTAGCTGGTGTAAAATCAAGAACAATGTAACAAGGAGAAGGGATAAACCGACGTTATTGTGGAAAAGCTTCTAAGAGGACAGAATTGTTCGGGGTATCATCTTCTCACCGAGTAACCTCTATTACGCACTTATTCACACGCCTCTCCCATTCATCTGTAACCAGGATTTAAGAAATTCCTTCTCTTCCTGTGATTAAGCAGTTTGGCAACTTCTAATAGATAAGCCAAAGAATGGCGATTTTTCAAATTTTTAAGAATGGAATATTTAAGTTAGTGAATAGCCTCAGTAATTCAGCTTCAAAAACAAAGCCCATCAGCTGGCGGTAAATCACATTTTCTCCCTTGCACTGCAATGAAATTCAACATTCCAAAGTTCATAGTGAACATGAATCCTAGCCATGAAATACAGCATATTACAATTTAACGATCTTTTCATCGCCTCGGAAAAAATGTAAGTCTTCGAACAAGTTTGATCATGACTGTTGGAAATTTGTCGCCTGAAAGAGCTGAAAAAAAACTCCGCAAAGAGCGATTCGTCGAGTTTTGGGTTTGATTTTCCATGATTCAAAGCTGAGAAACTTTTCCGAAATCTCGATTAAATAGCTCTTAATTTATGAGCCGCATAAGTGACCATTAGTGACCACTTTGTAGAGTTTTTCAAAAAAAACTTTAGCTTTAAGGACGCATTTTAAAAGTGGCGAATGATGGATTTCCACCTTTTGAAAAAGAGAAAAGGGTCCTTAGTGCTTACCTGATCGAGGACATATCATTTAGTCAGCCCTTTAAAGTGCAGGATTTAACCAAAGAGGAGAATGGTTCCATAAACGAGGTCCTCGTTCGCGGATAATCCAGAGGTAAATGCAACTTCCATATCGTTTTACAAGAGGGTTGAATAGCATTAATAACTATACATGAATGGTCACTTGAAATAGCTAAGATACGCCAAAAAGTAATCAGATCTAGGCAAGCTGGACATAGTTGAAATGCTCCCTCATTCGGATAGTTGCCCATGTGTTCAATGAGTTTCTTAAGGATTTCTGCATTAATAACACGATATTTCGGTCACAAAGTGGAGGTAATCTTGTGCTTTCTCCATCAATCGTTTATGTAAGCTAAGTATAGATGTTGACTAACATAACATTTACATTTGCGGACTCGCAAAGTCGAATGATATTACTAACGACTTCTTGTTCATGAAAAACTAGATACAGTCATGGTTATAAATATCTTCTAGGCTTAGCTTTCTGTGTTATTTCAATCAGTTGAATGTGCTAATCAGCGGCAGGATCAGTAGTATGGTTAGTGCAGATCAATGTTGCCAAAATGGGATGAGTCGCCCCATGTGTCGATCGGACTTTTCCGCCTCACTTACTTAGTGCTGGCAGTGAACCATACCATCGTTTAAGGGTCCAATTAGCTCATCACCAATCAAACCAGAGGCGAAATGATCTAACTTCTCAAGAGATTAAAGCAGTCAGAAGTTCATTTCTTGCAGTATAGACTTATTCAATAACTGATTTCAAGGTTGACAAACACTACACAGACACTACAACAATTTTACATGATTTATCTTAAACCGAGATTTCAGAAATCATTATAAAATGCTTCATAGAATTCGTAGCTTATGACCTACATGACTGGATTTTTAAATTAAATAAGAAGGCACTTTCTAACAGAAAATTAGGCATTCCTTTCACAGGCGGGTCAGAATCCCAGCAACAGCCCCGTCTAAAGCATTTCTCTCAAAATGTTAACAAGCATTCTTTCTGCAGTGGACACAAATGACAGTCGGAGTGTGCATAGAAAGTCGGAAGAAGATGAATTTGAAAAGGAATTTAGGGCATTTTATACTTTGTTTAAATATGTTCCCATTTCTCCGATTCCACTAATAGGGCTGCAGTGTCGCATTAACATTTTCAACATTGAGAGGCTAACAAACGAGCCAAAATTCTCTGCCATTATTGCAACAAGGCTGAGAAAACAAACATCGCGGATGGTTCGTTAATAAACAGATTCATTTTGTAATCGTTGTGTAGTTAGAGAACCCAGAATATTTCCGATTTTGATCTTAATAGAGGGTTAGACATCCCGCTACTTTCGAATTGAAGACACTTCAATAATTCATTGGACGCACCATTTCCTTAAAATCATATTTCTCCCTAGACAAGAGTAGTCATTAAGGGACCGAAAAACTTCGAGTGTGGACTCAGTTGGGTACTGTGGTACTTCTCTCTGTTTAAGTACCAAATATTTTTTTGTTGGGCTGGCCAACATGGGGCATGTATGTACATCATCAGCCGTCTAAATCTACTACGGCTTGAACCCTTGTCAGTGCGGTTTGCATACCTCGACAATTCAATCTCATTCAAATTTTGCAACTCACAGCTGCAATACACTACTTCGGGAGCCAATCATGATGCCACAACGCCACCAACCGGAAAAGAGAGATAGCGTTGAGATAACCGTCATATGTAAATACTACATCTCTTTAATAATAAGACGGAACGGTCTTGGTACCATCTACCAATCGTTCTTGCTACTTTAGTGGCTTCGAAGACCATCTAGTTCACGTATAAACTTCCGCATCTCAAAGATCATGCCCGAAGAATATCCAAAATCAGGAGCTTTAAAAATGCACCATAATTTTTTAATGCAGGACACCGATCCATTTGGCAGAATATCGAATGACCGTATGTAACGCAGTTGGAAAATATTTTCCATTCTCTCGTGTTGGTGCACAGATCCTTTCATGGTTGTTTATCACGTTGTAAAGAGGCCAGAAAAGCATAAACTAACAACTTGAGTTCCAAAATGGCTGTAAAACTATTATTAATTACAAATATACCGCAATTGTGGCAGGATATACTTTCACGAGCATCTACGTTTTTGTTATTTCAAGACACACAAAGCAAAGGATATCTCCTTCTTTAAGATCGTCTTCCATTCCTTAAGCCACCCCAGGTAAATTCATTGAAAAAAATGAAGCTAAATGAACATTTTTTGGGGCTATTGCCGTCCTGTACTGCGCTATTCCCATCAAATCACTTAGAGTTCTCAAAGAGAAAGTCAAGGCCTGACTGTATGCGGACTCTTTCCCCAAAATAGGTTGGAATGGGTGAGTGGATGTGAGTAGTACTGCTTTCGCCATCGAAGAGGATGAGAACAACACCACTCATAGCACGTCCGACAATAACTTTTTACTGTACTCTCTGTTTAGATGGGAACGCATGTAGTGCCCCAGTTACACTGAAAATCACTAAAAAGAGTTAGGAAAGTGCGCACAAACTTTCTGACTCTGGGGTGAAAAACCGAAAACCCCGCAGATCTCGCCTAATAAGTACATAGATTTTCCAGCATTCAATGGAACCGACTGACATAGCGCACGATACCGTCGGGCGTCATAGATGGCAGATGCAATGGAGCGGGTAGCAAAGTACAACTATGATACAGATGCCGTCGATTGTGAGCTTCAATACAAACTTTCAATAGTTTAGATAGTAAGGACAAACTGATTCTGGAGACAAACACAAAAACCGACTCAATATACCAATGAGTTGACTTTTTAATCCCAAATTTTTCACCAAATCAACCGTCCAAGAAGAGAAAATTTGCTATTGCATCAATGTTAGTGCTGACTGACGCAATTAGTTGTCATAAGTTCACTCGAATAATCGTTAACCAAATAGTATGTGCATTATTTATCTCCATAACTCGGTACTAATAAACCTGGCTTTGAAATAGCGCCAGCTTCACAAACGAAACATACTCGGATAATTAACAAGTCAGTTCTTTTGAAGGCAATTGACGAATGTTTCTCCTGTTTGTGCTGCCTTATCACGAAGGACTGCGTACTTTCGATTACTTCATGGCTAAATACCGTTGAAGAAATACTTACAAGAATGGAGAGTGTTAGCAGAGGAGTTTATTATTATACAAGTAGAAAGCTGTCGTCTTTTCGTCCATCCGAAAGATTAAAAGCCGACCTAAAATCATAAGAAATGAATAGAAAAATCGACAAAATATTTGAATTTATTTGTAATCCAACCAATTTCAAGCTGGCTCTTGAGTTTCGCAGAAACATTTTCAGCACTCGCATCACAATTAAATTCCTTTTGGGCATTCAACGAGCTATTTAGAGTTTGAATTAACTGGAATTTCAACTCTTTCATAATTGAAATTGAGCTCTGCTGGTTTGAATGAATCAAACCGGCAAGATCGCTGACGAGCACGTCTTAGGCGTTAGCATTGTCGGACTAAAAGACTTTCAATTCTGCATAAGTTGAAATGAAACAAAGAGCATTTCAATGTATGATTGGACCTAACTTTTCGAATTCTTACCACGAAAGTTAAGACTTTGAACTTTTTTGTGCTTTCTATTGGGAGAATCTTGGCTTACAGAAGGGAGGAGGGTACTATCCAGCGGTAGCAAATGGGACTCCTACTGCAGTAAACCACTGGAGAATTTCTCCTCGATCCCTTATTTTTGACATCCTGTTGTTCAAACAATTGCAACTACTTGCTTTTACCTTTCTTTGTTTGCGTCTATGTGGGAAGACTCATATTTCGAGACACTTTTCGGCGGAGCTCTAACCTTTCGGAATCGGCCATTCGATCTCACTGCAGTGGGATGCCTTAATCGGACGTCTTTGATGGGACCTTTAATTCAAACTCCTTAATAAATCACCAACCGATGTATATGATCAGACCTAAGTGCCATAGAAATTAGTCTAGCCTGAGTCGAAAAATAACCTAAGAAAAGATTACGAAAGGAAGGACATTTTATGAGGTGCCATTTTTCGAGAAAAAGTAACAGTTCCGTTTCTGTTAAACGGGGATTTGTGATGTTTCAGCAGATGATAGAAAATTTTCGAAAGGAAGGAAAAGATTGTGAAAGTGGTCAATTGGCAGTATCAGGGCAGCAAAAGGCTCATCGTCGGTGTGTCAGATTCATTTGAAAACGAACGCTCTGGCTTTTGAGTGTAGCCTTCCATCCGGATTCAACAGCTCCACCGTCAGCTGAAATATTGCCTCATCCTCGCCTAACACACTCTGAATAGGCATTTCTACTTCACCAATATTTTAGTTCATAGAATCAGATGTGATTCTTCAGCTGGTAAAGAAGGAGGCTAATATTTATAAATGTCATGATGTGAAATGTTTTACGATTCCTCCAGAATGCAGTGATTTCGTATTCTCAGACGGCTGCGGTGAATTGCCGCCGAGTGAGATAATGGCCGTTCAAGAGGGAGCCAAACGAGACACCTAAAGAGGACTGGATGTATTTCGAAACATGTGAATCGAAGGTAATTATGAGAAACATTGACTGGATCCCTAACATTGAAAGCCCGATTTTAGTTCCAGCTGTTTTCTTTAAACTTTGTACCTTTCGGCGCTTTAATGAATAAAGGCAGAGTTTAAACTGGAAAACCGCTCGTATAGCTAGAACTGTTCTGAGACCCTCCTAAGGCCACTCCGTTCCAGCATTAAATGTTAAATTATTTATTAATTGCCCATTAACTAACACAACCAAGCCTATCTGGTCGGCGAAATCCGCACAGTAGTGGCTCCGTAACGAACAGATCTGTGCTTATACATCTCTTTTTGTGTGAGTCTTTCGAATTCATTCGTGTCAAATTCTTTCTTGAAAGTGAAGTAATCCTTAGGATTTTCAGCCGGAGAAGATGCACCTTTGGTTCGACACTTGGGAAGAGTTTATCAGGTATCTCACCGATTCTCTTGCAATGCAAATAGTGCTATACCGGAAGCATTGTATCTTATTAACCAAAGTTGTTTTGCCTCTCCTGCCGTTTGTTCACATTAGCGCTGGTCTCCATTCACACTTTAGAAGCGACTCTTTGCACAATATTTGAAGAAAAGCGCATCGAAATACTGTATTAAATTAGAGTTCAAAGTCTAGGCTGTGAACTTTGGACGGTTAATAATTTGTGGGTAATTTCAAGCCTTATTGACTAGTATCGATGCCCATCTTTTAAGAAGGCATTTTTTCACCCAGGTTTCATATATACGCATCAAAAGTTCTCTTAAGAATGCGAAGATGGGACAGTTACCATAGACATAAAAATTAAACGCGCAAAATGTTCGGAGGCATCCCATGGGTATTGGCTACCTGTTATGGGCACAAGACAGAGCTGGGCCGATGCTGGATTGGCAGCAGCTGAATGCTTATCTCAGCCAAACCCTAAGGGTTGGTGGTAAAACCTACTCTCAACCTCCTCGTGGTGAACACCGGTAACCCCAGGGGCAACTCTGGGGGCTAATGAGAGGGGCGGCCGGATGGGATTAATCACCATCGGGATGTATAAGTTTAGATTATGGCAGCAGAAGTACAACTTCGTACAGCTTCGTAAAGGAAGCACAACGGATTTGTGGTCTCAAACTGGAGTGTGGAATGCACGTGCAAGTAGCTTCGAATGGAATCTCCGCCAGAATGTTGATTTCTGGAGGAGATATGAAGATGGGCGAATTCGGACGAGGTGGCTCGACGAAGCTGAACTGCTACCTGTATGGCGAAGACGTCAACAAACTGTGTTGTGCTTAATTGCTATAAAAGCTATTTGTACTTCTGTTGTACCCCCCAACGAGTCCTTGGGACCTGCCCTAACAGGTGGGGAGAAAATAAATAAAATCAAAAAATCTCAGCCAAACCCTAAGGGGCGACAGCATCCTGGTCTGGTTCCTTTTTTTATCTCAGTGAAATTGACAATCGGCCCTCATCACACGAAGCTCGTGAAATGTTGAATATTTAAGCATCTTGGCTTTAATATTACCGCCAGAACTGGTCTGAAATCCCTCAAACTTAGTTATTATTAAAACTACGCCTAATTAGCTGAGCAGCACTTAGGAGATACTAATGGCATGCTAAGAGATTTAACAAGCCACATTATGGCGTCCCTTGGATTGAAAGGACTCTGTTTAATTGTTATAAGGTGCCTCTGTTACGGGCCGCCAGCAAGTGATAAGAATGATATAAGGTAGAGAAGGTTAATATTGTCTACTTCGAGCCACAATTTTTCTTGAGTCAGCAACTCAGCAATAAATTCATTTGGCATTGCTTAAGTTTTCCAGATAGTGATAGTTTTGAGACGATCAGATGTGAATTGCGGCTGAGTTGGACCAGGATGGACCACCATTAAGGATTCGCATGGTCCTCATTCCTTTAACTACTGAGGAACATGAGCTAGAGGAAGGGAGTTCGAACTCTACAAGTTTATTGAGAAACAATAAGGATTTTGAGAATGCACCATACACGTGTACTATTGAGTGCCATGCAAGATAGCCCATGTGTAAACGCAAACACGACGTAGGACTTAGGGTGATTAATTGGCTGGAAGCATGTGCCTGAACTGGATAGGAAGTTGGAACCCGTTACTGGCTGGATTGTCCTACCTCTTTGCTGGATACGCTTAAACATATCAGTCAAGCTCACTTTAATTGAGCCCGACATTTACGTACTTCAAGAGATTCGCTAATGGCAATCTATGGTTTATATCGGAAGACTGCATCAGTAAATGAAATGACGAGTTCGGCCCAGTTATATATTCATCTAGATACTACAACTAGCAATGTCTAATTAAATTTCGGGAACGGCACAGTGGCGCGAACCTGAGTTCTTCGTAGTGCCCTGTTTGAAAGTTATTACGCGGGTGTTGTTTTAGCAAAAAGGACGATTTCTTCACTGAAAGTGCGATCCAAAAACATAAACCAATAAACAGAAAGTTGCAAATAAAAACAACCTTCGTTTCAAAACTACCGCGCAAGAAGTAATTTTAAAGCAAATTTAAAATTTTGAAGGGAAATAAAAGCCGGACAATATCGTGTTGCCTGAGATACATTCCGAGGCTTGACAACTTTTGATCAATTGCCCATCGCCAAATATATACATTCTCCACTTAGGCAGAGGTTATTTAGGGAGTCATTGTTAGATGTGAATTCCAGGGGATTTAGCCCTAGAGTTTACAATTAAGTTGCATCGAACGAGACTCCCCATTCTATAAGTGTTTCGAGTACTGGCACTTGTCGAAATCCTCGTAATTTGACCCATGTTCTATTGAGGTACATTTTTTTGACTCAATGTAGCTTTTACTCACCTGAGTGAGCGTGGATTTGAACATCTTCTGATTGGTCAAAACCGGTCAGATACAGTCCATCTGGAATAAAAGAAGGAATAATTTCCCCAGAGTGAAGGAGGCTTCTTCGCTTCCGAGGCCAGTAAACTTATTACCATTTGATGGCAGAGCTCATTTATCGCGCTAATAAGGTGAGCTCAGGTAAATTATAGGCTATTTAAATGTGACAAGAATGATTTCTAGTAATTACTGCATCTGATACTAAATTCGTTCTCGGAACCAACTGCTAAAAATAGTCGTAATCAAGGAACATTCTTAAGCAAGTCAATTGAGTCTAGTTGCCTGCTATTCATCAATGTTTAATTTTAGCGTCAACAATACGTTAACGATGTAACTGATTTGGCAAGACGAGGGTTATTTTCCTATACAAATATGGCGAAAGCGCCCATTTCATCTAACCATTTCTTAGGATTAAATACGAACTATGAGTTTTATCAAAGCACTACCTCATTACTCGTTAAAAAATATGAAACTTCGTATAAATTTTAATGAAGGCAAGAGTCTTCTAACTATCTCCTTGATGAGAACGGGCCAAGCCACCTTAGGAATCAAGAGTTTGTTACATCAACAGAATCGGTGGGCTAGTCTCTTTAAAAGTGCCACCAAGTTTCTATCAATCCTACTCTCAACCTCCTCGTGGTGACCACCGGTAACCCCAGGGACAACTCTGGGGGCTAATGAGAGGGGCGGCCGGATGGGACTAATCACCCTACGGGCGTACAAATTTAGATTATGCCAGCAGAAGTACAATTTCTCACAGCTTGGAACACGAGGCACGATGTAATTAACCGGATTCATGGTTTAAAACTGGAATGTGGAGTACACATGCATGTAGCAATGAACGAAGTCTCCATCAGAATTGTGAAAGATTTCTGGCAGAAGACATGAAGACGGACGAGATGGACAAGATGCCACGATGGTGCTGAGCTGTTACCTGTATGACGAAGCCATGCCAGAGAAGAGACCAGACAACCGAAGACGTCAACAAACGTTTTTACTGTCGTGTGTTAACTATTGTGCTTACTTGTTATAAAAGCTATTTGTAATTCTGTTGTACTCCCAATAAGTCCTTGGGACTTGCCTCAATGGGTGGGGAGAAAATAAATAAAAAAATAAATTCAAAATAACAGCATGATAGGCCCTATGATAGATTTTCATTTCAGTGTTTTGTGTGATATTGACGCGAAGCCTCAGCTAGATGAATGTAATCAAGGCTGCATACGATACGGCACCGATTTGTCATCACTTCATGGGAAATGGGTAAGACCTACAAAGGATCAGGACGATGTTGCTTAATTGATCGAATCGCGGAGGAATGTTAATCACAAGTGTCTTCGATTTAGGATCCATCATTCAGTCATTCATCTGTAGTCTGATTCTTAGTCGATGTGGATGGAAATCTGGCCCCGCAGGTAGGCGGTGATGCATTTCGGATCCTGATCATTTGATGAGTCATGCACGTCCAAAAATCTGACTCAGTGAATGTAGCTCTGTTTTAAATCTATTTGGTCGATCCCCTGATAGACGAATTTGTAAACATGGCCCAAAATTCTCCTATTCGCTTTTGGTACTCCTACCTTATTTTCTCACTTGTTAGATAAGTGCTGCCAACTTACTTTGACCTTTGTTAGCAAAGGGACCTAGCGGAATTCCCACATTTTCGTTCATATCAACGGGGCATATTATTCATGCATTCTTGTGAAAACAAACGTTTCCAAAAATATCGAAGGTCAGGCACGTGGCTTAAAAATGAACCCAAAAATCGGTGGGTGGGAGATGCACTACGTGCTAGTTTAAAATAGATCGGTGTGGTATGCACGAGGGCGGGCCAATTAATCCGGTTTCCAAATCCGTTTCGAGTCACCGTAAGTAGCCCAATCGGGAGAATCGGCATTCGAATGTCATTCCTCTCCTTGCCCTCATAGTTACCATTGGGATGGCACCACATTCCTCGTGCTTGTATGCTAAACGACTTACAAAACAGAAGCTGCTGGTAGTATGAATAGGATAAAAGCTGCCAAAATATTGTAGTTGGGATTAGAATACAATTGGCTTGCTAATCTGTCAGAACTCCTTTTGGTTACTCGAATGAATGGATGGTAAAGCGAGTTTTTAAACGCTTGTGATTTTCAAGACCTCAAAAATCTTCTTGTAAGCATTTTTTAAGTCTATTCATTGACTGTTGGCTGCATTTGTCCTGAAAGGTTCTATGTTTCTCTCTTCATGACTAAAACCGATCTAGAAAGGCTCAACCAACACCAAATATCCAGTGAGGTTGTGTGCATTGCCGAAAGAAGGTCTCCAGATAATGAGAACTGAACCGGCAGAAAGAGAGAGAAAAGGAGGCTTCGGGCTGTCTTTTGAAGAGATTCACCACGGCACTTGTCAAGATGACCCTTCTCAATAATCGTTTCTAACTGATGACTACTTTAGACCGTTGCGAAAACCTCGAGGATCATGTTATTCAACATCTTCAGTCCTCAACTTAATTATAGGATGAGATAATTGGACTCAATCAGTGTGCTACCTCGACTAACTCTAAATAAATCGGCTTCTCACTCTCAATTTCTCAGTGTCCAACCATAGACACCACTCAGATTCTGGCACCTTTTTTCGCACCCAAACTTAAGCAGTCAACCGCTCCACCCTCCGATTTCATTTCTTTCTCTGTATCTCTCTTTAGACAACCGAACGTGAGTGATGACTCCTGTTGCATTCACGTTGTTATTGCAAATGTTGGCAGGAACAATTGGACGAAATGAAATTCCTGTTTTAACTACCGGACTACCATAAACTATCATGACAAGCATTATGTAGCTCTTGAATTCCCTTCTTGAGTTCCATTCTTCTGTTGATCATCTCATCACGGTTAATTTATCTCTCTCTTCATTGTGACAGGGTATTTTCAGGTTTGACGGAGTTGAACGCTGCAGTGGGGTGATCATGCAAGTTTCGGTGTTATGAATGAAATTTGTTTCTTGGGATCAAAACTCTCTCAATGGCGACCTCTTTTAACCAACAACTTTGATCGAATCTCACTGAAAATTTTCCTGGGTATTAAAGACCATCGCATTTCCAAGAACTAGAAAAAAGTTGGATACCAAATAGGCCTTAATGAAAGTATTTGACAACCCGGTTTGCCAAATTATAGTCATTTGACAAGAAAAATAAACAGTCAACTATGAAATGCAAGGGTATTGGAAGATGTTCTTTTAGTTAAAACAGAAGAACTACTCCGACCTTTAGCCGATCTTAATATCCAGAACTTTCAACGCCTTCGAATGTCTCAAGCATAAAATTTGAGTATTTTCACCAATTTTCAATCTTTCAAGTTTGCATTCCTAATGAAACTAATGAAACTTACTCCATTTTTCGTATTCTACCCTCCGTAAATATTTGATAAACAAAATGTTGTCATGTTTTATATCAGATGACCTAAATAGGGAATCCTTACAGTCGGCAGGGAGATGGCATAATGCCATTCAATCAGCTCCTTCATTTCATCTGGAATAATCCAGACTGCGAATCCCATCGAGTGAAAATCAGACATGAATGCTCCAATTCAGCCAACACAGAATCCTGCAGTACTTGTAGCAGGTTTCCACCTGGGATACGAAGTGTTTATTTATTAATGGCATTGTAATACATTTGGTTCAAAACAATTATGATAAAAAATACAAGACAAATGAAATAAAGTAGCTAAGGGCTGAATTAGATCAATTCAGACACAAAGATTGTCCGTTCAGTTGGCAAACTTTCTTGTCCCGGGAACTATCCACTAAGTTCTTTCCGAAAAAAGGTAGTTAAAACCTAGATTTGGAAGGGTTCCAAAGTGAGGTTTAGTGGAGATGCAGTCGAAACAGAACTCCCAAAACATACATCGTTTTTTATATTCACCATTCACCTTCGCCACTGCCGTTTCTCTACGCCGTGTTTTCACTAATAGCTTATTGCTTAATGGACTCAGTCCTTAATCTGAAGGAAATCCTTTAATTCATCCGTTCTTAAAAATTGAATTCGAATAAAATATTAGTAGATCAAGTGAATGATAGCACCTCCATTTTCTTTTTCCTATTTATTTACTCCACAACTATTAGGGCAAGTCTCAAGCACTCATTGGGGGTACAACAGAAGTACAAATAACTTCTCTGGTATGGTTTCATAGTACCGGTAGCACTCAAACTTCATAGTAGCGCCTCGTCTGTCCTCGACATTGTTAAAGCAGACAATCTTCATACCTCTTTCAAAAATCTTTTCAACTCTCTGGTAGAGATTTCGTTCATTGTTACATTTAGCTGTTTTTCAAAGTCCAGTTTGAGACCATTATTCCAGGCATTTGTGCGGTGCCTCATTTACCAGGCTGCACGAGTTTGTACTTCTGCTGGCATAATTTAATTTCAAACGTCCGGTGGTTGATTAGTCCTATCCGGCCGCCCCTCTCATTGGCCCTCAGAGTCGCTTGGGGCTACCTTTGGTCACCAAGAGGAGGTTGAGAGTTGGTTTGACCACTTTCATACTATTTCTACTACTACTACTTTTACCTACCTCTCAGGTGTCCTTCTTCCACCCACAATATTCGGTAAAAAGGAAAGAAATCGCGTCCCGATTACTAGTGGCAGGGTGGTCAAATCTAGGCGCTTGACTGACTTGAAGCTGAGTGCGAGTCGGCAGCCCACATTTTGTCTTCCTATCTTGGAGCTCAGACTCAAATGATGTTTGAAAAAATCGCCTTCATTACTATTAATTAAAACCCTCTCTATGATGTCAATTACGCACGACTTCAATCTGCTAAAAGAACGTCTTTCTCTGCAGCACCAGTCCTCCTGTCTGCCAGTAATACGAAACACAATTTTTGATCTTTTTAAGTATGAGAAAAATAGGGAAATGTTAAATTGCTCCCAGTCGAATTTAATAGGAAAGAAACTAAAATAACATTGTCTGAGACGTGGATCAGAATGATAGACACCCACGACCTAATGATTCCTCGTCTTCAGTTATTCCAAACTTTTCATTCGCCTTCACACCTAAACGTCCAAAGAAGCCAACATTTGCCTATTAGTCAGTTTTTCGCCTTCGAAACAACTTGCAGTTCGCCGTCTTCTCCCACTTTGAAGTGCAAGGTGTTTTTGCAGAACTCCAGACGATCAGTTTAATGTATTATTGAGTCCAGAATCAAAACGAGATAGATAAGTAAACCTTTTAGAACAATTGAGCGGAGAACAACTTATTTGATCAGACAAATTGCGCTTTTAGCCATTCACTTAAGTGAAAATAATGGAAACTTTTAAGTATTCGGATGAAATCTGTGTACATGACGTCTCATGTTTAACCCTTGTATTATCTGCTCGAACAGTAAGCTCCAATAATGATTGAAATGGAAAACTTGATTTGATTGTTAGCAGTACCTTCCATGAAAATCGAGAAAGTAAAAGGTGGAACCGGGTAGGAAAAGGAGGGAGGTTTGACAAATCAGTAGAACAAGTTTCTCCCAGATGGGTTGGGAAAACTTGAAAAAATGTTCCCATTCAGCATTAGTGATAATAACATAGGTACATGCCAAGCCTCTTTCCATAGGGCTGCCAGTTAACTCTAATGCCTATTTGTTGATGCCTATAAAAGATTGGTCGAGAATAGCTTGCGGGAAAAAGGCAACGCAATTGTAATTGTAACTTTGTTATCTACAATCCTACTCGTAAGCACGCAAGAAAGGTATTACGAACCTATGCATTCCTTCAAAGTCTATTTTACCCATCCGGTTCGAGCGCCAGACTTATAATGTGCCCAGCGTCTCAACCAAGATGTTACATCATCCCCTGTATACAACTACCGCCACATCCGCACGAACGCTCTCCCTAAACGTCCACGCTTGTGCATAATCGTCCATAGGCATTAAGTGATCGATAAATCACTTGAGGCAAAATGAGAGAGACACACGCGCTGCGCCTGTCTGTTCACCAAACCCCACGCGCAATTGCGATACATGGGTCGCTTGCGTGGAGGAGGCCAATAGCAGAGCGTGCAGTCGTGCGTGTCTGTGCGGACGTGTCTTTGTAGTGCGTCTCCACGGCTTAATAACCGCCGCAAGGACTCAGTTCTGCCTCTGGTATTTGTGCTTCCTTCTTTCGGTCTTTTCTTCGCTTTGTTTCCTATTAATTCATCTCCCACTCCTCTTTCCCCTAGACAATACCTTCCTCGCGTCTCACAGTAGCTTCATGTTTCATTGGATTTAACGCAAAAAAGAGGATTTATTTCTCAATCAAACCCCCTTATCAATTTCACCGATAGCTCCTTCTGATGTCGCAGAACTAAAGGAATTGCTACCATTCAGTGAGTTTGGCTCATCGTGCTTCCCGTAGACTCTTTTTCTATTACTTGATATGCAATGCGCTTTGATTAGGAGTATTCTTTCCCTAACCTAGCAATGTACTTTCCCGGTAAATAATGTAGTTAATAACTTAACGGGACTTATTCCTACTGCATCAAACAGTTTTTCCGTTTCCGTAAATCATTGGTTATTATCTCACAATAATTGCATGAAATTAAAGATTATAGCCCCTAAGTCTCACGGAATTTAACCAATCTACTTCTTAAAGTCACCATGTGCCTATAATCGTCCTTGAAACGACCAATTATATTTACTCTAGCCCTTTTTTGAGTCTCGTCTCAGCAGTTTGAAATGGAAGCATAAAAGCTCAAAATCTTTAGTTTTATGTATTTGGGCACCGATAGATGCACCATAATTGCATATTTCATTTAATAAATCGGGCTGTCTGTCTTCTAGTTCTGGGAACGATTTTTGCATGTAATTTTTCAAGCTAAAAGTGCTATCACTACTTTACAGAAACGATAATTTTGCTTAGGTATGCTTAGGGTTGCTAGTTTTGCATGTTTTAAGTTGGCTCCTGAACTATTCAGAGTAGTTGACAGTATTTTTGCCTAATCTCTGCTATCACTTAAAATGCGGACATCTGATTGACTGTAGCCTCAAGGCCATGTCAGAGGGGCTAAATTTTAGTGGTCCGTCAACAGTGACAATTGTGTTTCTAGCTATTTTGAATGGAACGCCCACTTTTTCTGAGACTCAGTTGGGTAGCATGGAAACATTTGGCATGTCGCCTTATTTTCGCCCACTTGGGATTAGCTCATTAGCGAGAGAGAAAACTAACTAACATTTTTCAACCGTTCTATTGACGGCTTTCTCGGTGTAGCTGGCCTTTCTAGGTTTTGACGACCTTCCTAACGCATTGATATTGCGTCACTCTGCGTCTGCATGATATTTCAACATATCTTACAAAAGATCATGAGGAAAAGATGGTAGAAAATGTGCATTATGATCCTGAAAATGCTTCGGTGTATCATTCAAGTCAAGCCCCCGTTGTTAGCCTTGAGATTATTCTGCCGCTCTGCACGATGGCCAACGCATAACCGTGACTTGTTTGCATATTTACGCCCATGTTCGAGACAAAAGTGATGTGGGATTCCGAAGATCTCTTTTATTAGGCCTTGTCCCATGTGATTTGTTTTCGAAAGCAATTTACTTCCCTAACATGGAACAACCCGTTTCATTCTGCCTTCTTCTTTACCATATTACAAGTATTACTTTTGCAACTTAATTGAAAAGTAAGCGAGACCTTCTATGAAGCCTCGCCAGGTAGAGAGATCTTTAGGAAGCTTCGGTATTGTTTCTCAGCAGTTAATTTGTTCGACGATTTGAATTAAGACTTGTTGAAGTATTGTATCAGTATTCTTCCAGGCCTGTGTCGACACTGTTGTTAGCTCCAAATAGAAAAGCTGTTTTATAGCTAGTCTTGGGATAGCAATGTCAGTAACTGTAATCTAGTATGATCTCTCAAAAGGCTCATATTTTGGTTTCAACGGATCTCTACCTTTGCCCTACTTTGAGCTATGAAAATGCATGGAGTACCGACCGTTAAGATCTCTGAAGCTGCATGATCGCGTAAGTCAACTAGTCAATGAAAGAACGCATATCTTGATCTTTCTTGAAATACAACTGAGACCCACCATTTTAGGCATCGCTTTGCATTCACCTGTGCTGTTTTCTTTTGAACTGCTTGAAGTCCCCAGACAAGTCGTTAGGCCTTGTCCTACTTGTAATTTAAGCATTTACGTTCTTTTTCTAATAGGAGTTGCTAAGAGTGAGAGCAATAACCACTATTGTGAGATGAACAGTTGGTCCATCTAAGCCAACGACTCTAAGAGAGCAAGAGAAGGTGAGAACGTATTTCGATCTCGAACTTAAGAGAGTTAAGCCATCGTGATGAATTCCAAAACTCGAAGGCTTGTCACCTTCTGTCCACCAAATGGACTAAAGAATCAGTGAAGAAACTTAACATTTTGGTGTCTAAGGAAGAAGACATGGCAGAAGGAACCCAGAAGAAGTCTACTTCATCTAGCCTCCGTCAAGTTTCCTTTTTTTCAATTTATCAGTTTCTGATTTTCTCTTCTATCCTTCGTATCTTTGGTTAGGGCACCTACTTTTTTACATTCATCTCCCATAGCAGTCCGACCCGGATAACAGTGTAGTTTCGTATATTCTGAAAAGGTTGGCCCAAATCCTCTTTGATAACCAAAGTGACTTCTCCGACTGCCTTCACCTCAGAGTTATTAGGACTGCAGAATCAGATCCTTATTTTTGCACATGCACAGTCATATAATGCCATTTGGATATCCAATATGGACAACATTTGCAGTCTTAATTCCTGCTGGAGCACTATTAGAGCCTATGCATTTTTTAGACTCTCACGACTTCTAAAGGTTTAACTCAGCAGGAATCAAACCATCGTCCAAATCTATCCTCCTTCGCTAATAACATGACGCGATCAGAGTTCTGTTGCCTTGTGCTTACCGGAAACAAATCTTGAAAACTGCAAATATCCGCATTTGAAAGCCTGTTTTTGTTCCTTTACGCCCACTTTATGATTTTATCAATGCAAGTGAAGAAGTCACTAAGATCTGCTACGTTATACGGATTTAAAGTTAAGCTAATTTAATCCATAGCTGCAGAATTCAGGTTATTTAATCCTGGCTTAGGGAATCTGATAATGGACTGTGATTCTAGGATTTTCAGTCCGTGATTCCCGGACAGGTTATATAAGCTCGCTTCCGAATTACAAAAGCTGGCAGCTAAAACACGAAGCACACTGTTTCATTCTTGTTTGAGGCGAACATTAGCTTTAAAAAAATAGGGGTTGAAATACTCTGAATTGTGTCTTCCATGGTCCCGATGCCTTTGACAATTATTTGAACAGCATCTTCAATATTATAATTCATTTCTTCACGATCTGCAGTCTACATCAGCCTAAAGCAAAGAGCTAAACCAGTGACAATAACTTAAGGGTACCCTGTTCTTCTGTCAGACTTCCTATCTAACCGTTTTAAGACCTCAGAGATAGGTCATCAAGACTTGTTCCGCTATTGATTTCTCCTAATAAATCCTGGAATAAATTAATGAAGGTAAACTCTGACACTAACTTTGGGCCAATGATTTTGGTAGACTTCTTAGGTATCAGGCTCTTGAAGGAGTTCTGAGACAGGAATGCCTCTTTCTCTTTGTTCATCTGTTTAATAATTAATGGTTTATAATAATGCCTCATTCAATCGGCATTGTACTATTAATTCGGGGTTGAAAGTACCCACACTAACTACGATTCCCCTTTATTTGATGAATTTTGGATAGCCGCATGTTCCAGATATACTACCTTGCATTCATTATAGCGGCCGCGTACCACTCAGACTCGTCAAACAACGTGTCAGCACACGTCTACTGATAAAGTCAGACAATATTTTCTTGTGCTTCTCTTTGGAGAGACATGAATGCAATTTGAAAGAACCATCAGAGTTGATTTGTGGATCGACTAAAATGCGCATTCTAATTTTCAACTTCGAAAAGAAAAATTACTGATGCAAGTCGAGGATTTACGAGAAATTAATATTTAATTCATGCCTACATTCCACGATTTAATTAACAGTTGAAGTGTTTCTGACCAAGTCTTCTAAAGGAAGGATATTTAGGCTACAACTATAGATGTTTACATTCTTTAAGCTCACTTTAGAGCAGAAAACACAAAAAGCTTACAGCACATTCGTTAATTCGAATTCCTTTTGTTCGATACGGGGAGACCAGCCGGTAGAGAACTCTGTGCAAGCCGAATGTGTCGTCACAAACAACAAGCTAATGCTGTCGATTTTCTGAAGGAATATGCTCAAGCTTTTTTTCATGAAAAGTTTCACTGGTGGAATTTTTGCGTGCCCGTCTGACATGGATAGCAAAGTCATCGGCGCACGTCCAGTGATTTGGGTGACTGCCTTGTATACTGGCCAGTAGCGGCCTTCAATGAATAAACAGGGTACCCTAATTCTTCCCAAGAAAACTCTTGAAATATTCCTAAGTTCGATAAAGGCTTGAGAGTTAAAAAACAGCGCTCTTTTTGAGGGAATGAAAAAATGAGTACATTTCCTTCTTCAAAGCTACCTCTTCATATATTTGCGTTGTATCGTGCCTCTTCTTTCCGAGAATCTACTCCTTTGAAACCTATTGGTACAAGAAGTTTTCCGTCTGTCCATCAATAACGTTATTGTTTCCCTTTCTCCTCCATACTAGCGTTAGCATGATTCAAGTGTTTTCGGTAGTGTTCGCGATGGCATTCCACACACTGGGTGACTTATTAATGCATTTTAATGTAACCTTCAAGGTCCACCTATTTATTGTCCCTTGTGAATGAGATAAATGCAAGGTGTCACCCAGCAATCTTGTGTCTTATATCCATCTCAGTTTTCCAGCTTATCAATCACCGAGGCAGTCTAAGTTTTCATTTCCTTAACTATCATTATAAGTTGAAAATGAAATGGTAAGCTTCCCAAAAAGGGAACCTTATATACTGAGAAGTGAGGCGAGCTTAATTCTATTAAATGGGCACAGTCTCTTCAAACGCTTATTTTTTTCCAACGAGAGCCTTGATCATCTGCTTATCAAGCCAGTTCATTTGAATCCAGTATCGTTTTGGTTGAAGCCTTTTTTTATTCTCCTCCTTTTTAAAGACCAAGCGACAGTAGGAGTGGTTGTCGTAATGACCTCATTTATGCATCGTTATTTAACCATTATAACTCATAGATAACATGGAGATGCTAATTGGATAGAGGAAGTGGGAAAAGAATGCTGGCTGTATGCTTTTGCAGCACAAGGCTTCCTCAGCCAGCCCTGGAGACTTCAGCCTCAATCAACCAAATCTTCTGGCACTCCCCTAGGCTTAGCACCTGTGTAGATTGCCCATTTCCAACTCGTGAATTCGGCACCTCTTTAACTGAAGACTTCCCATCTTTGTATTTCTACGAGACAACGGTCTCAAAATTCATTAGCCAATGCAGGTAGCTGTTAGTAGAGAATAACCGGTCGTTTCTTTGCTTTACTAAGGCCTTGTAGCACCCGTGAGACTGACGTTACCATCACTGATTCTACGAATTAATAGTTGGATCCCATGACGTCTTGGAGCGAGTGGTTATTCTACTTGTTTACGTTGTTCGAGGTGGCTAACCACGCGAATTTTCTGTCCACAGTTCTCTTAGCTGGCATCTATAGAGGCAGTGATTTGTTTTGCGATTCGGTATAAAGCGGGGCAGTTCAATCTGGAATGGTGGAACACGACGGTAATTACATGTCATGGTAAATTAGGGGCAGTATTATTATCTGATTTGGTAAAAGTAGGTAAGGCAGACTATTAGTGTTTAAGAATTGAATTCTCTTTTAAAATACCTGCCACCTATCATGCAAAAAAGCCAAACTGGAGTCCTGTGACGTAAAGTGAGGGATTACGTTTAAGCTTGTAACCCAACTGTGAATCTGTTTGAGTTGTGTGCCCAACACCTACTGCCTTGTATTTTAATCATTTTTATACTTCAGATGGCGACTGGTCCTTTGGTGTTTATTCACCCAGCGATCGAGGAGGATAATACTGGTCAACGTCCCTCCAGGCCTTCTAAATCTGAAGGAGTAGTGTTGAGACGCGTGGATAATGATTTTTTTTACTGGAATACGTCTACAACATCCAGCCAATCTAAACAACCTCAACAACAGGCAACTGCGTTCTCCACTTGGGACCTGTCTGCTGATCAACTCTTAGACGCTGATTGGACTAACTCGGCCAGGGGTCATTCTGATCCCAGTTTGCAGTAAGTTTCCCACTATTCATTCATTCATTATCCATTCAATTAACCTGACCATTTAAAGATTAAAAATTGCATTAACTTAATGTAATGACGTGGAGAGTCTCAACGTCTTGGTCAAAGACCTCCTCAGAAATTAGGAGAAAACATGACCGCTGCTCTATTAAATTTCCCTCATTATTTTCGTGAAGTAATCAGTGGCACTTCAAAGTTTTATCACAAAATTGAGATTCATTAGGAAGATAAAAACTTTTAGTTCGATATGTGAAGAGATTTCTTTCACGAGAACCATTCCTTAGGTAGTCGTTTTTTTGGTTTGTTCATTCTCTCTTCCGTCTAAAGAAGATTCTCATAATTTGAACCTTGACAGTTTGCGTCTCCTTGCGTCGATTTAATTCAATCTGTGCAATAGACGCATCGCCTTTCTTTGCCTAAGAGTTCTTTCAGATTGTAGTGTATCCACCTGAGCTGGTTACTCAATTTTCAAATTACCTTTTTCTGTTTTGATTGAACCTGGGATGCCAGATTTCCAAGAGTAATTATTCTTGCCAGAGCCTGGTTTTACAAATCTAGGATTGTTGTTTTTGAATGTACTCTGGACGAAAATACCATAATTTGAGTCCACAAAATTCTTTAGTACCATTGAGAAGCCATAGAATGGTAGAGACTACGAGTAGAGTTGAAAGATTTTAACTTTAAAGGCAGATAAGGCAATGTTGATCCATAGCCCTGGTCTAAAAAGTGAATATTTCTCCCACGGCTACGCAAGTAGTGTCCTTCTCGTTTAGAAATGTTGCAAAATTTGTTTGCAAAGCAACTGCAGATTATAACGCTCAGTGGCATAAAAATAGCACATCTCAAAGTCTCCCAGAACGCAGGCAGTATATGCGGATGCGTACGTTCAACCGAAAGTATTATTTCCATCCCCTAAGAAGGGTTAATTTTAGCTCTACCAATCATTGCTTAGAGCCGGCAGCGTCTGCCATGTTGAGCCGCTGAAATGTGGCTCATAAGTCAAATTTTATGCGCTGTAGAAAGAATCCTTCTGCACGTTTCTCCACGGAGTTGACCTTTGACAACTGTCTGTGCACTTCTTCGGCTGATTCCTCCTCTGCCGTCGACCCGCCTTCCTGTTCACCAACCCTCACATCAACTGGAACGGCACCCATGGTGACTCCAGGGAGCGATTGGATAATCCCCTGGCAGCAACATTCTCATACACAAGGTCTCAATAATGAAGAGGACTTTTTCAACACCCAGACTTTTCACAACTACGCTGGCCTGGGAAGTAATGCCACGACGATTGTCAATAACCGGGGAGGATTTTTTCAAACCTCACAGCCACCACCGCCGGCTCCACTCCCACAACCGCCAACTGTCAAGCCTACTTCTTTGGCTACTCGAGTTAATACTGGAAGTCCTTTTGAAAAAGAGAAGGCATTTTCATCGCAGCAGGTTTGTTTATTGTTGTATTTATAGGTAGCTTTAATTATGGATCCACTTTCCATTTTGTTGACCAAAAATTAAGAAAACTTGGGCAGATAAGTGCTTAACCTTTTATGAACTTTCAAGTATTGTTAATTCAGTATCATTATCAGAGGGAAAATTCTCGAGAATAGGGATAATAGATCAAACAATCGGCAGTTAATGGCTTATTTTATGAGCAGGTAATCAGGCGATCAGTCTGTGTGTTCACTGTAGCGTAATTATTTACTTAAATCGGTTCTAGAAATCGGCACTTTCGCTATTGAACCCCTACTTTACCACCCTTTGTGATTGTCTTTTTGATCGTAGTCAGGTGAATGAATCTGGGTTGAAAAACAAGGAGTCTTCTTTTCTGCAATCTAAGTTCGATGAAAGCTTTTGTTCTGAGCACTCGCCCACAAACTGAAGACTTATTTTGAAAAAAATGGTTTTAAAAAGTTGTCAAGATCCTAACCAATTGACCACCAAGTACTGGATCAGACAGATCCATGTTGATGCAAAAAATGCCTCTTTTTTGAAGAACCGACTTGCATTAATCAAATTTGTAACTTAATGATACCAAAGTTGCTGCGGCGGTTGAATTGAGCACGTACTAGTGAAGCGACTATTGTGGCGAAGATCTCTCAGAAAATTATCCCTCATGCCAAGCAGAAGTTTGGTTCCAGATCGTAAAAAGAAGAATTCAACAAGTGTCATTCAACAATAAGCATGGAATTTGGCTTCCAGATAGGAATAGCGCTTTTAAAAGGGGAAAAATTGATTGAGTTGTTTGCTGCTCTCTTAATGATTGGTTTGAATGAATGTCCATCGATCGATTTGAGAACCCCTGAGTTTCAGCATTGACTGTTCTAAACAACAGCTATTAAAGATCAGGCGAGGGTTGTTTTACAAACAAAAAACCCAGAGACGGCTGTGGTTGGTTTCTTCCGACAGGGAGGTGGAAACTGAGAAAAACGCAATGGGATCATTTCTATATATTATCTTAGAAGTATCCGCATTCTTCTCTATATACACTCTGGAATATTCCTCGCAAACTTAGTTCTTGTAGAGCGCATTTCGATTTTCGACGACGCTAACAGCCTTCGGCTGCTACTTAAAATCCTGGGGCTGTTGATACCCAAACCGAGTCAGACGCGTATATTCAGCATCAACAGTTACGAGACGGCCTAGTCTACATTTTTAGACGCCCTGTTCAGAACCTTCCGCTTGAAAAAAGACGCTGACCCAGTGGTGGTCCGACATTTGTGTGAGCGGTGGCTTCACAAACCATCCGAGTGCATTTTCCCACTGGAAGATTAGGGGATTTTGTGAATCAGCCTGCCAACATCTTCCTCATACGCTGATAGTTTTACCTAAAGCTTGCTTCCATGTCAGCATTGGAATTATCTTCACTACGAAGGTGCCCACATAGAAGGTTGGCATACATTTTCATACTGATAGCGTACTTGCAGCCATTCTCTATCTTTTACCTTTGCGGTTGGACGTCAAAGGGGCTTAGAAAAGCTTATTCCCACTGGTGAGTTTGAAATGCGAATGCGTTGCTCATTTTCATCAATAACTTCAAGACGGATCCAAACAGGGATGCCGGGCGATTAGGTAATAGTCAATAATTTGCTTAAGCTATTTTGGCATTTATTAGACTAATCTGACCTGACAGTCTTTGAGGCGTCAGTATTGTCTTGAATTCGGGGATTTCCATTAGTCAAATTCGGTTTTTGCAGCCATTTGGAAGGTACGTTGGAGCTTCACTGAGTACACTAGATCCTGGTTGTCAAAGAACTTTGGGGGTGTAAAGCATCCAGAAACGGGCATTTTTATTTTCTTGACCACTTCGCATTTCCCGAAAACAACAAACTCTATTTCACAAGAATCACCAGAAGTTGCGTGATTATGGAATAGTATGCTAATCTGCATTTTAAAATCAATGACAAAATTTTTTACCTAAAGGTCTTGGGCAAAACTCAAGGTGGTGTTGAGGTACCTCCCTCAACAAAATCTTGTTTCCCTGGTGGCAATGGTTCCCCCTCTTCTTCCACAGGAGGTCGACTGACCGCCGCCAATTCAGTCCACTCAGCGATGGTTTTCTCCAAACATAGTGGCTTAATTTCTCCTTTGAAACGGCGGTCCTCGACCACCGAATGTGCTAACAAACCCGTTCGCCCTTCCTCTGATACCAATGTGATTTCCCTGACGGATAATCCTGGTGCGCCGATGCTGAAAATGGACACTACGCTCTCGTTGGACACTGATACGCGCACCAGACCCTGTTGCTTTTGTTGGTGCTGCTGTTGTTCCTGCTCTTGGTGAGTCGGTTCATTCGTAAAGCAGTTCAAACACTCGTTCCATGTACCAAATGTAAAGGAAGATCACTTTATTTGCAAACTCCTTCGTCCGATAGGCCGTCATTAGGTTGTTGGTGTTTTTAGATGTCAAGGCATACGGCAAGTGGCGTGTTTTTCTTGTGTTGCAGTGTTCGAGTACGGCCTCCCATTGATACTAGCAAACGTTCTACGCACAGTTCAGACGAGCCCCATCGAACTGAAGTTCAACGCCCGGAACCAAGGTCAGTTAATGCATATTTGTACTGCTTTAAAGCTGATACTCTGCTTTTGATGTCAGTAACCTAGAGTCAGCTTGCAGCCACTACCAGGCATGCTCATTTAATTGAAACTAGCCTAATCACTAGTGCACCACTTTGGTGCCCTCTGTTCCGCAAATCGCAATAGTGCGATTTTATACGAGGGAAAAAGAATGAATCACCAATCGCATTTCGTCTTTGTCATGGGCAGCCCTAGTCATTGACACTTTTGTTGGCAGTTCCTTTGTTCGGTCCCGTCTAGCCCGGGCCTCCTTTGGACCTCGATTCCCTAGAGAGTTTCCTACCAGCAGACCAAACTGCTTCGTATAAGAGTCTGGTTCTGAGGTGTAGAACTCGCTTCTCCTCAATTGACATGTAGCTGTGTTTAATCTAATTCTTTTTTTGCACAAATTTAGGACGACTTATGAAGAGGTTCTTTCGTGGTCGGAGTCTTTTGATAACCTCATGCGCTGTTTTACTTCCCCCAATGGAACAGGTATTTTCCTCCTCATTGACTTTTATATCAAACATTGCCATGAAGGACAAGTTTCGGAAAGTTGTGATTAAAAGATTAGCTGGTTAGAATGACCCGGAATTGTTTTTTGAAACAGCCGATGGATCTGAGTTCCATTTGTAATGATAGCTTCTCGAGTGTTAAAATGCACCATCTTATTTGGACTCTTAATGTTGATTCCTTCCGTATCCGGTACCTGCGAAATGGAACAAAATAATCAGCATTCCGAGTAAAACCTGAAGTGAACGGGCGACGTTAATAGGCTCACACATGAGACGACTCTCATTATTTTTTTAATATCTTCCACCATCTCAGTCCATTCTAACTTGATTCTCTTACTCGCTCAATTTTTTTGTTTCCATTAACAAATTTTGAAGTTGGTGAGGGCTGGCGCTGTTCAAGTTTGATACTAAAATTCTTATTCGTTCACCAAAGCCTTAATTAAAAAAGGCAATACCAACCCAATTCTTGACGGGACAAGATGCTGCAACCGAAATAACATAGAACAAATGAAGAAGCATCTTTTTGAAAGTGAATATCAATCGTGAGAACTGCGACACACATGCTTTGACTGGCGAATTGAATCGCATAGTCGCGCAGTTCCTATACGTTCATAGCAGAACCACATAATCCAATATCCTGCCGCGGTTCTTGAAGTCTTCTGCAGGGTTATAGACAATTGAAGGCCATGCAATTTCTGCTTTTGAAAATACCCGTCTAAATCAATACAAGGAAAGGTTTGCCATGACTGATCAAAGAGAAAAATTTTCAGATCAGTTACTGGCACAAGCCGATTTCATTAAACAGACCTCTGTTGTGAACTTTTGGGAGGATTCGTACGGGATATCAGTTTGTAGGTTGGAAACATTTCGCTCAAAACCTAACATTCGTTTACATCGGCAGTTAGAATTGGCTATGGCGCGCCACTGTCATCCACTTAGAGAGCATTTTCAGGATGGTTATTGCCTTAGCACTGCCTATTCCTCACTAAACTATGAAATGGATCGTTTGGATTATTAAAGTTAGTTTGCATGTTTGCATACACATTAGTTAGACTGGGCATATGAAATCTGGGATGAGGAGATCTACCGAATGGGTATCTTCCTTCAACCTGATTTGCTAAACGTGCTGGGAATTGGTAATGAGCTTAACGGCAATACTATTCCAGCTCTAGTCTTCGTTTCGTACGCGGTTGAAAACGTTTGAAGCGCACAAGATAACCTAACAACTGGGAGGCTCTTTTTAAATCTATAGTAAAGACCTTTGCGGGGTTTGCATTTTGACTTTTCAAGTCAGTCTTCCTTTATGTGTTCGACGAGGTTGGTCACAAGTCAGAAAGTGTCAAGCTTTTCGTACCCAGGGGTTGGTAACTTTCTTGATTTCCTGAGAACTACTTTATATCAACTTGAGCCCTGTCAGCTATCAAGTGCTCCAGTTTCAAGCCACTTCTTGCTGCCTTTCTACTTGAATTGTAGTTGGTCAGAAGGCCTTTCGTGAATTCCTTCGTTCGGAGTACAGTGAAGAGAATATCCTCTTTTGGCTGGCCTGTGAGGATCTCAAAACTGATACTGACCCAGGGGCTGTAGAAGAGAAGGCCCAACTCATCTACGAGGACTACATCTCCATTCTTTCTCCAAAAGAGGTCGGTTCCGCTACTCCATTGACATCCAACTTTGCTTTTTCATCAATAATACTGCATTTAATGTAGTTTAATTTGGTCATTTTTGAAACGGTCTCATTTATTTGTCTCTTATAGGTGAGCCTAGACTCTCGAGTACGGGAAATTATAAATACAAACATGACCCACCCAACTCCGCACACCTTCGACGAAGCCCAACTGCAGATATATACGTTAATGCAGCGTGACTCCTACCCCCGGTTTTTAAACTCGCGAATTTACAAGGACCTTCTCGTAATGACGAGAGGTGACAACTAGGACAAATGACGATATAGGCTCCCATCTGTACAGTCAAGACTTTAATTCCACTTACAATACGCCCCCCCAGGCTGGTTCTGGTGACTTTAACATGTTCACGCTACTTGTTATACATCAGTAAATAATGTACTTTATTTTCGGCAGGCAGATGTGTGCTTGCGGTCTATACATGCCTGTTACTCTTACACACATGCAAAAGATTATACACGAACTGATTCCAATTTTATTGTGATAGTTGTTACTGAGTATGATGACAGTGACAGCTTGTGACAACTTCCTTCAACTCGTTCCTCGAGTCTTTTTCGCTCCCATTTTGTTGATAACTGACGGAATGTTGGGAAATTCTTTTTCTTCAATATCTTTTAACATTCTTTACCTCTGCTCTTCCTCTTCCTCTTCTTCATTAATCACGCTGATGGGCGGCTTTCCGTACAAGTTCCACACTTTTGAGACCATAGTTTTTCTCCGACAGTAGTCAATATTGGCCTCGCACTCTCACTCAACCGCTCACTCCAACAAACAGTGTAAGAAAATAAAGCATATAGCTCCTCTGTGGCTTCCGTATTCCATCCAGAGCACTGTGGCAGACGTGAAAATCATAGGAATCATTGATGAGACTGTTTCATTATTTATAAGATGAGAGCCTTCCGCCACTAACCAACGGCGTGGGGTGGTTGAAGCAAACTACCAGATGATGAAAAGGACGCAAAAGGGGAGAGATAGCTGCCGGCTGTGCCTTCTAAGTATGCAAAGTATTATGTCTGGACGAAGCAATGCTGCGAAATCCTGAGACTAGTTCTATAGCAGAATTGCAGTGTCTTATGGAGTAGCAATTTTCCCTCGAATCAAAGTCGATCTCGCTGCAAAGTTAAAATTAGAGCTCATACAAGAATAAATATGGGGGAAACATTCATTGATGATTATTTTATGCCATCCAGTCTGAGTTAGAAAGCCATTTCTCCTTGTGGTTCTTGAAAACGAAATCGGATAGCGGCCGATGGTGACCACATCAGCAGCAATTAAGATGAAGGGATGTAACCAACAGATCCCAATTCAACAATCTTGATGATATTGGTGTGGAGCTAAGTTCGAACACTGCGTGAAAATATTGTTTTGATTACGCTAACTAGCGTATGGCATCGGTGGTGCATCTGAACCATCTGACGACACAGGTTTTGTGATCTGCCGGTACGCATTCAGCGATAAAGATAATCAATGATCTGGGGAGCTCTTAGGTTAAAAAGCGTTGTACCCTATTTGGCCGAACCTAATCAAGACTATTTCGTCATTTCATAAACTGGCTGGTATTGAATTGCTGGACATACGCAGTCTTTTCCAAGAACCTCATTGGTCTCCTGTCGACATGACAATTAAGGGGTTGACCACAAGATCACGTGGTAAGTATCTGTATTAAAGGGGTATATCGAAAATCTTTGAGACGACTTTTGATTCATAAATGTCAGAATAAATTTTTATCGAAATAATACATAAGTAGTTAGAAGTCAGGTCAAATTCCATCTACCTTTCTCCTCAAAGCCAAATTTCTACGGGAGCTCTAAGGTTGAGATTGAACTATTCGACTACTCCAGCAATGATCGATACTACTCCTTCACACATGCATTCACATGGTATATCAAATGGATCAGGTGCAGAGAGAGGGAAGAGAGATCATGTCAATTGTGCAGGTGGAACTATTAACTGACGGTCCTATGGCTATCTTTGATCCGACGCCGTTGCTTTTGCCTGATCATATTCTTTAGTGTTGGTGTGAGTAGCGTATACGGAGCGTGATCAGATGAGTGGACACTGAAGAAGAGAGTGGTGGGCCGAAGGTTTTATCATTTGGCTTCAACAAATCCAGGAAACGTTCTTACCTAAGTCTACCTCTAATTCTACAATTCCTATTTAGGCTACTGCCTTATTTTTTACGAATGCTTGTTCAGGTGGCGTATGATCACAATTAAATGGAATGAAACAACCATAATATTGAAATGCGGTTCATAAAATAGGGGGAAACAAGCGTAGTTAGGAGATCCATAGTAATTCAGGAGACTAGAAGTTGTTTCACGTAAGTGGTTGCAACTCCATGAGCTACTTTGATTAGACCTTTTCAAAAAATACTTTCTCAGTCAGAAGAATTCGGTAGACAGCTAGTAAGTTACTATAATCTTAGGTTTGATCGAGATCAAAATAACAACAATCTTCCCTTGCAAATCGAACGATTCTCGAGAAATCGGCTATTGCTGATAATTTGACAGTACTCCCAAATATGTAAAAATGGAATGATTTAGAGGTAATGTTGAGATTGTCAGGTAAAAATATAGTGGTTATGAGCCTGAATTTAGCCGAAGAGAAGCTCTGGAAGAAATTTTACTTCCCCTTGCCCATGGATGCACCTCCGAGATTTGTGTGATTCGCGAATGAAATGCATGCCTCATATCGTCATCCTGAGCATCAGGTGCGTGAATGCTTTTGATTGTTCTGACTAGTGAACATATTTGCTGCTGTCGTTGTCAGCTTTCTAAATAACTCTGCTCTGCCTGCCCATAACTCACTAAAGTAATCCAAGTATCTCTAATCCAGTTGAGATCAAACTGCTCCTGTTCTGAAGACTACCAGAAAATGAAACCCTTTTTTTGCTTCTTCATTAAGAAATAAAAGCTCCTAAACAAGTCATTCTTAAGGAAAGTCAGTTTTTTCAAGCATACAAATCCCATTTGGGGTTCCTCGCATCTCTTATATCAATTTGTGCCATTCTTAGTCACCTTTAAAGTCTTGACTGTTGCTTAATCTACGGCAGACCAATTAGGTCTCCAGCCCAAACATTACAGTTTTCTATGGTCTTAGCACTTATCTGTAGAGTTTACCTTTCATATCCCCACAAAACGAAACACTGATTGGACATGTTGGCCATGAAGTTCCGACGAGGCTGATAATAGGAAAAAAAAATGATACACACAATTCCTGAAGATAGGCAGCTGTGGTGGTCTAGCTATTTGGTTAGATGCAACACATTTCAGATAAGACAAATGGAGGACCCTTTTGCATCTAAGACAGCCATTAGGACATCCATTTGATAAACGAACGGAATTTTAAAAATTTCAGCCTTGATATTTTTGTGATAGGAGGGCAAGGATTCTTCATACGTTACAACCCAATCAAGTATGTGGTTATGCCACAAATGAAGACTCTCAAGCTCGCTTAGCTTACTTTAACTATGTCAACTGGGAAAAGTAGGCTAGTGATTTAATTTACAACCTACTAAGTTGAGACATTCTCCGACAAACTAAATGGAGACCAGTAAGGGAGGAGTTAGTGTTTAAATATCTCACAATCATTATCACATTGAAACATTACTTGATACAAACTTTTTCTCTATGTCTTCTTTGAACGCTGCTTTTTCCATAACATATCCAGCCATCCGGTCCAGCCACTTTGAGCATCATCACAAGTGATCAATGAGACACTTCTTAATGGGTGACCACAAGGTCGGCTTTCCATTCGCAGTTCATAGGCAGATTTCCCAAACTCTCTGAGTGGCAGCAGCACCTCTCAATCACTCATAAATTCACCTTATTTGTCAATTTTCATTGAAATATAATTGTTGGCTTTAGGTCAGTTATCTTTCTATAACTTTGGTTATCAGAATTAGAACAAAGTGCCATTATCATCAACAGTACCTTAAAATTGTGACGCAACAATGAAACTCACCTGAGTTTTTGAAGCATCGGCAGATTTTGGTAGCTTCCAGTAGAACTAAATGCTCATTTAACACGATTCAGTTGGTTCTAATCATCGGTTTTAAGAACTTGGCTTATTGAAGAATACTTCCAAAGTAGTGAGGTCGTGTCAGTTCTCTTGGAGCATCGACACCGGTGACTGACGAATTTCTTGAGAAGGAAGCTCGACTCAATCAGTTAATTTTGAAAGCCTGCAATGGTAATGGTCTAACACCCCAAAATACAGGGCCTTCTTAGTTATTTGGGAGAACACAACAGTGGAGGACATACGAAATTCATTGTAGTTTAGAGATATTCGACTAGCAAGTCGGATATCGAAGTGGTTGTTAGTGTAAGTTTAACGAAGAAAACTCTCGCAGCAAGTGAACCATTATTGGTAAACAAAAAGGAAATTCAAATTGTTTCCCTACTCTAATGACTGCTAACTTTCTTGAGCATGTTGTCATAATGCAAGCCCCCAAGTCTGTTGGACTCGCTTTGAAAGAGGAGTTGAATTCCGATCAAAAGACATTAATCTCAATGACGAGTAACTGGATTAACTTGAAGTTAAATTCAGTTTTTCCTCGCCTTTTTATGCCTTAACTTCTCTTGAAAATCGTGCTTTTGAAGGTGGAGGAGCAGTCTAAACTTTTGTTTGATAGACAGCACAATGAAAATAAACATTGTTTCGAATAAATGGTGTTTGAAGCTCTCAAATAGAGATTGGTTAAATCTGATTACAGTCAAAATAAACAGCTCCGTGTATCTGATCCAAGTGGGCAAATATAAACGCCAATTAAAACGAAACCGCTTAAAGCCTCTTATCAGTAAATATTAGGCGAATTATTTAATGGCTGAATAATTTTTTTCATTACATTTCAATTTAGTTTCGCCTATTCTAAAGGGCTTCAACGTTCTCTCCAGGGTTTTGCTAACCTGGTCATAGGTAACGAAATGGGGGATTGGCCATCGAAAATCTGGGCAACCTAAATTTACGTTCCCGAGATCGAGTAGTAGTGGCACACGGTGATTTAGTCCTGGCTTTCACTGACTGCCATCATATGCATGACCAAGATATTGTGGAATCCCCTCCTGGCATGCTCTAAATTAAATAGCGAAGGACTCCAGCAACTATCTTATTTTGAACAAGTCAAAATATCTCAACTATTCCGAGAAACTAGGATCATGCTTTCGAACTCACGGTGCAGACAAATGGGAGTGCGCGATGAATTTCAGGAGCAGAAATTTACAAATTCGAGGTTCTCTTCTAAAGTGTAAAAGATGAAAAGATATGCTGCCCTAATCCAATGAGCGTCAAAATATGCCAGATTCTAATGGGAAAGTCCGAGTCAGCATTGAAAGACATTTTTCTGACCAGTCTAATTTGCCACCCTACCTGTTCTTATGAAGTTCTTGAAAGAAACCTAAAAAATATCAAATTACTGATTCTTCTTAGAGGGTGTGCTTGAGTATTAATATAGAGCTGTGCTAATTCTCAGTACCAAATGCCTCGAGAAAGCAAACATATGGTGAATATGTTTTGGCAAAATATTTGATACAAACTAGAACTATCCCACGTTACTCAGACAGGAAGATGCAATCGAAGCTCAAAGGACCCATTTTAAATAGTAAAGTAAGTTCGTTTTCATCAAATCAGGGCACTAAAATAAGTCCTCATAGAAACGAAGCTTTAAAATGCATTAATTTGAGTGCGATTCAACTAATTAGGATTTGATAGCTTTTTCTTTAATTATTATTTACTTCCCACCCATTGGGGCAAGTTTCGAATACTTATTGGAGGTACAAAAGAAGCACAATAGCGTTTACAACAGCTAGTACACAACAGTTAACGTAGAAGACAGTAAAAGCGTTTATCTACATCTAGGGTTCTCTGGTCGCTTCTCTGGCTTGATTTCGTCGTATAGTTAGCAGTTCCACTTCATCGTGGTGCCTCGTCCATCCTCGACACTGTTAAGGGCAGATAATCTTCATAACTCTTCTAGAAATCTTCTCAACTTTCTGGCGGAGATTCTATTCATTGCTACATGCACGCGAATTCCACAGTCCAGTTTGAGGCCATGAATCGAGGTATTTACGTCGTACCGTGCTTATCAGGTTGCAAGAGGCCGTACTTCTGCTGGCGTAATCTAATTTATACGTCCGGTGAGTGGTTAGCCCCCATAGTTGCCCCTGGGGTTACCGGCGGTCACCATGAGGTGATCCACGGTAGAAATGACCGCCAGGATTTGATAGCGGCTCGCCAGCTGCATCTAATTTTCTACCCTCCATCATGTTGGAACTGTTTTCTCCAACCTTAGAGCCAATATAGACTCGTTTATGTCATTTAGTAAATTAGAAATTAAAAATTTTTGAGACAAATTGGCGTATCATCTTGACATCTAATCTATCTTCGAAGAGGAGATATAATTGATAGCTTACTGATCGCAAGAGCACCACGTCCTCAATTTCGGCTGAAGTCTGCTAGCGACTGGAGCCAAAAAAGGTGTTTAATGAGGGAAAGATGACCGACTATTTGGTCGTTTGAGGATGGAATTTCTGGAAGGTCACTGAGGAGGTCATAAGCTGCATGAGAAGCGCTAATCAATCCGAGTTGAGAGATCACGACATCAAAGGAGACACTTCGTTCCAACGTCCAATATTCTACCCTTTCACTTTGCATTCTTAGCATCCAAACGTTTGGTTTAGACGACTCTTAGTTATGAAAGATTGATACTAGCACGGAAGGAATTTAGAAAGGCGTCGTTTAGCTTCCCATTTCAAGAAACGCAGGACGACAAAGAGAAAATCTCCCCTAGCCCGTCACTTCTACCGTGTCCCCATGCTATTTTAAATGATAGCAACGACCAGCTCAGAGTCTCCAATTTTTCCATCAGTATGGACAGTTATGCGCTTGTGGGCTTTGAGTCCACGCCATTGAGTTGGTCGTATCTGTACACACCACCACAAGACTTTACGGAACCTTCAGTTACAGGGAGCCAGGCCATTAGTGAATTCTATAATTTGTATTTAAATTTAAAACAGTTGTCTTATATGACCCAAGGAAATGAAATTCTGCCATGAGCTTTCTTGGCATACATCAAAATCAGAGCGTCCTTAAAAAAGAGAGGCCATGAAGTGCGTTCAATGAATTCCCTTATCTTCTAGCATTCAACCTTGAAACCCTTTTGAAATGGCGAGAAAAAATTGAAACCCTGCGGGAGCTGGTGAACCAAGAAGTCAGGAGAAGTGATTGAAGATATGGTTTAATCACTAAATTGTTTTTGCCAATAGATCCAAAGAGTAGATCATATTGAAGACCACCAGGATCGGTTGTTTTATCAAACACAACTAGGCATCATTTGAAATGGATGTTGATAGGATCAACATCACTTCCATAAATAACTCATTCCCTTTTCCATAATATACGTTAGTTCGCACTATTGAGGAATTGTCTGTTTCTTAGCTTTGATTCTCCAAAAAGACATTATAATCGCAGAGAATATCAGTGTCACTAGTACGCATGTGTTGAAGGTATCTTCTCTAAGACACACTACTATTTAGGCTGCCAGATTAAGAGAGTTTATTGAGGAAATATGCGTAGATGTAGTCTGGTACGATTTTAAGAGTGGGGACAAATGAAAACGGCTTACTTAGAGTCTATGAGCATTTGAAATGTCACTGATGTATTCAAGTAAAATTTTAAGCGATTTGTATCCGAGCAAAATTCCTTTTTAAAGTTCAAATCACAAGTAGACATTGATTCCTTTCATGTCGGAAAGTCTATACAGTGCGTTCTATTGGAATATGTTTTGTCTGACGTTCTCTTGCAATTTGGAAATAAAGAAATCGTTTCTCTCCATCGAAAGGATTGTGCTTCTTTATGCTGAGAGTCATTACATTGGCGGTAATTTTTTGGCCAATCACATCGGCGGTGAGAGGTTATTTAGGGAAAAAAATGAAATATACTCCAAGATCTACTTTATTCAGGCAAAAATCTATCCATTATTAAACTAAAAAGAGATTTGCTGGTTCTGTATTCACTTCTTGGAAGAACTATCTGGCCTTCTGATAAATAGTTGAAACTGTGACTGGCAGTGACTGTGAGGGGCCAAAAGACCCCAGTAGTAGAAATGGCACTTGGAGATGCCAAATCTAAGCTCGTAGCAAACTGAGAAACCTGGCTTGTGATATAATTTTACATGCATTCACTAAGCTTTAATTGAATACTCGCTTGTGCTTTCACTCTGTTAAATAGAAAAAAGGTACAGGTGTATAAGAGGAGCTCTCCTAGAAGGCGGATTTCAATGGTACTTCTTTTGCTGGTCGAGACAGTCACGCGATTCCTGCACCTTACAAGGTGGGTGCATAATCTTAAGTCTTAACTTGCAATGTAATTCTTAAATTTATTCGTTAATTTTTGTTGATTTCGTGACAATCTGAGAGCAATGGCGCATTAGTTCAAAATTTGTTTTTTCTGGGTTTGAATGTCTTTTTCAGCCACATAAGATTTAAGCTATAAACATTGCTTTCCAAGCTAAAGGAATGCATAGTCACAAAATTATAAACGAGTATCTTGAAGCTTGACCACTCGATCGCTCGCTATAATGCCAACTGGAGCTGGATCAGAAAGGATTAAGCTGATATAAACTGTATAGCATCCTAGAAATGACCTATGTCAGACAAATTCCGAGGTCCTAACAATCCAAGACTTTATACTATTGCAATGGAAAAAAATTGACAATAGCAAATATGTGACTAGAATCAAATATCAATGAATAAACTGAAATCAATCCCGAGATCCAAAGTCTATTGTTGAAAGTCCTTCGCTTATAAATCAGGCATAAAAATGGTAGTAGGAGGTCTTACTTACTCCTAACCTCCTCGTGGTGACCACCGGTAACCCCAGGGGCAACTTTGGGGGCTAATGAGAGGGGTGGCCCGATAGGACTAATCACCCTCGGGACGTATAAAATTAGATTAATCCAGCAGAAGTACAAGCTCTCTTAGCCTGGTAAACAAGGTACGACGTGAATACCTGAATTCCTGGTCCCAAACTGGATTGCGGAAAGTGCGTTCATGCGGCAATGAATGGAATCTCCGCCAGAGAGTTGAAGAGACTCCCGGGAGAGGTATGAAGATGGTCTGCCTTAACATTGTCGAGGACTGATGAAGTGCCACTACGAAATTGAACTGTTACCTGTGCGACGAAACCATGCCAGAGAAGTGACCAGAGAGCCGAAGACGTTGATAACCACTTTTACTGTCTTTTGTGTTAACTATTGTGTGCTACTTGTTGTAAAAACTATGTGTACTTCAGATGCTCCCCCAATAGTCCTTGCTACTTGTCCTTATGGCTGGGGAGTAAATAAATAAATAAATAAAATTTAATGAAGGAAGATTTTTGCATGTGGAAAAATCGGGAAGCATTCCATTTGCAAGAACTTGCTCACATGGGCCAAATCTGAGGGGCCTAAGTAGACTCAGCTTTTGCATGAAAAACAAATAGAAATAAGCAAATGCCCATAGAAGTAAAACAAGTTCTTGAGGCCAACTGAAATGCTCATTTTAATTATGCAACGTTCTTTCTCATTGATCTAGTTTTCAAGATACACAGGTGTCTAATGGCCATGACAAGGAAATCGTGTCACCGTGGAGACTGCTCATCCATCGGCTGTGAAGAATTCTGTATAGTATGGAATCGTAGAGGTCGCAGTGACTCACAGTGTGTGGCTGATGTGAATTATCTCTTGAAGGGTGGGTAGCCTCTTGTTTCATCATAATCGCAAAATCAGCTAGAAGTCTGACTTTTTATGATGGTCTGTGAGAGAGGACTGTGAGTATTCCAAGCAAAAATACTTCAAACCTATTTGAGTAAAGCAACTTTTTTTGTAGAAATATGTACCTTCTATCCCACGCGCCTCGTGTCCGTTTTTTCACTAATTTAAAATCGTTTCTTCAAAAACAATGACTTAGGTAAAACAGGCTCAGATCAGTATAATTAAAAATACGGTTTTGCAGTAGGGGACGCGAAGCCTAATTGACTCCCCAACCTTTTCTTCTCAAGTCGGTTCGTCAACTTGAACTGCCTTTCATACAGATCCATGTAGATATGCTCTGTATTTGAATTCGCTGCTTCTAATAGGCAGGGTAGTACATTTTATGCCTGGAACAAGTGCGGTTCGCTAGAGTTTTCTCACAGAGTAGAGACAAACTCATTAAGTCCCTCGGTCACAGTGGCTAAGATTCAGTGCCGTCGATGTTCGATCTAGCGCAGCGCTAGATATGCATTATTCTGCCGTCGTTCAAGAACAGCAGTCACGAAACGCCAATATCCGTCGCTGCTTGACTCATTCCGAGGTCTAGACCACCTTGATGGGTATAAAGTTGGCCGACACACAGGCCAATACACATTTTTTTTTTAAAATCTACTTGATCCGCAAACACTAACTGTTAGAAAACACTCCCATTTCGTTCTCGACTTGCTTGACATAGCGGTGACGGCTTAAAGTTTATTTACAGTCAAAAGTCAGGCATTCAGGACAAAAGCAAAGGATAAGTTAACCAGCTTCTACAGAATGCAATTTATTAGAACTATTAGGGCGGCTGCAAAGCTGCCGATTATGTAGACTCTCCTATCTCTTAGACTTTGTCATCCTATGCTTTATATTACCTGTGAATGAATGGCTTTACACTAAATCTGTGATCACGTCATTATCATTCTTGTAGTCTGGTGCTTTCGTCAAATTGAGAAAAGGTATTAGCAGGGCCCTATCCATTCTAATTCGGTTATCTGTCATTTCTGCAACCTGTTTGGTCACTCCTATTTTAGGGTTCGCCTGAGCCTTTCGCTGAACAGGCCGTATGTGCATTGCACTCATCAAATTTACCCGTTCACACCCTAAATGGTTCTAATGAAGATTGCAGAATTATTTTCTCGTAAGCTTGATTTCTTACTATCAGCGTCTCCCCTGCTGAGCACCTCTAATTCAACCAGTTTTTTTGGTGTTTCTTGAAACCAATGTAATATCTTAGAAGTTATTTTTAATTTTCTGGTTGCATGTTCACCTTGCAAGTCAGTTAATTTGTGCTGTGCTTTATCCATTCATTCATTCTTTACAATTTCCATTAGAACAAAAATGATTTAAATGTGAAAATGATGGCAAAACAGGTTAATAAACCAGTTTTTCCCAATCCAGCCGTCTATTTATGTCAGTCATGTCATGCGTTTAGTAGGTTGGAAAATTTAAACAAGGTAAAATCGTTGCAATTACTTGCAAAATGATGCGAAACAGTGATAAATATAGGAAGACTTGCCCCTTCAACAAAGACAGGGGTAATACTTGAAAGATGAACAATTTTTAGAGTTCAGATTTTGAATTTGTGAAGCCAGAAGACTTCAACTACCCAACATCCGATCTAGCGAAGATTTGCCCGCTGGTCCAGCCGAACTGGAACTTTTGCACCTCAAACTGTGGTTCTCTTCAATGGACCGCCTAATGATGGACCCACTCAGCAATCTGTAAAGAGAAAGATTTTAGGGTCACAGTTCCTTGTGAAAAGGGTCGCATCTACTTTAAATGAAATTAATTAAGCAGAGTCAAGTGCTCCGATACGGGGATATCACAGCTCTGAAGGAAATCGGTAAAGACGGATTTGGTTCTATTGAAAAAGCGGATTTGGAAGCCAGACAACGCACAAAATGAAACAAAAACTCTTGGTGTATAAAGTGGCCTAGTCCTCAAGTGCATTTTGAGCAAAGCTTTATGAGAGCAACAGATTGAGTCGGTTCTAGGTCGTCTTATTGTCGGTACTTCATTTTTCTATTGACCTACTAATAAGGAGGATTAGAACTAGAGTTGAATTTAGTCTTTCAAAGATATTCGCTGACTTTGTCTGCTGCATCTTTTTATTTTCCTAATTTGTGGACCAGTGGAACAGAATTCCTCGCCACAATGAATCTCTTTGTTACACAGGGTTGAGTATGAGGCAGAGAGAAGATAAAAACTAACTATTTGTTCGATTCGAGTCCATTTCAACAAACTAGAACTTTTTATGTAGAAGAGCCTTTAAGAAACGGTCGGCAGAACACGCGTGTGCCAATCATCCAAGTGATACGGCATTCTAACAGTGTCTAACTGTTGATGGTACAATCCATGCATACCTAGAGTTTATCCCTGATTGTTTTGTATTTTATTTCATTGTTATATTCGAGAGAGCTCACCTGAGTCACTTGGTTTCAAAGCTGAATATGAAGCAGAATCAATAAGAATGACATTGACAATAGGTGCTTCAATATCAGGAACTGTTTGTATCACAAAAGCGCATTTGAATAGAGTGCGTTTTTGAGTAGGTCTTCGAGAAAGTGTTCGTCTTTACTCAGTGTTAATGAAAATCATTTTACAATCACAATCAGTAGGACCTCAGGATTCAGCTGCTTCGGTACTGAGTGAAGATATTCATCGCAGGACCCATGAAATAGTCTTCTTGACTCTGGAGGCTCAATTACTGAATGTAAGTTGAGGCGTTGAGTGCGTAAAAGACTCCTGTGATGAATTTCGCTCAATTAACAATGCAGAACCAGCGCCAGCTTGAGCTTTAGTACTTTCATTCATCCTTCTTTAATAACTAAGGCCATCCGCAGCTGATCTTAACAGGTCTCTCCAGAGTGCAGCATTTGTTCAGCGAGCAGTACCAAAGCTCGTGTTCTGAAAAATGGGAAGAAATGAGAGAATATGACCTGTGATATTCATCGGGACCGACTGATTGCAGTTGGTGTATCGGTCCACAATGATGAATTTTCCATTATTCATGACAAGATTATGATAAAGGCTAGTGATTTCTAATGATTTGAACTTTAAATAAAATGTAAATTAGGCTTGTAAGAATCATTATAAAAATTGCAGACTATGTTCAGCCGATCTTCATGCCACAAAGCGTTAAAAAATTTACGACACGAAAGTTGAACATTTTTGAAAATGCTCCTTAACCGAAATTATCATAATCCAAATAGAAAAGTCAGTGATACAGAATGACTTTCTAAGAAATCCATAATTCTATTTGTTAGGGCATATGCCCCTGAGGCAATAAGATACTTCTGCAAGGATGTCTGACTTCTTTGCGCTGCTGTTCTGCTCGCTCGAATCCATCCTGTCAGTAATCATCAGGCAGATCCTGTATGATCGCGTCCTCTATATCTCTCCAGTTAGTATCAATACACAACAGTAGTCTATTTTTTTCAAAGAATAAAGCTATTTATAATAGGTACACTAACAATCTTTCAGATGAAAGGAATACGTCGGCGAATACAACAGCTCTTAGGTTTCCATGCATCATTTGTTGAAGACAGCCCGCTGATACACACTTACATAAATGACTGGTCATATCCGTCTTCTATTAAGGGCTTTC
This sequence comes from Moniezia expansa, assembly GCA_019097775.1. Lineage (NCBI taxonomy): Eukaryota > Metazoa > Platyhelminthes > Cestoda > Cyclophyllidea > Anoplocephalidae > Moniezia > Moniezia expansa. The sequence continues at coordinate 11,256,272 of JADFDV010000053.1, forward strand.
CATCATAAAATGAGATTGACATTATCTGCCAACACGAATGCAGTTTTTGGCCAATTCCATTATTTTTCATTCTTATTCAATGGATAATTAATTAGCTTTTTCAAGACAACTATTCATCGGTGAGAAACTGTCTGATCCAATAGTTAGGAAAACTCTAAAGGGCATTAATATAATGAAACCTCGGTCTGTTTCTTGGAAGTTCCCAACGATTTGTAAAAAATTAATCCGACTTAAGACGTCTTCGTTGATTTTTGAGATGCAGGCTGCTCATGGACATGGTGATTGTTTGGACTGGAAGTTATATGACAGCTCGGCCGTGTGAATATTTTATCAAAAGTAGTTTTTGAAGTCTGCAAGATGGAAAACTGCACTTTGGTATGAATTCGAAGGGTATTGAGTAAGTCCCTTAAGTCAGACCTGGGAAAACGTTGGAGAAAGTGGCTATTTTCGTAGACAGAATTTATCAAAAAGTGGAGTGGAAGAAGGTCGTCCCATTCGCCGTCTGGATCGTAAAAGATGACACTCATGAATGTTTACAATGATCGTTTGTTTAAACAGCATTCTACAGCAACTTTAATCTACAAAATCAGCCTTCATTCCGAATTAGACATCCAATCCATATTTGGGCGATGTATTATAATCGTGCAGGCTCCCAAGTTCTCTGTTTCCAGAGTCAGAATTGTTTTTTTAAAGTGATGAAATATTCAGTCTCCCCTCGAAGACGTATAGAATGAACCACAATTGATTTCCCTTCATGAAGTATCCACTTCGGGAATTGCCGACAAGACTCCTCTTTTAGCTCTCACTTCAAAAAATCCTTCTTCAATAAACAGTCTCGAGTCAAATGATTCCTCGCGATCTCCCATTGTCGCAATGATCCGGTTAATATGGCTATGATAAAGTTCAGGCAGAAATGGAGTGAAAACCAAGAAGAGGCTGATGGACACAGCTATATTCATCCGAACACTTCTATTATAAGTATTCCTGCAAAACTAAAGTGCCTCATTGTACATAAGAGCAGAGAAACCAGAAATGGCGCAACATGTGTCACCGACGTTCAATAGAATTAGGAAGATGTGGCGGAATGGTTACAAGGTCTTGATGGACAATTTGACCCCTTTACCTAGAGCCTTCTTTTTGTCTGTCATCAATTCTGAAGGCTCGAGTATAATCTTGAGCACCAAGGAGAAAGTCGAAAGTAAAGCAACACACTTTCAATGCATAGGCTATTTGAATACTAGGAATTTTTTGTCACACGATTGCTGAACTGCCACCCCATTCGTTTACTCATTCCATTCAGCCTTTATTAGAATAATTAACTAATTCCAATCTACTATTTAACAGAAGAATGGATCTCCCATTATGCTTGCGAAAAGCATCATCATCACCTTTCATTCCGCCTGGTGATATCATTTGCATTCAGGACTTACAGAAGTGTTGAAGTTGAATTTCGCTGAAGGAAGTAGTAGAAGCCCAAGTCAGTCAGTGGATATGTTTTTGATAATAAACAATTTAGAGCACATTAATTTTCTCGGCGGTATTAGCGTTAACACCCCAATTTTTCTATTTATTATTGAATTTCAAGCTTAAATTTACACGATTTTGCTTTATTTTTCCCTTACTTAATATAAAAATTATTTCAAAAGGTAAAAGTCCTACAAATCTTGAGAGTCGCGAGTTGGTATGTTGATTTCATTCCTTCAGGTTTGATCTTCTACGCAGCTGATACTTGCGATTTTGCTCGTAATCTATCGATACCGCAGAAGGCACGTTTGGACAGGAGAGCAGTCTGCTGTTTTATCCCAGTTTAAAATGCCAATATGTGAGTAGATGGCTGATCTCAACAACACGAAAGTCAGGAAGTCAAGTGCAGACCAGCATATTTTTTTGGTTGTTTACTCCCCACCCATTAGGACAAGTCTAAAGAACTTATTGGAGGTACAACAGAAGTACAAACAGCTTTTAGAACCAGTAGCACGCAATAGTTGACACAGAAGGCAATCAAAGTGTTTATCATCGCTAAATATTCGCGTTGACCGAAAATGAGACTTAATGGAATGATGTGTGAAACTATTTTCCTTGGGAAACAAAAAGCGCAATAGCTCTGTAAACCCTTCTGTGGATTCCGCAAAGAGTGGGAGGTGAACAATGGACCTAAATCCTATCGACGAGCATTTCAAATCTGATCACTCTAAAGGCCTTCGGAACTCAAATTTCATTTTATTGTATATGAAAGTTTTTTTAAAGCCTACAAGATCCATGGTTAATCAAAGGACACCCATTAATTTAATCTTTTGTCAACGGGATCAGACAGGAACTCATTCGAAGGAAAGAATTCTGATGAAAGCTAGTTAGAAGGACCACTTGGCTTGGAATTTATTACTTCATCTTCATTTACAAGAGCTTGTTGAATATCTGAGTTGAGTCTTCAGATGCTAGTTCTTCTAACGATGATGGTAATGAGTTAAAAATGAAACAACTGAGTAACATTTCCAACAAAATCGTTTTGAATCTTTGAAAGGGCAGTGCAATTTGTATACAGGCCTAACCTAACAGAGTAATCACTCTCATTGGTTTATGCAGTAACTACTGTCGGAAACTAGTTATTCCATAATTTTCAACAGAACGTAGTCTCCACCAAATCGGCAATTAGGAAATTTCAACCTCACGCCCACGATTGGGTTTGAAATGAAACGCTTTCACGCCAAAATTCATCGCCTTCGCTTACCACCTTATCTGGAACCAAAATGTGGTAAACTAACTGGGGTATATTCTAAGTGAGAGAATATGGGGATAGGAATTGAACAAGCTTGATTGAAATCTACAACTACGAGTGATTCGAAGGGCACTCGGAATTTGAAACTATCAATTTTCCTTTTATAAGCTAGCATCAAACACAGTGCGTGAATCCTGAAATTATATCATCTGTGCGAAACGTTAGGTCTTATTCCAAGTGGTCTGAATATATGAATTTGCTTTGGACAGTCTCATTCCCTACTATTGCATGCACGTCTTTGAAGTCGATCATCTCCCCATTCACTTGTATGCTACACTCAAGCTAAACAGGCGAACGTTGTTTGCTGATCCTTGGTTGTATTATCAGTACACTGATCTGGAGAGCTAAGTGGGCAACTAGCTACTAGGGTGTCAGTGTTAGTAACATTGGCTGGTCATATGACTGAAATAGGGAAAAAGCGCTCTTGCTACTGCTTAATGGCTCCCTAGACTTCACTCCCATGGCGCTATGATGCAGAGTCTATTTCTTCTGCAAGTTAGTGGCTATGAAGGTTATGAACCTGAAATCGCTTTCTACTGAGGTGCTGATTAAAGAAGTTTTCACTTCAAGAGATTTACAGGTCCGAGCTGACTTCTTGAGAAGAGGAAATTATAAAACAACTGTTCTATGAAGACTGTCTCAGTGAGTGCTGCTGACAAAACCGCGCATCGCGGACATGGATGGAGCTATACACAATGACAAACGCATGTGGATCATGAATTTTTCACACCTGAAGAAATAACGACCCTGGCCGTATAAGCTTGACGAGTCCAAAATACGATATCAAAGTCAAGCAATGGAGGCGAGTGTGTATGAATGAAAACAGGCAGTCTCAGAACTTGATGCGAATGCGCTGTTAGTTGATGAGAATAGATTTACAGCATTCAACTATGGGTAAATAAGTAACCAAAGGTAATAACTAATCTTAAAGGAAAGTGCCAGTAAGTAGGTTCTTTGTTGACTATCAAACCCGCACACACGAGCATTTCACCACCGGGGTACTAAAAATTCTTAAATATTTGAAACAGTAGTTGGATTTAATCTTCGTATTATCTTCAAACCATTCGTGTTGAAAAAACGGCTTGTCTTTTGTGTCTACGAATTTGATTGGTTCTTACCTCAACTGCAAAGACCAAGCCTCTTCTGGTTCCAAGGTGTTCCAGTGTGCTCCCTCAGTCGACGTTAATATTAAGACTCGAGTTAAATGAAGGCTTAACATTTTTTTAGTTCTGGGCTCTACACGCTTTCTACATGTTCTTACTAAAACAGCAGTTGCATTAATCTTAATAAGGAATTTACTAAAAATGATAAATCATGAGTGAAAGTGCAAGACGATTTCCATTGGTTGGAACTTGTTTTTCAAATGGCGACTTCTTCGATGGACACTTTCATAGACTAAACAAGCCAAATAAGCACTTTCAACTACACAAGAACAATTTGAGGAGGCCGATAGTGGATTACTTGTGGAAAAAGTTGGGTATTAAGATAAAAAAAAGGATGACGAAACTCTAGCGTCTCTGGGAAAATTCCGTTTCACTTTTAATAAATTAGCTCTTGCTCTACATTGGCAATTCATGTCACATATCACTCTTTACAAAGCCATCTTTTGGGTGGACATTGTTTTTAAGCAAATAAGCCTTCTGCTTTACATTCCGTCGCCAATTTTCTCTCCATCTTTTTTAATTACCAATCCACTGATCCTTGGAAGATTGACGTGATCATAGAATTGTAGTTTAAAAGCACCTAGTTCCAGATGAATAAAACGGGGCTTTTTATAATGCTCTGTAAAAATGTACAGATTCCTGAAAATTTATTTAACAAGCATGTTAATGTTTGAACTCGGTAAATGCAAGCATGTTTGCTTATTACATGGCGCATTCCTTTGTATGTCAGAATTCGCTTTGGTAGTTAAGGCAGAGTTTGTAGACTAATACGAATTTGAATAAATATATTACTATTTTATATATAAAATATAAAAGATGAAAAATTCCTCTTTCACACTTATCCATTGAAAACAATGATTGGACCACTGTGAGTCTCTTTCCTTAGGGTTAAGCATGGCAGACTTTCAAATTAAATGTTATGAAAGTTAAAAAAGGCTTACAGAGGAATTAGTATCTGCGAGAACCCTGAACAGAAGAATGGCGTGATAAGAATTATTAGCTGGGTTACTATTAAAACACTGCAAGAAGCTGAACTTGTTTGGATTGTTCGTTGATGTAGCTTCGGCGAAGTATTTAGACAGCTGCTTGTAAGATCATATACTGCCGAACGAATGTTTATCTAGATGAAATCGGCATTCTGGCAGCTAATTCGCTCCCTCGACTTTTTTTTGCTATTAATTCGGCAGAATAGCAACATAGTGCGATATTTTCAGGTGGTATCATGACTAATTCGACGACTATTATTGGTGCTCTTGCACAACTAGATCCTGATATTCGCAAGATTGATCTCGGATATTATCTATTTCACATAGAGGTTCATTTGAATTTTCGTGTCGAGAATAACTTGCTCTCCCATCTCGCTAATGAAGACTAATAAGTCTAGACTTATTATTCGTGATCATGCAGAGAGACCAGAAATGATCGCTCCTTTTTATTTTATTTATTTTATTTACTCCTCATCCATTAGGGCAAGTCTCTATGACTTATTGGGAGTTCAACAGAGGTACAGATAGCTTTTATAACAAGTAGTACACAGAAGGCAGTAAAAGCGTTTATCGACGTCTTCGGTTCTCTGATCAGTTCTCGCACATAGTTTAGTCAGAAATCTCTTCAACTTTCTGGCGGAGATTCAATTCATTGCTACATGAACGCGTTTTCCGCAGCTCAGGTCGGGATCAGTTATTCAGGTATTTACGTAGTGCCTCATTTACCGGGCTGTACGAGGTAGTACTTCTGCCGGAAAAATCTGATTTTATACGTCCCGTGGGTAATTAGTCCTACCCGACCGCCCCTCTCATTGGCCCCCAGAATTGCCCCTGGGATTGCCGGTGGTCACCACGACGAGGTTGAGAGTGGGTTTGACCGCGGATAAATTAGAGAATGCATAAGGAACCTGTATAGGTACATGATAGTCACTAACTCCAGGCTTGTAGATTCAAAGAAAGCCTAAAGGTTACAAGGATGCTGCCTGTTTAACATAAAGAGACCTGATTTTAACTTATAATGGACACCTATGGAAGGAAAACGTGTTCAAAAGTTCTACATAGAGAGTGAATGTTGTAGAAACAACGAATCAAGAGGTTATATGCCCTGCATATTAACCAGAACGTTTCGGCATTTATTTAAAACTTTTGAACTCAATATGGCAGTGTGTCGAAACAGTTACATTTTTGTTTATTTTGCCTCAGAAGCAATAATTAATGAGCAGATATATTTGGTTTATTTTGTAGATAAAGATAGCAATACGAACCTGATAGACTTGCCATTTGAAGCGCATGATTTGCCTTGTTTGCAACGATGGCTCAAGTGTTGAAATCAATTTAGTATTCGCCTTTTCTGATTTCATCGACGAAGTGGAAAAATCTAACAGGTTTAGTACCTCAACGCCATCCTTATTGACCAACAGGTACTGCAGTCATTGAAATCCAAGAAAAACGAGGGGCTATAACAATAGAGTGAATTTACAGAGATTGTCACGAAGCTCCAACTTCGAACAATCATCCTTCAATCTTCTCAACGAAACTGATTTCGACGATGTCATTTTTTAAATGTTAGAATACCTGGAGCTTTAGTGCAAAAGGCATTCTCAACAGATTCGTCCAATTCACCTTCTTTGTTAAAAAAGATGAGCGATTATATCCAACTCTGCGCCTGATTCAAATGAGCCTGTAGGGAAAATACCTTTTAATCCAAGACCAGACGTATTTGCTTTCTGTCGTCGCCAAGTACTTGAGCACTTATTGAGACTTCAAACGCAAATTTGATGCTTGTTTGCTTTCTAAAGAGAGTCCTTTGAAATTGGTAGAAGGCATTTTAAAATAAACTAATAGATTATTACGAGTGAACAAAAGCAAATTTACCGTCTTGCCAGTATATCCAAATGTTAAGCTAGTTTCAAACGTTACCAAGGGCGAGATTTTGGCAAACTTTTCACGCCTCGTATTCATCGGCTCAGCCCCTGGAGCCTCATCTGAAATGGCAGCTGGTAGTTAAACACGGACAGGGGTAATTAAAGTCAATTTGCAACAAGCGAATTGTACGAGAATCAAGACTTCCAACGTTTGGGGAGATCTAAAGTCAACTGAAGCACCTGACAATTTAAACATTTCGACTAGCAGAATAACTAGATTTAAACTGCAATGGATTGAAAACTGAACATTAGCTTTAAACAATAAGAGGTCGTAAAATTGTTGTTTTAGGCCCTTTGTATTCCGCGTTAATACTCAAAAGACATGAGTAGGAATACCTCAAATTATACAGAGATTAAGGAACTGTAAGTAAAATAATATGACTATCACTTATTTGAAGTCTTGAGTCAGCACTCAATGTACGCATCGCATCCGAATTTTTTCCCAAGCGAATGACCATATCTAAGTCTTTAACTGAGGGCCTTCAATCAATCTCTTCTTACTTCAGGTCACCGCCAATCACTTCTCTCACTGAAACAGCGTATTTTCCGATCAGTGCCCATATATGGTCAAGCAAATCACCCTATACTGTTAAACACTCGCACACCGATCGCATACGTTACTCATTGTCCTATTGGTTTATCTGCAACCAATGGATTGGATCGGTAGCCTCTAAAGTTCAGGCTTCCCCGCCGAGGACCGTAGTTACTTCTTCTCCCTGATTTGGATTGCTGAAAGTAATCCGAAAGCGATAAATTTACTATATTGCATCTGTTTTACGGCGACGCGATTAACTTCCCTGCAGGTTTCATCCGAATTTCTTATAACATTTCCTAAAAGACTAACTGCTTTTGGTATGTTTTAACAAGTGTTTTCTAGTTAGTTGAGATCATTAAAAGTGAGTTCGACCTTCTGCCAATCAGATTTACTCATTCGCGACCAATCCAATGCTCAAATATCTTACCAACCAGCAAAGTCCTCTCTGCTGCTGAGAGATATAGTTGATGGAATAAACCTTATCTGTTTTCATCTTTTCATTCAGAAAATGATCCAAGCAAATCTCTCCCCGGAACCCGAATTCGCCTCTTGGCCATTGTGTACATATTTATGTGCATTGTATTGTGTTTTTGAGAAAATTATAATTCATTTAAATAAGGTGAAACGGTTATAACAATAAAACATTAAAGTGGAAATATCGCATATCTCACAACCTGTTTCAGGAGGGCACCAAGATCAGTGTAGTGCTTTTTGAACACATCCAATTATTTATTGTTTATTTATTTTCTCTCCACCTATTAAAGCAAGTCCCAAGAACTTATTGGGGTACAACAGAAGAACAAAAAGCTTTTACAACAAGTAGTGCACAACAGTTAACACCGAACACAGTAAAAATGTTTGTTGACGTCTTCGGCTGTCTGGTCTCTTTCTGGCGTGGCTTCGTCATACAGGTAGCAGTTCAGCTCCGTCGAGCCACCTCGTCCGAATTCGTCCGCCTTCACATCTTCTCCAGAAACCAACATTCTGGCGGAGATTGCATTCATAGCTACTTGCACGTGCAGTCCATACTCCAGTTTGAGACCACAAATCCGGTTGTTTACGTCGTGGCTCCTTTGCCAAGCTGTAAGAAGTTGTAATTCTGCTGGCATAATCTAAATTTCTACGTCCGGAGGGTGATTAGTCCCATCCGGATGCCCTCTCATTAGCCCCCAGAGTTGCTCCTGGGGTTACCGGTGGTCACTACGAGGAGGTTGAGAGTAGGTTTGACCACCAATAATACTTCTAAAGCTGAGCAAAAATTTATTAGTGTTGTATCTGAAAGGAGCATGGAAAATGTGAACCTTTTCGATAGCATATACCATACGAGCTTTTCGTTAAAAACTAAATAAAGTGAGGCTGCAGGTTGTACCTCGTTAGGTGAATGATGTGAAATAAGACGGGTGCTGTCACTTCCTTGGGAACTGTTTTGCAGAAAACCAGACTTTTCGATTGAAAAATTAAATCATTTATGTGTTGAGATAGTTCTGAGTTGGTCTCGAAACAAATCCCGCCTTTTAATGGAAATAACAAAGTATTTATATGCAAGCCTACCCTATAAGGGATATCAGCATCTGTCCATACCGGCTCGCTAGCAGTTACAATGTCTTATCAAGACTTAGGCACTAAACTGCTTAGGCTTTTGTCTCTGTGGCGTCAACAATTGTTTGTTTAATTCTATATTGAATTTTAAAAAGGACATATTACTGGCGAATTTTGAGGGGAGAAGTGGAAGGTACTGAATAGCACCAGCCGAGGGCATCAGCATCCCATACCCATAATTGTTTCACTTACATTCAGCATATTTTAATGCCATTCTAAACATGTTGAGAAGAAATTGCACAAATACGTCCCTGAAATCATCACTCTTCTATTCATGTGTTAACAAAATTTATTAGTAAATTTGAATTCAATTTCGCCGGGTCGTTCTCCACGTTCTCACTAAACTGTGAATTAAACAAACCCAAACCTCAACTAGAGCTTGAGTGAAGATGATTTGAAGCCTAGAAGGGAACAACGCTATAATAGTTTTAAATCCAGAAGAATTTTTTATTCTAACTTCGATCGTAATGGTAGAGACTGATTTTAAATGAAGCAATGTATATATCTATTTATATCAGTTCCCAACACCAGTCCGGTATTAGATTAGCGATAAAACTAGCTTCCCGTCAGCGAACCAAGTGAACCAACCGATGAAACCTAAAGGCCGCTTTCAAATTTTCTAATGGAGACAATCAAAATTTGGGAAAATTCAATGAGAGCAACAGTCATCAGAATGCAGGGCTGGCTTCAGTGCACAACCTATTTGAATTTGCATTTATGGAGTTTCTCTTACACTTTTAAATTTATTCAACGCTTTTCTGATTAAGCTTATTGAAACACTGCATAAAAAATGTTTGAAAAAACAGGCATCTGTAAAAAAAATTGGTACGGCTTCACAACAGCGACGACGTTCGCCAAGGTGATCGCTCATGCCCAAATAGAATGCAAATGAAAATCAGTAAATAAATAAATAAATGAACCAGCGAATCTAAGTATCAATCGGGACCTTTAGATTTTACTAGGATTGCAAAAGCAAAGTAGTATCTAGCATCTAGCTTCCAGTCTGATGGAATATTTGATCAAAATATTAGTGTCGAGCACGAATTTAAGGCGAGAAAGTAAATGCACGTCTCTGGCAGTCAACAAGACCGGTCGGATTAATAATTTAAGCTCCTGCTTAGAGCTTACTAGCTGGACGACTGTGTGAGCATTAACTTTGTCTTCTTTGGATTATATTCGCAGAAAATCCAAACCTCAAGTCCTCATGAGGCGATGACCGCTAATATTTCTTTCGTCCGAGTTTGTCGCTAGAGAGCTTTTAGGATGAAATTGTCAAATGGCTACTACTTTTAACCAGATAGTTTGCATATGGAGGTTTGAATGACCAACCAACCAGCGATTTCTGCAGAGGTTATCAGTGAGGACCGCTATGACTCGAGAGAGTGGAAGCTTCGAAGGAAGGCAGAAGGAAAAGGCCCATCAAAAATGGCCACCTTGGAAACCTCAAACTAGGACAGTTAGAGCCTGGAATAGATGTGGGAGAACTGGCGAATTCTATTTTCTCTAACTTCTGATTTATTTTTCGTTAATCAGAATTGCAAAGCTAAAAGTAGCGAACTCATTTTCGGATGTCTAATTCGGGTGAAGTCTTGTAAAGTAATATTAATGACCTTCTCTGAAATAAACGATCCAAAAAGTAAGTTGCAAACAGAAGCTTTAAAGAACTTTCAAGACTGCAAATCTGATTTTTCGTTTTGTAAACCGTTTTTATCAAGGTTTTGCACGTCCAAACAAAAAAAATTCACAGCTACAATCGTCTTCTGAACCAGTAAATATGAACCTAGTTTATTCTTTCGATGCTTACGATTTGCTTCTGGAAATAAATCAAGAATACATTGGCAATATTTTGAAGAAATTTCATTCAAATGAGCAATAAAGTTACTTAATCTGGTTGTTCTCAATTTCGCAAAAGTGAAAATGCCAGATTGTAATGTGCCGGCTTCCTTCAAAGCCTTCTTCCGCAGAAAACGAACTTACAACCCTTAAGCATTGGGAAGTGGGGTGCCGTATGGGGATGTTTAGGATTATGGATTCTAACGCTCCTTTAACTGAAGATTCTTCACGGGACCTCCTTTTCGACGGATCAGGCCAAGCGCACGTAAATGCTATTAGTCGATCGACAATAGCACGGAAAGGACTTATATCCAAAGCTGATATGGACTATTATTATCTCTGAAGGCTTATAATGGTGACGCCATGTGTTTTACTTCATTATCCATTTGGTTATGCTTCACGGGCATTCCAAAGGTGTAGCTAAAGTTGCTATTGTGGTTCCATTTATTTATTTATTAACTCCCCACCCATTAGGGCAAGTCTTAAGGACTTATTAGGGGTACAACAGAAGTGGCAATAGCCCAGAAGACAGTAAAAATATATATCGACGTCTTCGGTTTTCCGCTCACTTCTCTGGCATGGTTTCATCGTACAGGTAGCAGTCTGTCCTCGACACTATTAAGGCGAGCAAACTTCATACCTCTTTCAGAAGTCTTTTCATCTTTCTGGCGGTGAATCCATTCATTTCCATGGGCACGCGCTTTCTACAGTCCAGTTTGAGACCATGAATTCATGTATTTACATCGTACCTTGTACTTCTGGTGGCATTCTCTAATTTTAAACGTCCCGTGGGTGATTAGTTTTTATCCGACCGCTCCTCTCGCTGGCCCCCAGAGTTGCCCCTGGGGTTACTGGTGGTCACCACGCAAAGGTTGAGAGTAGGTTTGACCATCATTGTAGTTTCATAATATTTTGGTTCACTTCCCAAACAATTATCTATTGTGTTGTCCATTGACAAGCAGAGAAGATACTGCTTACAATGACACAAGTTGCGTGTTCGAATCGTATAACCTTTGAGGTGATTGTATCAGTAGAAGTAGAACAAACCCCTACATTAAATCGAAAATCCGCTTTTATTACTCTTGAAAGCACCAATTTATATAGTTGCTTGACCGGAAAACCTGTTTTAGCTCAGGGAGTGCATGTGCGAATAAACGGCGCTTACAATTTAAATATCTGTTGATCATAGGAATCATGGAGTAAAATAACGAATAATCCAGTGTATATCAAAGTATTTGGTCTTTTACCTCCTCTTTACCACCGAGAAAGGGTTATGAATGAAAGATTTAGCTTAATCACTGACTAGACCATAATCTTCTCTTTGCCAGGAGGAGGAAAAGATGACGATCGAGAATGAAGACGCGGTTGTTCGAAAAGGTACCTTCTGTGGAGGGTACAGACAGCCCATACGGCGCGCGAACAAAGCAGAGGAGGAAAAGTTAGGCCATGAGTTTCCAGAAGGAAATTCTTTATTCCTATTATCAAACTCCTTCCTTAGTGTTTTCCACTGCTAACCCGACCTATTGTCATCCATGTTTACCATTCCTTCAATTAAATGAATCTTGAAATTGATTGAAATTCAATTGATTTGATTGAAATTCAAGCTTGAAATTACCCGACGAGAAGATATTGTTGAAAAAATTGCATTATTTTTCTATTATAAAATAAGTATTCTTAAAACCAAACTTTTAGCTTCATATTTTGCATGTACTTATTTATATCACTTCAAGTGTACTGCATTATTTTCATAGCATAAGTCCTAATGTGACTGAGCAAGCAATCCATTATCACCTGAGTGGTTGGTTTCATAAAAACAATGTAAATGCACCAGCCCAATTATTCTGTTAAATGAGACAGGCTAGAGATTGAAAGACTAGGGGCGTTGAACAGATCCATCGAATCGAGGAGAGAGGTATACTATAGACAAAAGCGATGCGTTGCATCTGAATCCTACCTAGCCTGCGATGGTATAGTAAATTCGAGGATAGGAAGCGCTTTTAAGGAAATAGTCCTGTGGGTTTTAATAAAAGCCGAGTTTTCTGTAGCTAGGTAGCAAGCCAAATGAGGAATGCACGGTATAGAAGCTGACAAAGAATTTTAGGTATTATTTTAGCTCTTCTAATATTCACGAATTAACCGTTTTAATCTCCCAATGATGCGTCCCTCTCGGGCCCAGCGCTCCATTGGACTGCTCAGAGCCCTACTGACCGTTCATCCATGAGTTACCGAAAGAAGTGAAGAAATGAATTTGTTATGAGCTCAGCGCCTTTGCTCTTTTTCAATTAATTTACAAAACTGTGAGGAACTAAAATACAATAATTTAATTCAACTTCAGTTTTCAGCTGTAAAACAATTTGAGTTTGACCCAGTGGGTCCTATGAAGATCTTCAGCGTATGTTTTTGATGGAGATCGCCAGTTGACCGATATCCTTAGTGATCAACAAACTGCACTTTTGTACTAGACATTCTTAAATAGGCATGTGCAGTGTAATTTTAGCTGAGCACGACATATCGGAGATTATTCAAACGAGAACGAAAATGAAACTGTTTTCTGGATATTTAATTTCTTCTACATTAACCCATTTGCAAACCGTAAGCAGGAGGGAAAGCATTCACTGAGCTGATTTGCATTTGTTCAACAGCAGGGCGCAAAACTCTGAACTAGAAAACGACATGGGCAGTTTTGAGGCATTCCAATGTTTGTGATATCAAGCGTTGAATTAGTTAAAAATAAAATGTAAGCGGAAGATGAAAGTAATGAATAGTAAAGGCGGTTAATGCAAAGTTGTTCTCGCGCATTTTAAAGGCCAGTAAGATTGATAGGAGTAAATATTTTCCACGTCCTAACGGCTCCCTGACGTGAATAACAAAGGGAAAATCTAGGCGACAAACCAGACACCACTAAGTTTGTGCAGATTGGGCAGACTCTTAAATTTTCTAGGGCTTAAAAGTATGTTGTACTGATAGCATTGATGGATCAGGTAATGCGAAGTTGCTGATTTGTGTCAAAAATCTCTGCTCTGTAATATCACTCTGGCGGCTCTGCAGCATTCTTCCATTACTCAGAATAAGCCCAAGGGCTTCATAACTTCATTCTTCATACGAATTAAATCAAATCTAGGGATTTTCAAAGTTGAAACGTCAAGAGAAAGCGCGTGATTGATAATAGAAGTTGTACAGTGTTTGAAAAAAGCTACGAAGTTCGGATTCAAATCCATGTCCTCTGGTACGTTAGACTGATGACAAAGCGCTAACTCTCCGATTAGGTAGTTTTCTGTATCAAAGACTAAGGGTCTATGGTCACATTAAATCTTTGCCAAATTTAGCGAGCTGGGTATAGAGTGGCTCTCATTGACAACAACCAATCCACCGCGCCATCAAGCAGTTTACTCACAGGGTTCAGTAGGTAACATGATTGCGTCTAATTAAGAATGGACGCATAGGAAAGAATATGATGGTGGCCAAACCTACTCTCAACCTCCTCGTGGTGACCATCGGTAACCCTACGAGCAACTCTGGGGGCTAACGAGAGGGGCGGCCGGTTAGGACCAATCACCCTCCGGACGTTTAAAAGTAGATTATGCTACCACAGCCTGGTAAACGAGGCACGACGTTACTAGCCTGATTCATGGTCTCAAACTGGACTGTGGAGTGCACGTGCATGTAGCACTGGATTGAACCTCCGCCAGAACGTTGAAAGATTTCTGGAGGAGATATGAAGATGGACGAGGTGGCACTACGAAGCTGAACTGCCACCTGTAAGATTAAACCCTGCCAGAGAAGTGACCAGAGAACCGAAGACGTCGATAAAACTTTTGCTGTCATCTATATTAACTGCTGTGCGTTACTTGTTGTAAAAGCTAGTTGTATTTCTGTTGTACCCCTAATAATTCCTAGGGACTTGCCCTAATGGGTGAGGAGTAAATTACAAAAAATAAAAAAATTAAAAAAAATGATGCATCTACAAACTGGGATAAAATTTGCACTGCATGATGACGGAGCTACGGCCATTTCCGATTGCGGAAGAGGTGGCTAACGAAGCAAACATGGAATATCAGCCGAGTCTCCAAATGGTTACGGAGGAGGCTATTTAATAGGTGAGGAAATCGTGTTTTAATAACTGGTAAATGAATTCCCTTTTTAGAAAACCCTTTAATTTCCACACGAAATGCGTGTGTTAGGCCTAAGTAGAGTAGCAAAAGGCATACAGTGACGGACTGATCTGTAGAAGTGATAGAGCAACTCCTGGCTGCAATGCGTTCCGTCAATGTTTACTTCGAGTGAATTGAAACATTTGATAAAATTCAGTAAAAAAGACGATTTACTGCATTTTCTGGTAGAATTTGGTTTATTTTCCTTAGTAGATAAAAATAGAAGACATTATGCTGGAATTGCTTTAGGGAATATGATGCTCAAACTTTTATGGCAAATTCAATTCCATCAACACAGTTTGCACCGTCTAGCTTTATGTTAAAATTGTCTTGTTTGCGAAAAAAAAAATGTGCGATTTTCAAGGTGTGAATTGCGAAAATGTGAATCAGATAAGAAGTCAGTTTACTCTCTTATCTTACGGATAATCTTTCAAAGCAGTGACACAATGTAAAACGAATGGAAGTCGTGGCCTCCACTGTGGATGTTGGGGAAGACGATAACATTCTGCGTTGCCTTGCCTTTGGATTTTGCTTAGCTAGGAAACACTACTGCTCAGGTTCTGACCCTCCGAAATTGGAAGGGAAGTCAGTAATACAGGCTATCCTCAAAAGTCAGGCATCAGTCCTTAAAAGAGCTTTAAGAGGTCATTTATTGCGAGATAAAACATTGCAAAGTATCAGATCTGTCCAATTTTTCCCTGTATCATTTCCCACCGAATTTTTTTCGCAGTGTCTAGACACTTTGCCAAAGTTTGCCCCTTGAGTGATCACTTCAAACAGTTTGTTTTCAAAATGATAGGGGGCAAAGTTGTCATAGTGGGTGGATTCACATGCATCTACCTTGGGAAATCCCTTTGGCTCTGTGCGTCTGAGGACCCCAGTTATGCCAAACAGTACCACAGGGAATTGAGTCTCTTCAACCTGTTACCTCCTGGGTGATTTTACCAGTGATTTTCTGTGTCACGATGAATAGATGCTCTAAGAGTTATCTCATGACTTGCGAATCCCAAAAAATGCATACGTTTGTGCAAAAGTAACCCATCGGTTCCAATAATTTCTTAAGCCCTTGAGAATGGTTTGCTATTCATAAGAAATTATAAGCCTCCGTTGTCATATCTTCGGTAATTACTTGAAATTAAATGTTATTCAGTGTTACTTTAATGGATATTCAACTAGTGGCTTTTTATTTAAGATTCATAAATTAGCATTAGTCTAAACCTATTGAGGAGAGTAAATCGTGATTGGCTCCAATGAAGAGTCGTTCCCTATTTTGGCGTGATTGGACTACTCAAAGTTCAGCGTCTGCAAAGAAGTATTCCATTGTGTGAAACATAAAGGCAATTCTGTCAATGGTTGTTTCATCATCATTCATTCATTTCCAACATTTCATTTTTTGACAGCATGAGTGCATGAGTGTCCAATGGCACCCTTCTTCTTTCTCCATTATTTCTTGAACCTTCTTGATTCAAATGCATCAGACAAAATGTTCACCAAGTTGCGAAATGTCTTTATTTTGGGTTGTTTTTCTAGGAAACTTGTCTGCACTAAGTTTTCAAAATTCGTTTCGAATCCATTCTCGTTTCTACCTTAATTTGAAAGTAGTCCATTTATGAGCCACTTCCGCTAGGTAGAGGATAATCCTGACTTTAATGAATCTGGAAAGAACCAGCAAAGTCTTAACCTTTGGTTCGTTTGTGAAAGTGGCTTTTTTTCATGATGAGCATCTTTATAGCCCTTTGTTGCCACGTATTCAAACAATTTAACCCGAAGCTATCGCTGTCGAGCATTTGTTTGGGGCCTTGCCTGGGCTTGGGAGATACTCTCCTGCTTCATTTTTTAAAGATTCTTATAGATTCTTCATACTTGGTTAATATTGGTGATTTTTTTCAGTAGTAAATACCAACAAATTCCAGAGATCTGTTTCGGAATTAGATAGAATGACATGTCGAAGAGGATGGCATCTTCTCACGAAACTTAGTACTCCTTCATAAGACAATTTCTTGTAATTGCAAGTATTTTTTAGGTATGCGCTTAGAATCGTCAACAGCTCTAAATTACTGACAGAAAAACCGACCTAGCTGCTGACCATTATGTAATGTCAGTACTGAGAGACCACTTGAGACCCAGAAGGAGGGATTGAGAATGTAAGAGGACGAGTTCTTTTTGGAGAGAAGATTAGTTGAACTGTAATGAACCTCTGCTGGCCCTAACACTGTATCATTCTCCGTTCAAAACAGTTATATGTTTACTGCATCACCATAACACTGCTATTTCCCCTCCATCTTATTCCAACAGCTTGTAAATCTGCGGTATTTATTCCTTATACCTTCTCAACTTCGTACAGATAGTATTGTTTTATTTTAACTAATAGCATTGGTCCTAAATAAAAGGCGAATCATGAGGCAAAATATGCAAAGAATATTATCGCAGGTGGTCAAACCTACTCTCTACCTCCACGTGGTGACCACTGGTAACCTCTGGGACAACCTAGAGGGCTAAAGAGAGGGACGGTCGGAGAGGACTAATAAACCACCGGACGTACAAATTCATTATTATGCCAACGGAAATACAGTCAGAGTCCACGAATAGCCCCTTAAAAAAGATACGACATACTACCTGGACCCATGGTCTGAAACTCGGATTATGGAACGTGCGCGGCTGTAGCAGTGATTTGAAATTCCGCCAGATAGCTGAAGAGGCTTCTGATAGAGCGAAAGCTCTAGACCAAATGATGGGGTCGCCTTTTTGGTCAAATAGAACATAGAAGCTGAATTCAACCCTGTCTCAAACAGAATTGCAACGCCGACACTCCAAACTGGAGGAGTCAAAGTTGGACTGATGGGATGCTATGCTCCGACCGAGTGTACGGAGAATGCAATGGTCAGAAAATCGTTCTGCAAACCTGTGGCCAAAACCTACAAACAACTCCTTTCCAACTGCTCACAAATAATTATCCTTGGCGATTTCAAATGCAGATTGGGATCTGATGCCCGTAACATCAGTGCCAAACTAATCGGTCCCTTTACTGATCAAGAAGACACTACAGAAAACGGACTAAGGCTGTTAGGACTATGCCAAGAATATAATTTAAACGTGATGAATACTTTCTTACGGAAACCAACAACTCGAAGACTGACCTGGTACCACCCTACAGGGAAAGGTGCTACTCTTGATTTTGTTCTGATGAGAAGATCAAATCTGTTCCTAATAAGTGATCTACGAACTTCTAGAAAGGCAAACGCAAACTCGGATCACTGCTTGTTAACATCAATTATCAAGCTCAAATCACATCTTAGAAAGCGCTTAGGAAAAGAAAGAAGAGAACTCTGAAGGAGGACATAAATAGTCGAAAGCAACGGTGGCAACTGCCTAAAGGCATCAAACAAATAAGAAAATCGAAGAAAACATACCAGGAACATCTCAAAAGGGAGCTACCTCAGGACCCTTTGACTACTGCATACGAAGATATCTTGAAATCTATAAAAAATGCAGCTGCCAAAACAACGAAGCAAAAAACTGAACGAAAAAAAAATCGGATGGTACCCAGCACTGCGAGAAAGAAGATAGAAAACTACTGCTACAAAAGCAAATGAGAGCAAAATGGCTCTCAAATCCATCTCAGGAAACATTTATGAGGTACAAAGAGCAGAGAAACAAGAGAAACAACCTCGTAAAGCCTTCATGTTGCTGAAGGAAATAATGAAAGAAAACTCCTCATGGAACACACAAACTAGAAGGACACTAGTTAAACCAAAAGATCTGGTCGCACACTTCCGGGAACTGTTTAAGGAAAGAATCACTGAAGAAATTAAAAACCATGCTCATCTTCCAAGAGGCTCCTCTATTTCGATGGAGGAGATCGAGATAGCTAAAAATAGATTAAAACTACATAAAAGTCCTGGCGAAAACGGAATTAGATCCTAACTACTGAAATGGGACAACCAGTGTCTAAGGCTGACTAGAAGACATTAGGAACTGTCACTCTTCGGTCGAAATCAGAGAAAGGGAGAAATCAATAGAGAAGAGGGAAGAATCAAATTGAACTAGAAAAAGCAGAAAAGCTGAATACGATTGAGAAAAATGATAGAGTGAAAGATAGGAAGCAACGAAAAGTCCCTCAGGCAGAATGAAATACACAGCTGCTCCCTCACGCCTGCGAAGAACTCTATCCCAGGTACTCCACGAGATGCAGCAGGAGAACTGAATGCCATCGCGCCACACAACTAAGCCGAGATAAGACCAGCGGGTCGAAAAACTCAAATAACCGCTTTATGCTATAATATGTAACTTATTGTATTTCTGTTGTACCCCCAATAAGTCCTTGGAACTTGCCCTAAAGGGTGGGGAGGAATGAAAAAAAGAATAAAAAATGAAAAAATCGTCATACAGCTGAAGGAAAGTGTCTTCCGATTCTCATCAAGGGGTCGGCAAGATATATCTCGAAATCTATTCGGTTGAGAAGATCTCAACCGGCATGGAAACAGCTTCCAATGATTATTCAGGTGCTTTGCGACTAAAACCAGCCATATTGTAGAGTTAACGTAAATAGAGGTGTTCTTTGTTGAATGGCTCAGCTACCCAAATAATCTTCTACTCCAATACCTCAATTCTTTTAGGTTAACTGGTTAATAATTAAGAGCAGACTTTCACTTATGAGTTCAAATGGATGACCATTGACTATGTTTGATGTAATTGAGGACCTCACAAAGAAAACTGGTGATGAAAACATGTACCTTGTGGGCGAAAGATTTACACTCCCCTAAATTTAACAATTTCTTTCCTCTGTTCGTCATGACCTTAAACTCACATGCATACTTCAACGTGCCCATTAAAATTTTCGGCGATTTCCAGCTATAGCACGCTTCTAGAAACGCTCGGTGACCTCACAAATTGCCAACGCAACATTTTTGTATTGGAGTTCAGGTTTCCCTTCCACCCAATATTTACCCTAGAGGTTGGCTTTCCACACTTATTTGTATCTCAGACTGCGATCTCGTCCAGACGCTGCACTACAGATGTAAAATCGTAAATGGGCTATTTTGGCAGGCATAGGGAGATCAAAGCGCCTTAGTAACAACTTCCGGTTGACAAATCCGCCTTGTTAGAACTATTTCATGCAGCATTTATTTACCTTGACAGCTGCTATTGCCAAGTAAAGGGCACTCAAGGTTGTGTTATATTTGCACCAAAAAAGGCGCTTAATTACAATTTAAAAATAAAAAAAAAAACAGAAAAATGCAGGTTTGTTTTAACTTTTACATGGTATGTAGAGTGATTTATTTTTATGGGCTACTATTTCAATGACCATTCTTCTATCGTCAGTTGGTATTCCCATAGCAGTAAAGCACTTTTCTCAGTGTGCAGTTTGAATAATTGCATCGTCATCTCGTGGATATGTGATTGATTCAAATCTATGTTGGAATTTGGGTTCATTTGCTTTCTTCTAAAAGTCATTTAGCAGCACCAATTTTTCTCCACTTGTAGCTACCAGGTTATCAAGTTATATGAGGATACTACATCTATTTAACTCAACAAATGCAGCTAGAAGATATACACTAGCCTATAACCACTTTACAGCAGTGTTTGGAACGACGAAAAACACTTCACTAGACCTTAAAATGACCCTTCGTAAGTACAAGAAAGGAGTCCTAGTTTCATGGATAGCAGTTGCGTTAAATTTGTGTGTCAGTCGTAAACCGCATTTCGGAACATTTGAAGTTCATTTAAAGTTCATAGTGTTATACCATCCAAGAATTTGTAGGCTTATATTTCACATTGATTGCTGTCATTCTCACGTCTTAGATTGTCATCCTTCTACTGGTGAAATGATAAAATCCCAGCATAATCCATTTTAAATATCTTAAATACAATTCTTTCCAGACAATTATCAGGAGGAGAAGCAAACAGACAACGAGTAAGGCTGCCTAAAATAGACGTTCTGGGTCCTCCACAATGCATAGGAAATAACTCCTGATATGATCTTAGAATTCAAAGTTAATAAATTATCTCAGGCCATCTGTTAATTGGGATACTCAGTTTTCTTAGAAGTACATCGCTTGCTGAGGGTAAACACGACTGTCTTTTGTTCTACTCCTTCTTTTCTAGCTTGATCTCGTAAGGAAGTGAAAGAAATTTGCAGCTAAAACTACTTCTTTTCAAAGTAAATACATAAGAGTAGGTGATTAAACAAGGCTATTTGGAAAGTGAATGTTTGGTGCACTGATTTTAAAGAATTAGATCGCACAAAGACTAACGCAAACAGTTAAATGTGCGTTTTATTTTAGCATGAAAACAAAACTAAAATCAGAGTGGATACAGCTGATCAAATCACCAGCTCCGTTTGATTTCATGATTTATTTTGAGTAAGCACTTCTGCAGGAGTTTAGTAGAACAATCAGTCACTACCATTAAGCTCTTGACCCTTAAAAGTGAACAAATTAGAGACATGCTTATTTGAATGAATAATATGGGTCGAATGCTAAATACGGTTGTTTGAAGGGTTCCCTTGAAAAGTAAGTGATTGATGTGATGAGGTACAGGAAGTCACGCATTAGATATTAGCCTTCTGAAAGCTGAATTGCCCTTCCTAAGCGTTCCCTTGTGATTCAAAATCACTCTGAGACGTAATATTTTATGTAAACTAGCTTATTTAGTTTATTTTTAAAAAAATACACTTTTACTTCCAGTTTAATCTGTATGAAAATTAATTTCCATAATAAGGAAAAGAGTAACAATTAAATCAGAGCATCAGTTGTCACGCTCCACGAGGTACATGTTTTCATCACCGGCTTTCTTTTTGAGGTCTTCAATTACATGAAACACAGTCCACTGGTCATCCATTTGAACTTATAAGTGAAAGTCTGCTCTTAATTATTAACCAGTCAACCTAAAAGAATTGAGGTCTTGGAGTTGAAGATCATTTGGGTAGCTGAGCTATTTAGAAACTTCTAGCTCTATTGTATATACAACAAATTGCACCGAATTCTTTATTTTAAATCTCTTTGAGCTTTCAGAAGCCTTTGATAAGGACGAAGTCTTGCTACCTGATAAATGGTTAAAGTGCAGGCAAGACCAAGAAAAAACCGACGCCATGCTATAAACTCATTTCTTAGGTAACTTAGGAGGATAGGGTTCTTTGGTACCATTCATTTGCAAGGTATTTCCACATTTGCGTTATCAAGCCGTATTAGCAAAAAGATTTTCCTACTCAGAGCAAAATTTACGCTTGATCTGAAGACATTCTCCGTGAATATGCTCACTTTTCTATAGATTACTGGTAAACGGCTAACTGACCATTGTGAAACATTGCAATAACGAAATTCGCTGTTTGGAAGGATTGGATGTATTGAAATAGCTGCTGCTCATGAATGGGTAAAACCATAGAGGTATCAGCATATACATTTTCTGTGTTCATACACGATCAAATGTTTTCTCGGAACGAGATATCCTTTAGGTTGATAATGGATGGCTGAAGATAACACCATCAGAGATCCTCCGTTTTCCAAGGAGGCTTATAATAAGCCACAAACGGAGAGCATCCAAATTCATAGTTTGGTGATATGTTCAACATTAGCTACAAGGAGTGCTTAGTTGCAAATGTAACTGTGAAATCTGAAAAAATCTGAAAAGTTTATTTGTGCAAATTTTTTTACAATTTAAAAGTAGACTTTGCTCCAAGTACTTTCTACAATCATCCGAGGGCTTAGTTATTTAAAGGCAACCAAAGACGGAATACAGAAATGTTTGGAAAACAGTTTCAAATCTACGCAACTACAGCATGCCTCTCACCTTCACCTACAGAGCATAGGGAATCCGTTTAAGTGAATTGTCCCCAAAAGTGTATCTGGCCTTCAATAATGCCGATTAGCCCGTTAAATGGAATCATTTCATATTCTGAAAAGACTGGAAGAATCAAATAAGAATAGCGTAATCAAAAGAACCAAATTAACAGATGAAAAAAACCTTCTGATGCCTTTTATGGACGCAACTGGAAAATATCACGAAGAACATTGCGGTATTGCAAGGCGCTACGTCTAAGGTGCAAGTTTCCAAACATTGGCTGTTGCCTATGTTTTTTTTGAGTTTCATGATGCTTTTTCGAATATGGCGTAGAATTTGATATTCGATGCAAAGGTCTCTAACATGTGGCCTACTATGGGTGTAACCTCATAGGATGAAGGACATTGATACAAGAAAACCTATCAAGTATTAAGGGGAAACTGGCCACCGCACTGAAGTTGAGAAGCAAGATTTTATGCGAAAGAGCTTCAAACATGGATTAGACCATTGCAACAGCAAACTAAGAAAAATGGACTCTTCCAATATTTCCTCGTTGCCTTGGACAATAGAAAAACGAATACAGAGACTGTAAAAATCTATCCGTTTCCTAAGAAGAGGGTTGTTTCAGGACCTGTGATGTCTAAGACTGGTTGATCAAACCCCTAAGAGTGCGTGTCAACTTAAAAAATGAAAGTTGATAACAAAACAACATGAAAATAAGAATGATTCTTGGGGACGAGAGTAAACTTGAGATTGTTTGGGAACCTCTAAACCCTAATGAGTTAGTTGTCTAACACAGGTTTTTCGACAAGGGACATGGTGCGTTCAGCTTCTCACGAGTTTGAGAATGTACGTTGATAGCACTTTAAAGTAGGCAATAAACCTGAAATGAACGAACATAAGACGATTTCATTCACTTATTCAGCCAAATATTGTTGACGTTACAATGATCTGGAAGAATTAGATGTTTATCCAGACGGATTAAAGGAAAACCTATCCCTTGCCTTCCTTGTGTCTTTTGTCGTTGTACAAGCCGCTATTTCATTTCCGCTACCAGAATCAGTTTGTATTCTTCCAATTAAAAAGCCTTATCTTTTTTAGTCAAATCGGACTTTGCAGATAGCGAGGCGATATTTTACGCGACCCGAGATGGCCATTCTTGTTTAGGTTCATTCTCACCGTTGCACTCGGCGTTACCAATTCACTAGATAACATTTGCTGAGAGAAGCAATAGACAAAACGGATACTAATTTAGTAGCTCAAGCTGAATTGCTTGAGACAATTTCGCAAATAAAGCCATTTACCAAAGTATACGGAGCCTTGAAGGATGGGCGAAGTCTAGTAACTCACGTTGTAAGAATGGCTCAGTTACAATTATTGCAGATTTGCACTGTTAAATATGTCTTTAATTAAGCATTTTAGCCTCATCGTCGGTAAGATTTTACGGTACGATGGGCCACGGTCTACATGCTCAGCAATTAAGTTGGTAAAAAGAAACTTAGACTTGGCATCTTTGATATTCGACAGCATCTTGCTATTGTTCAGATCTCTTTCATTATAGCTCTTTGAGCAAGGATCATTTTAGATGATTCTGTAGCACTGTTTTAAATTTTAAATTTTTGATACAACCTCGAGATTCGCACCTCAAGACGGTCATCTTTCGTTCACTGGATGCCGTTCACTTGTAATACCTATTTGGAGGGCATTAAAAGAAACAAAAATAACAATTCCGGACCAGATTTGTATTAATTTGGATGCTCATCAAACCGCCTTTTGTGTAACTACGCCTGCGGAGAATTTGTATCACGTGACTAACCATTTTGGAACTCATTAGATAATAATAATCCTACGTGGTTAATCTTGAGCACCGACAGAATGCGGTGTGGAATGCGAAAAAAGTCTTAGAAACAAATATAAACCTATTAGACGACCACGCAATGAAAGACTCGAAAAGGATGAGGTATTTTTCAAAAGTGGAGGGTTGCTTTAAGGCCAAATATAAATGCACCCGAGATAGCACCATAATTGACGAAATCGGAGCTAATTACTATATCATAAAAACTGTCGAGAGTATTCTCTCCAAAAAATGGGAGACTGTGAAAAAAATAAGCCTCGAATCTATTGTGCTTCAACCTCCTACTCTACCAAAAGTTCATTCTGTGGATCCATCGGAGTTGCTATCACGCAAAGTTTATTTAATGAAGGCTGAACTGAATGTATAAATGAGAAGCATTGTTCAGAAGAACAAGCCTACATCAACAAAATCGTCTTCGTAACGTAATGTTCAGAAGCACCACATTGTTTTTCTTAGAGTTTAATGAATGGATGTACTGAAATGTGACGAGGAAGTCGGAGATTGTCACTTACAGAACCAAAAGTGTTTTTGACAGCTGTATAATTTTTATAATTTATTCAAGAGCCAATAAATTTCAAGGAAGTCTCAAAAGGCAGGCGCGAGTACTCCCATGATTTTGTTTAACCAATCACTAGTTTACTGAAAGTCTATTGGTTCCTTCTAGGGTGATTCATTCTTTTTGGGTATATCCCTAACTGTGTAAAAACGAGCCCTAAATGAACAAGAGTGACGAAGGGAACATGGCCAAAAGGAGGAATTGATAGTTTCCGCCATGTTGTAATTCTTTAAGAATGAGCACCAAATATCTCCTAAAATCTTTGAGAAAAGTGCACTTAACAATGAATAATGCATACGCATTAGGGTCAAAATAATGGATTTTAATGCAGCTGACCAGTATCCTCTCTCTTGACTGTTAATATAATTAGATTAAAGAAAGGTATTCATTCTCTAGATAATGTAAAACTTGATTTTATTATAACAACTAATTCAGATAATATCACAAAATGGCAATTCCATGTTATGGTACAGTTTTTTGGTAACTGTGCCTTAAATAAACAACCTAATAGGAATTATCATCCTACAGGCAGCAAAATGCGTTTCTGTCCTTAACCAACTGGCGATTAGAGCAGTAGGCCAATGAGTCGACTCCCTGTTCTTGATTGGTTCATCGAGGATTATCCTCACGTCTACGGACAAACGAACTCATTGTGTGCTTAGTGACACGAAAAAGAATTTGCTTCACTTCAGTACTATGGTAGATGAAAATGTCGAAGATGACTTCGACCGATTTTGTCGGATTGGAATGGGTACCAGGAGTGAATATCGAGACTACCTCACAGCTCCAACGGAAATAAATAGAAATAGAGGTGGAAGTCTTCGAGAGATCCGCCATAGGTCCCACCAACACCACGGATACCCTTCGTCTTCTCAGTCTAGATTCTCGACAACTATTGCAACAGATGATCTTACCGGTCCAGACCGGTTGGAGAACGCGAGACGCCACTCCCTAGCTCCCAATTACCAGAATCTCCCACCTCGCGGTTCTTTTCAGTACTCCGGTGATGACAAGCCAACTGATAAATCAAGCTCCATTCGCACCTCCACGCCCACTCGGAAGATTACTTCTCCTGCTAGAAAAGGAAGCTCAGGAGGTGCTGTTCCTCCTCCTATCACGGTATACAATGAAGATAATTCACCAAAATATTATGGCACAAACATTGTTTCAGTGCGTTCATTTCGGCGAACGAAAACAGGTGTAGTTGACGAGACGGAAAAGAAAAGACGATTCTCCCAAGAATTGGCCAGCTCTCCGATGAGAAAGGGAAGTAAAAAGCGGAATTTAAAGGCTCCAATTCAGACAGAATTAAAGCTATCCGATCGATGTGAGACCGCGAGCTCAATCAGACGCATGTCTTTTACGGATAACAACTGGAAAACCGATGATATAACCAATAGTGGAAAAGAACAGAACTGTAGTTCGAATAGCATCATGGTCTCGGAGCTCTCGGAGGTTGACAGCATTCCTCGTAGTTGTCCTGGCATCGAGTCGAAAACTTATAAAGTCCAGGTGCTTGGAGCGGAACAAGTAGGCAAAACAACAATGTGCACTCAGTTTCTGACACCGGAAGCCCTGGACGCTGGATTTGATTCTGGTTGGTGCATTTTCCATCAAAAATTGCAAAAGAAATTTTTGGGAATAATAAAGAGTCCATTTCTTTATTTAGACATAAAATCCAAAGTACTTAATTAGAGCCAACATTCTGCTTGAAATTTAGCTGTTTTAACTACGAAATCGTGATTGGAACGTTTATAAGAAGTTCAAAATAATTGGCGTTTGTTTATATTTTGGCTCGACTCCTCCTGATTTTATAAGTTTACCAATCGTTTTTCCTTATTTGAAATTCATGAAGCCTGTTTCATAACGATCTACAGCTTATCTACTAGAGGTTCTTTCTATACTAATTACGAAATTTCCTGATCCGATCTAAGCCAAAGAGCAAAATTTTATGACAGTTTCTGCCATGTTCTTACGAAATAATTTGCAACTAGTGTATTATCAAGATAAAATTTAGCTTTATAGTATAATTATTAGTATGTTATTTTTAAACAAGGTGCTTTATTCGTTTTTGTTTGCAAATTATTAATTTTAATTTAATAAGTTTACAATGACGCTCTATGTTTGAGCTTATTCGATTGTGTTAGAAAATATATTATTTCAAGTCTGACGTATTTCAAAGATTAAAAAGTATATGCTTCAAAGATTGGACCACAAATAGGTATTCTTGATCTAGATAAAGTTGTCAACCGCTATTTTCAAAAATTTTGTCAATTTTGAATTTAAGTTACTTGAACATGAGATCCAACCAGCGAGGTACCATTTGAAATTTAGAATGAAAACATTTAGCCGATGCTGCCGAAAGTAAAATCTCTTTGAGAAAAAGCGGTTTGAAACTCATATACACCGCCTAGGAGCATTTATTTTATACTTAGCAATTTATAATTACAATTACTGTGATCGGTCCCAGTATAGATGTGGATAAAATCATCAATTTCATTCACATTTTACAGTTCAATGCTGAAACGTTGTTTAAACGCATAAAGGTGCATTCAATAGTGTAGTTCAGGTTGGCCAGCACCGATTGGACAAATCGTATCTTTTGAAATTTCTAACTAATATTATTAAACGGTCGGTCAATATAGAATTTTCGTCTATAACACTCAAGATTCTTCCATTTAGACAACATGAATTCGGTGAAATAATGGAAAATACTGAGTATTCATCCTTTTCAATCTCAGTTGGCTTTGCACTCCATCAATTAATCGCCGAATCCAGCTGATGCAAATATTTACAAATATTTACTAGCCACCAAGCTGCGAGGCTAGAAGTCAGCGGATTCTCAGTACGATTCATATTTAATTCTAAGAACGACTGTTATTATAAATAAAATAGATTATTACAAAGCTTCCCATGGAAAACGTCATTATTTTCATGGATGTGATCGGACTTACATCAAAATCGGTTTCCACATACAATCGGAATCATCGTCAAATATGAATTTGCTTATAAAAGTGGCTTATTACTCCTAAATATCTTTAAAATGGCACGTACAGATTCAAAAATAAAAGTTGTCAACCGAATAAATTGTGACTGTCTGATTCGTTTTCCAGCAACATCGAATTAGCATAAAATTTTTTTAAATTTCAGCCACTTATGAATAATAACATTTCTTCAAATTAGAATGCACTTTTCCGTCGATAAATGTACTTCTAAAGGAATTATTCATGGCATGAATCCAGTTTAAAATAAATTACTGTCCACGCATCTCACTAAAAGCCACCAAGAAGATTCAAATATGCATACCAATTAAAATTACAACGTTTTGAACAGTAAAACTTGACAAGAAAATTATAACTGATTTTAGAGTGGTTTTTTTTTTCAAAAAATGCCTTAATTAAAATAAATCTTAAAAGTTTACAATCATTGCTATCTTACTGTTCCCTCAATTGTATGAAAGTTTTAGTGGTTCATGGTTTTAAAATCTATTCTGGAACTATGGTAACACTTGGCATTAATTTTATTACAAATTTTTCATGAAGAAATTGTACTGCTAAAGTCTTCATTATCTTGGCTGTTATTGAATGATTTACGGAAGCTCAAAACCTTAAATATTTCCATGAATCCTTGAATCCGGCTGATGGACAATAAACTTACTTTTTAGGAAATGAGTATGTAGGACATTTTTGTGGTCTATTTAGTATTAGCGTTTTTGGATTTTGCTTGTATTGCTTGAGAACAACATTTCTAATCAGAGTCACAAATGATCGGGCGATCCAGCAGAAAATTGATACGAAACTTTCGGGATTGAATGGAGCAGATTATGTGAATAATAGAGCTGGAATGACATTGAAGAGTAAAATGAAGGTATCAGAAAATTTGCATAAACGCGAATTTTTTGGGCTGAGAAGGTGTTGGTAGCTCAGAAACTCAACTGACTGCATTTTTCATTCTGTCGATAGTAAACTTGTAGCGAAAACTGGGTCCATCAACATACTAGATTTGTAAAAACTGATGAATTGTTAATTTGAGTTATGAGTAAACGTACAGTACAACTTCGAAAAAACACACCGAAGCTCCTAACTCTGGTGGTTTGCAACCGAAATCGGTAAACGTGCCTATGATTTGAACGGCTTGGGATGAAACTTAGTGTCTTAAACCAGACGAATAATAAGCTTTGCTTTCTTTTAGATATTGTGAATAGATTGACTTTTTGAAACAATGCTTTTTGCAAAGAAATAAAATGTACTGGCTAATCATTTAGTAACTGAGTCAAAGTACTGCGCAAAAAAATAACTGGCGGGGACTAAAATAAGTGTTTTATCAGAAAATAAACAAACAAATATCTCTCGTTTCTACTTTAAGATAAGACATTTTGATGAAACGGGTTCTTGCTCAGAATAACGCAGGCTATCCAATCAGGTCCATTCTTGAGAAAGTAACAGTTTACGTTTTCCCACTCTTTTAGCAAAATCGAAAATACATAAATAACAGTGATTATTTTGTTTGAATTCTGGACTCCCATAATGTCTACCATTTTCTTTATTCTAATAAGTCGCGATAAAATTGACCAGAATAAAAGGAAATCGGATTGCAGAAAACATTCAGTTACCCATAAACTAAAGGTTCCTTTTGATATATAAGTAAATGCTCGGGCTGTCTATTTTCCTTTGGCCACATCTCAACCATGATCAGCCCTCGTTTTCCACTCCGAAATAATTTTTTAGGCGGGCAAATAATGCGTAGTTAAATAAATTAGCGACTTTCTAGTCGCAACTTTTTGATTTGATCGCCTAAACAACTAAAAGCTGCTCTCTCTAGGTCATGATCACAAACAATTCGAAAGCCATGTTCATTAAAACAAAGAAATGTAATACCTTTATTCATCTTTGCATTTCGAACTTAACAGATGTTTGAAATTGTTTACAGATTAACAAACTAATTTATTCATATGTTCAAAGATTTTTGCAATATACAACGAAGAAATTCGTAAGTTAATAAACAAAGCTTGGTAAAAATCATTCATATACCAACTCCACTCCTTGAAGCAACAAACTTATGAAATTTGATGGTATTTTCAAATGAAGTGTACCGCCAAAAACAAAACAAGTTACTTAAAAACATTAAGCTTTTTCATCTACTTCAGAGCCTTCGCCTGAAATGCGACGTGACCATTTTATGTGGAGAAGAAAATGGTTCGCGTCTGCTAAATTTAAAATCAGGTTGATATCTTATATGCACCGGTCGCCTTGTCCCAGGAGGGACAGGATCAGCAAATGCGTGATATTCTACCCGAACATGATCCTGTCATGTGACAAATACAAAATTGCCAAGAAAAGTCAAATGAATTGCACATTTGTCTGGAGGAAAAATAGCACTTGATTTTGAGACAAATAAAGCAGTCAGATGACTTTCAAAACCCTGGCTATATTCTAAACTCGGATGCAATAAAGCCGTAAAAATGGCCATAAAATGGCATTAACCAAGTCACAAATACATGTACACTGTGCTGCTGTTTAAATACTCTAGTTTTTTAGGTATTATTTAGTAAAAAAGTTTAAATGTATTATTGCATGCTTAGGTGTTGGCCGACAAAGCGGAGATTTTGTATCGTCTACATTCTACTTGGTAGCTCCTTTTAGGTACCTTCCAGGTGTCTCCAGTACAAGAATTTTTTTCGGTCACAGCTTTGAACTCAACATACTTTACTTGCAAGCAAGGATTGATGATCAATTTAAGAGATCATCCGGTGTAGAAAGGTGAAATATATTTGCCCTGACTTGCTCATTTTTTCGTTGGATGGAGACCAACAGAAGCAAGGACGGACGAATGGTAAAGTTAACATTTGGGTAATGCCTTTCCTTCGTTTCTTCTTTACTGAGATAAAAATGAAGTGGTGACCAACCTGAAACGTTTTAATATTCACAATGGAAAATAAACCCTGGCAATTTTTGAAAATGTGGAAAATGTAGAAGTAAAGGAAACTGCCGACTTCGACCAGGGAAATAATGCGATCAGACGGTTTCACTGGGAATTTTTTTGGGGAAAATATCAAGAAAATATTAACGGGATCCTATGTTTCATCATTGATGGCATTTGTCACAGCACAAGAATTACAATTGTTTAATTATTTTGTCGTTTATGGAGCTCTATGAAATAATTCCATAGTGAAGGCCAAAGATGGCTAAATTGAAACCAAGACAGCGGCACCAAAATCTCGACTTAAATAAACAAACGCCACACTTTTAATTATTTTATTTTCGTAATGTCTTGAAGACAACTAAATAATTCTTGCAATTTCATTTAACCAGGGCGTCATTAATGTATATGGTCAAGTATTTTCCAGCACTCAACGCATCTATTCATAAAATGTTTAAATCTCTAGTTTACAACGGTCAAGTGAAATCGCTATTAAGGGGTCATTTACTGCATTAACTTTGTAAAATTTCAAATTTTTTCTTTATTTTCCACAGAAACTAATTGGAAGGTCATAGAAAGCGCGATTTTAAAGTAAACGAGGCTATAGGTTGTCGCCTTTACGTCGAAATGCAACACATTTGGCAAAGTATTCCTTCATTTGTTTACCGAATAGGGCATAACTTAAACTAAATTATGTATGAATTTTCGGACTCTGGAAGTAATTTATTTAAAATTTGGCAAAATATATAATTGGTGAGTGATATAAATGCACCATTCTAAGAAAATTACTTGATGTTATTGTGCAGACACCTTATGGCTAACTAGGTCACAGCTGGAAGACTTGAGAAATCGGAACGTATGGGCTCTCAGGTTCGTGTACCTAGAACTAAGTGAAGAAATTAAGCTGCCTCTTGTAAACTTGAGAGCATTCGCTTCAAACTGGAAGTTTATTCGAACGAAATTTTAGTTGCATCGAAACTATTCATAAAATGCCATCGTGCAAAAGTTGCTAGCCGAGTGAAAGGTTGCTTCAAGAGCTACAAGTCCAGGGTCTGATAAAGCAATG
Source organism: Moniezia expansa (assembly GCA_019097775.1). NCBI lineage: Eukaryota > Metazoa > Platyhelminthes > Cestoda > Cyclophyllidea > Anoplocephalidae > Moniezia > Moniezia expansa. The sequence goes on from JADFDV010000053.1 coordinate 11,288,415, forward strand.
TCCTCAACGGTTTCATTTATTTCTGCATCTAAGAGAGTTGTTAATGTTGATCAATATGATCTCAAATCTACCTCTCCGCAAGATAGCAGACCAAAACGAATGGAAATTATTTAAATGGATGTCTGAATCTTCGCTGCCATTCACTTAAAAGCCCTTGAAGTTCGCCAATAGGTAATTAAGACCCGTTCCACCATGTGCTTCCGTTGGTCTTTATGATCTCAGATCGATGCATTATTAAAAATGTCTTTTCTCCAATTAAACTAAATCACTGGTATAAGATGAGGGTAATAATGATTATCCTTCTGTATGCCGAATAGTCAAAGTATTCTTTCTCGATCAGATAAAGGCAATGTGCTCCAGACGGTAACCGTGGATGTTGATGGTCAACAAACAAGTCTTCTCCTAATTGACAGTGGAAGTTGTGACGATCCGAACTTCACAGTAAGTGAATTTATTACTACATTAAAAAGCCATTAAATGGTGATTGAGATTGTGTAAACCACTTAAATACCGCTGAAATATACCTGTATATCAGTCTGGATCAGGCCTCCATTCCCTATTCACGGCTTCAAAAGTCTTCATACGCGACACCACAGACATGAGCATGGAGTAATGTGTAAACACAAGTAGCAACTCAACCAATCCATATTGTGCTGATTTGAAGATCCGACATGAAAAAATGAGACTGACAATGGCGAGCTAGTTATATGCATTGTTTAGATCGAGATCAAGCTCGTTTCTCTTTTTCTATGGTTCCTGTTCACTTCTTATATTGATAAAGGAATAAGCGCTTATAACCACGAAGGTAACAGCTTTCAGCTGCTAACCAGCATGTCCAGGCTTATCCCATTTCATTATACTGCAAATTCCCTAGGCTCAAAGGTGAAATTGTACGGAGGTTGTACAGTTCCCGATTCTGGACACCACGAACGATGATCATCTGCTGAGATCAGAGGGTGAGTCCCAGATAAAGTACGGGGTAAAAAACCTTTCTGAAAGAGAACTTCGCTTATTGGTGAATCGCATACTTCATCAAAAGAGCGTGGCAAGTAATAAGGATGTATCCATGGGCTTCAAAGCAATTTAAACACGGATAAATAGAGATAAATTTGAATAAAATAAGATTACAACCCTTTCCCTTTTTGAACCCGAGCGCCATGCTGGCTGAAGGGATACGCGGCATTCAGAATTTTTCAACACAGCATTTTTTAAAGCATTTCGATTACATTCGGATCATGTCAGCTTTTCCTTGATCGGCTTCCAGTGGGATTTTGTAGATAAAGGAAATATTCTCCCACAAATGTTATTGTGGTCATGTCTATATTCCATCACATGTGTACGAATAGAACAAACTTAGAAGTTGCTTATGTGCACAAGTCAATCTTTGTTAAATTCAAAGTGTTTTAAACTAAGTGAGGCTGATATTGAAATGGAATTATAACAGATTGCTATGCATTTGTTTTCACAAATAGCTTAACAAAAGTGAAGCTCTTAACTAAATTTCTCTTTAACTTAAATTCTGTCTAAAATCAAGGCATCAGTAGGAAAGAAGGAAAAAATAGCAGCCAATCGTCATCTAATCATCTAGTTAAAGGCCTTTAAAGTATTGCTTTTTGGGTACAAACAAATTACTGCCTTTGATTTAAAGATGAATTGTGTCCAACTATTTTAGAATGTTACCCTACCTTTGAAGAGTAAATTTCCAAATACACTGATTCGCTTTCGTTTGTATGTATCTAGGATTCTGGAGCCGATTTCAATGTAATATGTCAAGGTTAAGAAACGAATATATGAGGAAGAAGCTGACCTCAAGAGCACTTGGGGGACGGCAGGGTAATCCGATAGATCAGCTCGTAGTGACGCACAGTAGGTTCGAAAATCGGGTAGCCAGGCCATCAACGGAAGCCTCAGAACGAATTCGAATGGTTCCATAAGGAATCTAGTTGTGATGGCATTCCCATTACTAGATTTATATTTTATTTTTCCATTTGAAGGTGTAGCAAACAGCCTTTCAAGTGTCTATTTAACAATAATTTTTGGGTTAAACTGAGGCAGTTCATTCAATTTGGAAATTTTTGGCGATCCCTTCGTTTTGGATCACAACTATCTTAACTCAACAAAGTAGATTTCGGCTAAATATATTAGTGTTCAGGATGGTTTTCATCAGGATTTTCCACCAAGAGATGCCACCTTTTAAGCTGTAAAAGTTCATTTGAATCGGTCATTGACTCAAGTTTCAGCTTAACTTTTTTACCTAATTTTCTTGTAAACTAGTCATTGCTGCTTTTTTTGGTTTCACAAGTCAATGGCCATTTTCACAGTCGTTGTCTTGGAGACAGTAAAACCTTTTAGTGCCCCATGACTTGTTTCTTTTCCCTTTTAATAGCCGCTTTCCAACAACCATTTCACCCACAATAGGACATTTTGGCTTGTTGGCGATCCAGTTAATGGACATCCTCGCTTCCTTTCTGTAAAACGTTCCTCGCTGTAAAGATTTAAGACCCAGAGCTTTATCACCAATTTTGCTCATTCGTGACAATTATTCCATTGAAAATTCATTCTCAAAACTCAGACTGGTTGTGTTTTGGCAAAGTTAATCATTTCGAATTCCGAAGTTGGCATGTCAGTTATTGAAGTATTCTCCCATGTAAGCTAAATCTTTTTTTTCAATTTTTATGTGTTTCAGCCCTAATTAAAACGACGACTGAATATCTCTCCATCTAAATTATTTGTTATGTTATAAAAATGAAAGGTTCTCAACAGTTTATGCTGGTCTTTGAAAGCTTACAGATACGCTAGTGGTGAAAATAGACGACTTCCAGGCTATTGAGCTTCGGAAATGCATGACTGTGGACTATACAAAGGTACTAGGCCACTACCATGATTAAGCTGTGTAAATGGTCTTATCTAATGTCGATCATCGCATATGTGTAAACGACTTTGCTGACAAAATCTTCCTGCTCAAACCGATCAAGCGGAAATTTGAAGTGAAGAATAATATCATTTTTTTTAAATTTTTTAATTGTTTCTCATAGGTGCTAGATTCAGCTGACGCCTACCTAGTGGTCTACGCGATTGAAGATCGAGAGTCCTTCAGAGGTGCACAAAAGATAATCTCGGAAATTCTTGGTCGATGCAAAATTGCTAGTGCGATCGTCCTCGTTGGTAACAAGGCCGACCTGGTCCGAGCCCGTTGTGTCTCTTATGAAGGTAAACCACAATTTGGTTAACTTCCTGATCGTCTATAACCTACAGTATAAATAGAAATGCTTGAAATTGTCATTAGACGTGGATAAAACAAATAACCAGGTAAACAATGACGCTTAAAAGGCGGTTTTTCAATCTGGGAGCAGGTACCAAAACACTATAGATATGAGTTTTCCTTAGCAGAGGCAGAGAAACTCGATTACACAAGTTTAAATTTAAGTCGTTTATGCGCTGAGACTCCTCGGAAGTGGTTCCAAGACCAGTATGGCCTTGTCCTACCTGAGGATATACCAGATAAACTTATGTACTCTCCCTCAATAGCTGTCTTAGCATTCAACTTGTAATTTACCATTTGTGCGCCAGTGTTTATATCCCAAACGCTGCACATGGCTGGACTGTCGTAACTTTAATTACTGAGCCCTTATTGACTTGAGTTGGCTGTTGAGTACATTCGTCACGTCGGCAGCTCTGGAACAAACGTTGACCTCGAATTAAGCTATGAGTTATGATAATCTACTGGTATATTGGTTGCGAGGAACCCTAATTAAATCGGGACCTATATTGCCTTCCAGTATGTCATGATTTACACGTTTTCAGCATGTCTCTGCTCGGTTATGGCATCAAATGACCCCCTCAATGAGCAGGTATATGGTCTAAGAGGAAGTTCAACTTTCACTGGTCTTAAAACAAAAGCCCTGCCGGGCGAGTTATTGGCCTGAGAACAATAGTGTGTATACCCCGACATAAATTATCCCCATGCACAACAGATAAAAGTTGATAGCCTGACACGATTGGACCAAACACTTTTGCGAAATGTAAAACCAACAGCACACCTCTCGTTACATCTGCTTGGGAACTGAATAAATGAGTTCGAAATGTGCATATATTTTTTCATTTAAATCCACGAAAGTCAGGAAATTCTGAATTTTTATCTACTTCGCCAATTCGAGATCAAATTAATATCATTAGGAGCGACATTTTACTATTCTTATCTTCATAGACGGTGAATATTTAGATTTCATAATGCGTGAGGAAGGCCAGATGTTGTGGGAATTAATCCAGCGATAGCCCATGACCCCTGAGAACCCGATCACTTCAGTGGCAGCTGTGACAGCGAGCACAGTGCCCCCAAGATCAGTCAAAATATTTAGTATAAAATCTGTCATCGCTCGACTGGCCAAGTTGCCGGTCCAATATCAGGGAGCAGGAATTTGACTCCGTATGGTTGTTCATTTCAGATCTCAAACCATGATTGAACTCCGAAAGTAACCTAACTGATCGTCTTTCCTTTAATCTTTTTATCATTCATTAAATATCATTTGACTATTTTAACTGAACTTTCAGCAAAATTCCATATAAGAAGAGCTAAATGGTAACCATGAGTGATCGAAGTAAAATCTGGAGGTAAGGGAATGTCTTCTAATTCCCTGAATCCATTATTTTCGAGGAACGATATAAAACTTATTAGAAAAAGCAAAATATTGGCACTTAATGAATCACAAAACTTGTGGAAATATTTCAAGTATTCCATATTTTGCAATTAAGTTATGAATCTTTTAGCTGAATGCAAGGTCATTTTCGGTGTCCTGGCTTTTCTGTTGAAAACAAATGAAATTGTAGTGGTGGAGGATAAATTAAATTGAAATAGCGTTATCGCTAACATTAAAAGGGATATTATTCGTTAGTTTTGCATAGATGTATAGGAATTCCCCAGAATAAGGAAAGTTTTGAGGCTATACTGAGAGAAAATATATCCCAACTCTTATCCTATGAAATTGGGGGGTACCAGTGTTTGCTGATCATCTATTTGGGCCTCTCATTTGTAGACTGGTACTTAATTGGAGTGGATGCTCATTTCATTCACTGTGGGCATGCCGATGAGTTGCAAATTCGTGTCAGTCTGATAGATCAGCGTTTTGAACATCATGGAACAGCTAGATACGTGGTCACGTTACGGTCTTATCTTTAATCGCCTTTATTGAGGGGAACTTCCATGAGTCGGCAGGACTCAACTGACCATTTCTCTACATTGTAAAGGTTTGTCTCGCTCATAAAGGTAGTTCGCACCCTTTATAAGAGGTCAACCTTGTGTACATTAAGGTAAAACTGACAACTCAGTAGGAACTGTACAAACAAGTTGCATTGCGAAGTTCTGCCTTCAACTATGCTTGACTGGGATTTTGTTTCCAAGCCGCTAGGAAAGAAGAGCTAACTTTTCGAAAAAAAAATGGTAAGAAGCCTAATATTATTTCTAGCCAATGCCGATATAATCGTGAACTTATTTATCAGAAAATGAATGCTAAATTTAGATCTTAGCACGCGCTGTTTCATGATTGTTGAGATTGAAAGGTAGATGAGATGACAGCGGATGTGCATTGGGAAGAGATAAAATGTAAGATTGTGAGGAAAATATTGCAGCTCACCTGTCAATGTTATCAATGCGAAAATCATCAAAGGAGTAAGGGGCTTGAATCTTTTATTTATCGAAAAATAGGTCATTCAAGTGCTGTAGCTCCAATTCTATCGACCTTGTATATTGGTAACAGCTTCTCCACACCTCCATCTCAGAAGTTGGATAATAAATTGTTATCTGGGCGCCTTCTTCCTCGTTGCAATCTAGAAAACATGGTCCAGTCGATTGTAGCCTAGACGGAATTATTAGTCTGGGTCATTTCGTAGGCGTCGGTGCAGTTAGTACGAGCTTGCGATTATCCTAAAATATATTTGCTGGGCAGATCTATCTCTATCTATGTGAAATCGGTTGATCCCTTACTCTGTGTCGAGATCTACTCCTAGGTCTGGTTAATAACTAAGAATGTGTTTATGGTTTCAGTGCATTCCTTGGAATTCCGCAATAAGTTTCCCCTATTTAATTTCCGGAATCCAAAAACTGAACTTTATGACTTTTGATGATGATGATAATAATAATAATAATAACGTATCACTACTCTAATTATCGAGATCATAAAGTATTAGAACCCTGTTGGTTGCGAAAACGATAAAAGAGCAATTGCAGCAATAACCACACTTTATGATTTTTGAATCTGTCAATCTTACTGGATTTGTAATTAATTGGGCCATAATCTAAACTTATATTCTGAGGAAATTTGTATTCGAAATTAAATCGGTCTCATTCAACAAGCTTTGTGCTGCATTCGATGGTCTATTAGTAGACCGACATTGTCTTTTAAAGGAACAAAGCACCAGAATTATCATTGTCGCAAGCTTCCACAAGAAGTAATAGTATCTCATAGTAACTCAAGGCGTTGGAAATGTAATAAAGGCATGGGTGAGTGGAGACGTCAAGCCAGCCACCTTTGGGCTAATGATTGATTGGCATGTCTTCACCGATTGATCGAACTAAGCTTCTTTGTGGAAGCTTCCGGCCAATAAACCTTCACCTGAATATACTGAAAAGAATAATAGCCTTCGAACTTCTCCTGAGATACTGAGCACGGGTCTGTATTACTCTCATATGCATCGGGTTATTCATTTAAGCCTAACTAGAACGAATGTTTATTATTTTACTGAAATACTCACTTCCTATTTTAGCTATTACGTATGCAATAAGTGTTTCAAGTAGTATTTTTACGAGACTAGGACTCAGTTACATTCTTTTTCAATGTTATATCATTCCAACTCACAACAACTTCACAATGATATAATGGACATTCTTAATATGATTTCTTTTGATAATTTTCTCTGCCATATATTACGCAGAAGGAAAGCACCTCGCTTCAGTATATTCCTGTGGCTTCTACGAGGTGTCAATCACTTTAAACCATCAAGTAAATGAGCTTCTCGTGGGTCTTGTATCAGCCATCAAAGCAGCCAATGAACACGTGAACGAGGAGCGCCAACGTCTGAGCCGTATCGCAAGTATCGCGACCGACCACGCCGATACATCCTGCTCCCGTGAACGAAGTGGTTCATTTAAGCAAAAGTTTCAACAATCGCAGCGTTACAGCAGCGTGGGAAAAACCATCAAACACTTCTTTAAAAAGCATTTCACCTAAAGTGGTACCCACCTCTGAGTTCAGACTATCTGTACATGACGATTGAAGGTCCAACCTGTTTTTTCGGAATCTCCTTCAATCATTTTATCTCATTAATCCGTACCAGCTAGACTGGCCGTATGAACTTCCTATTCCAATTTACGCATGCCGACTCTTCAAAAGCTATCTTTATTTTGGACCAGTAAATTCTGTGTCGAAAAGGACATTGGCGAATGGAGGATTACGTTTTGTCTTTTACCTTAACATACAGTTACCTAGGTAATCTCTGAGGCGGGGTCTGAAATGCGCAACAAGCATTGTGTTATTCTAAAGAAGGAAGCATCTGTGAAATTGCAACAGTTGTTTGGTAGCCACCAGAGGGTTTGCATTAAGTGCTAAGTACAAAAGCCTGCTTTGGTAGGTGCCTTCAGCTATTATGTATAATGAATTGCGAAAAGTTATAAAGACAATTGAATTGAGTTAGAATTGATGAGATGAGCTTTCTAAAGTAGGATGTACCGAATGCGAGCTGGCTACTATGTTAACTTAGTCAGAAACTAATGGACTGATCCCTATCGCTGGAGTGCTTTTAGCTCGTCCAACTTCTTCTTTGTATAATTCATCACGTCTGTCATCTGGTCATTAAGCAACGCTGAGCTATAAACTAAGACACTAGATTGTTTGGGAAAAGTTACCGGAGATCCGAAGAGAATATGGCAGGAAACCTGTATTTCATGTCACCTGTAGCAAGATTATTCCATTTTGTTTTAGCATGCATTTTAACTCCATCATGAACTGAATGGACATATTTCCAGACTAGCTGAAGACAATCAAAAGCCAACACAAGGTTTTATACCTAATGAAAATATTAGGTAGTAGCATCTTTGCCTTCTTCGATTCTGATGGAGGCTCGTTGGCACTTGACAATGCAGGCATTATTTCATAGGCCGCATGTTGAAATGCGAAGGCCTGACCCAAGCAGACGAAACCGGGAATTAAACCAGAAATGCGATTTGGAAGAGCTTTATCAGTAGGCCCCTCCTAAATCACATCTCTCCGAAAATTCCGCTGCCCATACGAGATAGCGCAATCGGGCGCGTCAAGGTACGTAAACTGGGAAATATGCGGACTTTCGACGAAGCGTTTCATTCCCTAAAGCATGTTTCGATCTCACTCCAAAAAAAGTGAGCTGAGTCTACTAACTTGAGAGCAATCGTTAGCACTGGTTCTCGTTAACTAAGCTTAATGCTACTCTCTCTAAAGCTCGCTGTACCCACCCATGCTCTGACTGAACAGCCTTGGGTCCTGAGCCAATCTGATAATGAACAAGCTACTTCATGCCAAGGCCAAACTCACCAACTCTGGGTATCCTAGGCCTGATAGAACAAGATTAGGGCTCATCAAGCGGGGAGGAATCAAACTGGACACCAATCTACTGAGGTCACTGGTGGTTCTGATAAAGGGTACTAAAACGTATCGGAGGGCTGATTCCCTGCTATGATCTTTCCAAAATAGTGCTAGGCGTGTTTGATAACGAAAGGCAGAAATTTAAATCTTGTTAATCTTGAAGAGCATACATCAAAGAACCCGTTTAGAGTCATCATGCGCTGCCTTGAACAAAGGCTCTGCGAATGCCCTACCGAATTTTCCAGCACTAACGTTTATTTCGAACCATCAGATTCCAAGAAATGTTTAGAATAAGGCACGTGAAAAGCTTTGGCATGATAGTCCCAATAAATCCTCGCTGGGAAACCCAACCAGGACTTTTGCGCTCCCATCAAGTGCAAAGCCGAACCTAAAAGGAATGCGCGCATGGATAGGGAAATGTTACAATGCCGACTGCATACAAACATCCATCATTCAAGTGCTGCAGATTGAAATGAATGTTAATGCCCCATCTTTGACTTTTTCAAAATGAAGGGTACTCCAAACCATATCTTCACCAAATCCGCAAACGTAGTAAAAAGCCAAGATTCGAAACTTAAATCCCTAAATCTAACGGACTTCCCAACAATCCTCTCTCATTTGGTGTAAAGGTCAAACATCCTATTAATTTAAACTTTAAAGAATGGCATGGAGTGATTACCAGGCGGAGGATAAGAAGCTGGTCAGTCACGTGACTGAGACAGTCTCGAACTGGGACGTCGCTCTCGTGTTCTCTCGACGTCTTTTTAACGTCAATGGTAGAACCGCATTTTCTGTTTTACAGGTGGACGTAAACAATATCCGAATATGCGCATTTCCAATATTTCAATCTCACTTTTCGGACTTTATAATAAATTGCATTTATTTTAGATTTTGTTTTATTTGTACAATTTGGTTCATTTTTATCCTTTCTATAATATTTATTGAAGCAGGGAAACGGACACTTGAATGAATTTGAGAAGTCGCTTGTCAACATTTCAAACCCAGATTTTTTCACTAGAATTTGTGAGGAAGCGCCAACTTTCGAATTCAATCGCCTACCAAAAGCTTTAATTATTGAAGAGTACATGCTGGAGCTACAATGATGGATCGACATGTAGAGCTGGATAATGTTCAAATGGCACTTTTACGTCAACATCGCAATAGGGATTTGAACCATTTCTTGGAAAGAGGAGGATGCATCTCGATTCCCTAATCCTCTTTGGAACAGCTAGTTGCTAGTTTAAATGATCATTCAGCTGAGGGATTTTGAACCCCTTTCACATAATGAGTCAAAGCATGACCTCCGAGGAACTCTGTAGTAAACCTGTTCTGTTTGATAAGAGAGAAAAGCGATTTTTCAGTTCAGCCACACTACTAATTTGGTCGGTTATGAAGATGCGCATTCCAGTCACTTTTCTTTTGTAATATAGGTAGCGGATCATTTGTGGCTTTCGTTCAAACCGAGATTTCATTTTTAAAGTAGTTACAGAACCGTCTAAATAGCTATTTTATAAGGAATATGGTCGTTTTAAAGACGTTTATAAGATACGTCGCTTCAAATATACAATTTTTCGCCTACCTTCAGTGGAAGTCAGAGCAAACAAGATGAAAGAAAGCAATGAGATACCGTAGAATCTAACTGTACTTACAAGCGCATTTTCTTGCAATCTGGGTCTGGAAAAAAATGTATTTTCTTATCACAAATGAGAGCACCAGCCTGGTAAAGAATATGTCCCACGCGTCCAAGGAGTTTACAATAATAAGTAACTCGTTTTACTAGTAAATACTGCATCGTGACGGCGAAAGCATCTTTTATAAAGAAGGAATTATTGTTTTTTTTTTGGCTGATAGCAGAATGCATGGGCTCTCTAGAAGAACCAGCAGCATGTCGATTGAAGGACGTATACGTTTGATATGATAAAGCCTATATTCTAAACACAGGTAAGATTAGACATATCATCCGAGCCTAAATTTAAATTCTGACGTTGGATCACCCACGTGACCATGTCTGCAGAACCGTATTAACCAGCATGATGGTCAAACCTACTCTCAACCTCCGGGTGTTGACCACAAGTAACAACAGGGGCAACTATGGGGGCCACTGAGAGGGACGTCCGGATAGGACTAATCACCCACCGAACGTAAAATAATTTGATTATGCCAGCAGAAGTACAACTACGTACAGCCTGGTAAACGGGGGACGACGTAAATGCCTGAATTCATGGTCTCATGCTGGACTGTGTAAAGCGCGTACATGTAGCAGTGAATAGATTCTCTACCAGAAAGTCGAAAAGACTTCTGGAGAAGGTATAAGATTGTCTGCCCTTAACAGTGTCGAGGATGGACGAGGTGCCACTACCTGTACTATGGAACCATGCGAGAGACGTGACCAGCGAACCAAATACGTTGATAACCGCTTTTTACTGTCTTCTGTATTGACTGTTGTGGGCTACTTGTTGTAAAAGCTATTTGTACTTCTGTTGTTCCCCCAATAAGTCATTGGGACTCGCCCTAATGGGTAGGGAGCAAATAAAAATAAAAAAATTAACCAGCATTGGTGTTGTGTGGATGGTTTTCAACCCGAAGTGAAGTCCAAAACCTCAACGACACATTAAAAGGGCCATAACGGAATTATCCAAATTTAGTATGAAATAATGGCTCGATTAGCTCCTATAGAAATCTCATCTTTGATTCCGCCTTGCAGCCTGCTTTCTGTCTTTTTCAGTATCTTTGCGATCGTTTAAATTCTCTTTTCATGCAACACGCTAACTTTTAAAAACGACCAAATTCTACCGCTGAGTTGATTGAATCCTATGTTCATTTCATCTTTTCAGCTTGAGTGATTTGCGAAATTTTCGCTCTGAAATAATTTGTTACAACTTGCATGGTTGAATTCTCAGAGAAATGGATGTGAGAAGAGAGTACTTAGTGGAGGTCACCCTTTCTACTCTCTAGATTAGAAGATTTTATGGAGTTCCAGTTGTCGGTCATAGCACCACCGTAGAGCTAAAATGAGTGGGTTGAGTCCTCACTAGTATTTGCTTGGCTGGATGACTAGCTGCTACATTGACTTAAGTGTAATATACGTATACTGAGGCGTTAAATTCAATGCAAGAATGAAGCCATTTTGTAAAATATCCAGCTTACATCAAAGAGAACTCAATTTGCAAAGATCAATGTGCATTGTCTATTTATTAGGATTTGAAATTTTTTGAAGAGGGAGTCAAATTGGAAGCTGATTACTAAGGTTAACATTCTAATAATTACTCCCAAATGCTAACCTAAAGCGTCGTAGACTAACCGCTGAAATCAGAAGAGGAGATAGCGATTAAGAGATTCGATTCCACCCAAATTATAACTACTCACTATTGGCCACTAAATTATATATTTTCATGGAAAACTGATCGCAGTCTCTCTGATCACTGAGAATGCTAATAGTTGTTCTGGAGCCTCTCCTTGCAAATAAAGGAGCACAAAATGAACTTCAACTGAATTCCATAGGATGGTTATTGAAACATCTGAGTCTAAAATCAACTAGTGTTCTATAAAAAGCCTTTGATCGAAAGAGGACTGCACATTTCAGTCTTAACTTTGAAACAAAAAGAGGATTTTTTTTCAAATTGGCCTGCAACAGATGGTCTAGGCCACCTTTTAGAGCGAATACATTTGAAATAAATCTTTCTTCAAGACCTGAGCTATTGATATACTTCAACAAGATCTCTGCCCACTCTCGAATTCGTTTTATTCACTGTAGACGATATTACATATGGTACATTTGGTTCATGCTAGTTGGAGCACGTCAGACTAAGTCTAGGATGAGAAAACTAACATTAGATTATTTCCATCGAAAACTGCGAGTCGAGGCAATCCCTTTGATTTTGGGAGTACTCTATAGCAAAGAACGGCTTTGTTAATCGTGCCAACAATTCACGAATCCAACGTCAGATGTCATTGGCGTCTCCATTTGAAAGTATAGGGGAATCAAAATCATCGCTGAAGAAGGACTAAACAGCTGATAAAAGGACCATTTGAAGCAGCTTTGCAGATTGTGAAGATGCGATCGTTTGTAGGGAGAAGAAGAATGCCAGGAACGCACTTACTGAAGCGTTCAAATGACTAATCTCCTCATCCGAAACTGGAGTTTCATTATTTTTCCAAATTCACCAATAATTGAATAAGAAGTTGTAATGAAAAGAGTGCAAAATGAAAGGTTCTATCAGATCTGCTTAAGTGTGTTTAATTATGGGTTCAGAAAGCTTGTATTTATCTATATCTTAAAATGAAATTTATTGCTGTAAGCAACACCGATCAAACTGATCATTATTATTCGCTTGTATAACAAACAGATAGATAAATCCGTTGAATGATTTACTTCATTTATGGCTGTCGTATTGGTCCGATTCGGAAAGTCATTTGAAGGAGACTTGAACACAATACTCGCTCAAACGGGAAAATTGTTTGTTCAAATCAATCTATACAGTTTTGTAAAACATGTTTAGAAACATCGAGTACTATAAAATGGAAATGGAATGCAGATGGTAATATAATTGATTCCACCTCGAATTCAGAGAGCTCCTGCAATCCAAAGAGTTCGTAAAGATCATCCTTCAATAGTTGAAGGTAAAAATATCATCAATCATGAATAGATTATTTTTAGAGGAGGATCTCTATCAAGTCTCCATCTTGAATGAGGAGCTCCCATGTTGTTGAAAGAACTTGTGACGATATATTTACAACTATATGTGAAGGTTGATCAAAGAAGCCTTTTTAATTTGAAAAATGTGCTTGATAAACCGAAAATAAACGCGTTTTTTCGGCTGAGTCGATAAGCACTTGCCAACCCATTAGTTGAATTAAGTTACATTACGACGTTTAATGCTGTAGAGGATGCAAAGAAAACAAACAAACTTATTTTGATTCCGCTGCCCTCAAATGAAAACGATATCGTCCGAGGCTTCCTTCTACTGACTGTTCGTCTCGCTCTTTGCAGTATCAGCACCTCTGTTTCAAGCTTGCATGTAACATTAGTCCAGTATTTTGTTTGATGCTGGATTTCCGATTTCTGTCCCTTGACGATCTCCACATGCTCATGATTAATATAACAGTGCATTCAACACTCGCTTGTTATTGCTTTATCCAAGCTCAAATTCAGTAAAATATAAGTAAAAGTTGAATGTCAATTGGAAGTAAAAAAATATAATATCAAGGTTAGAGATTTTTTTCTGAAAAACAAGTGTGATTTTAACATTAACAACCAAATGATTCGAAATTTTTCAAGTCTAAGTGACAACTCAAATCACAATATATTTATACAAATTGGGCGTTTCTAGTTCTCGCATTCAGATGAGGACGCGGCTTGTGAATACTTTGTTCTGTCTAAAAAAATTCCCTACATGGAACGGATACAAGGCTGCTTCACGCCCATAAAATTTCTTCTAAATATATAGGTACTTTTTAGCCTAACAAATGTGTTTCTTAACAGTTGAAGAGGACGGCTTCCAGGAAAGAAAGAATGCAAATTTCAGCATTGGTCTGAACGCTTCTATGAATTTTAGCATCACTTGAATCCTGGAAATCTTTCATTACGATTGGTTACGATTAGCATCTTTGCGTAATAAGCTTCTGTGTCTTTGATCAACTCAAAAGTCATTTGGGCATTAATAATTTGGTACTAAGTGATCTAATATGAGCGTTAAGTAGACCTGTGTGCATTAGCGAAATCGAAACCATGGAGACCATCATAGCAATGGTTTTAAGGCCTAAAAACCATGTGGATTCAATAAAAATTGCCTAAACTTTGATTGCCAAATCCTCTTTCATGGCCTTCATTAATGGAAATCTTCAAAAAATATTGATATTTACAGATTGATGAAGTGACGTCGAATCAAATCATAAGGGCAAACGTTCAAGTAGTTTAAAATAAAAAACAAACTCAATAGCGTTTTTCCATTTTTTTGTCTAAAAATGAGCCCATCCCACTTTAAATCTCGTATATTTTGAACCGCGATATTTGATCGGAATGGATTCTTTTGTGGGAGAAATTAGCGCCTATGCTAGTTTTTAATCAACATACTTTGGATTCTTAATCAGGGTTTATACTATATTAAAAAATCTCTTCGATGTTAGACGTATATTAGAAAGTTCACATTCCTATCGAAGGGTCGCCATTGCTCTTAACCCATACCATATATCTTGTGGATTGATCCTAGGATTGTGAGAGAGACTAAAAGGGCTGATGAGCCGAGAGGGGATCTGACAGGAAACATACTACTAGGACGATTCGATCTGTAGAGCACATTAAAAACAAGGCCGAATGACTCTTGTTGTCAAATCTAACAAGCAATATCAGCGAAGGTTTATTTATTTTATTTTTATTTACTCCTTATCCATTAGGGCAGGTCCCAAGGACCTATTGGGGGTACAAAAAAAGTAAAAATAGCTTTTACAACCAGTATCGCACAACAGTTAACGCAGAACACGTTTGATGACGTATTCAACGCTCCAACAGACGATTTAATCTCTGAAAGCGGTAACTGTCCCAGAGCCCTTGCCACAAGGACTGAGCTACAAGTCACACAATCACGTTGTAAGGATTGATGAAATCATGCTGCAATATCCGATTGAAGACTGCTTGAGATCTCATAAAGCGTAAGATTAGCTCACGAAGAATACAAGAGAATATCAACCCATGACAATCTTAGACTGAAGTCCTGAAAAGACAAATAATGAAAGAAATTAACCAAATAGGGGGCTGGAAGGACGAACATAAGCGTTGAGGAATCATGAAGCCTCTCAAAACCACCGCCGAACTCTCACTGCCATCGCTCAGGCTGCACAAAGGTTTTGCCTAGTTGGAAAAGCGTGGTATAGCCACTGCTGCATCAGATAAAATGCTGTATGCATTTAAGTAGCTCCGCTTTAGTCTCAAATCCATCCTTTGTCACCGGATGAAATGCTTTTGGTATGACGTCAATGTATTTTCGAAGCCACATCAACATTTCACGTTCCGAACACTCGGAATCGACCTAATTTGCATCCTGGTTGGCGCCCTCAGCAGCAAGGCTTTCAACAATATCAGTGAGTTGTCTTCCTTTCCATCGATCCGATTCGTTAGGAACTGGAGATCTCTGGGCTGATGATCCTACTGTCAGCATCTCTTCGGCTAGTCGGTACACTGGTTATTCCACCCATCGCTGCTCTTTGTCTTCGAAGATATCGACAATAATCACTGACATCAAGATCACAGCATGATTGGGATTTATACACTGTTTTTTTATCGTATGGTAACCTTCACCCAGTTATAATTAAAGTAAGGAAATTTGCAAAAAGTCCAAAAGAAAGGAAGAAATAACCACTAAAGCGTAGATATCCAATCATTCGCAATCGTCCCTTTTATAGTTCGTGCTGTCTTCTACAACAGCCTGAAGACCTAGCTGACAATTTTTCGTGAAATAATGATCTAATATACCGTCTCTTCGCCACACAGTATGTTTTTGACAAAGCGCTAGCAGCGCAGCGCCAGCTGTAGCCCAGATTGTTTTGTACTAATTGAACGCAACTGAATGTAAGTGACCACCATTGTCAGCCAGATTTACGATCGCTGGTATACTTCAGAGTTCTGATTCCTTTTGTAATTCCGTTGATGGGTTTATATATCTATAGAATACCTTTTAACTAATTCGTGGATAGTGCAATATTTCACAGTTCACTTCCAATGACTACTGGAGTGAAAGGAATGGCTAAAATGTTTTCGAACCCTGACAATTGCATGCTCTAATGACATCGTAACATGCGATTCCTTTCAAAGCGTTAGTTTAATTAGATTAAAAACTGATTGTTCAGATGCTTGAAAAGAACTGTGGAAGATCAATAGATTGTCTTGGGCGGTTCCTTCCAAACTGGTACGTTCACCCGAAGGGCAGATTATAATATCTTTCCCGAAGTCTGCATATTTCTCAGTTAAATATTTTCCGACAGTCATTAATTTTGGCTCAAACTGTGCAGTAAAAGCACCAGACAAGAGGCATCTGATTTATTTTCGACATTATAAATGTGTAATTTGAAAAGGATTAATTATTGCAAAATCGCATATTGTAACACCGCATCCAATTTTTAACTATGAAAGATATCAAGACCACCGCATTTGTATCTAAAAATTTAACTTAAAAGCGGCAATATATATGAATCTTTAGTTGATCTGGTCTGGTTTTGTGCACCGAAATAAGGAAAAAGCTATAATGAGCCAGTTATTATAACAACGAGAAACTATACGACGATGGAGGTCTACTATCGCAAGTAAGATTTGCTTGCAGCAGTCAACCATCAAGGGGAAATTTTTCGATTGATGTGGAGCTGCAATGCTTTCAATGAAGGCTTTTGCTTAAATGCTAAGCTGTCTTGTAAGTTATCTCTCGATGTACAAATGACCTGATTTTTTTAGTGTCTGGGTTTGATTTTCATTAAATCAAATGCCCTAAAATGTTGAATCGGTTAATTTACTCGACAACAACTAGCATAGCAAATGAAAAGGCTTTGTCATTTCGACAAAGTGACTATAAAATTGAGTTTATTCGCGTCTGAGGTCTCAGTTCATTTATTAATGATCTAATCTTAAAAGAAGACTAGCAGTTTGAAAGTGGAATTAAGAGAGCAAACTTCTTCATCATTTGTGGATAGCTCTAATTATCCATCGCTCATTGTTGCTTAAGGTCAGAGAAGACCAGTTAAGTATAGCTCATTTAAACCTGTCCTTACTCATATGGTTGAATCCTTAGTACCCTTATTGCCTGCTGTTTACTAAAACTTTGAATAAATTCGATTTTATTACTTCTTCAGCCTTCTCTTTGAGCTTCAATTTTATTTTAAACATTGTTTTCATTTAATATGGAAGACATCTGAATAAATTTTTATAGGAAAAATAACCTATAACCCAACCACATCCATCAACTACCATTCAGTCACGATGACAAAACCCATTTTATAAAACGGTTTTTACTAACGATCCATCTAATGACAAGCCGACTCTTGATTGATATTGCACAACCAACCAGTAGAGTTTTTCGCGACGGACGATAAATGATCTGAAAGTGAAAGGTTGATTTACCGGAATTAATTTTTTGCCTGAAAATAAAGAAATCTAATTTTTGACCTTTGCGTGTGACTAAATCAACTATTTAGACATGAATAATTTAATATGTTGGTAGATTACCGCCGACACAGAGGCGTAAATAAAAACTTCAAAAACAGCATTCTAGTCTCAGTTTGCAAACTGTATTGCCAGAGACGGAGAACGATAATTCATAATTTCCTCTTTATTCAATATTGTTTATGGATCATGAATCTATTTGCCATTTTTTTGCATCCGTCTGTTGGAAAAAGCAAAATAAGGTCCATTAAAATGCGTCTTTGGAACTATAGCACCAAAAGCTGAACATAATTGATGAGTTAGAATAAAGTAAAGGCGACGCCATATTTCTGAGTCCCTTGAAGTATTTGTGATGAAATTTGAGGGCGCTTAACAGTGAAATAAACTGGTGAAGCTTTGCAATAAATGAAACAAACTGTTACATTTTAAACACATCAGTCATTTAGGGAATACCATGTAACTGTCGAATGCGATAGAAATTGAATTAGGCAGGTATTTTGATTGCTCAACGAAGAAGGACCAACAAAATTTTCAATTCGAGAGCTGGGATTTTCGATTGGATTCAGGATAAAGACACAAAAAGCCGCTGTATGACGGCATGTCCGCGGTGCAAAGTCTTTTCAATAAGTTCAGTTCTACCCGCTCATGCTTAAAGGGAATATCGCAAGCTACAATGTGAAGGAATGAGTACAAAGCACAAATTAGTAACCATTTACTAGAGAGGATTGATTGACGATCTCCAAGGCAGCGATTGCTTCAGCACTCCTTTCGATGAAGGACAGATTTTACGAAAGAACTGAAGTTAAATAAACATACACTATAAATATTGAGCGAAAGGAATTGCGGTTTTTGGCAGAGATGCATTCAGTAACGGAAAATTTAAACTCAAAGTTACGTCAAATTTAATCTAAATCATTGAGTGTGACCAGTTTTTTATTCAAGCTGAGGTGGTTGCTGAATATACAAACAGTAGTATGCAGCAACAGTCATGGTTTTACAGTTTGCTCGATTATCCAAACACTAGGGTAGTCTCCAAAGGAGTCATAATGGAAAAATATGTTTCATGGCTGCAATTGATCGTTCACCATGGAACATTAAAACTTGATTACCAATTATTCTCCTCTGCGCCCTCACAGCGCCCTACAACAGTAGGTCCCAGTGAGAGGTGCACAAGCCATTTCTGGATTACAGTTGATTGAGTCGCTAGAGAGATGCTATTTAAATAGCAATAATGTGAAAGTGTCCTATCAACCGTTTGAAGGAAGACGTAGGTGCACATTGACGAGACATTTCGTGTTTCAATGCACCGTTCTCCGCTAATCTCGACTTATGTTCCATGATTTAGAGGTGCGAAAAAATTCCTTTCGCCTCTCAAAATAAAAACTTTATGAAATTGTTTTAACCCCTCTCATTAGGGATCTATTTGATGTCTATCGTTGTGCATGGAGCTTTGCGTTGCCCAAGCTTTGGTGCTTTAAAATGGTTCTAGACACGTTAATATGCAAATCAAATAAATGTATGGAAGTGAGTGGTTTTTAAATTAAGCTAGAATAGGCGGAGCCATGTGTATGAAAAAATCCAAAATGGACCGGGCAATACTTGTGTAGGCATTTTCAATAATTAAAATCAACACTTAAAATTGCCTCCGTTAAACAAATAAGACTCAAGAAAGCTATGAAAATAGGTACGAAGAACACTTAAAATGGCACTTTGCCCGTCAAACGGGAATGTGATCCAGACCACGCTAAATGACTGAATACATCTGATTTGCTTGGGAAAAAACTGTTGTACAGCTGATCTAAATAATTTAATGTCAACCGATGAGGTTAAACCAAGGCAACTAAAAAACCTGTGCATCGCTTCTTCCTTTAATCCTTTAAGCAGCATGATTTGAGCTTTGTGATTTGTTGACTCCAAAACAGAACGAAGCTTAACCATGAAAAATGAAGATTGTGTAAATGATAAATGATTCAGTTAAGAATTTTGGCAAAAAAGCCAAGTCGGTGACGAAATGAACCACTTTGCTTCCAACTTTGTTCACTATTCACTGCCAAGCAGGTAAGTAAAGCACTATGAGATGGCTTTTTCGAACACTCGATGTCTGTATGCTTAAGGCAGGCAAAATGCTCTATCAAGCACTCGATAATGCTATCTTGAGTCAGCTGCAAGCAGGGGCATTCCAACAAATTTTCAGGAGGTCCAGCTGTTTATAAGAAGTCCCGAAAAATTTACTAATATCCTTTTGGTAAATCATAGCTTTAATACTCAAGAAGCAGGGTTTAATGTGACTATTTGCCAGGAAACACTGTTAATATTTTGTGAAATATCCAGTCAATACCAATTCGTGCTGTTTGTAAGTCTCATCCACCCCTTTTAAGTTTTGGCAAGAGATCGCTCTCATTGAGCAGAGGCGATTGAAACACGCTAAATCATCATTTGGCATTCTAGGGAATTCACTAAGCCGACCAAAGGGCCTAGCATGTTGGCCTTCTGGAGTGGACGTTAACGACAGCGTTGTGTGATTGCCATTGGCCAGAAACGAAAAATATAAACAAGTTATTTTGCCTTTTAGACAGACTCCCAGCTTTGGAAAGATATCACTATATCAAATCTTTGCAGCTCTTACCACTTTATTTTTCAGTGCCAGTAACGTCCAACTCCAGAATGTTATTAAAAGTGGTCGAAAAAGCTAAGTCATTCTCAGTTAGTTGTTAAGTGTAGAGTTCAACAGGCCTTTGTGCCATCATTCAAATCATTATATATTGCGATTTCGATTATACTTCACACCGGAGATAATGTTATCGGCTAAATTCAAGTCTGCCTTCCAAGAACGACTTGCCTTCCTTTCAGCCCATCGGGATCCAAAGCTACTCCAGCTTCCGTCATTTCAGATGCCAAAATTTGTAGACAAGCCGTTGTAGCAAGTTACTTCTACTTATTTCTATACCGAGATTTTTGCAGTAATGCTTGGAAGGTTCTTTGTTTAACGATCCCGCGTCACCTGCATTGTATGTGTCAGGCATTTCCAGGATTTTCATTGAGATTCAATTTCGCCTTAAATATAAACAAATTCAAGGCATATTAAGGTAAATTAGGCTTGCATACGATATAGCCACTGGCCACTGGAATTGCTTTAATGTGTAATTATTTGAAATTGGGCATCAGCACAACGATGGTAGAGCACGTTTGCAGTTTTTAAACACAGAATCAACAGTTTTGAGGGGTTTTCGGCCCATTCTGAGTTGCTATACGGTGGACTTCACTGACTTAAAAGTGGACAAAGAGGTGAGTTGATGTATACGAGAAGGTGCAAATAAATAGGTCACATGGTTATGTGAATGCAAAAAATAGGGTAGAAAAATATAGAGACTAGCAAATCTGCCCAACAATTGGCCTCCAAGGCTGAAAATCCTTGAAAGAACCCTGAAGCGCAAGTCTTGTCATAACCGTGCGCCATTACAAAGAAGTTCGCGTTTACTGATGAATGGAATAGCTCTCTATTTAACATGAAAATGTTCTTCTATATTATGCCTTTACAGTTCAAGCAAACTTTTTCTGGTTTGAAACAAAAGTACATTGTCTTGGGGACTTACAAACAATCTTGTCTGGACAGACACGTGCGCAATTTAGTTGACATGTGGTAGGTATCGCTACAACTCCTTTTGTTCAAGTAGAATAAAAAATGAAAAACAGTGCTTGCTTAAAATATTTTTTTAAAAATAGTGGCCCACAAGGCGATGCATCTAGATGTATGGGTTTGACAATTCAAAAAAGGTCAACCTGACAAATTATCCACGAAAATCTAATGTATCGCCACAAGCTGAATAATGTTTTCCACATTGATCCTCCGTCCTCTTATCCACGAGGCTTCACGTTAAGCCGTATGCCTTTAACAGGCGCACTTACAATCGTGGACAGGAGTGTACAGTTACGAATTCACTTCCTCAAAACAGGTAGAAAAGGAAGAATTGGTTGTTTAAATCAAGCATTTAGCGTCCGATGCACAAGTGATTCAAAATCGAAACCTACTGAATCGCATCTAGTCGTCACAATAATTGCTTACAATGATTAAATGGTGGTCTATAAAAGAATAGTCGAATTCGAGATCTTCAATCATTGAAATATCACGTATCTGATACGCACCATCTTCATACAAAGCAGTTCATACATGATATTCCACTGCAGACACATACTGCAAAGATAATGAGCTTGTCATCTTTGTAATTTCTCAAACTTGTATTCAGAGAAGTCTCTCCAACCACTCCATTCTTAATGGAAAGCCGGTTTGCAACTGAAAACCCCCGTAGATCTAGGGTTCAATGCCAAAATAACAGGCTGCTAGACATTGGAACCTCAGGGTATGTTTCTGTCAGCTATCTAGTATGAGCTCTCTACGTAAGAAATAGTATTCCTGGCTGAAATCTTCAACGAATCTAAAGTACCAAGTGAAATTACTTCTTTCAGGCAGTTCTCTTGTTTCATTAAGAGCTTACTAGGGAAACAAAATAACAAAATGTTGTTGACTTTTTCTCAGAAAATTTTTTTTTTGAAACTAGAATCTTAGCCCACCATATTGACTAATAAACTGTTTATGGCTTAACGATTTCATTTATTACAATTTCTCATTGAGCGGAACATGTCGACAGTTGAACTAACAACATGGTAAGTGCGGAAACTAAACCAGCAACTTCGAATAGATTCCGGTCAATTTTAGTCATTTCATGGGTTTTTATTTTTCATACAATTCGACATTGGAGTGGCTTAAACGATAGACAATTTCTGTTTTTTCGATTAAAAGAAAAGACGAACTTCTTGTTAGAGCCTAGTTGAGCATCCTTGGACAGAGTAGACCGTGAAGCAGCCTTCTAGATAAAATGCAGTGGATTATTTTTTTGACCATCGTTTCTCACAGATCTGCTTCTTCGTTGCACTGCGGTGGAGTCTCACACAGTTTGAATCCTGCAGATTGACTGTGACTCGATGTATCTGGCATCCAGCATGTAATGAGTAGGCAGCCGAACTGTTTTTTGCCATTTTTCATGCAAATGACTTTTCAAGTTTGGTGGAAGACACCCAACTACTTAATCCTCTCTCGCTAGAAGATTAGACCTGTTAGATTCCTCAGGAAATTTTTGCTAAAATACCTTTTAAACTCGTTTCTCTTTAACTTACCAAAGTTTGGTTATTAATCACGTTTAGTTCTGAAGTTTAGTTTGAGAAGTTTTATAGATTTACTACTAAATCTAAAACTAGATAAATAATATCAATTTTGTTGCTAGTCGGGGTTTCAGAACCTCATTAAACCAGTCAAATAAAAGAAAATTACGATATTCATAGCCACCGTCTTGGCGTACTACCTGGGTTCGTACAGGAGTTGGCAGTCAACAGAGGCAAATTTTCAGTTGATAAGAATCTAGCTTCTGTTCGGCTACGATGGTCCGACCCTGTCCAAGCGCTTAAAGTGATTTTACCTTACTCGGACGTCAATGAGGCTGAGGCGATGGGATGGTTCTGAGTCAATTATGTACCGGATCTATGAGAAAGAGCCAATGAAAACAGAATGGCTGGTTAAGTGGTCATACGATCATAAAGGCCTATCAGCGTTTTCTACCGGCTTTGAAAGGAACTATGAATGCTTGTAGAACGAAAATCAGAAGACATCTGCTGATAAAGTTCAAATTTTATATTTATTTATCCTTTCTGAACTATTACAACTGAAATTAAAGTCTTTAGTCCTTGATTAGTTCCTTTTCGATCTTTATACAGCCCTTTTGAATGACCGAAAAAGGCAAAGCCGGAATAAAAAAGTTACTTTCTTGTCTTTGAACTAGTTAGACTAGTTAGATTTGCATTCAGAGGGGAGCTGAGACAACTTGAAGATTGAACCCTTAATGTCCCACTGTCACCACATCTTGCCAAAATCCATCCCGACGGTTTTACTGCAGTCGTTTACTTCTCGTTCTAGCCTAAATTTAGTGCTCTCTTATCCAAACCAACGATGGATTCGGATGGATGGGATGGTTGTACTTTCCGTCTGACCAGTTTTTTGGAGTGTACTACGGCTTTAATGCCAAATTCCTGCGCCTGTTTGCCAGCAAAACTTACGGCTGTGTTTATCTCAAAGTAGTTCAGTTTAGCCTATCATTTAGTACATTGTTGTTATTAAGGACTTGCATGAAGAGACTTTCCATAAAAAAAGTTTCTTGGCGACATTTCATTTCATCGCCAACTTCCGTCACCACGAGGCAGGTTTTTCAATTCCAGATTGTAAAAATTAAATTAAAATTCAAAGCCATTATTGTTTTCACTTTTATTTTGCCACCGGAACAAGTCCTTCATATCTCTGCCTGTCTGTTAAGACTATGAAATAGCACTTCTGTTATGACCACACGCTTTTATTGTCAAAGCCTTTTTACCAAAACTGGTTCTGCTATTTCATTACCCATATTTCTAATTGGGTAATCTTTGAACAAGTTTGGACCAATTTGTAATGTATACACTTTTTGAAATACCGAAGATCATTGGTAAATGAGCGCAAAGGTGGAGACTGTTAACTTTGATATTTCTGATTTCCTCATGACTGGAACAGGGGAACGAGTGATATTACGGCATCTCAAACAGTCATCTCAGCTTGCTATTTGCTTTCCTGTGTAATCCAACAAAATTGAGCATTTTGACCCTAGTGATGAAATTTCCTTAAAAAAGAATGGTTCATTGTTTTAGCTCGAGCTGCGAGGAGACAACAAACAATTCTACGAAAATCGCAGATGGTTTGACATATTCAGCGTTCGACCTGTAGCTGTGTACCCACTCTCTTACCGCCCAACTCGTATCTAGGAATACAGTCTTTCAATCATCGACATGACCCAGTAGGCAGCTACCAATTAAATGACTAGACCGCGCAAAATGGTTTTTTCTGTGAATTGATGCAATTCGAAATTTAAACCTTGCAATATTGTACTGTTCAACGGGCACAAAAACCATCCGACGAGTTTCGTATAAACTAGCATTAAACATTAAGCCTAGTAAGGGCGGAACTTAATACAAGGACGAGACAGAAATCTGCAGTTGAAGTGTGTGAGACCTTCGAAATTCGCCACATTCTGTGAAGTACGAAATGCCCGCTTCCTTCGATTCGCCCAAATGCAATGCAGTCATTTTCAAAGAACAAATTTAAAACAAACAATAAAATAGAAGTAAAGGACATAACGAATTTCATACATTTTTGATTAAAATATATATTTATATAATGTATTAATTTTGGTATATAACCTCTTTATTTCAACGTTTTGTTTAATGAGAAATTGTTATGTGGTTGTACGCTGCCATCAGCTCGCCATCTACCAACGAAGTTGAGGCATTTTAGTCTCTACTCTAACTGGTGATGTTAGCCAGCTTGAATAGACCCTATCTGCCATATACTCATAAATCCTCTCTACTCCTAACGTCCGAATCTTGTGTCAGTTGAGGCCACAGCCCCCCCCCCCCCCCCCCAAGTGACAATCTTAAGAAGAAATAAACTTTGCTAATAAATTACGACTAAACAAGGTGAGCCTCGAAGAAAACCAAACGGTCCTAAAATTTGCGAAATCCTCAAATTTTACAATGTCGAAATATCCCTTTGCGTTGGATCGATTCAAAGTTAACAAGAGAACTGAAATGATGTTCCATGTTGAGAAATTATTTAATTTAATTAGTAAATTAAATCGGTTTGGATTCCTGCCAGAGCCAATAGTCAATAATATCAACTGTATCGGATCGTTAGTGATTCAAAGATGGATCACCACAAAGGAGTCCAGTAATATTCACCTCTAGAACTTGAAAACGAGAAATTTCAGCATCGGACGCCAGCGAGAGCGAGAAAGCATATGCTTCCGAACACAGTTACCATTCAAATAAGCGCAGTCATATTTATTATCAATGCATAGAAGTTGGAAGGTGATGGATATACAGACGGTCTCTTGATACAACTGATTTCCATGCTCACAAAGCTTTGAAGGTAAGAAATTCTCGTATTTACAGTCTGCTGCAGCTTTACTTTTTAAAAGTGACCGAGCAGATCTATTCATGCATGTAACCGCGCATTGAAAATGGTAAAAAAATTCCCTTCGACTTTAATACTTACCCCGCTTTTTGGGATCAAATTAAATGGTGCAAAGCTTAAAGAAAGAAGTAGTCATGGCCTTACTTAAGGATTTCAAGTAAAAAACTCCGGACGAAGAGCTTTATAATACTATGAGAGCTCATCAGATCATCGATGAAATCACAGAATCCAGGCGAAACTAGCTTATTTGCATAATCATTTCGCAAGCCATATCGTTCTTATTCAACATTCTTTCTGGTCACTGTTCGAATTGCAGACTTCCGCGCCTTGACTGAACTTCAGAACTTAGTAACATTCTCTACACATCCAAACGTGATACTTTCATCGGCACTGTTGGCCTATCCAGAAGTGCTGACACTGACCGCGTTAAAGAACCTCTGACATATTTTGAAGTTTTGATCAGTGAACTCTTTGGCCCTCAGTTGACATTGTCTAACAGCATCAAATACACAGCCTTACATTGAAGCAAGTGCTCATTCACCTCTATGGCCATTTGGTAACTTGGAGAACATTTAATATTGAATGAGAATTATTAAGGTACTTTGAAAGGAACAAGCAATACTGCTTTCTCCTTGTAGCAGAGTGATACTAATTGTAGGATGCCAACACGAAGAATACACTTTACCATCCGAATACCCAAAGCTTAAGAATTAGCTTTTTTAAAAACAGGGCGCTGTGTTTATTAGGTTTTAGAATTCATGTTTCTTCCGCTATTAGGGCTTATCATCATCCATAACATTGTATTCTTATTGAAAATAATAGGCTTAGAAATCATAAGACGTAGTATTCTGTGTAACTCGGACGTAGATATTTCTGGATGAGCACTCTGACTTACCAAGGCAGACATTTAACTAATCCAGTAACAAATCATCCAATGATTGCGAAAACTTAAAAAAAAATGCAAGGAACGCAAAAATTAGGATTATGGACTGTGCGTTCTTGTTGCTATCTATGGAAACTCTTATTTTGCGAGTTGAATGGTAAATAGGGGAGTTTGTGCCTAAGTCTACATTTAAGTAAAATTTAAATCTACCACTCCAGCCATCCCTTTCCAAAATGGTCTTTAGGATTTTTCCTGTTATTGCGTTGAATTTGAAAGTTATTTTGTTCGATGAATATGTGAATAAATGGAAATACGAGGTCTGAAATTTTGCCACGTTGTGATCTTGGTGAGGATTTGGGGTAATTGCGATTGGTTGAATTCCAGGCCATAACAATAAATAGCAGATTAAAAGTCTCATTTACACTGAAACTTCCATTTGCTTATAATTCCATTTTTAAGGAATAGTTCAGATTTTGAAGTCTTCGGTTTGTACGAAGCACCAAGTCTTTCCTCACCGATTGCGAAAACGATTTCCATTTTCCTGTTACTGAACTCTGGTTGACAGAAGAGAAATTCTGGCTGAAATCATCTTAGCCAACGCAGTCTAGGCGTAGATAATGGAATATTATTTGACTCTGTAGCTGAAATGGAGGATTAGGAGATTCGACTAATTAACAAACGCTCAGGAAGAGGATCTATAGGGGAAAAGCAGAGATTTGATTGATACTAGCCGCAAAGGCGCAAAGAGCATATCTACTGATGAGCTGGCCGTGTGGTTAGAAAGCCGGTCTTAAGAACATTTATTACAGGGAGGAAATCAAGCGCCGACACAGATACACCATGTTGTGCCCAGAAAACAAATGGTTGAGCCCCTCGTGGAGATCACAGAGGGCAGAATCGGACTTTTCTTGCTTCTTGCGTTTAATTAAACTTTATTTTCGACATCCTATCCATTCTGTTTATTTCCAAACCGAATTCCGAACCAACCACTGTTATGACAAATGCGTAAGCAATTTCACTATCCTTACATATCTCAATTCTCAGAATTTACGATCACTTCCTTCTTATTATTAAGGCTAATCAAAGTTTTCCGATGTAAATTCAATGCCGAAATTCCCAAATCAGTAATCTTACTAAACTTCCTTATGTAATCAGAGTGTCGATTCGCAAAGATTAGCAAACAAGTGATTACTTTAGTTTTTCGCTCATCACTACTGTTATTGCTGTTGTTGTTATTATTATTATTTACTAAAGTATTATTTTATTACATCATAAAAATACAATATGCGTTCAATGTTTCATATTGGTGGTAACAACGGGATTACTTGTTTTCGAGTTGATGAGTAAATTGGAACGAGACTTTGAACAAAGTTTAATTCCGACTTTCGTCTTTTGCGCTCCAAAATTATTGCCGATGGAAATGAAAACATTGGTTTTTAAGGATCTTTTATGGACAAGTTGAACAAAATCAAACCCGTCACCTTCATTGCCATTTACTTCCGTTTCTATCATCATTAGAATATGACTTTTGTCTTGTCCAAGATTTTTTGCTTGTAGTCCTCTTTTTCTTCAAATTTCAGAAATTGATACCCACTTATTTTACTTATGGTAGGCGTAAAACTCGTATACATCCATAAGTACAAAGAATGTCACACTAAATGCCAAATTGCTAGACAACCGTTGTTGTGACGATAGACCGAAAAATTGATAAGACAATCTAATAAGCCTTCACGTCAGAATAGCCTGTCGATGTAGTAGCTGAAAAGGTCAACCTTATATTCTAGTTTTCATATCTGCAGAAGAAAACTACAGAAAGCTACAGAAGTAGCATCATTTGTACCAATGATCGGGATGTACATTCTGACGGCTTTGGCGTTGAAATTGACGAATGGATTGCGCTTATCTATTCTATGGAGTTTGTTCGTAATAACGCAGATAGAAATAAATCACGTATATTAGCTAATTAAAACTTCCATCAAAGTCGGTTTCAAGGACCATTATATTCCGTAATATTATGCATTTCAAATATTTTGAATTTCAAATTTTCCAATTGGTAACATGAAAAAGACTGCCTCTACTGCATCAGTTTGTCCAGAGACTCGTTTGTGATCTTTCAAATTTTTCCCTCCTTGGGAAAGAGGAGAATACCTTGAATTCCAAGAGTTCAATCGAATAGATACCCAAAATGATCTTTTGATGCTTACTTGGGCATAGGAGTGCTCGATTATTAAGTGCAAGCCTGCCCTAGCAGAAGAAAATCCAGAAATATTGAGGTCTAAAGAGTTTGATCTAGAGCACAATCAAGCACATTTTCCAGCAACGATGACGACTTCCAATCAGCGCTCTAATGGTGGGGTCTTGAGGTTGTCTGTGGCTAAAAACAATAACCTTCTGTCTAGTTAAAGTATCTTTTCCATTTTATCGTAGTGAAATGCCTTAAATAGATCTTCTGAGCTGACATAGTCCTTCCGTTAGGTAACCAATTATCATAAGGGCTTGAAAGAGTATTAAAGACAAAAAGCAGAAGATATCACTATCCAAGGGTCAGAAGACTCAAATTTTTAACTAATGAAATCTAAAGTTCTGATCATCTCGTCGTGGAAGTGGATATGTAATTATTAAAAGAAATTTATCAAACCCAATGTAGTTTCGTAAACAATCGTTGCAGCCCTGAGACCAAATGTTCAATCAGTCCTGTGGTTGTGAATGACTAAACAATAATTAATCTTAGGGAAAATCGTGAAATAATAGAATCTTCGTTTGACATCTCTTTATTAAAATGAGCTGTGAATTTTAGCATAGTCTGGCTCAACAAAATGGAAAAATCAGATCACATGCAGTTAGAGATGGTTATCAGAGCATTCGACGTCAATAGGAATCGTCGCTCCTTGTTAAGCATCCAATGCAAATGTTCAAAAGTCCTTGCTTTACTTTCGCGGAGGAAAATAAGGCAAGCAGGCTTCAGTCAAAGGGATATCAAATCTACCAGGTGGACAGAACCTGAATGGGATTACTGATGAGGTGGTTTTTGTGAACATCAAGGCGTAGTGGAGTCCATGGCGTTAAGCAAGAGCGTGAGGAAACATGGTCGCAGTGAGTTGAAGGAGACTTGTACCGGATGCTATTCCTAGTCAACAACGAAGATCCTCATTATTAAATAATGTCAATTGTTTTTATATTACTGAAGGGTAGCTTGACATAAACATGTATTTACCCAAGCGAAGGTCCTTACATGACCTACTATAGATAACGGCTAGGACCAATGTATAAATGGAATTTATGCGTATTAACTTTTGGTTTTGCAAACTTATGATTCCATTTACTCCAACTTTTTTGTATTTCACAAAAGAAAACATGAGCAATGACCTCTAATCTGGTAATAGTCTCATATTTGTGTTTATTTTAGTCTCACATTTTCCTGATTCTCTGTTTAGGTTCCTTAAAACACGAGTTAACTTTCAACCCTTTTATTTCTCATTCAATGGAATTTCAAAATAGTTTAAAAAGCAAAATTTAGTTTCTAATGTATTGTCATAATTTCAGATGACACTTTTTAATTTTATTAAATTGAACACAGAGAAAATTAAGAAGCTAATTTTTCAGTTGTTCAATTGTGAAAAAATGAGTTGTCAAAACGTTCCCTGAGGAAACCTTTTGGCCGGACACTCAAATCTCACGCATTTTATTATCAAACTAGAAAGTGAAATAAAATCTAAACTTAAAACTCGCCCAAAAACAATAAGCTGTTTGCCTAAAATTAGCCCAAACATTAACCTAAGTGCCGGTTACAAATAATTTTAATAATGAGTTGATAGAGTGAATAATCTCATCCACAATAATAATTTAGGTTGGTAGAATACTTGATGACCTATGAATTCGGAAACGCTACATAGAAAATAGTAGAACGACTGTCGACGCCGACCAATGTAGGCCCACAATGAAAGACTTTCCTGATCAATAAAAGTATGGACATCCGTGAATAGTGTTGAGGCTCCGATCGCTGATATAAACTCACTATCAAGAATCGTCTTTGTGGAGATCCCAATCTACAGCTTCCAAGTGCTCTATGTAGGAGGCAACAAGTATTGAGAAGCTTTTGCAGCATTTTAGTGTCTCCTCTATTCTTGATCAGAAGTCGCGAATCTCTAGGTATGGTGCTTGTGGACTTATGGTGTTACAAAATGATCAGGCTGACTGCGCCTTCGTCTGAATAATAATGGGAATTTTCTTATAATGGCTGAGCGCATTTAGCCTCCAACTGTTTTAACCGCCTAGTTATAATCTTTCCAATTCCTTTTGTTGGCATCAATACTGACGGCTATTTTTGATTTCGAAATTTGCTGCATCGCCTTTGATATTGAGTGAGCAAGGTGATCTCACCTCCGTACACTGAGTTCCGATTAAACCCGATTGTCATCACTCCAATTAAACATTTTTCTGTCCAGATTTAAGTGGGAACTTTGCCGATTTCACAAAGGGGATAGGTAAATAGCAGCTTTAGTTTGCAAAGGTAGTTCATTTCAGTCTGATTGGAGTTTAATTTACATTCACTTTCTGATCGCTGATTACCTCACTTACGATGGTGAATTTGGCCTGAAATGAAGCTATTAGTTAACCGAAGTTCTAGCGATAACCGTTTTCCGAGGTTACCGCATACGCTGATTAAACAGACAGAACTTTTTACCAAATTGCATTCCCATGTCACTCTCTATTATGCCTAAGAACGGTGAGACAGTGGAGGATAAGATCGCAATTCTACTTTTGGTCTTAGACTGCCTCATATAAGGGTCGAGACAATTTGTTTGTCCTCTCTAATAGCAGTATGAATAGTTAATCAGTGGAAAGAGACACTCATAGAACAGCTGTACCATACATTTTGGAGGATATTCTGTTCAAACCTCATCCCCTCTCCCATGTAATGCTATGATAAGATGCCTCAAATGTAGCATTGGACCGTTTTCGATCCGTCAAGGGGATTCCTTTTAAAGGGAAGAAAAACGCATGGCATAGTAGCGCTTACTGCGCGAATCCCTCTAAGAGATCAAGCAACAGGTTGAAGACGAATAATAAATTGCTCGATTCGAGTTGAAGTTTAATTTTCTAAAAAGCAAACAAATCGGGTCAATGCATATCGTCAGATAACAATCTCATATAGTCCGTCTTTGAATTTACTCAAAATAATACTAAGTGAAAAAGAGTCCTCATTTCCAAAAATGTTTCCCAAGCTCTCAGAATCTTGACTTTGATTCAAAGAGCAACGCACAAAGTAGATCATTCGTTATTGTTCCTACCTTACTTCGAAGAAAATTAAAAAAAAACTCTATGCAATGGCCAGCAGATCGAGAAAGTGGAATAGACCAACGATGCCCCTCTCTGCATATCGAACAAATGTAACAAATTGCTTAGGGACTGGGCTACCTAGGAAACTGGACTCCTGCTATCTTGATTCTTTCGAAAGCGAAACGTCGAAACTCTACCGCGGATAAAGACTGCATTCGTACAGCCTTCTCTAGACTGAACTTGGCGAAAAATCTAGGAATGGCGCTACATAGAGGAACGATAAAAGAAAGTTTTCTTTCTTAGCAATTCTTTCTTTACTTCTAAATTCAACTGATATAACGTCGTTCATGCTGTTATAATTGGTGTGATAAATCCTGAATTTTACCATTAATCTGTCACTTTTTTTTCTCCACCAAAACTGTGGTTCTAATATGGACAGAAAATTCTATGCATACAAGTGATTTTATGGATATGGGCTTTTAGCTTTTTTTATTGGTATCCGTTTTTCACGAAAGGGTTCTATATTCTTAACTGAACCATTAAAAATGACAATAAACTTGCTGCCAAAATGATTTACTTTCCAGAAAAATCGAGAAATTTATCGAT
This sequence comes from Moniezia expansa, assembly GCA_019097775.1. Classification (NCBI taxonomy): domain Eukaryota; kingdom Metazoa; phylum Platyhelminthes; class Cestoda; order Cyclophyllidea; family Anoplocephalidae; genus Moniezia; species Moniezia expansa. The sequence continues at coordinate 11,320,982 of JADFDV010000053.1, forward strand.
AAAGTAGTGGTAAACTTTGTGTACACGATGTCAACTGTAAATTAATAGTAGTCTATTCAACTATTTGTTGAAATAAAGTTTCCTTTGATGACTCACGATTACTCCCAAAAAGAGACATTAGCTCTTAAATTCTCTATTATTCATCATTGTCTCTTCTCGAAGGCTAAATTTTATCAATGTAAGGGCTCAGGTCTCTTTATGAAATTGATGAACTAAGCAACTTTGAAGTAGTTCCCGCCTCAAGTCCACGATTATTGTCCCAGGCTAGAGGAAAGACTGGCGAAAATAAGAAAATATGTGTCACATTCATTCGTGCAAAACTAAAATTTACGATTGAACGGGGATGATCGGTTAAATCGAAAGCGGCCAACTCAGTAGTAAAAGCATGCTATGGCTGTACAGTTGGCAATTTAGAGCTCAGCAACGAGTTTAGCTTGCAAAAACGCATGTTTAAATTCACATATATCTATTTATCAGTATGCACTATGATGAGTTTTAGCAATTATTCAACGAGATCGTTTTTCATTTCTCTATCATCGTGTGTCAACAGATGAAGTCTCACAAGTGCCCAAGGGTTGAAGGAATGTACACTTTCATCAACTTTATATGTGCTTTGAAAAATGACTTTTTGACTGGTCGATGAATATAAACATTGATATGAATATGAGAGGGCTCCCATAATTTCATTGACTTAGTGCAATAAAATTCTAAATTATATAAAAAAACAATTTCCATGCCATGGTTTCACTGCTCTAAACTGAGTCTTCAGCACCTTCGCGAAATAAATCTGCACAAAATTAACTTGAAACAAAAATTATACATTCTCAACCTTCATCCGAAAATTTTTAAAATTAGCTAAATCCGTCTGCTGTATGTCTTATGAAATTGATTAGTGCATTATTTTCTTTATGTATTTTGTCACTATTGTTTAATTTTCCTGTTCCTCAGGCAATTATGTAAGCTTCACGGGTGTCTTGTCTAGGGCCTTGATCTGGTGCGTGTGGCCTTGGTATCCTTGTTTTCATTGTACCTTTCCCATATTCTCATAGCCATTTTTCAGTCTCAATTTAATCCTTACATTTCTCGTCTAGCCCCTTTGGCGTCGTTAAATGCTGAAACCATTTCAGACTCTTCCCAAAAGGTTCCTATTCGCTCCCCTTGTAAGTTATTCTGCATTGATTTCACCACAACGCTCTCAGAAAAGTCTTCAAAGCTTTACTTCTGTACCTTCATATGAATCGGAGTCGAAGATATGCATTCAGTCCGTAGAATACAAAACTGATGACTGGTACAATTTATCCCCAAAAATCCACAGCCTCCTTTCTCGGGATTTGCATAAGCAGAAATATCACCCTCTCTGGTTAATAAAGCAAAGGATCTTGGACTTTTTACATAAGGTGAGATTGTTTAAATTATCTGTTTTGAACGCTTAGTGGCCAGATCATGGGCAAGTCGACGGGAATGCAACATATCAGCCGCTCTTCTCTGTCCACGATTCAATTAGCCCAGTTGTTTCAACCTTTCAGAATTTCGATAGTCTACTCGTCAGACCGGGTCATGTTAGTCGACGCCCCACAGATACGTATTATCTCAATCGAAACACATGTCTTCGCAGCCATACGTCAGCCCATGAAATGGAGCTAATTAAGTCTGGTTTGAATGCTTTTGTTACAGTTGGGGATGTTTATCGGCGGGATGCTATTGACGCTCTGCATTATCCTGCTTTTCATCAATTGGAAGGTGTACGTCTCTTCTCACAGAAAGAGGTAAGGTTCGCATACTTCATTACATGATCAGGTTTAATATTGGTATTTTGTGGGGTTTTATCGAAGACCAAAAAGCTTTTAATCATGAAAGAGTGGTAGTGGGAGCCTTTCTTGCAACAGTGTTTCATTTTGTGCGCTGTCCACACAATCTGTTTTTAGAAGTTAATGTTTCTCTTCAGCGTGTTCTCTCGAATCGTCCGTGCCTAGAGTTCTCAACCGGACTCAGGGTCTCGTTTCCTCTTAAGCATTAATTGTTTATCAGTCTACTATCTTTTAACGGTTTTTGTATTCAGACCTCTAAGTATCTTGATACGAAATCCGCGGCATCTCGTGCGAACTTAATTAATTATTTCACGTTTAATTACAGCTCTTCAAAGGCATAGGGCAATCAAACAGTAGCTCCAAACTCTTCGAATACGAGGCATCTGCAGTTTTGGATCCACTTTCTGAGGCTGTTCCATCATCCGAAATGCCTGAAGGTAAACAGCCTCGTCACACCCCCGAAACTGCTCGTCGTCTGCAACTGAAGCTGAAAATTATTTTGGAAGAATTGGCGATCCACTTGTTTGGCGAAGGTGAATCCTGGCACAATAACTTCGTTCGAGAAATGTGCTTCTACTTAAATGAATTCTAGTAAATTTAACTTTTTCTTTGGAAATTACCTTCACCCCTATTTTTTTTATCTATCTGCCATCTAGAAACCCCTATGCGCTGGGTGCCTGCCTACTTTCCCTTCACACATCCCTCATTTGAACTGGAGATTCAAACTGGCGTAGTAACTGGAGGTGACACTGATGGGTGGACTGAAGTATTAGGCTGCGGCATTCTGCGTCAAGAGATTCTTGATCACAGTTAGTGTATTTGATTTTAGTAACCTAGATGTTTTTTTCAGGTGGAGCAAGTGATAAAGTTGGGTATGCATTTGGATTGGGCCTAGAGAGATGGGCCATGAAACTCTATGGGATTCCGGACATTCGCTTATTCTGGTCCAAAGATGAAGGCTTTCTGCACCAGTTTGAGGTCAACGATATCAATAAGCAAATCACCTTTAAGGTAAGCAAGTATGATACAAACTTATTAATGCCATTATTGAAGTGATAGCTAATTTACTTCGAATGCCCTTTGTAGGCTGTGAGTATCTTCCCACCTTGTCCGTTGGACATCTCCTTCTGGCTTCCGGATACCTCGCAGGTCAGTCACTTGGAATTCGAGAGGGATTTCTTTGAGCTGGTTAGGGAGGTGGCCGGGGATCTTGTTGAACAGGTTCACATTCATTCTTGTCTATTTTTGCACTTTTTTTCCTATTAGACTCTATGGAGAAGGATGCCCGCCTCGTTTTTTCTCTTAAAAGGTTACTCTGATTGATCGCTTTGAAGACATTGAAAGAGGTCGAGTAAGCTTGTGTTACCGCATTGTCTATCGAAATCACAGTCGAACCTTAACGATGGAGGAGGTGCGTCCACTGCATCAGAGCGTCGGTCAACTTGCAGAATCTCGATTCCGTGTCAAAGTCCGCTGAATTAGCAATGAACTGAACATATTTTCATCTGCTACTGTCAATATTATCATATATTTGAGCGAAATCGTGTCTTATTCTCTATAATTGAACTAAACTGCGAAAAGGCAATATTAACCTCTGAGGAATTCAGCTTTCCTAGATCAGCGTAGTACAGCTACATAAGCTGAAAAACTCCCCTGCGAAGCAAAATGCTGGGACGCAGCCTAGGGTATGGGAACATGGCCTGTGAGTTGCAAACCAGATGCTGAATTCGATAGGTTAGGGTTGATGTGAAAGAATGCTTAGCGCTGAGGCAGAAAGCCCATGAAAGAGCTTGAACTAGCTCTTCTCATGGAAAGGGTTCGAATAGGCCAAAACTGAAGGGAAGTTCGCAGGGGTTGCTGTCTCTCAAGGCCAAATCTGTAAGAAACTCCGCGACAGCATCAAAAATATATAGGTACTTGAAAGCAACAGCACTGAATTGTTGTTTTGAAAGCTGCGTAAACAGGAACAATTATCAGACGTAAGCATTCACTTTTCCAAGCAAAAGAACTAACAATGACTAAAGAAAATATTCGTTAACTTCAACGAAAATGAGCATTTTAGTTCATTATTCGTTTTTTTCAGTCAAGGCGGTAATAAATCAAACTGAGATACAAAATGACAAGCAGTATAGAGAACACATGACATGAAAGATATTGTACTTAAAACATTGATAATAACTGGCACCTCCACTCCATTCAAAAGCCCGTTCAGACCTCTCTTAAGGAACTACTGGCAAAAGGAAAATTTACATCGCACTCTGAATAAGATGATAAAATCATAAATAATTCAAGAGTTTCGGCTTGCAAATGCACTCAGCTTCGCATAAAAGAAAATGTTATTGCAATTTAACTTGAGTTCATGCTAGCGATTGACCTGACTAGCCAAATCACTTTAACGACGAGGAGAGAGCCGAAATTTGGAGTCAGATATTGTTGTTAATAGTAAAGAAATGACAATTCGAACCCGCAATTCATTGTAGTCCTCGTTGGTGACAAAATTATATCAAGGCCTTCAGAATAAAGAAAACTAACTAGGATTAATAAATTAGTGGCAAGAAATAAAGAAGCGCAATAATCCTCGAAACATATGTTATATATAGTCTATAGGCAATATTTTTTGTAGATAACCTCTAATTAGCACCTGTGACCAATGAATTGTTTTAACCTATCGTATTAAAGTACCGCAGCTGCGCGCACGGAAACGAATCCTCGCCGAAGTTGGAATTGGTGCGTTTATGCTTCATCGGTTGTGTTTGTTCATTTAACTGCATAATGGGTAATTGTGGGACTCATTCTTCCGCAACTGACGAAGTTGAAGATGCCAAACAGTATCCGAATATGACTTTTGAACAGCTTGATCAGTTTCAAATGGATTTTCACAAACATTTAATAAAATATGGAACAAAATATCCAGAAATATTCAAACCACCTCTTCGTTGTGCAGCAACAGATCCTTCTCTTGACCAAGTTTCTGATCGAAACTTCCCTTGCGATATCCCAAGTGCACGTTCCATCACTCCGAGCACAGGTTGCCGACCAAAAAGCTATATCAAATGTCCAAGCTTAGACGGTTCCCGAATGAATGGTTCCTCCTCTCCAATCAGTTACAGAGGTGGCGGCAGTATTAGTAGCGAGAGACGCCAACAGCTTGAGCAACGTCCTAATTCGGCTTCCCATCTTATGCGATATGGTCTTAATAATATCAGCAACAACAGCAGCAGCCATTCTCCTGGTACAAACTCCTGTGGTCATTCCAACGATCGCCGTGGTTCTCCTACGGCCAAACAAATACAGCTACTTGCGATTAACAATTCAGAAAAGAATGCTCAAAGATTAAACTCCAAGCCAGTTCAACAAAAGTATCTAGTACATCATTCCCATAGTAAAACTGTTAGCAAATATTTCATTGCAATTTTCGACTACAAAGCTCGCAGTGACGAGGACCTCACTGTACATAAAGGAGATATCGTTACCATTCTCGACCGAAGGTTAGTTTAGTGTTGTTAATTTCAATCATCTTTCTGCCAATATTGCCTTTGCCGCTTAACCACTTTTGTATAGTTCGTAGCCTTGAAAATATGTTGTTCGTAGTCTAATTAAATTTTACCTTAAGTCTGTGCATTTTCTCATTTTTGTTCCCTTTGATAATTTAAAAACCGCTGGATCCCCTATTTATCGTTTATCCATGTTTCTTTCAATTGTTTGCTTTTTTATTAAAGTCTGAGAAGATTGTTTTGTTTAACGTTATAGGGTGTTAGCATTATGATAACCTTTCTTGCAGCCAGTTATCTCCCGTAAATAAGGAGTTGTTCAAATTAAATTTAGGAACAGGTTCAAAGGCTTTCCAAGATCAGTTTTTATCTCCCAAAACTGCTACTATTTTTTTTTCCTAGTCTGAAATTTTAAATCGGTTAGTTAACTTGGAACAATGAAAAAAATTTCGAAATCGTCAAATCATTCGTGCTTATCGCGAATCCCAAAAAACTTAATTGGAAAAAGTTAGGCGTTTCTGAACTAATTTGTTCAAGCGAAACTTTTGTATTCCAAGTCCAGTTTTTTACTTGCCGTGTACTTTCAAGTCAGTGTTAAAGTCTCCAATTGTTATCATCATTTCGGGTTTTCATGGGCCTCAGCCACTCACGTCCACCATCTGGATCTTGCCTTGGCAAGCCTCTCGCGTCCACAGTCCCACTTGTGTGTACGCAATTCAACCTTGCGGTTCTTTGCATAAGATCTTATTTTCCAAACCCTGATTGGCCCACTCAAGGCCATCTGCAAATCGTTGATGCTGCATGCGATCGCCTTGCCGGCGAGCGCAAAATATCTTGCTCCCTGTCTGATTTTTGACCGTTATTATCTGAGAAATGGGTAGATCTAGATATTTAATCAGTGTCATCTATTTGCAATTTCAGTGACACTGACTGGTGGCTCGTGGAGAATGCGTCAAACCACTCGCATGGGTTCGTGCCATCTGCCTACCTTGCGGAAGAAGATTCCATCGAGGTCTTTGAGTAGGTCTTCCCGTTATCCCAAAACAACAGCTTGGTTTGGGAGCCATTTTGCCGTTTTCCTTGCCAGATGGGCGTGTCAATGCCCTCTATGCTCCCCCTTTCGCTCTGCTCTTGCCACGTTCACTTCCTGAATAATTCTACCCTCGTGCATAGCGAAAAGCAAGGCAGGAGAAAAACCTCAAACGTCATATGTGTGTATGCATACAGGTGGTGGGGTTCTGATATCTTTTGTGTCGATATTTCCATGTCTACAGTCACTGATGGGTACTTGTAGCCACAATCTACTGCCGTCTCTGCCCCCCCCCCTCTCCTTTTTTTCGGGTGTCACTCTGATATTATCGGCGTGGGAAATGCTGTGTTGGTGGAGAGCCACAGTATTCTAAGACTTGAGCGTCCATTAGTTTCCTATTCAAAGGTTTGTTTATCGGGAAAGCGGCTAGATTTTTTTCTCCCTTAATTCACCTTTCGGATCTGGGAGACAAGGTCTAGTTGCAGAGAGAGCAGAAAATATGCGTTCCGTCCTTGGTTCCCTGCTGTTAGTTATTTCATCGTTTGAGGCTGTTTGCAGCCCCCCCCCCCCCCCCCCGGGAACATTGGTTTCCGACTTAAATCATATCTCAGCCGGGTCTTGATAGTGCTCCCTGACTTGGAAGTTTGTTTTCTTGCTAATTCTGTTGCCATTCTTGGTCCATATGTGACCGAGGTTATTATTGAGTGAATGGGGAGACGGGAAATAAACGTGGTGGTAATTCGGATCACTGCGTCATCTCTAAAAGCTGTTTTAGCTTTTCTGAGTGCATGTGCACGGACTGTCCAGTTGAGGATAACTATTTATTGTCTTGAGAGGCAAACCTGTACGAGATCGCCATACCGCTACAGATACGGGTAAATTAATGGTTGGGCAGAACAGTGTCATTCATCCCCCAATGGGTGGATGTTGGCGAGAGAAAAGGACACCCAAATATCCATCGCTCATGCAGGTGTTATCAGGCGTGCATGCACTCCTCCGCTCTTGGATGGACGAGGACACGAGCGGTGAACGTGCGAAAAGCACACAGATGACCTAGAAACGGAACACACATACACACGCATATAGCTTGCAGTTGGGTGTCCATGTTAGAGGTCAAAGTGGAGAATGTGTGCTTGTTGCCGCCGATGCCGCTGCTGTCCGCTGCTTTGCGTGTGTCTTCCCTTTTATTCCAACTGCCTTTCCGCTGTGGGAATGGGCGTTTTCTCGAGGCACATGCAAACCTCTACTGGCCAAATTTGCTTCAATTTCTACCACTGATATCAGCTCTAGCAGTTTCGAGGCGGTATAGTTACGTCGCGAGGGAAACACAATGATTGAATAGTTAAATATATAAAAGTCCAAGATACAGCGGTTTGGTCGGTTATCCAATATCAGCAAAATTTTTCAGAGCTATTTTCATTACCATTTTTGGGCGATGTTCCAGTTGGATTAGCAGCTAGATCCTAATTTAGTTTAATTTTAACCAGCTTAGGTTAATTAGTTTTCCGAATGACCTTCCGCTTGGTAAGCGAGGGGATTCATTTTCCTGGACTTCATTCTGATAGTCGTTTCAATCATGTCGTTTGGATCTCCTCACTTCCCTCTTAGGTTGATCGTTCAGGTTGGCCGGACACAATCCATTTATTGAAATAGAGATAGTTTCAGGCTTGTCAAGCCAGAGAGCTCAGTTTGGACCTCTCGGAATTATCGCATGCACTTAAATTCAAGACTGGTTCTCCTGTAGTGTTGCGAGGTGGCTTTTTCCACTTTGTGAAGTTTTCGTAGTTAGATCTGGGCATTCAAGCCCAAAATCATTCTTTTGATTAGCATTAGACGTTGAGCTATAAGATATTGGAAAAATGAGAGAACTTTAGACCAAGATGATAATATTTTTTTTCGCTTATGCAGATGGTACTTTCGCGAGATATCTAGAAAGGACGCCGAAAGACTCTTGGTACAACAGGGCAATCCGATTGGAACATTCCTCGTGCGACCAAGTGAAACCACAAATGGTGCGTTCTTAAGTTCATTTTTTCATAACCTGCTCCTTCTCCGCCTGCCCCAGAACCTATTTCTCTTCACTCCACGCGATGATATTTTCTCAAGTTCCCGTCTACCTGATGTTGTTTCTTAATAATTGGCGCAATAGAGGCGAAAGTTTGATTCACTGCCTATATTTTATCAACATTTATTCACTCAATCAAATCAGTGGAGTCTAGAATTATGGTCCAGAATCGCCGATTGAATTCCATCAAAAAAGCGAGTGCTAAAGTGAAAATCTGCCCTTTACTCCCCTGGTTCTTTAACAAAATACACTTACACAGCTGTTAGTTGGCTGTCAGAGTCTGTGATCTTTTTCTCTTTTATTTCCTCTTGTTAATTTTTGTTTCTCTTCGCGATACGTCTTTGACCTTTGTCGGCTCGCTATCCATGGTGGAAGCACCAACAGACAGTTGCTAAGACTTGGGTGACTAATTTCCAGGATGGTGCTCCGTTCTCTGTTCTACACACGAGCTGTTTTATTGGGCGTAACGATCGGATTTAGATGCCTTCCTTATAAATCATTTCTAGCCTCCTCTTCATCCTACGCTTTGTCTTTCATTTGACATACACATCCGATTTCGCATCTTTGGTTCGTCGGTAATGTCCCAGTTTCTAAATTGAGGGCTTGAAAACATACATGTTCGCACACCTGTTTGTTGGGAACACCCTGGTAATCGGACAAAGCTTAACGCCAGACCATAGCCTTCTTTGTAGTCTTGGCCGGCGGCCAAAAAGGATGGCGAACTGCGGTGGGTGTTCCAAGCTCCATTCTACCCCTTGTATTGCTTTTCAGATGATATTTGTGCGATCAGTCACGCTTCTCAGATTTGTTTCACCCACAAACCCTTGTTTATTTATTTAGCTGTAGAAACCTCTCTGATGTCTGGACTTCTTTTGTAGAGGAAAAGAAATAGCAACGAAGCAAGTTAGAAAACATAAGAAACAACTTTCTTTTTTTCTGCATCAATGTGGTACCTTTTTTTCAGACTTTTTTATTGCCCAACAGCAAGTGGAAAATGTCGTGCATGTCTCAATAGCGTATTTTCTACCTGTGGAAATTGGCTATTTCATGTAAGGGCACAGGGTCTACTGAGATAGATTAGTTTATGCTTGTGCAGTTTTGCACTCTGAAGTAGAGCCAAAGGGTTTTCCTGAAAGCATACTTTGGTGCAGAAGTTTTAATGTCCGTCAAATACCCGCAGCCGCCTAAAACATAAATGATCGAAAGATCAAATTTTTCATGTGAAATTCTTGCTTGCGTAACCTCCCTTTTATGGGTAGGTTAGCCTACTAACTTATCATTTGTCGCAGCCACTACCAAAAAATAACCCGTTTTTCATATGAATTCATCAATTCTAAAAGTCTATCCACACATTCACCTAACAAAGTAATTTATGGCAATTCAAGCTGACGTAAATTGAGATGATTCCATCATTCTGGAAACCGTTAGACGTCCATAAAGTGGTTGATTGTTCGCCGTAAGACCGCCGCTGAATTGATTAACGCTGGGTGCGTATCCGCTTGATCTCTTTCTCTTAGTGGACCTTAATTAATCACTCATCTGTTAATGTAGAGTGGACGGCGGCTTAAAAAGATTATTTCCGAGCCTCCATTGCCTAACTTTGGCATTCGGCGTGCTGGTCTTCGATTGACCTTTCCACTCCGCCAACTACCTGCCTGGGGTGTTGGGCCAGACTGGATGTTGAAAAAGGCATTTTTCTCATGTTGGACCCTTTCAGTCACTCATTTGACATTGCGTCGGCTGTCCGGTCAGCCGGTATAGCGGCTCTGCCCATTCCCTTTCGGGGACATGGAGACCGACCGGTAGTTACTTCATTCCGTCCCCCTCCCCTTCAGTTAGTTTTATTTGCATTTGTGTTTGCCTCCCTCGTGTTTTGGTTCGGCACCTTTCGTTGCCAACTGGCGCACATGTGAACGAACTTGGTAAAGAACAAAGGGTGAGATGGAAATTGGGTCTTCTTTTTCAACAACACGCTGTTCGATGTTTTTTGGGCATCGAGGATGCCTGCAACGCTCAGGGCATATGTGTAGATATTATGTTTTGCCTAATAAAAAGTCATCTCGCATGTGTGGCTGATACCGAATTCCTCCAATCGGGTAAGAGGTTGTGATGTGTTAGTTTTGGCACCAATGTATAGGTACAGTTTCGCTTTTGTTTAATCGAATTATCGCGCATTTTTGTACAACATGAGACGATGCAATGTGCTAATATATTAGAAGGAAACTAATAAATGTTCCAATAGGAGGCTTTAGTGGAAGACAAGTTGGATAGAGGGCGGATAAAGGGATAAAGCGATTAGTCGGCCTACAAAAGGCGATTGAGATTCAATGCTGTTGCCGAGAGGGAGATATGAGGACAATTCTCCCTCTAGAAGATGAAATATAGTCGAGAGGATTAAGCTGGTATAGTAGCAGTTGCATCGAAATCTGTATTTAGGCACCAATTTATGTGGCGTTAGATTGAAGTCGCATTCGCTGTTCAAATGCTTAAGACTTGTATCATAATGTCTTACCCGCTCGCTTGTTTGGATATAACCAGGCTCTTTTGTGATCGGTCAAAAATTATGCATTCTGGAGTGGTCTAATATCAACGGAAATCCACTTTTAACACGGATCTGTTTTATATCCAATTTTATGATTATTTCAATATCACTACTCCAAGATTTATCCTTTGAAAGTTTCGTCATTCGTTAACAGACCTTGCCTCTTGAATTTAATTTGTGTTAACCAAATCTAAAGCGCATATAAAAGAAGATTATGATTATGATTGACGCGGCCAGGCCGATCACCACAAGGGGAACTTTCTGGATATAAATAAGTTCTCAAGCCAAGTGCAAAAGCACTGACAGCAAATTTCCAAACGCATCGACAGCTTCAACTAATAGAACTGATGCTAATCGTTGGTTGAGTTATGCGAACGTGTCCTCAAGATTTTGAATGTTGTCATAATAACCGAGATGAATAATAGAACTTATAATCTTGGTATTGTTAAATCTAGTTTTGATAAGTAGGCTCATATTCCCTCTCTTTGGCATCATCAACGATCCACCGTTCTGCTCCATGTCGAATTTCGATCCTCTTCGTTGGTTGTTGATTGTTTGAGGTTACTTTTCGAGCCTTGACTGAGAGAGTGACCGGACTATGATAATTATGCTTGGAACCCAATCGGAAACAACCGGTAAATATTTGAAACGTCGCTGCTGTTACTCTCGTTCCTATAGCTCTGTCTGGTACTCCTGATGCGCCTTTTAGGGGGTTACCAGGCCGCTGTTGTCAATTTCGGCCTCAATAACTGCCGCAGTTGTATAGCACACGAATTCGCTTGTAAGCTGCATGTTGGCCGGTCAGCCGGACTACCGCGTTTGTACGTCCCTATCCGAAAACGGTGGCAAATAGGCCCGTGGCTAGCGGCTCGCCTTTCATCAATCGCTGCACCGTTCTTCCTCCCTTGTCACCACCCTCAACCCTCCTTTTCATCACCGAGGCAGTAGTGGAAGGGAATACAACCCTCAGCTAGTGGGTCCTGCCAGCCGCACATTTTATTGCCCTCCTCTCCGAGTCTTCGGATTCCCCAGCTGGTAGGATTGAGAACTCGTTTATTCTCATCTAAATAGTCATATACTATCATTTTCTCCGCTGGGCGAGCCGCTTTCCAAATCCAAGAACTCAATTCACTTTTTTTCTTGGTATCACAAATTGTCCCTTTTTGGAGACTGATGGCTACTAATAGCTATGGAACATCTAAGTTACGGTTTGAGGCTACTACCTCTAACCTATACTTCATATTTGGTGTCTGTGTTATCACCTGATCTGTGCGGATATCCTCGCCGAATCTAGCTTTAATTTTCCGACCCAAAGCTCTGCCCCTTAAGGCTTTTATTCGATTAAAAATGGTAAGTCCAAAAATATTCTTTAAGAACGCAAGCAATTTTCTTTCTCACAATTTCGGCTATTAAAGCGAGTTCATTCGTATTTTTTGTACTTTATTCCTACTCTTCTCCTTTTCCATCCTCGTCTCTCTCTTTGTGTACATTTTTCACGCTTGGTTGTACCTCATTTCGGCCCCAATTGTTCATGGTTAAAGTGAATTTGGGAATGATAAGAGTGGCATTAAAATGGGACACGATGATGTTGCGTCCTTTGACGTTAGAAATGCAGGCAAGATTTCGCTTTCTCTTAATCAACTAACTTCCTTGATCCTCTTACAGGTGGACTGTCACTATCAATACGTGATGTAGAGGTGAATGGCGTCGCAAAGGTTTGCCACTTTAAGATAAAACACGATCCCCCCAGTGGAGGCATCTGTATCACCAGCAGCCTGGTCTTCCCTAATCTCGTTAGCCTCATTAATCACTACACCTCACACGCAGACGGTCTTTGCTGCCGACTGAGTCAGCCCTACCCTCGACCTCCACCTTTCCTATCAGACCTTTCTCGACGAACCAAGGATCACTGGGAGATCGAACGCTCCTCCCTAGTCCTCATAGAACGTCTCGGCGCAGGACAGTTCGGAGAGGTTTGGCGAGGTGAATATGAAGGCTGGCGCCCAGTAGCTATTAAGACCCTGAAAGAGGGTACCATGAGCAAAGAAGATTTCTTGAAAGAGGCGCGTATTATGAAAACTTTGCGGCATAAACATCTTGTTCAACTTTTTGCGGTAGTTACTAGTGAACCAATTTACATCATCACCGAACTGATGTCCAAGGGGAGCCTTTTGGAGTACCTCCGTTCCGACATTGATAGGACAATCGGTCTCAAAGAACTTGTTGATTTTATGGGCCAGGTATGTAGTCATCCCTTATATTTCAATTTGGAAACGGTCTTTTGATCTTTAGCTGATGTTTTCTCCTTACTATCTATTATAGATAGCCAGCGGAATGGCTTATTTGGAAGGCAAGGGCTTGGTCCATCGAGATCTTGCCGCACGGAACGTTCTCGTGGGGGATGATGACATCGTCAAGATAGCTGATTTTGGTCTCACCCGAGCTATCAATGCAACCACCAATGCCTATACAGCGAAACAGGTACGTCATTGTTTATAGAAATAACGCATACTACATGGTCTACATTGACGAATTGACAGTGATATCCTGCACTGAATGGACGCCAGTGTCTGGCCTGTATAACCCTCAATAATATAACCAACCTTAAATTGAAGGCGCAGTTATTTTACCTTCGTTTTGAACTAATGAATAATTGACTTAAACCGTCGCTTTATAACTTACTCTGTCGTCTCAGGTAAATTTGAATGATATAGATTCATGTACAGTATTATTTTCAGTTTTTGGACAAGGAAAACCAATGTTCAAGCTGAGATAGTGAGAAGATCATGGAAGGAACTAAAGGTTTCATTCTCCAGTTTTGCCTCTCTCCACTCACTGCATGAGAATTTTATTGATCTCTAGTCTTCGGCGACTGTCGATTCTGATCTGTCCATTGAATCTTGCTGTCCCTTAGAGTGAGAACCGCTCTAGATAGCGTCTCTTCAAATGTTGAATGTGATTAATCTCATCTGATCAGTTCAGCGGAAGCTCAGTGCTCCCTCAATATTATTGCTACCAAGAGTGATCAAATACAACCAAAACTATTCATAAATATGTCTGATTGCTTGGACTCCACACCTCTCTGCCGACGTGACTACATAATATGTCTTTCGATTTGCCACAGTCCTGTTCAAGGAAACGATCAGAATGTGCAGATTATTTTAAATTCCAACGGGTTCATTGCAGCCTACGGTTCCACGTAATGCCACAGAACGTCAATTGACACTCAAAAACCAATCTCCTAGGTTTTAGCAGCACATGGGTTTGCCAGTTAAGGGGGCTGGAACATGAGGAAGCCTGCCTAAGTCATTCTCTGTTCATTGAAGAACTGACTTTTCTCAGCTTCCCCCGACCAGAATTTCCAGCGCTTGTAGTTTCTATTTCCTTGCTTTGTTCTAACATGCGTGCCACACTGCGAGTGCAAAGTCTAATATAAAGTGGTTGAACAGAGTATTCTCTTTCTGGCACTTCAAAGTTAAATAAAGCGGGCTTAGACATGCGCTTGAATTTCAAATTTTATGAAAATGCATGATGGCGACTCATCCTCAAATCCCAAACGCTCATCTTATGCATAATTACACAATAGTATGCTAGGGTTGACAGTTTTTGTTATTGCGGTAATGTCCCTTTATATCGAATTATTCTACTTAAACTTGTAGTTTCTAATTATTCAGCATAATGATTGTTCAATTGTTTGTTCTTGACACTTTCATACGTCTTATAGTCAAGATGGGAGTTAAAATTGTGACATATCAAGGTGGTTTTGGTCGATTTGTGATTGAATGCTTCGTTTCTTTGCGGAGTCTCCTGACATATTTTCCGCGCACGTCCTTCTAACTGCTAAATGAGATTTTTTTCCATCACTACCGATTGTGTTGCACCCGACAGGCTTTTCTGGCTTACCTCTATGCTTGGATCGTTGCAGAAATTTACTCTATCTGTATTTGTCCTTTTAGGGTTCGAAATTTCCGATAAAGTGGACAGCTCCAGAAGCCGCTTTCCATTGCCAATTCACCATAAAATCGGATGTCTGGTCTTTCGGGATAGTGATGTATGAAATCATTACCCACGGTCAGGAGCCTTTCCCTTCAATGACCACTATGGAAACTCTAGACCAGGTGAACAATGGTTATCGAATGTCTCGACCCCCGACCTGTCCTCCTCCCATTTACGAGAAGATGCGCCATACCTGGGATGCGATCCCTGAACACCGGCCGACATTTGTTGAATTGCTAGATTTTTTTAATCGTTACTCTGTTGAGAATAGTGCACCTAACGAAGATGATGGACTTGCCTGTGATGGACGTTTCAGGCAACGGGCGGGTTATCCCTATCTGGGGTCTCCTGCTCGATTCACTCCCGTATAGACTGTGACGTGACGCCTTTATTCCTCCTCCTCCATCGCTTTAACTGCGCCTTCACCTTATAAATACTACCCAAGGTCTTTCATCCTTGTCACACACCGATATACTCACAGTTCCTCACGTCTCCACCTTCCGACCCTCTTCCCCCATCCCAGTGACTGGAAAATAGCCAATATTTCTGTTTGAGTAAATATCTATGTATGTGCAAATTAATAAATACAATTATAATTATTACTTTGCTCAGTCTCATTTGTTCGCTCGGTACTATTATTAGCCTTTTCACAGCATTGATATGCAAGATTTGGGCATCCAAGTTTCGATTGCTAAGGCTCCTAGGTTTTTGCAGTACCTATGCTAAGTGATTCGGTTTCATTGGCATAATGCTTAGTTGTAAAGTAATCCAAGTCCACATTAGTTCGTTAATCCGCGCTCATCGAAAACATTTGAAACCGCTGTCTAATCGAAAGAAATCGGAGTTCTCCCGTTCTCCCGGTTGTAGTGACAGATGAGATTATGTGCGGAATCTTCTTAGCCATATCCAGACCTGTGGTGACTTTCAGATTGACATGGGGCGGGATCAATTTTTAGCGAAAAGACCTATGCATATTGAATTCCGAAATCCTGGGTTGGTTTCGCTTTGATCTAAGAAACATTTCCTGGAGATTTTCGTCCTGTGACGTTTCTCTTCATCTAGGAATATGCTAACATTGCCTTTATATAAGGGATTTTTTGGTCAGTGCAAAGACACTAAGCTGAATTTCCACATATGATTTCCAGCATGGGGGTCAGGCCTTCCACGACTACATAATTGGAATCAGTCTATAAAAAGACTATTGGATGATAGGTTCGATCGAATGAGGTCGGAGGTGTTGCAGTAACTCAGCACGGCGATCCAAATGCTCTTTACTTGTTGGCGAAATGATGAGGCCAAATGAGAGATTCTCTGTCATACGCAACTTGATGATTTCTTTGAAGCCTTTAGAAGGAGTTCACCTTTCGATCATCCCTCACCTTTAAGATTTATTAAGTACTATTTGTCATCAACGAGTCTTTTTACACTTATACTTATACAACCTTACATACGCCCCGTACCATATGGCCCCATACGCCCTCAACGATTGACCATCGAAGAAGTATGTTACCTTTTCCTTTACTGGCTCAACCTTGATCGATAAGGTCAACCTACTCCTCCAAACCCAGTTCATTGAATGCCGCATTCTGACACTTAATTGTAAACAACCATGGGCTACTATGACATTACTTGGCTACATACGTTTACAAGGGAGCATCTTTTTGTTTAGGCTAGACGCCATCACGTCGCAGGTTTCCACATTTCCGCAATAATTCATTACGTGAGTCACGTCGGCTAAACTTCAACTTGTGTTGCAGTGAAAATAAATCGTAAAATGTTGAGCATTTTAGGCCAATGTTATAAGACCATTGGTTGCTACTGCTGATTATGATTAGCGTTTCCCTGAACTTTAAAAGAGATAACGATGACCTCATTGGTAAGCATAGAGCGATTTCGGATTTATTAAGAGCCAGTTCGTGTTAATAGAAGTTGTCATCAAATCAGTCAGTATTAATGCCATCTTTTTTCACTATTAGCTGAAAGAACAGCTAACCGATATACTTTTTTGGCCTTCGGAGGACTAGAAAGTGAATAAGTACTTAGTATGAGGCTCTTTATGGGTCGCTAAGTTAAGTCGACTGGTTGACATACTAAAAGGAAGTTCTAGGGGTACAACCAGACTCCATGAGCCTGTATTGCCATTGAAAAAAAAATACAGTTTTTCTGGAGAAGATGAAGTAGGCGAACAATAGAAGAGAATAAGAGAACTGGCTATCACCTTTTCACGGACTGCAAGTTAGACAGGAACCGGATTCGGGAAAATACTGTAATATAAGTATTCCTTAACTCATTTTACTCTTAATTTCGTCTCGATTCAGCTTTTATAAACCCATGGGTGCAGCCGGTTCTAGAAGTAAAGAGCATATTAACATAGATGCCAACTTCAGTTACAGTTTCGAGCATTTGAATGGCATATTAAACGGCTCTTGGTGTTCGGCCCTTGAATTTGTCAACATTGTCGTCTTAATGAACAAATAAGGTATCGAATAGTGCCTTCCGCGTAATTTTATAATGATAGATCGTACAACCCAAAAGTCTCTCAGATCCTAATCCTTGAATTCTATTAAAGAAGCTAAGGCTTGTCATTAAGCCGGCTCAGGGTTGCTTATGGTAATGTTTGTATGCTTGGACTCGAAAAACACATGCGCATACACACTGACAAATGATGGTGTGGTTCGGCAATATGTTATAGTTGCGATGGTGGTTGCTGTGGTGAGAATTGCGTCAGTGAAAGGTCAAAACGGAAATAGAGAGAAATTGGTGTTTTTTGAAGCTCTATCACCATATTCGATACGCTGGTGAATCCAACAAGAAAAGAAACGCTTGATTCCACTGCTTGAATCACCATTCAGAGGCTTTTCTACCTAATGTAGGACCTGTGCCTCTAGATCGCAAGAACGGAAAAATGTTCAAATTCTCGAGAATTTCTATCAATCGCGAAGTTTGCTATTTCCATGAGTTTCTAGGGAAACGGCGTGAGACCAGTGAGAACAGTATGCGCCTGAAGGTTCCATTCTCACAAACGTGTATGGCATGACTTTGGTGAGCAAAAAGTTGCTGTAGGTTATGAATATTTGAATCATGATGTATACATCCACTGTACTGCATTTACCGATTCGTCAGAACCTCGAATAAGAAATGATGAAGGATATATATAAACAAACAAACCTCTCGTTAGATAGCTGCGAGAAATGCCAATAACAGGGCCTGATAATCCACTGAACATTATGATGACTGACCGACTTAGAATGCAGCTCAAAATCCGGAATTAAGTTCCAAGAATTATTATGCTGGTTTATGGTTTTAGCTTTACAAAAGTTACTAAGCATTAATTCAAGGCATAAGCCACCAACTACCTCTGATTTGGAGATTGGTGGCGGATAGAAGTTCTAGAATTTGTGATAGGACATTCTTTTTCTGCATGAAAAAATGTATCGGACTGACTTCCAAGAAGTGGCGAATTCGAAAAGCCCAACGCTGTTGCGGTTGAGTTGAGATTTAGTAAAGATTAGGTCACAAATAAACTGATAGTCAGCTTTCAAACTAAGCGGAGGCAATAACGTCGACATCTGCCACTTAGGGCAAGACTTAGGTATGAGAGTAACAAAGTGAGCTGTTAATGACTTGGTCCATATAAGGTAAGAAAATGTACGACAGTTGTTTATGAAAGCGATATTAGCCGCTTTGCAACCGACGAGTTTGGATCAACAAGCCATTTTGACATCATGTTTGTTGAGTTGAAGTGAAGACAAATAATTGAGTTGACCTTTGACCTTTCTGATAAATGAAGCCCTTCTCCATCCCATGAGTTAATCTGAATACGCTTTCCGGTTATAACGCAACTGAAATCCGACCACTTGCACCAGGATTTTCGAGGTATGTAGTGCACCACATGTTCGGATGACGAATTCAGTTTTACCTTTTGGCTGAATTTAGGTTGATATCCTCAAACTATTTGTAGCCGACTAAGTGTGTAATGAAGATTTATCCCGCGACCCAATTGCTTCCAGTCTGAATCATTTATCAAGTCCTTGTGCGTGTCGGTACACTAAAAAACAGATCTTTTGGAAGATACTTGTGACAAAGCAGAATCAAACTCCAGCTGTTGGCAGTGGTGGTGATAGCGATGGTGGACTACTGCTGCTTCCGTTGCTGAAATGATCACATATGGCCAGTATTCATTGCGTTTGTCTTCCTACCTTTTCGGGAATATGACTATTAATCATCTCGGTGTGGGGGAGGGAAGTGATAAGGCATGGAACACACAAGAACATGGATGGCTGAACGTCAGCCCTTTGACGTCATTGTGAATGTGCAGTCTGGGTCGGTATATGCAAATGGTGGAACCGAGGCTATTTGTAGTAAAAACTGGCTCTGAACCCCGACATCCATTAGAAAATCGATCACTCAGCGGTAGCGGTAAGGGGTACTTTTGCGATGGCGACCAAAGGAGGCATTTGAAATCGGCGACAATAGGATGAGCAGGGGGTTGGCTGACGTTTCAGGCCTAATTATAGCGCCATATTGGACCTCCACGAGCCTAGAAGTCAAATGCCATTATTTCAAACGACTCAGCTAGACTTTCAGCAAAATTCCAGCTGTTGATCTGTGAGAAGAACATTTCTAAATCCTGGGAAAAGTACCCATGATTTCATTGAAGGCCCACGAAATTTGCATCTCTTAATGAATGCAACAAGAAATTCACTTTAACACACTGCTTAGCATCTTATCTGACGTGTCCTCCGGTCGGAAAACGATTTCACCAATCGCCCACTTTTTAGGACTTTTTAGCACTCTTTTCATCAAAAGCATGCTTTTTGGAATCTCTTTAGCTGTGAATTTCCGGTGAATATTTCCATAGTTAAATTTATCTCAACCATTCACCGTCCAGAGATATTTCCTCGCCGTTCAACTCATATGCATGGCCAAACAAATACGGGATTTATGAACTCTCCAGATTTAATGGCCTAGATTACCGTATAATCCCCGTATGGGATGTAAAGAAACACGTGTGAAAAATGTTTAATGTTGAATTAACCCCAAGGAACAATTTCACTGGGTTTTGCCAATGCGGCCCAGATTAGATGCCTAGTGAATTTAATGTGTGCCAAAATTCTGGGGTAAATTTAGAACAGATTGGCATTCTGCTAAGTATTTTGCCAGTTAACATTAGGGTGAAAAAAAAAATTGGTGTGACAATACAAACTTTTGTGAAGAATTTGTTGCTTTTACCACTCACCTCAACATTAGGCGTCTGATCTTGGGATTCAGTCAATGTTCTATGAGCCAGGTTCTCATGAGAAAAACAATTTAAACGCAACTTGACTTTAACGGAACTTCTACTGAGAAATTGAAAAACTGGAAAGGAAGTTAACAGCACATTCGGAAGAATTGCGGGCAAGCGTACTCAATTTAGTGGCAGTTCAATCGACCATCCCTGTATTCCAGGCCTATGTGGAGTGAATATATCTTGGTGGCTCTCTATGAATAACTACTTAAACCGATAGTCATGCCGATGGATTTCAGAACCCACGGTCTCAAATGATTAAGTGGTACTCGAGTTCCTTTTAGGGACTCCTGTTTTTAACCCATGTGCCATTTGCATTAGCATTGAATGCCTAAACGAGATGGGATAATTTTTTGAAGGTGGGACTGGAAGGGGGACCCCAGGATTTAGCCCCCCAGAGATAATGCTCACCTTTCCACGAATTTCGACCTACTCTATCCAGTCACTTGAAAGAGCGAACTCAGCTGCTTTAGCCCTGGTTCTATATTAACATTCATTTAGATTGTGAACGTCATCTCATTCAATAGAGTTGATACTATTGCAGTCAGTCATCCAATATACGAATCAAAATGTGAAAAACACTTTGCACATTATAAGAAACTGTTTCTAGCGAGGAGGAACTCGTTGCTACAAATCGTGTCCGAAATTTAGCTCCAACTGGTCCGTGATTTTTTCAAACAAGGAGAGATGACATTTTCCACAAAGGCCTTAATCTGCATGGATTTTACACATTTTTTACCATCCAAGTTTAGAAATGACCCTTTTGAGCTCACGTAAGAAATGCATCTTGCTTGCGAACGTAAATTTCCAAGTCAACGGCGAGGAGGAATCCATTTTTAAAGTTTTTAAATTCCTGGCGGCCAAGATTGCCTACTTAGATCGACAACTTTTCCATCGTGATCTCCAGCGAACGGTCCATATTAGTGGAGAGGCAGACTGTAACCTAGCAGACTGTCGATCTTATTTGAACTACCGATTGGTCTAGTATTGACAATTATCAGATTTCCTGACTGATATAGTTGCTTAATATAGTAAACATGAACACCATAACCAGCATCCACCTACGTACTTTGCCGATTTGGGAAACTTTTGCAGTTACGAGTCTTGGCAACTATGCTCTTTTCACGGCTTTGGAAGATACCGATTCTTAAAAAGTCTGGGTCAGAAGCGATCCATCCCTTCGTCCTTCAATGGTCGCAAAACTCGGCTCAAAGTCCTGGGAGACTGCTAGAAGAATTTTGGTTTGTGCACTACTTTTGTAGTGTGAAGAAACTTTGCAACTGGCCGATAGAAATGTGCTTATCTCAGTCTTCGCTGATTTACGAATTACTTTCACTTTCCATTGGTATGGGCCAATTTCCTGTTAGATGTGCTTGGATATTTCGGCAAGACTCGCTTCACTTTTGGTTAAGCACGCGCATTCCTTTTCTATAGAAGGCCAAGACGAATTATGCTAAAAAGTCATCTTAGGATGAAGTTTTATTTAGGAATAATATGCGGAAATTCTTTGCACAAAATTAGCCCACCTCTCATTACTAAACATGTAAACAATTTGACTCTAGGTTTTCCCCCATTGAAGGTTGGGTGTAAACTGGATGTAAATTGGGGAAGCAATCAAAACAAAGGCCTCGCCGGGGCCAAGAATAACCGCGACGTGAGGTTACTTCATTATTCAAGCATTTAGCCTGCTAGTTGCATGCAAACTGCTTGCATCAAAGGGGCACAGCTTAGTAGTAAATTTTAACCGCTTCCTTGCCAAGAAAAACTTGAGAAAATTCACAAATGAAAAATTACTAAAAGACAAACTTTACCTCAAAATAACTGGGAATTCTAAGCCCAACTGTACCAAGATTATTTTTACGCTCTTTTGAAATGTTATTCGTCCATTGCTCAACGTAACGTCCAGAAATTTTGCTCGAAAATAAGAAAACTCATTGATATTAAGCCCATGAACACGAATTCCAAGTTCAAAAACACATTTTTTGTTGTTAAATTGAATAAAAAATGCAAAAAGTGCCCACATTTAGTATTTTCCTCGTTAGAATTTTCGATTTGCCATGAGTCATCGTGAGGAAAGTGCATACTCCAGGGGTGCCGGTAGGGTCTTTGGAGTGAATTATCGATTTTTTATCAACTTTGGCTCGATTCCTACCGTCGACCTTGTTGAGCTAAATGCTGTTGAATGTCTCAAAAATGATCGCGGCCCCACGTTTGGCAACAAAAACATGGCAGCACACGAGAAGTCAAATGAAGAATTCAAGTCTTTTTGTTATCTCCATTAAGTATGGAATGCTGCTTCAATCTAAGCTTGTTAAGTTGGATTCAAGTTCCCTTCTTCGCGCTGAAAAAAATGAATAGTATTCCATATCATAGATCCAGTTTTTAGAAAACCCAAGGGCAACCTCCAATTTGGCATTTAGAGACTTTAGATTCTGACATTTCCTCATTACGCATCGCCTCTCCATTGCTAGTTCATTTCTTTTACCGCGGTTAAAAGCATCGAAAATTTATGTTTCAGGAGTAAATGAGGAGTAAATAAATAATAAATAAAAGTAAAAAATAAAAAAATTTGACGATATTGCTGCCCGAATGGGCCTACAGCGGTCCTTTTAGATCGAATCATTGATAATACTACTTTAATGAACCGAGTGAGAATGAGTTAACATGGCAATTGCCCGCTGGGTTTCTTCTAGCCAAACTATAAATGAAGAAAGTAGTTGGTATGATATTTCACTTTTACGTAAATATTTGGATTGACTATTCGAATAAAACTGTGTCGGACTACCTGGTTGTACTTATTTGTAATTATTAATGAAATTGTCAAACATGGCTTGAACTAGTTGCAATCATTTTCATCAAGCACAATTAGAGCGCTCAAAACAGCGGCAATTTAAAGGCCGGGTTAAGAAATTTTTGTTGAGAAGTTGTACTCTTTTTTGCGGTGAATTGTTATTTCGCCGAAGGAAAAATGAAATATTCTAAGGAGGATGGAGGATAAAAACGTTAGAATAGCTGCATCCCATACGAATGACCGCAGTTTATCTCAGCTAAATTTATTTATATATATTCTCCCCACCCATTAGGGCAAGTCCCAAGGACTTATTGGGGGTACAACAGAAATACAAATAGCTTTTATAACATGTAAGCACGACAATTAACACAGAACACAGTTAACACGTATTTTGACGTCTTCGGCTGTGTGGTCTCTTCTCTGGCGTGGCTTCGTCGTGGCACCTCGTCCGATTTCGTCCATATTAATGTCTCCTACTAGATATCTTTCAAAACGCTGAAGGAGACTCCATTCATTGCTACATGCACGCGCATTCCACATTCCAGTTTGAGACTAGGAATCCGGTTATTTACCTCGTGCCTCGTGTTCCAAACTGTAAGAAGTTGTACATCGGCTGGCATAATCTAATTTTATACGTCCGGAGGGTGATTAGTCCTAACTGGCTAAATACTATACTCTTGGCTGCAGTTATATTCAAATGATCACATTGAACATTCCGTAGCCTGATGCACTCACTGACGACATGTCTCCTTTGATAAAATAATAAAAGGTTAGAATTGCTTCAATTTCAAAGACTGATCGGGATGGTGAGTGGAAGGCTTCTTAGGGATCATGCATGAAGAGTTCTTGTATTTGCGCACGTTTGAAGATAGAATACTATGAGGTGAATGTTTGAGGATGAACAACCTGGCATAATCAGTCGACAGCTGAGGACGTTGTACGCGGGAGACGTAGAACTATGTCAGTGCTATTCATTAATATCTAAATATCCAAGTTAATTGTCTATCACAGAAGAGGTTTTTCGATGTCTCTCTAATCTGATCGAGGACTCTTACTCCTTGGAAGTGATCATTTGACTCACCAGGAGCGCAATCACTGGATGTCGCTCCTGGTGATTTAAATGGGTTTGTACCATTATCGGCACTATCGAATGCAGTTAAATATAACGTGGATAGTTACTAAGATTTGACTATTTTTGCTTGAAACTATTCTATCAACATGCATGAACTACGGGTTTGCATAAATCATGCTCTCTCACAAATCGAAAAAGTTGCCAGCTTTATTGCTCCATGTTTGGCAGAGCTATGCATGCTTTAATATACACAAATTTAGGAAAGAAGTCATAAAGTAACCCGGCAATGAGTCGGTAAGTTTGTTTTTATCATCTCCGTTGGTGCGATTCATCGTACAGTTGTTTGGCTGTATGAAGTACGCAGGCGTGTTTATTTTGCACAAGACTTTCTGATCCAATGCAATCATCAATGTACCTAATATCGTCACATCCTTCAGTTTGATGTTTGGCAACTTTGTGATTTTAACGACGCTTGTAATTTCGCATTGGTGATTGGAACGATCTGCAAAGCTCAGAAAACGCAATTAATGCTACCGAATTGGTGGTCAAACCTACTCTCAACCTCCTCGTGGTGACAACCGGTAACCCCAGGGGCAACTCTGGGGGCTATTTAGAGGGGCGGCCGGATAGGGCCAATCACCCACCGGACGTATGAAATTGGATTATGCCGGCAGAAGTACAGCCTCATAAAGCCGGGCCAACAATGTACGACGTAAATTCCTGGAATTATGGTCTCAAACTGGACTGCGGAACGCGGGTGAATGTAACAACGAGTGGAACCTCCGCCATAAAGTTGAAAAGACTTCTGGAAGAAGTATGAGATTGTCTGCCCTTAACAGTGTCAAGGACGGACGAGGTGCCACTACGAAGTGGAACTGAAGTTGAACTGCTATTTGTATGATGAAACCATGCCAGAGAGGTGACTGGAGAACCGAAGACGTTGATAAACGCTTTTACTGTCTTCTGTTTTAACCGTTGTGCGCTACTTTTTTGTAAAATCTATTTGTACTTCTGTTGTACCTCCATTAAGTCCTTGAGACTTGCCCTAATGGGTGGGGAGTAAATAAAAAAAAATAAAAAAAGAGGGCTAACAGTTACAAAGTCTTAAACTTAGATAAGTTAAAATTGTATCAGTTTGTGAAATTCGGGTTTTGTGTTTCGATAAGGCGAGACACTTTAAGCTGATGTTGAATAAAGCGTTCCAATTAAATTTGATGCCTAAAAAGAGATTCCGGTCTGTACTTTGGGGGTTGTGTCAATCTCTTCGAGAGCTGGTAACAAAGAGAGTTCTTTTCAAAACACCGCATGTATTTAGCTATTCTAATATAAGCCTCTGTCTCCTGATAAAATTCTTGGAAATTTCCTTAACGAATATAATGCTGTGGTTTTGATTTGGAAGTAAATTTTGTGACCTCATGCAGTCCCCGGGAAATTGGTGGGCAAAACTAGCAAGAATGTCGATCGAGACTCTTCAACTATACTGGATGCATCCTACCAAATATTCTGGATTACTTCTTTTCAATCTCTTTGGACCTACCTCGGTGTGAAATTTTTCCACAAATTGTTACCCACTTATCTAGTCAAAACCAGTCAGCTGGAAAACTTACCTGAGGAAGTCCTTCGAATCTTATTCTCCGTTTGATTTCTCCACTGATTCTAGCTGTGCATCGAACAAACTGTCATACGTACCTGGATGACCTCTCTAAACAGCGAGTGATAAATAAAGGCGGCTGAGAAAATTTGGTCTAAAGTTAGAAAATTTGGAAAATGTCCCCTGACAACGACAGATTCTTCATCTTGATTGTAGTTACTTTATATTGCATTTTCTATATCAGCTAGTTGGTTGACTGGTACTGAATCAGCTAAGTGGAGGAGATACATCTGTTCATAAAATTAAGGCAATTTTAAACGGCTTGTGCTTGCAGAGCACGACAGCAGTCGAATATAATGATGGAAAAGGAGAAATTATCTGCAAGCGGCAGAGATCTCGCTTGAATTCTTGTATCGCTCTATTGACCAAATAAACTCATCAGAAGCGCACACCATAACTACTCCATCTTCAGCGCTCTTTCCAACAATCTGCCGGGTCTTCTAATCCCAACAACCTCAGAACTGATAAGTCGAGCCAAATTGACCTCACTACTAGCAGTCGATTAGGAGTATTAGATTAAGTATCAAAAGAGCTTTCATAAAAGTTCTCATAATGGCGCAATCCGACTCATTGGCTTGCTTCCAATTGTCCTCTTCAAATGACTGCCCCGTTGGCTTCTTCAGGTGCGCATACAGCGGTCCTCTGAACGGGTCTTTTTCATTTTTGTCTCTCCGTCGATAATAAACTAGGCGATTCAAATGGCAAGGAAATATGATTAGGATTTATTGTGGTTTCTTTGAATGACAATCATTAGTTAGATAAATATCATGTGAGTAAACAGGTCTGAATTATTAAAATCTAATCGGCTCTATCTGCAGCTCAGAAAATGGAAAGAGATCAACTCTAGAACCACAAAATAGCCTAGAGCAGCAAAAGAGAACGCCTCGGATTTGGTGAGCGTAATATGATACTGTTCACGATATTTTGACTTCTATGTTCCCAGATAAAATGGTAGCAAATATCTCTGCCTCAAAATAAGCTTATTCATGGAGAATCTCAATTGCGGAACATAGCGCTCGAAGTTTGGTCAATATGGAAAGGTAATTAGACCTTTTCTTTATATTCCCCGTTTGACAGGCAATCAGCGTTCTGAGACAACGGCTCTAAGGCCCCTTCTATATATCTTATAACAGTTAGTTAATCTTGCAGCAAAAGTGCTCCAGTTTTTTGTGAGGTCGAGAGCTGAGGGATTTGAGCCGAGCCAGAAATGCATCACATTAAGACTGTCCGGTTAGAAAGAGAAAATGGGCTTTAGCATCACAGACTTTACCAGCTCTCAAGCGGCGACCCATGTGTACACAACCCTGTCGAATAGTCCTATTAAGGTATTAGTCTAGATAAAACAGAATACCGAATCCTCTGTAGCTTGCCGCACGGGGTTCAATCCTCAACCGAACTCTAAAATGCAGACATCGTTTGTTATGAACTCAACTGTGGCATTGCAAAGAATTTATGGAAACCGAAGATTAAACCAATAAGAGAAACAAAACCAGTACTATTATTCAAAGGCTTGTACGAATCCATGTACACATGAATATTTGGTAGTGGGACAAAAAGTGGACATGGACATGTGGACATGTAGTTTGGTAGCCTGAAGTGAAATGTGCACATTTTGATGCGTTCAAAAGAAAACTGTTCTGTGATTTTCAATCATGAGATATCGATACGACAAACGTGTTTAGAATGAAGGGTAGCCTCTGTATTCCATCAAAATTTATCTCGGTCAGTTCATTTCGAGGTTTCCAGTATCAAACTTCTCTTAGTCTTCCTCATGATTCGCTCCTCGTGTTTTCATTTGTATTGAGCATCATTAGTCAAACATTATCTACCATTTTTGGAGTAGTTTCTTGCAGTAAACTATTACGTATTCCAATCTGGACACCAGCAGGAAAACAACATCTTATCTTGACGTCGCAGCAATAGCAATCATTAGAACCCAGAGCTCCTGTCATTGGATTTCTGCCCTATATTCGACTCGAAGACCTAGCGACTGTTTGATCAAGAGCCCAACCAGGCCCTGTAAATTAGCCCAGCCGACTGAGCCCTTATATTGACAGGCCAGTAAAAATTAATGGGACATTTCCAAGCCTATCCGTTCACGTAGAGCCTGGCGTTACCATAACGGAGCCGCGAAGAGATGTGGATTAAATTCCTTATGATTAAATTCATTAAACCTCTTGTTGAGCAAAGTAGAATGTCAGGGTTATATTCTTAACTTGGTGATAATTACGCAAGTATCCTCT
Source organism: Moniezia expansa (assembly GCA_019097775.1). Taxonomy (NCBI): domain Eukaryota; kingdom Metazoa; phylum Platyhelminthes; class Cestoda; order Cyclophyllidea; family Anoplocephalidae; genus Moniezia; species Moniezia expansa. Next base: position 11,348,958 of record JADFDV010000053.1, read on the forward strand.
TATTTTACTTTCCGAAGCGGCGAGTATAAATAACAGTGAGATCCCACATTATTAAATCTTCCTGTTGGTTGTCTTTTAGCCTAGGTTTAGGATCCGAAATTGATGAAAAATATGTCCACTTAGTTCATTATTCTCTTTGGCAAACTTCCGCAACGATGGAAATAAATTGCCCAGGTCAGTTTTCAGCATGGACTGGCTTGTTTGTAAAAGTCTTTGAAGAGACCAGCAAGATGCCATCTCACGAGTAGTTCGACTTCAGTCACACGAATTGCACATAAACAACCATATTAGGATTAGATTCAGGACACTTGAAAGAGTCTACCTACTATTAACCAGGCGGTGAATGACTCAGTTGAAAAGACATCGGCACCGAAGTACATGCCGAACTGATATTTTAAACGGCTTAATCAGTGTGCCCATTGAAAATTGAAGTCTTCCTTTAACGGTGTGCCATATTTGTTGCATTCATGTCAAACAGCAGATCCTTTCATGAAATAAGACAGCCAATTTAATGGCACAGCCTGGAAGCAGTAATATTCTACTTTCCACAATACAGTACATTCATGAGGTGTTGAAAATGCGTATAGGAGCTGTTCAAAGGTATCTGCGCATATGTAGGCAATACTATTGTTAGAAAAATTAAATCTTCCAGAAATCTAAATTTCGGCACCTTTTATTACGGCGACTCAGTGGCATTTGGATATTCTAGCATCCTTGAGTTCACAGGCTAGGGCTCAATTTGATCCATTTCCTCTTATGTTGAGAATGCATCCCAAGATTACCAGGTGGAGAAGATACTTGCGCATATTCTGAGAAGATCTGGCTGTTTCGGTCCGGTTTGTCACACTCGATTTAAACGGTATCTTGAGATGAAGATAATCAAGCTTACTTAAATCTCTTATTCTCTAAATATGGCCTATTGGAACTAGTAATACGCTACCATTAAAACCAAATCACAGACTTCTTTTCAGACAAATTGAAAAACAAGGAAAGACTGTTTATTTCACCAACTATTTTCGGTGGTTTGTTCTCAAAAAAGCTCGGAAATATATATTTATCACTGTGTATAAAATCAAGACTCCTGTTCCGCTGAGTCCGGTAGTCCAGGTATCCCATTCTCGATATGGGATTGTCACCTCACGCCTATTAATCGATATTGATGAACCCCGTCTAAATAGGGAGACTGGTGGGATTTATACATTCGAAGAGGACCATTAAAAACCCAGATTGGGTATGTCTTACTGGAAATCCGCAGTAGACGCTGGGTTGTAGGCTTTTGTTTATTCCTATCGTCTAAGAGAATGTAGGAAGAAATGACTTAGAACCGCTGAAGAGAACTGGAGACGTGATCTTCTGTGGGAGATCCGGGTGAACATTGGGCTAAACGAGAACAGTTTTGTTAAAATGCGGAGATGTGCAATAAGATTGGTTTCTTCTCCATTCGCCATTTCTTCCAAAGTTGGGGGTCCAGGACTTTTGCTTTCACCAAAGACTCAGTTAAGAATATGGAGTGGGGCAGTCTGATTCAGAAAATTTACCTTAATGTATTTTTCTTCTCTACGTAAAACAAAAGCATTTAATAAATTTTGGGATCCACTGTAGATCAGAAATCATTTTAATACATCTGATTATGCGCTATGCTTATTCAGCAGGAACAATATAGTTTGACCAAGCGATACCCAATTTAAAAACATTCTCAATTACATTTTGGGTGTAAAATGACAAACAAATCGCCTGAACAGTTGGTTTATTAACACCGCCATTCCTTGTTCTCAGTGGCGGAATTCTTTAAACAGGATTTGGCCACCTACATCGAAGCATCTGGAGGTAGTCACATCAAAAAAGGTGAAATGATGCTTTCGCCAAATCGACGCCCAAAAACAGTTAAAAAAGCAAGTACCACCATGAGTCCTGAGTTGGTCAGAATCGATCTGCATTCATTGCCTATTTGCAAGGCCAGTTTTTTTTAGTGCCGCCCCTGGTTTCTCGCCGTGGAGGAAGAAATTTGATCCCGATGACGTGCCAATGATTAACATGTTGGACATACCAACAGGGTATCGAATAATCACACCAACTCGAATATATAGCCATTGATGGGAAATATAGCCACATTTAACAGTCAGCGTTTATAATGACTGGATAAAGTCAAGGTGTCCTTCCTCTAGAGTGGAAAGGAATCGGGATAAACGCACACTTCCCTACTGCCCATTATTGTAAATGTAAACTAGGAGGCTGGCTAATGGGGACTCTGGACAGGATTGGAAATGGTTAGCCATTCAATGCAAGCTAATTAGTGCAGAGATTAAATAGACCCGAACAAAATCAGGACCATCGAAGTGCTTAGTTATTCTTCAAGAAGGAGATTAGAGCTGGAAGTCTTCAGTTGAATGGTGATATATTTCATGCAACAAAACGGTATAAGAAGATGAGATGACTGCCGTTGTAGATGCTTCGGTGACTTTTTTGGATGGTTGTTGCAGAAGTAATACGCAACAATTCGAGAGAGGAGTATGTCAAAGGGGTCTTTTTATTCTAACATCCAATCTAACTCCAGAATTTTTCCACCTATTGGCATCAGTAATTAATCTTATTTGTTTACCATTGGATGACAAAAGAGAGCTATTAACTATAGTGATCACTTTGGATAGAATTGTTAGCATACAATGGTTTTAGTTGGCACAACTTTTCTACCAATATGTTTTGACAGATAACGGGAACTGACTGATTTCGCACCGCATCATTCCCATCTAGAGAAGTAATTAATGGTTTCTGAGCGTGCGGAGTCTCAATGGCCACTTCAGGAGGCTCCATAACGCAGAAAGGGAAAGTAACCCAAGATAGAAGCACTTAGTAATCGTATTAAGGGAAGAAATATTTTGTAATATTGTTGAAATGGGAGCGTTCTTTTTTTAAATTTGGAGAGCTGATTAATTTAACGTATAATTGGCCTTAGAGATATTGCAATTACATACTTAAAGAACAATTGAATCACGCTTAACCATGGATTCATCATTTGGTTTTCAATTGAGATTTCCAAGCGCTCACATTTCCAAAGGCATTTGGTGGCGTCTGCTGTTAGCCTTTGAGTACACTCTTCACCTCACAGCTTGACCTTGCAATCATATTCACTCATGAGGCACCTGTCTTGTAATAACAATCTTAGATGTTGCATCTAGGATTTTTACGTATTCACCCTGTCTTTGGACCAAACGAGTTTAAGTATAAGGTGCAGATTGTTTGTTTTTCTCGGGTAAAGTTGTCCTTTCCCAAGCGTTTTTGGAATACTTGTCCATAAGGGAGCGTGGACGTCTGTGTATTTTAACCAATCAATCACGCATGAATAAGCCATGGAGATTAGTCCTAGAAGGTCATAGCGCACAGTTATGGTTGCAGCAGAGTTCCATTGTTTATTTAAGCGAAAAAAATGTGTGAGAATGGTGGTATTTACGTGGGTTTGTCTGCATCCAATCTCCGAATCATTGTCAAATCAATCACAAGTAACTTTGATTCGCAACGCCACGTTAAGTTGAATGCAGGTTATTGAATCAAAGTTCAGTATGAGGTATGGTCCCGCAGCATTTTAAAGTTCGAATTGATAAAAATCAGCCCCAGAAAGCTCTGATGAATTGCCACTTCAGTGTCGTCACAATTAAAACAATTGTTCTTGGTGACAACACGATGGGAACGAAAACGAAGTTAGCATCTCTGAAATTAACTACCCGAGAGTGTGACTGGTGTGGATATTAAAAGAAGATAACAAAGAAGGAGCCCAACATAAAGGTGGACTTTCTGCCGAATTCTCTCTTATGAAACTGGCCACAATGGCACTCATTCACGATAAGGACCTGACCGGGTTTCAACAACCCGATGTCGTCAACTGGCGAGGCTGCGAACAGCAACTTACTACCACGATGCGGATATTGCCGCAGTCAGATTAATCTTGGGACCTCCTCTCCAGTTATCACTTGTGGCCAGCTCCTTCTTCCTTCGGATCCTGATTCCTCCTTTAAGAACCATGACCACATCCCACATACGGCTGCTCAGGGTTAGTCATTCCAATTTTTTTCTTATGGAAGCATGGGAAAGCTGAACTGGCAGAATACATTCATAGTCGTCAGAATGAACCGGGCGCTTAAGCTGCAAATGGGCAATCCTTTCTATCTTTCTGTCAGTTTATCCTGGTTTTAGCTCCGTCTAGTTGTTGGGCTTCAACTAGTTAACCTAGCTGTGGGAAAGCATCTCTCTATGCAAAACGAAAATGTCAATTTGTGTTCTGGCCAAAAATATAGCAAGGCTCTCAGCTTAACTAGGATTAATTGTCGGCCATCATAATTATCTTGAATGAACTATAAGGCTAGTCAATTATGAATTCGGATCTGCTTTGTGTATCTCAGCGTTTTAGGTGAAGTCTTTCCAAAGTAATATGACCGCATTTAGTGGATTTATAAAGTTTTATCGGGTTATGGTGAGCGCGGATTTCTCAACCTCCTCCCTACCATTGAGTAGTAGAATTCACAGTACAGATTATAAGTTTACCATAAAAGGAGCTTCTTCTAATTGCATCCGTTGCCAAATTCATCAATCGGACTCGTTTTGAAATCAAAATCTCTTTTTTAATAATGCATCGCCCTTTTGATCAGGATAAGTGGTCAGTTGACGGGTAGGTAGTCAGGGACGGGTGTCCCTTCAGTTTCTGCTTGGAGGACGTAAAGGGGATTAAGGAGTGTGTCGGCCTCGATTGATCATTTCAACTGTAGCTAATACAAAATGTGTGTATTTGGTTGCTCTTCCAACTGAGATTCTAACTATTGACTCTTCCTTTAATTAATCAGTGTGGTAACCATTCTGTCGGACTCCAAGCCTAATTGTTCGAACGAGTCAGAATTCATGTGGCACTACACCACTATCACACCATCACAGATGGTATACATTTTTAGCCTGCAACAGCCCAGCTCAAATGATGATGTGCATATTCCATCCCTGTTTGATATCGCCTACCCGTATTTAAGTCCCCTTCGCTTGATTCCACCCCTCCTTATGGGCACACGTTTCAAACCCAAACGAGAACATGCCCTACTTTCTTTTACGCGTATAGGTGCACCTTTTAAAATCACCTGACTCTCCCAAATTTGGTTTAATGTAGGCGCCTTCGGCCAGGTAAACAAGCTAGCTCCGAGAGGCAACGAGACCATGTGGGGGAGACGCAACGTATGTAGGGAGGTAACACTGTTGAGCGAAGAATGATACCGCACGAACATCTGCGACGACTATGTCGATGGAACGATCATGCGCCTAAAAAAAAATCGCAGTAGGAAATGGCACAGACCCCGCTCTAGTTGGCGAAACAAACAGCTCCTCAATACGTACGTACGTACGTACGTATGGACCTCTTCGCATTAAAATTTAAAAGTGTTGCAACTCATTGTTTGTCAAACAGAGGTTCAGTCGCCTCCATCACGTTTGTTTATGATTGCTCATTACAATTAGCGATCATTTTACTCCAATCCATGTAAAAGTGGTCACTTTAACCTGAACATTCACCTTCGAAAATTGGTTATCCGGTGAACACCCCAACAATAATGTACATCAACTAATGGTCTGAAGCTAAATAGTAACCCTAAGCACGCAAAGATTTCCTCCTTCATGAAGTGGAGGCTCGATTTTCTCCCACGAGCAATGGCATTGGCAATAAAATTTCCCACTTTACCATGCCAGAAGAGACTGTTAAGGTCATACACTGGTTTTGCAGACCTTTGATGTTCGGTCATAAAATCCGTCTTTTTTCCCCAATGGACCACGCTCTTCGGCATTCGATGAATTAGATTTCGATATTCATTATTCATATTGCAAATTAAGCTGAAAAGTAACAAACACTTGTAACATGGCATTAAACCGCAGTTGCAGATCTCCAAATGAAGGCTGAATTTATTTCGATGTCTCTAGCCCGCCAATTGATTAAAAGTTGAAAATGGGAAAGAAGCTTCCGTCATTGTCAATACCGAGCGCCTTCATTTGACATGGACCAACCGAGAGCCTGATTAGGCTAGCATCAGGCGATTTCAAAGTCAACTTAACCTACGCTGTGGGCACCTTATACTTGCGCTTGTGGTTATGCATGCCTTTCCAGATATTTCCACGAAATTTATGTTTTGGATACTTTCAAATATAGTAAAGTTGAGCGATACCATCCCGTTGAGAATTCGGACATACTTTTCAATGATATTGGAAAATACAGTGAGTTTTTGAAGCCTGATTTCGTTTTACTCCAGTACGGACTCTTGGCACAGATATCATGCATTACTTTTCCTACTAGCTTTTCACTCCAAAAAGGAAGACAAAATGATGCAACATTTGCGGTCATCTGAATGTGACCGGTCTTTTTCTTAGGTCACCTTCAGTCAAGTCATTTTTATAATGAAGGAACTAGTTATTCAAATTGAGAAAGGGAAATCAAAAATGTTTATGATTTATCATACGCAGTGGTAGGTACACAATGGAACTTTCCAAGTTGCTCTGATGGTTTACGGTACATTCCCGTGTAAGGCTTAAATAACATGAAGGCGGATCATGTTCCATTCCCCTAGGCTGTGATGTATTTAGTCAAACGCTACGGGTTCTACTCAGATCTAAAAACGGCCTGAGGTCTGGAGCTTATCTGAATGCCTGGCCTTTGAAAAACACGTCCTTTCAATGAAACTAAGAAGCAGAAAGCTCACACCGGCTTTGTCTGCTTTCTCGAATCTCGTCTCGATCAATTTCTTTTGACTCTCCATTTACCTTTTCAGTAGAAGTACTTCATACGACCACTTTAAGAACTCGTCTGCCATTCTATTTAATCGGGTTCTGAGATCTTGTATAACGTAAATTTCCGTTCCAAACGTCTGTCCGAAGACGAAATGCAGTTAGTATTAATATCTCAATCTCTATCCCAGATTTCCGCCCTCTGTTGTATTTACCAAAATCTCTTCTTCAATTTTCATAAACCTATCCATCATTTTCTCTTTTGATATAATAGCAGTACTGTGTTACTCTAGTGATGAGTACCACAGGATGAAGTACATACCCACAAAAACCAGACAGTTGATGTCATCGGTCCATTTAAGCTCTTGTCAAGCGACGACTACAATTGAATCCGCGAGTTGTCAATCGTGCTCTCCAAGGTGTGTAAAGCAAAATGGTATTGTTAAATCGCCTAGGGCGGTGAGATTTATTATGAGGCTTTGGATGCTGTTGAATTACTCTAATAAGATTGAACTACTTGAAATTTAGTAGGTCGTTTTAGAGCCGGTTAGGACTAATTACCCTCCGGACGTATAAAATTAGATTATGCCAGCAGAAGTACAAGTTCTTACAGCTTGGTAAACGAGGCACGACGTAAATAACCGGATTCAAGATCTCAAACTGGACTGCGGAATGCACGTGCATGTAGCAATGAATGGAATATCTGCCAGAATGTTGAAAATTTCTAGAGGGGATATGAAGACGAACGAGGAGCCACTACGAAGCTGAACTGCTACCTGTACGACAACCGAAGACGTCAACAAACGTTTTCACTGTGTTCTGTGTTAACTGTTGTGCGCTACTTGTTGTAGAAGCTATTTGTATTTCTGCTATAGCCCCAATAAGTCTTTGGGACTTGCCCTAATGGGTGTGGAGTAAACATAAGAGGTCATTCTAGAGGTGTCCAGTTAATATTACTGGTAGAAAACCCTTCCGGTAGCAATTTCTCTCAGAGTGTGAGTAACCTGTCTACGAATTACAATTAAACTCGATTTAAATCAAGCATTCTTCTGATATTAGGCTATAAGATACAATAATGTTACTGGGAATTTTTGTTCTCTTATCCTGAGGCTTGGAAATTCAGAATTTGCGACCCATTGCTGGCAGGCGTCATTTCTGACGCGAGTTAAATTGCTTAAGGCAACGAAGCGTGGAAAAAATGGACTTTACCGCAATTTCGCCTCCCATGCATGTGAAATAATTAGACATATCGGAACATTTACTCGGGTTTCTCACGTTCAAGAGGCCTTTTTTAATTTAAATATTATGAGAGGTGCCAAAAATGCAGATTTATTTATGGAAAGTAAAACGTTGAAAACAAATAATCAAGGCAGTTGTCTGGATCTCAATTGGATTCAGTCAATCGAAATGCGGCATTCCACAGTGCCTTGGAATGTTGCCAAACAGGTACCACGGACAATGTTTCTTCTATTCGCCAACCTATTTCGTTGGCAAAGCTTAGGGAAGGTCGTGAGTATAAAAGCTGGTGGACGCACGTGCTAACTGGGCGAAGATGTAATACCTTCAGCGCTAAGGCTTTTGAATGAGAGATTTGTTGGATTTGAGGCTCTTCATTTTTACTTTGAATTCTTTATTCATACCAAGCTACTTCTATGGACCGATTCCAACTATATTTAATAGAGTTTGAATGCGAATATCAGGAGGCATTCCATGTACTTGCTGAGGTTACACGCTTTCAGTTCATACAAGTTTTCTCAACAGGTGGTGCGCAGAACTCATCGCGCTATTGCTCACATCCATGGGGTGCTTTGGAGTGGTTTTAGCCCTCTTTGAGCAGAAAATCAACAGGAGCTACCATCTTTTTCTAATTAGTCGGAGTGCATTCTCTCATGTGGTCTTTGAGGAAATATGAAACGTCGATAACCGCAATCCCAGGGACGTCAGAATCCGAGGCGTTAGTTTGACATGCTGGACTGAGGTTGCTGAAGGAGATGCTGCTTGATGCTCTAAGGTGACGGTCACTGATGGTATCACAAACGAATGTATTTATGTTCACATTCTCAAGACCAGAGCCTTTCCCAACATCTTTATAGTACGATTTTTTGACTTCTTCTGAGAGGTCTTCATTCGTAAATCATGTAATATTTCTTCCACTCCCCTCTCCGGAATCACAGAATTGAAGCATGGCAAGTTTGGATGCCTCAGTTCATCCATGTGCAAATGAGATATGGAGTTGTTACATCGATAATGCATGGTTTAGAATTCGAAGTTTCTCTGCATTTGAAGAACCAGTAGCTTCTACATCACTTAGGTTACCGTTATCCATGATATAGGAGCATGAATTTTGTTTGAGAATTGTTTATAAAGTCTTAAAATGCAGTCGGAAATAATGGACATCCGGGTTCGTGAATTCTGGATTATCAGTTGCAATGACTTCAATAGCGAATGGTATTTTCAAATTTGTTCGATATTCATTTTAGAACTGTAAGTTAAAGCCCTTAGTGTGTATGCCTTCGCTTGTCTGTGAAGGAGACGAAGCAATTCAACAGAAATTGAAATATACAACTCCAGTTACCAAGGCTGTAGAGATTGGTTTTCTAATTAATAAGCACCGTCCCTGTTGGGTCAAATGAACTGTAGAGTTGGACGAGGTGAGGATTGATAACGCCCAAAATGTGCTTTACTGACTGGTTTTTAATAAGCTAGTTGCGGTTCTGAACAAAAAAAGCATAATAAAGGCAACAAATCAAACGATTGAATGTTCATGTAAGTCGCTTGGACTTACGCACGGCGATACCGGAGGCCGTACAGTCGGATTCAGCTCTGCTTGGGCCAAAAATAATTTCCAATGTCCGGAACTGACTTTGAATGGAAAATAAAATGAGCAGCCCAAAGGATAGCATTGAGTAGCCACATTAGTTTTGATTAACTCTTACACATGAAGCCAAACTGCCGTTCGAGCTTATACCGCTTCTCCAATCGAAATCCTGGTGCATATTTCGTGTTGCTGAATATCATGTCATTCGTAGACTTCAATTTTTGACTGCATTCAATCCATCAGACTCAGGTTATGTAAAAGATGTTGAGATAAAAGTATTAGACGCGGCTTATAGCTAGCTTCGCCTTTCGGTTAATCTTCATGCTATCACCTCCAGCTAGTGTAACTTAAGTGAAAGACGGAACTGGTTCAGGTTAGATGAACTAATTTTTTGGCGTATTCCGTTAAGGAAACTAAATATAATTTTTTTTCCGTAATTTCAGCCGTTTATGGGTAAGGAAAATAACTGAGTAAGTTTCCGGTTTTATCTTTCCTTCTCTTCCCATGAAATGTACGGATGCTGACCATCTGAACATGAATTAACTTAGGAATTTCAAAAAAAAAATGTTTGGCATGATTAATGATTCACTATATTGGTTAATGCGCCAGCAAATAACATCAAGGCATTAGGAAATAGCTACTGCATACGCTTTCGTACAGACAAAGGAATTTACGGTTTGTAGCGACATTTGAATTGGTTCAAGTGTTTAGGGTGAATGCTATGAATGGTAGGAATTAAACAAACACTCTTTCAATGTGAATGTCTAATTACAACAAATGAGCTTCTAAAATTTGTACCATCTTTCTAGCTTGTTACATGATGCGGTCAGTAAAAGGAACGCAAACAGGAGGAACTCGTGTCCGTGAGATGAGTTAATGTGGTCATTGAAAAGGACACCAGGAAGGGATGACGGAAATGGCCGATTGGAGAAATCAGTTGAAGACACCAATCAAATGGAGGAAGGAAGTAAGGTATTAAACAAGACCTTTGTGTCATCAGGACTAATTTTAACGGTCAATCGCAAACATAACTCCTTTACTCACTGGATGAAGCCTATAATATTAAGGCATTTACAACTACAAGTAAGTCCAGAAAGGCGTACATAAGGTATTGAGTTAGGGTAGGAAATGGTCACCACTTTAATGGGTCATTTCACTGTCTTTTGGAAGATTTATTTGAGTACTTTGTGCCTATATTTTAATCTGGAATGCCAGCTTACTGCATGATAGATGCACTAATTGGGCCCCTGTGGAGCCAGCAACGTCTCTTTGAAAGCTAGAAGGGAACATGTAATTAAAGAGCCAATGCCTAGCAATTAAGGAGTTATTTTCAGATTGAAGAAATAAAGAAATCAGACCAATTCGAGCAACCAGAAAGCTTTAGAATGCGGAAGTTAGACATGAGTACGAGAGGTCGCTCACTTGCCATCATGGCATAACGAATGATGATATCAACCATTCATGGACCATTGAAATTTTAGCCCAATACCCTATGGCTGGATATTTACTGATGTGAAAGAAGCATGCATCTTGGAGGCTTGATGACTTGGGTGTTTCAAAGGTAGAAGTGGCTGATAAATCTCGCTCTTCTCCAAATGGTGCTGTGCCTTAGAAAGATTGTAGATATGAGGCATGATTGGACTATCTATTCTTTCCATTTCAGTCAGGTGCAAGTCAGTTATGAAAAAGCGGCTGTACACTAGAGACACTTTCGTCGGAATCCTCCCATTTTTGTCTCCATCCACTTCGTTGTGATGTCAACATCGAAAAATATCCCGGGACTGAATAGAAAAATCGAAAAGTATGAAATACAGTCTATATCTTCTCATATTGGGAAAGAGGACTCCCCGATCTACCAACAACTTCTAGTAACTTAAATCAGAACCTTTTGAGGAAAAAAGCCACCATTGTTTCACCAAGATCAGATGAACTGGGTCTAAGGGGAGATCGCAAGAGCGCACATCAGAGAAGAGCGCGTATGAAACGCTCGCTAAAATCGCCAGTGGCAGGAGTAAGTCAAAGCTGTTGGGTTTTCTAGCCCATTCGCTTCTTCAAGGTTGCCCCAAATTTTGGATTATTACATTAACCTTTTGATCATGAGGACACCAGGACATAAAACTGCTTCTTATGATAAACTCTTGATTTTATAAAGCATTATTGAGGTCCTGGGTCATGTTAGAAGGATCTTCTATTTGGCCTGGGTCAAATAGAAGGCCATTTGAAGCGAATAATTCAAATTTTTTAAAGCTACATTTCCTGCATTCCTAATCTTTCCGGGTAGTCAGTCCAGAAAGCAGCTGACAAAGTTGCATTTTGGACAATTTTTTGTTCATTAGGTGTTTTTTTTTTAAAACTTGTTTAAGGGCCTAATTATTCATTCTTTACTGTACTGTTACTCATCCCTGCTTGGTATCGACCAATTACAATTTATTTCAAAAATATTAATTAATCGAAACAGTAACATCGACTTGTGTGTTTGACGCGATCAGCCTATTTTTGAATATTAACAATGAACGAACGACAAATATGTATTTAGTTGGAAAAAAACATTGAGTGAAACAGAAGTTCCAACTCTGGAAAGCAGAAACTTGGGCCACGTCGTAGTGAAGATCATCTGTCTCAACAACAAATGAGCAAGTTTTGGAGGAACTGTCACCTGGGCAATCCTGACCCATGCACGAAAGCTTCAGTAACCAAAACCGCAGAAATGATCGTGAAGGACAATTTATGCAACTTTTGCTTCTTATTTAGATCTTTTCTCATTTATGGAATTGTGCAGCTTCAACGCAAGCAAAGGAGTAACTAAGTTGAATGGTGTGGTAGTGTTGGAAAATTGGTTTTCAGAAATATTTCAAAATGCGCTTCGTTAAACGAACACTTGTCCTTTTCTTTTCTGTTATTTTTAGTTGCAAACCAAGGTGACGGCGTCAAATTCGATCGACCCCCGACTGTGGACCTCTCAACGACTGATCAGCGCCACTTGAAAACACACCTATGATAGGAACACATCTGTGATACAGTGACCTACTCCTCGGATTTTTAATAATTACAACGTTACCGCTACTTAAAAGATCAGCTTAAATTAGCTGATGTGGCGGTTAATCCGGATTTCGTGTTTAAAAGTTTTTTGCTTGGCTATCAAAGACTGCTCTTTGCAAATTTCTTGTTCCATGGATATATGGTTTTGTGGAGGCACAATTCCGTACAAAAGTTGTCTACTTAAATCCGACAAGTGATGAAACTGTTTTCGCTAAACTCAGGAAAACAAGATTCGGTACCTTATGTTTGGTGTTTGTAATTGAGAAACCAACAATTTGAAAATGCGCTATGCCAAAGAGCTGAGAATGTATCACGTTTTGTGGCCTGTAACATCCAGGACCTGGTATCGGTCGAGGAAGTATGGACCAATGGTCTTACTGTTTTCCTTAATTTTACACTCCTGAGCATCAAATAGTTTATTAAGCAGCAGGTTAATTGGTTATAAGGGCACGACCAGTCCATAGAATACAGGGATATCATTTGGCAACCCAATACCTCTTCCTCTTGTTTATAGTATTTTAAGACCTTGTCCCTTTTAAAAAACCCTAACCGGCGTCTATTCTACCGATCTATTCGACGTCACAGCTTATTGCATTCAGGAATCTATAAACTTGTAGATTGATCAGTGTTTCTGGGATAAATGAAGGTGTGCATCAACACTTCTTCCACTGACTAATCACAACGGCTTGATCCGGTTGAACTTCGTCTATTTTAGGTTACCGAGTGTACCCTGTCCGATTTCTGTATGTTGCCTCTGGCTTGGCTTATTGAAAGCAAACTTGACGCATGAACTATTTTATTGGCAAGCAAGTCCATGAACTGGATATGGAGCCCTTTCTACCTAAAATTTCAGTTAATCCTCTCACCCATGTCGATCTCTGACGAAAAATGTTCATCACATAACAATTGGCCGCCCACTTTTTTCTTTAACCTTTAAGTGACTGGTTATACCAATCTCTCTTAGAAAAGCTTGAGAGTTGATCCATCTTATCTCTGGAACTGAAAAGTTAAGTTACACGTTAGAAAAAAATTTTGTTTTTAGCCACAGTCACTTGAGGTTGGTATCAAAATAACTAAGAATCTGCGAACGCGCCTATAATGAAAGCACCATAGCTCCCGCGTCAGCATCGCAGTTAGGTCGTTATCCAAACCATTGCATCGGCGTGTCCAACATCTAACGTCATCACGATGTCGAGACCTATTGGTCATACTGGCTTGGCTCTTATCTCATTTCCGATTGATAACTCATACTTCGTGCCCATTCATTGTCAGCGAATTCCACAGCACCAGCCCACGCTGAGACCGAGGTGGATTGTTTGTAGTTAGACGAATTGGGTAACATGTTATATCAGTGCTTACCCATCTACGATTATTTCGTACCTATGAATCTAACATTATCATCAGGTATACCTCCGAATTAAGGTCTATGGAACGTTAACTCAGCCTGTAAGTTGTACTGGTTTATTGTTCATGAGGTGAGGCAGATTTGTACCGAACCCCTGAATTCCTTGGCTCATTGTGAAAGTACGGTAATCATTTAAATGTACTGACTTATTACGTTTGAAGTCGATAGAGAGTCAACTGGACTTATTTACCGTGACAATAAATGGCTCTTGAAAACGACCCATCAAATAAGATGCCTTCGAAATACCTCGACGCGAATCCAGTGACTGAAATGGCAAGGGAATGGCCAAATGAGATATTCTCAATATCCTCTACGGGTTAGGGAACAATTCTATCCAATATAGAATTCAGTTATAATTGGAAGAGGCTATCTGAAAGGGCTCCATGCTATCAGAGTTCAAGGTTCAATGTTTGGGTGGACGGATAAATCGTTTCAGAAGCTAAATATGTAGAAACTGACGAATCAGATCCCTGGGTTCTCGAGACTTAATTCAGCCTTAACTTCATCCCTAGGTTCAACAAAATGCCCATCTTTGCAGTCTGATTACCTTTGATGATCAGTACAATGTAAACTCGATTGCACTGACGCTACTGGTAACTATTTTCAGGTGCCCAAGATAACTTAAGACATTAATTTACAGTGACACCCTTTGTAAAGGTTAAATCTTTTATTAGTAGTAAAGTTAGTTCATCTCGGTGCAAATATTCGTTTTCAGGAACTGTTTGGCAAGCATTTCTGTTGCCCTGAAGAATACTCTAAGTTTGACAACAAAATAACTGCCTCAGTTATTCTCATTCAAGTTGTCAAGATAGAAGAATGAATACTTGACGTATATAAAGTTGAGATTCAATACATTGGGCCTGAAAGGTGTCATCACAGACGTACTGGGACCGGAGAGGGGAAGCAATGACGAGGGAAGGAGAAGGGCCGTGGAGGGGGCAGATTGACAAACACTGTGGGTAATCGATAAAACGCAGTCTCAGTCACGATCACCTAATCTCCGCAGTCCTGACGGCATATTTTCCATAATATGTTAATGTATTTACAGTCACGCTTGCTTACGGATTCGCCGCATTTCTATGTACATCCAACCGGCTGACTGACTGACCAAACCATCATCTATCACAGAGGGTGAGCATTGGACCTCACCACACATCAATGCGCCGAAGTGGGCGAAGACATTTCAGAGCCGGTCGCATTTGTAGATGCAGTTGCATTTGAGCTAGCTGGCTTAATTAGAAAAGGTGTCCGACCAGCAGACATGGGTGTTGCAATGCCCTGACCAAACACGAACCCGTAGTGTTCAGTGAAGCTCACACCATTTGTGTTTCGGGGCATCGGCATTGACTGTCTTCCACTATTCAAACTGCACCCACCTCCATAGAACGACAGACAAGAAGAGTTTGAGGAGAGCGAGTCAGATGGTGTAATGAGTAGGGAGCCTCTGAGAGCGTTTCTCACCTCTGAAGATAGCTCATTGCCAGCCGACTGGGATTGACTCGGTGGAGGGAAGTCCAATTCTACATAGATATCGGAATCATGAAGTCTGTCATTTTCTTGAGAGTTACTGTTTCCACTTTTGCCATTAATGCTACCACCAGGATTGTTACATTGATGACTAGGAGAAGTTACGCTCGGGATGAGACCGTTCTCTTCCTCCATAGAGCGAGGTCTTCCAAGAACGTGTTCCAAAGCACGTCTAATATTTTTAGACATGGAGGTTGTAGAACTGGATCGAGATCCCAACTGAACACAGCCACTGCAAACCTCCCCTGAAGGCATGCTTTCGAGATCTTTCATTCCAATCGGCTGACTCAAGGGCTTCGTCACAAGCTGGTGAGTCAAAGATCGAGCTCTTGGACGTGAAACGGCATCTGAAATCTGACTGCTTGATGGGAGAAATCGAATTGAAGCCGTGATACTGGCCTTCCACTTAGCTCCAGTGTCACTGGCAGTACGGGGACGTTTATGATCTTTTGCATTCTCATCATTGCAGTAGGAATCTTCAACCATCGACTTATGGCCAGTTTCAAAAGAAACCGAAGACCGGTCAAGGACAGAGCCCTTTGGCATTTGACAGAGCGTTGTTTGACGTGAAGATCCTGCTGGGGCATAAGTCAGGTCGGCAAAGAGCTCATCATTGTCCCGGTGAGAATACATTCGACCTCGATTGTTTGAGTTCATACTTGCTCCACTACCGCCGCTCGAAACACCCAGAGTGTTTCCACCTTGAGGGATGTAACCACCGATGCCTCGTTTTGGGCGCCTTAGCTGAACCGTTCCACTAGATGTTGACGCCTTCTTTGTTGAGGAAGTTCGATTTATTTCAGATGATTGAGAGCCTACTCTGGTGGTTAATCGGTCGATACCGAATATGAGAGAATCTACATAGACACCATCCCGATCTCCTGAAGAAAAGAAGCGCTCATTTTTAATTAACTATATTCCCGAAAAAAGGTCGGAAAGATGGGCATCCAGACTTACGATCAGGTGGTATCATAAGGGTATTCGAAGAAAATTTGATAGTCGGCTGCCTGGAAACGGAGGAGGCTGTTCCAGATCGTGGCATTTCATTCTCTGCTATACCGGTGGCCTTGGAAGGTCGAGTGATACTTGAAAGGTAGGCCAAGACGTGGTGGATGGTCTCTTCTGAAGGTATTTCACTTTTAAGATTTCCCAAACGATCATCATTTCCTTTAACGCTCTTTCCACTGCTAACCAATCCTCCATTAACGTCAACAGCGGTGTATTTGGCAATACTCTTGATATGCGTGCCCGCAAGGTTGTCTAAAATAAGCAGATTTCAACTACTTATATCTATTCAGTAGGAATAACTTTCACGCCACTTTCCATAACTCACCAACATTAAGTTGTAGATAGTGATTTACAGGATCGGTTGACACTGAGTCGACAGTGACATTCCGAGTTAGAGTTGGGGGACTTTCTCTCGGTTCTGGCGCTTCGTCAGTTGATTTTTTTGGGGACCTTTTGAGCAAAGTGAACATTTAGGCATTTACGATTGTTTGAAAGGACATCAAACTGTGCGATGCAATTTATCGTACTTTAAGCAAAGATCAAGGTCCAACTTCAAACCTCCTTAGTAAAAGAAACATAAACATATCAAACCGAGGTCAAGAAAAGTATCATAGCAGACTTTAATTGACCATTTTTGTTTACTTGTCGAATTAGAATGGACTGAAACCAGCAGTAATCAGTCATTTCAACACAAAAACATCTGGAGTCTCGACTCCAATACAAACACTACGGTTTAAACCGATCGGAATACCTGTGACTACCTCTGATGCGTTTTAAAGGCTACTGATTTGGAAGTATGTCGAAAATGGTGGAGGCACAAATGTTTCTGGACACAAAGGCAATCAGTTGAGCCTCGAAAAGGATAGATAGTGGACAATGGAACCCGTTGAACGTTGAAGTGATGTAAGACGAAGGAATTAAGATTGAAGGAAGGTGTGAATTGAGGTGTCAAGGAAAGACGGTAAACAATGACAATTTTCTGCGGACAATTTGACGCAACGATAAACGGAAGGCAAACTGCCAAATGGATAACAGCCGAACTAATATAGGACAGATAGAAACTAGCTTATGTACGACATCTCGGGGAGAGAAATGACTGACGGTACATCGGAGACTGTCATCCAGTACGTTGAGGACCGTGTGTGGAAATCAACCGTTAGTCAAAGCAGTCCGATGGCTTTATTCATTTTCTAGCCATTTGAAGTCCTTAAGACTTTACCTGCAATTAGTTTAACCATGAAAATCATTCTTATAATAAAGAATTATTGAGTGAATGTAAAGTGCTTATTTCAACTTACTGGGCGCTTTCGCTTTGTTCACCAGCCAATTCTTCTAGAACAACAACTTCAGGAATGGGTTCTGCAGAGAGTCTAGAGGGAAACGAGTGACTCTTCCTCGACAAAGAAGAGAAATGTGGATGGAATCGTCGACCAATTAGATGAGAAACGGAGTGTGAAGAAAGGGCGATCTTTGTAAGGTTAGGGGGAGGTAGAAGCGGTGGCGATGGAGTTGGAGGTGTACGTGAAATCGTTCCTGTCGGAGTAATAACAGGGGGGGCGATTGACGCCTCCGGTACGATTGGAAGGTGGTTGGAGGGTGCCAGAGATAATCGGTGTTCGGAGGTGGAGATGGAAGTTAGAGGTTTCACCTCTTCTGATTGTTGCGTGGGGACTGTTGCTGTCGGTACTCGGGGCAACGGGGGGCCTGCTAAATTCACACCTGTGGTTTTTTTTCTGAAGGTAAATTGCATAAGTTAGTAAATGAACTGATTTATTACTGCTTGCTTAGCCAAAATCCCAACTTCTCTAAATAAGATTGTTTCCAGAACCTGAAGTGCTAGTGAGACAGGCTAGTATAGAGTTCCGGATAGCCTGGATGCGAGCTCGTCACAGCTATGAATTAATTGATTGCTACCACCAGTAGGGTGGGTTGATGGATAGTTGGCTGGCCTTATGTGAGGCAAATTAAGGTCGACATGAGGTCAGGTTACATCTGTGATCAATTGGTGAGTCACACAGTATATCAACTATGCAAATGAGAATTTTACTTTATAAAAAGAGCTCCACATTATGAAAAATCAGTCATATACGTTTGTATGTACAGCCTTATAAGAAATTAGTTTCAAAAATGCTTTCGTTGGGGTATATCCAATTTTTATGCCATCGCTATTGAAAAAAGGGAGCAGATTTTCATGACTTCCAATGGAATTTGTAAAAAGACTTGTCCTAATAAGCCGACAACTCTAAATATGGCTCACGAGATGTATTGGGCAAGTCCCGAATGACTTCTTTTTATGAACAAACGAAAACTAATCGAGAGGACAAGGTTAACCTTCTAATATTAATACAAGGGGTTAAGGCGGTTGACCGGAATGAGCAGACCGAATGACCATAACAACATAGTGCGAAAGGTTTCCAAGGCACTAGAAGACCGAAGAAAAGGTCGAAATGAAGCGGTGTATTGAAGGAGTCCCTTAAAAGCCTTTGAAGGATAGATAATGAAGTTATCGGTATGAGATATTCTAATGATTCTATTCAAAACGCTTCACCTTTGTCATATGGGTAGCTTATTTTCATAACTTTTGTAGTCCACAAAAGGGGATAAATCGAGACAAAGAGTCTGAGAGAATCCACGTAGAAAGCACTTTTACGCGCTGTTTTAGACGACATGGTGAAATAACCGATCAAAATTGCGATAAAAACAACCTATTTCATCATGTCTTACACTTAGACGGGAAATTAAGATCGCAGATCGGAAATTTAATGAATGGGCTCATACCTCTCCCTGCGTTTAGAATGAAAATAGTCGCCAAAACATCATGATTAACCAGACAGTAAACAAATCATGAGACTCACCCAAAATTGGGAAGTGTTTTTCGCCGTGAACTGGGACCATCTCTTCCTAATTTGAGCCAGGTAGTGCATTGCCGCATTAACCTATAGAATTAATTAATAAGGAGAATATTACTCGCAAATAAGGGACTTCTGGTCAAAGTCCTGCGCCTCTTTAACAAAGAACAATATATAATAAAATTTAAAGAATGATCTTGGGTTCACGAAGGGAAGAGACATAACATTTAATATTTAGTCCGGACTCTCTGATTTGAAGAAAAAGGCTTGAGGTGGGGGTATCTCTCAATAAAATGGAGAACATTGCGATCCCTTTCTCATGCCAATCGGAAAGTTGATTCAAGAGTTTGGATCACACCCTTAGGAGCAAGTAGGCAATTTACTTCCAATAAATAAATAAGATACTTGAAACGCCAACTTATTGATACAAAAGCTGAGCTGCGCAAACGAGAAATGTTAGTGGTCATAACAATGCATGAATACGCCAGTAACAGAGTTCAAATGCGATGATTTAAGAAATCTGCATATATTACGCTCAAGTGTGTCCTCAACAAGTTCTGATTTGCTCAGAAACCGACGCCTCCCATGGAACAAAAAATTCTCACAAGTAGCCCTATGTCAACCCCCAAGTCTTGGTTTCTCGCTATTTCACCCACACATACAACTGATATAAACGCAACCATTCTGCCAGCGAAATTACGTCAACAATGGTGTTTGCACACAGGCCCACATTCTAGTTGCGCACTTGTTTATATGGCCTCGAGAACTCAAGGTCAAGGACCTCTATAATTGCGTTGATTCAATTTGCCTCGCTCTGTGCCGCTCTGGTCTTCCTTCGCGCCTCCTAACTGAATAGGCTGTACGGCTGGCCTCTTTGTCCGCTAGTGAATGCGCTAAAAATATTGCTGAAATCGGTGCAGTTCAACCTACTTTAACAGAGTAACCCATATTCCAATAAGTCTAAATGTGGTTTATTTAAAGTGAATAAACATAATTGCGTATAGTTCTTCCCAGACTTGTGACAGATTTTGTCAATTCTATGAGAGTTTAGTGCAAACTACTTATGGGTGTTAAAATCTGCACGAAGACTTATATCCATGTTTAGAAAGAATGAGTCTTATTAGCCCTCAAAGTGCGGAAAAATGTGGGCATAATGCTTTTGACAACAGCCGTCTTTTTAGAGAAGAAAGGGGTTGCCTAAGAGGTAACCGAACAGAATAATCATAAGAAGAATTACCTCTGGTAATCTAGCCAACAAGTGAGAGCAATTAAAAGTGATCAACTACATTGACGCATTGTCCAACCTTTGAAAGAAAGTTATTTGGAGACTGAAAAGGCTGCCAGGCAGACAGTTACAGTAGCACATTAGAATATCAAGAATCTGTGGTTCGAAGTATAGGGACACTGAGAATGAATATAGCCAGGATGAGATTCGAGAAGCTCTGACTCTCTGGACTCTACCTGTGTAAAATTCGCACTTTCGTGTAAGCAGAGGTGCCAAAGTAGGCTACGTAGAATCGTTTACAGTATGCCTTGATGGGAAAAAAACTTAATGTTAAAAAGTCAAGTTTTTTTAGGTCGATGTCAGGCAATTTTCATACAGTATGCAAATGCAAGCCATGCGATTACATTTAGAGATCACGTTTTATTATGGGGTTTTAAGAAAATTGGCGAAGAGGTAATAAATAGCGTTGGGCAAGATTTTATGGGTGGAGTTACTTTGATTCTTCCAATGTCATAGGGAGGGGAGAGTATATTCCGAAAAACTCCACTAACAAATCAGCTTCTCACCATAAAATGTAGGGGTTAATGTGAAGAAAAGTGTTTAAGTGAGCACATTTTTAGGTGGAAAAGATTGCAAAATCAATGCGAATTATATAGTTCTAAGGTCATAGTCCATTCCCATTTCAAGGGGAAGAGTGGGGCACAATTAAGAGACCCCCTGTTGATTGAAAATATACTTACAGGGGTCAACCAATACCGCAATCAGAGAAACAGAAACTGAAGATTACAATAGATGACTATGCCACCGCTTTTCAACTTATTGTGTTGATGGCCGGAATGGTGCTGCTGGCAAATTATTAGTCGTCAGTCCAGAATAATAAAGCCCCGCAAATGCTAGCAACATGAAAGTGTTGAACTTTGGATTGGCAAATAGAGTGGCGGCGCAAAACTCCAGTGTAGATACGGCTGGTAGGATATGAAGTACACTATTTGATTAAAGCCTCGTACACTAATATCACTTTAGTTTAACAATGATATTGGTCTTAGCGGTCGAAACGGTACGACTTTTCAATTTGTTGGATCTAATCTACTTTATATCTACTGCCGACGAAGGTTAAATCAGCAACTGCACTTCTTACGGTGATAGTTTTTGAGTTTCTTGGATAACTTGCTTATACTTAAAGGCAGATCAGGAGATCTGTAGTTACTAAACACACTATATTAACTCTTAATTATGATTAGCAGCTTTAGTAAACCGTTTCGATCTCATGCTTCTAATAAGCGCTTCTGCTATTCTTGCGTGATGGCTTCATTTACCTAATACATTTTATATCATCAACTTCTGACAAGTGACAGTAAGATAGGTCAGTAATATCAGCCAACTACTTAATTTGAATCCAACTGAATCGTTGACCTCAATCAAAGCATGTAAGCGTACAACCATGCATAAGCGACCCAGATCCATAATAAGGAAGGCTGTGATGTTTGCCTGAAAGCTCCACAGGGCAAGGAGTAGCAGAAAGCTGTAGAATAGAATCGATGTCAAAATTCCTAAAAGGTGAGATAGAGTTACGATCACGCGATTCTGGCTAAAGTTAAAAATTCCACAAGAAATTAGGGTAGACCAATTATGCCCAGAATCATACTTGATGGGGATGACAGTTTGGGGGAAAAACCGAGTCTGTTTCATGCCATCAGCAAGATTCTTATTGGATTAGTAGAATTACAAAGACGATTTGAAAGTCATAAGATTCACTCAGTCGATTGGGATCCGCAGAATTGACCAAAGAAAGTAATTCGAAAGGATTCCTCCTAGATGCTAGTTCAGGATCGGCTTTGCTACCTGATCAGCATTCAAGCAACTCCTAAAAATACTGGTCTAACCACGTTCAATAGACTAAGCACTCCTCAACCTGCTCTCAAGTATGCGTTTTAGCACTTTGAACGTATGGAAAACAACGCTCAAACCAGGACACTCTTGTCTCAGGTTCAGATAAGAAGTGAGTTTGAAAGGTCTGTTGAATTCATTCCCAATAAGGACGAATTGATTGAATGCTGAACATAGGGACGTCTAAAAATTTAACAAAAAAAAGTTAAAAAAAGTTGGACTCACGTAATGCTCGAGTGTGAGCTGCTTTTGCCTCTTTGGCGTTGGGTAGTTGAAGGATGAGTTCCAATTCGCCGGTTGGGGCACCCGGCCAACATCGAAACAAAGACGACCATCATCTCTTGATGCACAGTTCGAACGTAGGGAAACTGAAATGAGTATTAAAGAACCACCTTTAGCCTGGACTTTAGTTTGCAATTTCCAGGCGCTCTTCTAGACCAAAGATTGTAAATGGTTTGCAACGATTTCTCTTTTCATGACATAATCTACTGCCGAGCGTAGCCAACGTACTCTAACTTTAAGATACCTACTGGTCAACAACCATGCTTAACCTTGGCGCAAAGCGCATTCGCCGTAAAAGAAGAAGTGATTATACTCAATGTGGAACTCCAGTCGTTTGATTCTAACAAGATGTGTATGATACAAAGTGGATGCCTTTATGCCGTTCTTATGACTACCAAAAATGAGTGGGTCATCCCAGTGTTAAACAATTCACTCAAATAGTCGCAGTTTGTTAGGAAGAAATGAATGTTTATCATGTTCGAGTGAAAGGTTTTCCAGAGAAAATAAACAACCAGAATTTTGGAGAACAATCCACAATTACGACAAGCAATACAAACTCCCTATACGAAAAAGTGGAAAATGAACTTCACTTCTGAAAAGCAAACCGGCCATCGAACGGCAAAGATTCACTCAATTCTAATCGACTGGAGGAATCAGATGCAGAACGATTTCTGATTCTGACTTGTGAATGCCTTGCCATCGGAATAAAGATGAACGCCTTTGGGAGACGAAAATATAAGCTGGAGAAAGTGAACCAAATGTTAGGGTTCTCAAAGAGCGACTTCAGTCTAAGTATTTCGGTAGGCAATCGAACAGACATTTTAGCGATGGTCAAATGTCCAGTGGCAATTAACTCATCCCAATGACGAATAAGCCGTATTGCCGGCTAAACGACTGCTACGTATGTGCAAAGGCGCATGCGAACCCCTCCCATGGCGATGATTAGGACGCCAGGCCCACGTGCCGATTGCTCGCATTGGCTAGCTACCTGGCTCCATCCCCCTCGCTTTTTCGGCCCTTATCCACCCGCTTTTTTGCGCTAGTGAATGTCCACTTTCTGGGTAATTGGGAGATCAAACACAACCCTCTCTCTCTTTATACATCCTTTCCAGTAATTAAGGGCGCTTGACTCCATCAGTAGATTACGTATCACATTCATAAAGGCAGATTGGGTGATGAGCACAGGGCAAAGTCAAATGCGGTGATGGAATGCCAATATTCTGTTTTCCTAGGAACTGAACCTTAAAATAAGTATTAGAGAATTTAGACAATGGCGATTCAATTTCCAGAAGAAGAACCACTGTGTAAGAAATCCCTTGTCATCTCAGCAGGAGGACAAGGCAGGAAGTTTGCGTGAAAATTTCTTAAGCCACTTGTTTATGATTCTCTGCTACCCATGGTGGCCTGACATTGATGAAGCTATTACCTGAAGAAAATTGTAAGAAAGGAATCCTTGTCATAAAAATGGAAAATCGCTTCAAAATTTGTACCTTACTTATCTCGACAAAGAGTGCTAAAAATCTTGATTGAATTAGATTGAAAAATAACAAAGCAATAAGGATGAATGAAACGGAGTCATCATTAGAAAGGTACGTCGGTGCTATGACTGGGTGAGCGGTGCTGCAATCACTGGAGGGATTTGGATGGAATCCAAAGGCTGTCGAGATGCGTAAGTTTCCTAGATGGTCTCTTGCACTTAAAAACTGACTTGAAGTGGGAATTGATTGAAGTGAAGATTTGAATAAGCAACTACTCATAGTGAACAAAGGAACTCAGTTATCCGATAGAACCTATATTTCAGACAGTTAAACTAGACCAAACAGCCGAACCACACAGAATTTATTTATCTCTGGCCAACGCGCTAATGTAAATAGAATTTTTATTTACACAATCAAAGATATCGCAACATGTACGACTGTAAAGAGAACTAACAATGATATAACGTACGCGGATCGAGAGATCAGGCTGTTTGAACGTGCAATGAGAAGAACATCCAGCTTTGAGAGGCAGAAGAGACATTCTCCTTTATTTTAGGGAAAGACCTGAATTAAACTCCTTGGCTTTGAATCGACACGTCACTGTCGAGGCAATTCTAGGACAAGACAAATCGTATAGCAATTAGACCATTCAACACAGAGAAATCGCAACATATGAGGAAGTTGGTTCTGGTTTATCCCATGTTCTGTAAACTTTCGTCGTATTTTACTAATCTAATCCTCCAGTTAATGGCAAAATTATGGATGGGAATAAAAGACTGGAAAACTGGAGCCATTCAACCTTGACCAAAACCCACAGACAGTTAAAAGGTTGGAAAAAATTGAAGGAAGAAGATTAAGAGGGTAACTTGTGGACAGAAGGCAGAAGGCCACAAAGTTTTATTTACGAGCAACTTCAGAGACTTGAAGGGAGGATGACTCACTTCGTAACGTGCAGTGGATGTATCGAAAAAATGTTGACTATCAGAACTTGTGAGCTTACCGCGATAAGGCCTTAACGTGTATGGATTTCAAGCGAAAAATATGATAGTTGGCTCACTTCGTTAATTAGGTTTAGCTGGGATTTGGTCGTTCTTCGAAGTACGAATGAAAAGGCCGTGCATGCATTCGCAATCTTTTAGGTGACTTTCAAATCATCACTGATCAATAGATTTTGAAGGGATAATTTCCCCAAGATGTGTTTAGTTCCTTTAAGATAGTAGAGTAGATTTAGATAGACCCTAATCCCACTTTAGTAAACCATTTTGATGTCGGTATGAAACCTAAATTGACATTTAAACTCTCATATCTTCACGAACCTACAGTGGTAGCGTCGGTCTCCTAAAGAACTGGAAGATGGTGAATAACGAGAGCTCTGGTTTCGTCAATGCGATGGTTCAGCGTACGAGGTCTTCAAGCCTCGATAAGAGCAAAGTGGTCATTCAAATATGAGGCCTCTACCGAATCTCCGGACAATCACAAGAGAGGAATATACTCAATGGAAGGAACACTGGCTGGGGTGAATTTGGGAGAGTGCAATGAAAGAAACTCTGAGTTCAGCAAATTTATATCCTCCGAATGCTCCTCCAACCCTTTTAATACTCTCTTAGTATTCCTGCATAATAGACATAACTTTAACAAAAGAAAGGCTACTACTGCGAATAATTTGGATTTGGAAATATTCCAGAGTTTCCTTCCGACCTCGAGGCATTATCCCTCTTAAATACCCAGTCTCTATGTCCACACCTTAAGTCTTTTACGCCAAATCTAGGAGCCCGGATATTGGAGCCGTATTTCGTTTCATGGGCCCCGAATGCTCATGGTGCCTTGATGTAGTGGGCCAGTCAGGGACGTCACATTCGATTTGACTTGTTACAGCATTGAACAATTTGGTGTTGAAAAGGGAGGAGAATAGTTATGAATGACAAAAAAGATCGCTAGCCGTAAAATTTATTAAATGAGGTACAGATTGAAGAAGAGAAGTTATGAGTAGTTTAAAATAATTTTTACCATTAACACAGCAGTTTGCGCTACCAGAGCTGAACCCGAAGAAAACCACAATGATGAATTTAGCTAAAGTTCTCACTATGTTTCAAAATTGGAAAGCCGTTGGGTTTATGAATGACCCATGGCGAAAATCTCGAAAATTACAATTCAAGTTGCCATTGTAGGAAATAAAGCCACGAAACATATACTTCAGAAACCATGTGTAAATAATTAATGATTTCCACACAGTGTGTTGAGACTTTGCATTTGAAACCTCGTAAAACGGGTGCAGAAATATAGCTCAAAGATCTCAAATTTGGATGACCTCCACATAATCGTTTACATCCGGGATCGTATAAAGATAAATGCAAATGCAATAGAAACCATCGATCCCCAGCAGCCATCTCTAGGCTAGAAAACAAAGGCAGGACTGTTCATTTAAGGGGGGAGAACTGGGTCCACGAGTTGGGCGACAATCAGCGTTTAGAAAAGATAGAAGAAGAGGCTGAATAATATGGCCTATTGAAGAAACGCTTCGTGAATCTTTAACGGTCGTTAAAGCCACATACAACAGAGGAAACACCGTTGAGGTGGGTGAGCCATAACAAACACTGTCCCAAAAGCTGACCAATAAAGGAAGGTATTAGCTGTAAGATTACAAACTAATAACTTAAAAGGCAATGCGATAAGAGGCTATGAAACGCTTCATTAAAGTTACCGAAAAGTTAATCTGTAAGATTTGGAAAACGCGGAGGGTATCTTCAAACTTCTCGAAAAAGAAGAAGATGCGAAGATTCTAAGTTCAAGGATTATGGCGAGAAACTTAGTAAGTAAATACAAAATATTAAAGAGTACACAGAAACAATACCGAATAGGAAAACTGTGGGCCCCTTTTTCGTCAAGTTATGCAATCGCTCAAGAGAGTGCAAAATACACTTCCTCTGTTCCCAACAGCTCATTTCAAGGTCGTCACTTGAGGCACACGCACAAGGAGACAGACGAGTGATGATCGAATTGTGGATCTGACCCATGAAATCGCGCAAGCATCTTCCTTTTAAGCTGAACTGATTGTGTATATTGCCTGACGGAATAGATAGCATAAGATAGGATACATAAGCAACGGACTTGCAGTGTCTAGCACGCTTGTCGTAGGATTTGACAACGCAAGTGCACGTGCCAAAAACACGAGCATAGTCTCGGCTAGACTAAATGTAAAGGCACACATGTGTGCTGTTAACAGATAATAAATTCAAATAAACGTGTGCTACATTAACGGTTCCTTGTTGTTCATTTGGACAAACATCAATAAACGAAATAATACCATTCTCACACCAACGGACGGAGACTAATGAACTCCAAATTCTGCCGTGGTAACCTCGACAGCCAAAGCATCAATGCTTCAAGGAGATGGAGAGAGGATGACACTCACCAATGTTAGGATACCCCACCTTAACCTATTGATCGCAACGACTGCAGTGAGAACCTGGAGCCAGGATTCTAAAATATCGGGCGTTGCGAAGGACATAAGCGTAGAGCTACCGTCCTGAAAATACAGTCCTAACGACGATGGAGAACGGGATGAGTTGGTACCATTGGTGGAATTGACACTCAGTGGGGTGCTGTTTAACGAAGGTATTCCGCAAATCGATGCCGGTCGGGGGCTGATGGCACAGACACCTCGACCGAATTTTTTAAAGTTCCAGGTGTGGAGGTGGTTGAAATATAGGATTCCTGAGGGGATAGAAGGCTGGACTAAATCCTTGGGAACTGTGGAATAGAATAGTCTCAACCTACCGCACTACAGTTATTCTGGTGCGATGGGACAAGATTTTGATGGGAGTCCTTCTGCTGGGCCTGATGCTGATGGTGATGGTGTTCTGGCTTTTGGATCCAACAACGAGTTTCCCCAGCGCTGATTTAATGACAGCTGTCGCCGACAGACGTCCATTAACACTGACATGATTGAACCAGCATAGAAAAGTCCTTCAAGACGGACAACATATTTGGCACCT